>CM057450.1:1568545966-1570005966 GCA_016271365.2 Neoceratodus forsteri | reverse complement strand
TGATGAGATGTATTCCTAGATATTTAATTGAGTGTGGGGACCATTTCATCCCGAATCTGGTGAAGTTAGCTTTATGTGTGAGAACATTTAAGGGAAATATTTCTGTTTTTGCTAGATTCAACTTGTAATTGGACAGAAGGTCATACTGTGTAATGATCTGTAAAGCATGGGTTAAAGATGCTTTGGGATAAGCTAGTTGAAGCAGGATATCATCAGCGTACACTGAGAGAGTCAGTGATTGCTGTAGTACAGAACAGCCCTGAACATGTGGAGATCACTTAATAGTGAGAAGAGGAGGTTCTAAATACAGATTAAATAAGAAGGGGGAGAGGGGGCATCCTTGTCTAGTGCCAGTAAAGAGATAGAACCGAGAAGAGAAAACCCCATTACAATAAATTCTTGCCGAAGGAGACTTATATACCGCCTGAATCCATCAAATAAAAGAGGCTGGAAAGCCCATTTTGCAAGCGTTGCCCAAAGGAAGTCCCAGTTGACTCTATCAAAAGCCTTTTCAGTGTCTAGTGAGACTAGAGCCATGAGAATCTGTGAGGTTTGGGCGTGTGAAAATGTGTGAGAGGGTTCTAGGTGATCAGCGGGAGAGCGTCTTGCACAACCCCCATTGCTCTGGGCTCAACAAGTGAATCCAAATCTTTTAATCCTATCGGCTAAGATCTTTGTTAATATTTTAATGCTTAACGAAGAGAAAATGGGCTTTGTTGAATCAAGCCAGATCTTTTGGTGGTTTGTCTGGTTTGAGAATTAGTACTATCGTGGCTTCTAATAATGTGGGATCTAAAGTATCTGCAATTAACATATATTCGTAGAGTCTAAGAAGAAGAGGGGCTAATTCTTTACAGAAGGTTTTATAAAAGTTGGTGGGGAAGCCATCCAGCCCAGGTGACTTGTCTGGTGCTAAATTTGCAATCGCCTCTTCCACTTCTGAAAGTGTGATGGGAGAAGTGAGAGCTGACTTATGATGAGCTTGTAAGCAGGGAAGATTCAGGCCTTCTAAGTAGCTTAAGATGTTCGATAGGGGTGCCGGAGAAGGGCACTTGCTATAGAGCATACTATAGAACATTTCAAAAACCTGAGTAATATCCCTTGGTGAAGTTTTAATAGCTCCATCCGGCGCTTGTAATGTCGGAATCAGCCTCGAACTCTCTACTTTTTGTAAACGAAGAGCCAACATTCTGCCGGCCTTTTCCCCTTGATCAATATATTTAGATTGGGTTTTCAAAATAGCATATTCTGCTTTTTCTTTTAGTAAATCTGCATATTCGTTCTTTAGTTTTAGCAGGGCTTCCAGAGAGTAGGGGGACGAGATTGAAGATAGAGAGCTCTCTGCTTCCTTAATTTTGGTTAACAAGGAAGTTGCTTTTGCCTCTTCGCTTCTTCCTCACTGAGGCTAGCTTAATTAACTCCCCAGTTGTAGCACTTAAGGGAGCACCATATTGAGTCCTCCTTGGTGGGGAACCTTATTAATCTCTATAAAGTTGGAGATCAAGCTTTTAATATTGAGATTGTTTGTTCTTCTTAAGAAGCTGAGTGTTTAGTCTCCAAACAGTATCTCTCTGAGGTTAGGGTCAGGAGAAATCTTCAACCTAAGCAACTGAGTGGTCTGACAAGACAATTGGCTCAATGCCTGTCTGGGAGAGACCGAAAGGAGGAGGTACTATCAGTATATAATCTATTCTAGACCAAGATCAATGAACATGAGAATAAAAAGAGAACGGACCAAAAGTAAGGGTTAAGGAGAGCTAGGATCAAACAATCCCAAAAATTCCATGAAGTCTGCCAAGGCCTTTTGGGCTGGGGACATCGGTTTTAATGGTAAATACATTCTGTCTAGGACCTGGGATGGTGGGATGTTCCAGTCACCCACTAGTATTAACTGAGAAGGCAAAATACCCCCGCTTATTTGCTAAGCCCATAAGAAATTCTGTGTCTCCTCCCACTGGACCATAAATGGAGCCCAGCACTATGCTACTGTTATTAAGAGAGCTTTTAACTAGTATAAACCTGCCCTCTGGGTCTACTTGGTTCTCTTCTGCCAGGAATGAGACATGTTTCTTTATTAGAATAGCAACTCCTCTGCTTGCTGCCATTCCACTTGCAACAAAAACTTGGGAGAAACCATATTTACGTAGCCAGATTGATTCGGTATCCAATAGGTGGGTTTCTTGAAGCAGAAGGATATCAACATTAAATAATTCACAATTTTTAAAAACCTGATATCTCTTCGTCTTGTCTCTGAGGCCTCATACAAACAATACCAGAGCGGTTGCTTTTATCCTGTATAATGTCCAAGAAATTAGTCCCTGGGACCTGATACATCTCCTCCCTCTTCCCCCCCAAAAACTAATCCAACTATATACAGAGTGACTCCAAGCATATTCAAACAAAACCCGGAAAAAACAGACATAGGTACTTGGAGTCCAAGCCCCCGTGGCGATCTCTTGCAAGGTCCCTAACCAGAGACATTCCAACAATGCATAGATGAGAAATCTGGTTTGTAATCTGTTAGGGTGCTTAGCCCAGCACCAGATATGAGTACCCCATGCCAGATTTCCCTGAGAATCGCCATAACCCCCATTTATTAGTTCGTGAAGCAGCTTCCTCAAAGCATACCTCACTCCCGAGCCTCCCCCCGCCCTCCACAATCCCCAGTCCAACCAGCCAGCATGAGATACATGTGATGGAAGTGCCTCCCAATTATGTTTATCAGAGAGATGGGACTTGCATTCCGCTGAACTTGTGATGAACACAGCAATAAAATCACAGGGGTTGATCTCCCCCAGTGTCACAAGCATTCTAATCTAAATAGATAGCGTTAGTGGAATTTAAGCTGCTTACCATGCCAAGTCTTACAATCTTGAAACAACATTTCCCTAATTCAAATATAAGTAAAGAAACTGAAAGGAGTATCTCCTCTCTCTCAGAAACCGGATTAAATGACTCATGGCGTCAGCTGTTTGGTTGGAATTTAATAGGGGGACCCAGATAGCAGTGGGACCAGAGCCGGTTCGTCACAAAAGCGGCTACCCACCAACTTGCACCAGCTCCAAGGTTCCCGGTCTTCTTCCCCTGGGATGTAAGTGAATGCCTAACCCTGCAAGGGAAAAGAAAAGGATGAGCCCATCAGTCGACCACAAGGCTTACTCTTCCCCACCCTCCCATCAACAAGAACACATCAAGTACACAACCAGAATATAGGGATACATTTTAAAGAATTAGAAATCCTATGTATAACTGTCCCCCCTGCTAGTCATATTGTTCATCCAATTTTAAACAAATTAGGAGTCTGAAGTAAGATCTTTTGTAGCCTGTTCCGGAGAGTCAAAAGTGTATGAGTAAAATGTTACTCGTAATCTGGCTGGGTATAACATCCTGAAACGAATTCCAGCCGCAATTAACTTGCTAACAATTGGATGGAAGGCCGCTCGCCTCTGTCTGGTTTCGAAGGGAAGATCCTGTATAATTCTAATTTTAGAGGAGTCCCAGGTTATTGATTGCAGATCTTTTGTTTTGGTGATGACGTGCTGTTTTTCTACAAAGCTGAGGAATTTTATAATAATAGGTCGAGGAGGAGACTCTGATGGGGGCTTCGGTTTTAGGGAGCGGTGAGCTTTTTCTATATGGTATTGAGGATTTAGTGGAGAGGACTCCACAACCTTGTGCAGGAACTTCTGCAGAAATGCGATGATGTCGGCGCCTTCCTCTGCTTCAGGTAGGCCGATAATCAGGAGGTTATTCCTCCTGCTTCTCCCTTCCAATCTTCAGTTTTAAGCTGAAGTTTGCGGACCTGTTGTTTGAGCAGGACAATCTCAGGGTCGATTCTTTCTTTCCATTTCTCCTGGGATGAAATTCTGGCTTCTGAGTCAACCATTCTCACTTTAAGGGTGGCAAGGTCTCCTTTGATTGACTTTAGCTCTGTAGCGATATCCTCCAGTGATTCCCGAACGTAAGAGCTCTTGCAGGAATCGCTCCTCAGATAGAGGGATTACCGGAGGGTTGGAACTACTCTCCTTGCTGAGGCTTCCAGTACCCTGGTTTCTAGACTTCTTGGATGTCTTTTCAGGCATAGTCGGCGGGGTGTGCCTGATCATGGCCTGCTTCATCTCTGCCTCCATCGCCGCTACACAGCTCTGCGCTGAAAAGGATTAGTTGATCAAATTCAATAGGCAGATGAGCAATAACTTCCACTAGCCACTTGTAAACTCATAAAACTCAATATAAGAGGCTTGTACAGGGCAGTTGGCAGGAGCTCAGGAGAAGTGCTGCTACCAGGTAGCTTGCATCACGTGACCTCTCCTCCAGATACATGTTAAATAAAATCGGCAAGAGAGGGCATCCTTGAAGAGTCCCATTTTCTAGGTGTCTCTCCCGAGAAACATAACCATTGCACAATACCCTAGCTGTTGGGGCTGCGTATAAATTTTTGATACCATTGATTAGGCCCTCTGGAAAACCCATCTTTCCCATTGCAGCAAAGAGAAAGGGATGGGAGACCCTATCAAAGCCCTTTTCTGTGTCTAAGGATATCAGTGCTACAGGTAATTGAGAGTCTGGCGCATAGCTCAGTATATGATGTATCTTCCTAAGGGCATCATGTGCACCCCTCCCTGGCATGAAGCCCACTTGTACCTGACTAATTAGAGCTGGGGAAATGCTTAATATTCTATTAGCTAAAATTCTAGTAAGGATTTTAATATCTTGATTCATCAAAGCTATAGGTCTATAATTGTCTGGTATGTCTTTAGGCTTATCTGATTTAGGGACAAGTGTGATATACGCCTGGTACAGTGGAGCATGGCACCCCCCCCCTCGCATTATAGTATTGAAGAATTCTTGGAATGTAGGAAGTATGGTCTGTATGTGTACTTGGTAAAACTTAGCCATCAGCCCATCCTCCAGTATCTCCAATGCCGTTATAGGGGTCCCTAATTTATTAGCTTGTGTAGGATCCAGGACTGGGAGCGGTACTCCCTCTAGAAATGTTCTAATTTCCTCCTCACTAGCTCCCCCTTTTACTTGGTAGATCTCTTTAAAATAATCAGCTAAGGCATTCGCCATTTCTTGGGGATCTGTTATCTGATGTCCAGCGTATTGTATATGAGTAATCCTCCTACTAGCTTCCCATTCCTTAACCCTAGCATGAAAAATCGCCCAGGTACATCCTCTGCATTAGGGTACTAGCCTTAATCTTTCCTAACCAGAATTCGACTTTCCCATTTAAGATATCCTCCATTTCCCTTCTCAAACTTTTAAGTTCTGTGTCAATTTCCCCAGATGACCCTTCCAATGGAGAGAGCGACTCAGTAGCCCCCATAATAAATTCCTCCTTCGCCCTCCTCAGTCTATTCCTTTGTGCTGCAAGGCTCTGGGCTGCCCCTGCATACAGCACTTTACATGTTGGCCATTTAAGCTTTTCATTCTGTAGTGTGGGTAACTTGGTGGATAATCTCCCTGAGGGCTTCCTCTAATTTTCCTTGATTTGGAGCCATCGCTAATAAGGAATCATTTAATCTCCATCTATGCAGTCTAGGAGGGATAGGAGCCGGTTCCCACCTTAAATGAATAGGGGAGTGATCTGATAAGATTCTACCCTCAGTAGCCAATTCCTTAACCTCCCTAAGTGCTTCCCCATTTACCAAAAAAAAATCAATACGAGAGTGACTCTTGTGAGCCGCAGAGTAATACGTCATGTTATTGCCCCCCATAGAACAGGTCCTGAGCGGGTCTACTAAAGCCAAAGCCGCCATCAATCTTTCCAGGGCAATCTGAGCCTTAGACAAAGGGCCTCTAAATGGTGGAATTCTGTCCTCTAAATTGTTTAAGCAAATATTCCAATCCCCTGCCAAGATAAGGGAATGCTGAGATAATACGGCCATATCCCTTTCTAATGATGCAAACAATTCCGGCTTGGGGGCGGGGGTTCAGCCATAAATTGAGGCCACAGTTAATGCTTTACCAAATAGGGTACCAGATAGATATGTCCCTCTGCCATCCTCCCTAACTGGTACTTAATCCACCTCATACATACAAGTTTTCTTTATTAAAATCACCACACACCCTGATGCCTTTTTCTTACCCACCCCAAACACCTGACCCACCCACAATTGCTTGAGGCAACTCACCTCCTCCGTTAATAAGTGGGTTTCCTGTAGGGCAACAATGTGGGCTCCCAGCTGTTCAATATGTCTGAGGCCTACCATTCTTTTCCGCCTACCCCTAAGTCCCTTAGTGTTCCATGACAGAATTTTAACCCCTGCCATTCCAGAATCTAAATCTTGTTATAGCCAAGCCTTCTCTTTGCACATACTCTTGGTCTGCTGGCCTCATTCTCTCTCTAATGGACTCTTTCTCCTTCCTATCCCCAAACCCCCCCACTCCTTGCCCCCGATCCTACGATCGCCCTCCTTCCATTTCTCGATTCATGGATGAACCTCTTTCCGCGCCCCTCCTCCGCCCCTTCTATTGTCAGAGCATCTCCTAATACCTATCCCTTATCTATAACTACCTAGAACATATTTACATCTCCTCCTATATCCCACTATCCTTTTAGCTCTAATCCTGCCTTCCCTATCTATACATCTTCCTCTGGGTTTCAAATCTACCCCCAATGTCTCCTAAGCTTAGATGTTTAACCTTCCACCTTGGGGTTTCAACTGGTGCTATATATAAACCCCCCTAGCTGTCACCTCAATCCCAACTTCTCCACTATGTGGGGTATCTCTTCCACCCTTTACCATCCTCCATCAAACCCCCCAACATTTCCTTCAATTCCTCTTTTTTCTTCCACACCCTTCCTAAGGTAGGCGCCCCATCCTTCTTCTGTTGCCAGTTATTCGTCCCTCACTCTACCACACTCTTCCCACTCTAATTTAAATTCCCCAACAGGGGGTCCCCTGGAGATTCAAAACTATAAATAAGACCCAACCAGACCCCTCAACTTCTCACCCCACATTACCCCATCTTTTAAGCCCACTGGCCCTCCTTTGACCTAACACACTCGCATCTGCCTCCAACCCCTTACCTTTACCTTCTTCGCCATCCCCTCTTATCACCCCCAAGATTAACCCATACTACCAGAACCAATAAATCTTAACCAAATTCAACCTTTTTTGTGAATCCTTTGTAATACAAACCCCAAACAACAAGAAAAATTTGTAAAATCTTTTCAGTGTCCAGAGTCCCAGTCTTCCTCACTATCTCACCTCTTCCCTTTCGACCCAAAATTCAGGTCGGTGCCTTGAATAATTCCTGAAGTTCGACCCTCAGGCCCTCCAAAGCATCTCACGCAGTCAGATATCTCTTCTCCCCATACTGGAGCCGCACATTCAGGATTGCAGGGTATTGTAAATGGAACTTAATTCCTCCAATATAGAGCTTCTTTTTAATCTCGGAGTACTCCTTCTGCTTCTCCCTGACCATTGGAGTTTGATCCTGGAACATCCACAGCGACGCACCATTCCATTGCAGTGTCTTCTTCTGTCTTGCAGTAGCCAGTGCATGGGTCTTTTCTTTATAATTCAGGAATCGCATTATTATCACTCGCGGCCTTGCACCTGGAGGATGGATCTCTCTTAGAGCCCTATGGGCTCTCTCCAGGTTATAAGCTTCCCTGAAAGGCGTAGGGCCCAATAGCTTGAACAACAAATCTTGCAAAAAAGAAACGCAGTCTGACCCTTCAGCCCTTTCTGGGAGCCCGCTAATATTAAATTATTCCTCCGACTTCTGGACTCCTGGTCATCCATCCTCTCTTCTAACTTTTTAACTTGCTTTCTCATAGCCACTAACTCCTGATCCATTGTGGCAACCTTCCTTTCCTGGGAGGAGATCTATACTTCTGCATCCCCCATCCTTTGTGCTAGTGAATGTAATGCCGGCTTCACCTCTGCAAAATCCAACACCAACCCTTGCAGCAGCTTTTTGATTTCCTGGATATCGTCAGAGGTCTTCACAGCACCCCCTTTCTTATTCAAATCCCCCTCTTGCTCACTACGATCAGGGGATAGGGGCTTCAGTCTTTCGGCTGCTGGCGTTCTCGCCACAAGAGGCTCCGCAGCCTTCACTTCCATGCTGGTGCTTCAGAAAGGCCCTTCGCGTCTGCAATGCCCGTGCTGTGTATATACTGGCTGCCGCTTTTCAACAGCTTTCTTCTGCGTGGTTTCGCTCCCACTTAGTTCCACTAAGCCTCTGCAGCAATTACCTGGCACTTTGAATCACCGCTTACCGGTAACGGAGATTTTTTAAAACTTTAATCTGCTTTGGGGCCTGGGAGCAGCACGGAATACGTCTACTCAGACCCGGCTCATTACGTGATCCGGCATTCAGGATGTTCTTGCTCCTGGTAGTACTCACAGTGTGGGTGTGCCAGTCTACATCTGGCAGATTTAAATCTCCTAACAGTAGTAGCTCACCTTTGGCTGCCATTTTGTGGATGGCTACTTCTTGTAATTTGTCTGCCTCCTCTTCCTGTGCAGGAGGTCTGTAGATCACTCCTGTGTGAATGGTGATTCCTTAACCTTTCTCCAGAGTGATCCACTGTGCCTCTGCTCCCTCCTGCAACCTCTGAACCTCTGTTGCTTTAATTCCCCCTTTCACATACATAGCCACCCCTCCTCTTCCTCTTCTTCCTACCTTCCCTGTCCTTTCTGAAGAGTGTGTAGCCTGGTATGGCTGTATCCCACTCATGGTTCTTTGTGTACCATGTTTCTGTCATAGTCACTATGTCCAGGTCTGCTTCTACCATCAATGCTTCCAGGTCTGGGATTTTGTTTCCCAGGCTGTGGGCGTTTGTGCTTAGTAAGCTCCATGTTTTGTCCTCTCCCTGTTTTCTCCCTTGACTTGTCTCTGTCCCCCTTTTGTATTTTGCCTCACTTTCATTCCTTTCTGGCTTACTACCTGTTTATGATTTCAGTTTAGTTGGTGATTTTTTGTCTCTAGTGTCCTGTTTCATGGCTGCCTCTTCCTGTTGGGGAGGTATGATATATCTTGCATTCTTTTGCCTCCCCACTTGGCTAGTTTAAATGCTTGCTCAGGAAACATTTGAACTTCTCACCAAGGATCCCAGTTACCACTCTGGATGGATGCAGGCTGTCAGGCTTGTACAGTAATTCATTTGTCCAGGTGGTGCCTCAGTCCCCAAAACCCTTCTGTCCACACCAACCTTTCAACCATTTGTTGAAATCACTGGTGTGGATGTCCCTATCCATCCCTTTGCCATAGACAGGCAGAACCTCTGATAAAGCTATGGAATGTGCTACCTGCCTAAGACCCCTTCACAGATTCCTAAAGTCTCTCTGCTGTGCTCTTATGTCCATTACTTTCCCTGCTAGATCATTTGTTCTAATGCAGACAATGACATCCATCTCCTCCCTTCTTGCCACTGCCCTGGCAATCCCTAGGATCTGGCTCCTATCCCACCATGCCTTGCCTCTGGGTAGGCACTTTACCCCCCTGTCCCCCTCCTCACCTATCCCCAACTCTACTCCTCTCACAATGGAGTCCCCAAAAAGGATTTTATTCCTCCTCCTCCTATAGGGTCTTCTACTGCCCCCCTCTTGGGTCTCCATCATGGAGGACCCACTCATCCTCCCTGGTGGCTATGTTGGGAGGTTTTGTGGGACTGTCGCATTCTGCCAAGATGGCATATAAGTTTTGTAGTTTCACTGGATGGGGGATATGACTATGAGCCCCTCTCCCTCACCCTTTCTGAGCCCACTGTTGTCCATCCACTCCCTCTGTGACGTAACTGCAGTAAGGGAAGCTGACAGGTGGCCTGATGGACACAGCCCTCCTGCTCCCAGAGACTCGCTGAGATTGACCTCTCCTCAACCCAGAGAGGTGCCTGCATATGGAGCAGCACCACAATGTCCAGAAAGTCCTTTGAACACTGCTGCTGTGCTTCCACTGCACCGCACCATGCCCATCATGTTCCCTTATTCCTTTAATGAAGTTACCCCCACTACTGAACCTGTTCTTGCCCCTGTTTTTCTAGTCCAATTTTCCCTGATTTACTGTTGTCCACTAAGCTCCATTGACTCTCTACTAACCCCCTCTGACTCCCCCTTTTGATAGTTTTTATGGCTTCTAATTACCTAGCTCAGCTTTGCTCAGTGTAGTCAACTTTATTTATTTATTTATTTGTTGTTGTTTTTTTTGTCATCCCCCTTTATTTGGTTCTATGTGGATGTACCTATAGCTTCCTGCTTCCATGTAGGAAGTGGTAATATACTTTGTGGCTCTACTTCCTATAAAGGGAGATGCCCTCGGGGTGGGTGAGTGGAAGGGAGGGTGGGTGCATGTAGTGCCTCCTTTGGTCCTCCGAGAACAATCAGCCCAGTCTGCTCTGCTGATTACACTTCTCCCTCCAGCTCCTTTTCACCATTTCCTACACAAATGTCTCACTCCTCAGAGATAATGTGACCCTGTTTGAAAAAAAAAGCATGCAGCAGTGTACAATTTAGCTGTCCAGCCCTCCTATTTCCTCATTCAAATGGCCTTTGTTCTGCTTGTTTACCAGCTCCTTCTTTATCTGCTCACTTGGAAAGTTTAAATCTGGTGCCCTTTGTAAATGCTCTCCTGATTGGCTGTTACACCACCAATGTCAGAGAGAGATTAAACCCTCTATTGCCTGTTGCAGTTACCCCCCCCCCCAGTCAGTGACTGTCCATATAACAGATTTATCAGGCCAAGAAAACAAACTAAACAATAAATAATAATCCCCAGGACAGTGAAATCCTTTAGCACTAAAGTTTTAAATCATCCCCGATAATGAAGAAAAATCCCATCAAACTGTGAAGACTTTAAGTGCAGAAGTAATTAATACAACAACCAAGATTATATCAGACCAAACCAACCTAGACAATAAATAATAATCCCCCCAAAACAGTGAAATCCCACAGTACAAAAGTTATGAATCAGCCCAGACAACAGAGATAAATCCCACTGAGCTGTGAAGACTTTCAGTACAAATGCAATTCATTAACACAACAACCAACACTATATCAGACCAAAACAGCCCAGAAAAATATTGGAAAGCAAAACCTGTCCTGACCCCTGCCTATGGTCCTGTATTTTCCCACCTGCGGATCACTCCAGACTAATGGTGCAGCCCTCAGTTCAGCCGTCCAGAGTCCCCAGTGTGTCTTGTCCTCCTCGGCTGGCTCAGTCCCCGTTTGAGTCCTCCCTCACTCCGATGTTTCTCTCAGCCACCTGAAAGCATGGTGCCTCTTTTGGTCCTCAAAGAACAATCAGCCAATAATGCTCTGCTGCTTACACTTATCCCTCTGGCTCCTATTCACCATTTCCCACACAAATGTCTCCCCCTTCAGAGACGCTGTGACCCTGTTTGAAGAAAGATTGCTTGCAGCAGTGTACAATTAGCCATCCAGCTCTCCTATTTCCCCATTCCAATGGTGGTATTGGGGGGGGGGGTATGATTTCATCTTCCCGCAGGTTTTGCTGAGAAGTGTCCATGGTTAGATCAGCCGTCTGCATGCCAGACTGTAGCATGATGACAATTACTGGTTTCTCCATCTCTGGTACTGGAATTGGCATTGTACATAGTAGAAGGGGTTTCTGTTCTTTAGGAGTGGAGTCAGGCACAATACAATGATTTCTTTGTTGTTAATGTCAACCAGAAGTGCAACTAGTTGTGCTGCTTCTTTATGCAGGTTTTAGATTAAGACTCTTTGCGCATTGTTCAAAATGGATTCCTGAGGTGGTCTGTCATCTCTGTTATGTGTTACACACGGACAGTACCTGTAAGAATGACCAAAATCCTCATAAAGGTTGCACCTAAATTAATTTGTGCACTGCGAGCTGATATATCCAGGTCCAGACAGAGGTTACATTTAATCTTGTCACAAATATTGCTCAAATGGCTCTCTGAGCCACATTTAAAACAGGTTTTTAGTTGTCCAGGATAGAAGCATTTCCCTCTATCCTGTCCCAGATAGAAAACACTGGGAAGATGTTGCAAACCAGAATTGCTCAGTGTCCATGATTGGTTCGGGTCTCCCGTAATGTCACATTGTTGGCCAAGCTAGTACTTAACATCATAGTCATACATATTGACCCCCTAATCTTTCAGGAGAATAGTGATGGTCCATAGTGCAGGTTTGGTCAAGGAGATAGCCTGGAAGGGCAGCCAGAGTGGGGTGTGTTTCAAAGCCTTATACTGTGACCAAAAGTGATCTGCAGTAAGCTGGCAGCGTTCTTGAAGCTTATATAAAAAAAATCACTGGGTGTGTAAATGAGAGCATAGATTTCATTGGAAATGTAATGGAGAGATTCCTTAAGTAGAGCTTTCTCAATATCGGACCTGTAAGGAAGGAGGTCAAGATCACCTTTGAGTAATAAATGGACTACATTTCTCCATTGTGTTGCTGCTGCTGATGAGTGTGAAAAAAAATCAGATTTTCTGAATTGCTGAGCCATCCATGAAGGTGTGTACTGATGTGGAGGGACAGCTGCTGCTCAGCATGGTCTACCCTGTCTACCCAGGAAGTATTCCTTTCTTCCCTTGCTAAGGTATATGAACATACGAACATACGAACGTGCCAGCAGAAACAGACCATCTGGTCTATCTAAGTCAACT
This sequence comes from Neoceratodus forsteri, assembly GCA_016271365.2. Classification (NCBI taxonomy): domain Eukaryota; kingdom Metazoa; phylum Chordata; order Ceratodontiformes; family Ceratodontidae; genus Neoceratodus; species Neoceratodus forsteri. The sequence goes on along the minus strand of CM057450.1, from coordinate 1,569,993,359 downwards.
CGAGTGCAGCTAGCACCCCTAGTTTGCAACTGCCCCACCCCCCTCCCATCTGTCATCCCACTGCCACCCCCATCTCCCTCACCCTCACTCTCCCCTGTTCTCTGTCCCATGCCCTTTGAAACTGTTCACAGATTTACACGATACCACCCATTCTGGTAGGGCATTCCATTTTGCTACCACCATCTCTGTGAAATAGTGTCTCCTCATTTCCTTCCTAAATCGTCCCCCCTCTATTCTTAGCACATGCCCCCTGGTGACCTTCCCCCTCTTCAACTTAAAGACTCCATCTGCCCCATCCTTATTGATTCCCCTCAGATACTTGAATGCCTCTATCATGTCTTCCCTGTTCCTTCTATCCTCCAGGGTGTACATATTCAGGTCTCTCAGCCTGCTGTCATAGTCTGTCCCTTCCATTCCACATATCATCTTTGTTGCCCTCCTCTGCACCCCCTCCAGTAGCCTGATATCATGCTTTAAGTATGGCCTCCAAAACTGTACACAGTACTGTAAGTGCAGCCTTACCAGCAACCTGTAGAGGGGCAAGATCACCTCTCTTCGCCTGGATGAAAAAACCCTCACTATGCACCCCAGCATTTTGTTCACTTTTGCAGTCTCTCTCCTGCACTGGACAGTGTTGTCCATGGTCTCTGTTATGATTACCCCTAGGTCCTTCTCCTCCTCAGTGATCCCCAGCTTAACCCCTCCCATCCAGTATTCAGTACTTGGGTCCTTCACCCCAAAGTGCATAACCTTACACTTCTTTGCATTGAACCCCATCTGCCACCTCTCTGATCACTCCTCTAGCTTGCTTAGGTCCCCCTGCAGCTTCTTCCATCCCTCCTCTCCATTCACCACTGCTCCGACTTTGATGTCATCAGCAAACAGATTTATCTTGCTCACTACCCCATGTGCAATGTCTGATATAAAGAGCCCGAACAATACTGACCCCAACACAGAGCCCTGTGGCACTCCCCTCATCACCGGAATTGGAGTTGAGAGCTCCCTTCTCACCACCACCACATGTAGCAGCCTCCTACTCAGCCAGCTTGTACTACAGTTCATCATATATTCCCCTACCCTAAACCAGTTAGCTTCCTCCCAAGCCGCCCACGAGGCATAGAATCAAAGGCCTTGCTGAAGTCTAAGTAAAGAACATCCACTGCATGACCCTTATCCAGCTCACCTGTCACCCAGTCATAACATTGTATCAGGTTGGTTTGACAAGACTTCCCTGAAACCCACTACCTCTAAAACATGGAGTACCTCAGGGCTCAATACTAGGCCCCCTCCTATTCTCCCTATTTACCAATGAACTAAGTACCTACTGTGGGGAGAGCTCGGTTGTACAGTACGTTGTCGACACCGTCATCTACCAATCCTTGGGCAATATGGCTGCTCTCGGTCTCCTCCTCCAAAAGAACCTCACATCCCTAGAGACATGGCTGTGTGAGAACAGAATGGTACTTAATGCAGACAAAACCAAGGCAATACTATTTGGGCAAAGATCATTGGGGCATGATAGGTCCTCATCCCTGCGACTTACCACGCTCTCTGGCAAATGCATAAATGTAGTGCACTCCCTAAAATACTTAGGCCTAACTCTGGATCAGTCATTCACCTACAAGGACCACGTGGACCAGGTCACCAGGACCCTACACTGCAAACTCGGAACCTTGTACTGACTCAAGGACCAGCTCATCCCTGAGGCCAGGCTCTCCATTGTGACTAGTGTCCTGCTCCCTAGCCTAACCTATGTGGCCCCGATTATACAGGGCATGGCAAAGCAAGAGGTATCCAGGATGCAAATCCTATACAACAAAATAGCTTGGTTCGCTACCCAAGACCACCCGAGATGTCACCACTGTGACACTCTGGCTCAGCTCCGGTGGCCCATATTGGCCGGTCACCTCCAACACCCATTGCTTGTCCAGGCCTACAAGCTACTCAAAACCCCTTCTCCTCCTAGCATAGCCGGAACTATAGCAATTAAAAACAACCCCAGGAACCTAAGGACATCAGAACGAACACTACTACAGGTCCCCAGAGTTAGGACCAATGCTGGTGGCAGATCCTTTTCTTGGCAAGCCCCCATCCTATGAAACAAGCTCCCCCCCAGTCCAGGATGGCTCCTCACTCATGAATTTCCAGACCAGGCTCAAGGCCCATATGCTGGACACAAGTGCATGCCACTGCCATGGCTCTTAAGGTACCCCCCTTGTACTGCATCAAACCCTCCCTAAGGTGAGCCAACCATGTACCTCCCAATAGTATATGGACACCTAGGAACCAATGATACCTCATTTATGTACCAAGTCAAAACTGTGTCATGATGATAACCATGTCTAAAAACCACTGTCTGTAACTACCTTATGCCTGCAAAACCAATGTAATCAAAAGTTGTGCTTCTCTGTACCATATCAAGTATTATTATCCTGGGTCACCCCTGAAAAAGGGACCTTCGGGGCTCAGTGGGCTTTCCAGGTCACCAAAATTTAATAAATAAGTAAATAAATAAAATAAATAAATATAAGTATCAGGACGTGAATAAGCATCATATGGTGGGGGGGCCATTAAGCTCCAGGGATAAGTTAGTATGCAGACCATGAATTAAAACAGGTTGGGCAATAAAGATGTCAGCACATGAGGAAGAAGTATGAAACTGCATACCTTGTGGCTCCTGAGGAATCTGTGAGTGCCTTTGTCCAACAGAGTCCCTGGTCGAGGTCCAGCCGGCTCTATTCAGTGCAGACACCAATAAACAGTCACTTGTTGGGTAGTCCAAGGAACCATCTCTGCCCCTGCCCCCGCGAGTCCCCAGAAATTTACTGAAAAGGGCTGGCACATTGTCACGGGGCAGGATGCTGACCTGTGACAGCGGTGACCTGGGTTCGGGAATGGACCTCCAATGTCAGAGAGCCAGGCGGCGGAGAAGGATCGTGCATCCAAGTCTGCTCTCCTTCTCCAGGGCGGGGGGAGGGTGGGGAGTGTGTTGGCATTATACGGACACCTAGAAGAGGCTGGGTACCGCTTATGCTGACATCAACACGTTTGGGGAAGGGCAGATGCTGGTCATCATTGCACATCCCCGCCCTTGCAAAAAAAAAAAATTGAGAGAGAAAATTGCCACCTACCTGCCTAGATGATGCTCACCCCTCAGCTGCGATCAGCTCTCAGGCCAACTACCCAACCTATCCCATCAAAAGCAGCACCTTAACAGGGGTCGGGTGCTGCAACCCCACCCTAGGGGGCAAGCCAGGGGGTATAAGGGAGTTGCGGCTAATGTGGGAGTGGTTGCCAAAGGGGTCCATGACCGAGCTGAGGTAACAGCGGTAGGTGGTATCAAAAAGGATAAATATAAAAAAAAAAGAGATTTGCTAAAAGTTGCAGGCAGTTCAGTCAGATTTACAGATATTTTATTCAACAATGCTGCATTGCTATATTGAAATAGGATGTATGGTAAATTTAAGGGTCATTCACATGGTTGACTTTTATTTCAGCACCCTGTGATGCACTGTGGCCAAACTTGCTGAAACACTGTGGATCAGTGTTCAGACAGCATGGCCAGGGGACCGCTGCACAGACTCACATTGACTATCCAGTGATTTGAGGAGGATTCCGGTAGGGAAGGGGACATGGGTGTGGGTTGTACTCCCCAGGACAGCGGCAAAAGATTGGTGATGGTCTTCCAATCTGAGTTCAGCAAAACTTTTTTTCTGGGTCTGTGAATAAAGCTGAACTTGAGGAAGTGTTTTTAATTATAAACCGAGGGCTAAATTGCAGGAAAAAACACATGGACTCAAAGTTGAGCTGTAACACGGAGCATGTGCTTATGCATATGCATATATGTATGTCCAGTGTCATGGCTCGACCCTGAGTCCCTGTTTTTTTTTTCCCCATTTCGAGCCCTTGGTTTAGTCAGCATCCCATTATTATTTGTAAGTTTCTACTTGTGGCATCTGACAACTTACTGTTTGCAATTTTATGCCTGTATTATTTGGAATGTTGTTCCTATCTTTCAAATATAGAGATTGTACATAACTGACAATGCCTTTTTTGCTGATATCCTGTAGACAGTATCCCTGAATTATTTGTAAGTTTCAGCTATTGTCCACTGATGCTTGACTGTCTTACAAATCACTGTGACACTTTAATGTTGTTCTCATCTTTCATCTATGTATATTCACTTTATACCGTGCGAGCAGACCACACTGGGGGAAGGTGCCAGGACAGGAGATGGGAGCACAACAGGCACAAGGGCCAGCTTAAATGTACATAGATACACAACAAGGTCAGGCCAGGGACATGGAGTCATGGGGCTGGATGGGGAGACAGGGAGGAAAGGGTCCAAGACCAGGAGATGAGGAGAGATATGCCTGGTAAGAAGTAAGGACTAGTGAAGAGGGTCTCAAGGAAAGCCACATATCTCAGCAGCTGGGGGTAGGAAGCCACAGGACTGGAAGGGTATTACTGTGTCCAGCAGATACCCTCCTCTAGCAGGCAATCTTGGAGAGGGAGTGCTAAAAAGGACCTAGGAGAACAACAGGCATGGACCAGGAAAAGGAGATATACAGAAGGGAAGAGATAAATGGGAACATGGAGGGGGGACTGCGGCAACACAAGAAGGGGCAGAACTAAGTGTGGAAGGGATTCTGAGTTTGCAGGAGGAGGAGGGAGGTAGTGTAAAGGAGGATAAGGGAGAGGGGGAAGCTGAAAGGAAGCCAGGAGGTGAAGGTGAGGCTCAAAATAGCAAGTGCCTAGAGGACAAAACCAAGGAGGTGAATGAGAGGGTTACCAACCCAAAGATAAAATATGGGGAGCACTTGCAGCAGAAGGACAAGGGGAAAGAGTGACAGATGTTAGAGAGGCAAGGAGGAGTAGATAAACAAGTAACACCAGTGGGGAGTGTAAGGGGGAGGAACTCGGAGGGGGCAGGGTTCAGGACAAGGAGGGAATCAAAAGAGTTGAAGAGAAATGGGAGGTAAAAAGGATGCCTAGAACTAGGAGTAAGGATAAGGTGCTAAATAATAAGCAAAAGCAATACATGGGCAGGGTTCTCCTCACTGGGGACTTAATTCTAAGAGGAATTAAATGGGGGGGGCAGGGGTAGTGCAATTTTGGTGGATTGCTTGCCGGGAATGACAACATCAAAGGTCATTCATCACATTCCATCATGGGGTAAGCCACATGATGAGAAAACACACCTGATTTTCCATCTGGGGACAAATAATTTTGATGGGAACATCCTGTTGGAAGTACTGGTGAGATTCATGGCGCTCGCCAGGTTGTGTACCAGCCTGTGTTTCTGATCTACAGCTTTTTTGGAGGTGTTGCCTGAGCTTAAAGTGAGCACTGAAAGGAAACAAAGGGTCAGGGAGTTCAATCAATGATTAGTGGGATAGTGCAGGCAGAGAGGGTGGGGTTAGTGGAGGAACTGGGGGACAGCACGGAATAATGAAAGTCTATATGCCTAGGACAGATTGCACCTAAATGGGGAGGGAAAAGCAGGACTGAGAATTAAATTGAAGGAATTCATTGAACAAACATATGGTTTAAAATAAATTGGGGGGGAGGGAAAATGACTCACCAAATGGTGCACCAAAAGTCAAGAGTGTTGGGGTCATTCAGCCCCCCTCCCCAGGAGAGAGAAGGAATGTTAGGAAAAAACATGATATGGGGTAGGGGGAATGGGGAGAGAAATTGGTGGAAGGGACTTTCCACAAATGCCAGAAGCCTGGGGAATAAGATGGTAGATTTAGAAGCATTAATGGAGAGGGAGGGATTAGATATTGTAGCCGTAACTGAGACCTGGTGGTCCAAGCACCATGACTAGGAAGTGAGAATCCTGGGGTACAGGTTATTCAGGAGGAATAGGATTGGTAGGAAGGGGAGAAGAGTAGTGCTATACATCAGGAAGGGACTCAAGGTCATGGAAGGGATGGAGAAGTGGAAAGCATATGGGTCATGCTGGAGAGGAAGGCTGTGACAGCATTAAGATTAGGGGTGATATACAGACCCCCTATGAAGAGTGAGGAAACGGACATGCAGATGCTGTGGGAGGTTCAAAGAATGGCTCAGAAGGGGAGATACTGCTGGTGGGAGACCTAAATCTCACAGATATAGACTGGGATATCCCATTGGCAAGGTCAGCCAGGAGTGGGGAGATTCTAGGGTCACTACAGGGTGCCTTCCTGCAGCAGCTGGTCAGCGAGCACACAATAGAGGGAAACATACTTGACATGGTCCTAACCAATGGAGACAGCATGGAGGGAGTAGGGGTAGGAGCCAGCCTGGGAGATAGTGACCACAGCACAGTGGGCTTCAATGTCAGCGGAGGGTATGAGGCTAATCAAACCACCATGAATGTCCTAGACTTCAGGCGGGCATATTTTCCCAGGATGAGGGAGATATTCCAGGAAGAAATTGGGTCGTGGGAGGGGATGGAGGAAGGGGTGGAGGAACTATGGAAAAAGATCAAGGGGGGGCTCCTTACAGCAACAGAGGGATGTGTAAGGAGGGAGAGGAAGAACAAACAAAGGCGAAGGCCATTGTGGTTCAATAGGGAAGTGAGGAAGGCAATATGGGAGAAGAAAAGGGCATTCAAGGAATTTAAGAGGATGCAGGGGTGGGAGGATAGGGAAACTTACAAAGAGAAGTTGAGGGTGGCAGGGCAAAGGATTAGGAAGGCTAAGGCAGAAACAAAGGAGAGATCTGCTAGGCAGACCAAATTGGGGACACAATATTTTTTCGATACATGGTGAAAAGAAGGAAGGTAAGGCAGGGGATAGTTAAGATTAAGGGGAAGAGGAGATTGCAGGTGTAAGGGGATTTCGAGAAAGCTGAAGTGCTGAATGCATACTTCAGTTCAGTTTTCACAATAGAGGGGGAAGGAAGGGGACCAGTGTTAAGGGAGAAGGGAAAGGGGGGGTAGTGGATCCTAGCCCAATCAGTGTGGAAGAGGTAAGGGAAGAATTAGGTAAGCTGAGGGTAAACAAGACCATGGGCCCTGATGGTCTACACCTTAGGGTGATTAGGGAATTGAGGGGGTACTGACAGAACCATTGGCAGGGTTATTTCACTTGTCCCTAGATACAAAGTGGGTACCGGAGAACTGGAAGAAGGCAGATGTGGTGCCAATTCACAAAAGTTCCAGCAGGGAAAAGGCAGGTAATTATCACCTGGTCAGTCTCACATTGGTGGTGGGTAAACTAATGGAGACAATATTGAAACGAAGGGTGGTTAGCTATTTGGAAGGTGGGGTTGCAAGACATTCAGCAGTATGGCTTCGCTCGGGGTCGGTCATGTCAGAAGAATCTCATCGAATTCTTCAATGAGGTGATGAGAGTGGTTGATCGTGGTGGGCCAGTAGATGTGGCCTACCTGGACTTTGAGAAGGCCTTCAATATGGTGACCCACAAAAAACTGGTTAATAAGTTGAGAAGTCTAGGGGTGGGGCAGAAAATAAGGTGGATGGAGAGCTGACTAACAGGTAGAAGTCAAAGGGTGGTGGTCAATGGGGTGCATTCAGAGGAGACAGGGTGAGGAGTGTGGTCCACCAGGGGTTGGTGTTGGGGCCCATTCTGTTTAACATAGATACATAGGTGCTATCAGCAGATAAGGGCCTGTGGCCCACCCTGTCTGCCTATTTGAGCTTACAAGTTCCCTTTACATTTTTCTAGAAGTCTGTTATCCCTTATGCCTGACCTCCACAATTCCCTTATGTATATCTCATGCATTCTTAAATCCTGTGATTGTTTCAGCCCCCACCACTTCCTCTGGCAGGGTGTCCATTTGTCCACCACCCTTTCTGTGAAGAAATTCTGCCTCAGGTTTCCTCTGAATCGCCCTCCCTCCAACTTCATCCCATGCCCTCTAGTCCTAGAACATCTTTTTCACTGGAAAATAGTGTATTCCTACACCCTGTTCCTCCATGTAAAGTACTTGTATGCCTCTATCACATCCCCCCTCTCTCCCTCCTTTCCTCCATGGAGGACATATTCAATTCCTTCAGCCTGTCCTCATAGGACTTGTGATGCAATCCCTGTACCATCTTTGTTGCCCTCTCGGAACCTTCTCTACCCTGTCTATGTCCTTATGTAGGAAAGGTCTCCAGAACTGTACACTGTACTCCAGGTGAGGCCTCACTAGTGTCTAACATCTACATCAGCCATATAGCAGAGTGACTTCAGGGGAAGGTCTGTATTTTTGTGGATGACACAAAACTCAGCAACAGGGTGGACAACTGGGAAGGGGGGTGGAGGCAATGAAGAATGATCCAGGATTATAGGAGGAGTGGTCGGAAACAAGGAAGCTAAAATTCAATGCCAGGAAATGTACAGTGATGCACTTGGGGAGGAATAATCCAAATACCACATACACACTGGGGGGTAGTTAATGGCTACAACCAGGCAGGAGAAGGATCTAGGAGTTATAATCACTGATGATCTTAGGGTGGGGACCCAGTGTAGCAAGGCAGTGGGCAAAGCAAACAGGATGCTGGTGTACATAAGGAGGGGGATAACCAGCAGAAGGAGGGGGGTGCTGATGCTATCTGCAGTTCCATGGTTAGGCCACACCTGGCATATGGGGTACAGTTCTGCAGGCCCCATCTATGAAAAGGCATAGATGGCAAGGAAAGGGTGCAGAGAAGGGCCACTAAATTGGTGCAAGGGCCAAGGGGGAAGAAATGAGTAGCAGTTGAAGGAGCTGGATTTGTATTCTCTGGAGAGAAGAAGGGAGGGAGGAGGCATAATCGAAACATTCAAATATGTGAAGGGGATCAATAGAGGGGGAGAGCTTATTTTTAGGAAAGGTAAATACAAGAACTAGGGGGCATGGATGGAAAGTAGAAGGAGAAGGTTTAGGGGAAACACTAGGAAGTATTATTTCATGGAGAATGTGGTTGAGCCCTGGAACAGTCTGACAGTCTGCTGGAGGAAGTGGTGAGGGTCAGTACAGTGGATGGTTTAAAGAGGGCTTGGGACAAACGCAAGGGGTTGTCAAGGGAAGGAGGGTGGAATCTTGGGGTGGGGGCAAGTAGAGAGGGGGAATGGGCAGACTCAATAGGCCAGGAAGATCCTTTTCTGCTGACATATGTCTATGAATCTATGACTTAACCCCATTGTCCCAAATGTTTAATTTTTGGGGCTCCTCCTTGACTAGAGAAATGTCACTATTTGAGGCCCGAATTGTCCTTTTTCCCAAACCGGGAAAAGAACCATCCAAACCTGAAAATTACTGACCTATATCCTTGATAAATGTTGATGGAAATGTATACATCAAGATTCTGGCCTCTCACTTGGCCCAGGCTTGGATGGACCTATTGGGTCCAGAGCAGGTGGGGTTTGTGGCAAGACGTAAACCTAGTGACCATTTTAGGAAACTGTTTCATCTCTTCTCCACATCCAAGGGAGCCAGTGACAACTTGGCCCTTATCTCCCTGGATGTGGAGAGGGCTTATGATTGTGTCAACAGGGCCTATTTATTCAAGAGCCTCACTAGATATGGGATCCCTGCTGAATTCATCCATAGAATAAAGGTTCTGTACTCTGGGTTCTCTGCTCAAATTTTATGCAACAACAAACTGTCAGAAATGTTTCCCTTGTTAAGAGGGACACACCTGGGCTGTCCTCTGTCGCCATATGTTTTTAATCTCTATATCAAACCTTTGACCCGTAAGATAAACCTTTCTGAGGACATTCAGGGTATAAAAATTGGTGATCTAGAACTAAAATTATCAACATTTGCTGATGACATTCTCCTCCATATCTCAAATTGGCAAATTTCCTTACCTGTAGTCCTGCATATTATTTCGCAGTTTAATTCATTTTCTGGCTACAGATTGAATTTACACAGAACGGTAGTCTATTCTTTTTCACCCCAGTGTTCACATGATGACATTTTAAAATTGGGTTTGTAGTGGGAGCCCAAGGTCCTCCAACACTTAGGTATACAGGTTTCCCAGGATTTAGATCAACTGAAATTACCTAATCTAGACCCTTTCCTGAAGCAGATAGAATTGGACTTGCAAAGGTGGAGTCACTTACCTTTATCATTGTGGGGCAGAGCCAATATACTTGAAATTAATATTGTGCCTTGTCTCCAATACCCTTTTAGTATGCTCAGTATTTATCTCCCAAAAGTGTGGGTCTCAAAGTTGCACTCCCTCTACTGTTTTTTTATGATTGAACAAGTCACCGAGGACAGCTTTCCAAAAGCTGTGTAGGCCATGCCGGCTGGGAGGACTCTAACTCCCAGATTAATATTTGTATTATTTATCCATGCATGGGGCTAAATATTTTCGCTGGAACATCTCTAAGTCCAATGGCCCACCTCATCCCTCTTTGCTTTCTATTGAACAAGCTATTGCCCATGAGCACCACCTTGTATTGCCATCATTATTATTTAGTCCCGTTTCTAATCTTCCCATTGGTTTGAACGATACTCCTATTGGGTAGTCCATACAAGAGACTTCTGCCAACCTCTTTTTAACTATCCCAATTTTTGTATCTCAGGTATTCCTTTATCAGAGTCTCAGTAGAAAGGCCCCAAGAGTAGCACCATTGTGGATCTTGTTCAAGGGGACAAATTCATTTCTTTCCCCAAGTTTCAGGCTAAATTCTCTTGTCCTATATCTTTCTTTTTCAAATATGCACAGCTTCACCACTGTTTATTATCTTATTTGGGTTCACCCCCATGGCATAATGATGCAAGTATTTTCTTTCACAAACTAGCTTCTCTTTCCTTAAAAAATAGATTCATATCTCGGCTCTACCAGGAAGTTGGACAGCGGGTCAGGAATGTTTTTTTACCAATGGCCTTCTATTGGAAATATGCTCTTAATATTAACTGCCCAGATACATACTGGTCTATGCTTTGGATGGATCTGTACCACTTTATTAAGCAGGACCATCCTCGGTTATTGCAGTTTAACATTTTGCACAATCTCTACTATTCTCCCCTTAAGCTATTAAAGAAGGGCAAACTTGCTTCTTCAAAATGCAAATTTTGTCAACAAGAGGACGGTTCCTTATTTCACAAGCACTGGGTCTGCCCAAGAGGGAAATCTCTCTGGTTCATTGCAATGAAAGTACTAACCCCATTTTTGGTCACTCTATTTATTTTACGCAGGAAGTTTGTCTATAGGGGACTATTCATCAATCCTCAAGGTGCATGAGAAATCATATATGGCCTTGATTTCTCTAGTTATTAAATTAGTACTTATGAGACATTGGAGGGGATTGGACACCCTCCTACTCTAAATGGCTCCATGCAATGCGGAGTGTGCAATTGCCTTCTGCAATCATATGTGGCACAAATTCCAGACCTGTTGGACACACCTAAATTCTTATATTATGAAAGGCCTTAGTCATTTCTCTTTTTCTGTCCCCCTTACTAGAGGTAGTATCACATTTAGGGTTTTGGTTTCCTTTTTTTTAGAGCGTACACTGTCTTTATTTGCCTTGTTTCTGGGTTGTGATCAGCATTTCCCTATGGTTTTCCTACCAGCATGTGATGGAAATGGGAAGGGGAGATTGGGCGGATAGGGTGGGCAGGGGATGACTTTCCTTTTCCTTTTTCTTTTCCTTCTACTTTTCTTTTATTGTTATTAGTTATGGTTGTATATCCATAACTGTGATAATCATGTGTTTATGGTTTTGTTGTTTCTCCCTGTTCTTTTACTTCTTTGTGGTTTTTGTATGATTGCTTTTTATTGATGTTATCCCCCTTGCGTGTTTTAAAATTTAGTATAATAAAGTTTATTGCAAATAAAATTGGAAAAAAAGAAAACTTTAGAAAATTCTGCATTTTCATTCCTTTTAGGTAATTCTCATTATGTTTAAATATAATTTCAGGCAGGTGGGGTAGTGAAATTCTGCTGAAGAGGAGAAGATGCACAGTACAAGCCAGCAGTAGTAGCTGAAGGCCCTGGTCTTCTGCAGGAGCAGGACAGAACAGAACAGAGTCTATTTAGCAGACTGAGAAAAGGTGTGCGTTTGTGGGGGGTGAAATATTTAATTGAGTGTTGGGGGATTTTGAAGGATTTATTTGACAAAGAACTTTTATTACCTATTGGTGTTGCAGCAGGGTACAGAAAATACATCTTTTAAAATTTTTTATCTGTGCATGGGAGATTGACAGCCACTAGTGAATGAAAAGTAAAGTAAAGTAGACTGGTATGTGAGAGACAGTCACAAAGTCTCTCAGTGGGTCAGGGTATAGTCTGTTAATGGGTGGGGGATTGCCTGGTGATTATGTTCTTCCATATCACCTTGTGAGTCATACGACACTTTGGCTTGTCCAGTACAGGGTGTGCATGTCAGGTGGGCAGCCATGAATACATAGAATTTGATGGCAAATGATGACTGCCTGACCCATCATGTCTGCCCATTTACCCTACCCCCAAGTGTCCTTTGTTTATCATTTTCTCTCAGTCGCAAGGGTTTCCTTATGTCATCATTTACTTCTATTGTGAGTCATTATTGTTAGCATCCTGTAGTGGCAGTATTGTGTCATCTGTACTATGTACAGTATGTTGTTGAAGTATGTAGAAAACATGAAGAGAACAACAGGTGTGGGAAGGGGTGCAGAGGAGGAAAGGAGCAGATAAATGTAGCACCATGCCATTTCCACCAAGTACAAATTCTGCAAGTGGTGGTGATAGAGATTGCAGCTGGTCATCATGGGACACGGACTGGGAGTCAAAGTCACTGGGTTGTGAAGACAAAGTCTGCTGGGTGCATGATAGTACACAGAGGCAATTATTCATTAGCCCCCCAAAAACAAGTGGTTCCACTCTCATAACAGTGTAATCAGCCTTTCTTGATGGCCATCCAGTACATCTGGTAATGAAACTATATTGAGTAATTCAGAAACACATTAGTTTTCCCCATCTTCCCAGCTGAAGTGCTTCCATTTCCCCTACCTAGGATGGAACTAGAGATATTCTGAAATAAAATTTCACTGGCGAAATTGCCACAAAATCGGCAATTTCACTGCACAAAATATTTCATGAAATTGCAAAATTTCACCCACAATTTTGCCCACCAATGGCCATCATTATTATCATATCCCTGGTATCTAGTGGTCCCAGCCCCCTGCCTGATCACTGGCCTAAATTTAAAATAAAGAATCTCCCTGGTGTCTAGTAGGTTCCCCCAACCAACCAATCACTGGCCGAAATTGAAGAAAGCCCCCCATCCCCCGCCGAGATTTACCCTCATTATTTCCCCATCCCCCAATCTGGAAAAATTAAAATAAAATCTCAGTGGGGGATCTTTCTTCAATTTGGGCTAAAAATAAAGCATAAGGAGGCCACTGGAGCACCAAGGAATGATATTCTGTATCTTACAACTGGGCCAGTGATCGACTGGGGGGACCACAGGACAGTGGGTCATGCATGGGCTACAGGGACAATTAAAATGCTACTTAAAATGGTGAAATTTCACCCAAGAATGGCGAATTTCACCATTTTACGGGCAAAATTTCAACCGTGGAGAGCAAAATTTCACATTTTGCTACCGCAAAATATTTTGTGAAATATGCAAATTTCACTAAATATTCCATGTAATGAAATGTGTTAATTTCACACAACACTAGATGGAACTGATTTAGCTAGAAATTAAAATTCTAGTTCTCCAACATAAACTCATCCTTTGTTTGCTACCTAATTCCTCGATGCCCTCCATCGTCCCTAACAGCCTCTGAAAATGGTATTAGGAAAGGGAGTCAGGCGGCAAGCTCAAATCACAAGTTCAGTTTTGTGATTCATGTTTTCTTGGCACTGAAAATAGTTAGTAAACAGTAATAATAATCATAAATACTAAATGATAAAAAGTATAGTATGTTAAATTATATCATTTTATTTTATGTCAGATGATGTATTATCATTAATAGCATACTCCATCACATTGTATTATCATCTCAAATACTGCATCATATGACATCAAATTATATTATCTTCTTATTTATTTGCTTTTGGTAACTGGGTAAGAGCACTAGGCCTTGCAATGCATATTTTCAGGCAGACCCGGGAGGATACAGGGTTACAGAGATAACAAAACAGTTTGTAGAGAACAACAAATGGGTGGAAGAACAATGGCTACAGGTCGGTACAGTATCAAACAAGTTTGCAGTACAAACAAGTCAAAAAATAGATAACAATAAGTAAAACATAAACAGTAAAACAGGATAACAAGTGCAGGTTCACCCATCTTAGGGATACAGACTGGGAGAGATAGCTTTGCTAGGCACAGATGTGAAGTCCAACTGGGAGAATGAGTTAGAACACAAATAGACAATCAGCTTTAATTGAGACCAGGGGACTAGAGGCCCTAGATGGTGGTGGAAGGATGGTTCAGAGGGAGAGACCCAGGAGGTGAGTGCCTTTTTTTTGTGTGTGTGGTTAGGGAAGGAAGAGCAGGGGAAAGAGGGACATAAGAGTGAGAGAAAAGAGAGGGTGGGTGGGAGAGAGAGTAGGGGTGGTGATGGGAGGCACGGGTAAGGTAGAAAAGGAGAGTTGGGATGAGAAAGTGGAGAAATAAAATGTGGAGGTGAGGCAGCCAGGGGAGGAGGATAGGGGGTTATCATACTTCATCAGATTATAATAGATAGAATAATATGATAGCAGATTATGTTATCTTCTGATATATTTGATTATATTATACTATAGCGTATATTATCATTTTATATGTAGAATAAATAATGGGTAAGGCGGTATACAAGGGTGTAGACCCATCAAGTGGGCTAATTAGGGCTATAAGGTCATGATCCCAAATGGCGAGTGACTTTATTGTCCTAATTAGCCCACAAGATGAATATACATCCGAGTGTGCCACCCTGACACATTGTTTATTGAATATAATACATTTGAATGGTAATGTTTATGGATAGCACAATTGCAATTGATAAACGGCATCTGAAGTCCTAATGCAGCAAGGAGAGGGTGGTGTGTAGTGAGTGCAGAAAGGAATTCATGGGATTTCTAGATCTGGGAGGGTTTTGTGTAAGTCTCTTTTTTGTAGGTTGTTTTGCAGCTTGTTAATTGGTTTGCTAACTTCCTAATGGTCTGTTATTTGTGTTATTGGTATTGTCCCATAGTGTTCAATGTAGTGTAGGAATATATTTTTCATTACTACAGGTATATGCTTTTAATTGCTTGATTACTGAAGGCATGTACTTTTAATTAGTGTAGGTACATACTTTTAATTGTTTGATTAGTATATTTATATACTGTAGTTTTAATTGATAATTTGGTTACCGAAACACAGGGAAATAAACAATGGTCTTTAGTATGGGGAAAATTCCCTATCCATTTATTATATCAGCTTATATCATAAGTTGGGATGGTAGAACCTCAAAAGGTTCTAAGGTTCTAAAAGGTTCTGATAAGCAAAAAAGTTCAGATCCTCCTGAACCCTTTTTTCCCAATTATTTTAACAGAGGGCTGTTGAAAGCCATCTACAGATGTGACCCAGGGCACAGGGAAGCAAGGACTGCTCTGGTCACACAGTAGCCAAGTGGGGTTATGACTTCAAAACCAGGACTCAGATTGCAGCTCAGAGTCTTAAACCACTGAGATATACTGCCTCGTCCGAACCTTTTATGACATCTATTGTTTTATGGTAACTGTATGTTAAAAATAATTTTAAAGTGCTTTTAATCAACATAGCTGTAGAAAAAAATGCTTAAACCATTGTTTAGTAGTAGAGAGTGTTCTCTAATCACTCTTCTGTTTCTGACATTTAAGAAAGTAATACTAATACTGTGTATAAGTTCCATTATTAACAGTAGTGATTTTTATTTCTCAACAGGTACCAGCGGACACCAAATGTATTCTAAACAGTTCATTGATGAAGAATGAAGCCAGAAACACAAAAACAGCACCAGGCCAGATCAGAGTGGAGCCAGTCAGACAGATCCAGTCAGCCAGCTACCACTTCAAGGCTACAGTCAGCTACTACCCCCACCTACTACAATCAGGGGAAAACCAGAAGTAGTCTACTAGCACTGAAATCAATATGGTTAAGGCACATTTACCAAAAATGACTGCTTAGAAAAGAATCAGAAAGTGACTGTGGTGATAAAAAAAAGTCCCAGACCAGATCTTTAGTTTGTAAATGAATAGTCTCCTCCTGAGTCTGATTTTCCAGAAGGTGATTATAGTGAGTTTAAATAATTGTACTTTGTAGTAGTACTACCACTACTACCAGGGGAAAAAAACAGCAAGCAGCATTCATCAATGTGGTTATTTAATTGTGCGCATTTAGGTGAATGGTCTCCTTAGAATGACAAAGCGACTGTGTGTATGAGAACAGGGATGTGTCTGCCAGAGTTACTACCAGTACATGATGACGTGAACATGATATACTGGCTGCAACTCCCACCCACCCCCAGGATGACGATGATGCAGACAAAAGGCAGGCAGGTCCCAGATCTCTACTTTTAAGCAGTCCAGTGAGTCTCAAAATTGAAAGCTGATGTGTCACTCCACAGCTGTAGCACAGGGACTGCTGTCAGTGTCATTTTCTTCAAGATCAGCAACACATACTTTATGTAGCCAATGCTTGTCAAGTTAACATTCAAGAACAATAGTTTCTCCACAGTGTCTGGTGTTAATCTTGTTCATTTATCAGTCACAGCATCCCCAGCAGAGCTAAATAAACACTCAGAACAGACACTGGAGGGTGGACATCCAAAATATTTGCAAGCCAGGGCAGCCAGCTTTGGCCAGCATGATTTTGTCTCTTGCCAGCAAGCTAAAGGGTCATCCTTAATACTAATGTTGTGCTCAGACAGATATGCATCTACCACGCTTACTGCTAAGCATGCATTTTCTCCTTGTGGAATTTCAATGATCTGCAACTGGCCCTAAATGTCATACTCCTCATTGTCTGCTTCTGTACTGGTTTCTGGAGCAGTCTTTTGAATTTGAGGTGGTGTCATTGTAGTACAGCTTGCCAATCCTCCTAATGAAACCTCATCTACTGCATCAATCAAAAGCTGCCTATAATTCAACTCCTCCATATAATCTGAAACCACATCAGGAAGGTGTTTGTTCCTGAAACATGGATCTAGCAATGTTGCTAAGAAATACTCCTTGCTCCATGTCATGACTGATAATTTCTCATCACTGCTAAGTCTCGTAAGCATGTTATTGACTAGAGATTGATTCATATCCAAGTTGCTCCTTATTTTCTTCAACCTTTTTTGAGAAGTAGAATGAGTGAAATAACGTGGTTAAGGGATGCTTTTCTGCACTGACCTCTTTTGTAGCAGTCATGAATGGTTTCAGAATGTGACACAACTGTTCCAGCAGAGACCATTGAGTAGAATGGAGTACAATGCCCTCCCCTCATTGTGCATGATATACTCAATGATAGCTACCTTTTGTTCAAGGATGTGTTCAATCATAAAATACATTGAATTCCACCTTGTTGCTATATCCTGAACAAGCTGGAGATGAGGAAGACCTTTGTCTTCTGGATATCAGCAAGGATGTCACAAGTGTTTACTGAATGGTTGAAGTGGCCACACACTTTGCACACTGTCCCCACAGTGGTTGATACTTGCCGGTCATTATTCATGAAGCTTTGAACAATTAGTTTAAGACACTGGGCAAAACAGCATCTATGTAAATAGTTACCATTGTGAAGTGTTTTTTAAATATTTGAACCATTGTTGGCAACAAGAAAAACAACTTTCAAACCCTATGAAGTGACCCCAGCAGTAAGTAGTCTTTCCAGTTCTTGCTGAATGTGCTGTACTCTGTGTGTGTCTTGAATGTGACATACATAAAGAACTGCCATTTTCTAAAATGTGAAGGTTTTTTTGAACTCTGAGAGATAGTAGTGGTAGTAGTAGTACTGGTTGAAGTGGTAGCAGACAGACTAGTACTATGTGAGGATGATGATGAGTTGCCTGCAAAACTGACCCAGTGTGCAGTAAGAGAAAGATAGGTAATGGGTTGGCTCCTGGTCCACATATCAGTAGTGAAGTGAACTACCTTGTCTTCAGCCTCTCAGAGAGCATATCTAACTTGAACTACTAGGCTGTCATACATCCTGGGCACAACGGTTACTGAGAAGTATTTTCTACTTGGCATTGAATATCATGGCTCTAAGTATTCCATAAGCCTTCTGAAACCCACATCTTTCACAATAGAGTATGGCTGTAAATCAAGTACAATCATTTCTGCTATTTTACAGTTTATTGCCGGTGCTATGGGTTGGTTTCGTGAATATTTAGACTTTCTTTAAAAAACATCTTTTAACTTTAATTGCCTCTTATCGGGGGTCACGTTATATTTGGCTGGAGGTGTTGTATGACTACATGCTGTGCCTGGAAAAACAGAGGACCTTACAGAATTATTGTGACCGTGAGGTGACAGTGGACCTTTGGATCTTGCCTGGTGCTCGTCTCCCACTGTTTCAGCTGAATGTTCCTGTTTACTGAGAGCCCTGCTAGATTTCCAGCCACCAATGTTACATTGTTTTTTAACTATATATGATAGGTTGAATTTGGAAAATATGTTGCATCATTGCTGTGGTTCCAAGATGCCCTTTATTATTTTTTTCCCTACTAATACATCTGTTGCAATGACACATATAGCTTGGCAAGCATCCTTGGGGTTTACTTAAAAATGATTAAAAACAGAAAAGGTGAACTGTCTATGTTTAGTAATGACCTCAGTAGGACTAGGAGTTGAGTAGCTGGTTTTATGTGGGGAAGACATAACAGCGGAGGGTTCAGGTTCATCAGTTGAGACAATCATAGAATCCTCTGCAGCACCATTGCCATCATTGTCACTACTGTCAACTTTGTTTCACTTTGTGTGGCTTGTGCCTTTGACTGTTTTCTTTTTCCCTCCTTTTGACACTCTACTACTGTCATTATTTGTATCCACACTGTCACTGTCAGAACCAGAATGAGACATAGCTAAAGGTAAAGTCACAAGACCATCAACATCAGTCTCACCATGGCCATAGTCATCAGCATCATCATCAGATTCAGTGCAGCTAACATTTGCAGTCGCAGATTGAGTTATTTGATATGCATGTGTTGCAAATCGAGCAACTCCACTGCAAGTTGTACCTGCAAGTGCTTTAACTTTATGTACAATTGGAATTGGAATACTCGTTGTTTTTGCACTTTCAGACGACTTGCTATTGCCACTGTCTTTTGACACTTTTTTGGTTGTACTACTGAGCTCTTCTGACATAGTTCACCAACTCTTGCTGGGTTTTCAGTATTTTGAGAGTTAACTTTGCACATGGTTAGTAGTAACATTTAGCTCAGCCCCTTCAACAGACTGTGGTGTTTGTTGTTGTTGTTGTACTTTATTTTTTGGCCCACTTCTTTCTGGGATCTTGAATAAACTTGTCTTACGTTTATTACTTCCTTTGCCCCTGTCTTTTGGTTTATTATTTTCTGGAACATAGAAACACAGAAACAATGAAGTTGTCTGCAGATGGGGATTGTATGATTCATGAAGTCTGCCCTTGGCTTCCTACCCCCCTACTTGACTGCCTGCTTGTGTATCCCACAGTGTCTGTCCCATGCCCGCTTGAATTCCCCCACTGTCTTGGCTCCCACCACCCTCTCTGGCAGGCTATTCCATGGTTCCACAACACGATCTGTGAAGAAGAATTTCCTCATGTTGATTCTCAACTTTCCTCCCTTAAGTCGAAGGTTGTGCCCTCTAGTCCTGATGTAGTCCTTTACCTGAAAGAGGTTCTGCACGTGCACTCTGTTGTTGCTTTTAAGGTATTTGAATGTTTCTATCATGTCCCCATGATTCCTGCATTGTTCTAGGGAGTATAATTTGAGGTCCATCCAGTCTTGCCTCATATGGTTTCTGATGCAAGCCCTGCACCATCTTTGTTGCTCTTTTCTGTACCGTCTCCAGCCTATCTATCTCTCTCCTTCCTGTGGTGTGTCCTCCAGAATTGGACACAGTATTCCAGGTGAGGCTTGACCAGGGACTGATACAGGGGCATGATTACTTCATGCCTTCTGCTCATGATACCCCCCTCCTTATGCATCCCAGTATACCACTAGCCTTTAGTGCTGCCTTTTCACATTGTCTACTGACCTTGAGGTCATCTGATATGATCACCCCCTAGGTCTTGCTCCTGCCTGGTAGCCACCAGCTGCTCCCCTCCAATTGAGTACAGTTTCCCCTGGGTTATGCTTTCCCAGGTGCATGACCGTGCATTTTTTGTCATTGAATTTCAATTGCTAGGTCTTGGACCACTCCTCCAGTTTTCAGAGATCAGTTTCCATGCTTTGCTGTCCCTTTTTTGTGTCTGCCCTGTTGCTGATTTTGGTGTCATTTGCAAACAAGCACACCTTTCTCTCTAGTTCATCTGCAATGTCACTGATGAATATGTTGAAGAGGATTGGCCCCAGAACTGAGCCCTGTGGGACCCTGCTAGTCACCCTCCCCTCCACAGATAGAGTGCCATTTACTAATACTCTCTGAGTTCTCCCATGTAATCAGTTTCTGACCCAGTTTGTAACCTCAAGACCAATTCCCATGTTCTCCAGTTTTTTGACTAGTCTCCTGTGCAGAACAGAGTCACAAGCTTTGCTGAAGTCCAGGTAAACCACATCCACTGCCCTACCCGGATCCACTGTTTTGGTGGCCTAATTGAAAAAAATCAACCAGGTTTGTCTGACAGGCCTCCCTGACATGAAACCATGTTGATTTTTGTCGAGCTGACCAGTTTGCTCCAAAAAAGCTATGATTCTTTCCTTCAGCATGGACTCCATCAGTTTTCCCATGACTGACGTTAGACTAACAGACGGTAGTTACCTGACTGTTCCTTGCTTCCACTATTGTGGAGTGGTACTACTGTTGCACTCTTCCAATCCTCTGGCACCTCCCCACTCCTTAATGATTTGTTGAAGAGCACTGCTAAGGGGGCGGCCAGTTCCATCCCTAGTTCTTTCAGTATTCTTGGGTGTATCCCATCCTGCCCCATACAGTAGCTTTATCTACTTCTAACTTGTCTATTTTCTCCATGACCCTTTCCTCTGTGAAGGAACCCCTTTCTGTTCCTTCAGTCAGACACTTCTTTATGCCTATTGTTAGTCTGTTTCCATCTGCTTCCTGTGTGAAGACTGAGGTGGAGGACTCATTGAGTGCCTCTACCTTCTCCCCATCTTGCTCTGTGGTTTGTCTGTCTTGTTTTGTGATTTTAACAATGCCCCCTTTGGTCTTCCTTTTTTCACGTATGTACCTGTAGAAGGTTTTGTTACCCTTTTTTACTTCCTGAGCTATCTTAATCTCTGTTTGAGCCTCTGCATTTCTTATCACGTTCCCCATCTCTTTTGGTTTCTGTTTATATTCTGTTTTGTCTGCCTCGTTCCCCAACTCCTTGTACTTTCTGAATGCTATGTGTTTTTCTCTGGAGTACTCATAACGCCAGTCTGTTGCTTGTTCAGGGTCAAAAAGTGGTTATTTTTTCTCTTTATTCCACGTGATGAGATGGTATGATCTGCCCACTGAGCCAAAGCGTATGCCCCACTGAGCCAGCACAGGGGGGAAGATGATAGATGACTGACTTCTTGGGGGGGACCCACAGACAGTAAGCAAGACGTGGTACTGGTGCACTGATGACTGGCTGGCAGATTTTATTTCACACACAGAATTTATTTTACATACCACCTATGCTAAGGGCGATGCTGCAGACACTGCTACTGGTATACCCACAGGGATTCTGGGGGTCTCTGTCTGGCCTAACCCTCTCTGACACAGTACTTTTTCCCTTCAAGGATTTTTTGAAAACATTTTTTCTTTATTCCACATGATGTGATGGAATGTCCTGCCCACTGAGCCAAAGCTTATACCCCTCTGACCGAGCACAGGGAGGAAAATGACAGATGACTGACTTCTTGGGGTGGGGTTCACACAGACAGTATGCGGAAGTGGCGCTGGTGCACTGATGACTGGCTGGCAATCTTAGCAGATTTTATTTCATACACAGAATTTATTTCACATACCACCTATGCTAAGGGTGATGCTGCAGGCACTGCTACTAGTATGGTCACTGAGATTCTGGGGGGCTGCCTGTTCTAACCCTCGCTGACACAGGAAAGGGGTCACACAGACAGTATGCAAGAAGAGGCACTAGTGCACTAATGACTGGCTGGCAGATTTTATACACACAGCACTCTAGTTCTCACAAGTTGCCCTCAGTCTCTCTCTCCAAGTTCCATCCTGGTTCATTCAATGCTCATGAAGATCCTCTGCCCAAGTCTCCATTTCCATACATTGTACTCCCAAGTCCCCAGTCCAGTACCCACCCCAGTCCCCAACTCTCTCCCAAGTTCCACACTCAGTCCTTGCTGGCAAACCTCTCCCTTAGTCCCCAACTCCCAGTCCCTGACTCCCCACTCTCAACTTCCTCAAGTTTCCAATCCCTTCCTTCCTTAAGTTCTTCTTTTAGTTTAAAAAATTCTGATTTTGCTTTTTTTTTGGGGGGGAGGAGTGGCAGACTGGCAGTGAACTTCTTCGATTGACCAATGGGTAAAAAAAACCCATAAGCAGCACAAGCACAGAAGAAAACAATTGATTCAGAGATCTGCAATGCAAGGAGCAGCCAAGAGAAGCTTCTGCTCCCTCTCTATCCTGATTCCTCTGCGTAGCTCTTAGGTGGACCACGTGGGTTGGTAGAGCAGCAAACCAATCATGTGCCACCTTAGAGAGTTGGACAGCTCGGCTTTCCAATGAGGGACCAGAATCTTGTCTCTGATCCCTCCTGTGGGTTCCTCCTGCTCTGGCACTTTTTGCCCTGCGGTTCCCATGATAGGAGCCATCTGAGCTGATCCAAACAGCCGAAAGTGTTCAGAAGCTGTTAGTTTCTGAACACTTTGGCATGTTCAGGTTGGTTAATATTTTTGATGAACCAGTTTGCCCATCCCTAATCATAAGATATAAAATGCTGCATAACACATATTTCACATTATTTTATCTGTTCATATATCATGTCATGTCAGATTGTAATCATTTTATCAGATAGCATCTGCTCATATGTCAGATCATATCAGATTATATAATCATACATCATATATTATATCAGAGTATTTGGATTTGGGGCCACAGTCTTTCTGGAGATGGTGTGGAGAACAGGGGCTGTCCAGTGTGCAGGAGCCTGAAACAAATCAGGGCAGAGGTAAGGATGCTCAAGTGGGAGTTGGAATGGGGGGGAGAGACAAGGAGGCAGAGCAGTGGATGAAGAGAAAGGTAGGGGAGGCCCCAAGGCAAGTTGACGGCAGGTACAGGTTGAGAGCAGCAGGGTTACGACAGTGTCCAGGGACCTTTCATCCTCAAAGAACCTTGGGAACTGGTGCAGATTAATGGCAGGTGGTACAGAAAAGGGTAGATGAGTATGAGGATTAGCACAGGAGGGTAGTGGAGTGACTGGAAGAGGAAGAACAGGGTTGGGATCTGATGCTGGTGTGCCCTCATCAAACTGACATGCAATACTGGCCACCTTAGGTGAAGAGAGCAGGTGGTGGGGATCAGCATCAAGGAAACCCAGAGTCAAACGATGGAGGCAAGGGGAGAAGAAAGGTGAGTAGCTTGGGAGGCAAGGAGGAAAAGGTAGTCAAGGTGGGGTAAAGGAATGGGGAGGGAGGAGTTAGAGTATGGGTTAGGGAGGGAAGAGTGGTAGCAAGCAAGGTTAGCCAGGGATGAATGGGATGAATGGGAGGTGGGTTGGAGAAGCAGAATGAGCGGATCGTGATGGTGGTGGCAGAAAGACAACCAGAACAGATAGGGAGCAGATAAATGGGGAGTCAACTGATTTATTAGGAGTAGACAGGAGGTCAGAAAACTCACCTATGTGAGACAGAAGAGTGGTAATCATTGGGGACTCCATAATTAAAGGTATCCTTTGGGGGAGACAGCAGGACCCAAAGACTAGAAGAAATGTGGTTTTTATGCATGGGATGGTAGCGGGGAGGGCAGAACTAAGACTCAGGGAAGTTATAAGGGAGGTTACTGGAAAATCTAACTTAGTCATTGACCTGGGAACCAATGACTTAGCAGGGGAAGAGTTGGGGGTGGTGCAGGAAGTTTCAAAGAGCTGGCAAGGTCCTGCAGAGAAATAGTGATCTCTTTGGCCTTTTCAGAAGTGATTCCAGTCCTCACAGCCAGCACAGTCAGGAAGAAGAGGATAGAGGAGTTCAATGAGTGGCTGATGAGCTGGTGCAGGGAAGAAGAATTCAAATGTATTGTGAGCTGGGGGGGGCCATGTGGTCAGACAAGCGGTTGTATCTGGCAAATAGACTGCACTTTAGTAGGGAGAGTTCAAACATACTCAGAGACTAGACAGGGGAATACATAGACAATGATCTGAGTTCAAACTGCTGAGGAGGATGGGTAGGCCAGCAGGTCCAGAAACTTCAGGACAAGGAGGGTGTGGACATTTCCCCCCCACACCGGCAGTAGTAATCAGCATGGTGTGTGAAAAGGAAAAGGGAGGTAACTATGTCCGAGGATGAAGGGGAGAGTGCAGGGGAGGGTCGGGTCAGAAAAAGCACAAACAGTAGGCAGGGAGGCATGGAGTTGAGGTGGAGGGTGGTGTCACTCAATGCTCGCAGTCTCAATAACAAGATGGCAGACATATAGGCCCTCTTAGGGGGAGGAGAAGGTAGACATAGCATCAATTACTGAGACCTGGGCTACACCACACCACACCATGACTGGGACCTATCAATCATGGGTTACAAGCTATATTGAAGAGACAGAGTGTTAGGCAAAGGGGGGTGGTAGCTTACATCAGGAAGGGTACAACTTGCATGGAGGAGGAGGAGAATGAAAATGGGGATGTGGAAATGCTGTGGATTCAGCTGCAGACCAATACAGGTAGGAAGAGCAGGTTGGGGGTGGTCTACATACCCCCCAACCAGGAGGAGGAATGAGACAGGGAGCTGGGTTTACAATTGCTGGAAGCTGCAGGAAAGGGGGGGGTGGTGGTGGTGGTGGGGGACCTTAATCTGCCAAACGTGGACTGGGGTATACCCGCCAAGCAGTCAGGTGAACCTGAATGTGATACAGGGTGGTTTCCTGACTCAGGGCATTTCTGAGCCCACTTGAGAGGGGGTTAATCCTTTATCTTGTGATCACTAATGTGGAGAACATACAAGAGATAATGCGGTCAAGGAACCCTTGAGGGGAAACAACCATAGCACGGTGTGGTTCAGGTTTGATATGGGCAGGGAAAGTATCTCCACCAAGACCAAAATCCTGTATTTCAGGAGGGGGGATTTTAAGAAGAAGGGTGAGGTGCTAATGTTGCACCTAGAGAGCATCAGAATGGACATGGGGTGGATAAAAATGGACCATCATCAAGGATGCAATACTGACTGCCATAGCAGACTGTGTCAGGCTTAGAGGGAAGAAATCAGGGGCCAGATCACCCATCTGGTTCAACTCTGAGGTTGCTAGGGCAGAGAGGGACAAGGGGGCAGCCTACAGGAGGTTCAAGAGGACTGCTACTGAGGGGGATAGGGAATACTACTTGAAGCAGGTTAAAGTGGCAGGCAAGGTGGTGCTACAAGCTAAGGCACAAAAGGAACTACAAATAACTGAAGGGATTAAGGAGGGGAGAAGGCCTTCTTTTGCTACAGAAGAGGGACAAGAAGGATAGGTAGATAGGCTTAAGAAGGGGAATGTAGGAGTGGAGGAAGAAGGGAGCAAATCAGAGGTATAGAACGATAACTTGCCTGTCTTTACTAAAAGATATGGGCCATAATAGCATGGGGGCAAAAGGTTGGGGGGAGGAGCACAGACATAGTGATAGAAGTGATAGAGCAAGGAGAGGCTGCTGACACTGAAGGTAGACAAGTCCCCAGGACTGAATGGCATACATCCAAGGTGCTAAAGTAGCTGGCAGAGGAGTTATGTGGTGCAGTTGGGCCTCTTCAGTAGTTTCCTGAAGTCAGGCAGGGTATCACAGGACTGGAGAACAGCACATGTGGTGCCTCTCCACCAGAGCAGATCCAGGGAAACTATAGGCCAGTGAGTCTAACCTCAATCATGTGCAAATTCATGGAGACCATACTAAAGGAGAGGCTGGTAAAGTACATGGAAGAGAATGGCCTCCAGGACAAGAAGCAGCACAGTTTTGAGGGAGGAAGATCATGTTAAGCAAACCTGACTGGCTTCTTTGATTGGGTCACGAGGGTGGTGGACAGGGGCCAGGTAGTGAACATAATTTAAATGGTCTTCAGCAAGGCATTGGATTCAGTGCCCCACAAGAGGCTGATCAGGAAACTGGAAGATCTAGGGGTTGGGGAGAAACTGACCAGGTGGGTGGAGAGCTGACTGAGGGACAGAATCCATACAGTTGTGGTAGGGGGAGAGTTATCTAGCAACAGGGAGATCACCATTGGGGTCCCACAGGTATCAGTGCTGGGGCCAGTGTTATTCAATGTCTACATAAATCACATTGGAGCAGGTATTAAGGGCAATATGTGCCTGTTTGTGGATGACACCAAACTCTGTTGGAGGGTCGATACAGTGGAAGGAATACAGGACCTGTGAGACCTCAGAAACTTGAGAGATGGTTAGATCAGGTGGCATTGCTCAATGCCAAGAAATGCAAAGTGATGCAAATTGGGGCCAGGAATCCTAGGAATGAGTATTACCGAGGGGGGTCTTACAAGGAGAGATTTGGAGCCCTGAGAATGTAGTCCCTGGAGGAGAGGAGATAGAAAGGGGATATGATAGAGGCTTTCAGATACTTGAAGGGGATAAATAGTGTGGATAGGGAAGGTCTCTTCAAGCTAAGAGACAACTGAACTATGAGGGGGCACAGTTTAAGGCTGGTGGGGGGAAGTTTAGGAGGGATTTTAGAAAGCATCTCTTTATGGAGAGGGTGGTGACCACATAGAATCAGCTGATGGAGAAAGTGGTCTCAGAGACGTTAGTAGGTAGCTTTAAGAGGGCCAGGGACAGGCATAAGGGGAGCTCATGGGACAGTGGGTGGGCAGTCAGGGAGAAAGGGATGACTGGGGAGGGGGAGCAGGGGCAATGGCATAAGCTAGAGACCCTGCAACAATCAAGCAGACTCGATAGACCAAATGGACTTCTTCTGATCGCTGTCTTGTATGTTCATTTGTTTGTATTGCAGATTCTTTTATGTTCTCATGTATCATATATCTTGTATGAGATTAAATGATCTGCTTATATACCATATCTGCTGCATGCCTAATGCCAGCTTAAGGCATGTCATTCAGTTGTGGCTTGAAAAAGAAATCATTTGGTAATTCCTACCTAGGCACCCAATTCCTCTCCAGAAGTACATCCCAGCCCACCCCACCATTACCCATCCACTGTACCTAAAAAAACAAATGGATCTTCATCAGTATGGGAGTATTTTATAAATGACATCACAAATAGATTGAAATCCTGTTTCTTGGCATGTAAATAAAGCCAAATGTACTGTTATCATTAATCATAATACCAATAATACTAACAAACAATAATATTAAAATAAACAAATATAAATGGACTCTGGCTTCAGAAAACAATACACACTCTTCATCAGCATCATCCCTCTCCAGCCTTCATCACAAATCATATTATTTTCCTGCTCGTGCATCTCTGCAGTGTGTAGGAGATATTACCTTCTTTCCTGTATGCACTCTGTACAAAGATCATACAGTATTATTGGTATCCATCTCCTTTTCAGAGTCTGGTAAGACAATGTTCATTTGTGTAGATAAACAGATTGCGACATTATAAATGTTATGTGTAACTGATCATTTTCACAGCTCGTCACGTGTTTATTATAAACAGCATGGCAACAGCTGCCAGTGCCAGTGTCACCCCAGCTACCTGTACATTGTGAGCATGGGTAATTGCCTGCTGCCTTAAGACACTACGCACAGTGCTAATTATTATAATCACCATGCCTCATCATGTAGTCATTCAGAAATCATGTTTTCTTGTCATGTATATGAAATACACTTAGAGTACTGCAAAAATGATGTTATATATACAATAATGGATGGGGAAGTGTGCTTAACGAGAAATTAATGGTTGCCCAATGTGTGGGATGCTACATAAACCCCGAGGGCGAGGCCTGGAGGGTTTATTAAAGCATCCCACACTGAGGACAACCATTAATTTAGAATTTAAGCACACTTCCCCATATTTTATTAGTTATAATTGCTGGTCAGCAATTTTTTGCCTAAGGGGCTTGTGCTGCTGTTACAGACACAGACACAGACACACACACACACACACACACACACACACTCTCTCTCTCTCTTAGTGAGAAAAGAGAGTTTCATTGTGAGGAGTCTTTTTTTAATAGCCGTTTTTCTTTTTACTTTGATTACTTTGGGGTTTCAGACTGTTAGGATGGCACTTACCTTTGAGAAGTGCTTCGGAGCTGTTCCTGGGTGGTGAAGCGCATCTGAGCCATTGCTCGGTAAAGAGGTGGTTTGGAGCCATTTCTGGGGAATTGTTCTGCAGTGTGGGTTGTGGATAGCACGATCAACCAGATACCTTTTTTTAAATAAAAAACAACACGATGACACTCGGTGTGGTGGCTCCTTGGTAAGCTCGATGAGGAGCTGCCATGTTTTTCACAGTGTTTAGCCCACCCATTAACAGTGGAGAGTCATCCAGGAATGACTCCTCTGGGCTGACATGGTGTGTGTTTTCTGTTATAACCCGTGGGTTATAACGACAAATTATAACTGGCTGAGCCTATGGAAAAAATTGCTGACCAGTTATTATATTACTATTATATACTCCAATAAATTTAGGTCAATCAGGTCTAGTGGTGGGCAAAGTTAGATAACTTTGCTCCACAGAGAAATTAGCAAATTTTGCAAAATTCATGAATTTATTCCGCAAGGCGAATTTCAACTTCGCCTTAAAGTGAGAACTTTGCGAATGACAATTTTAAGAACTTCACCTTTGAATTACAGCTATAGGGTAAAGTTTGCAATGATCCATCAGATTGGAGGTCACATGGTGCTGCAGTGAGCTGTATTGCAATGCATAGGCTAAATTCAGTGTAGTCTAATGAAGATGCAGTCGGCGTTAAGTCTGCTCTGAATCTCTGTACTCAAAAACCTTTGAAAAGCATTTAAAACACATGGAGCAGGATTTTCAAACCTCTGAGAATGCTGCAAGCCCGGGTATGCCGAATATATGGTGCACAGGGCTTGTGGCATTCTCCTGGCCAGCGAGCTGGATTTTCTATCCTGTGGGCGAATTGCAGCAAGTTAGACCAACTTTTTGTGGTCTAGCTTGTGGCAATCCCGAGGGCCTTTTGTATGGAGCTTGTACCAGATATTTGACACAAGCTGCCATAAATCATAGAAACTGTCACAACAGTGCCCGAGATTGTAAAATCGGGCACAGTTGCAGCAAAGCAGTTTAGCGCAAACCTAAGGGTCATGGCACAGGGCTTGATGCAGGCCTTGAGCCACGTCTTGAAAATCCAGCACACAGTTTTTTTTTAACCAAATCACTCCCTAAAGTGTCTAGCGTGTCTTGTGCTTCTAGATTGCCAATTATGTGTGGTATTTTTTTTTCTGATTTAGTTAGTTAACAGTTGTAGTTTCATTTTCTGTATTGTGTGTAGTGAGGCAGTGCTGTGGGGGGAGGGGAGCTGTGTCAGTAGATAGCAACAGAAAGAAACAGGCAGTCTTTTCTATCTGAGCAGCACTAGTGCTGCTGTTCTCAGTGTGTTGCATAAATTATTTTTCCTGTTTTCTGTGGTTTGTAGAAGTTACACGTTTTCTGCTGAAAATTCTCATAGGATAACATTGCAATTTTAACAAGTTGTAATCCGTCAGTCTTTGAAGTTAAGGGACAATCTAAATAATATAAATAAGGTCTCAATGAGTACTGCAGGACTAAGTCACTAAGAAACATCAACTGAAAATAGACTTGTAAAAACATAAGCGTTAAAGAATGAAAACTCCCATAGAATAACATCACAACTTTAACAAGCCATAACTCAGTCAATCATTAGAGTTAAGAGAAAATCTCTATACAAAAAAAAGATCACAATGAATACTGTGCACCTTCAATTATACACCCCTTGATTAACCGCCATCCATGATATCCACCAGCCTTACCGTCTGTACCATCGAGTGTCAATGGCAATTCCCTCAGATGTTCTCCACCCTCTATATCCACCATCCACCAGTGTATTCCCTTGTACAATCTTCATTCACTCTCATTATATTTTCCCTCTTTCATCTGCACACTAATTTTCCAACCCACCCCACTTGACCGAATGTAAGCCAGCTCCATTCTCCACATTTCAACGTTTATGGGGTGAGCTCACCCTGTTCATTGATATCAATGTGGGCTGGCTCTCCCCCTCCTCCAAATCATCCATCCTTAAAAGCGAATAATTAAATCTCTCACAGTTAATTTTGAAACCAGGATGTCTAAATCCTAAATCTCCAAACCACTCTCTCCTTGACTGGGTCCTCACCTCCATTCCCCACTGCATTTCTGCCACTGGCATACTCCTGGAAACCCTCACTGATCATTGCATCACTTTCTGTGTCAGAAAAACCTCAAATCCCCAATCAGCCCCCAGATATATATATATATGTTGTATCACCCTCTTCACACCCTGTCCACATATTCCCTCTTCCATTACCTAACTGTAGCCAACTGGTCCCATATGTATAATACTCCTGACGCTGATTGGACATTCCAGTTCTTTTCCGATACCATTACAAGTATCTGGAACCTCCATGACCCCCTACCAAGAGTAAAGTGAAACCACCACCCTTGGATTACATCTGACCTCCTAACCCTTTGTACAACTCAGGATAAATACTGGACTCTATTCAAATCCTCCCTTCTATCATCACATCTCCAACTCTACAAGTCCCTCCGTAATGCCTGCTCTAGGGCCATTAGAAAAGCTAAATCATGTTTTTTCAAATCCCAGCAACAGGCAAGATCCAACTCTCTATCTAATTTCTGGAAAGTTCTCCACTACCTCATCAATCGTCCTGCAGCTCAACCCCCCCCCCCAGTCCTAAATCTAGAAGATTTGACAGTCACTGGCCAGCATCAATCACAGATACCTTTAACACCTTCTTTACAACTTGTGCCCTCCATGATAATTCCATTTCCCACCCTTGCAGAACCCCCTCCCACCTATTCTTTCTCTGGTTTCATCTTTCCCCCCATCTCCTCACAAGGGGTCTTCCAGGTTGTAATGCCACTCAACCCCACAAAAACTAGCCCAGATGGTTTACCCCCCCAAGATTCTTCATATATCTGCACCTGCAATCGCTGCCCCACTTGCTCACCTCCTTAACCTTTCCCTCACTACCAGCTCCATTCTCCAAGCTTGGAAAGTGGCCAAGGTGATCTCCTGCATAAAGCCGGGGATCCCACCCAATCTGGGAATTACAGGTCCTTATCTCTCCTTCCTGCTCTTGCCAATCTCCAGGAGTCTCTGATCTATTTTAGGCTACTGTAACATCTCTCAGCCACCAACTGTCTCTGTCCCTTCCAGTCAGCTTTCTAGAAGCAACATTCCACAGTCTCCTCCCTGCTTCAAGTCATGGACTCTATCCAGTCAGCTATGAACAAAGGCCTTGTCACTGCAGCTGTTTTTTTGGAACAGGCAAAGGCCTTTGACTCTGTCTCTCACCAACTTCTAATACAAAAACTCCTTTCCTCCAGTCTACCTCCATCTGCCACAAACTGATTAAAATCCTGCCTTCAATGGTCTGGTGGCACTGAAGGTTGAGGTGCTGGATGCTTTACCTCGTGCAACACTGGCGACCCAGGTTCGGGAACAGACTCAGGTCATTTGGGGGTCAGCCAGGGGAGAAAGGATAGAGAGTCTGGAGGACTGCTCTCCTTCCTCGAGGTGGGGGATTTGTGCTGCGCACTGTTCATTGGCACCTAGTGGTGGCTGGGGGGCAGCACAGGTGCACAGCCACATAAGGAGTTGGCCCACATCCAAGGTGATTGGCTGACACCGCGGAGGTGGAGACAGCCTCCCCACCCATTACATGGACATGGGTGTGGGAGAAAATGGTAGAAAATTCCAGGACTCGACAGGACCTGAGATGGCCCAATTGCTCCAGTGAGTCCACCCCCATCATCAGATTTGATGTACTGGGGGGAACACGCTGGCACTCCTCATCCTGGCCCTGCCATGGAGGGGGGAATCCACGGGGAAACTCTGGGGGATGGACAGACTGGGGGATCATGTGCCAGAGGATGTACCCCTCCAAGGAAGGGGGTCATAGCCAATGTCAGATCTGCGGTGGCAAGGTAAACTGTATATGAAAAAAAAAGTCCTACCTTCACAACAGACAGCAATCAGTACAAGTAGGCAATGTCCTCTCTCCTCCTCTCCCAATCCTAAGTGGTGTTCCCCAAAAATCCATACTCAGCCCTATTCTGTTCTCTCTATTTATAAATGACCTCCCATCCATCTGCCCTCTGTCCAAAATCCATATGTAAACTCAAAACAATTGTTTCAATGTTCTTTGGTTTGAGGCAAAGATTATCTAAAACCCAGAACTCCCTATTGTTTGCCATCCTGGATGGCTCACTATTAGATTCAGTCAAATCCTTCAAATGTCTCAGAGTCTGGCTGAGCAGCAATCTTGACTTCTCTGTCCACATTAACTCCATCTGCACTAAACTCTGCCTAAAACTTGGTGCCCTCTACCATCACAAGAAATGCCTTCCTATGTCTACTCTCTAAGATTTAGTCACTAAAACTATCAGACCCATTATTGACTATGCAGACACTGTTCATGGCTGCACGCACGCTACTTCCCTCACAAAACTTGATACACTACTAAACTCATTCTGTCATTTTGCCATCTCCCCCTCGCCAACTCACCACTGTCTCCTCTGCTCTGCCCTCTTCTTTATGCCTCTACATGCCAGGCATCAGATCCATAGCCTCACCTTAATCTCTAAATTCTGGTTTGGGACTCTGCCCCTTACCTCAACTCCTTTCTACCACTAGTCAGCTCCTCCACATACCCCCTCCTGTCCAGGGATGCTTGCACTTTCTCCCTCCACCACCCTTAAACATGTTCAGGTAAAGCTGCCTTCTCGTACCACCTCCCTCACCTCTGGAATCAACTTCCTTTGGACACTAGCCACTCCCCCTCATTCTCTGAACTTAATGTCCCTACTCTGAGCTGCTTCTACCACTGTATGCTCATGTCACCCTCCTCCAACTAACAACCAGCCTACACAGCTCCCAAACTAGCCTCATCTCCTTTCTAAAGTTCTTCTCAAATGCCTTTCACACCCAAGGCACCAAAGACCCCAGATCTGATTTCCTGTAGCCACTGCTACTTTCCTTATAACTGTCTCTGACACTGTCCCATACTATGTCTCTACTTAGCACCCTCTTGCACCCTATTCTGCACTGTGATGCACTGCTATGAATAAGTCTTCTGATAATGTATATATTTTTGCACTGCGTTGCTACCATTTTAAAATGGCTCTGATGCTTAGGGCTGTGGGTTGAATCTACAGCCCTTCTGTCATCAATTAGATTGTAGCTCTAAAACGGCTGATTGTGGAACTCCCTTTTTGGACATTTGGAAGTATTTCTCCACAGCTGCAAAATAGTGCACTCCCCCTCTGATTTTTGCTATTTGCTGCTCTATGTTAAAGGTATCTGAAAGGAGGGGGATGCTACTATATTGTACCTCAGAACTTCTCAGGATATTAACAAAAACAAACTTTTTAAACTGCTGTTTCTATCATCAGTCCAGCTCAGTCTAACAGATTCATTCTGTTTCTTTCAGCAACCTAGGGGTTCACTCATTATTTTGTCTGGCTTTAATGAAACTGAAAGTCTGACTCAGTGTCAGATTACAGACAGTGCAATTGCAGTCGGTTTGCTGTCATTCCTGGGGCAGTTGCACACACACAAGCATACACACATACACACACACACACACACCAGTATTTACTGTGACTAAATAAATTCAAAAGGACTGATTTAGCAGCATGGCAGTTTTTGATGATTGTGACTAAACAGCACTATATGACACCAACAAGAAAATAACTTTAGTCATTTGGTAGATCTTCACAGCCCTATCAGCTCTGGCTAGAGTTTGTTATTATTTCTATGTAATTGTATTGATCTGTTGTCTTTTTGTAATGTTCCCAAATGTTAATACCCCTGTATTATCTCTTACCCTCAGACTGCACCTGGAAATGAACTTTGACTCAGTGTGCCTTTTCTGGTCATCAACTTTTAAATAAATAAATGAATATACAGTACAATAATGGCCATTATGTTTCCTGCTGTGAAATAAAATAAAACAATGAAAGTGTCCTGTTCTCTAGTGGTTATGCCCCCATGTCTGTCCCATTTTTCTGTTTGACTGCCCACTCACCTGCCAGCCAACCCCATCAAACAGAAGTCACTGAAAGATTTTATAAGTGTTTTAAAGTGTCCCAATGTTAAAATTGATGAAATAACTAAACATTGTCCCATTCTCTAGTGGTTATGCCCGCTCCACCAAAAGCATGTTAGTCTTGTTTTTGTTCTTTGTCAGCCTGCTCGCCCACTCTGCAAAAGAGAAGCCACTGAGAGATTTTACCGTATAATTTTTTTAAACTGTCCCAATGTGAAAATCAATGAAAGAACTAAACATTTTCACATTCTGTAGTGGTTATGCCTTCTCCTCTAAAGGCATGTCAAGCCCCTTTTATGTTCTTTGTCTGCCCACTGACCCACCCTGTCAAATGGAAGCCACTGAAATATTGTATAAGTTTTTTAAAGTGTCCCAATGTGAAAACTGATGCAAGAACTAAGCATTGTCCCATTCTCTAGTGGTTATGCCCACTCCACCAAAAGCATGTCTTTCCCGTTTTTGTTCTTTGTCTGATAGCTCGCTCATCCACCCCGCTAAATGGAAGCCACTGAAAGATTTTACTGTATCCATTTATTAAAGTGTTCCAATGTGTCCATTGTGTATGGCATTGTATTGTTGTGCTGGATTTGCTGCCTTTTTGATAGTTTCCTGTGTGATCCACCTCAGAGTGAACACTGCTGGGACAGTTTCTGTCAGCAAACTGAAACAGATCTCATTCACAGCCCAAACAAATGTCACACAGTCTCCCATTCTCTAGTAGTTATGCCCACTCGACCCAGCCAAAGTAAGCTGTAACTGTAGTGTTTTCTGCTTCAGAGTTACAGTACACTAATGTGAATTTTACCTGTAGTTAGAGCTGTTGTCTTTAGGTTTGGGATGAATAGAGGCTGAGAGTGAGAGATGAAATTTGTTGGAAATCCTGTACTGCTAATCAAGCCATCAATGTGTGCGTGATGATAATCAATCTATCAATGAACGTGAAGGAGTGATGAAGGGTGCCTATCAGTGTGTGCTTGTAAATTTCAATTCACCACAGCTGCTTTTTAAAAACATTTCCTATGCAAACTATTACACCTGCATTATCCACCACCCTCTATTATCAACCAAAAAGTTGGTGCACCAATGTTGACAGATAATCGAGGGTGCACTGTACTACAAAACTAAGTGCACCAATGTTGGCAGATAATCAAGGGTGCACTGTACTACAAAACTAAGTCCACCAATGTTGGAAGATAATCGAGGGTGTACTATACTACAAAACTAAGAGTACTTATGTTGGCAGATAATCAAGGGTGCACTGCACTACAAAACTAAGTCCCTAAGAAATATCAACTGAAAGTAGACATATAAAAACATAAAAATAAAAAAATGAAAATTCCAATAATATAATAATGCAGCTTCAACAAGCTGTAATTCTGTCATTCTTTGGGATTAACATATAATGTACATATAAAAACAGTTTCAATGAGTACTACAAGACTAGTACATAATAACCTTTAACAAATTCATGAGGTATGCATAGTGCTCCAAAATTACCTCCTAACTTTGCCATGGTGCCAAATCCACAATTTAAGTCCTCTTATAATCATAAAAAATGAAGAAATGTGTATCTCCTCTTGGGCTACAACCATAATGAGTTTCAAAGAAATCTGACAAAAAATTGTTTGAGTTATGCCTAAAAAAAACCATTTTTGCCCATATAAAGTCAGTTCCTGGGAGATAAGATGAATACTTAATATATTTTTTCTTTGAAGCAGCCTGACAAAAGAAAATTAGAATGGGGCAGATAAATCGCTTTCCAGATAGCCTAAATTTTCATTTTTTGTATTGTGTGTAGTGAGGCATTGCTAGGGGGAAGGGAGCTCTGTTAGTTAACTAGGCAGCCTATTCTATCTAAGCAACACTAGTGCTGTTGTAGTCAGTGTTTTGTGTCAATGTTTTTTTTCCTGTTTTCTGTGGTTTGTTCAAGAACCCCAAAAATGTCTTCCACTGTTTTCCTCCTCGTCACACATATGGGAAATACCTCAAATGAGAGAAGTAGGAAAAGACAACAGTTATAATGATTCCTGACCTATGGCTACAGCCCTATGATTTTGGAAAAAATAAATAAAAGAAAAAATACTTACTTTCCATCGCTACGCAAAAGTCTGAAATTAAATAACAATGGGCAAAACACATGCAGCAACAGCAGTGGATCACCATAACAATAAATACCTGCAAAGAGAGAAACAGTGACAAAATATGTTTAGAAATACAATGTTTTCAAATACCCTATCACATCCACAGAATACCCAAAAAGAAAAAACTTACCTATGCTGGTATGTCAGTACAGCTGCACCAGCTATCATCATCAGCAGCATTTAAGACTTGTTGGAGCACTTCTAATTTCAGGGTGTCATGAGAATTTTTCAAGACAAGACAATGAACTTTTCTTTCTGGGGTACTCTTGTGCATGTTCTTGACAGTTGTTGCCAGTCGCACTGTAGCACAGCAGCAGCACCTAGCAACACCAAACCACTTCTCTTTTCTGGGCATCATGGGAATTTTCCAAGGCAAGACAATGAGCTTTTCTTTCTGGGCACTCATGATCATTTTCTTGATGGTTGTTGGCAGTTGCACCGTAGCACAGCAGCAGCAGCAGCACGTATCAGCACCAAAGCATGTTGGATTTGTGGGAGCACTTCTCATTTCTGGATGTCATGAGAATTTTCCAAGACAAGGCAATGAATTTTTCTTTCTGGGGAAGTCATGTGCAGCTTCTTGATAGTTGCTGGCAGTCACATATTTTTTCTGGTATTTTACACTTTGATAGCATGTCAATTGAGAGTGGCTACAAATTGGGTGAATGTGTTTACAGACAGACTCACCATTACGGTGACAGTATTAATAGCCTATCCCAATGCCCAGGTACATCATGGAGTAGGAATCTAATAGATGGGAGGGTTCGGGGTGCAGGGCTGAGGAGCCTGCCTGAGTAACATGGGTGTATCATTTGCTGAAATAAACCATCACTGCAAATTACAGTCACTCAAAATGTAGTCTTTATAAATACATTCACTGAATTTGTAGTCGCCCAATAAAAGGTAGCCTGTGACATAGGCAACAGTGATTGGTCACTTTCAAAAATGGTGACTCAATTCCAGCATATGCTAACAGGGTTACCGACCAGGGAGGGCAACCAGATGGGGGGGGGATTTGAGCATATAGTGACAGGATGTCACTACACGTACACGCGTGCATGGGGGGAGTGAGCATGCTGAGTGAGGGCAGGGAGGGTTTCTGAGACATGGGGCATGGTGGGCTGCCAAGCTGGCCCTGTGGCATGGTGGGTGGGTGGTGTGCTGGGGTTTCAAGGGTGCTGGGTTCGGGTGTGGGTGCACATACATTTTGTTGTGCCCGGACCCAATTTTTTTTTAAGGTTTTGCACACACACCCAACATATACCCCCTGGAGTTGAGAATCCTTTATTAGGGGTGGGGGAACAGCCCCCCCGCATAACAAGGAAAAACCTCAGTTCCCAGTGCTCTTTTGCTGTGCACTGGGGGGTGTACATTAACCGAAATAGATTTTTGGTGTTGCACACTCGCCCTAACAGTGGTCGCCTTTCTGCGGTCACCATTATGACATGGAACCCAATAAAATTAGCCCCACTGACATGAAACCTTAAACTTTTTTCTCTTTTGGTATGGACAACAAAGGAGTATGAAACGTGGAAAGACTATAAAGAGGATAGGACTTTTTTATATTTTTAACATTTTTTGTGTTTTTTATTGAGGTTTTTCTTTTTTGGGGGGACAATGAAGTACCAAACATGGAATGACTATAAAGAGAATAGGACTTTCTTTAATTTTAAAAATGTTTGATATTTTTCTGTTTTGGGGAGATAAAAAAAGCGTACACAACTTGGAAAGGCTAGATAGCGGATAGGACATATTAAATAAGAACACAAACAAGGTGAAATGAATGAATGAATGAGTGAATGAATTAAACAAAACAAATCAGACAGACCCACCACTACTACCTATGTCACCATGGCAGAGCTTAATCCATGTCCACAAGCAGCTCTCCTGATTTTCTGTCATTATTTTGATAGCCTTCACTACCTCACTAAGGCGCTGGTGGAGTTCCCCCACTTCCTCCTTTAGTGAGGCAAGTTCAGTGGCTGTTGCTGCTGATGGTAGTGTGGGAAACTGCTGCTGCTTGTTCAGGAGGAGGAGGAGCTGGAATTGCAACATGGGGCACTGCATCTTGTGGTTCTTCCCACTGCCTCACCATGGCAGCTTCCACCCTATACATGACCATGGCCCTCTGCCTGTGCACATGGGCCACCATCATCACCACCCCTTGTTGTTTCATGTACCTTTGCCTGCCACTGGACCAAGTGGTGGCACATTAAGTGGGTCCTCTGGTCCCTCTACCTACATGGGTCCCCTTCTTGCTCCGATGCACATGCATGGCACCAAACTTGCATGTGACCACACTGTTGTCACTTGGGTACATATAAAAAAACTGCAGACCATTGAGGACTTGGGGTACGGTCAGCATTGGCAGTGGGGTGGTGCTGCTGGACAAGGCTCCTCTGCAGGGGAAGATGGTGGTGATGTTGCTGCAACTGCAATGGGGGCAGAGAGGGTTCTTCTATCTTCTCTATTTCTTCTGGATCAGGCTGCCCCTGTTGCTCCTGACATTCCAGGACTGGGGCAAAACTACTGTCC
Source organism: Neoceratodus forsteri (assembly GCA_016271365.2). NCBI lineage: Eukaryota > Metazoa > Chordata > Ceratodontiformes > Ceratodontidae > Neoceratodus > Neoceratodus forsteri. The sequence goes on along the minus strand of CM057450.1, from coordinate 1,569,954,270 downwards.
TCCTGCTGCTTAGAATCAGGTGGTGGGGCTGCTGCTGTTGCTGCTTCAGTGGGAGGAGGACTGGGAGTAGGTATGGTTTGGGGGTGGGGCACGCACCAAAACACTGAGCCTGATTGAGGCAGATAGACCTGCCGCAGGTGTGAGCACCATGATGACCAGGTCCATGCTTCATTTAAAGTTAAAATTTGGTCACTTAAAATCAAAAACAAAGGAAAGTGAGAGAGAGAGAGAGAGATAGAGACAGACAAGCAGACAGAAAACAGTAAAGGCCAAACACAGACCCAAAAAGGACTCAAAATAAAGATTAAGTAGTTAAGAAATATTCACAAACTAAATTACAGCACAGAAAACACAGAAAGATTGAGAAATAAGATTTTTAAAATACTTGAAAATGGCTCCATGTCAATTGAGTGATGGAATTACAGCAACTGCAATTTCAGGGATGGGCAATTTGGCAAACATTAAAAGGCCGAAGGTGAATATGGGCACCCTACACTAAGGGCAACAACTGCATTACTGCTTTTCTGTGGGGGGCTTTGACCCCTGCACCCCCCATTGCAGGGGGCTTTGCCCCCTTCAACTCCTTTACTTATATACCTAACTCCAAGGTCATAGCAGTTTGGAGGGGGGGAGAAGAAATTGTCACCTGTACTGTAGGGTGCCGAAATGTTACTGTTGCTACTTTGACGTTCACTGAATTCACGTCGCTGAAATTGCAGTTGCCGTAATTGCATCACTCAATTGACATACTACCCTTGAAAATGTGTTGCTTTTTTAGCATTAAAAAGCCGGCTAGCTCACACTCTGTCTGACTACAGATGAAAAACTGGAAACAAGTTAGACATTTCCTGCCCTGGGAATGTACCATGTGACCTGCAGAACCTCTACAATGTGACAAAAACATGGATTTTTCCCAAACTTTACCTTTGCAATGCAAAAGGTGAAGTTAAAAAGCAAAGTTGCAATGCAAAGTCAGCACAGGCAAATTTCCCATTAAATAGAAAAACTTCACAAAATTATCCATGGAGAAGAATTGCACAAATTCGTCTGAACTTCGCCTGTGAATTAAAACTTCACAATATCTCTACTCCGGTCACAGGGTCATGATCTGTTGCATTCCTCTCCTAGTACCAGCAGAAGAACAATAACCAATGTCCTGGTGTCATTTCACAACTTATTGCAGAATGATGAAGGTTGTTGAATCTTCTGCCATTCTCTTGTGAGGAGGCATTGGCTTTTGAAGACTCTTGCATAAATGTCTGAAGCACAAATACTGTACAAAATTACATCACACTTCATATTGTTTAGGCATGACATGCACAGACAGTGTTTGTTCTGGTATGTGCTGCAACAGATTATTCCACTTCTGGGATCATATATGATTTATTCTCCAAAGTGAACAATAATCAACCCTTCCCATGGTGAGTGTTTTTGAATACCACACATGCCATTATGTGTGATCTTCTACATCGACACAATGAAGCATACTATTATACTATCATGTACCTACTTTTCTTGGTATATAAATAAAAATAAATGGTAGTAACAATAAATTAAAATCAAAATTACAGAATGTGGCTAGTTCTTCTAAATATAGAACATTTATTTATTTATTTTTATTTAGCTTTTCATTACTAGCTAAGCATACTAGACAGACAAGTGCCTATTTTCAGGTGCAACCCGAGAGGATTACAAGATGCAGGCAAACAATACGAGGTCATAGCATGATACAACAGTAAAGAACAGTCATAACAACATACAGCAGCAGGATGTGTGGAACAGGATACTAGTTATGAGGTTACATAACAGTGGGAGAGCATTCTACAAACAGTGAGGCATATGAAGTAGAACATAGCTAGAGAGTTACATGACAGGAAGGGTCACTTGACTTGAACAGAGTGTATTCTAATACAACAGAGCATTGAGCATAACTTATACATAGATTTTAGTATCATACATTATGTCGTTTTGTCATATAAATAAAACATTTTACAAAAAATAAAAAATTGGCCTTTCTACCATATTACTATCATCATAATGTCACGAATGTCTAATATATAAAACACATTACATAAAATAGATAATAATATAAAATAATCAAACTGTAAAATATCATTGTAAAATGTATGGTGCTGCATGGGAGACTATAGTAATTGGCTATAAGGTAAAGTGAAGAGTCAAAGGATTCAAAGAGTACACATCTTGCTGTCAGCAATGAGTAGTAACTATTATTATAGCTAACAGTGTGTCTTGGTGGTCTTAGTCAGTTTTGCAGACTCTGCTGCAATATCATTAACAGTAATACACAGCAGAAAAATGCCAACAGTACCTTCCACTGGTTAGCTACAGAAACTCATACTGGGCCCTATGCACTATGCCTGTGCACCATGGAAACTGGGCATATAGGCATAGCTACATTTAAGTGTCACACAGTGGGGTGCCATGGACCCCCCTCAACATTTACAAATGGCACAGATGTCAGTTACACACCTGATCCCCTAGCCACATGGACAGCAATGCACCAGGGGTGGGTGGGTGTGTGCTGGGGGCATGCCAGTTCAAAACACTATTCACTAAGGTGCATAGTGCGGTGTATGAGTGGGCATAGGAGGGCACCAGTTATGCCAGGGGGGACCCTGCCATAAATGATGGACGTGCCTGGCTCTGCACACACAGGACCCACACAGGGCCCCAGCACTAGCATGGCAGCCCCTCCACACAGATCACTTGCAGTGGCCCTGGCAGTAGCAGCACACACCCCCAACAGGTCTGCCCTGTCTCCATATGAGTGATACAGAACCCCCCAACACAGGTATGCCCTGTCCCCACTCAAGCATAAGCACCCCCCAACACATGGCAGCCCCATTCCCATATGAGCATCAGCACCACCCCAACACATGAAGCCCCATCCCCGTATGTGCATAAGCACCCCAACACATGAAACTCTTACCCCATGTGAGCAGTACGTAACTCCCCCCACACACACAGTGGTTCCCCAATGATGGCCAGTGGATGGCCAGTGAATTCCAGAGAACTAGAGGCACTAACATCCCCCCAGCTACCTGCCAGTCGATGCCATGTGGCTAGACAGCCAACGGCACATCCCTCCACACACCATCTTGGCTGCCAGCCATCCAACCAATGCTTGGAACATGCGCTATGAATAGGCAATGTGCTCCCAGCATCCATTGGATTCCTGGCTGCCAAAGATGTGTGTGGAGAGATGTGCCACTGGTTGTTCAGCCACGTGGCACCAACTGGTAGGTATTGTGTGGGAAGGTGGGTTGTCGGTGCTACAGGTGGGGGGGCCACTGACCACCATTGGTAATGCAGGGGTTCAGGGCGGGGAGTCAGGGATATGTGCACCATGGCACCACTGTGTATGTCCGGGGGGCACCACTGTGTGTGTGGGGGGGCAGGGTTATGATATACTGTTTGCCTTGCAAGTTGGTGCCCATGTCATGTTATGGGGAAGGGGCATGCATGTCTGTATGTGTGGGGGAGTATGTATTGCTCACAGGGAGTCTGGGCCTTCATGTGTTGGGGGATTGCTTATGCACATATTGGGTCAGGGCTTTCATGTGTTGGGGAGGGTGCTCATGCACACATGAGATTGGGGCTTACATGTGTAGGAGGGTTGCTTGTGCCACAAGGGGGACGGGGCATGGCTGTGTGGGTCTGGGTGCCTGCCTTCACTATTTATGCACCTGGACCCATGCCTACATGCATATGTGATCGATTCTGGGACCCAGGCTGGGCATCCAATTGAATGCCCACCGCCTGGGTCCACCACTCAACCCCTGGCTGCCCTGTGCAATCCTGCATGCCGGGGGGGAGGGGCCACATACAGGTGCCCTGCAGATGCTTATGGTAGTGAATACTGTGCATCCTGCATCTGTCTGGGACCATGGAACTACGCGGGCGGGATATGCACCTCCATTCGTGCATAGACCCCATTTATTGCTGTCCTCAAGGCTTCTACCCCCCATTACACACACAAATTTATAGTCTTGTTTACCCTATTCCAGTTACTGTGTTGGAAACCAAAGTGGTGAAGCTGAACTACATTTACAGACCCCAACTTGCAGATGAACTGAAGTTCTCTGACCAGTTTGTCAGTCTAGCCCTTACTGCACACCTGTAATAATGTAGTACTTTGTTGCTTGGTTTGGAAAAAAGAACATATAAGTTCTTTACCCCCTTATTCCACAATGTTTTGCATTAAAATATGGATGGCATTCTCACCCTTTTTTGATTGGTTTCCTTCACAGCTTGATTATGCCATACTATGCATAAATACCATTTAGTACAAAGCATAAACAAGTCAATTCTCTGTATGCATATTCATTTAGGTTGAAAACAGATAGGACAGAGAATAAATCTTCATGTATAATTTTTGCATTGTGCCTGGAGGCAGCAATCCACATCCAGTGGAACCAGTCAGGAAGCAGCACAGTACCTTGCAGGATTACTGCAAAAAGTTGCGTTATGCTGCAGGGAACATTGTAATTTTTTTTTTTTTTTTAGTTTTTGTTGATTGGGTAAGTGCACTAGACAAATCCTGCCTATTTTCAGGCACGACCCGGGGGAGGGGATATACAGATGAATACCAACTGACCTTGAACCAGATTAAGCTGTTGGTGGTATTTTTAGTGAATGAGGGAAATTTGGCCAGGATGCCGGGGAAAATTCCCCTACTCTGTGTGGGGGCGCTGTTGGACCATGGATTCATTCATGGGATCCAGTCAGTCTACTGGTGTACCTGCAGGAGAGCAGAGCTCCACTTCTGCAGGTCCAGCTTTGGAGCCTGAGGTACTGAGGACGTCTGACCATTTTGTTGATATGCTTGTGGATCTTGCTGTACCAGATGAATCTTTACCTGCTCAGTCTGCCTCTGCATCATCAGATTTTTTGCCTGCAGATGAACTTTGGTCGAAGTCCCTCCTTGCTGCACATCGGGACCAGGTACTTGCTGCTGTTGATGACGTTAGCCCTTTTGAGTCAACCTCTCCTGGGACACGGACTCTGTCACCAGAACTAGGGGCTGTGGAGGATCTTCCTGCTTTCAGTACGGATGCGGTACCTTCGGGCTCTTTGGAGGTGCAGAGTCGGCAACAATCTTCTGTAGCACCGGTCCCACCAGTGTTGCACCATGCTCCGTTGGAATTTTCAGTTCCTACAAATCTGGATCGAGCAGTGTCTTCTCCGCCTTTGAACTCGGCAGTTACTTTGCCTGGTGAACTTGTGAGTACTATGCATCCTAGACCGTGTGTTTCACCTCCTAATATGCAGACTGTCTCGCCTGTTTTGCCTCCTCCCGCTCTGTTACCTTGTTCTATCCCACTACCTGTCTCTTTAGAGGCCTCCCTGCGGAGTGCGGGTTGGAAACCAGGTGTTTCGGGGCACTGGATACCTGATCCTGCCCATAGCCTGATACCTGGTTGTGGAGGACAACAGCCCTACTTGATAGACATGCCTCCACCTTTGCCTGGTAGCCTGGATTTGGATTTGCGTGCTGAGGATGTTCAGCATCCTGCATTGGATACTACTCTGCTGGCTAAAGTTCCTTCTTTGCCTCCCTCCTCTTTGGGTGATGAAGGCCCTAGCTCTCGGGGACCAGCGTGGGGTGATAGAATGGACATGGATGTCCCACTCCCTGACCCTCCTCCGGGCCCTTCTGCTGACCCTGGGGACAAGGCTAAATCTACTTGGGAAGAATTTCGTAGAAGGGATACGTTTCAGAACTCCCCCCCTCCTCTTCAATGACAGAATGCAGTCCGCCTTCAGTATATTGGGGGTCTTGATGTAGCTCCAGACCGTCTCTATGTGGGAAAGTCACTTTTGAAAGGATCTTTGGGTTTTTTTATAAACAAATATTTGCATTGATTCATGTATCTGGTTCTTCCTTATATGACGTTAGCTTTCAAAGCCCTAGAGGATTAGATCGATTCTGGACAAAGTACGATACTCTTAAATACACTGAGTTGTGGCTACCATTTTGGGCTATCCCACTTACTAGACCTTCTATTAAAACTGTCACCATTTTGTTTCGAAATGAGAATGTAGCAGCTAGTGATATTGCGCATTGGTTAGCTAAACGGTGTGTTGTCTTGGGGTTGCCACAGCCTATATTTGACTCTGAACACTTGTGGACTGGTGGTTGGCATTATAGGGTGCAACTTAGAAATACGAATGTGGGTCCCATACACTTACCTAATAGTTTGTTTTTAGGTAGGGAACGGGGGCATTGCTTCTATTTGGGGCAGCCTCGTACCTGTTTTAAATGTGGCTCCCCTTCCCATCTCAGTGCAGCCTGTGATAGACTACGATGTTCCCTTTGTTTATCTTTTGGCCGTGCTAGTGCAGATTGTAATTCTGAACTAAAGTGTAACCTGTGTGAAGAACTAGGTCATGGTTTTAGATCTTGTCCTTGGGATTCCCATAACAGGGAAGATAGCCCGGATCAGGATGTGATCCTTCTTAATGCCCAGAAAAAGGATATTGCTACGGTGAAGTCCCTTTCTTCACATGTTAAGGTAGTCACTGGTCCCCCTTTATGCCCTGATATTGCGGTGCCTGCTCCCCAGTCAGTGGTTTCTGTATCTGAACCTTCCTCTGAGCCTCCTTTACAGGAAGTTCCATAACTGGTTGTACAGGACCCTTCCTCTACGTCCCCCTTCCCCCTCTTTCCATTGTTTCTCCGGTTCCTGCTGAACCTGTACCTGTCCCTGACAAACCTTTGGCTATTATAATTATGCCCTCTCCTGAGCCTAGTGTTCAGACAAAGAAACGGGCTCAAAAACAGACTACAGGTAGGGCCAAATTGGCTAAAGCATCTTCGCCTGGTGGCTCTGTTCCCTTAAGTAATAAATTTGAGGTCCTGTCCCATCACACTCACTCTTCTGATGTGGAAGCTGATTCTGACACCTCCTCACAACCTATGGTATCCTCTGATTCTGAGAATGATAAATCAAAGGAGGTGCCTATGGATACTTGACCCTCGCGGTTGGGGGTGAGACCCCGGAGAAGTACTAGAAAGGGAAGGGTTACTTGATGTTGACTTATTTTTATTTTGACCCTTTATCTGATTCTCTTTCATGGCCATGGCATTTCATCTCACTGTAGCCACCCTCAATGTGAACAGTGTGAAAAATGCTCGTAGGCGCCTGATTACTTTTCAACTTTTGAGTGATTTGGCGTGTGATATTTGCCTTATTTAGGATACCCGTCTCAATACCCTTCCTTCGGTTAATATGGCCAAAAAGCTTTGGCGTTGGGGTCCTTCTTTTTTTTCTTTAGGATTAGACACATGTAGTGGTGTTGGGGTGTTGGATTTCAAGTTACCAAGTTGGTTGAACTGCTTATGGGACGGGCCTTAATATTGGATTTTACTTATTTAGTTTACACTTGGAGATTAATTGTGATTTATGCACCAGTTATGAAGAAAGGTCGAGTGGAGCTCTTTCGTGAGGTGCAGCCTTTTTTGTTCACGTCACGCTTTCTCATATGGGGTGGTGTCTTTAATTGTGTAGTGCATAAATCAGATCGGGGGGCCTGGACTGATAAGGATTTCTGTGATACACATTGTCTCAATCACACTATTGTCCAGGGTCATTTACAGGATGTTTATAGGGTTTGTCATCCTACTGGTGGTCGTACTTTTTTTAAGGGCGCCTTATCCACTAGGATTGATTTTCTTTTTGTCTCTGCAGCTTTGAGGGTGATTAAAGTTCAAACCATTCCAGTGGAGATATCAGACCATAATGTGGTAACTGCCACGTTAGGGCTGGCCCTCATGCTAAACTGGGGCAGGGATATTGGGAACTGAATTCTTTACTGCTACTTGATGACAGGTTTTTGGCGCAAGTTCATGATTTGTTTAAAGCTTGTATGTCACTAGCTGGACTTTCTGAAGATTTGTTAGATTGGTGGCTACTCACTAAATCTGAAATCTCTACTTTGGCTAGGAGGACATCTAAATATGCTGCAGTAACTAAATATAAGAGATATTTGTCTTTACGTATGCAGTTGGAAACATTATATTCAGCTATACACTCACAAGGCTTATCTTTGACAGCACAGGTACAGAATGTAAAAAAAGAAATGGCTGCACTACAGTATATTAGAGCTACTTCCCTGTTACATGAACATAGGGTTTGTTCTGCTGATAAATCTGCTTTGGGGGATGTTTTGGACTGTAGTCATAGGCGTTCTGCGGATCGCCTTCTGACTGAAGTTGTGGATACTGCTGGTACTAGTTACACTGCATTTCCAGATATCTTGCAAGCAGTCTCCTCGCATTTTTCAGACTTATATGCTGCATCTCCAGTGGATAGCGCTGGTGTAGAACAATTCCTTTCCTCTCTCCATATTGCCCCTTGTTCTGATATACTATTATGGGCTTTAGTTGCTCAATTAGTGTTGATGAGGTTAAAAGGGAAATTTCCAGTTTACGGAATAACACGGCGCCTGGTATTGATGGCTTGCCTGCAGAATTTTATAAAACCTGTAGTCCTTTGGTTTGTGATGTGCTCACAGTAGTGTTTAATTGGGTTTTGCAACGTCACACTCTCGATTTCCATTTTTGTATTTCAATTCAGATTTGGTTATATAAGAAAGGTGATAGAACTTTACTTTCCAATTGGAGGCCATTAAGTCTCCTTAATAGGGATTTTAAAATGTTAATGAAAATATTGAATACCAGATTGTTGTCCATAGCTCCACACTTGATTTCCCTACACCAATCCTGTTCGGTACCGGGCAGATCTATCTATAATAATCTCCTTTTGCTTCGGGAACTAATAGAGCTTGATAAAGTTGATGTTATAAAGGTTTTCTTATGTCCATGGATCAACAAAGGGCCTTTGATCAGGTCCCGCATAGTTATTTGTTTCAGGTTTTACGAACCTATGGAGTTCCTGATCGCTTTATAACCTGGATTGCTTTGCTTTATAGTCATGCTTATGCTATGCCCTTGGTAAATGGTTACTTGGGTTCCTATATCCCTATTCATCGGGGGGTGAGACAAGGCTGCCCTCTGACTCCATTGCTTTATGTTTTTAGTTTGGATCCACTTTTACATACAATTGCCAAAGATGTGAGGATTCTTGGTATTGCTTCCCCTCATAGTACCCTTGAGGCCAAAATTTCTGCTTATGCTGATATCTGTGTCTTTGTTGCTGATTTGACCTCTGGAGATAAGGTGTTACAACATTTTTCTAATTTTTCAGATGTTGCAGGTTCTTCCCTTAATAAATCTAAGATTTTTTTTTATCCTTTGCATACTGCCATTCCAGAGGTTACGGAGCTGCAAGGCATTCCTGTTGTACTGGGCCCGGTTTGGATTTTAGTTATTGATTTTGGTAAAGGTGATAATGCGTTACTTAATTGGTCAGCTAAAATTGAGGCAGTTCAGTCCAGAATCAGATTATGGAAGTCTTGACAACAAACTAAACAGAAAAGGTTATCATTACTAAATCTTTACTTCTCCTCAATTTTATACCTTAGTGCAGTATACCCCATTCCTTCTGGTTTGGAAGCCACTTTATTGGTCTTTTTTCAAATTATTTGGGAAGTCCCTAAATCCATTAAAAGAGATGTGTTGTATCTTCCTATTGCAGGGTGGTTTTGAATTGTGTGAATCCGATTACTTTTTACTATAGTATTTTTTTTAATTGGAATTTACTAGACTTTAGTCATCCACACTCTGTGTTATGGGTGATTTATGCGTATGGTTGGTTACCTGAATTGTCCTCAGAGTGGCCAGGTTTGAGCCAGAAAAATTTACACACTCCTAGTTACCCGATTTATGTCATACCTGTGATATCGAAACTTAATAGATGGAAGTTACTTCTGGCCCATGTGTATTGCAAATCACGCAAATATATTTATGATGTCCTACAATCTAAAGCACATTCCATAGTCCCCCTTTTTAAGGATGTACCGGATGGTCATGTTGATAACCTCCTTAAAAGTCTGGTAGATAAATGGATTCCACCTAGATTATGGGATGTTTTATGGCTTAGTTGTCATGGGCGTCTCAATGTTAGGGGGAATTTAAAGCATAAAATGGTTACTGAACGTACTTGTCCGAGGGATACTTGCATTATTCAGGAGGAAACAATGTCCCATTTTTTTGTTTCCTGCCCCTTTGTGCAAGAATTCTGGATGACCCTTTCTGCCCGTTGGAGCCAGCCTTTCTGGCGGGCTGTTACATATCTGGAAGTTGTGGGAGGTTTTTTGCTACATTCTACTTTGTTGGATGCAGGTGTAGGATGGCTGCTGTTCGCTATGTTCAAGTTTCATTTATGGCATGCCAGATGTCACCTTACTCTACAACAGTTATACCACTTGCCACTTGAAGTTCTTCAATATGTTGAACATGATTTGTTGTTACAGTGTGATTATGAACGCATCTGTTTGTCCAAAAATGTATGGCTTATGAGGTGGAAAGAGGTTCCTTTTTTGAAAGACAAAATAGGTTGAATCATTATGCTGTCAGAGAATTGAGTATTGCTGATATTCTCTTTGTTATGTTTTTTTTTCTTATTTTCCATGAATTATATTACTGTTTTTCTGATTTATTGTTCTGTTTATTAATAAAAACCTTCCCCTACTCTTTTCGATAAGTGCCATGGGATCTTTAATATCCACCTGAACTACCACCAATCCAGGCAGATGGGACATCGTGTTTAACGTCTCATCCGAAAGACAGCACCTCAGAAGTGCAGCACCCCTCTCATGCTGCACTACAGTGTCAGTACTGGGATATTAACCCAAGTGCCAGATGTGGGAACTGAACCCTCAGCCCTCTGATCTCCTGGCCTCAGAGACGAGTGTGCTACCTACTGAGCCACTGACACTGCTGCTAAGTTAAGGCAATTAATCCCCTTCTTGTCATGTAGTATTTTATGGCATGTCATCTACTGCAAGAACTGCACTGCATCCTGGCTGGCTCCACTATATAATGTGCCAATGCAGCAGCAGAGTTTGCCAAAAAGTGAGAAGTCAGAATTGCAGAGGCCAGGAGATAGAACTACATAGCTCTGGATGCTGAAAAAACAATTGCCTTCTTAAATAAACTGGAGTCAGCCTGTCTAACATGAATAGTCCACATATTTACATAAATAAGCCATGGTTAATTGCCTAAAATGTGTAGACTTTCATGATTATGAATACAGAATGGGGTCATGATGTACTGTTTCTATCAAGCTTTAGATGAGAAATTAAACCCCAAATAACTAACTAGTACTACTCACTCATCAGCAAAACAAAACATCATTTTTTTAATGTACTGTCAGTTGTCTGGATTTTCTGAGCATATTGAACATACAGAAAGTTTAAGATCAGCCTGCTAACTTTCCACAGAAAATGTTCAACAGCTTAATTTCTTTTAAATTACTGTTCCACTGATTTAAATGTAGAGGGATCATATGCATTGACTGAGCCCCAACTGAAATAGTGAGGGATATATTGTCCCATGGACACCCTGGCTCAAGTCATTTATACATGGGGATGGATGTTTTCAGTTTTCTTCACAAAAACAATTAAGATGTATAGGGGTTTGTCAGAAAGCTGTTGATATCAAAGTTATTGAGAGAAACTTTAACAGATACCACACACCATGATTGCATGATTGCCCTTATTGTTACTTTTTTTCAGGCACAGGTATTATCCAATTAGCAAATTGGTAAGATGTGTCATTAAACCTGGCTAAGATGGTTAAGAGACACTTGCCAGACTGAACCCTTGAGTCACAGCCAAAACAAACACAAGGTACCTGAAAGCCAGGTTAACAAAATTATGCATGTAGTTCTATAGGTACCTGAACAAAGAATAACTGCATGATAATCCAGCACAAGGAAGTTACCCCTGTAATTCATGCAAGCATTGTTCAAATACTATAAAACAATGAGTGCTTATAATTCTAGCAGAAGTGGCAAAAACATAATCACAGATTTCCTTAACTGTACTACTGAAAATGTGGTTTATGTAAGCGAATATCTTGGTGATTCCACCTACAGTAGTAAAACTGTAAGATAAAATAGTGAGAATTATAGATCATAAGAGTGATACACAGGAGTATTGTGAGCCTCCCCACCCCACCAGAAACATCATTTGCTTTAGATTGCAACCATGGGCTCAGTGGCCTCACATTTTTTGACATAGAAGAAGTAACAGCACCAGTAGGAGGTACTGTAGTGATATCAGCATTATGCTACTTAAAACATACATTTTTGAGATCCTATAGTTAACAGCTAGGGGCTCTGAATATGAATTAAATGATGTAATTGATTGGACAGCTGTTATTTACATTACTTCATTGGAATTAGGATCGCATAGCCATTTTTTAAAGTCCAATGTCCACCTTCCTGCAATATACTACATTTAATTAATTTCCTACATGGTAGCTTTTTGTCTCTTCTTTTCCCCCTCTCCTTCCAAGTCTCTTGATGACCGAAGTAATTCTCATATGGATTAAAATTAATATAATAATCCCATCTTCACAAAACAGAACTGTAAGTTGTAATTCTTTAATTCATTGTTTGATGTTTTGTACTTCTGCAAATGAGGGTACACTGTCAAGAGTTAAGGTGCTGTACATAAGACTGCCCATTTTGCTACACAGCATCCTGCATATACTGTACCCTTCATCATATTTATTTTTGTCCCTCCAATGGCCATCTTTTGAACAGACATTTATCTATCAGACTGGAACAGTTTTAAAAACAGTTTCTTTGGAGTTAGTACTGTTGTTCTTCTCATGCCACTTTTAGACTCTCAGAAAGAAATTGTCCACTTCTGCTACTCAATTTGCAGTTCCACAGATGCTAGCTACTTGTGAACAATGGGGCTTTGTACAGTAGCTCAAAGACTCATGCTTTCAAAAAGGAAATCAAATCAAGATTGCATCATTAGCATGTAAAACATTTTCATCATCTGAAAGTAGATGAAGCCCTATTTCACACTTAGCACTGCACTGTGACAGGTTCTACTAGAGTACAGTTGGGGCTGCACAACATCACAGCACATTTTCCTTGTGAAGTTACATCAGTCCTCTTTTGACATCAGTTGGGTCCTACTCCAGATCTTCCCACGAAGAGGTTTTGAACACGCCCACTTTGGCATCACATGTAATGGAGAATTAACATGACCAGCAAGCTCTCTTTCAGTAAAGATAATAGCTAAAGAGATGCAGGTGTTTTTGATTTTCAGTTTACCTGAGTTGCATTAAAAGTAACTAAGTATACTTTACAGCACTTAATTAAAAATAGGAACTTTATTTAGAAAAAACATAGGGTGGGATATTCAAAAGGGTTGCGCATGGCGCAACAGGGTTGCACCATGCACAACCCACCAATACGCCTCAGCTCAATATTCAAAGGGGCATGTTGTGCTGCACAACTCCTGATGCACCAGGTGCATCGGTAATGTATGCAGCGCAAGTGCGGGGGGTGTGCCCATGCATATGCAGCACATCCCAATATTCAGCCTGAGATGTGCGGTGCATATGCTGGCACAACCCCACCTTGCACAGCTCAGAGAGGCACAAAGACGTGCCTGGGAAAAGCAGGAGCAAGTCCTGGCCACCCACAGGCAAGCTGCCTTATTGCAGGGTGCAACATGGCAGCCGCCAGCTGTGGGTGGTCACCTGCCCATCTGGAACACTCTCCACAAGCCCCCTGTCCTGGGTGCATTGTGCCCCCCCCTCGCCTGATCACAGGCATATGGTACAAATATCCCTGGTGGTCCAGTGGACCACTCTCCATCATCCAATCATGGGCATATGTGAAGATCATCCCTGGTTGTCCAGTGGACTGCACTCCAGCACCCGATCATGGGCATATGTTAAATATATCCCTGGTGGTCCAGTGGAAACCTCCCCCAGTGCCCAATTGTGGGCGGAGATTGCAAGCTATCCTGGTGGTCCAGTGGTACCCCTCCCCACCCACCCACTGTGGTCCCCTGCCACCCAGCACCCCCAGTCAGTGGGCGGGTGGTGGCACCCCGCTCACATGCTGCCCGTCTGCCCACCGACTGACAGTGTACAGTACTGTCTGTATGCCTATTGGTTTACTGCATGGGCCAATGGGTGTGCAGACCTTACTGTACAACACAGGCCCGATATGTGAATGAACGCATATCCCCCGGCTCCCCTCCTGCCACTTGCGCTGGCACAGTGCGTGCACCTTCAGTGCCATATTCAACGGTGCTGAGCCATGGTGCAGCACCATTGAATATCACATGGTCCATGCCCTGGTGCAGCCCAGTTGCGCTGTGCCCAGGCTTGCGCCCTGCCTGATGCAGTCTGAATATCCCACCCATCAAATACAGATTGGAAGAGCATTTTACAAATAAATGGTGAGTTTAAGTTAAAATACAGTCTCATCACTATGGAGATTTTATTTTTGTTTATTGAGCGATGGTAATATTAAATTTGTGTTTTAGGTTAAAAACATGTGGCCAAAAAAAGTTAATAGAACAAAAAGAAAAGGACATTATGAAAATGTGTTAATGATGCTAGTTACTCAAAAATGTCTTAGAATAGCAATCCTAAATACAGTGGCGTCATGCCCATAGGACCCGAGGGGGCATGTGCCCCCTCAATATTGTTGTGAAGGTTATTTAAAAATGTATTTCATTTTTAATTTTTTTAACGGTCCTACATGCCTAAAAAAAATTTGCTTTTCAACGTCTTTGGGGGTCAGAATCGAAGACTGACTGTCTGAGAACAGCAGTTTAAAAACATGTATTTGCTTCCACTGGGCTGATGACTGCATTCAGGGTTGAGTGCCTGTAAAGAGAGAGAGGGGGGTAGTCACAACAGAGAGTTGATTGGCTGCTGGTTGGTTACCACCAATCAACTGTCTCTCTCTGGACGAGGCACGAAGAAATAGCTCGGGATGCACAGCAAATTGTTTTGTTTCATTTTGTTGTCGTCTGACATCCGTCCTTCAATTGAGTGACTGCTCGAGTCCAGACGAGTTATCAGACAGTCGGCAGGCACTAAGAGAGTGCATTCGGTCGGGTCGGGTCGGGTCACGGGTGTGAGTGTTCCCATCCTCTGAGACCACTAGAACAGCTACTTGAACCTGCTTCCTAGTTTAAAAAAGGTCAGTACCACGGGGGAATGGAGGCAATTTGGTCCAGTGGTTAGAGCACTGCTATGAACCTGTGGTAGGGTTAAGCCAGTTGGTTTTTGAAAACAGAAGCACAGTGTGTCTGATCGCTCCAAAATGTTAAGAGCTGCAAGTATATGCTGTTCCCTCAAAAATGCATTACAGTGGCTAAGTCCACAAAGCACTGAATCTGCAAAAATGAACTGAAGAAACTAATCTACAAACTTTGCTTGCTTTTTAGTGATTAGCTTAGTTTTTTTCTTCTATATTTGCCATTTTGAATAGCAGAGGTTGAATAAACTTTATTCTGAAACTCATTCTGGTCAAAATGTTCTCACATTAGCAAAGGATCCATATTATGTTACTCTGTGTGCTTTTATAACTTACTGGAGATATGGTGTTATTTCATATGAGATCCCCAACTTTTGTTTGGTAAGTTTCATAGCCCTAATAATAATAGTAATAACAATAATAATTAATTTTTATTCATGAGAAACAGACCATAACACTAGAAATAAATATACCACCCATCTGAGTCAGGGACTCATTTACAATGATTCTAATAGATCATTTACAGGAATGTCCTAGGTACACAGGGCAGTTAAATGACTGGCATGAATCAAACCCAGGTCTGCTGGATGCACCAAGCTCATTCATAGCTTGTTACTCTATCCTCTAGGCTGTACTGCCTGCCAGCCCATCCTACCTTCCAGTCATCCCACTCTACCAGTCTTCCACTCAGGAGGCTAAAACTTACATATGCTTTTTCTCTGACTGATGGGCATTCCCTCATCCTTCCTTTGCTGACAGAGCTCATCCTTGGACTGCACACTGCTTTGTACCCATCAACCTGAGGGCCAAGACCCTGGTGCCTTCTGAAACCAATTCCAGCTGGAGCACAGACATGCAATGACCTGTGTGCAAAACAGTGGTAAAAGGGCCGAGACAGCTGGGAAGGGTGGCATCTGAAATGGGAATACAGTGAATGGTCTCTGGTCTCTGATCTCCAGCTGAGAGTGATACACTAGTAATCAAGGTTACTATTCTGGCAGCAAAAATTAGACACTTTTCCTGAATGCTGTTATGAGCTTCCAGCAGTCTTGTGCATTCCCATGGTTTTTGTGCATGCTGGGACTAGCTGGGACCCAGAAGCTCCTTAAGTACCACTGAATCTTTTTTGTGTACACCCTGGCCATCATGAAGTGGCCACTATGATGACTACTACTGTCACTGAGGCGATAAGCCCAACAATGATTGCTCATCCACATTTATTCTATGTATGCACTGTATGAATGTCTATCTTTCATTCAGACATGGAGCCTTTGGAAACGAGTCTATGACTCAAAGGGTTGCAATTTCAATTTCCTAAATAAATACAATAATAAATAAACAATCATAAGAACCCTGGTGGTGTCCTATGCTCACTTGGAAGGTGGTAACACTGGAAAACAGATTGTAGGTCTTTTGAAGTACAAAAAAGTTCCCTACTCTGTTTCAAGTTGTGCTTCTATGAAGACCACAAACTGGGTCATTCTACATTTGGCATCTTTAATGAAACCCCAGGCTTTCTGTCAATTAGGGGTTACATATGAACATACAAACTTAGGAAAGAAAGACCATTGAGTACTCCACCCCAGCAATTCAGAGGGAATACTCCATCACCCAGATTTTAATGTCCTTACCTAGTTTAAGCTTTATTTATTTATTTATTGGAATCTTGGATAACACCTTTGAGCTAAAAGCTCATTTACAAAGGTTCCACGTCGTAAGGCAATAGACAAGGTATGTAGATACTATAAAACAGATAGGGGTATATACAGCAGGCAAGTACATTAGGGTACATACAGATACAGATTCAAGCAAGTACAGTTAAAATACATCAGGTAGGAGAGGTCAACTATATTGCAACAGTATTAAGAGCATACCTAAGGAGAACAAGCAATTTATAGTGGTAGCTGGGCTTTAGAGTAGAGTTATGGAGGGTCAGAAGTGGTGGTGACCAAAGGAGGGGAGAGGACAGAATAGATGAGAGCAGGGGAGGGTGGGGGCAGAGACAAAGAGGTGATGGAATAAGGGGGTTGAGTAGTCAGAGGGGTGGGATTGGATAGGAATCCACCAAGGGTTACCGTAAGTAGGTGATAGGGCAAGGCTGGATGATGTGTGGGGAGCTTGAAGGGAGAAAGAAGCAGCGTAAACCAATGACCTAGCTGGGAAGGAGGTGGAGGTAGTGCAAAATAGGTTCAGGTTGTTAGGGAAGATCTGCAGGGAGGAAACAAGTTTGCTGGCCTTCTCAGAGGTGATACAGAAACTAGAGCCAGCACAGCCAGGAAGAGAAGAATAAAGAGTTTAATTGCTGGCTTGGGAAATGGTGCAGGAGGAGGGTTCATCTGTATTGGGAACTGAGGAAACCTGGTCAAACAATGCACTCTTTTCACAGGGTAGGCTACATCTCAGTACAGAGGAATTGAGGTACTCCGGGACAAATTAGGGGATAGATAACTACTACACTTAAGCAAGCAATAATACCCGACATGGTGGGTGGTATTAGGCAATATTGGACTACCTGGTGATTATGGCGGAGGGCCTTATAGCCCTGGAAGGTCCAGTATTGCCCATACCACCCACCATTGAGGTATTAAACAGCTAGAAAATGGGCTATAGGTGAAATTTTTAAAACCATAAAAAATACATAAAACGTTAATAAAAACAACACTTAAAATTAACTTTGTGGTAAAGTAGTCCCTATATTGAACAGTCACCATTGAAGGGCACTGCCTGTGTTTTTTGTAAAGTTTCTTTCCTGTTGGCATCTTCTCCAGCTGAAGCCTGCTTGCTGCTTTGTCTGTCACCCATACACACTTACTTTTATGAGCACTGAGTTGGAATGGGAAAGCAGCCCTGCTGTGTTTTATTCGTTCAGGTAATTTTTTTCCCTCATCATTTTCAGTTGAAGCGCAAAGTTTCAAAGTGCTCTGTGTGTTGAAATTGAGTGGTACTCTGCAACTCAGGACAGTTATATTGGTTAAAAAAAGTAGTCTCTTGTTCCAGAAGTTTTATTTTAGGGTTTCTTTATGGACACGGAGCACGGTGTGGACAAATGGGAGAATAGCGTGAGCCACGCTAGCATACCTCTTTGGGGAACCACAGTTTTTATTTTTGCAGTGTTTTCTATGGACTAATGGTTTCAAGAAATGAGGCAGTATTTTGTGGATGGTGCATTATGTTTTAAAGTAAGAGAACTGCAGTGGAGTTGTGGGCTGAGTTTGCGGGCGGGTGGGATGCAAGTACAAGTCCCTCGCTAACAGAGTGAGAAATGACAAGTGGCGCCATTGCTCAGACACTGGACAAAACTGTGGAGCTGTAAGCCACTGTGTAGGTACAAATGTGCAGCTGCATTAATTGTGATATTACTGAAACAAAACATAACTGTTCTTCATGTGTGTGTTTGCAGTTATATTGGGCATCGGGCTGCTCGCTGAGTCACGGGGGGGCACAGCTGTTCATTACTGGAGACCTGGGTTTGAATCCTACAGCTGCCTAGGTACATACTGTGTGATCCTGAGCAAGTCACTTAACTTCCTTATGCTCCCAGGTCGCATCTAGAGACAAGCTTCAACTTAGTGTGCTACTCCTGGTTAAACAATGTTCCCTTCCCTACTTGATAATGCTGGTTTTCACTTTGGATTTTTTTTTTTACTTTTTTTATTCAATTGATCAGTAATGTTACAAGTATGTGCAGGGTACAAATATATAGCATATCCGTTTTGAATTCGTAGTGGTGGTGGTGACCTAGTCACTCGCTAAGTGATGTGAAAGAATGGTGGCAGTTTGAAATTACATGCCCAGTGCTGCAACCAATGAAAAAACAGCTTGGGCACAAGGATACTTGGCTGGGCATAAGTGCTTTTGGTTTGGGACTTTTATTTGTGGGCATCAATTGAAAGTTAATGTTCAGCTGTGAGAATGGGTACCAGCCAATCAGATGCCTCCAAATAAAAAGCCCATTTCTAATTTAAACTACTGGGGTGGGAGGAGGCAGTTGCTAATCCCAAAGACTCCAGGACGAGGTCAACAGACCCCCCCACACACACACACTGTGTGGAATAGGTCTGGAGGAAGGAGATGGAGGGTGAAAAAGTTAACAAAGGATGGAGGGTTAAGGAACAGTTAGAAAGGAGAGGTGGGGGCACAAAGAGGGGAGAAATGAGAAAAAAGGAAGAGAGGAAAGGGAGGTGGGATCAGATTCTAGATGGGGGCAGAGTCTTGGAAACAAGATGGATGACCTGCAGGTGCTATTAGCAGATGGGATGGTAGGCATAGTGGCAGTAACCGAGAGTTGGGCCACACCACACCATGACTGGGACCTCGTGACCCCTGGATATAAGCTATACAGGAGTGACAGGGCAGGCAGGAAGCTGGGAGGGGTGGCAGTTTACATCAGGGAGGGAATAACTTGCATGAGAGAGGAGTCAGAGGAGGGGAAGGTGGAGGTATTGTGAGTTCAGTTACAGTCCAACAGACAGAGAAAGGTGAGGATAAGGGTGGATAACAGATCATCAAGCCAGGATGAGGAGGAGAGGGACAGGAAACTCAGCCTGCAAATACTGGAGGCTGCAGGAAAAGGAGAGGTAGTAATAGTGGAGGACTTAAATCTGCCCAATGTAGACTGGAGCATACCATTCATAACATGTGGCAGGAGTCAGGTGATCCTGGAAGGGCTGCAGATTAGGTTTCTGACTCAGGATGTCACAGAACCAACCAGGGAAGAGGCAATCCTTTATCTGGTGCTCATGGATGGGGAGCATGTAAAGGACCTAACAGTCAGAGATCCCCTGGCTGGGAGTGACCATTGCACAGTGTGGTTCCAGGTGGATTTGAGCAGGGAAAGCATCCCAACTAAGACCAAAATCTTGGACTTTAGGAGGGCAGACTCCAGAAAAATGGGTGGTGTGCTAAGGAGGCACCTGGTGGGCATCAGAGCAGATATGGGGGTGGACCAAAGGTGGTCCATCATTAAGGAAAAAATAATGGTTGTCACAGAGGAGTGTGTTAGGCTCAGTGACAAGAACATGAAGGCCAAACCACCCTGCTGGTTCAGTTCTGGGATTGCCCAGGTAGTAAGGGAAAGAGGTTAGCCTATATGAAATACAGGGAGACTGAGGGAGGTGGATTGGGAGGATTACCTAAGGTTGGCTATTGCGACAAGTAAAGAAGTCCAGCAGGCTAAGGCTCAGAAGGAACTATGGAGAGCTGAAGGAATTAAGAAGGGGAAGAAGGCCTTTTTTGCTATATAAGTGAGAAAAGGAACAAAAAGGAGGGGATTGTTCGGCTTAAGAAAAGAGAGGAGTGGGTGGAGGAGAATGGGGGAGAAGCAGAGACACTAAATGAATACTTCTGTTCCAGAGAGAAGAGAAGCAGGTGGGAGGGGAGCATGGATGTAGTGATAGAGGAGGATAGATGAGGGAGGGGCTGCTGGCATTGCAGGTATTCAAATTACCAGGTCCAGACAGAGTACATCCAAGGGTACTGAGAAATGGAGAGGAACTTGCATGGACACTGGCAGGCCTGTTCACTAGATCAGTACAGTCAGACATGCTACTGCAGGACTGAAGAATGGCATATGTGGTGTCCCTCCAAAGCGCCTAAGGATGACCCAAAGAAATTACAGACCAGTCAATCTGACCCCAGTTGTGTGCGTAGCAATAATACCCGACAGGGTGGGCGGTGTATTTGCTATACGGATCGCCATAGGGCATAATGAGGTAACTGTAAGTAGAATGAACAAAGGACAAAAACAATTGATCATTTTTCTAACCTATATCAGTATTATGGTACTTAGCTTGTTGGGGAATAGTTTTCTGGACTGCTAAAAGTCACCAAAATGCGCCATTTTACTGCAGTTTTTCAAAATTTTCACCGGGGGGGCACGCCCCCGGACCCCCCTAGAGAGGTTGAGATTTTGTGCCCCTCCACAATTTCTGACTGCATGACGCCCCTGCCTAAATATTACCAAGAGTGAGATTATTGATGAGATTTCAAAATCTCACAGATCTTCATTGGCCAATCAGAGGCCATTTCTGTAGCTCAGTCTTGCAGACCACATGACTGTCTCATTCTCTTTTGGAACAGGAGGACTGGAATAGAAACAGAAGTTTCTGTGAGTGTGCTCTGCAGTTTTCTCTGAGACATTACAGCTTGCCAAACAGATATTTTCTGTGCTCCACAGGCTTTATTTTAGGCAAAGTTTTGTTTGATTAGTATCGGCAAAGTCAGACATGGCTTTCTGAGTTTTCTTTTTTGTCCTTGTCGTGAAGCTCAATACACAGAATAGGAAGGCAGTCTGCAGACTCCCATTGTTGGGTTGCTTACATTTTTTTGTGAATCAATGCACACTTTTTGCCAGTGCATGGGAAATATTTATTTTTTTCCTGAGTCTGCTCCCTTTGTGTGAACAGCAATGTCACACAGTTTTTGAATTAAACTGCTGCAGTGCTCATTGAGTCATGGTTGACACAGAGAGTTGTGAGTGTTGTGTGTCATCCAGGTCTGGTGTTGGTTCCATGTGCAGCTGAAAAGGTTGACAGTCATCTACCACTCTTGCAGCTCACTGTGCATGTGTTGCCTGTGTGTGCATAATATATTTTTGTAAGACTGTTCCCTGTGTGTTTTCAGATACAGTATATGCATGCAGTTCATGAATTAAACTGCTGCAGTTTTCAGTAGTTCCATCTTGCTTCACTGAAATGTACGTGATGTGTGTCATCCAGTTTTCAGCTCAGTTCCACGTGCAACTGAGGAGACTGTTGGTTGACTCCCTTCACTGCAGCTCACTGCATGTTTTTACTGTGCACGCATAATATATTTTTTCATGAGATGATCCTTGTGTGTCCTCAGCTGCATGTATGCAGTTTAAGAATTAAACTGCTGCCCTTTTCAGTGGGTCAGGCTTGACTCACTGAACTGTCATCCGGTTTAACACTCAGTTTCACTCGCAGCTGAGGAAGTTGTTTGCTGACTCCCTCTTCTACAGCTCACTGTGCATGTGTTTCTTGTGTGTGCATAATATTGTTCTTGTAAAGCTGCTCCTTACATGTCTATGGTTGTGTGCATGCAGATTTTTTTATGGTATTTTATTTTTCCCTTTTTCTCTCATCCCCATGCCCCGGGAGTGCATGCACATGTGGAGACATGTGCATGCCACGCCTCGAGGTGCCCACCCACTACACTTATGCAGCCTTCCACCTGTGCTACCCGCTGGACCTCCACCTGGTGGGAACAGAACTATGGGGGGGGTGACAACCCCCTGGGGAGAGGAGAGCTGCCATTCAGCTGCTCAATCCTGATCCCCACGTGCTGGGTCTCTGATGACCCAAGGTCATTCCTGAACCCAGATTGCCAGCATAGCATGAGGTAAGGTGTCCAGCGCCTCACTCCTCAGCACCAATGGGCTGGCGTGCATGCAGATCCTTTACTAAACTGCTACAACTCTCAATGGATCAGATTTCACTCACTGAGTTGTGTTTACAGTTTGTGTTGTCTGCCAGTTATGAGTCAGTTATGCAAGTAACTAAAGGGGGGGTAGAAGACATACCCACTCAGTTTGTGGTGTAATAAAGCTGGTGGAGAAAAACAAAAGAAGAAAAGAAGAACTTGTCGGGGATGGACAAAGAGTATACCCTCCATAAAATAGGACTTAAAGGATCAGATGTCCTCCAATCCTGACAGATTATGCTGCAGATCAGATTGATTGGATGACACCATCATTGCTGGTGCAACATGCTGCCATAGTGCAGTAAGGCATCAAGGTCTGTGGCACTCATGGTGCTACCTGGTGGATCCAGGATTAGCCCCATTTTACTTGCATAGCATTACTGACAACTGATGAGTAGACAGACTGAATCTTGTTAAAAGAGGGTGGGTAATGTTAAAGTGAGTTGTCAACTATTCTTCTAAGAAGCTCCTTGTATGACTGAATACTGAATACCAACCACCTGGGTCCTGAATGCTGAATATTCAGCAGAATATGTGGGAAAATATATTCACACTCCTCTACTTAGTATAATAAAATTATGTTGAATAGTGGAAAGTAAAAAGGGTGCAATATAAACTTACTTTGAAGATGTGCTATAAGAAGAACTGTTAAAAGGGATTAACATCACCTGAATGAGATTTACCATTCATTTTTATTTATTTATTTATTGAATTTTGTTGACATGGTAGGCTTCCTGAGACTAGAAGTCCCTCTTTGAGGGGTGACCGTGGGGGGACAGATGGTATCCAACTGAAACTGAACCAGATTAAGCTGTTGGTGGTATTTTTAGTGAATGGGGAAAATTTGCCCAGGAAAGCAGGGAAAGTCCCCTACTCTCCAGTAGGGAGAACCACTGGCCATTCGTTGTGATGGCCACTGTCGGTGAACCACCGGAAAGGATGGACATGCAGGAATCTGGGGAGCAGGTCTCCTCCCTTGCTTGAAAGAATAGAGACCAACCTTGTTGATGGAGCAAAAAGCAGTGAGATGTCCCTACAGAAATGGAAAGTGAAGCTTTCAATGAAACCAACTTAACGATACCTGCTGCTCTTTCAAATGATCCAGAATACCGTCAGCTAGCAGCAGAAGAAAAATGAGCTAAACAACACCAAATGCAATTAAAAGAAAAACAAGCTAAACTTCATTCTGCAGCTGTTATTGAAACTAACCATAGTAGTACTCCACTTCCAGCAGCTACTCCAGTACTCACTGACACTCAGCTGGGTCCAACTACAGCTGAGGTGGAAACATCAAAAGAAGGAACCTCTGACAGCTCCTCACAACATGACACTCCTGAAACCAGTACTCCTACTGTGGAAACACAGCATATAGTAGAATTTGCAAAGGACAATTTTACTGATAGACAGACATTAGGAGCTTCATCGGGAATGGCACGTACAGATGCTAGTACTGGCCTAAGATGAGCTCCTGATCCTACTACAAATACACCTGGATGGTCGGTAGAATCTGCTCTTCTAATAGCCGGTTGTGAATGGATGTCAGATAACACTGGATGGACTTTGAGGACTTCACCCATACAGATGTCCACCCAAACAGATTTTTCAACTCAAGGTAAAATTTCTAACAAACAAACTTACAAAATTAATTGTTACTAATATTGAGCATGAAACCAGTGGAGTAACCAGCCTTTTAAAAAGTGTACGCATGTAACCTCTCACCCCTGCCTTTTTAAGCAAAATGACAGGTGGCATGCTGTTGAAGCTGACAGCAGTACCTGGTGGGGACTGGGTTCGGGGAGGATGAGGTTACTCGGCAGAGGGGACCTAGGTTTGGCTACTCTGCACAGGGGTACCCAAGTAAATCCGAACACAGGAAGCAATAACTGTAATGTCCAGAACCAGGAATGGGATTCTTCAGTGTGGCTTTTATTCACATCCAAGCTGAACAAACAAAGCATAGACGTACCCCCATGGGGCTACATTTCCTGGTAATGCAGATTAGAGACAACAGAACACTTTATCACTATTTCCAGCCCTCAGGCTCTAAACCCACCAGGCACACAGCCCGGACTTGCACGCAGCTTTGGGTACACAGCCCGACCTGTACACTACTTGGGTTTTCCCCACTGGCCCGGCTCCCCTGCTGGCCACTTGATCCACAGTCCATTTGAAGAATGAACCAATTATCCTGTTGTGGCTCCTCAAACCACACTAGAGTCTTTGACTCCTAGAGAGAATTTTCCTTACAATCCCACATCTGGGTACTTCCCCCATCACTGGCCAAGTGCCTGAGGTAAAGTAGAAATCCACAGAAGAAATCCATAAAGGTGGACCTGGTCACTAAAGATGGGGGGCCACCCATCTCTAGCACCCACAGCCCATACTCGGCCATTTCTCTGGAAACTGAACAATTCCTTTACTGAACTTTCAAATGTAGATTCAGGGTAGATGTCTGTCACATCTTCTCTACATATCATTTGCATCCCAACAAGCTCTGGACTTGAACCTGCTTTTACTTTGCTTAGCCCATTACTCTAGGCTTCCCAATATTTAGTAGTTCAATCCCCACATTGTCATACAAGTCCCAGGGTGAAAAACATAGGCCCTTTTAGCAAGAGCAGACACTCACCCTCACGTTGCAGGTGCCCCACAGGTGACTCACAAATCTTCTTGTTCTCCCAAATAAACTCTGGAACAAACAGGCAGCTTTTCCTTCACAAGCAGAACTAGGAGGTTGCCCCAGGAATCTGCAGGGAACCCTTTCCTGCCCCCGGAGGAAGGGGGCACTGAGACCCGAAAACAGCAGTCTCCACCACTTCAATTATCTTCTGTATCTCTCTTTTGGTGGAGACACACACACCCTTTTTACCTAAAAGTAGCCCTCTGTCAGGGCTGAGGCTCCTAGAGCCTACACTGAGCTGCTGAGCTGCTTTCTCAGCAAGCTCCCAACTTCAGCTCCACACTGAACTGACTGACTTCAAAAACCTCCCAACATTCTAACCAACTCCCTTTGCTGCAGATTCCAATGTGGCTCCTGCAGCTGCGATAGTTCTATTGGTGATGTCATCCCTCAGTCTCAGCTGAGACTGAGAACAGAGTGAGACAGTGTGAAACCCATTTAACTGAAGTTTCGCAAGCTGCCTGCCTTGCCTACCACTAGGTCTTACTGGGATTCTAGTAACCCCAGGTAACAAGGGGGTTACACACACAAGTCAACTGTTCCACCCAGTCGGCATGGGTCTGGGAGCTGCCTAAGCCCCCAGAAAACTCTGTCATTTTTGATGCTTTATGGTGCATTTTGGGACCAGTTGTGGGAGTATACAGTACCCTTTTACCATAGCCTTTTTACATACCAGTCCCAATGTTCTGGCTCCTGGTGGCTGCATAGTTTCATATTGGCACTCACTGTTGATGCCATCCATGCAGTGCAGGCATACAGTTAGGTACCATGCAATTATGAAAATGATGAGTACCAAGCACTTATGAAAATGATGAGTACTTAGTAACTAAGCACTGAAGGACATTTAAACTGTTTCAGAAATCTTCAATAGTACTGGAAAAAGCCAGGGGCCTGGGGGCCACCTAGGCCCACAGAAAAATTGCACATTTTTTTTGCTTTCTGGTGCATTTTGGGGTCAGTTTCGGGAGGTTTACAGTGCCCTGCTACCACAGCCTGACATACCACTACAGGTCCACTTTGCTAGCCACTGGTGCCTGCATATGAAGATTTGGGTGCCTATTGGTGGTGAAGCATCAGGGCTGTCAGTACTGTACTTAGTTATTATGCAGTTACTCACACCTCCGCTCCAAGGAGGAAATGGTCCAAATAATGCCATTCAAAACCATGCTGTTAAATTACAGTTTTGCCATTGTTAGTCTAGTGTAAAATATCTGACCCCATATTGGGAGATCACATATCTTTACGCTAGACTAACAATGGCAAAACTGTAATTTAACTCTTAACAGCATGATTTTGAGCAGCATTAAATGGTCTAAATAGCCAGAATCACAAAATACAATGGTGCCATCAATTTCATATTAAAAGACAGCCCACCCCCCCCATTTGCACCATGGTACAGTTAATCAAATACAGTACATCAAGTTTCACAGGCAAAGTTAACAGTCACTGGAACCTGCTAAAATAAAAAAAATATATAGGGTTTATCTCGCCCAAGGCCAAGTCTGAGACAATCAGTTTTTAGGTAGATTTCTGTCCCAGCATCAGAGATGTAGCTAGTAACTACATCTCTGAGGAGGAAACAGATCGGTGTGGAAGGGAGACTGTTCAAACAGGTCACGGACCTCCTTCCAAGGGAACCCTTCCTGATCCTGATCCTGAGGGCTGAAGTCATACCTGGGGTCTGGTTTTGTACAGGGCCAACTGAATGAAACCAAGGATGCCACAATGAACTTCGTTCTCTTGCCCATGATATCCTTATCCCAATACCACAACAACTTCAAGCCATTTTTCCCATCCAGACCACCACCCTTTACTACTCCCCTCCCAATACTAACAGTCAGGAAACACACACAGCCAATGCCATACCACACTTCTGTTTCTCTTTTAGCACTGAGTCATGTCATCAGACCCACAAATTAATTTTAATACCATATTAAATTAATTTACCACATAGGCTGCAGCTCATCGAAGTTAACAAGCTTTACTTTAAAACTAGGAGTGCTGCAAGTAACATTGCCCTTCCCACTGCTCCTCATTCACAGACACAGATATTCTCAGATTGATAGATCATCATCTTTGAACATAACTTTAAAAACAAACTATTAGCAAATTTAGCATAGCTAGCTACCTGGCTAGCTGTGATGAGCCATATAGCTTATTTCTTTCTTGAAATCATAATGCCCTGTTGTGACAGTCTGTTGCTGTGGGAATAACAGATGTCACAAGTAGAGTATTATGACATCAGGTTGAGAAGAAGCAATAGGAACTGATGAACCTTCAAGAAACAACTATTCTGTTTTTGAAATAAATGAGCTCAGTAATAAATAATGGAGATAAATACTGAACTAATGAGAGATGGAAGCTGCTTAGTGTCCAAATATGATGTTTTTGAAAGTTCTTCAAGGTGTCGGGGGCTGTTTAAGATGAGGCAGCTGGAAATATAACCCCAGGGCAGAACTTAAGATGGTTTTGTTCTTGTCTGGCTAGATAGGAACATCAGACTATAGGGAAATGGATCCAGTTCTCACCGAACAACCACCTCGGTAATCCATAGAGGCTGAGGAGTCTTTGCCAAAGATTGTTAGTGGAAAGTCATGCTACTGAAGCCATGCATCAGCAGGAACATTCTGTTTGCTGCTCGTCTCTAGGGAGAAGGTATTTCAATTTGGCTACTAGCACCCCATTGGCAGATGAAATCCTCACCTTTGTCTAAGGCCATGTAACCCAACCCCCACAGATGTGATCTCAGCCAAGTACTAGGGAGAGCTCCTCAGCTGGGTCCAAGTGCTGGTTCTGGTACGGGGGGTGTTGGCCAAACTGTTGTAGGCATCAAGTGCTTGGTGGTGTCCAGAGAGCTACTTGGTAAGGCTTAGTCAGGCCTCAGTGCTGGCAAGGGGGGCTGTCAGTTTGTCATAGACAAAGTGCTCAGAGCTCCTTGGACAGGAGTTCAGGGATACAGAGGGTGAAAACTCCCAATTGAGGATCTGTGGTCAATTTGGAGGGAAAAAGATGGAACCATTCTGACCTATCAGCAGGGCATGCACACTGCACTCAGTCACTCCTGGATGCAGGAGAATCCAGGCAATCATGCCAAATATAGTCATATTATGGCTAGTGCACTAACTCGGTCAGCAAAAACTAAATACATTTTCTTCACCCTTGAGAGGGATTCAGAGAGGCTGCTTCTATTGCAACACTGCCACCGTCCTAAGAACTGCATAGTTTAGCTGTAGCACTCACAACAAGGAATGGGATGCTGTTGACCAGCACTCTATTACAGTGTCCAGGGGGTAGGTGTCATAAAGAGATGGGGACACAAACAGCTGGTGCCTTCACCTCACATCCTCCATGCCCATCAAGGTAGCTCCACCCTCACCCTGGAGAGGCCCCTCTCACCAGATCAGTGCCTTCGCTGGTAGACCAAGGCCAGTCAGGCTGCAGCCCAAGAGGCTACAACCAAAGGCTTGCAGTACTGAAGGGACCCCCTGCATAGTGGTGGTGGAGGCTACTGGGATGGGACCAGTGGACGGCTGAAGATCCATGGACAATCACTGCAGAGCATGGGGGGATATAGAGTTTCCTTAGGTGACCTGTACTCACTGCTAACACTTAACTAGTTGGCAACCCAAAATACCAAGAAAATGGAGAGGGACTTTTTCTAGGGGTTCAAGAGTTTTTCCTTAATTCTATTTATTCCATGACAATCCCACCCACCTCACTCCCAGCCTCAATAGCAACCTTGTCTCCAGCCCCTGACTTTACTATGGGTTTGATCCCTCAAGGATGACGTCTACCTGTTATCAATAAAGTCTCACAGCAGTTCCTCCACCCCATTAGGGAGGCAGCCCAACATCCCATCATTATATACAGGAGAGGGTCTTGTGCAGGACAGTGTCCCAAGCTTCCCTTCCAATACCATATATAGTGTGTATAGGAGAGGGATTTGTACAGGACAAGAGCTGCAGCACCCCCCTCAATAAAATATACACAGGAGAGGGGCTTGTGTAAATCCAAGGATCCAGTCCCCAATAGCATATACTCATGAAAAGCTTGTATAGGACGATATACCCACCAGACTTTGAAACTTTGACAGCAACTGACACTACAGTGACTACAGTGCCAGGTTGCTGTAGTGTCTGTGCTAGAACCCGGCACTATCTTTTGGGGGTCTTGCAGCTCCCCAATCAGCATTGACTCAGGGTTGATTATATCTAGTGGGGGGTACAAAGGGCATAATCCTCTGTGTGGGGTTTTTGGGGGTGAAGCCCCCCCAAAGAAAACATGTCGGTTTGTAAGAAACTGTATGCTGATCACAAAAAGCGGTCGACATGACGGTTTCGCTGTCTGCTCGTCCAACAAAATTTTTGTTGATGACCAGTCATGAATCCGTATAGGATAGGGCTCCCCATATCAGTACTGTACATGCATGAGGGGCTTGTGTAGGATAAGTAGGGACCCCACTTCCATAATGTATATACAGGAGAACATTTCACATATGTAAATGGAGAGCAGGAAAAGGAGATTAGACAGAGTTTGCACCACCTGCTAAAACAAATGGCAGAGATCAATTCAGATCTAGATTTGTAAAGCACTAATTTTATTGAGTCTCACCTTCCGAGATCACTCACTTAAGAATGCGGGAGGGGACTGCCCATTGGTCCTGCAACAGTATGGTGCCACAGAGCGGTCTGGGAGCTGGGGATGGAAAACAGTACCCACATGACTTTCCCAATCAGAGAAGTGGATCTGGCCATATTTGGCACCCTGTTGACTCCTGTGGTGAGCCAGGAAAACTGCGCCCCTCCAAGCAACTCAAAGATATGACCCAAAAACACTAGGCTGTTGCCAAATGGCTAGAGAGTGGAAGGACTGGAGAAAACTCATGGACCACCAAAGATGACAAACATTAGCTGGCCCCACTCCGCAAGGTCCTCCACCTGACTGATTAGGAAAGGGTAGCAGTAGACAGGGTGGGAAGGTCACCAAGGGCCAGTAGAGGAAAACACAGGATGCAGAATCACTGAGCACACCCTCATTAAGTGAGTATATAAAAGTGTAATGACTGGACAAGATCCATCACCTGACCATATGGTAATATTGATCAAAGCAAGGTCACTGCTTTTATTTTTACATTTTCATTTTTGTTAAAGAACCATTTCATAAGCACAGTAACAGTCCACCACACCCCCATGGGGTTGAAGGCATTCTGCCTGCAGCCATGTGCCTTCACACACCTGAAGCATGTTGTGATCTAGCTTAATGCACATCCTGTCATGAGTTATTGTTTAATGCACATAGTCATGTTGCTTAATGCATATATGCAGAGAAGAGAAGGGGACCAGTGCCTGGTGCTACAAGTCTGTTCCATGATGGCCTGGGGGACTGGAGTCAGGACAATAAGAACACACTGTACTAAATGGTGTGTAGCTAGCAGGATGTGACTGGCACATCCCCAGTACAGGTGAAGATGGACAACTCTCACCTGTCAAAAGCTGGTTCTCTTGCCGGCCAACCGGCACAGCAGTAGAAAAAGAAGAATCAGCATTTATATAGCGCTTTTCATACACAGTATACCAAAGCACTTTACAAGCAATGCTAGACTGGTAGTGAAGTGACTGAATGTGTGGTGGTGGCCATATCACATATCATCACCCACACACAGCCTGGATAATTGCATGAACTGGTTTATGGGAAGGGGAATGTTGGCCAGCACACAGGGAATGTCCCATACTCTTTTGTGAAGAGTGCCCTGGGTTCTTTTACTTCCACCTGATCACCCACCAGGACAACACCAGGATGGGCAGAAGGGACCTCGGTTTAACGTCTCATCAGAAGGGTGGCACACCCCAGTGGTACAGCACCCCCCAATACTGCACTCGGATGCCAGCGATTTTTAGGTGCAAGTCCAATCCTGGTGTGGGATGAGAACCCATGACCTTCTGGTCCAGAGGAGGATGTGCTACCAACTGAGCCAAGCTGACAGTAATGCAACCGCTTGAGACACCGACGTAACGGTTTCAGGAATGGACTTGGGAGTCGAAGGGCTGGATGGGCAGAAAAGGATGGAGCATCCAGGGGGAGGGGAAAGAGTGTTTGTTTGGTCTGTGACCTCTGGCAGAGGCCGGGTGCCTGCTTGAATGAGATGCAGGACAGACGCTTTTGTCATTGCATGCTCTGCCTCACAGGGGATCACTACACCTGAAAAACCTCTGGTCAACCGGGTATGATGCCCTGCCCTGATGACATTCCTGCTGCCAGCAGTGCCCATCAGGGGTCCCGCTCCCATGGCACCACCCTGGGAGGGGTAAGCCAAGGCATGCCACTAGTGTCCTCCATGGGGTGCCTGCCCAGTGGCCCCACCCAAGGGGGTAAGCCTGGGCATGGTGGAATTGGAAAGGCACTTGGGGCAGGGGCTGAGCTCCCTCTTCTCAGGGATTTGGGGGCTGGAACAAAAAAAGATTACTCCTTTGGATTGTTGCCACTTAGCGCCCACTAGAGGAGATCAGTTAAGGTGAGCAAGGCAATGCAAAAAGGCCACCTTCTCAGAATACATGAACGGGGGGGAAGGGAGCAAGAAGGATAGCAAATGGAAACCACTTGGGAGAGGTTTGAGGAGAACAGGAGAAAATGGTGTGGATGAAAGAAATAATTCATGGTTGAAGCAATTGCTGCAAGTTTCCACAGATACCTAGCAGGCAGAAAAAGGTGTGTGTGTGTGTGTGTGTGTGTGTGTATGTGTGTGAAACTGGTAGCAGCATGACCAGTTAACAGATTAAGGAAAAGGTGACATTTTTAGCTTGCAATCAACAAGTCTGTCACAGTTTCCATTAAAGGGGGCCTACTTATTGTATTCAGTTGCTTAGAAACAAATTATTGATTTCATGTAAACCAACATGTTTCTATACATTTCGCATTGAAGACTACAACCTCAAAATGCTATTTTATAAGCCGAGTAAGCCACTCCAGGCAGATTTTGATGCACTAGTTGTGCCAACTGCCAAAAATGAAAATAAAAACATCAGAGGATGAGCCACTAGGCAGAGTTGAGCAGTTGAGGGAATGGAATGAGCAGGCCGCAGCCAGGAGAAAGAATAGAGAACAAGGTGGGGGATCTCAAAGACGGTGGGGAGGTCAGGGGCAAAGGGAGACAGCCTAACCTTGTCCTTACCTCAGCCGGTGGCACCGTAGTGGCAGCTTCTCTGTCTGCTTCACCTCCATGACTCAGCTGCTGAAAGTTGTTCTGCTTGCACTTTTTGTTTTGCACAGTGCGGGCCAATGAGTGAGACAATCACACAGTCAGGCAACAATCGGCAATCGTGATGATGGACCAGATGAGTCCTGACTTTCACACCCCACGATGTGCATGACAGCTGAAGACTCTCTCTCTCTCTCACAGGGGCTGGGTGGCTTTGACTTGGTGTGGAGTCTGCGACCACCCCCCATACCGAGAACTGGAGAACCAGGGTTTGGGAATCAGGATCAACATGGAAAAAAATAATAAAAAAAAGGGCTTTTGCTGGATGTTTTCTGTACACACATGTATACAATAAGTACGCATGGTTACACCACTGCATGAAACAAATGACTCTGTGCAAAACTCTCCCTTGCACTTAACTCCTGATTTGAGTTTGACGCAGAATCCTGCTTTGATTTTGCCACCTCAACAAATGCTACCTGTACAATCACAGCCCTCAAATAATGCACCTTTTAATATTATTAACAGAAATAATCCAAGACTGTGTGCATCTTTTTCTCACTTGCTGGTCGCACCAGCCAAGAGATATAATGCTGTTCACCTCCTTTATTAAGGAGGCCTGGAACTTCCACTGGACCATATATATGTGGGGAACATGTTGTTGAAAGAATCATTACATTTCTTTGCTTCATGCTCTCATTCACGTGTCCGAGAGCATACTTTTGACATTAGTTTCAAAACAACTAGAGGCTTGAAGTTTGTTTTGGAATCACTACAATGATCTAAATCATACCCCCCTCGTGTGCCCCATTCAAAGCCATTCCACTCACCAGGCTTGCCTTGAAAACTGTAACAGTACTGTTTTGCAATGAAGGGGTCAGTGTGTCTGATCTAACTTAGTGGCTTAAACAAAGATGCACTGTCTTAGAAGATGCAGAGGCTATCTTCGATAGTGAATGTTTTTGGACTGGAGGGTGGAGAATGAAGGGTTTGCTTCAATCCACAGATGCAAGACTACAACATCTACCTAATTGTTTTTTCTTGGGGAGGGACAGGAGGGTACTATTTTACGCAGGTCAACCCAAGGCCTGCTGTAAGTGTGGATCCACAGGTCATGTTAGTAGTATATGCGACAGTCAGATGCAATTTATGTAATGAATTGGGCATATTAGTTGACAATGCTTGAACGAACTCTTGTGTAACTTATGTGATGAAAAAGGACATACATATCAGAGCTGTAATTGGGTGGCCCATAATAGGGAAGCACATATGATAGCAAAGAAAAAATGCATTTTGATTGCAAATGCCCAGAGATGACAGACAGCTGTGACAACCCCTGCTCCTAGACCCACTCTTGCTCCCCCAACTACCACCCCCCCAAGCTCCTACTGCTTCTGTCTGTGTCCCTATCCCCTCTCCATCTCCGGATAAGAACCCAGTAGACACCCCTGTAGAAACACTATCTGCTAATCCTTCTACATCTACTGTGACAAACAGAGTGGACATGCCCCCCCCACCCCATGGCTGATGAACAGAAAGGAATGCTCACTAGAAGATGACAGAACTGGGTGATACCTATTCCACAAAGAGGACTGATGTTCCTCTTACTAACAGGTTTCAATCCCTACCTGAAATGTCGGGTGAATCAGACACAGAATCTGATGCATCTGCAATGAAGTCTTCCTTATGTGACTTAGTATCTGATATGGAGGGAGAGACACCATCTAATTTTGAAACAACAGTTAGCAAACCAAAAGTTAAACCAAAGGTTAAACTGAAAACTAAAACTGGTTCAATGAAAACCAGAAAGATAGATTCCTGAAGCATTTTTTTCTGGTAGGAATTTTTCTTTCTTTGCTTTCCTATAGCTTTTTCCCTTAACATACGATCTAGTAATGTAAATAGCATAAAAAGTCATAGGAAACAAACTGCAGTATGTTCTTCTGTATTGTCTAGCCCCGCTGAAATCTATTTTATACAAGACACTAGATTACATACTATTCCAGAATTGCAGGCAGCATCCAAAGCCTGGTCAGCTGGACCTGTTTACTGGCCTATAGGGCCTGACAAATGTTCAGGTGTTGGTGTATTGGTTCACTCTGTGAATATTCACATTATACAATTGATTGATTTTGTTCCTGGAAGAGTTTTAATCTTAGACACTGGTTTTCAAAATTCATTAGTTAGACTAATTAATGTATATGCAATGCAGACTAAGGCAGAACAAGCAGATTTATTTAAAACTATACAACCTTATCTCCACTCAGCCCAGATGGTCATCCTAGGAGGGGACTTTAATTGTGGCCTAAACTTACAAGATAGGGGACAGTAGACTAATATGAAAAAGTATTCTGTGACATGACCTACAGTACCTCTCTAATATTGTTAAAACTGCTGGTTTAATTGATGCTCATTACTCTGCTACTGGTCCATCTGCTCCTACTTTCCATAAGGGTAGTCTAGCTACCAGAATAGACTTCTTTTTTATATCAAAAGTACTATGTATACATGGCATACATACCAAAGTAGTTGAATTTTCAGATCATAAAATGCTAGAACTTTGTATTGGATGCCCTAGAACAAATGGTCCAGACCTATGGAAATTTAATTCTTCTCAACTTCAAAATCCTTCTATTTCTCAGAACATACTCTATTTCATTTAGGCTAAGAAAATCAGTATTTTTCTTGAATGACAATCCCATACAGTGGTAGGAGGATACAAAGAAGGACTAAATTCTACTTTTAAAACAACTTAGTAAAAACAATAAAAATGCTGAATATCTTCAATATTTACATAACAGAAAACAACTCCAAAAATTGCTTTCTCTGTCACAAGAATCTTCTCATGACTACTCTAATCAAATCTACCAAATAAAACAAGAAATGGTATGATTCCATTTAAAAAAGCTGACTATCTAAAACAACAGTAACAATTTGATATACGAGGGGCACTGTATAATGTGAACCCTTATAATACTTGTCATTTACACTCACAACAAAACAAATTTTATGCCTTTTAGACTCCAATAACATCAGTTATTCCAACTCTAATAAAATTAAACAAATAATCACTTCTTACATCGAGGACTTCTTCTCAAATAATACAGTGGCTCCTAGTGACATTTATGATTTTCTAGAAAATATTGAGGTTCCTTCTGCCCTACCAATTTGAAATCTCATTTGATACAAGATATTAAAGCTGAAGAAATCCAAACTGTTCTAAAAACCTTAAAAAAAAATGTCAAAACCCCTGGAAAGGATGGTTTAACCAGTAAGATATATAACCTAATAGGCCCCAAAATTTTGGTGGAATGAGCTTGGGTTTTTACCCACATACATGGCGTTGCCTCATCCCCTCTCAATATGACTGAAGGAGTATTAACATATTTATTCAAAAAGGGAGACAAAAAGCTGCTCTGCAATTGGAGACCAATCTGTATTTTAAATACAGATTTTAAAATCTTAGCGAAGATACATAATGACAGATTACTTCAGTTAGCCACTTATCTCATGTCTACAGCCCAAACTTGTTCCATCCCTGGTAGATCCATCACAGATCATCTTATTCTTAGAGAATTGGCTGCTATATGCAACCAGAATAACCTCAATGGGCTTATTATTTTCCTTAGAGCTAAGGAAAGCCTTTGATTCTATTAACCATTCATATTTATGGACAGTTTTAAAAAGGTATGGTATTTCCCAAACTTTTATTTTATGGATAAAATAACTGTATAGCACTGCCGCTGTATCTCCATTAATAAATGGTAGAAGTGGGCCTCTAATTCCAATTAAGAGAGGGGTATGACAGGGCTGCCTGAGTCCTCTCCTTTATGTACTTTGCATTGATCCTTTAATGAGATCATTGAACTCATCAGTCCTACTGACACCACTACAAGACCCAGGTATAGTCCCCTTTAAATGTGTTGCATATGCAGACGATTTATGCCTTTAAATAAAAGATAATCCATCAGCAGAGCAGGCTATGCAGATCTGCTCACAATATGGTTTAGCCACTGGGGCTTCCCTTAATTTGGATAAACGTGTTGGATTACACTTGGGCCCAACTGTAACACCTGTGCAGCCCATAGCTTGCATTACCATCTCAAATGGTCTTATAAAAATTTTAGGGTTACAATTTGGTTATGGTGCTATAGATTACATGTTGTATATGCAATAAATTTAAATGAAATTTCATAATAACACTGTTCGGTGAACTCTCCAGTATGCTTTTTGTATTGTATTCTACCATCCTGTACTTCTGCAGTATGCTATACTCACATGTTGCTTGGTAAGCTTGCTACCTCTTTTCTGACTTAGGGTTATTTTCTCTCATTCATAATACAATAGCACAGTTTATTATCACCACAACATACTTATTTTGTTGTTCCATACTTCAAACCTTATATCCTAGTTTTCTTTACTAACGTTTTTCATACCTTGTGACATATGTGGTTATTCACTTTAAATCAACTTCACATTGCTCCACCAGTACATGCTGTCTTTGGAATGGTTTTCCCATGGTAGTAAACCATTTATATGCACTATCTGCAACATAATTCACAAAGTTCCATGTTCAGTGCTTATCATGGCAATGGTTTCTTGAATTAAGTTTTACCTCTGTTACCTGCATTTTGTACTGCTTTCTCTTAAAAGGAACTTTTTAAGTTTTAAATTTTTTACCTTGCTCTCGCTCAGAGCCTTGGCTTGCCGCCATTTGTAAGTGCAATGTTTAATCTGTGGATAAAGTTTATAAGGTTCAGCATTTGTGCAGGCTACTAAGTTTACCTTCATTTTAAACACTCATCTTTTGTGAAATGTTACACTCTTAACAGAGACGTGTTGAATTTTTTACCTTGCTTTTCTTTTGGCATCTGCTCATGCAGATTGCTGTTGGGGTTCCCAATTGTGTTTGCTACAGTGGAGCCTTTAACCCTATTCTCCTCTCAGGCCTGGTCGCATGTGTGTCACGTAATGTTGTGTTGTGACATATGACATCACTGATGTCATTGCAGTTGCCATGGAGCTTGTAAACAGCCCCACCAGCAACTCATTCATGGTGGGTTCAATAATCATACCTATTTACAAAATGGGTCCAAGGGATGATCCCTCAATGTTTCATCCCATCAACTTATTAGATGTTATGGGCAAGGTATATGCAAAAGTTCTACTGGTTAGACTTAAGATCGAACTTGAAAAACTTGAAAAACTAGGAGGATTATCCCCTTTTCAAGCGGGCTTTAGAGAATCATTTTCCACCCTTGATAACTGCTTTATTCTGTCACATTTGACAGAAAAATATGTTACAGTCAGAAAAGAAAAGTTGTATATGGCATTCATAGGCTTTAGCTCTGCTTTTGATACAATTGATAGAACTACTGTATGGAACATAATGTTGTCTCGAGGCATTTCCCAATCTTTGGTCAATAGTATTAGAAACCTATATTCAACACATGGGCACAGATAAGAGTTGGGAAAACCCTATCAACTAATTTACAGACTGACAAAGGCATACAGCAGGGGTGCATTTTGGCACCCCTCTTATTCTGTATCTGTCTAGATAATTTACTCAAAGATTTACAACTCCTAAAATCTGACTCTCCTAAAATTGGTACAATCATTTGCTCTTCTCTTGACTATGCAGATGATTTGGTTCTATGCTCTTTAACAGTCTCTGGACAACAAAAAAAAAACTCGATCTCTGGGATAAAATCTCAAATTCATTGTCTTTAAAGATAAATTTAGGGAAATCTAAGATCCTGGTTATTGATGCCAGAAAAACTAAATACTCTTGGTGACTCAGTGGTAACAAATTGGAAACTGCAACTATCAGTATTTGGGAGTTAATTATTCAAATAGTTGTTCATGGAACTGTCATATTGAACAAACACTCTCTAAAACAAAAATGACCATTGCGTCCTTGGCACGATTTAACTATGCCTATGGTGGCCATTCCCTTAGACCTCTTCTTCAGGCCATCCAGGCAAAGTTTAATTCCCTATCCCTCAATGTTGTTGAAATTTGGGGGCTGTGTCATATAGACCAGCTGGAAAAACCAGCCATCATACTATTGTGAAATACGCTGGCTAATCAGAAATCAACTCCAGCTTATTTTATAAGGCAGAACTGGGTCTCCCAAGGCTACATGCCCTGGCTGACACAAGGATTATTAATTACTGGATTAGACTCCTAAGACTTTCAGTTGAAAGATGGGTTAAGCAATGCCACCTTGAAAAGGAAGTTGGAAAAAAGGGGTTTAAAAAACTCACTTTGGCTTCAGCATCTAAATAGACTCCTTGAGAGATATATGGTTCCCTTCCTCAAAACTTATAGATAAAATAGTATTGGTGTATGTGAACAATATAAGTCTTATGTTAAGAAGAAAGTGATACAATACCATAGAGAAATTGACCTGACTTGCATTGGTGCCTCAAATTATGCCAAGTGGTATTCTCAGAATGTGACCACGCATGAATACAGATTTTATCTGGATGTTCTAGAGGACCCGCCAGTTGGTAATAATTTCACAAAATTTAGATTTGAACTTTTCTAATCAAACATTAAGACTGCCTTATAAAAAAAAGCAAAGATACAATATGTGGCTGTAATATAGGTGAAAGGGAAGATCTAGCACATGTTTTTCTAAAATGTTCCTGGTATAATAAAATTAGAATGCTCTGGTTACTACTAGTTACAACCTTTATATTTACTTCCAGTGAAACAGAACTGGTGCAGGTCCTTCTCCTCTCTGAGAATCCTTTTGACATTCATAATGTAGGAAAATGTATCTAGCTCTCAAGGAAAATAAGGAGGAAGTGAATATCCAAGTTAAAAGTGTGAATAACTGATTTTCTTGAAATGTGCTCATTGGCTGAATTTGTAACTGCTGCATACACTTTATTTTTGTCAATTCCAGCATCTTTTTCATATGGCACAATGTGTCTTATATTTATGCTCGGTATGTTTCATCTGGTGCACTGTATTATTGTCTATGTCTTTTATGTATTTTGTGATAATCATTTTAAAAAAGATTAAGCAAATAAAAATAAATACTAATACTGACAGGACTAGAGCTGGTGGAACCAGGCTGAGGTTCTTGCATGAGCTGGAGCTGGTCCCCTGTAGACAAGCAGACAAGCTTCCTGATGCTGGCACCCTGTCAGATGACTTCTGGCTTATCCATGAAGTTGCAGCATTTTGGAAAGACTGTGCCACCATGCACAGTACGCAAGGTGTTTCTTGATTGAAGACCTGACAAATGCAGAGCAGGGAATCCCATGACGATGCCCACAACACCTTGAGGAAGTGTTTCACCTGTAATCTTTGCAATCAAAACCATCTCTATCTGAGGAGGTACAGTGACTGAGGCTGTAGCTGCATGTTGCCTCCGAGTGTCTAGTGACAATTTGTTTGATGCAAAGTCTTGGTTGGCTTTGCGAGCTTTGAGAAAGTCCAAGCCAAGAATCATTGCTGGTTGTAGATCAGGTACTAAGTAAAACTTGACAGTAGCTTGATGTGAGCCAAAGTGTAGCTTGAGATGGACCACACCTGTGATAGGTACTGTAGCAGTACTTGCTGTGATAATGTACTTTAGCTCCAAATGTTTGTAATTCCATGGGTAATGGTATTATTCAGTAATATGGTAATTCCTTCTTTATGTTAGGACAAAAGACTATTTTCAAAGTGAAAAGTTTAGAGGAAATAAAATCTTCACACACCAAATAGTTTAGTGCTTGCTTATTCTTTTTATTTTTATTTGCCCTGACGTTTCACACATTAAATGTGCTTTTTCAAAGGGCTTTGTCTGTAATGAAACAATAATAATTCATTTTTAGTTTGTATCTTCACATGTTTTGTTTTTCAATTTAATACATAATTATTTAATGAAACATTACCAGAAGCACTCTTGCTTGTGCGCTTGTTTCTTTTTCTGCTCTTGCAGTGTTACTCATAAAAATACTCTATAATAAGAGGTACATTCATACTTTAGTGTTGTATACTTATATTTAAATGAAATTTCATGATAACACTGGTGGACTCTCCAGTATGCTTTCTTTTTGTATTGTATTCTACCATCCAGTCCTTCTTTACCTTGCTCTCGCTCTGAGCCTTGGCTTGCCGCCATTTGTGAGCTCAGTGTTTAATCTGTGGATAAAGTTTATAAGGTTCAGAATTCATGCAGGCTACTAAGTTTAACCTTCATTTTAAACACTCATCTTTTATGAAATGTTACGCTCTTAACAGAGACTTATTGAATTTTTTACCTTGCTTTCTTTTAGCGTCCACTTGTGCAGATTGCTGGTGGGGTTCCCAATTGTGTTTAACATAGAAACATAGAAACATAGACTTTGAAAGCAGATAAGGACTGTTTGGCCCACCTAGTCTGCCCATTTCCCTACCTAGAGGATAAGCTTCAGATCCTATTTAACCAACAGCCTATTTCTTCCTACCCCCCCACAAAAATTGCCTTATGTCTGTCCCATGCATTCTTGAATTCTCCCACAGTTTTAGACCCCACAACCTCCTCAGGAAAGCTGCTCCATACATCCACCACCCTCTCTGTGAAAAAATACTTCCTCACATTGCCCCTGAGCCATTCCCCCCATCTTCAAATTGTGTTCCCTTGTTCTTGCACATCTCTTTTTCTGAAAGATGCTACCCTCTTGGACTTTGTTGATTCCATTGAGGTACTTAAACATTTCTATCATGTCCCCCCTCTACCTCCTTTCCTCAATGGTATGCATATTAAGCTTTTTTAGTCTCTCTCCTCGTATGGCTTCTCTTGCAGACCCTGCACCATTTTAGCTGCCCTCCTCTGAACTGCCTCCATCCTGTCTATGTCCTTGTGGAGATGGGGTCTCCAGAACTGGATGCAGTACTACCTTGTAATAGGTTCATAATTATATCTATTGTCCAGTAGATTCATGCACATTGTTTTGTAGTGTGTCCTATCCATCACCACTATACCTCCCCCCTTATCTGCTTGTTTTCTGATAATAGTATCATCTCTTGTTAGAGTATTCAATGCTGTATTGCTTAGGTCTGATCATGAATGAGTTGCTGGTGAGGCTGTTTACAAGCTCCATGGCAACTGCAATGATGTCAGCAATGTCGTACATCACAATGCAACATCACGTGACACACACGTGATCAGGCCTGAGAGGAGAATAGGGTTAAAGACTCCACCATAGCAAACACAATTTGGAACCCCACCAGCAATCTGCATGAGTTAATGCCAAAAGAAAAGCAAGGTAAAAATTCAATAAGTCTCTGTTAAGAGTGTAACATTTCACAAAAGATGAACATTTAAAATGAAGGTTAAACTTAGTAGCCTGCATGAATGTTGACTGTTATAAACTTTATCCACAGATTAAACATTGCACTTATAAATGGTGGCAAGCCAAGGCTCTGAGTGAGAGCAAGGTAAAACATTTAAAACTTAAAACAGTTCCTTTTAAGAGAAAGCAGTGCAAAATGCAGGTAACAGAGGTAAAACTTAATTCAAGAAACCTTTGCCATGATAAGCACTGAACATGGAACTTTGTGAATTATGTTGCAGATAGTACATATAAATGGTTTACTACAATGGAAAAACCATTCCAAAGACAGCATGCACTAGTGGGGCAATGTGAAGCTGATTTAAAGTGAATAACCACATATGTTACAAGGCATGAAAAACCTTTGTAAAGAAAACTGGGATATAAGGTTTGAAGTATGGACCAACAATATAAGTATTTTGTGGTGATAATAAACAGTGATATTGTATTAAGAATGAGAGAAAATAACCCTAAGTCAGAAAAGAGGTAGCGAGCTTGCCAAGCAGCATGTGAATACAGCATACTGCAGAATGACAGGATGGTAGAATACAATACAAAAGGAAAGCATACTGGAGAGTTCACCGAACAGTGTTATCATGACATTTCATTTAAATATAATAAATATAAAACAATAAAGTATGTATGTATAGTACCTCTTGTTATAGAGCATTTTATGCATAACAATGCAAGCGCAAGAAAGAAACACATGCACAAGCAAGAGCACTTCTGGTAATGTTTCATTAAATATTTATGTAGTAAAATGAAAAACAAAACATATGAAGATACAACCTAAAAATGAATTATTATTGTTTCATTACAGATAAAACCCTTTGAAAAAACACATTTAATGTGCGAAACATCAGGGCAAATAATGATAAAAAAAAAAAAAACAAGCACTAAACCATTTGGTGTGTGAAGATTTTTTTCCTCCAGAACTTTTCATAATGTACTTTAGGTCAGCTGGAGAGACATTGAGTAAATGACAAATAGCTTGGTTGTTCAGAATATTGTTGTTGATAACTGAGAGTTCTGCACCAGTGTTGACCAAGGCATGCGTGGACCAATCTCCGATGGTTACAGGGACATAGTTCACTAGGAGTGGTGTTCAGATGATAGGTACCTTCACTCCTGGAAGTGAGATGGTGCCAGAGTGAGCAATGGGAAGCTGCTGTTTGCTTGAATTGTGGGAGTCAGAGGGGTGGTCAGTTGCTGTGTTGCCCTGACCCTAGGAGTAGTTGGGTTATCTTGCTGATTGTGCTGTGGTGGGTGCCTTTGATTCTTTTGATTTCTGTTGTACTACTTCAGCTTTCTTTAGACAGCAGCAATGTGTTCTCTGAATCCATACCACTGGCAAGTAACAGGCTCCTGTGAAGGTGGAGGTGGATCAAATGGCTATCGATATGGTTGAAGAGCACTGACAGAGGTAGCAAAAGAAGCAGTATAGCCGAGGTGCAGACTTGACAGCTGTAGTGAGCATGTCTGTCATTGATTGCTGCTGCTGGACACATAGAAACATAGAAACATAGACTTTGACGGCAGATAAGGACCACTTGGCCCACCCAGTCTGCCCATTTCCCTACCTACTGGATAAGCTGCAGATTCTAGTTAACCAACAACCTATTTCCTGCAACCCCTGCAAACACATGCTGCTAGTGTGGCTAACTGTGACAACTGAGGTGCTTGTACATTGTTGGCCTGGGACGTTAATATGGACTCTTGTGCAAGTCGTGCTGCTTGGATTGTATTCATCCAGGTTGTTAGTTTCTGTTGATTTACATATGGACAGAATTGATGGAGCAGTCCCCAGACAAAGGTTGTGATTTGCTTTTCTCAGGTTTCTGCAGCTGTTTGCAGCATGGCCCAATGTCCACTATGAAGGCTTCCAGAGATTCAAAGGGTAGCATGGTTCATTCCCACAGCTGTTGTTCCAATAACCAGAGCAGATGTGCTTGGACAAAATTATCTTTGAAGGTTGCAAACAGAGTGACAGTGTCTCCTTTGACTTGTTCTGGAAGTGCATTAAACCAGGAAATGGTAGTCCCTCTCTGAAGCAAGTGCAAGGCCTTGGAAATATGCAATGGATCAGTCCAACCGTGTAAGGAAATCCAGGCTTGGAATTGCTCAAGTCAGTCGACAGAGTCTTCATGAGGTAAGGCTGAGAAGTGTACTGGCTGTAGACTGGTATGAACCACAGTCTGAAGTGAAATAGTCTTAATGTAGGCAAGGTAATCTTGAATGGCTTCCATAGCTGGTGCTTCTTGAGCTGAGATAGAAGATCGGTTGTTGTGCAGGATAGTTTCTATTTTGTAGCACCACGCCCTTGAGGTAGGTAAACGTAGAACTCTGGATGCTCCAGTGTCCATATCTGCTTCATCTTTGGACATTGTGGTTGGAGACAAGCTTTGTTTCACTGAGTGAAAGTCATAAGGATGAGAAGGAATTGTCATCATGCAGGAGATGGGATGTTGTGGAGTAGATGAAGTGCTTTGGTGTTGGTCTGCTACTAAGGACCCTTATGTTCTTTCTGTTCTGCCAGGCCTGTCTGTTGCTGCTGTAGTGGACACCTTGCTGGATTGTACAAACTGAGAAGGATGCATACAACAATGAATAAATGCTGTTT
This sequence comes from Neoceratodus forsteri, assembly GCA_016271365.2. Taxonomy (NCBI): domain Eukaryota; kingdom Metazoa; phylum Chordata; order Ceratodontiformes; family Ceratodontidae; genus Neoceratodus; species Neoceratodus forsteri. The sequence goes on along the minus strand of CM057450.1, from coordinate 1,569,909,851 downwards.
ATTCTTATACTGCAGAGACATCAGTAGAAGGCATCATCTCATCATAAGGTTCAGACTCTGACTGACTAGCTAATGGTATTTCTAGCCCCTCCTAAAGCAGTAATTAGCATACAAAATTATCATAATTGCCCGTACTTGTTACATTGTCCTAAGCTGTTAAAGGGGCAGAAGCTATCATTAGCCCCATACTTAAACTGTACTCTACAATAGCTTTACTCAAATTTAAAGCCTGTCCTAATTAACACAGACAAAGCTTGGAGCTGTTTCTTTTATGGTAGTATTATAAAATGGTTCCAACCATTGGATACAGGGACTTTAAGACATATTAGACCTGCAGGAGCTCCACTCCCCTATTATAGAGAAATCTTTTTGTGAAACTTAAGACTTGGAACATATATAACTTAAAACTTATATTCACTTCCAGGAAGCAGTTATATTTGCATATCTTCCATACACATTTTACAGAAGAGGTGACCTTTCCTTTATGCCCTGTCCCTTCACAGTCTTCACTATTGGTACTAGTAACTGAACCAAGAATCCCTGCTAAAATGTGGGACTTGCATTGGGCTAGCTGAATTGTCATTCAAGAATTAATGTCAAAAGTAACCACAAACATAAACAGTTGTCTGACAGGTATTGCACCAGAGAATAATGTATCCAACAGACTAAATCAATAGATAATTTATATTTCTTATGTTCATAATGACATTCTGGGCACTTCTATCTCAGTACTGGTCAGAACCCCAGTTTGCAGTGGTTACCTATGAAATTTTAATGTATGGCGACTACCCTTAATCTTGGAGGAAATTGGATGTCAGTACTTTGAATATATTATTCACTGTGATCAAGTGGTACATTTGGAATAGCAGATTTTTTTCTTTGCAACAGAAACACACACTTATTATTGTAATAATTAAGCAGATTCTGGATGAATTTAAATCTATTTATTTTGCAGAAGTCAAACATGTTTCTTTGCAAGTGTTACACAGACAGTGGGGAAATATGCCTTGGGTCACAAATACAGATGCTGCTGTTACTTAACTTGTCTATATAGTACCACTTGAATGTCATATTGATAGAGATTATATTTCTGCTGTTTCAAACAATTTGTCCTTTTGTTGTTTTTTTTCTTCCTTTCACTGAAATAGGATTATAACGATTGTTGTATTATGATTTTTGTTTTATTTTTTTTCCTAGTAAACTCCCCTACTCTTTTTGAGAAGTGCCATGGGATCTTTAACAGCCACCTGAACAGCTATCAGAACAGGCAGATGGGACCTCAGTTAAATGTCTAATCCAAAAGACAGCACCTCAGGAGTGCAGCACCCCCCTCATGCTGTACTATAGTGTCAGTATTGGGATTTAACCCAAGTGCCTGATGTGGGGCTAGAACTCACAGCCTTTTGATCTTCCAGCCTCAGAGGCGATTATGCCACTGCTTAGGGAGATTAAATAGGAGAGCCATTCTTCTTTTAATCAGTTGTTACAGAGAGATCCACAGTTTGCTCTATGATTATGTTTTCTTTTTTTATTTATTTCATAATGGTCTGGAAAATCTACCCTGAGGAAGTTGACACACTAGAGTACATTGGTTTTAAAATAATGGACAGTGTTGTCAAAGTAGGTTTTCTAATAAAATGGTGTTGAGTCTGGTTCAATAGATTTATTTTAAAATGGCCAAGAACTATTCTGATTTAGACTTTCCTGTGTGTGACACCACCCAAGGCTTGACAAATCACAAAAAGTACACCTAATGTACCTTGTTGTTCCATATTGCATAAACATGTATTAAGAAAGCAATAAAAAATGTTTAACTGCGCAGTATCATACTGCAAAGTGGAAGACTGAACATTGGAGTGAGAGCGGGAATATTGCATCATGGGTCAATGGTGAGCATACAGATCATGTCCATCATGCATTTGTTATCCACTGAGGAGGGCCTTGCTTGTATCTCTAACAGCACTCCAGTAAGACAGTCCATGTGTGGAACTCGGCATCCATATTGGAGATTGTTTCTCATCCTTGTTGTTAGTTAAGGTCTGGAAGCAGAGATGTGACAAATGAAGAGTAAGAGGGGAAGTACAGAACTAAGAAGCACAAAATAAGAAGCAAAAGAAATGAACACTTCAAAAATGCATAAAAAGGAGAGAGATACTGTAAATCTGAAGCGGTTTAAATGTTTCCTAGCAGAAGGAGTTGCTTTTTGTAATGTGTTTTAAACCACAGATAAAGAAAGGATTTTTAAATTGCAGCTTGTTTTTGCACTCAGTATCACTGATTGTATAGTTAGAATCAAGTTACTGTCACAAGTGGAAGAGGCAGCATAACATTTTGATATTAATCTTCCTTACCTGCAACCATGATTCCATGTGATATTTCCTCTTAAAGAGCAACCATCTACTTTAATAAAAATCTTACAACCAATAGAATTACACCAAATATGTTTTAACTTAATTTTTTTTAGTTTTTTGTTAATGTATTTTACTTCTTCCCATTGTTGGTCTACTAAATATTGTAGATAATGCAGTACTTATTTGACTCATTCTTTCAAAATGTATCTGTCCCTTCCCCGATGACTTTACAGTTGCTGTCTGTGACATCACAGTCTGTTGTCACGGTGAGCACTATGGTGTCATAAAAAAAAACACTGTGAGGTTAACTGGGGTGATACAAATGCTTTTTATACAGACTTTTTGGATAGACTGCCAAGATGTGCTATAAACCTTGGAACAGAACACAGACAATTAAGAAAATGTATTCTCTTGTAAATTGTAATAGCTGAAACATCATATTTATGAAAGTACATACTGAAGTGCAAAGTTGCTCTGTAAGGCTAATGCAAATGAATGACTTTACTATATATTAATTTCTGATTTTCCAAAAGGAGAAAAATAATACACATTGAAAGGATTAATAATGCAGAAAACCGTTATAAGATTTAATTTTACTCAATTAAGATTTGCTCTTTAGCAACACTGGCATACCACACAGATGAATTTCCTTGTTGAAAAAAGTTAATAGCAAACTGTGTTCCATTAGTTTACATTTCCAATTATGGATCATGTTTGTTTAGTTTTAATACCTGAATATTGTGACTTTTATTTCATTACCCTTTCATTTGTTTTCAATTGTTATCATTATGGTTCTTGTTTTTTTTACTAAGCTTCTGCATCCAAGAATAGATCATTAAGGCAGATGAACCTCCACCTACATGAACAGAAGGGGAACATTTATCATCTAAGGCAGCAGTATCAGACCAAACCAGGGAATCTGCTTCCAGTTATACAGTAGGATGGGTACTCTGGTGCTGTGCAACATGCTAAAGAGCCCTTAATGGCCTCTTAGCACTGTGCAAACCCAATGGACTCATTAGCATGCTAAAGATGAATATGGCCCACGGAAGCCCTGGTGCTTTCCTGTTTAGGCAGTGCTATCCCCTGGGGGATATTGAGCCATGGGTTGTGTTAGTGCAGAGCATGGTCACTGTGCAGTGTGCTGGCATGGCCCAATATACAGACAGTTAGTGTGTTTCAGTTGGAGTGTGCTAACTATCTGAATAATGTTAGTGACTCAGTAGGAAGTTCAATTGCCTCTGGGGCTGGAAGATCAGATGGTTGCAGGTTTTAGCCCCATATCAAGCACTTGGGGTAATGCCCATAACTGATACTATAGTGCAAAATGAGGGGGGAGCTGTACTGATGAGGTGCCAGATAAGACTTAAAATGAGGTCCATTCTGCCAATGTCTAATCAGTTTTCAGGTGGAAGTTAAAGATCCAGTGGCATTTACTGAAGATGAGTAGGGACATTGTTATTGAAATAATAAGCCAAACATATACAGATCTGTATCCAGAAAACCTCTCAGCAACATAAGTTCATTATAAAAGAATGGTAACACAGAATGGGGTCTATTACATCATAGACACAGCTGGAAAAGAAGAAGGAAGGGAAATCAAATGAATGCCAAAAAGACACTCAAAGCAATGAGGGGCAGAAAGCACATTAGGGCCAAGCAGTCAGCTTAGTTACACACATGTGTCAATGGTAGAGGATACAGGAGTCCCACAACTCATGAAACTCCTGATGCTGACTATTCCTCTTGTCCCTGTCATACAACTTGTAAAACTCTAACTGAACATTAATAAACAATTCTTGATGAGAAACCAATTTTTGTTGGAGAACCCATGAGCACCATGTCTTCCATAGATAATATTTACATAAGGTGAGCAAAATATGGAACTAGGAACAAGAAAGTTACCTCCAGTTGGGGGAGAATAAGCTCAATACCAACTCCAAGTACTGTACATAAGGAAGTGAAAATCAGGGTCATGCCATCGAGTCACTGCATATGACCAAAACTGCTGCATATATGGGCAATCTCCAACACGTGGCCACAGCCTGTCTGCAACAGCGGCAGTCTGCAACTGGCTTATGCTTATGAATGTTACAAACCCCCAGCCAATTACGGCAACTAAGCCACACCAGGTCCCAAACAAAAAGGGGTGATCTGGGATTGTTCAGGTCTCTGAAAACCATGTCCACAGAAGTCACTGCACAGAGTGGCATTAGTAAATCTGGACTAAAATGTTCTGCCATGATATACTGATACAGTGTCTTCCTAGTAGCAGTCAACAGTGCTCCATAGGAGAGCTTCTATTTTTTCATTTTCTGGAAATTCACTATCATGTAATTAGGCACAAATAAGGGCTTGTGGATGTTCTGGAGGCCAGAAACCTCCATTCTGGGAGGTACACCTCCACCAACTCTTTCACAGCTTGGTGCCACAAAGCTGGGGCTTGTTGGAGCACCGGAGAAAGATTAGTAGAAACAAATATGCTAAAGAAAAATACTAGATTTGTCATGTTCTATATGTCATGCCCCTTCTGACTGGATTTAGCCTACTCCCCCAAACTGCTGGAAAGAAAACACTGTAAAGCCATGTCTCAAGGCTGCAAGGGGGGGAGGAGATGTAACTAAAATATAGGTAGATTGGAACGAGATACTTCTTGATCAGCCGGACCCATTTCAGTTTTGACAAACATGCTTCATACTATTTTGACATTTTAATTAAAGCCCTTTGCATGCACACTTCCCAGTTATCAACATCCATTGCAGAAGAACCAAACAGAATACCCAAAACCTTAATCACAGAGGTTTGTATGGGGATAAAGGTTATGCCATACGGAGAGGGTTGTGACCCCACCCCAATGGGTAACCTGTACTTTTATGATAATTAATGCTAAAAGAAGACACAGCCAAATACGTCATCAGCAAATGGTATAGTGCTGGTCCTTCAGTCTCCAAACTACAAAAAATAACTATGTCATCCATGAACACCATAACTTTCATCGAGGGCTCCTGGGGTGTTAAGCTGAGGCCCCTTAAGGAACTGCTGCCATGAATGTGGTGAAGGAGGGGATACAGGCAGAAGACATATAAGAGAGGGCTCGTGGGAAACCCTGCCTGACCCCCCTTTTGCAGTGGGATGGTGGGTCCCAACCAACTGTTTACCAAAGGGCAGGCCAAGCTGTGTCGTACAAACAATGTAACCAGTGCATGAAAACCTGGGGAAGACCACATTTGTGCAAGATCTGTAAGAAGTACTCATGTGAGACCTTATCAAAAGTATTTTCCTTGTCCAAATTAAGCACATAGCCATCCAGCTTGTGCTCAGCACCCCTAGTGAAAGTTTCCCTGAGAAGCAACAGGTTTTCCTGTATGCATCTGCGGGGCACAGAACAAGTCTGAAATGGACTAATCAAAAAGAAGGTCTCCTTACTCAAATGAACTGCATGAACATTAGCAAGAACCTTATAGTTTGCATTCAACAAACTCAAAGGTCTCCAGTTATGGAGGTCTGATTTATCTCCTTTGTTAAAAATGTAGACGAGCAGGGCCTGGGACATGGGGCAGGAAAAACGTCATGAGTGAGGCAGTCATTAAAAACATCTGCTAGAACTGGGTCAAGTGTTTCCTTAAAGCACCTATAAAACTCAGGGCATAAGCCATCCAGGCAAGGGTCTGTGTTCGCTCCGATCGAAGAGATACCCCACAGGACCTCTTGTGCAGAAATGGCTTCACCAGTGACAGAGTATCTGGTACTGACAAGGCCGGAAGGGACAGACTGAATAAAAAGGACCAATCCATGGGGATCTGGGCAGCAAAAAAAAGTAGATTTTGTGAACTCTGAGACCACCTGAGAAATGGCAGTGCCTGTACAAACTAGACAACCAAATGTATTCTGCAGAGACCTCATGGACCGACGTTCAACTTGATGTTTGCAGTCAGTAAATGGGTTAACATTCTGAGAGGAACATTGTGTTCCAAAATACATTTCTTGTTGCAGGGATTGCACCTGGCCATTCTGCAACCATATCATAGCCATTTGCAAAGCACGGATTTGAGCACGATAATCCATACCAGTGGTCCCTACCAGAGAGTACACTCTCTGTAACTGATCCTTCAGGGACAAGTACTGCAGATAGCCACTAGTTGCCTTTCTACCAGTAGACTGCTGAAAAAAGGTCTGGAAATCAGACTTACAATCAATCCATTATTCTGCCAAGCAATCGTACACATGAGCCATCCATAGTGGCTTCCATTCAACTAATAAAAAGGGGTCCTGCAAGACCACAGAATTCAGACTTCAGGGGCCCTTGCCATGTATCAGGGCTTCAGATCAAGACAGAGAACAGGATGGCAACATAAGGTTGGAATATTCTGTAATGCAAGTTTGGGCAGTGTCCGCAGTCATGAGTTGAGAGACAAAAAAATTATTGATATGTGTCGACAATGGTCCCCTCCAACAGCAGGAAGCACCCTGAAGGCATCCAGAAGGGAAGCCATGTGCTGAATCAAATTCAAACAGTTGGAATCTGAATAGGGTTTGTCCATCTGCAAACCTCTATCCACCTAAGCCAATCCGCAATTAAAATCACCACCCCACACAACTAGGCGAGAGGTATACAACAAAGGTTGAATTGACTGAAACAGGGACACCCGATTAACCTTAGACAGATGAGCGTACACAATGATGAGTCATAACCTATCATGCTGGAGTGAAACATCTAAGGCAAGAGCATGTCCAGGGCAAATTTCAACTAATCTGGATACACTAACATCCAGGGAATGAAAGAGGATCCCCACCCCATCACATCAGTCTCCACACACTGACCAAAAGGATGGACTCGTAGTCCACAAATGAGATGCTTGAGTCAATTTGAACCTTGTCTTCATATGGGAATCCTGAAGAAAAATAACGTGATGTAAAAACCTGCAGAGACATGAGTGTCAACAGTCTCTTAACATAGCTCTTAATAATATTGACATTAATAGTTGCCACCTTTTTTGGATCCCATCAAGAATGGAAAACATTGACAGAAAATCCCAACTCCATGAAATCATTTAACAACATTCTGAGGCCTGGACCACAGTCTTTCCATCACAGCAGTATTGCAGTCAGATTGAGGGAGGTCAACATTGGAGGAAGAATCCATGTGAGAAGAGGGAACAGAGGAAGCTTCTTAGTCACAGACCTCAGTGTCTATCGTTGCATGCAACCTGAGTGGCCAAGGTCCCAAACCTATTTTTGTGAACCAGAGCAGGCACACCCTTCTTGCCTTGTGAGTGAGGAGTGCTGGTCCATCTAGACCTTCATTTCTTTCCTTTAACAGGGACTGGTACAAAGCCATCAGGGATAGGAGGAGGGGACATTTTGGGCATAGGTACAACAATGGCAGGTGAGGTGGATTCTGCCAACTCTTCCACCAGAGGGGGCACAGCCAATGAATGTATCAATGACTCATAAGGAGGGCTTAAGTCTTCAGCTACACCTGGAGCAAATAAGTTGGTGGCCAATAATTCTTCAACTTGCACAGGTGTAGGCAACACTAGGACAGGAGAAACCTGAGGGGGCAAGGGGGCAGGAGTCTGAGGCATTGTTGCAGAGAAAGCCTGCTGCTCAGGGATCATGCTCTTATGCTATACATGAGAGACTGTATCTTCCTGGGAAAAGTGTGACCCCTTGTTATGGGAAGCCCAGCGGCATTTTGTATAAGAATGACCCTGTTGGTTGCAAAGGTCGTTACAAAAATCATTTGGGCAATCCTTTGCTGTGTGACCAAAAATTAGACAATGGCCACACCAGACACTATCACAGGAAGAACTAAAGTGGGAACCAGAACCACATTCGAAACAAGTTCTGGGTTGTCCCTGATAGAAGAATGATCCCCTGTCGCATCCTAATTAAAAAGAATTATGTGACTGTAATACGCCAAAATGAGACTATGTCAATTTGATTCAGATTCACCACCCTCCAGTCCAAAGCTGCTCAGAATTGATAATAGGCTCAGGTCTGTTGAGAATTTCACAGTGCCTCCTGAGCCAACTCACAATATCCGTGATGTTGACCCTTTCATTATGGAATAGCACAGTAAGGGTGTGAATGGTAGCTCATTAAAGGGACTACCAAAAAGGGGGACTACAAAGGAGAAGTCTGGTGAGCAGTGTAATGCACCCAGAACCATTTGAGTCCTGAGACAAGTTAAAAGCTTATATCAGAAGTAACATCTCCCACACTGATGAGGGCATAAATGTCTGAGGCCCAGAACTGACAAGAAGCCTTTAATACGTTCCTAGTCATGTACATACAATCTGGAGGCAGGTCCAAACCCCCTTTATAAATCAGGCAGATGGCATTTCTTCAGGGGGCTGGTTCCTCACGCACTTGAAATATGTCTGAGAACTGTCTAGGTTTGTAAAGGGGCTGATCGGGCTGTACAGGGGGTGGTGGTGGGGATGGGAAGCATCCATCAGGGACTGCAGAACTCTGTCCAAGTAACGAAAGATCATACATCTCCTGTTCTCCTGTCACCAAAGGGACATGGCTTGACACAAGTGGGTGCTTCTCATGGACACTAAATCACTCCCTACTCGACTTGGTGGCCACAAATTGGGTGGGCATGGCAAGCTACTAGAGAGAATTGTGCACTCTCAGCTCTCTGAGCACCTTGGAAAACATTTGTTGCTGTGACCCCAACAGCATGGTTTACACAAGCTCCACAGCGCCACATTGGTCTTAGCCCATTTCACTGACCATGTCCTCAGAAACATGGATTCGGGTAAGACCACAAGTGCTGTATTCATGGATCTGACAAAGGCATTTGACCTAGTCAACCACCCTCTACTACACTCTACTCTCTACCACTTTGGCTGCTCCTTAGAGTCTTCCTCATGGTTTCAGAGCTATCTTGAGGGCAGGTCCAAGTCAGTTACCATTGGGGCTACATCCTCCCCTGCCCTGCCTGTCTCTACCATGGTTCCCCCAAGGCTCCATCCTTAGCCCTTTACTGTTTTCCATATTTATCAATGCACTCCCAGAAGAGAGTCTCTCCTGTGATGCACTACTCTATGCAGATGACCTTGGTCTATACAATAGTGACAAGTCACTTGCAAACATCTCCTCCATCACTTACCCTTAATTATGGTGCTACCTACAATTGGTTTACTTCCAAACAGCTCCTGGTAACTGAAAAAAAAGACAAAATCAGTGTTATTTGGCTCAAAACCATTCCTCACCAAGGTCTCCAAAGTGGAGTCCTCTCTACTTGTACTCATACCTGTTGGCCTTCCCCTTGAAAAGGTGTATAGTTTCTAATATTTGGCCATCACCCTGGACCCCTCCATTACATTCACTGATCACATTAATATTTCAGTGCCTACAGTTAACCAGAAACTAGGAGCCGCCTACTAGCTAAGACAATTCTAGTCCCATGAGGCATGCCTAGCAATTGTACAAGGCAACCTTCTACCCCTTACTGATGATTGCTCCTCCTTATGTTCCCCCATGTCATCAGACTGCACTCCAGGCTGATATCAGTTTCCAACAGCATCTGCCACTTCATCTTCCTCGCATCCTTTTCTACCCATCATTGCGACTTATTAAAATCACTTGGTTGGCTTCCACTTTAAGGACACTTCAACTATGCCTTGGGCTGCTTAATAAACACTACACTCAGAGATGGTGCCCTGTCCTCTTATTCATCTCTACTCATGGGCAAAGTGGCTACTAGGTGCTGCTGTGACTCATCCATCTTCCCCCTGACAGTTCCCAGAATCTCCACTACCATGGGCAGCAAAGCCTCTTCCATCTCTGCCCACTCCTTATGGAACAAGTTCCTTACTGTACATTGCTCCACTCGGCCTCCTCCCACTCATCCTACAAAAGTCACTTTAAAGATTGACTACTACTGGAAGTCAAATGCCTCTGCTCATCTGTGTAAGCTGGGATTATTTCCCTCTCACCGCCACCTTTTGTGGGGTCTCCCCACCCTTGCGACACCCCTTTCTCTCCAGTTTTTTTCCCACCCCTACCTGGCATTCTCTCCACTCCCTATAGTCTACTCTAATGCACTTTGCTTATTGTGGACTGTTGCACTGAATTTTGAACATCCACCTAGTTGTTACTTGATTTTGCTATCGGTGTGCCTTTTTGAAATTGCACTTTATATGGTTTACCTGATAATTTGTCATGTTACTGTATTGTTCTCCATGTTCCCGTGATGATATATATAGACTGGTCCCTTGCCTACAACTTCACCTTGTACCTTATTGTATTTTCATTTTTATTATTACCCTCTGTACTCTAATTCCCTGCATCTCATTGTTAATGGACTGCATTGTGGCCATGTTACTCTTCCTGTATTCTGTTATGCTAAATGTTAATTTATGGTCCAGGACATGCCTGAAAATGGTTCCTTGGATCAGCGCACCTACCCGATCACCAAACACATAAATAACTAAATAAATAAATGTAAATAATCATGGTCCATGGCACGATATGAGGACAGATTAACGGAGCTCAGTACATATACCCTAGAGCAAAGAAGAGAGAGAGGTGATATGATCGAAACATTCAAACACCTTAAGGGCATTAACAAGGTGAAAGAGTCTAACATGCTTCAATATAAGAAAAATAGCAGGACAAGATGACACAGCATGAGATTAGAGGAAGGCTGATTAAGGGGTAATGTGAGGAAGTTCTTTTTCACAGAAAGGGTGGTGGGTGCATGGAACGGCCTACCTCAGGAAATGGTGGATAATAATACAGTGCAGGGCTTCAAACAGGCCTGGGATAGACATAAGGGAGCAGGGTTTTATTTAACTCTAAAAATTGATTAGCGTTTTGCTCATAAAAGTTCTAAAACATTGTGAAAATGCATAGCACTTGCCTCACTATGTTTAACAAACATAACACTTCTAGAAAACCTATATAAATGCTTTCTGTACAGTTAGTATTGTCCCAAGAAAAAACTGCTAATCAACTATTTAAAACCCTGGGGGAGCAATACAGATAAGTATGAATAGATAGGCCATTGACAGAGTAAAGGCCTATGGCACATTCATAAGGTAGAAAAAGAAATGGGCAGACTGGATGGGCCCTGCGGTCCTTATTTGCCGTCAGCTTCTATGTTTCTATGATTGGCTGCAGAAGAGACCAGGGCTTCAGACCAAGACAGAGAACTGAACTGAACTGCATCATATGGTCTGAATATTCTGTACTGCAAGTTTGGTCAGTGACCACAGTCATGAGTTGGGAGACAAAAAAATAATCAATATGTGTCAACAATGGCCCCCGGAAGTTTGTCAGTCCCCCAACAGCGTGAAGCACCCTGAAGGTATCCAGAAGGGAAGCCATGTGCTGAATCGAATTCAAACAGTTGGAATCTGAAAAGAGTTTGTCCATCTGCAAACCTCTATCCACCCTAGCCAATCCACAATTAAAATCCCCACCCAACACAACTAGGCGAGAGGTATGTAAGAAAGGTTGAATTGATGGAAACAGGGACACCCTATCAGCCTTAGACAGAGGAGCGTACACACTGATGAGTCATAACCTATCATGCTGAAGCGAAACATCTAAGGCCAGAGCATGTCCAGGGCAAATTTCAAACAATCTGGATACACCAAAATCCAGGATGTGAAAGAGGATCCCCATCCCATCACATCAATCTCCACCCACTGACCAAAAGGATGAACCCATAGTCCACAGATGAGATGCCTGAGTCAATTCGAATCTCATCTTTATACAGAAGAAAAAATAATATGTGCTGTAAGAATCTGCAGAGACATGAGTGTCAACAGTCTCTTTCCATAGCTCTTAATACTATTGACATTAATAGTTGCCACCTTTTGGGATCCCATCAAGAATGAAAAATATTAATAGAAAATCCCAACTCCATGAAATCATTTAGCAACATTCTGAGACCTGGTCCACAGTCTTTCCATCACAGCAGTATTAAGGTCAGATTTAAGGAAGGTCAACATCAGAGGAATAATGTATGTGAGAAGAGGGAACAGAGGATGCTTCTGAGTTGCAGACCTCAATGTCTGTATCTCCCCATGCAACCTGAGTGGCCAGGGCCCCAAAACTATTCTTGTGTTGTTAAATATTTTTATTGAAACAACACAAACATGACAGACACCCAGATGAACACAGCAAAATTTGGTGTCACCTAGTAGGATATCAGAGCATGGGTTGCTAGGACCTGTACATACAGAGGCACATGGTACAAACAGTAGGGATTATTCCGAACTGGATTTTAATAGATGCATGCATTAGTGTAACTCAAATTTTGAATGAAGAATGTTATAGAACATGCCACAACCTACTAGGGCATACCCTATGTACTTGTCTAACCTTGTGATGGATGGGAGTCTACCCACATCATGTAAGGCGATACAAAAGGTGTTAACCACAATGGGTCCCTTACATGTCATGGTTAGACAGTAGTTATCCACTTTTAATTTTAGATATGGCCTTCCTGCGGTTAAGCACAGTAGCATGGCTGGTATCACCTAGGCTATTCGTGTCTGGGGTCTGGGGGCCTGGCTGGTAGGACTTATGAGTCTGCTTTGATCTACAGCCTAACCAACCCAAATAGTGCCATGGCATATAGGTGTCTATCCTAACACTAACCTAAACACACAGTAACTATGTACACCTGGCAATCTTTTGGGGTTCGGGGGTGTTTGTGTAGACATGAGTAAGTAGCAAGGACGGTGAGAGGGACTAGTATCTCTTAGAGTGGTTGTCCCCTATCCAGGCCAGCTAAGTGTCTCTACAATATGCAGAGTCCAAGAAAGGCAGCCATTTGTGGAGGAACTTGGACAGCATGTTAGTGGCAAAGCTGGACAGCCTTTCATAGGATGCTACCTGGGCTAGGGACAGCAGTAGCTCAGTCGAAGAGGGGGAAGCCTGGAGTCTGCCATCTTGTCAGTAGGAGCCTTTTTGCTGATGCCCCTAATGCCATAACCCACTGGGCACCCGGATCATGTCTGTGTATGTTTTTGGGTACTATGCCCAACAAAAGAAGAGGGGCACTTACAGTACCTTTAGATGTGGTCTCACCTTCTTGCACATGTCTGAGATGAAGTCCAGAATGGTCAGATCACAGGACCTGCCCATTGTTTATGGTACACATGGGCCCCACTGTGCCCACATCTCCAGCATGTGTCATTCTGAAGGAGGCCCAGTTTCTTTTAATTTTTTATTTATATTTTTACCTGCTCAAGCCCCCTTCATCTCTACGGCTCACCATTGGGGATCTGGCAGGGTGGCATGGATTCCAGTGTGGTCCTTGGCCCCCATCCTGCCTCAGATTACCCCCCAGGCAGGGAAGCAGGGAGTGGGGACTACTCCCACTTGCCACCCAGTCCACACCTCCCCCTGCCAGCCCCGAAAGCAGGCAAGCCACGGGGCCATTTTCCTTTTTTTCTTTCCCTGGTACCCCCTGAGGATGTAGGTGGTCAAGGGGGTCCGTAGAGAAGGCGCACACTGAGATGTGATGCATCTCTGGACACCAGCCAACATGATCCCCTCCCACATGGTGCCCCACTGCACCTCCATCTGTGTGCACCCAGGTGGCGGCATTGCAGCAGGAGCAGTATCCCTCCCTCCCCAGAGGAGGAGGAGGAAAGTGCCCCTAGGGTGCTCAATCCTCCTCCCCTTGGCCGACCCTCCAGCTCCCTGGGCTCGTTCCTGAAACCAGGTCGCCAGTGTCGCAAGCAGTAGCGTTACCGCTGGGCAGAGGCCCAGTTTCTTAAATTTGGCCATGGTGTAGTACCACTGCAGAAGGGTCTTATTCATGATCAGTCTTGTCCTACCATCTCTACAGGCTTAGGGTATCCTGGTCCTGCTGTGTGCCCATTATTTCTCTGAAAGGTGTGTTTCTATTTCCTGCACCCATTGAGCCTTGGTAGGGAGGGATGGGTCAGGGGTAGCTTCCCAAAGAGCTTTGTAAATTAGACTGGCTTGACTTTTCTCCTGTTTCACCCAAGTTCTCTGAGGTGAGGGGGCCAAGGACTGATCAGATGGTAGAAGGGGGCTACCTGATCTATTGATTGCTTCTCTGATTTGCTAATATCTCCAAAAATGGTTTGTCGGGAGGTGAAATCTATCTTTAAGGGCCATGAAAATATCTAGTGAAGTCATGCCTGGGACATACATGTCCCCTACTGACTTAATGCCTTGTAACCCCAACATTTTCCAGTGAATGACTTGATTATCTACCATCACCTGTGAATTTTTCCATAGGGGCATGTATGTGCCCTAGGGTAGGGGGAGCTGTGCAGCAGGGAATGTACCTTATGCCAATATTTTAAGAATATTTGCATCAGAGGTGCCATTGCCCCAGGGAGCTTTTTTCTTGTGTATAGCTGTGTGGCCAGGGAAGGAGACTCCACCAACGTTGCTTTGAGTGGGATCCATGTAGGGAAAGAGTTGCCTACCGGGGTGAACCAGTTAGTTGTGCTGTAACATACACCACATGGTACCCCTGGAACCAGAGAAGTCCCCATCTTCCACTGCTCCACTGCTGGCTCAGCACCATTGAATATGGCACTGAGGGCACATGCACATGGCACTGCGCAGTGGCACTGCGCCAGCGCATGTGGCAGGAGGGGAGCAGGGGGATGCACCAGCAAAAGTGAAATTGCGCTAGGCACATCAACTGCAGTATTCAGCACTGGGCATGAAAATGAGGCCATTATGCATGCAAGGTGCAAATGGGGCTATTTGCATGTCATTATGGCCTTATTTGCATGTGGTGCACCGATCCCTCGTGACTTGCGCCTGGCACCCTCCCAGGCTGTAGTGATCTGGGACCGATGCCCTGCTCATCCTAGGCAGGATCCGCACCTCTACGCCTGATCAGTGGCATAAGTTGTTTAAATCCCTGCTGGTCCAGTGGACCGCTATCCCATGCCCGATCATGAGTATAAGTTAAATAAATCCCAGGTGGTCCAGTGGAGTGCTATCCTACGCCTGATCACGGGCATGCATTGAATAAATCCCTGGTGGTCCAGTGGACCACTATCCTATGCCTGATCATGGGCACAAGTTAAATAAATCCCTGGTGGTCCAGTGGACCACTATCCATCGCCTGAACGTGGGTTTCGGCGAATTATAAACCTGGTGGTCCAGTTGACCCCCCCGTGCCTGATCGCGGGTGGAATGACCGAAGGACACCCTGGTGGTCCAGTGGTACCCCCTTCCCCACTCACCCACTGAGGCACCCGCTACCTGCTCAGTCAGCGGCAGGCAGCAGCACCCCGCCCACAAGCCTCCCAGCCGCCTGCCGACTGACAGCGTACAGTAGGGTCTGTTCACCTATTGGTCCACTGCGTAGGCCAATGGGTGTGCAGACCATACTGTACTACACAGGCCCTAAATGTGAAAGATTTTCCAGCTCTTCCACATGCTGCCAGAATAGCTGTATCATCCTTTCTTGATCTCTCACTTTGTGGTCGATGCGCTGGGTGAGCTCCTCATTGTCCACTAATATCTGCTCAGCTACACTTTTTCTTTGAGAGAGGGAGATTATCCATGCTGCATTGTGTTGGGCTGCTAATTCAGTCTTGCCCATTTGGTGGAGTAGCTGTGTAAACATGCCTCTTATTTCCCATAGATTCCCATTCAGGACCGGAGCAGCTGTTATATCCATCCCCAGGATCAAGCGAGTGCACAGGGCCCTACCTCGTGGAGATCAGTCAGAGGAGAGTATTTTGGTCGAGAGTGCTTTTAGAGCTGAGAAAAATAGATGTTCCCGTAGATAAGCTCTACTGTAGCTCATGGTGTGCACTTTGGAGTCTGCCAAACTGGTAGTGCTAGGATAATTGTCAGATATAGTGCAAGGATAGCAGGAGCTCCTTTCTTAAGCTGCCATCTCCACAGATGTCAGGCCATGCCCCCGACAAGCTGATTCTTGTAAACCAGAGCAGCTGCACCCTTCTTGCCTTGTCAGTGGGGGTACTGGTCTATCTAGACCTCCATTTTTTTCCTTTAACAGGGACTGGTACAACTTCATCAGGGATAGGAGGAGGGGGCATTTTGGGCATAGAAACAACAGTGGCAGGTGAGGTGGGTTCTGCCAACTCTTCCACCAGAGGGGGCACAGCCTGTGTAGGTATCAGGGACTCATATGAAGGGCTTAAGTCTTTAGCTATGCTGGGAGCCAATAAGTTGGTGGCCAATACGTCTTTAACTTGGGCTGTACAATTCTACAGCATCAACATCTTCCTGATGTGATCCTACATCAATGGATTTATGTTGACAGCAATTTGCGGTTGACATAAATCCATCAAAGAAACTTTTTCTGTTTATTGGGGAGCTTAGAGCCCCAATCCCCCCCCATGCAGGAGGCTCAGCCCCCCACACCTCTTGGACTTAGGGATTATCAACTCCAAGATGAAGTTGATTTGGGAAGGGTGTGCAGGACCAAGGAAAAGAGTGACGGGGTCCCTGGTGAGCTTTACAGCAAACTCAATGTTGTCCGTATTGACTTGTTTGCTCTGAAGGTTTTACTGTGTGGTCAGCATACATTCAACTTGTACAGGTGTAGGCAACACTAGGACAGGAGAAACCTGAGGGGGTAAGAGGGCAGGAGCCTGAGGCATTGCTGCAGAGGAAGCCTGCTGCTCAGGGGTCATGCTGTTATGCTATGAATGAGAGACCGCATCTTCTTGGGAAAAGTGTGACCCCTTGTTATGGGAAGCCCTGGGTTATTTTGCATAAAAATGACCCTGTTGGATGCGAAGGTTGCAACAAAACCATTTGAGCAATCCTTTGCTGTGTGACCAGAAATTAGATACTGGTCACACCGGACACTGTCACAGGCAGAACTGTCTAATCCTAAATAAAATGAATTAGGAAAATGTTACACACCAAAATGAGACTGTGTCAATTTGACTTACATTCGCCACCCCCAGTCCAAAGCTACTCGGAATCAATAATAGGCTCAGGCCTGTCGGGAACTTCACAGCGCCTCTTGAGCCAGCTCACATTGTCTGCGATGTTGACCTCTTCATTAAGGAATAGCACAATAAGGGTGCAAACAGTAGGTCTTATTAAATGGACCACAAAGGAGAAGTCTGGTGAGCAGTGCAATGCATTCAGAATAATTCGAGTCCTGAGAAAAACTTAAAGCTGATATCAGAAATAACATCCCTCACATTGCTAATGGCTTAAATGTCTGAGGCCTGGAACTGAGAAGAAGTATTTAATAAATTCCTGGCCATGTACACAGGATCCAGAGGCAGGTCCAAACCCCTTTTATAAATCAGTCGGACAGCATTTCTTCTGGGGCCTGGTTCACCACTTGCTTGAAATATGTCTGAGAACTGTCTGGGTTTTTCAGGGTGCTGATTAGGCTGTACAGGGGGTGGTGGTGAGGGTGGGAAGCATCCATCAGGGAGTGCAGAGCTCTGTCCAAGTAATGAAAGATTGTCTATCTCCTGTCCCACTGTCACCAAAGGGATATGGCTCGGAACACGAGGGTGCTCCTCAGGGACACTAAACCACTCCCTACTCAACTGGGTGACAACAAATCGGGTGGACATGGCAAGCTACTAGAGAGATTTGTACATTCCCAGCTTTCTGAGCACCATGGAAAATATTCGCTGCTGTGCCCCCAACAGCATGGCTTTTGCAGGCTCCGTAGCACCGCATTGGCCTTAGCCCATTTCGCTGACCATGTCCTCAGAAACATGGATTCAGGTAAGGCCACAAGTGCTGTATTCATGGATCTGACAAAGACATTTGACCTAGTCGACCACCCTCTCCTACACTCTACTCTCTATCACCTTGGCTGCTCCTTAGAGTCTTCCTCATGGTTTCAGAGCTATCTTGAGGGCATGTCTGAGTCAGTTACCTTTGGGCTACATCCTCCCCTGCCCTGCCTGTCGTTCCCCCAAGGCTCCATCCTTGGCCGTTTACTGTTTTCCATGTTTATCAATGCACTCCCAGCACAGCGTCTCTCCTGTGATGCACTATTCTGTGCAGATGGCCTTTTTCTATACCATAGTAACAAGTCACTTGCAAACATCTCCTCCATCCTTACCCTTAATTGTGGTGCTACCTACAATTAGTTTACTTCCAAACAGCTCCTGGTAAATGAAAAAAAGACAAAATCAATGTTATTTGGCTCTAAACTGTTCCTCACCAAGGTCTCCAAAGTGGAGTTCTCTCTACTTGTACTCGCACCTGTTGGCCCTCCCCTCAAATATGTCTCTGGTTTCAAATATTTGGGCATCACCCTGGACCACTTTCTTACATTCACTGATCATGTTACTATTTCTGTGCATACAGTTAACCAGAAATTAGGAGCCACCTATCGGCTAAGACAATTCCAGTCCCATGAGACGCGCCTAGCAATTGCACAAGGCAACCTTCTACTCCTTACTGATTACTGCTACCCCATATATTCCCCAGTGTCATCAGCCCTGTGCTCCAGGCTGACGTCAGTATACAACAGCACCTGCCACTTTGTCCTCCTCGCACCCTTTTCTACCCATCATTGTGACTTATACAAATTGCTTTGTTGGCTCCCACTTCAAGGACACTTTGACTATGCCTTGGGCTGCCTAATAGACATTACACTCCTTTTATTCATCCCTCATCATGGGCAAAATGGCTACAGATGCCTCCATGAATCATCCATCCTCCCCCTGGTAGTTCCCAGAATCTCCACTACCATGGACTGCAAAGCCTTTTCTGTCTCTGCCCCTCATTATGGAACAAGCTCCCTATATTGCTCCACTTATCCTCCTCCCACTTATCATTCAACAGCCACTTTAAAGATTGGCCACTACTGGAAGTCAAATGCCACTGTCCATCTGTGTAAGCTGGGATGATTTCCCCCTCTCCCAGCAACCTATTTTGGGGTCTCCCTACCCTTGAGACACTCATAGAAACATAGAAACATAGACTTTGATGGCAGATAAGGACCGCTTGGCCCATCTAGTCTGCCCATTTCCCTACCTACAGGATAGGCCGCAGATCCTAGTTAACCAACAGCCTATTTCTTCCTACCCCCCAAGAACTGCCTTATGTCTGTCCCATGCATTCTTGAATTCTCCCACAGTTTTAGACCCCACAACCTCCTCAGGAAGGCTGTTCCATGCATCCACTACCCTCTCTGTGAAATAATACTTCCTCACATTGCCCCTGAACCGCCCTCCTTCTATCTTTTAAATTGTGTCCCTTGTTCTTGCAAGTCTCTTTTTCTGAAAGATGCTACCCTCTTGGACTTTGTTGATTCCACTGAGGTACTTAAAGTTTCTATCATGTCCCCCTCCCTTCTTTCCTCAAGGGTATACATATTAAGCTCCTTTAGTCTCTCCTCATACGACTTCTCTTGCAGACCCTGCACCATTTTAGTTGCTCTCCTCTGGACTACCTCTATCCTGTCTATGTCCTTGCGGAGATGGGGTCTCAAGAACTGGACACAGTACTCCAGATCGGGTCTCACCAACTGTCTGTACAGAGGGATAACAACTTCCTGTTTGCTGCTGCTGATGCCTCTCAATATACATCCCAGTATACCCCCAGCCCTCCCTACTGCCTTCTCACATTGCTTGCTAACCTTAAGGTCATCTGATATGATTACCCCCAGGTCCCTTTCCTTTTTGTTGTTGTTACTACCTCCCCACCCATTGTGTATTCTTCCCTGGTTCTTGTTTCCCAGGTGCATTATTTTGCACTTCTTTGCACTGAACTCAGCTGCCATACTTCTGACCATTCCTCCAACCTTGCCAAGTCCCTTTTCATCCTTTCCACACCTCCTTGTGTATCAACCCTGTTGCAGATCTTTGTGTCATCTGCAAAAGGCATACTTCCTTCTAGTCCCTCTGCAATGTCACTGATGAAGACATTAAAAGGACTGGACCCAATACTGAACCCTGCGGTACCCCACTAGTAACCCCTCTTTCTTCAGAGTGGACTCCATTTACAATTACCTTCTGTGTCCTGTTGTGCAGCCAATGTTTCTGTTTACCACCCTGGGACCAACTCCCAGGCTGGTTAATTTGACTATTAATCTTTGTGTGGGACTGTGTCAAATGCCTTGCTAAAGTCTAGGTAGGCCATGTCCACAGCCCCTCCCTGGTCTACTACTTTGGTCACCCAGTCAAAGAAATCTATTAGATTCGTCTGACATGACCTTCCTGCTGTGAACCCATGTTGTCTTGGGTCCTGTGCTCCACTGACCTCTAGGTACTCAACTATTCTTTCCTTCAGAAATGACTCCATCACTTTCCCTACCACAAAGGTCAGACTGACAGGTCTGAAGTTTCCTGCATCTGTCTTGGTCCCACTTTTGTGAAGGGGAATCACATCCGCCTTTCTCCAGTCATCGGGTACCACACCATCCTCCCATGATTTATTAAAAAGAGTAGCCAGTGGTTTCACTAGTTCCTCCCCCACTCCTTTCTCTTCAGCTTCTTTCCCACCCCCACCTAGCCTGCTCTCCCCTCACTATAGTCTACTCCACTGCACTTTGCTTATTGTGGACTGTTGCACTAAATTTTGAACATCCACCTGGTTGTTATTTGATTTTGTTATTGGCTTGCCTTTTTGAAATTACTCTTTATATGGTCTACTTGGTAATTTGTCACCTTACCGTATTGTTCTCCAAGTTCCTGTGATGATATATATGAACTTGTTGCTAGCCTACAACTTCACCTAGTACCTTATTGTATTCTCCTTTTTGTTAATACACTCTTTACTGTAATTCCCTGCACCTCATTGTTAATGGTCTGCATTGCAGCCATATTACTCATTGTAACAGGGGGTCCTGTTGTGAAGTATAACCAATCACTTAAAGATGCAATAACCCCCATTATTTCTTTTCACTCTATCCTATCTTCTATTATATTTCAATATCTATCCTATACTTTCTTGTCAGGGTGGCCAACCTGGCAATCTTCTATCTATCCTTTACTGTCCCTTTTTTTCTTTTTCTATCAGTACTTAATTGCATCTTGTTAAAATAAAAACAATACATATATATTGAAAAGCTATGCTCAGCAAACCTTCAGTGGCTACTGGGAGAAGCAGTCCAACTAGCTGTGTCCCAAAACAAATGTCAAGAAGGAGCTGTTTCATTTGTAAACAAAAGAGCCTCTAAACAGCAGAGGGCTGAGTTGTGAAACAAGTATCTGCTGCAACTTCGGCTAGTAAGTTAAGAAGCAGTGGCTGTAAAACTAAGGGAAACTGGAAGAAAAAGGTATTGTACTAAAATAAACTGTTACCTGAGTGCCCGTGTTAGTTGCAGAGGTCCTTCTATAGAGCAGGCAACTCATGAAATGGCAGCTTATATGGTCTCAAGGAGGAGTGATGTCAGAAGGGAGGAGCTAAGCTTATGCTCTGACATCATAGTCCTATAATTAAGTCTATATTTTTGTTTTAGGACCTTATGAGGAAATAAATGTTTTTGGTAAACCTCTAGTGCTAGAATGATACTAGTTGGTTTAATATATATATGTATATATATATATATATATATATATATATATATATGCTTGAAAATGCCATTGTTCATCTTAATTAAGGTATCACATGATTGATGAGGTCACCTGTGGCATTATAAAAGGTTCCTCTAGGAGAAACAAAAGAGATAGGTGGTCAGTAAGGTTCTGGCCAAGGAGAGAGAAGGTTCTAAGAAGAAATTGTGCAAGTTTCCACATTGTTTGAGAGAAGGGAAAGAACTCAGGAATTCTGGAATTTTTTTATTTTGCAAGAATTATCTCCTGATGTTTGAACAGGTGTGACAGATTAACACTATTTATTTTTCCTTTCTGTATATATTAAATTTAGTATTTTTATTAACTTTATTTTTTTTTCTTCTTTTTGAATAAAATGATAAATGCAGACATATGCATTTTTTATGCATCCTATCTGGTTGTATGATCTGTTTATTGGGACCCACACTACCACACTCATCCTGTATTTTGCTTTGCCAAATGCACCATTGTTTATGGCCCAGGTTGTGCCTGAAAATGGTCCCTTGGATCAGCGCACCTACCTGGTCACCAAAGACATACATACATAAATACATGAATGAAAGAATGTAATAGTCATGGTCCGTGGCATGGTTGGCTGCAGAAGAGAGACAGAATCGGGTAGATCCTGTCCATGAGGTCCCTGCAACACCTGGGAGCAGTCTATTACATTTTCATGTGTCTTGTCAAAAGAAAGAACAGGTGTGGTGAGAAGACTAGTTGGTAGGGAGTCATTCAGAGCCTCACCGGCAGAGACCAGGACAGCAGCCTGATAGTGCCACACCACTGGGTCTGATGCATCCGGGACCCAGAAGCCAGCCACAGTAGGTTACCAACCAGCTGCAGCAAGAGCCCTCTCAGATGTCCAGGGCTCACCAAGAATCAAATCCTCCTGTTCCTTAGTACACGGGGCTGTGCTCAGGCCTGCTGATGCAGACTGTCCCCCAGCAACAGGAGCTGGAGTAGTACAAGTAGGAAGAGTATGTTCCATCTAGAGTGCTGGCAAATGGCACTGTGCTCCACTGCGCTTGTTGATGGGGAGTCAAGGGGAAAAAGTACAGGAGGAGCAGCAATCAACCATGATGGGATCATCAATAGCATCCCCACCTCCCTGGCTCTAGTCCCAACAGAGCCCAGTGTCAAAGAGGATGTCAAAATCACAGTACCAGGTGCTGCATTCATTGACTGCTGACTCATCGTCGGTGGTTCTAACAAACTAGAGCCAAACCCTGCATTCCCTGATAATGCAGAAGCAAACAAAATTATTTGAGATTGAAACCGTTGTTACTCCACCCTAAGTTGGGCCATTAGTGTGTCCTTTCATCATCTATGCTGCAAACGAAGCTCCCGTTCTGTCAACTGCTGCACAGCCCTGTTCAAGGTGTCCATCCATTCCAGTGAGCTCGAGTTGATGCCTTCAATCGACAAAATTGGGTAGGCAAGCTCTTCATTCTGTACCTCCATGAAATCCACGACCAGGGTGAGGCAAAATCCCCAGCTACCTGCAAGGGTATATCTGCTGCTCCTCCAGCAATGGTAGCCGCCATCTGAAATCCGTAGATGAGAGGACCCCTACTGGCAAGAGTAGGGGAATTTCCATGATGTCATGGCCAACATCCTCCCCTTTAATAAGATGGTCCCCTGCAACCCACCCCCAGGATATGAAAGAATAACTGAATCCCCAGCACAGTAGGTCAGTGGTGCAATGCCCAGATAAAGAACAAAGTAAGTCAAAAAAGTGCATGCACTCAGAAATGTTGGTTAATAATTTATTTAAAGTGCATTTTAGCTCAGACAAATATGTTGACTGCTGTTAACAGCCTGTGCTCCCCATGCACATTCAGAGTTTGCATGCTCCCTCTTCACTTGGAAACATGATACAGTATCTTAGAACGTGCTGACTGCTGTTACCAGCCTGTGCCCCCTATGCACATTCAGAGTTTGCATGCTCCCTCATCACCCGAAAACAAGCTATCTTAGCTTAGTGTGTCTTTCCTGGTCAAAAATTTCAAAAAAGAAATTAAGTATTGCAGAAGACTGATCATGTGCTATTTGCCATGCAGTGCTACTGTCTGCACAGTGCACACAACCAGCTCTGAATATGGGGGCTCTGTTATGAAAAGTCATCAAGAAGCACCCTAAGAGACTGGCCCAGTGGTGTGGAGTGATGAGGTGCTGGGTGACTTACCTCCTGCCACACCGGTGACCCGTGTTCACATGCAAAATCAGGTTTGTTTTTTATTTATTTGTAAAATATTCTCATTGAATAGTACAAATACAAACATGTTGGGCATTAACCAATGCCCCAGAACAACTTTGGATACATTTGATAAAGTGTTCTACAATCATGGCAAGAAAGTACATGAAAGAACAAGCATCGGTTGGGAGATAACAAATACACAGAAAATATACCACATTGTTAAGACCCATGTACAGTTATTATAAACAAGCTATATTCTACTGAATCATTGTGTTTTTACTTGTGCATGGGAATATGCCTCTTTTCCACTGCTTCCTCAAGTTTACTCCATATGGCCCCAAAGGCCTGGGCCACATCATTTATCTTACTTTAGGCTTTTTCAATTCTGAGACAGTTTAACACATTGGTGGCCCATTGGGGTTGTCAGAGATCCAGCACTGTGTTATAGCTGAACGAGCATTGACCAAGGCCAGTGACCAGAGGGGTAAGACTCCCCTCAAATCCCCTCTGACTGGGTCCACTCCAAAAAGGAACTCCAAAGGAGATCTGGGAAGGGGGGGAGGACACTCCAAGCACTAGAGTCATAAATGTATGCACTTCATACCAGTACTGCAATATTCTAGGGCACATGAGAGTCATGGGGAGGAATGTGCCATCCTCTGCTTTACATTTAGAACTCTTAGGAGATATTATTGCACCACAGGTGTGTCTTTTGACTGGTGTTATATAAGCCCTATACATATGATTAAGCTGAATTTGTTGCAGCCTATTGCTTCTAGAGCAAGAATTGAGATGATGGATATCACCATACCATATCTCCGGTGTCAATTCCACCCTGGGTCCGACTCCCAGGTTTCTCTAAGGCATTTAGTGGGATCTTTTTCTCCACCCAGTAGTATGCTATAATATACTGATAGTGGTCTGGAAAGAGGTTGGGGTTTGAAAAGTTCCTCTGCAAATGGATGTGTGCTCCCTCTAGGGGGGTGGAACCCCGCAGGGACCCCAGTCTCTGCTGGACTTGCTGGTATGTGGAGAAGTCTTCCAATGGTAGTCGCCACTGTTGTTGTAGCTCTCTAAACTCAAAGGGTCTCCCTCCTTCATATAACTGAAATATTTGTTTTGGCCCTCTCCTCTGCCACCACAATATATCGCTGTGAAGAAATACGTTGTACTGGGGGGTGACTTTCAGTGTTGACCAAATGGATGCATATAGGGATACAGAGTTTACCAGCTGAATGTGACAATGGGCTACATTCCAAACTCTCAGCAGTGTTTCAGTGAAGGGGTTTGCATACCTCTTCCTGAGCCCCTTGGGTGCCTTACTGTTAGTACTGTATGTCCCTGTGTAGGTCTCCCCCACCCTCCACTCTCTCAAGACTCATCCAGACTGGTGTAGTAGGATCTGCCCCCACCAGCAAGAAGGTCAGCTGTGATGACTAATAGTAGAGTCTGAAGTTGGGCAATCCTGCTAGATAGAAACATTGGGGAAGGATTGTCATCTTAATCAAGGCTATGCTACAGTACAATGTTAGCAGGATGCCCATCCATGTCTCATACTCCTGTGAAATTTTGGGCAGCAGATCCTTTTAGTTTAAGGCATAGAGCTTAGTGCTGTATGAGGATATAAAGACACCAAGGTGCTTGATATTTTGAACAACCTGCACACCGAGTGTATTGTGCAGCAAGGAGCTCCTGTCAAGATCCCCAGTGGGGAGGACTTCGCTCTTTGACCAGTTTATTTTGTGACCAAACAGGTAAGCATATTCTCCCAGGGCAGTTTTTATACATAGGCTAAGTAGGCTGCAGTCTAGGGGCATCAGCTATTTAGGGGCACCTGCTAATAAGCCAGAAAGATATATGTTTTTGATTGCCTGTTCATTGACTCTGCTAGTGCTGCCTGAGTCCACTGAGTGCTGTGAGCCTGGCTTTGTGGCACACTGCACGCACACACACACACACACACACACACACACACACACATGCAGGTTTAACTAGTGTGATAAGTTGGAGTCCACTCCAGCAAAAAACAGCAAAGCCCATTCTGACTCCTGCTATGACCCACTGTCATCATTTGGCTCCCCTCCCTCCCTTCTCCCTTCCTCCCTGTTGCCACTGAAAAAATGCTTATGCTGAATTATCTCTTATCTCCCCCCTACCCTTGCAGCAAATGTCCCTGCCATCCGATCCTGTTCCATCATTCACTGACGTGGTGCTGAACCTCCCCAATCAATGATGGATTTGGATTTCAAAATCCTACTGATGGCAAATTGCTTTGAGTGGCCAGGGAATTCTGGGCTGGGTGTGCTCGGTGTATAAGAAGGCCATATTTCAGGCAGCTTTTCTTTCTTTTGGATGGTGACACGGCACTGATTCAGTTTGGACGGCACATCAGCACTGTTGGGACTTGGAAACATAACCCTTAGCATCAATGACCAACCGCAGTGTTTCTGCTTTTTGGGAGCACTGAGCAGAACAAAGAGGTTTGATTTTTTGTGGGGTTTTTCCTCAGGTAAGTGAAAGTATCAAAGGATTCAAATAGTTTATCCACTAAGTTACTAACTCCTTGTGTAAACATCCTGGATCAGGTTGAGCTAATGAACAAAGTTCAAGTGCCTCTTCCCACCTCGATTTGTACTAACTATTCTTGCATAAGCCACCCAAGGTCCTTTGTCACTGCACAGATCTGACTGGGAATCCATTGCTTTTCTATGTATTTCTTCAGTGAGACACAATTGTAATGGAGGGAGGTGAAATTGTTTAACCAGGGAAGGCACATTAAGTCAGAACTTGTTTCCAGGTGTGACCCGGGAGCACAAGGAAGTTAAGTGACTTGCTCAGAGTCATACAGTATGCAAGTGGGAGATGATGGGATTCAAATCCATGTCTCCAGGATTGCAGCTCAGTGTTCTAAACCACTACACTATATTGCCTCCTAATAAGTTAGTGTCACTTATCGGCAGCTTATTTAGTCAGAAGAAACTGATCCTTCACTGATTCATGCAACTCAGGTGCTTACTGATTGCATGCTGAAACCCCAACAGTGAATCCAGTACAGCAATGGCTCGACAGCAACATGTAACATCCTGACAGGTGTGCCACAGCGACAGGTACCCTGCAGTGATGTGCAGAACAGCTGTGGCCACTGACTCCTGACAACACAGTGGGCCAAACAAAGAGATGTCACCACAGCAAGCATCGGGGACTGGTGTGGCAACAACTAGGGGGTGCACCCCCACAGAGAGCACACACACAGCACACAGGAGGTACAGGAAGAGGGGGTGCACCACGGTGACACACCAACACAGTGGTCATAGCTGCACCATGACACTCCATGCACAGATTCAGGAGCAAACACATCGACATGGAGTGTGCCAGCACACAGGTAGGCATCAGCACCTGTGCACTGGTGACGCATAGCAACTGTGTGGTGTGAGGCCCATACGGATCAGTGACTGGACTGCTCTCACCCCCCCCATGGGGGCCGTGTGTGGTGGTGGGCCATTGGGTGTCATGTGTGGCTCACCGGGCCCTATGTCGCAGAGTGTTGTACCCGTGCACTATTAAACCATTATCAGCAGCAACACTGTCTCCTGTGTACTGTGTTTGGGGTGTGCAATTGGGATTGGTGTCCACAGTGGGTGCCATTGTGCCCTGGGGGTGGTTGCATCTTGTGTCCTTTTATGGCTGCCAGGGGGGATGCACAGCCTGTACACCAGGGGTTGGGGTGCACCACTCTGACTGGGTGGTGCTCCATTTGTATATGGCTCATTGCTGGGGGGGGCCACCTACCAGGTGGTCTGTCCACTTGGGGTGCCCATCCAGGGGTGGGCGATGCTCTCCTTTGGGGCAGTTCTTCAATGGGCTGGAGACCGTTCTGCATGGTGTCACTACTGGAGGGGGGGATGTTCAGCCAGGGGTGGGGGGCCTAACCTCACATGCTGGACAGTTGTGCTGTGTACCGCAGGTCATTTGATATGCTGGCGGTAGCTGTCCTGGTCTGTGACCTGCTGTACCTGTGGTGTGATAGCAGGCAATGCTGCAGTGTCACTGTAGAAGCTGTCGGTGGTTTTGCTGTCACACCAGCATCATAGAGCCAAACTCACACCTGAGGCAGACTTAAAAATCCTCTGAGAAAATCCTGCACTCTAATCCATCTAATACATGCTACCAGCCTTTCAAAGTCTCTGGCTGTGCTTCAGATTTATTCTTGTTATGTTTCACCACAATTTCTGGCTTCAAGTTGGAGTCAGTGCTCATGCCTTCACAAGTTGAAAGAAAAATCAGAAATAAAGCAGTCCATATGCAAACTATAGTAATGGCTTTTCAAACAACTGTTGCACACAAGGGAGAGACAGTGATTAGTGAAATACCAAAGTGACTCCTGGCCCCACAGCAATAAAATCAAACTATGTTTCATGCAAAGGAGACCTAGTGGGCTTTAGCTAGACAGCTAGTAGGTAGGCAGACACCACAGTAATGGCATTTGATTTAGCAGCCAAGACACCAACTATCCAAAGCCTGTAACACAGAAAAGTGCAGTAATGGCCCTCTGAGACAGAGCTGCGGTAACAAACTTGATCCACAAGTAAAACAAAACTGCACTCCAAGAACAAAAGCTGTAGTCAAAGTGGTGCAGTGAAAAAGGTGCTTTATTCAGGAGTCATGCAAACAACAAAAGACAGTACTGTATGCATTGTTGCCATCCCCTAAATTGAGCCATGGTTGGTGGGGCGCTTGAAGTTTCCAGCTGATGGGCACCATCTACAGTAAGTTAATTCATCTCTGCAGCTGACCAAATGAAGGGTTAAATGCAAGAGCAGTTAAACTTTAATCCTGACACCCCACCTCTGCTGCATGGTCTGACTCCCCATGTTTGCTGATACTTTTTTTAATATATATATCATCCAGTGTAATATAAATATTAAAAGAAGTTGAAGCACATAGTAAATGAAAACCATGCATTCAGTATGAAGAGCAGTCCTCAGCTAATAGAAAGGTTGGAAGGAAGCATGGGTGGTTAAACTGAAACATGGGTGGTTACAACAAAGCAGTGTGGGTTTCCTTTCTGATTCTGTAATTGGCAAAGAAGACAGAATGAACAGCAGAGCAGCATTCATTTTGAGATGCTGAAATCTTGCAGAATCCATGCAGTGACATGTGATGTCCATGAGGCACTGGTGGAAGAAATCCAAATCCAAAAAAAAGAAGCAGGATTCCATGATTTTTACCAGTTTTACCATGAAAAACAGAAAAACCAGGGTCCCTGGACATCACATTACAGAGCTTCCTTCTGAAAACAACACACCTCCTCATCCTCCTCCTCCTACTGCATCATGAATTACATTTTGTCAGCATACTGTATATGGCTTGTACCCAGATTGCGTTGATCCACTTGACCCTATCATCATCCTGAATCTCTAAAGTCAGGATACCCTACTTCAAACATACTGCTACTATGCTTCCTCTCCCTTACGTCCTGTCCCTCCTGAACAGTATGTATCCTGATATCTGCAGATCCTAATCAAGGTGCTGTGTCACTCATGTTTCAGTAACAGCCACTGTGTCCAAGTGTGCCTCTGTCATTATTGCCTGAAGGGCTCAGCTTTTGTGTCCCAAGGATCTGGCCTTGGCACACATCCTCCTTTATACTTAGATTTTTTTTTTTTTTTGTATTCAGAACTTGACTTTCTAGAAACATTTTTCATTTTTTGTTAACGTAGTTCGACTTTGTCACAGAAGCGTTATTTACTGGGCTTTCATAAAACACTCTGTGCTAGAATCTGGATTGAAATCAATACTGGGAATTAAAATGGGAGACAGACATCCTGCTGCAGGCACTTGGCATGTTGATTGATCAAATCCATGGACGTCCTTGGTCTCTGTGGTGAGAATGCCTATTTTTTTTTGTTACATTACTTATGTAAAACATAAAAATCAAATAGACAGTAAGTAATGAGAAATAGAAAGAAGCAGCAGCAGCTTGGAAGTAGGGATCAGAGGACAGGACAGGTAGACTCATTCTCTGCCCTCCTCCACAACAGGAATCCTCTGCTTGTTCAGGCTGAAGGCAGCACAGAAGACCAGCACAGGACACCGCCAGTTTTGGAGGATGTTTTGATGGACTCGAGGGGTTTAAACAAAGGGAGATATAAAGTGGGAGCCAATCACAGGTGCTGAAAAAAGGCACCAAATCTGAACTTGACGGCAGTCCTTTAAATAGCTGGGCCTATCCAGCTCTCACCAAAGAAGCCACTGGAGCACAAACAAAGTGGGTAGCTCTTAAAAGTGTGTGTGTGCAAATAGTGCATCTGGAAGTTGTTAGCCTGTCGGAGAAGGTTTAATATTGATCAGGGGATTGGTTACTGAGTTGGAAAAGTAAATATTTCATCTGGGTAATATTATCCTCAGGCAGTTGGGGGAGAGAGAGAGAGAGAGAGAGAGAGAGAGAGAGAGAGAGAGAGAGAGAGAGAAAAATTGTATGGAAGTGGTGTAGTGCAGTCTGAGAGGGTCCCTCAATAAAAGCTATGTGCAAGCCTTTACACCATCATTATGCCTAATGGGCATATAAAGGGACTCTAGTTTAATAGTTAGCCACTTAAAATGGCAAGGGGTCATAATGTCGCAAGACATTATGCTACATTGCAAAATCGCATTGCCAATACAGTGCAATTTCTGCCATGCAGCATAAGTCTTTTTTCTGTGGGGAGCACCACCCCCACACCCCCTGTTATGAGGAGCAGCCTCTGAACCCCTCCCAACTAGGATTCTCAACCCGGGGTTACCTCGGGGAGCACAAAATGTGTGGAAAAAATGAAATGTCTGGGACTGGGAATCAAACCAGGTCCCAGACGCAGCGCCTGGTTTTCTGCTGCTGTGGTTCAGTCCAGTGAGCCATGGCAGCTGCTCAGTGGAACCCACTCCCAGCAGAGGTATTATCCTCTGCCTGGGATTGTGTGAATGGTACAATACCGTGTACAGCAGTATACGTGGTATTGCACTATTCGCTGTCATGGACAGTGTTATTTAGGATTAGCTATAATGTTGTACCCCATTAAGCATACGACATTATGACCCAGTATGCTTAAAATTAGGTGATCAAATAAAATCTGCAAATTAACCAAGTACATCCATGGTGTCCCTCAGATGTGAGTTTAAGCAGACCACTCTTCTTGGTAAAAATAAGTCAATGAAGTGACAGAGGTTATCAACCAGTGACCCCACTTCTGACATAATAGGTCTACTTGGAGGGTTAGTAGGATTTTTACGGATCTTTGGTAAATATGCATTTACTGCTGAATGTTAAAGATTATATGAAGTTTAGATCCAATCCAGTGTCCATTTTCAAACAAGAACGTATCCAATTGTTAGATCAGACATTATGTCAGGGTGAAATCAATGAAGTGGAACAATGGTTGTTACTTCCACAATACCCACTTAAAACCACAATGTATATTTTTTATGAAGATCCATAAGAATCCTACTAACCCTCCAGATAGACCTATTATCTCAGGGATGGAGTCACTGACTGATAACCTCTGTTGCATCATTGAATTCTTTTTACAAACAAGTGTGTGCTGATTAAAATCACATCCGAAGGATACCATAGACGTGTTTGATAAAGTTGCATATTTTACTTGGTCACCTAATTTTAAGTGGCTAATTATTGATATGGATTCCCTTTATACAAATCCATTAGACATAATGATGGTGTAGAAGCTTGCATATACTTTTTATCGAGGGACCCTCTCAGATATACAATGCCCATAGTGTTAACTATTAGAGGTGTAGAGTTTGTATTAATGTGTAACTACTTTGAACTCAACAATGATTTTTATTTGCAGAAGTGTGGTACGGCGATGGTGGCCTCCATGGTACTATCATTTGTTAATTTATGCTTTGGAAAGTGGAAGGAGGATACAATTTTTTTCACAGACAAATCCATTCATGAATAAAATTATCAAGTGGCATAATTTTATAGACAATGTGCTGTGTGTTTGGCGCGGTACTGAGAATGAGATAGATTTATTTCTAAACTGGCTAAATGACAATCAGCTGAACCTTAAATTCACATATAAAGTTTATTCTGATGTTATTGACTTTTTGGATGTAACTTTTGCACCCCGGATATTCGGTGGTCGTGAGGGCTCGCAACAGCCCTCCCCCAGCAGCCCTGCAGGAATCCTCCTCGCCGTTTGTGGCCAGGTAAAGAGCTGCTTTTTGCAAGCAAGCAAGCCCAGCCCAGCCCAGCCCAGCAGAGCTTTCCCTTTCGACTGCTGTGGTGTTCTGGCAAATTTAAAAAGCAAATAAACTGCTCCTTTGGCACCCCAACATCAGGACTCATCCCCATGGTACTTTTCCACTGCTAAAACAGGACTCCTGACTCAGACTGCTTGCACTGTTTTGCTTGGCACCTTATTTCAAATGCTGGAGCTTCTCCTGTCGGCATGGAAGTGTAGATAGATTTTTTTCTCTGCATAATTGTGAAACATGCCATAGAAAGTCTCTACCCCAGCCTGTTTCTTTAATTAATTCCCCTTTAAAGTATAAGTTTGCCGCCTGTTTAGTTATCTGTTGCATCTTTTTTCTCTGCATAATTGTGAAACATGAATAGAAAGTCTTTACCCAGCTTGTCACCTTAATTAATTCCCATTTAAAGTATAAGTTTACCGCCTGTTTAGTTATCTGTTGCAGGACTTGTCCCAAGATACTAGATAGCCTGTGTTAGTTTATTTTTGGTCACAAGAAGTTCAGTTTTGCCCCTGCTTTGAGTACAGTCTGTTATTTTTTTTTTACTTACAAGAATTTCGGTTTTGCCCTCGCTTTGAGAGCCTGCCTGTAAGCAGCATTCTCTGGCAGTTGTGACCCCTCCCCTAGCCCAATCACCACGCACCCCCATTCTTTTGTTTTCTCTGTGCAACCACCCTCCCCCTACCCCTTGTCTTACTAACCCTTTTGTTTTTTTTCTGTCCTCCTCAGAAGACCCCCCGGAGATTCGGCGGTCGTGAGGGCTCGCAACAGCCCTCCCCCAGCAGCCCTGCAGGAATCCTCCTCGCCGTTTGTGGCCAGGTAAACAGCTGCTTATTGCAAGCAAGCAAGCCCAGCCCAGCCCAGCCCAGCAGAGCTTTCCCTCTCAACTGCTGTGGTGTTCTGGCAAATTTAAAAAGCAAATAAACTGTTCCTTTGGCGCTCCAACATCAGGACTCATCCCCGTGGTGCTTTTCCACTGCTGAAACAGGACTCCTGACTCGGACTGCTTGCACTGGTTTGCTTGGCGCCTTATTTCAAATGCTGGAGCTTCTCCTGTCAGCGTGGAAGCTCTAGCCCTCAGCTCCCCACCACCCCCACCACCACCTTTAGTCAGCTCTCCCTTAAGTAGACTGCAGGGCGTCACATGAGGCTGAAAATAACCTATCAGCCCTGTTTCCCATTTGCAGGTTATTTTCCCTCACCACTAGCGACTGCCATTTCAGCTTCGCTCATATTACTTCCACTTGCTGCCTTCTACAATCAAACTCTGCTGTTCACATCCACCTATAGCTTTAGCTTACACTCGGCATTTAGCACACAGCATCTCTGTGCTGTCACCGGGAGGGAGGGTAACTGACCAAGCGACTGACACACTGTTTTGGTCTAACCTCCTACTTCCCAGTTCAGTTCTCTGGACTTTTCCCTTCTCCCTGTCCTCCTGCAGGTTTTCTATCCACAGCCATTGTGACAGTCCCCCCCCATGCCCCCTGGACCTACTAGGGGCACGGCCTCCCTACTTAATCAGCTATGCACCTTGCCGTCTCTCAAATCCCCCCCCATGGCTCTCCTCTGAAGGGCTTAAAATTGCCCACCTGAACGTGCGCAGCCTCTTACGCAACCTAGCTGAGCTTACAGCCTGGGTCTCACACCACAAGCCAGATATCATGGGTCTCTCTGAAACATGGCTTAAGCCTCATATCCCTGATGCCCTGTGCACCCTCCCAGGCTACAACCACTTCAGACGAGATAGACCAGGCAATAAGAGGGGTGGCGGGGTGCTCCTCTACTATAAGATGCACTTAAACGTGTCTCCCATCGATCACTCACCTACCACCCCCCCCCCAGCCTGTGAGTTCTTGCATGCCCTTCTTCTGCTGGGTCACACTAAGAAAATTCACCTGATCTGTACTTACAACCCACCCCAAGGGTGGTCTGTCTGGACTCTCCTCTCTAATCGACTGCATTGGTGAAAAAGCGGGCCCCAATGAAATCCTAGTTATAGGTGACTTCAACCTTAACTGGATGGGTACCAAGTGCAAACAATATGAGCCTCTGCTCTTGGGCCTTGCCCTAAGCCAAATCATAACTGAACCCACTAGGCTCTCCTTACGAGGGGACAAAGGATCCCTTATCGATTTGGATCTTGTCCAACAGACCTGCCAGAATCACATCCTCAGGAATTCTCCTGGATGTCATCTCCGACCACTCACCTATCTTCTGCATTTGGGGCATCTCACAACCTAAAATCTCCAGTAAAGTGATCGAGCTGAGGGACTACTCTAAATTTAACATTTACGACTTCCTTTCCAACCTCCTAATAATTGACTGGTTGGGGTCACTGCCTCCAACGACCCGGCACAAGCTCTGGACTTATTCTTAGCTGAGTTTGTCTCCCTGCAGAATAAACATGCCCCCTCACTAGGAGGAGGAGGGTGAGAGGCACCGTCACCAAATGGCTTCATGGGGGTCTATTCTCCCTTATGAAGGCCAGGGACAAATGCTGGGTGACCTACAAGGCCTCCCAAAACAATAATGACCTGATAGCATACAGGCTGCTCAGAAACTCCTGCAAAAGAGCCATCCGCTCAGTAAAAAGCGAGTTCTGCCAAGCTGCCCTACTTTCCTCCACCAGCAACTCGAGGAGCTTCTGGCAAAATATTAAAAATGCGGTTGATGGGTCAGCTAGAGCACAGGTCACTGACCTGCTCGTTGGAGCGGTCAGCTACAATAACCCCCACACCATTGCAAATGCCTTTAACGCCATGTTTTCTGAACTGCCTGACCCCCCTCCCCAGTTCTCCGCCCCCAAGTCCCCCGGCACCCCTCCACATGGACTCCACCCCTGGCCCCCCTTCCACCTACAACAAGTCTCAGTTAAGGAGACCCAGAAGCTGCTCACTGGCCTCTTCCCTCACAGCAGTGCAGGGCATGATAGCCTCAAGATGAAACTGCTCAGGCTGGGGGCCCACCTCCTTGCCAGGCCTGTCACGCACACATTCAATACCTCCCTTAATACCGGGATCATCCCAGACCTGTGGAAAGTGGCCAAGGTCATCCCTGTCTTAAAACAGGGGAACCCCAAATATCCCATTAACTACTGACCTATTGCCATTCTGTCCACTACCTGCAAACTTCTCAAGAAAGCTGTCACCTCCCAGCTATCCCAATATATCCAGAACTACAATATCCTCTCTCCCACACAGCATGGCTTTAGGAAAGGGCATAGCACATCCACCACCCTTGCTGTAGTCATCTCACTGATCAGGACTGCTGCTGACCAAGGCAATCTTACCGGAGCCATCTTTGTGGATCTCTCCAAAGCCTTTGATAGGGTCGATCACTCCCTCCTCAGCTCCACGCTCCTATCTCTTGGGTTCTCCCCCCTGCCCATGCTTGGTTCCTAAACTACCTCTCCAACAGGCAGCAATATACCAGCTTCAATCGGACCCTCTCCTACCCCATATCAGTCCATTGCTGGGTCCCTCAGGGATCCGTCCTTGGTCCCACCCTATTCTCACTTTTTATTAACGAACTACCGTCTGTCACTGCCCATGGTCATTCCACCCTGTATGCGGATGACCTCATCATCCTGGCCAGTTCCCGGGACATCTCCACAATAAACTCCCAATTAAATTCTGATTTCAAGCACATCCAAACTTGGCTAGGGGACCACAGGCTCACCCTCAATCTCAAGAAAACCCAAGCCATGCTTTTTGGTTCCTCGAACAAAATAAGATCCTGCCCCACTCCCCTGCAAATCTACGGGGCCGATGGCTCTCCCCTGGAGATGGTAGCCACCGTCAAGTATCTGGACGTCACCCTGGACCCGCAGTTGGACCTTACCCTACACATTCGGAATGTTTGTAAGGCTACTAACGGTAAGCTTGGCCTAGCCTATCGAGCTAAAAAGCACCACCCCCAGCTGCTTGCTTCATGGCCCTAGCCAGGTGTCCTTCTCTTTACTCTAGCTTGTAAAATTTGCCCCAGTACCTAAACCAGCCTCTCAAAATGGGACATGGCCTTCAACAATATCTGCGCTTAAGCCTCCATCCCTCCCTCACACACCGCTGTGATCTCTACACCCATCTGGAGTGGCTCCCTCCAGAGAAGCACCGCTTCTTCATACTCAGAAACTTCATTGACAACATTATCCGTTCAGCCACCCCTTCTGCCCTCGCCCTTTCTCTCAAGCTCAGCGCCCCATCCTGCCACCTAAGATCTGGGGTGCAACTGGATCGCCTGGTTCCTAGAACCCACACCTTTGTGGGGGATTGGGCCTTTAACACATATGCCCCAAAACTGTGGAACTCGCTCCCTGCCCTAACTCGGTCCTCCTCCTCCTCCCATCCCAGCTTTAAAGCCTCCCTCTGGAACTTTTTGAAATCTTCCACCGCATGTCCCTGCACCTTGTAGCTCACTAGCGGAGCCCCACTTCTCCCCCTAGCCTGGTAGGGTAGAGGTCTCACTGTTACTTGCACTTACTCCTTCTGTAACTGGTCGAGTAACTAGTATTCGACTTCCTGCACAGGGCACCCTCCCCCCGCTGGCACTTATCGTTAGTCTTGTTTACTCTGATCGAACCTGTTAGGTATTCTGCTGTTCGCCTCCTAATCCATCCTGTATGTACCATTTACTGTATTGTATATGTGCCAAACTGTTCTCAAACGCTGTTAGCTAACTAGTGTAATTCCTGTTATGCTTGTTATTCTCTGTGCGTTTAATGAATTTTACCCTGTAACCCTCCCGGGCTGCACCTGAAAATAGGCACTTGGCTGTCTAGTGTGCTTAACCGGTTAACAAAAGCAAATAAATAAATAAATAATTTGGATGGTAGAATCATTACCAAAGGGTTCAGAAAACAAACAGCAGCAAATAACTTCCTTTTAGCCAGTAGTTCACACTTCAAATCACTCAAAAATCCCATCCTTTATAGTAAATTTTTTAAGATTATGGAGAAAATGTTCAGAGATGGAAGAGCTCCTGAAAGAGGCAGATGAACTGAAAGAGATGCTTTGAGACAGGGGGTACAACCAGAAAGCACCCAGTGATGCATTAGAGGAAGCTATAAATGTGGACAGCAATTATCTATTAAAACCAGTACAGAAGAACACCAGCGACAATGAGATACTTTGCTTCTCTACAGCATATAATCATACGTCAGGGCAGGTAAGTAACATTATCATAAAGCACTAGCCCATTCTGCAGGTTGATCATGAATTAGGAAGAATAAATGGACCAAAATCACATATTATATTTCAGAGAGGGGTAAATTTAAAACATAAATTATGAAGAGCCAGTTTTTCAGTAATATGAAAGCATGCAGTACTTTCTTATCGGTTAGACCTCAAGGAATGCATAAATGTGGTAATTGTAGCGTGTGTGCTATGTGCATGCAGGGGTCTATTTTTCAAATGCCAAACTACAAAAAAAGTGGTAAATATTCAGCGATTCATCTCATTTGTAACCACATTTATTGTGTATACAAAAAAAACAGCTAAATTATTTTTCACAGAGTGAATTGTGAATCCCTGGCATGCACTCCCAATGGAAGTAATACTAACTAAGAATAAAAACAAATTTAGAAACAAATTGGATAAATTCAAAGCTAACAGAAGAATTCTGTCTTAGCATAAGTAAAATGGCACTATGAACTAACACCTAACCAGTTCATAACAAACCTTTGTGTATACCTTTGAATTATGTCTGCCTTGGTTGGAGCAATGCAGAGGATGTCTACTGATCATTTTGGCAGCAGTAAAATTGAAAAGGCAACATGAACATGGGGTGCAACTTACTGATAAAATCTGGCTCAACATATGGGGCACCATATGAAAAACAGCAGGGACCTTCATATGCAAGGAGCACACTTGGAAAATAGTCGCTTGGTATGTTAAGACACCAGGGGCCAGATATTCAAAAATGCACAAAGTGGAGTGAAAAAATTTGCTCTTTGCCTTGCAATTGCCTGGGTGCCCAAAGATTCTGTATTCAATGGAATAGCACACCAGCACTATCTGACGGAATATTGGGCCATGTTGGCCCAGCGCTAAGCCACTTAGCACTGCCACGACATAGCTCCTGAAATAGGGTGCCAAAATAGATAGCACCCAAGTGCAAATTGAGATATTCAAAAGGACCCATGCAAGTAAGCCCGCTGGGTAAGCAAGGTGCTAAGGGACCATTTGCATACCCATTATGGGCTCATTTGCATGTGTTGAGCCTGGGTTATGCCGTCTATCATCCCACATACACTAAGGAGGCAGTATGGCGCAGGGGTTTAAGGCTCTATGCTGCAAATCTGGAGACCTGGGTTTGAATCCCACAGCCCCCACTTGCATACTGTGTGACCCTGAGCAAGTCACTTAACTTCCTTGTGCTCTCAGGTTGCACCTGTAAACAAGCTTTCAGCTTAGTGTGTCTCACCTGGCAAAATAATTGGTAAAAAAAAAATACACCTCACATACACTGTATTCCTGGTCTATTATACTGTGATACTGCTATTTTGCACTAATATGTAGATATAAGCACCCATCATACAAACATGAGTGCCATGAATGTGCTTTGCTGCTAATATATGCCAATGTTTACATCCCTTTATAAGGTTAGATCATGCATGACTATTATACCTCATTATAATGCACTGTGTTTGTCTTTTACATATATCCCATATATAATCTACCTAATTACCGATAAGATAACTCTGAGGGATCATCACTGATTACTTTATACACTATTATATATATATATATATATATATATATATATATATATATATATATATATAGAATAATATATAGGGTGGCCTGTGTAGCAGTTTTACATACGAGTTGTGGGATGCTACATAAACCCGAGGGCAAAGCCTCGAGGGTTTGTGAAGAGCATTCCCACAACTAGGTGTGTGTAAAATCAGCTTACAGAAGTTGATTCTATTATTTATTTTTATAATTGCTGGCGGCACTTTTTTGCCTCAGCAATTATAGAAAATAAAATAAAGAAAATGCGGAAAGCAAATTCAGCAGCCATGGAGCAGTCCGATTTCTGTGCAGTCCCCAAGTTACAATACATTTATTCGAGGGATATAGAAATGGACTTTTCATTTAAAATTTTGATTAGATGCATTTTTTATGTTAAAATCGAAACTGACTGGCCAGCAGTGGCATATGATTGCTGAGATGGCTCTCCAGCACGTGCCAAGTTTCTGTTTTTTTTTGTTTTGTTTTATTGCAGGGTCAGAGGGAGAGTTTTTTTTTCACGAAAAGCAACTTACCACCAAGATCAAGGGACGAAGTCTGTGGGGACACCTGGAGCTGCGAGAGCGTGAGTCACTCAGTTGTTTTCTTCACTCTGCAGTTGTTTGTGTCTCACGCTGTGCTCTAGAGCACAGTGGCACGTGTTTGCCATTATAACTGGCTGAGGTAGTTATAAAGGCAAATTATAACTCGATTTTTGTATGGAAAAAAATTGTGGCAAGTAATTATATATATATAATATTCTCAAATAATTATATGTAGTTGTGGCCAGTCAGCACTTATCTTTGTCTAAGCAAGCTGACTCAGAGAGAAATCCTTTATGTCTTATACTGTACATAGGCAAGAAATGCCATGTGTAGTTTGAACCCATCAGCATTTATTTTGTCCAAGCTATAATGCAAACAGAAGCATATTATTTGTCTCATATGATACTCATTGGTAATTCTGCCTCCTAAGTCATTATTCAACACATATTGTTTCTCGTATCTGTTACCAGTGTTGGGTAAGTTACTTTTTCTATTACTTTCTATTTCTTTTAGAAACTTGATCCAGGAAGCTCTGTGCAATCACTAGCAAGGATGGAGAAGTACTACAAAAAGTAATACACCAGACAGTTACAGTTACTTATTTCTTTTTCTGCAAAAACAATACAAAAACAAACATTTGTCAATGCCAAATGTTGCTTGCTTGTATGTGCTGTTTAGGTATTTGGAAGTGATAGTTCCATGCCTTTCTCCCAAGACATCCACTGTGTCTTTCCGTTCAGTATTCAGAGAAGAGTGGGAGGGGCAAGGGCCACAGCAGTATAGCAGTTGCCAAGGGGGTGAAGAGGTGGACAATTGTCCATTCAAAGGCAAAAGAGTCCTGCAGGAGCTCACTAAATTGAAGGTGGACAAGGCGATGGAACCAGATGGCATATGCCCAAGGATATTAAAAGAACTGCGAAGGGAGATAGCAGTACCTCTGGCAGCCATGTTCACTGAGTCATTCAACATGAGTGAATTGGAGGAGGGCACATGTGGTCCCTCTACACAAGTCCAGCAGCAGGAAGGAGGCAGGGAACAATAGGCTGTTCAGCCTCACCTCAGTAGTGGGGAAGATCATGGAGACATTGCTTAAAGAAAGGATAGTGGGGCATCTAGATGCCATCAGAGCCCAGGACCACAGACAACATGGATTCACAGTGGGGACATCATGTCAGACAAATCTGGTTGATTTTTTTGACTGAGTGACAGAGGAAGTGAATCAGGGTGGGGCAGTGGACAATGCTTACCTTGATTTCAGCAAAGTATTTGACACCATCCCATATAGGAGGCTGATAAACTAGTTGGGTAGGCTGAGCATGGGGGAAAGGGTGGTAAACTGGGTTAGAAACTGGCTAACAGATAGGAAGCAGAGAGTGGTGGTAAATAGTGTGCAGTCTAAGGAGAGGGGATGACCAGTAGGTTGCTGCAGGGATCGGTCCTGGGGCCAGTCCTGTTCAGTGTCTTCATTAATAACATTGCAGAACATCTGAAGGGAATTTTTTCACCAAATTTTCAACATAGCCATTTTAAGACCTCTGCTCATGAACAGTGTCACTGTGATTTTCTTAATTTGTTCCAATCATTGATTGTGCACACTGAATGCGCCATTGTGCACTACATGCACGGAAACACATTTTGGGTGAGATGTGAAAAATGACAGCTGTACTGCTCATAAGGAGGTGTGGTAAAATGGCAATGTTGAAAATCTGGAATGAAAATGTTAAAAATTTGCGAACTTATGAGAGTGCGTAAGATCAGCACAACAAATGCTTATAAAACAGTAATTTTTGGGAAATCTTTCACCAGATTTTGAAAATAGCCATTTTAAGACCTCTGCTTGTGAACAGTGTCACTATGATTTTCTTAATGTGTCCCATATATTGATATCGCACACCAACTGCGCCATTGTGCACTACATGGGCGGAAACATGTTTTGGGCAAGATGTGAAAAATGATAGCTGTACTGCTCATAAGGAGGTGTGGTAAAATGGCAATGTTGAAAATCTGGAATGAAAATATTGAAATTTCACAAACTTACAAGAGTGCGTAAGATCAGCGCAACAAATGCTCGTAAAACAGTCATTTTTGGGAATTTTTTAACCAAATTTTTAACATAGCCATTTTAACACTTCTGCTCATGAACAGTGTGACTGTGATTTTCTTAATCTGTCCCGAACATTGATATCGCACACCAACTGCTCCATTGTGCGCTACATGCACGGAAACACATTTTGGGCAAGATGTGAAAAATGACAGCTGTACTGCTCATAAGGAGGTGTGGTAAAATGGTAATGTTGAAAATCCGGAGTGCAAATATTAAAAATTCATGAACTTACGAGCATGCGTAGGAACTGCACATGAACGCCAGTAAAACAGTCATTTTAGAATTTTTTCATCAAATTTGCAACATAGGCTTTTGAGAGCCCATCTTATGAACACTGGCACTGTCATTTTGTTAATCGGTCCCAAAAGGTGATTTCAAGCAGTGACTGTGAAATCACCCTTTGGGCCCAATTAATGCCATGACAGTGACAGAATTCATGAGGAGGGGTCCCAAATACCCCATGTTGAAAATTTGGTGCCAAAATTCAAAAAAATGCCTGAGAGATGCAGCAAAGTTGAAAAAACCCTGTCTATCCCATCATACAGCTTACTGGCATTTCCTCAGTTCGCGGTCAGCTTTGAAAAGTGCAGATGTGTTCCCGGTCCACCGAAGATCGTTGCGCCAAGGTCCGGAGGTAAGTATGGGTGGGGGGTGTGGGGAGGCAGGGTGCACAGAGGGTGGGTGCGGGTTGTGGGATGGGGGTAGGGAGAAGTGCCAGGGGACAGTTTTTATATTTACAGTTTTTTAATTTTTAATAAGACGACGAAGGACATTTGCCACGCTGGGGTGGGCTCCCGGCATGGCATCTGGAAGGCTGTTTGGGGGGGCTGGAGACGACGGGGGATTGGGCACCCCCATCAGCCATAACAAATTTTGTCACGCTGGGGTGGGCTCCCAGCGTGGCACCTGGAAGCTTTGGGGGGTCATGGAGCCGATGGGGGATTGGGCACCCCTGTCGGCCATACAGTGTGTGCGTGGGGGGAGGGGGAAGGTGCATGAGCATGCAGTGTGCATGCGTGCATGTGTATGTGTGTGTGTGTGGAGGGGGGAGCACTGCTCACTGAAGTGGAGCTCTTCCTTTCAACTGTACCACCACTGCATTTTCAACTGATGTCATAGACAGCTGCAGCAGTGATTGGGGAACTGGGGCAGCACCTGCAAACACACTGACTGAATTGAAAGATGGGTGCCATACCTCCGAAAACTCAGATGATGGCACTATGTTTCTTGCACATGCGTGCAAGCAACATAATAATAAAAAAACTGACAGATGACATTTATTTGAAAGTAATAGGTTAGTTACGAGTTACTTTCAAATAAATGTAATCTGTTACAGTTAAGTATTAGTTTTGTATAAAAAGACATAAGTTATTGTAACTGTAAGGTGTATTACTTTTTCTAGTACTTCTCCATCCTTGCTAGTGACTGCACAGAACTTTCTGGAACAAGTTTCCAAAAGTAATAGAAGGAAATAGAAAAAGTAACTTACCCAACACTGTCTGTAACTATGAGGTAATCTTTGTTGCTATGCTGTTATCTGTAGTATATAGCCTTCTGTAACCTACTGTAGCTCCAGGAGAGAGGGGAAGAGAAAATGAGATCTTGGAGAACCTGAGATCCTACAATTCTGGAGATTATGTACATTCTTCAGGAGAGTGGTGAGAAACTCATCTCTCTTGTGATTTTCTTTGTCACATGCTTGGCTTAAGTAGTATAATAAACATTTACTAGTAATCTTGCTTGTCTATGAATGTTTCATGGCAAACTCTGAAGACATAATAATCTGTATTATTAGTATTATTATTATTTGCTCTACACACTAAGAGTGTTTAGGCAACATAAAATGGTGACCACGAATGGAGTCTGGGTGTTTGCCAAAGTTACATTTTAATTTCCTCTGTAAATTAAAACACTGGGTGAGAAATCTCCAGTAACAAGCAGCTGAGAGTGTCTTCAGTTTAAATCTCTTTGGTCTGTTGTATGTTTTACTGTGCAGACAAAACAATCATTTGGCAGATATTCAATCTCTGTGTAATGAGTTGTTTTATTTTAGTTTGTTTTTTTCCTCCTCTTTCTCTGTGGGAACACACAGCTGTAAAGGGATCCAAACAGTAGACAGACTGCTTTCATTTGTGGTTTCAAATCCTAATGGGTCTTTACTCATCTAGGAATCCACATACGCCAAATGCTGTTTGTGTCCTGTCATGAACTTTGGTTGCAAA
Source organism: Neoceratodus forsteri (assembly GCA_016271365.2). Lineage (NCBI taxonomy): Eukaryota > Metazoa > Chordata > Ceratodontiformes > Ceratodontidae > Neoceratodus > Neoceratodus forsteri. Next base: position 1,569,865,970 of record CM057450.1, on the reverse strand, counting down.
CAAAGTTTTTGATCCACAAGCAGCTAAGGGTTTCTTATTTCTTTAAAGACCTGTCTGAAAAATCAGTACTGAAGTTGAGGCTGGATGCCACACAAATTCAAACTGCTTACAGTGGTTTAGAAGATTTTGCCAATGTGGCAAAAACCAGAAACAGTCATAAGACGGCGACTTCTGAAGACTATAGTCACTTAAACCATGATACCAAGGAAATATTCCTGAAAATGTGCTAGTGGCAACACTGTGATACTCTGAAATCAGATTACTCTGCATACAGGCAAAACATGAGTGTGCTTAATGCCAAGTCTGCTGAGAAAGTCAATGAGTTGTTATTTCAAAACAGGACCTTGACTAAGCAATGTGATTCATTACTAAGTAGTTATGAAAATAGAAGACATAAAATCTATGTTTTAAATACCAAGTGTGATAAAGTTTCTCTTGACAACAGACTAGTCTTACACTAACATACTAACATACTAAAATTCCAGCTGAATAGGCCCAACAGTCTCTTGAGTCTGCTTGATTTTCAGCACCTGCACTGAGGGCCGATTTTGATGTCCCCCCCTTAGGTTATACTGTCCCCAGTTCCAGATGTTCCACCTGTATTATGCCTGGTCAGATTTACCCTCCCCCTGTACCTGTCCCATCTCCTCTTAAACCTGCCCACAGTCTTCATCTCTACCAGCTCCCTGGGCAGGGTATTCCATGGCTCCACCACCCCTTCAGTGAAATAACATCTCCTCCTCTCCCTTCTGAGCCTGCTCCCTTCCAGCTTACACCCATCACTTCTTGTTGTCCCGCCCTCCTTCCTTTGGAGTACCCTGACTGGGCCTCCTTTATTGATCCCTTTCATGTACTTAAAGACCTCTATCATGTCCCCCCACTCCTCCTCCTCCTCTCCTCCAGGGTGTACATGTTGAGCACCTTGAGCCTTTCCTCATAGGTCCTCTCACACAGGCCCCAGATGATTTTGGCTGCCCTCCTTTGGACCCTCTCTAGGAGTGTAATGTCTCTCTTTAAATGTGGTCTCCAAAACTGTACACAATACTCTAGGTGTGGTCTAACCAAGCAGTTGTACAGTGGAAGGATCACTTCCGCCTTTCTGGAGGTAATCCCCCTGGCGATGCATCCCAGCATCCTATTTGTCCTTGTCGCTGCCCTCCTACAGGTCTACAAGTTTTCATTTTAACATCTTCCACTACCCCCAGGTCCCTCTCACCCTCCATGACTTGGATCATGTCTCCTCCCAAGGTATACCCCTGGCCTGGATTTCTGACTCCCAGGTGCAGAACCTTACACTTCTCCACATTGAATTTTAGTTTCCATTTTCCTGACCCCCTTTCCAGAGCCTCCAGGTCCTCCTGCAAGGCCACCCTCCTCTCCAACCACCACTGCACATAGCTTTGAGTCATCTGCAAAGAGACTCATCTCACTCCTGATCCCCCTCCTGATGTCTGAGATATAGGCGTTGAACAGGAGTGTCCCCAGCACTGACCCATGGGGAACCCCACTAGTAACCCACCTTGGGGATGAGGCTAACCCTCCAACCACCACCTTCTGAGTAAGCTCAGAGAGCCAGTTTCCCATCCATCTTAGCAACTGTCTCCCTACCCCCATTTCCTTCAGCTTAGCCAGCAGGCCACTGTGGGGTACCAAATTAAATGCCTTGCTAAAATCCAGAAAGAGGACATCCACTGGCCTACCCTGGTCCAGAGCTCTCATCACCCAGTCATAGAACTCAATAAGATTTGTCTGGCATGATCTTCCCGTGACAAAGCCATGCTGCCTATCATCCAAGTACCCAGTTTGCTCCAGTAACCCCCATAGCCTTTCCTTGACAATACCCTCCATCACCTTGCCGACCACTGATGTCAGGCTAATGAGCCTGTAATTTCCCACCTTCTCTCTTGATCCCCCTTGTGGATCAGCATGACATGGACCACCCCCCAGTCTTGGGGAACCCACCCAGTAATCAGAGAGATGTTGAAAAACTCTGCTAGAGGGACTGCCAGGACATCTACCAGTTTCCTCAGCACCCTGGGATGTATCTTATCTGGCCCACTATGAGAAAGTCTTGCGGGCTGAAGTTAGATTATTTCACAGTGTGCTCATTCATGTATTTGAGGAGCTAGAATGTAAGAGTAAGAAAAATGCCAAACTTACCACTGTGTGCAGAAACTTGGGAAAACCAGTTATCCATGATGCGTGTGATACCAAATCTGAGGTTGATCATATAAATTACAAGGCAAAAATGTACCTTGCACCATCAGCCAGAGGTATTGGCAAGGCATACTAACTTAATGCCCAAAGACCTTGCCTCTTCTCATGTTAAAGAGTTTGATTTTGAACACTCACAGTATGCTGTGGGGTGGACTAGAACAAATTATAGCCACTTGCTTTTCTGTGATTCACAAAATGGGGAATTGTTAGAGTCTCAAAATGGTGGACACACATGTTGTCAGGTTGCATCCCCATATCATCCCCAAGATGACCGCTCATGGTCATGTGATGATGGTCATAACACAGTAACCCAAGATGTCAATGAGGTAATCCAAAACGGCCAACCACCACATCATGGAGGTTGGATCATGCAGTCACAGGGGCCTGTGATTGCTGCCATAACCAAACAAAACATACCGAAGGTTTTTGGCAAGATTAATAATGTTATCAGTAAGACTAATGTTTCTGAGGGACAGAAGATTCTCATTAAAAATAATGTTGATGTACTTTTGAATAAGGTTGGTACGCAGTCTGTCATGAAGTAAGTGTCTGCTGCAGAAGAAGCAGCTGCTGCTAGCAGTGTTTACTAATCTAGAGCATCCTTGGTTAAGGAACACATTGCAGTTAATTACATGAAATGTTGTGATTCTTCCCTAGGCAATTTAGCATCAGCTTTCCCTGAGAAGTCTGAATGCTCTGCTTTTCCTATGCAGTGCATTATTACCTTAAGCTGTAACATTAAAAACAATGTTGCTACTGTCCAGAAACCTTCTGGTGGGGAAACCCACTTTACATTTGATGGGGAAGGGGACAACTCTGATTGTGAAAGTCACGTGGCTATGATATTTTCAGCATCACAGGCCACATTGAGGGGAAGGGATACAAGTTTGATTTCTGAACCCTTGCAGACAACTGCTACAGCACTACTTTCTCCACCACTGGTGGCTACTGAACTATAATCCATAGCTGGAGAACTACATGCAACTTGCATACCACTTTTCTCCACTGTGCAGACACTCCTGATAGTGCCAGCACCACCAGCACATGATGCAGAACCCCCTTCACCAATGACACATGGATCATCCCATACTGTGGCTGCAATAGTAGGCACAAGCCAGGAACAGTCTGGGTTATTCCCAGCACATGCAATAGCAGACACAAATCAGAAACAGTCTGGGTTATTCCCAGCACAAACAATGGCAGGCACTTCTGGTAAGAAGGCAAGGTATCCTAATACTGATATCATTGTCTGTTCTTTTGGGATCACTAACCATGGTCCCAACATTGGTTAATCCTAACCCAGCTTTAGGGTATACTGAAACTGCTACATTAGAGACAGCAATCTCAGCAGTTTTAGCCCCAAAATACAATGGACACATCAGACCCATTGCTTATGTATCCCAGATGCTCACCCCAGTGGAGCTAAAATACAACCCTTGTGAATGGAATCTTTTGGCTACATACTGGGCAGTGAGATACTTTGAGTACATCATTGGATATGCATTAATTATGCTGCATTCCAATCATTTGCCAACTAGCTTTCTGTTGTCAGACAGAGTAAAAGATGTCTCCGTATCCAATGCCAGAGTTACACACTGGTCTCTAATTTTACAGGATCATGACATCACTGTCCTTCCTATCAAAACTCCATCTTTCTTGGCCCATGGAATACAATTTTCAGGAGAGACCCATGATTGTTCACTCCAACCCACTGACCTACCTGTCCCAGGGCCCTTTCTGAAAGAACCCCAGAAAGTGTTAAAAGACACCACTGTGTGTCATGTTTTGATGATGACTCAGCCACACATACCAACAAAGGTCAGATAACAGGTTCTGGAATTCTTATTTTACATTCTGGTGATGACAGAGTGTGCATGGTTAGTAATTGCATCATCGTATATGTACGATTCACAGGCATTGGGAAAACACACCTGGCAAAAAAAATGAAAAGCAGGGAGGCAAGGAGTCTCCTTATTAGCACAAATGTTTGTGGATGGTTTACAGAGCTGGAAAGTCCTTGAGGAAAACACAGCTTGTGTTAAGAGAGGAATAAGGAGATTTTTCCTTACATAACATGATACCAGCACTCCACGAGAGGGTTACGTTCAGCACACTTTAAGAAACGGCCTTGATCTAATTACAAAAGCACTGCAGAAACTGTTTTTTTGTTTTATTACAGTTTCTAAGTGGGTCTGTTTCTCTCTGACTGAATTTCTTTGGAAGAAAACAAACTTCTGTTCCAATACTCCTAATATTACCTTTGTGAAATACAGAGACTTGATTGTGTACAACCCTAACCTAACCATTTTAAATATGAACTGTACTTTCATAAGGTTTGAGCATATTCTAAAATGTGAACCTTATGCTCCAAAAGAAGGACCCTCATTTGAGGGCAGTGAATATGTTCCTTAATAAAGGAACTGAGCAATAACTTCCAGAAATAGTTCTTATAAGAAAGTGAAAATGACATTCACCTAACCAATGATGGCCTATTCATTTGGAACATCACTGCTGTAACACTCATGAAAAGTTAAGGGTAATTCCTGAACACCAGAGAGTAGATTTCATCTGCTGTACCAGGTACATGATATTCCAACTGGTGGATCAGACTGAAATCTTCTTTCTTGTGACCACACATGAGAAAAGATGTAGAACACTGCATTGGTAACTGTTTGATCTGTGCATAAAACAATCCTATACCAGCTAGGAAAAATAAATTGTTACCCCAGAGGCAATCAGGCCCCTGGAACAACATTCAGATTGACTACATTGGCCCTATGACAACCACTTAGAAGAACTAGTTTGCACTACTGATCACCAACCTAATGGAGCAACACAGCCAAAGTGACTGCAAATGTCTTGGTAAACAAGCCATTTACCAGGTAGGTCTGCCCCTAAAGGTAAAGTCTGATTATAAGGATCCGGCTTTATAGCCAAAGTAATGCAGGAAATTTTGGATTTGTTATGGGTAAAACAAAAGTCTCATATCCCTTACCACCCATAGTTATCAGGACAGGTGGAATGGGCTAACAGTCACATCAAAGTTCTGTAATCCAATCTTGTTCAGAAAAACCCCAAAGGACTGGTATTCATTATTGTCTTTACTCCTTATGGCTATAATAGGGACACCCTCTGCAGGTACACAGTGTACCTCATTTTTTGAAAGCATGACCGGACGGTCCATGATACTCCCAGAATATTTATGTCTGAACCTGTGTACTGCCACTGCTGATGGAGCATTAGTAGATAAATATGTTAACTCAGTAAGACATCCAAAAGGTACACTTGTTTGCTTCACAATATATGAGCAAGACCCAACAACAAGCCCTATCCCATTGTGAACAAACTCAGTCCAGCAGTCTACCAAGTTAGACTGTCTCACAATATCGATCACTGATAAATGGCTACATGCCAATCAAATGAACCTGTTTAAAGAAGATCAAATTATTTTCCATAGGCCAGTGGTTGGAATAGTACTAAACTAACTGTGTTTTCCTTTTCCCTTTCCTTTTAGGTTCCAGAGAGAGAGAGATGCTTGCTTTTATGCTTATTTTTCTTTTTAAAAGTATGGGTCTTCTTACAAGCCCAAAGTGCACATCTTATTGCAGATAAGAACCAGTGACCTAAACCTAAACAGCTTATTGAGGCAGAGTACCTTACAAGCCCACATGATTTAATTGCATCCTGTAGAATTCACACTAAAGTCCTAAAAGACATGGTCATCATCCAGAAGGGTAGTGAGGCCCTACTGAATGTTATGATCATTGCTTTGGATCAATTCTAGCAGCTAGACTTCATCTGGACTCCTGTTTATATTTTATTGATAATCAGGAATTTTGCATTAAAATTTTTATGGCAATAAAAGCCATTACACCTTAAGGTTTGAGCCAATGATGCCCCATAATTTGAGACACCTAATACTGAGTGCCCAAAACAGAACCCTGGTCCACCCAGTGGTCTAATAGCCACTTCTCAACCAGGTACCCTAGTTAATAATATGCAGTTCATGCACAACCCAGTGATTTTCAAATCTCACCCTTTAGTACTTGAATGATTTGTTATGTTTCACAACAAACATTTCCCACATTTTTTTTTAATAATGATGTGACTGGATTCCCTGGCAGCATACCAGGTACTCAATAATGACCCCTACACAGGAACTGATAGCACCACACACATACACATACACACACACAGGATTTTCACATCCTGACCACTAGTGGTACATCTTATGACAGTAAACCTACCTGAATGCACTAGGCACTTTTTTTCTCATTTTTTTTTAAAACACAGGTTTAGAATCAGGCCTATTTGGATCTCACATATCTATCTGAAATTAAGGGCTGATATAGCCATTATTTAAGCACATATGTTTAAGGTTTATGATAGTATGAAATATAATATCATATCCCCCCATTGCATGGTATACATGGTCTTGCTCATTAAAAGAGTGATTTATTTTTACAATATCAAGTATATTGTGAAGAGGTTTGACCTGACAAATGTTCGTATTAATGAATTATTTTCTGCTCACATTAAGGAAGCAGACGAGCATCACATAGCTAGGAAAGTCCTTTGCACTGCCTATAGCTATTATGTTCTTACAGCCCTTTGGTTATCTCTTCTGGGATCTGGAATTTGGACATAGCCTTGATCTCATACATGACAGATGTATGGGTCAGTGGCATTGACACATTTTGCACTTCTATTGCATGTGTTAACAAATGTTTATTTGAATCTAGCACTATTCCCTTGCCAATAACAATGAACCTTGGATATGTCACCATACACACCAGTATTTCTCCTTGTTTTGAAACTTACTCCTGCACAATCCAGGAAACCATGTTTGTGACTCTCACAGTGTCATTGCCATATTTTCATCCAGCAACATCCATCTCTGATTGTCTGGCAACCATCCATTCTATTGGTCATCTTGATGGGAACTTTTATTGTGAAAAGGTTGAAACTACCTCCTTTCCTTGTTTACCATGAGGTTTACCATGAGGTCTTGGGATCATGATTGACTCCGAACTTTGATTGTACCTGAAAGAACACCACCTTTTATGCAGCTGTGACATCTTCCAACTTGTCTTACCAACTTATGAATACTGGCCTAAAAACTGAAATTAGGCTTCCACTTGTGAACTCTCAAACAAACTGTATTCAGTCCAGTCAATTAAGAATCTATGATCAAGCTCATTGTTATGCATGCTATGGAGCAAGTCTGGGGTGGGGGCAATCCCCTAACTTCAGCAAGAAGACTCTTCTTCATTTGATCTACAATCAAGAAATCCATGTTCTTTACTGCTTGTTTTTCCAAACATGGCTGGCACCTCATTCAAACTGAGTACTGTCTTAAATATTTACACTTTGTGTAGCTGTGTGATCATCTTCAACTGAACACTGTTGCTATTCCATTGTAAAACTCAATGTGAGATCTAATGCACCCACTGCTGAGGCCTCTAAAAATACTATAGCCTCCTGAACATTTTAATCTACCTTTGAAAAATCTAAATGCTTCGAATCTGAACTATGAATCTTCATCTAACACTTGAAGAAATCCTAGATTTATCCCTGGAACTTTTCATAGTTTATGGCTTGTGGACATTGACATTTTGTGTCCTGTTCAACTTACCAACTAAAAAATGGCATTCTTCAAGGTGGTATATTCTGCTGATGTGGAACATTGTGTGGTGACCAACTCCACATTCTTCTGATATGGACTAACATTTATACAAAGTGAACTTTTCTAACTTCTATTTTTACTCCCTAAACAAGTAATAGGTTATTTGGTAATTACACCTGTTCCCATCCTGGAACCAGATATCATTAAGTCTAGTCCTAACTATCTTGATGCCCTATCTCAATTTTTACTTAATTTTAATATCCATACAGGCAACTTAAGTTTGTCCCTTCAATATATTCCCACTAGGACAGATACACATCTGATACATATTAGAATTTACTGATTATTTTGACATTGAAAAACCCCACTGTGAAGTTTTATTCCAAATGTTTATAGTAATATAAGGTTTACTAACATTTTCCCTTATAATTACCCTGAAACACCACCGTGATGAGTTAAACTTCCTCTAGCAGGCTCATGCCTTGAGCCTGTAGATGAACGGTGCCTAACCATCTTCTTTTTGTTGTAGTGCCACTTTTACAATTAGGGCAACAAAGAGGGGACTGTTGCCCCTGGGTTATGACCCCTATTGTCCCACATACACCTCAAATACACTGTATTCCTGGTCTATTATACTGTGATACTGCTATTTTGCACTAACATATAGATATAGGCACCCATCATATAAGCATGAGTGCCAGAAATGTGCCTTGCTGCTAATATATGCCAATGTTTACATCCTTTTATAAGGTTAGATCATGCATGACTATTATACCTCACCATAATGCATTATGTTTGTCTTTTACATATATTCCGTATATAATCTACCTAATCACTGATAAGATGACTCTGAGGGATCAACAGTGATCACTTTATACACTATATATATATTATGATATAATATATATATATATATATATATATATATATATATATATATATTTATATTTATATTTATATTATCATATAATCATATGTAGTTGTGGCTAGTCAGCACTTCTCTTTGTCTAAGCAAGCTGACAAAGAGAGAAATCCTTTGTTATGTCTTATACTGTACATCGGCAAAAAATGCCTCTTGTAGTTTGAACCCATCAGCATTTCTTTTGTCCAAGCTATAATGCAAACAGAAGCATATTGTCTGTTATGATACTCATTAGTAATTCTGTCTCCTAAGTCATTATCCAATACATACTGTTTCTCAAATCTGCAACTATGAGGTAATCTCTGTTGCTATGCTGTTATCTGTAGTATATAGCCTTCTGCAACTTAATGTAGCTCCAGGAGAGAGGGAGAGAGAGAATGAGATCTTGGAGAACCTAAGATCCTACAATTCAGGAGATTATGTACATTCTTCAGGAGAGTGGTGAGAACCCAATCTTACTTGTGATTTTCTGTCACATGCTTGTTGTAAGTAGTATAATAAACATTTATCAGTACTCTTGCTTGTTTACGAATGTTTCTTGGGAGACTGCAAAGACATAAGAATCTGTATTATTAGTATTATTATTATTTTCTCTACACACTAAGAGTGTTTAGGCAACACATGGTGAGTGAGTCTGGTTTGCACAGTGCCACACCCCCTATTGCCTGGTCCCAGAGTAGCTATCCCTGGTGTTTGTGCTTGCCCCTCCCTCCAATGCTGCCCTGTAGGTCCCATACATAATTCCCTGGTGTCCAGTGATCCCTCACCCCACCTACACCCATGCATGGTTGTCAGATACCCATTTCATGGTGTCCAGTATTCCTTCCCCCCATCCACTGTCAGCCGATATGAAAAAGAAATATCCCTGGCATCCAGTGGTCCATCCCCCAACTGTACTCATTTCTAATAGTTGGACAACTGTTTCATGGTATCTAGTGGTCCCTGCACCCACCCAATGTCTGCCTGATATGAAAGATAAATATCCCTTGTGTCCAGTGGTCCCTCCCTTAACCCAATCCCCATCCAATGTGAAAGAGAAATTGTCCTAGTGTCTAGTGGTCCTTTTCCCACCTGATGCCTGTCTGATGTACAGTGATACTATTCCATGGTGTCTAGTGGTCTGTAGCGGGGTTGGGATAGTCAGGATAACAAATCAAGCAGACTCACAAACTTAGTGCATAAAAAGTGATGGAAAGGCACTTATCATTTTATTTTTGTCAGGAAACATTGACTTCAGGATTCACAGAAATCAGGAAAATAAAGTTAGTTCAGTCTCAACAAAATAATGAACAGATGAGCAACACTCAGGATGAGCCACTGCTCTGCCCAGCAGTGCCACCAGGCTATCTTCTTGCAAACATACATACTTCAGCAGTCCACCACCTCTGGCAGTCAGCTCCAACTGACATCCTCTCCTCTTAACTCCCTAGTGGTAATCTTTTATACATTTCTGGAGAGTGACTTCATAATCAGATGATCCTCCCTCTTTTTGACAAAATCAAAATAACATACTACAGGTTCCCTTTTTTACCATACATTTTCATTCCTAATCATCAGGTGTATAAGTGTATAACAGTATTTGTACTAAATAATCCCATAACCTTACTTTGATGTCCTAAAACAATGTTCATAGAGTTAATTAGTCTCAATAAAGCTAAGCCCCTCCCTTGATGGAGACATCACTCATTACAACTTCTATAAAAGCAGACAGACTGTGGGCTGCCAACCCTATAGAACACCCATGCAGCCCAACAGGTAAGACAAACAAGAATATATTGCTCACTTTAAATTTACTTCTTTGTCAAAGGGCACACCATGCAATATCTAGGGACTCCCTGGTCTCATTTCCTACATGGGGTTTGTTAGTGCAACTTCTTTGTTCATTTAGAAGCTAGCATACTTCCACACTTTAAAAAAAAAACTCTGTGTTTTAGTTTATTGAAATGCTCAATACAGAGAGCTCTGTTTCAGAGGAGTTGCTAACAACAAAGGTTATCTTAGTTTTTATTTTATTCAGGTTCTCTCCCTTCTCTGCAACTATTAATTTGAAAAGTAAAACTCTTTTCTTTCAGCTCATTAGAGGCATGAACCGAGCTGCAGATGAAAATCTTTTCTTAGGGTTTTCTATGTCCTTGGGGGGGGGGATTTCGAAAACTGCAGAACTCCTACCTGAACCAAACAATAGTTTCCCCCTTCTACTAAAATAAAGTAGAGCAGATTGGTAATTCCTTCTTCTATTAACTAAACCAATGCTCCAAAAACACAGCATAAGGTAACGAAATGACAAGGGAAAGGAAACACTATTAATTTTGCTTGTTCATTATATTTCTGTATAACAGGCTATTTGCTCAACCAAATCTAACAGATAATGCTATAAAAACTAAGGACCTAACAGGCTATTTTAAAAGGGTCCTGCAAAGCTGTAAAACAGACAAGCTACAGAACAACTCTTACAATATATTGTGTCTGCCCCACTGGTCACTTAAGGTACTTCCACTTTTATGGAAGCAATACCCCTTTAATATATCCATGTGTATATATTAATATGTTTCTACATTTCACATAAATGCCTTCACTATTCAGCATCTGGTACTTTATACCTAAGCACTTTATCTCTTTGGGGGGGTACTTGGAAGAATATTAGGGCCTGTACCCATCACAGGGAGCACCCTGTGACATGGTCCCTCCCCACCCGATGCCCACCCAGTGTACAATAATGCTATTTCGTGGTATCTACTGGTACCTCCCCCACCAGAAGCATGCTGATATACAGTAATACTATTGCCTGGTGTCTAGTGTTCCTTCCCCCTACCCAATGCCCTTTAAATAAGATGTGCACTCCCTGCTCCTATCAAACAGTGGGTGGCCGAGGTGGAGGGTGGAGGGCTGTGTCACTTATCATCCACTGACCATGGCACTGATAGTCAGGTGAGTGGGACCAGGAGGGTGGGTTGTCAGTGCTTTGGTTGGGGGAGCACTTTCCACTACCAAGGGATGGGCTGTGGGGGGCGGCTCCGATCACTGTTAAGGAGTGGGACCAGGGCTTTGTTTTGGGGATGACTTCCTTACAAAAGGCAATTTATTTTTCCAGTTGGATGGGGATTCAGTGGGGGGAGGGACAATTAGACACCAGGGCAATTTTCCTTTCATATTGGACAGGGATTGGGTGGTGGTAGGGAGGGACTGCTGGACACCAGGGATATTTCTCTTTCATGCTGGGGTTGACATTGGGTGGGGGGAGGGACCACTAGACACCAGGGACACTGTTTGTTTGGATCAGGACTGGTGCCTGGGGGGGCTGCCACACTTCCTCTGCAAACTGCTAGGGGCTGCATAGGAGTAGTCATGGTCTAATATGGTATTTGTGCTGTGCAAGGGAACCACACAAAATGCCCTTGTAGACCACAGATACTCTGAATATTGAACTGCACTGATATTGAGGTCTCCAACCCTCCAATTGCATTGTTCTCCCTCCCACCGTTTGCCCAGGAGCAAACCCTGTTTTCCCAAGCTAACCAGGCTTTTTAATATGGGACATCCATACAAACTAGGATTTGTGCCTGGGCAAACTTTTGAATACCGGCCAAAGAAATCACAAACACTGTAAATGACACATATAGACAAAGGAGAGGAAGTGGGCAGTGGGCACACATGTCCACGTATTTTAGGAATGCACCATGTTATGTCCTTTTTGGATGGACTTCCAAGTAATATTAACAATCAAGTTTAGGCTGGGGTAAATACAGAGACAACACATTTAGTGCTTGGTCTGTGGCCTAAATGTGTTTCCAATTAAAAATATTAGCTATATGTACAACATTTGGACAGCAAGTGCATCAAGAGCTATAACACAAGCTTTGTTGGCTCCAGAACCTCCCAGTTTATTGAGAGGACCAGGTATCTATAAGAAACTTTTAAAAATGGAGCATATAGATACAAACTTAAGACTATGGCCTGATAAAAATATTACTAGATGGATGCCATGCTTTACGATCCAAGAAGTCAGAAAATGAATCTTGATTCTAAAGCACCTAGCAGCATTACTGTGATAGAGTACAACTTGGAATGTTATATGATAAGACTTGATAGGTTCTCTTATGGTTCCTGACGAAACATTAGAGTGAAACCTGCAGTAATCTTATTGCATTCTACAGTCTATCAGCTTAATAAAATAATAGTTACAAACGCATGCCCAGCTAGTAGGGACAAAATCAAACATATTGAACGCTGTACAGTAGTATGTTGCACAGTTGTAGGTATGTATGCATTTATAGTTGAAAATTAATACTTTATAAGTTCAAAAATAAAATAAAATTGATATGGCTTTCTCTTCCCTCAGGGCTATCAGTCCTTAGTTTAAAAAAATTGTTAAGTAAATCCTTCATAAATTCCCCCAAAACCTCAATTCACTTTGATCTGTCCCTGCTGCAGCAGGTCCTGCAGCTGCCAGTGCAGGCTCAAACTGTGCACTCTTTCCTTCTCCTTCTCCTTCTCCTCTTCTCTCCTCTCCTCTATTCTCTTCTCCTCTCCATTCTGCATCCCTCCCCCTCTGGCACAATTTCCTTAGCCTGCCTGTCTGCCAGAAACTGCAGTTAAATGTAATGAGGATTAGCTAACTGGAATGATAATGCACCATAATCTGATTATTTTTTAAAGTTTTCTGATTAATGATCACCCATTTTGCACATAAAAAGAAGCTCCTTCAGTAGCCAGGTCCTTGCCCTATGAGAAGCAGCTGGAAATGGTACTGAAATATGTGCACCATGAAGAGTTCTTGATCTGTAGTGTTGCTAATGGGCTGCCACAGGTCATGTGTTTTGTCAACAGCTTGGACGTGCTCAGTGTGTGCTTCCTGTAAAAAGTGCTGCATCGTGAAGTCAAAGTTCCAAAATACCAACGGACAACTGAGTTTCTTTGGACCTGCTTCCACTGTGTTCAAAATGCAGATTTTAACATATTCACCAAATGCGTTTTCTGCACTGATTCATCCTTACTGTGTACTAGCTCTAGATCTTAGATGTACCTCTTGTAAATAAACAATTGCATTGTGTGTTTGATAAGGTGTAGTATTGGGTGTTTGTGAACAGGCTGCTAGTAAATGTAAACAAAATCAAAATAATGATATTCTTAATGAATGCAGAACACTTGCAAACTTTGATATCTATCCAACTAAATGGGAGTGCCTAGGAAAAGAGTAAAACCTCAATTATCTAGTGACATGGCTAGATCCCTGGCTGGATTCCCATCTAACAATTGATCATCACACATAACATGTATCAAAAAGTATGCACCAAAAGAATGCCATGATATACAGACTAAGGATGAACTGATGAGAAAAGTGTAAACTTTACATAGGCTTCAATTCAGAGCCTCTGTCTCTGAGCCCTTTTTAACACTTTGGGTCCTGGGTATGGGGGACTACCAGACTAAAATAAGGGGTAAGAGGCAATCCTCCACCACACCTTACCTTGAAGATAGACCCCTTGAAAACTGAAGTGTTTGCCTGCACAAGAGTGTAAGTTCTAGTTCAGTAATCCTGTATGTGTATGGTGTTTGACAGTGTGGAAATTGTATACACACCTGACTATTACTGCTGCATTTGTATAACCAGTGTCTAGTACAGTAACAGCCATGGACATTGCTAGCTATTTCCAGATATTTCACAACATTTCTAAAGAGTTTCTCTCTGCTGCCCCTACTGTGGAAATGGAGAAAGCAGGAGATATATCTGTAAATATCACAGAAATTTCTGGAAATAGCTGGCAGTGTCTGTGGCTGCTACTGTAATATAGTAGTCATTTTCTTAAAGACTAGAGTAACTGTTTGCTTGTAACAACATCTCTGAGGGAAAGGTATCTGGATAAAGGAGTGCATAGTAAAGGGTCTCCAAGAGAATAAAATATGTCCTATCCAGAGTAGAAATCCAGGGTTGCATTAACATAGACAGTACCCATAGGCTGGAAACTTCAGGCGCCCCCCCCCCAAACATGGCTCAATTTAGGGGATAGCAACAATGCATGCAGTATTTGTTGTTTGCATGACTCCTGAATAAAGCACCTTTTTCACTGCACCACTTTGACCACAGCTTTTGTTCTTGGAGTGCAGTTTTGTTTTACTTGTGGATCAAGTTTGTTACTGCAGCTCTGTCTAAGAGGGCCAGTACTGCACTTTTCTGTGTTACAGGCTTTGGATATTTGGTGTCTTGGCTGCTAAATCAAATGACATTACTGTGGTGTCTGCCTACCTACTAGCTGCCTAGTTAGAGCCCACCTCTTCTCCTTTGCATGGAAAATACTTCGATTTTATTGCTGTGGGGTTTTGGTGGTTTCTTTACTGATTTGTTAATTGGCCAGGAGTCACTTTGGTATTTCACTAATCACTATCTCTCCCTTGTGTGCAACAGTTGTTTGCAAAGCCATTGCTACAGTTTGCATGTGGACTGCTTTATTTCTTTCTTTTTTTTCAGCCCTCAAAGGCATGAGCATGGACTTCAACTCAAAGCCAGAATTTGTGAATGAAACATAACAAGAATAAACCTGAAGCACAGCCAGAGACTTTGAAAGGATGGTAGCATCTATTAGATGGAGGAGGGTACAGGATTTTCTCCGAGGATTTCTAAGTCTGCCTCAGGCCTGAGTTGGGCTCTACAATGCTGGTGCACCAGCGAAACTGCCAACAGCCACTATAGCGACACTGTAGCATCGCCCACTATCCCACCACAGGTACCGCAGATCAGGACAGTGACCGCCAGCACAGCGAACGACCTGCGGTACAGAGCACGACTGTCCAGCATGTGAGGGGCACTGCCCCCACCTCTAGCTGAGCATCCCCCCACCAGTAGTGACACCATGCAGAAACAGCCCCCACCACATTGGAGAACCACCCCCAAGGAGAGCATCAGCCACCCTGGAATGGGCACCCCCACCCCCAAGTGGACAGACCACCCAGTAGGCAGCCTCCCCAGCAATAAGCCATACACAAATGGAGTGCCACCCTGGCAGAACAGCATGCCCCAACCCCTGGTGTACAGGCCGTGCACCCCCCCAGCAGCCACAAAAGGACAAAGTGCAACCACCCCAATGGCATAATGTCCCCCCCACTGTGGACACCAATCCCACTTGCACACCCCAGACACAGAACACAGGAGACAATATTGCTGCTGATAATGGTTTAATAGTGCACAAGCACAGCACTCTGCCACATAGGGCCCGGTGAGCCACACGTGATACCCAACACCCCACCAACACACATGCCCCCCCAAGGGGAGAGAGCAGTCTGGCCACTGATCCACTGGCACCTCACACTACACAGTTGCCATGTGCCACCAGTGCACAGGTGCTGATGCCTACCTGTGTGCTGGTGCACTCCATGTTGACGTGTTTGCTCCTGGGTCTGTGCATGGAGTATCATGGTGCAGCTACGGCCATTGTGTTGGTGTGTCACAGTGGTGCACGCCCTCTTCCTGTACCTTCTGTGTGCTGTGTGTGTGCTTGCTGTGGGGGTGCACACCATAGCTTTTGCCACACCAGTCCCCGATGCTTTCTGTGGCAACATCTCTCCATTCAGCCCACCGTGTTGTTGGGAGTCAGCAGCCACAGCTGTTCTGCACATCATTGCAGGGTACCTGTCACTGTGGCACACCTGTCAGGATGTTAGATGTCACTGTCAGGCCATCGCTGTACTAGATTCACTGTTGGGGTTTTGACATGTGATCAGTAAGCACCAGAGTTGCATAAATCAGTGAAGGATCATTTTTTTCAGACTAAAAAAGCTGAAAGTAAATGACACTAACTTACTAGGAAGCGATATAGTGTGGTGGTTAAGAGCACTGAACTGCAATCCTGGAGATCTGGGTTTGAATCCCATCATCTCCCACTTGCATATTGTAGGACTCTGAGCAAGTCACTTAACTTCCTTGTGCTCCCGGGTCACACCCAGAAACAAGCTCTGACTTAGTGTGCCTTTTCAGGTTAAACAATTTCCCTTCCCCCAATTACAACAGTGTCTCACTTAAGAAATACATGGAAAAGCAATAGATTCCCAGTCAGATCTGTGCAGTGACAAAGGACCTTGGGGGCTTTTGCAAGAATAGTTAGTACAAACTGAGGTGGGAAGAGGCACTTGAACTTTGTTCATTAGCACAACCTGATCCAGGACGCTTACCAAGGAGTTAGTAACTCACTGGGTAAACTCTTTGAATCCTTCAATACTTTCACTTACCTAAGGGAAACCCCACAAAAAATCAAACCTCTTTGTTCTGCTCTGTGCTCCCAAAAAGCAGAAACACTGAAGTTGGTCATCGATGTCAAGAGTTATGTTTCTGAGTCCCAAAAGTGCTGATGTACAACCTTAACTGAATCAATGCCGAGTCACTGTCCAAAAGAAAGAAAAGCTGCCTGAAATACAGCCTTCTTATAAACCAAGCACACCCTGCCCAGAATTCCCTGGCCACTAAAAGCAATTTGCCACCAGTAGGATTTTGAAATCCAATCCACCATTGATTGGGGAGGTTAAGCACCATGTCAGTGAATGATGGAACAGAATTGGGAGGCAGGGACATTTGCTGCAAGGGTGGGGGGGGAGACAAGAGATAACTCAGCATAAGCATTTTTTCAGTGGAGACGGGGAGGAAGAGAGAAGGGAGGAAGGGGAGCCAAATGATGACAGTGGGTCACAGCTGGAGTCAGAATGGGTTGTACTGTTTTTTTGCTGGCATGGACTCCAACTTATCACACTAGTTAAACCTGCAGTGTGTGTGTGTGTGTGTGTGTGCATGCGTTCATGCGTGCATGCAGTGTGCGGCAAAGCCAGACTCACAGCACTCAGTGGACTCAGGCAGCACCAGCAGAGTCAATGAACAAGCAGTCAAAAACATATATCTTTTGGCTTATTCGCAGGCTCCCCTAAATAGCCAGCACCCCTAGGCTGCAGTCTACTTTGCCTATGCATAAAAACAGCCCTATAGAAATCCTCACTGCAGGGAGCTTCAAGGGTAGAAGCAGTGAAAATTGGTTATCACAGCACTGGGGTCTGTGCTTTTGCTGTAGTCTGATATTCAGTGTGGCCAAATGCAAGGTGGCACATTTGGGGGTAAAAATCAGAGGTAAAACCTACACACATTGTGGAGTTCTTTTTGCCTGTGGTGAAGGAAGAAAAGGATTTGTGGGTCATAACAGACAGGGTTAAAAGCAGTGAAAGCCATGCATAGCCACTGTTAAGATGGCCTGTAGAATTCTGGGATACATATAACAACAGAGAGGGGGACATAATACTGTCACTTTACAAGGCCCTCTTGTGGCTCTACCTGCAGTGCTTTTTGCAGTTGTCTCCTTGGTACAATAAGGACATTAAGTCAATTATAGGGTGAAATACAGGACCATCAGAATGACTAGAAGTATGGGGTGTGGAATTCTGAGGAGACACTAGAGATCCTTAACATGTTCACCCTGTGGAAAAGGAGGCTGAGAGTGGGCAGTCTTTTGTATACTCCTGGGTATCAACAAGATTGATCAGTGTGAGATGTTTGATGTGATGCCCTACAACAGGATGCAGGGACATGCTCTGAAGTTCGGGGAGGTAAATTCAGTGGTAGAGTTGTTATGCCTGGGTTATGCCCCCTATCATCCCACATATTCCTCACATACACCTCACACTGTATTCCTGGTCTGTTATACTGTGATACTGTTATTTTGCACGTATATATAGATATGGGCACACATCATATATGCATGAGTGCTAGGGATGTGCTTTGCTGCTAAGATATGCTAATATTGTCATGCATGATTCATTATACCTCACTATAATACATTTATCTAGATTAGTCTGTCTTTCATAGATATTCCATATATAATCTACCTAATTACTGATATGATGACTCTGAGGGATCATGAGTGATTATTGTATACTTATATTCTCACATAATTACATGTAGTGTGAGTATTACACTCAGGCAGATATGACACATGTAATAGGGCCCTGTCATCAGTTCTCTTTGTCTAAGCAAGCTGACACAGAGAGAAAGCCTTTGTTATGTCTATATTTTATACTGCATAAAAGCAAGAAATGCTGCATGTAGTTTGAACCAGTCAGCATTTCTTTTGTCTAAGCTATAATGCTAATGGAAGCATATTCTGTCTCATATGATACCCATTAGTAATTCTGTCTCCTAAGTCATTCTCCAATGGAGAATGACTTAGGACCAATACATATTGTTTCTCATATCTGTAACTATGAGGTAATCTCTGTTCCTATGCTGTTATTTGTAGTATATAGTTGTCTCCAACCCACTGTAGTGCTCTAGAAGAGCGGGTAGAGAGGCAAGACCTTAGACAACCTAAGATCTACAGTTCTGGAGATTATGTACATTCTTCAGGCTAGTGGTGAGAAATCCATCTCCCTTGTGATTTTGTCACATGCTTGGCATAAGTAGTATAATAAACTTTATTAGTACTCCTTGCTTGTTTACGAATGTTTCTTGGCAGACTCAGAGACACAAGAATCTGTATTATTAATATTTACCCTACACACCAAGAGTATTTAAATCACATAAATGGTGACCGTGAGTGAAGTCTGGCTGTTTGCCAAGTTGCATTTAAATTTTTTTGTAAATTAAAACAATGGGCAAGAAATCCCCAGTAGCAAGCAATTAAGAAAGTGTCTTATGTTTAATTTTTTGGTCTGTTGTGTATTCCACAGTGCAGACAAAACAATCTCTTGGCAGATATTCAACCTCTGTGTAATGAGTTGTTATATATTTTTTCCTATTCTTTCTCTGTAGGAACACAGTTGTAGAAGGATCCGAAACAGACATATAGACTGCTTTCTTGTTGATTCAAATCCTAATGGGTATATACTCATCTAGGAGTCCACATACGCAAAAGGCTGTTTGTGTCCTGTCATGAACTTTGGTTGCAAACAAAGTTTTTGATCCACAGACAGCTAAGGGTTTCTTATCTTATATGACATGTCGAAATATATCAGTACTGAGTTGAGGCTGGATGCCTTAACACACCAAAATGCTTATGGTGGTAGGTGTGGTTTTGCTGAGGTAGCAGAATGTAATGGTAGCCCTATAAGGGGTATCATTGCCAATTATGGGAAATTAAAAAATGGTATTATTATTTGCAACATTGTTTAATTGTGTTGATGCTGTTCTAAATAAGACATCTGTATTAAAATCTGAGTATATTGCTTGCAAAATGGAGAATGCTGCTTTCAAGCAGATAATTAGTTTAAAACATGCTTCTAATATGGAAAGGATAACTGGACTAAAGTCTGAGCTGCAATCTCAAAGTCTAAAAAATGAGTCTCTCTTTAATGAGAGAAGAAGCCACGACCTGCATGCCTTAAGAGATAACGCTGAAAAGGTAAAACTTATTAGCAAAAACGTTTTTCAGACTAATGGTGTTCTGGCTAGTAACACAGATTCCTTTTGATTTGAAAACAAGGAACTTAAGGATGATAAGTCCAAAGTAATTACTGAAACAGTTAATGTGCTGGTATTCCATCACCAGACCTTGACTGTACAGCATGATTCAGTATGTTTTGATTACAGCAGACTTGACATGAAGGTTTTCAACATAAACTGTGCACAGCTTCTGTCAATAATATGCATGTTTTACAAGATGAGAACAATGCATTTTACAGCGTGCTAACTCCTATATCTGAGCAGTTAGAATGTAAGAGTAAAAAGTCAGATATGGTGAACTTCTGCTGTCAGCCAGAGGTATTGGCAGGGCATACTAACTTAATGCCCAAAGACCTTGCATCTTCTTATGTTGAAGAGTTTAATTTTGAACACTTGCAGTATGCTGTGGGGTGGACTAGAGCAAAGGCTAGCCACTTATTTTTCTGTAATTCATGAAACAGAGAATTGTTAGAGTCTCAGAATGGTGGACACACATGTCATCAGATTGCATCCCCATACCATCCCCAAGATGGCCACTCATGGTCATGTGATGATGGTCATGACATAGTAACCCATGATGCCCATGAGGTAATCCCAAATGGCCAACCACCACACCACAGAGATTCAATCCTGCAGTCACAGGGACCTGCGATTGCTGCCATAACCAAACAAAATAAACCAGAGTTTTTGGCATGATTAATATTATCAGTAACACTACTGTTTCTGAGGGACAAAAGATTCTGATTAAAAATGATGTTGATGTCCTTTTGAATAAGGTTGATATGCAATCTGTCATGAAGTCACTGTCTAATGCTGCAGAAACAGCTGATGCTCTTAACAATGTCTGCTTTATTAGCAATGTTTATGGTATTCGAGTGTCCTTGGTTAAAGAACACATTGAAGTTAATTACATGAATTATTATGCTTCTTCCCTATGCAATTTGACATCAGTTTTCCTTGAGAAGACTGAATGTACTGCTTTTCCTATGCAGTGCATTAATACCTTAAGCTGCAACATTAAAAACAATGTTGCTACTATCCAGCAACATTCCAGTGGAGCAATCTATTTTACATTTGATGGGGGAGGGGACAACCCTGATTCTAAAAGCCCTGTGGTTGTGATATTTTCAGCATCACAGGCCATGTTGGGGGGGGGGAGGGTTACAGGTTTGATTTCTGAACCTGGGATGACAACTGTTTCAGCGCTATTTTCTCCACCTCTGGTGGCTACTAAACCACAATCCATAGCTGGAGAACTATGTGCAGCTTGAACAACACTTTTTTCCACTGTGCAGGCACCCCTGATAGTGTCAGCACTGCCTGCGCATGATGAAGACCCCCCTCCATCGGTGACACCTAGATCACCCCATACTGTGGCTACTGTGGCAGACACACAACAGAAACAGTCTGTGTTATTTTCAGTACACACAATGGCAGGCACTACAGGTAAGAAGGTACAAGGTGTCCTAATACTGATATCGTCATTTCTTTTTATTTTTTTGAGTACCTAGATCATCCCATACTGTGGCTGCAGTAGCAGGCACAAGCCAGAAACAGTCTGTGTTATTTTAAGTACACACAATGGCAGGCACTACAGGTAAGAAGGTACAAGGTATCCTAATACTGATATCATTGTCTTTTCTTTTGGGATCACTGACCATGGACCTAGCATTGATTAATCCTAACACAGTTTTAGGGCATTATTTTGAAACTGACACATCAGATAAAGCAATCTCAGCAGTTTTAGCCCAAACATACAATGGACACATACGACCCATTGCTTATGCATCCCAGATGCTTGCCCCAGTACAGCTAAAATGCAACCTTTGTGAAAGGAATCTTTGGCTACATACTGGGCAGTGAGATACTTTATGTACATCATGCACCCACTGTGCTGCATTCCAGTCATTTGCCAACTAATGTTCTGTTGTCAGACAGAGTAAAAGATGACTCTGTATCCAATGCCAGAGTTACACACTGGTCTCTCATTTTACAGGATCATGACATCACTGTTCTTCCTATCAAAACTTCATCCGTGTTCACCCATGGCCTGCAATTTACAGGAGAGACCCATAATTGTTCACACCAACCCCCTGACCTACCTGTCCCAGTGCCCTTTCTGACAGAACCTCAAAAAGTGTTAAAAGACACCACTGTGTGTCATGTTTTGACTGATGACTCAGCCACATATACCAACGAGGGTCAGATAGCAGGGTTTAGAATTATTTTACATTCTGGTGATGACAGAGTGTGCATGGATAGTATTTGCATCATTGTATATGTACGATTCACAGGCACTGTTAAAACATGCCTGGCAAATAAAATGAAAAGCAGGGAGGCGAAGAGTCTCCTAATTACTACAAATATTTGTGAATGGTTTAGAGAGCTAGAAAGTCCATGGAAAATACAAAGCTTGTGTTAAGAAAGGAATAAAAAGATTTTTCCTTACGTAAAATGATACCAGCACTCCATGAGAGGGTTAAGTTCTGCCCGCTTCAAGAAATGTCCTTGAGATAATTACAGAAAGCACTGCAGATACAATGTTTTTATTATAGTTTCTAATTGGGTCTGTTTCTCTCTAAACTGAATTTATTTGCCAGAAGACAAACTTCTGTTCCAATTCTCTGATATAACCTCTGAGAAATACAGTGACTTGTTTGTGTACAACACAACACTAACCAGTTTAAATACTGTACATTCATAAGGTTCAAGCATTTTGTATGTATAGTTTTTATGTTCCAAAAGAAGAGCCCTCATTTGAGGGCAGTGTATAGATTCCTTAATAAATGAACTGAGTAATAACTTTTAGAAATAGCTCTTATAAGAACATGAAAATGACATTCACCTGTCCAGTGATGGCCTACTCATTTGGCATCACTACTGTAACACTCATGAAAAGTTACAGGTCATTCCTGAACACCTGAGAGTAGATTTTATCTACTTTGCCAAATATATAGTACTTCAACTGGTGGACACCAGTGAGTCAGAAAAAACCCTAGACAGATTAAAATCTTCTGTCTTATGGCCACACTTGAGAAATGATGTAGAACACTACATTAGTAACTGATCTGTGAACAGAACTATCCCAAAACAGAACAACACAGTCAAAGTGACTGCAAATGTCTTGGTAAACCAGCTATTTACTAGGTAGGATTTTACCCCTAAAGGTAAATTCTGATTACAGGGATCTGTCTTTATAGCCTAAGTAATGCAGGAAATACTGGATTTGTTATGGGTAAAACAAAAGTTTCATATCCCTTACAACCCACAGTTATCAGGACAGGTGGAATGGGCTAACAGGCAGATCAAAGTTGGGTAATACAAACTTGTTCAGTAAAACCCAAAAGGACTGGAATTCATTATTGCCTTTACTCCTTATGGCAATAATAGGGACACCCTCTGCAGGTGCACAGTGTACCCCATATTTAAAATCATGATCGGATGGTCCACAAGACTCCCAGAAGACTTAATTCTGGACCTGTGCACTGCCACTGCTGTTGGAGCATCAGTAGATAAATATGTTAAATATCTCAAACAAGACATCCAAAAAGAGCACTTGTTTGCTTCACAATGTATGGGCAAACCCCAACAACAGGCCATATCCCATTGTAAACAAACTCAGTCCAGCAGTTTACCAAGTTTGACTACCTCACAATAACAGTCATTGATAAATGGCTACATGCCAATCAAATAAACCTTTTTAAAGGAGATTAAATTACTTTTCCATACCCCAATGGGTGGAATAGTACTAAACTATGTTTTTCTTTTCTCTTTCCTTTTAGGTTTCGGAGAGAGAGAAAGATGCTAGTTTTTATGCTAATTATTCTTTTAAAAGTATGAGCCTTCTTACAAGCCCAAAGTGCACATTTTATTGCTGATAAGAACTAGTGACCTAAACCTAAACAGCTTATTGAGGCAGAGTACCTCACAAGCCCACATGATTTAATTGCATCCTGTAGAATTCACACTAAAGTCCTAAAAGACATGGTCATCATCCAGAAGGGTAGTGAGGCCCTACTAAATGTTATGATCATTGCTTTGGATCAATTCTAGCAGCTAGACTTGATCTGGACTCCTGTTTATATTTTATTGATAATCAGGAATTTTCCATCAACATTTTTATGGCAATAAAAGCCATTAAACCTTAAGGTTTGAGCCAGTGATGCCACATAATTTGAGACACCTAATACTGAGTGCCCTAAACAGAACCCTGGCCCACCCAGTGGTCTAATAGCCACTTCTCAAACAGGTACCCTAGTTAATAATGTGCAGTTCATGCACAACCCAGTGATTTTAAATCTCACCCTTTAAACTTGAAATGATTTGTTATATGTTTCACAACAAACATTTCCCACTTTTTTTTTTAATAATGATGTGACTGGATACCCTGGCAGCATACCAGGTACTCAATAATGACCCCATGCACAGGGACTGATAGCACACACACACACACACACACACACACACACACACACACACACACACACACACATACACACACACACAGGATTTTCACATCCTGATACATCTTATGACAGTAAACCTACCTGAATGCACTAGGCATTTTTTTCACATTTTTTTTTAACACAGGTTTAGAATCAGGCCTATTTGGATCTGACATATCTATTTGAAATTAAGGGCTGATATAGCCATTATGTAAGCACATATGTTTAAGGTTTATGATAGTATGAAATATAATATCATATCCCCCCATTGCATGGTATACATGGTCTTGCTCATTAAAAGAGTGATTTATTTTTACAATATTAAGTATATTGTGAAGAGGTTTGACCTGACAAATGTTCATATTAATGAATTATTTTCTGCTCATATTAAGGAAGCAGACGAGCATCACATAGCTAGGAAAGTCCTTTGCACTGCCTATGGCTATTATGTTCTTATAGCCCTTTGGTTACCTCTTCCGGGATCTGGAGTTTGGACATAGCCTTGATCTCATACATGATAGATGTATGGGTCAGTTGCATTGCCTCATTTTGCACTTCTATTGCATGTGTTAACAGATGTTTATTTGAATCTAGCACTATTCCCTTGCCAATGGCAAGGAACCTTGGATATGTCACCATACACACCAGTATTGCTCCATGTTTTGAAACTTACTCCTGCACAATCCAGGAAACCATGTTTGTGACTCTCACAGTGTCATTGCTGTATTTTCATCCAGCAACATCCATCTCTGATCATCTGGCAACCATCCATTCTATTGGTCATCTTGATGGGAACATTTATTGTGAAAAAGTTGAAACTACCTCCTTTCCTTGTTTACCATGAGGTTTACCATGAGGTCTTGGAATCATGATTGACTCCGAACTTTGATTGTACCTGAAAGAACACCACCTTTTGTGCAGCTGTGACATCTTCCAACTTGTCTTACCAACCTGTGAATATTGGCCTAAAAACTGAAATCGGGCTTCCACTTGTGAACTCTCAAACAAACTGTATTCAGTCCAGTCAATTAAGATTCTACAATCAAACTCATTGTTATGCATACTATGGAGCAAGTCTGGGGTGGGGGCAATCCCCTAACTTCAGCAAGAAGACTCTTCTTCATTTGATCTACAATAAGGAAATCCATTTTCTTCACTGCCTGTTTTTCCAAACCTGGCTGGCACCTCATACAAACTGAGTACTGTCTTAAATATTTACACTTTGTGTAGCTGTGTGATCATCTTCAACTGAACACTGTTGCTATTCCATTGTAGAACTCAAAGTGCAATCTAATGCACCCCCTGCTGAGGCCTCTGAAAATGCTATAGCCTTCTGAACATTTTGATCTACCTTTGGAAAATCTAAATGCATTGAATTTGAACTATGAATCTTCATCTAATACTTGAAGAAACCCTGGATTTATCCCTGGAACTGTTCATAGTTTATGGCTTGTGGACATTGACATTTTATGTCCAGTTCAACTTACCAACTGAAAAATTGCCTTCCTTCAAAGTGGCATATTCTGCTGATGTAGAACATTGTGTGGTGACCAACTATACATACTACTGCACAACGTTTAATATGTGTTTTAATCAAGCATGTGGGATCCCACTCATTGCCACTGAGAAGCAAGTGTCCAATACCAACAGTCAATGAAAGGATTGTTTGATCCAAGCTGCTCACACAAAAACTAGGGGACAAAGATGACATAAAGCTCTGAGAGCAAAATTACAGTCAGTCTTCACCACACTCTCTCTTTTTTTTTGACAGGATCATAATCCAGATATACAAAGCTTTAAGATAACAGATATGTATCATTAAGCTGACTGAGTCCAGGGACCCAAGCCCAAATTCTGAAAACAAGATATGATAAAGATGACTTTATAACATTACACTAACAAACCCATCCAATGCTTCTGTTCTAGGTATGAGTCCATTGTTCCAAGGACTAAAGTAGGTGTTAGACCATTTGCCACCAGGTAGTGTTCCTATCATGGGTCTTCTCTTCCAGTCTATTCCCTCCCAGCTTTGCTAATACTGCACAAGTGCCAGATGTGTTAACCCTGTTCACCAGAAGTCTCAACATGAAAAAACAGATAAAGTAGTTACTCAAACAATAAAAACAAGTGTTGCACAAACAAAATCCACCTAGTTGTGTGTTCACTTTTATTAATAATAATGAAAAGACAAGGGAGGTGAAGAAGGGACCACCCTGCCAGCAAAGTGCATTTACCACACCCTCTCATTGCATGGAACACTCAGTGAACTGAGTAGGTATGAAACAAAACAACCCATAGCCTTCTATCTTAAGGCATGAGGACTGCCTTCCTTGCAGGTCAGCTCCTCCAAGAAAACAATTGAGCTTTCTCCCATAGCCACTCTCTCATCACAGCACTTTCAGAGGGAAACAAGCTAAGTCAAGGTCTTAACAGTAAAAAGCTGAGGGTACATTGCCACT
This sequence comes from Neoceratodus forsteri, assembly GCA_016271365.2. NCBI lineage: Eukaryota > Metazoa > Chordata > Ceratodontiformes > Ceratodontidae > Neoceratodus > Neoceratodus forsteri. Next base: position 1,569,838,894 of record CM057450.1, on the reverse strand, counting down.
GCTGACTTACAGGAGAAACCGACCAGCTCCCAATGATGCCACGTAGACTTTTCTGGCTCCTCGTCTCAGTCCTCCTACTGCTACTTCAATCCATTTGGCCCTGACAGAGCAAGTCACAACTGAACCACACACCTCCTTAAATGAACCGAGGAAGCACAGGGAAGGTTCACACTCCAGTGGACATATCTGAAGTCCAGAATGCCAGCCCCCTCTGTGTTGGAATAGCCTGCAAGACTGAAAATGTGATCAGATGACAAAGCAACCACTAAAACATGAAATGAAGCAGCTGAGAAACAAAACCAAGCTGCAAGTTAATATTTCATTGAAATAAGCTCATTGTGTCTGCGCCAGCATTCTGGATAAACGTATGAGATGCTAAATGAACGAAGCTCCCCTGGCTTCAAGGCATCTGCCCTAAAACAAAAACGCTTACCTCACCTCACCTACATCACTAAAAGTCTCACTATCCATTCTAAAGTTGACCCTGCAGCTAGCCTTAATCTTGAGATAACATTTTTGTCACAGGAATGGTACTGTAAAGTACCAAACAATAAATCTGAACAGTTCACATCAGAGCTGATCTGGATGCCCCCCAGCGCAGTGGCCATCTTCTTTAAAATTGGAGAAGACGCCTCTCCCCAGGAATCAATTTAAATAATGCTAGCAGTTCTTATGCACTGAATTCAAAAGGCCATCGTCTCAGCGATCTTGATCCATAGAAAGTAAAACAACACTCACCCACTTAAGTTATACCAGAGTTCTTTATAAATTGCATGAAAAATTATCATTGTTTAATATTTGCCATGGTGCTCTTGCAGTATGCAGGTTAAATATCAAAGAGATTGATGGACTAGTTTGTTAAATAACAACATACACCTTTTACAAAATTATTGTTTTCAATGGCGGGAGAGAAGTGAAATTCTTATAGAGGGTTCAGTGGTGAGTTCTTGCTAAAGCTTATAGAATAAAGCAACATATTATTATACCAGTGCAAGGCAACATGTTTATGCAAATCCTTGTACAAACAGACTGGTAAGGATTTGCCACAATATACATTGCCTTCTAAACATTGTCACCCTATGTACAGTAGATGAAACATCTGTCTGTGATTTGTCATTCTCAGGCTGCACTGGATCAGATATACATCCCTCAAAAACAGTACTCTACCTCAAGAGGTAATTCTGTGTCCCTACTATCTGCAATCTGAACTCTATTTAACCAAAAAAAAAATGATGAGTCTGTAGACTTGACAGTTTCTTACCAAATCTTCTTTACTTCGTTTTCCACTTTACACAGAGAAAGTAACACCCGTTAATAACTTTTCCTTTGAATCCAAAGGTGGAGTATTTTTATATCTATATCCACTGCTATTTTGTACCTTGAATCTTTGAGGCCACTTGCATAGAGCTTTTGTGAGCAGAACCTAACTGTGGACCATGTGTATAGGATGAGCATGGCTGTTTGAAAGGTGATGTCTATTTTGGTTAAGACTTGTCTGCCTGCTTTGCACAAAGATTTACATACCCATAATTCCTTACACTGGGACTGAGGGTTTAGAGTATATCTGTGGCATGGAGAGATGCACAAAAGCTAGCAATCTGGATATTTCTTCATGCCTAACATCCTTTTATAGATCCTATACATTTCTCCTCCTGCATATTGCATCTTCGGTATGTTAACCCTGACTGTACTAAATGCCCAATGCAGATTAATATTAAAAGTAGTTTTATAATTACAAATGGTCAATCAAGCAATTTATAAAAAAGAAATCTGACTCCCATATTCCAAGGTAGGTACAAATGTTTGTTTTTTAGTACTCTTCCATGCCTCTGCAATTTGCCACATCTTATTGTATATATTGGAATAAAACATACCTTCTGTTGACTTATTTAGTAAATTGGTTTACATGGTACTCAAAACTCAAATTTTGTTGAAATTACACACCCAAATATTTGATAGATCAATTATTTTCCAAATTGGTCATGTTAGTGCTAATATTATTCAGAGTTCTCATCCATTATGAAAGCTTTTGATGCATTCCAAAAAAACATTGTCTTCATTTTATTTTTGTTAACTAAGGCCCAGATATTCAGAAATGCTCCAAAGGCCAGCGCAAGGCCAGTGCAGCTCAAATCTGATGCGCCATGATGCAACAGGAGCCATATTCAGAGGATATGCAGGCTGAACTGTGCCAGCGCAACCCAGCTGAATATGGCACAGTTGCGCCATGGCGCAAACAGAGGTGTGCAATGGTGCAAATGGAGTTGTGCCATGGCACAGAAAGAGATGCTTCAGCACAACTGTGGTAGAAAGAGCAGCAGAGCAACAGAAGGGGGCACGGCACAGAAAACAGACCCAGGGACAGAGCCAGGGAAGCAAGGTGACAGGCCACAGGAGGCTTCCACCAGCAGGGCACAGCAGGGTGCACACAGGCACCCGGACACCTGTCCCCAGAACACAACAGTGGCACAGATAGCAGGCAACAGGAGGTGCCAGTGGCCAATGGAGGGCCACCAAGGGAGCCCCACCACTGGGTGCTGGCCATGCCCCCCTCCCAGTCCATAGCAGGCTGCACGCATGAAAATGCAGCCAAACACACACCCCACCACACAGGCACACAGAAAGCCCACACAGTAGGCACTGAATGCGCTGGGAGGCAGGTACCACGGCAGACCAAATGAGACAGGCTGCACAATAGCAAGCACGGGCCCCAACACTGGCCAGTACCCAACCAATGACCATGGCCATGTGCCACCACCATGCACACACCCTCCACACACCCCTGACAGCTGCCCCATGGGCAACCCAAGGCACAGCCACCAACTGAGGGGAAGGACACCACCATAGTGGGACACACCACAGAACACAGCAGTGGACCACAGAAGCACAACACGCACATCTACACATGCTCACCACACAGACAGACACTTGGCCACTGCAGCATGGCTCCTCATGCCACCTGCAAAGCAGACACTGACACAGGCAGGTAAGTCAAAAATTATATATTAATGAACAAAACCATTTACAAAAACAAGGGGCTGGGAAAGGGTAGGTAAAGTGAAGAAAGAGGACAGGGAACAAGGACTGTACAATGAGAAGGGGGACTGTAGGGGGAGGTACAGCAGTGGAAACAGGGAAAAGCTGGGGCCAAACTAATGGGGGCCACATCCTGTGGCTGCCACCCTTTGGTGTAGTCACTGCCTCCTCTTTGCCAACAGCAGGTGCCTGATCTGGAACACCACGTCCATTGTCATGGAGGTGATGAGGATTTGCTGCTGGAGCAGTCATCCACATAATGGCCACCTAGGTCTCCACCGCTGGACACCTATAACAAGGGACAGGACAGGTGATCAGTGCAATGTCCCAAGGAACCATGCCCACCCACAGTGCTCAATGGGCAGTGGGAACACGCACTCCTGGAGGGCCGATACCGGCCACCCGCAGGGGGGGTGGGCCAACACCTGCAGGCAACTTGGTGCACCACGACATTGCACAGAGGTGGTCCCCACTGCACAATGGCCACCTGAATGCACAATGACAGTCACATGGCACAATGCACTGGCAGCACCACAGCAACAACAGTGGCAGCCGGGCATACACTCACCCCACCAACAGCTGGCACGTGTGTCCAATGGATGTGCCACAGTGGCATGCACCACACACAGTGTGACACACACAGCTGCCATGGCACATGGCACAGGTGGCCATGCCCACACCTACTTCCCTGCCACCCCCATGTACAGTGCAAAGTACCATAACAGTGCCTACCTGCCCTCTGTGGTCTGCTGGTGCCAGTCCCGCTCCACCTTGGCCAGCCACGGCCTGCTGTGCAGCTGCTGCCTGTGCCCAGTGATGATCCTCAGGCCCTGGGAATGGAAAGAAGACAAGTACACATCAGGAATCAACCACAGCAACCACCCACCAGCCCCACCCCTGTGCACAGGGTGTGCTCCCGCCTGACATGTCCCACATGGCTGCATTGCAGATGCAGCCATGCGGATGCTGTAATAGCCATCCTGGGGTATACTGCAATCAGGCAGGACCGCCAAGGACCTAAGAAAGGTGGCAGCATAGCCATGTATATATCAAATAGGCTTAACTACATCCCTGTCCAAATCACAGGTCTGTATCCCCAGATAGAAACTAAGCTGATTAAACTCCTTCTGCCACACGCCTCCCCGGTATAGATAGCTGGGATTTATTGTGCTCCGACTACTCCTGGGGATACCATCATCACTCATCTAGCCTCCCTGAAAGCTACGGCTGCCACAGGTGAACTCTACATCCTCAGTGACCTAAATCATAACTGGCTAGCACCCGCCTGCGCAAAACTATGCAGCAGTGTCAAATCCCTAAACCTCTCCCAACTGATAGAACAACCCATGCACCTAAATCCTACAACACGCAACCACTCCCTCCTGGATTGGGCTCTCACCTCACGCCCACACAGAATAATAAAGGCTGGCATCCTTCCTGATTCCTTGAGCGATCACCACATGGTCTACACGACCAGGAAAGTGCACAGACCTACAAACCACCACCCTCCAAGGATAATCCTTACAAGAGCATACAAATCCCTCTGTCTCCACTCCCTTTTAAATGACCTCTCACTTGCCGACTGGTCTTTTATTAAGCTAGCGCCCTCAATTGACCACACTTTTGAAATGTTTAGAAAGCAGCTCTTTGCCATATGGGACTATCACGCCCCCCTAAGAAAGAAAAGAGTCAGGGAATACCATCTCCTCTGGGTCTCTGCTGACATTATTGGCACATGTCTTGCTAGACACCAGGCCTGGAAAAGACATATGCTATTAAACTCCCCAGCGTCTCTACAACACTATCGCACCCTCCAAAATAATTGCACCAAAGCCATAAGACAGGCAAAAAACAACTATTTCTGAGACGCTCTCACCACTAATCTAAGTCACCCCTCCAAATTCTGGAAAACTGTTAAAACCCTGTTCTTTTCCCCTGCCCAGCCACCCTCCCCTATGCTAAACATACAGGGCAACATTATATCAGCCCCCAGTGAAGTTGCCTCTGCTTTCAACTCCTTCTCCACTAGTGCCAAAACTCTACTAGACTGCCAACAGCCCCTTGCAACCACATACAACCATCTTGCAATACCCCTGCTGACCCCAAGCGTGCCCTCTTTCTCCTTTTGACTGGTCTCCCCAGCTGAAGTTTTAGCCGCCCTACACTCCCTAGACCCAAGCAAAGGCAAGTGCCCTCTAGGACTGGACACCAAACTCCTCTTCCTATCAGCCCCCGCAATAGCCACCCCCCTAGCTGACCTCCTAAACCGCTCTTTTTCCATGGCAAAAATTCCAGCAGCCTGGAAGGAAGCAGTAATCATCCCACTACCAAAAGGAGGTGATCCATCTGATCCTGGCAATTTACTGCACGATCTCTCTTCTACCTGTTCTGGCCAAGCTTCAAGTGCAGCTAGTCCTCTCCCAACTCACACAGTTCCTTGACTCCACCTCTTTCTTCACACCATTTCAGTCAGGCTTTCGTAAAACTCACTCCACCATCACAGCACTGTTAAGGCTCACAAACGATATTTCCTTGGAAATGGACAAGGGCCACGTCACCTCCGCTATTTTCATTGACTTGGCCAAAGCCTTTGATACTGTGTCCCACTCAAAACTTACATAGAAACATAGAATTTGACGGCAGATAAGGACTGCTTGGCCCACCCAGTCTGCCCATTTCCCTACCTGATGGATAAGTTGCAGATCCTAGTTAACCAGCAGCCTAATTCTTCCTACCCCCACCCCCTAGAATTGCCTTATGACTGTCCCATGCATGCTTGAATTCCACCACTGTTTTGACTACACAACCTCCTCCGGAGGCCGCTCCATGCATCCACAACCTCTCTGTGAAAAATACTTCCTTAAATTACCTCTGAGCTGCCCCCTTCTATCTTCAAATTGTGCCTCTTGTTCTTGCACACCTCTTTTTGAAAGATGCTACCCTCTTGGACTTTGTTGATTCCCTTGAGGTACTTGAAAGTTTCTATCATGTCCCCCTCTCCCTCCTTTCCTCGAGGCTATACATATTAAGCTCCTTAAGTCTCTCTTCATATGTCTTCCGGTGCAGACCCTGCACCATTTTGGTTGTCCTCCTCTAGACAGCTTCCATCCTGTCTATGTCTTTGGAGATTGGGTCTCAGAACTGCACGCAGTACTCCAGATGTGGTCTCACCAGCTGTCTGTACAGAGGGATAATAACTTCTTGTTTTCTACTGGTGATGCCTCTCCCTATGCATCCCAGTATCCCCCCAGCCCTCCTTGCTGCCCTCTCACATTGCTTGCCCACCTTTAGGTCATCTGATATGATTACCATCAGGTCCCTTTCCATTTTTGTTGTTGTTAGTATCTCACCCCCCATTGTGTACTCTTCCCCTGGGTTTTTGTTTTCCAGGTGCATTACCTTGCACTTCTTAGCATTGAATCTAAGCTGCCATACATTTGACCATTCCTTTAACCTTGCCAAGTCCTCTCATCCTTTCCACCCCACCTTGTGCATCAACTCTGTTGCAGATCTTTGTGTCATCTGCAAAGAGACATACTTTCCTTCCAGTCCCTCTGCAATGTCGCTTATAAAGACATTGAAGAGGACCACGTCTAATACTGAACCCTGCGGTGCCCACTACTAACCCCCTTTTTCAGAGTGGACTCCATTTACTATTACTCTCTGTCCTATTCTTCAGCCAATTCTTTACCCAGGCTGTCATCTTGGGACCCACTCCCAGGCTGGCTAACTTGTATATTAATCTTTGTGTGGGACTGTGTCAAATGCCTTGCTAAAGTCTAGGTAGGCCATGTCCACAGCCCTCCCTGATCAACTACTTTGGTCACCCAGTCAAAGAAATCTATCAGATTTGTCTGGCATGACCTTCCCGCTGTGAATCCATGCTGCCTTGGGTCCTGTGCCCTCTGGCCTCTAGATACTCAACAATTCTTTCCTTCAGAAGTGATTCCATCATTTTCCCTACCACTGAGGTTAAACTAACAGGTCTGTAGTTTCCTGCTTCTGCCTTGCTCCCACTTTTGTGAAGGGGAATCACATCTACCCTCCTCCAGTCCTCAGGTACCACCCCATCCTCCCATGATTTGTTAAAGAGGGTAGTCAGTGGTGTCACTAGTTCTACCCTTAGTTCTTTTAGAATTCTGGGATGAATCCCATCAGGCCCCATTGCTTTGTCCACCTTCAGTTTTAAGAGCTCTTTCAGAACCCTTTCTTCTGTAAATGGGCTGGTATCAACTTCTGTATCCAGAGTGTTTCTACTGTTTGTTTTAGGTACCTCCCCCTCTTCCTTTGTAAATACTGAGCAAAAATATTTGTTTAGTATCTCTGCCTTTTCACAGTCACCCTCTGCCCACCCTCTCTCCCATTTATTAAGCCTCACTATCTCTCCCTTGGTCTTCCTTCACTCCCTGATGTACCTATAAATGTTTTATCCCCCTTCTTAACTGATTTGGCTATCTTTTCCTCGGTTTGGGCCTTTGCTGTTCTGACTGCCTTTCTAGCTTCCTTTTGCTTTAACTGATACAATTCTCTGTCCTGTTCCTTCTGTGATTCCTTGTACTTCCTGAATGCTTTCTTTTTCTCTTGAACCTTCACTGCCACTTCCTTTGAGAACCATAGTGGTTTCTTACCTCGTTTCATTTTGTTTATTTGCTTTACACAAAGGCTTGTTACCTCTGTGATGGCAGTTTTTATTATTCCCCATCGTTCTTCCACCCCAATACACAGGCCTCTCTCATCCTGCCACCAGCTGGTTCCAAGCCTATCTGACAGGCAGGAAGCAGGCTGTAAAAATTGGCCCTCATATCTCCACCTCACTACAAGTTAACATGGCGGTCCCCCAGGGTTCGGTCCTGGGCCCCCTACTTTTCTCCATATTTTTAAATGAACTGCCTCAAGTCTGCTCCAACTCAGCCTTACAAATGTATGCAGATGATACAGTACTGTACACCTCCGGCCCCTCTACCGGTGACACAAATGCTTCTCTTCAACGTAATTTTGATGCCATTCAAACTTGGCTTAGGTCCAACCAGCTTATCCTAAATGCTAAGAAAACCGTCTCCTTAACTTTTGGCACCCATCCTAAACTATCCTGGCTAGCAGCCCCCACCCGTCTTCCACACTCTGGATGGATCCAACCTGGAATCCTGCACCTCCTTCAGGTACCTGGGGGTCTGGCTCAATCAACACCTTGATTTCCATGCCCACATTGACTCACTACAGAAAAAACTACACCCTAAATTAGGCGCACTTTACCACAACAAAGGCAGCCTTCCTACCTCAGTCAGGAGGGAGCTAGTCCTCAAAATGATCCTCCCCATTTTTGACTATGGTGTTGTGGTCTACAGTGCAGCCCCCCCATCTACCTTGGCCAGCCTGGACCCCCTCTTTCATTCTTTCTGCCGTTACGTCCTTGACTGCCCACCTTCCACCCATCACTGCAACCTGTATAGTGCCCTTGCCTTCCCATTGCTGGAGTCTCGGTGTAAACTACATTGCACAAATCTCATTTTCAAATACTGGTCAAATGCCCTCTCCCCCATCTCAGCTGTGCACTAGCAACCCAACCCCCCCCAGCTTACCCCCTCAGAGGCTCAGATTCAAAACAACTCCAAGTCCCTTTCATACGCACCTCAAAGGGCCAAATGGCCTTCAAGCATTGGCTGCCCAAACTATGGAATGAGTTACCCGCAGATATCAGGCTCTCCTCCTCCCACTGGCTTCTCAAACCTCATCTGTTTACCCACTTCTCAGATGTATGTAATTGTTACCCACAGACTAGTCCTACCACCAGGGGCATCCAATTGGCTCTAAAATAACAACCTAAGCAACTAGCCCAGTTTCCCACTGTGACAATTTATCTTACTGCTCTACTGCTATCACCCAGTAGTGTATGCCTAACAATTGCCACAACAAACTATCTACTCTGTCCTGTGCACCAAACCTAGCAATTGTATTGGAAATCAAGCTGCACTTGCTGTACCTACAAATCTCGCCCTGTATAAATCCACTCTCATCTGTTGCAATACCACTGGCAATATTCTCTCCCTGTTTTTCTCTCCCTGTTTTTGTATCCACTTTCAGCTGTTTTATATACCATTTCAAATGTAATGTCTACTGAACCTGCTGTCTATCTCACCAATGTACTGTGCATCCTGTACCTATTCTTGACCTATGTAACCCCAGGTCACATCTGAAAATGAGCGGTCCCCACTCAGTATGCTTATCTGGTAAATCTCTTAAATAAATAAATAAAATTGCAATGCAAGCGGCAGCTGGCAATGCCACACTGGATGCACATGATGACATGTAACCCTCTGCAGGGCATACCAGGTAGCCAAGCCAACACCACAGTACAGAACCAGGGCACACATGCAAAATGGGATGACTTTCCTGGCTGTGGCACAGCCCCTTGCTTGACACATGCCTACAGGCTCCTCAGGTGCTCTGGGTCCCACCGCAGGAGGTCCCATACTGGTGGTGACATTGCTCCCCTGTCCTGGCCACCCTGATCCTCTGCTGCAGCCTGGCAGCAATCCCCTGCCAAACAGTGAACCTGGCCTGCTGCAGAGGTACCTGCCCAAAGAGTTGGGGGGTGTGGAGCTCGACACAGGCCACCAGGTTTACCAGCTCCACCTGTGCCCAGTTTGGGGTATGCCATTCTCTCCTTGTGCCATGTTAACTAGTACGATCTCAGGAACAAAAATGGTGACAGGAGGCACATGTGTCCACAGCATGCGCCCGCCATGTGATGAGCAGGAGCATGCACAGTGCACACACATCATGCAGTGCCAGAGATGCACAGAATGCATGTGGCTATGTGGGGCACAAAGTCAAAGGTCTGACCAAGGGGTCAGGGGTAGAACGGCATTGCGCACATGTGCGATAAGGCACCGCACTCCACGTGTGGCCATGCATGTAGCTGGCCCATGTACAACATGAGCAATGCCACTGCATCGTGCTGTCCATGCACAGTGCACAATTGATGCCATGATGCGAATGCGCATTGTGGACCTGCGCACCACGCATGCGTGTGCATTGCACCATCTCAACGTGCTCTGGTGCACTCCCATTGCGCACGGCACAATATAGTGATATTCAGATGCCACATGCAAATGAGCTCATCAGCCAATGAGTGGCACACTGGGTGCATTAGCATGTCATTACTGTTGCGCCAAACCTTATTTGCATGCATTGAGTCTTATAAGCACCACAGAACACCACAGGCCTTGGACTGATATTGCATCCTTTTGAGGTAAGTTGCGCATGCCACTGCAGCTCACTGGGAGTGGACAGCACTGCAGGGTGAAATGGACCAGGGAGATTCTGCCACTAACACACTGTGTCATCCAAGTCCACAGGCAGCTATATGTCGGATCATGAGGGGGGTGATGAGCATGGGCCTGCACAGAAGCACAGGCCCAATTTTACAAAGGCCAAGACAGATGCCCTGTTTGAGGCCTACCTGGACAGAGAACATCTGTTGAGTGGTGCAACGGAAACACCACAGGCCATGGCTGGTGCATGGGAGGAGGTGGCAGTATACGTCAACCAGCATGGCAGCCACTAGCAGTCAGTGCAGGAGTGCAGGAGGAAGGTGGGGACAGACAAGAGATGCATTAAAGAGAAGGTGGCAGTCATCCATGTGGTCCAGACTGCCACTGAAGGGGGGCCAGTGGGTGCACCAATGCTAATGCTGCAGGAGGAGTTGGTGGCAGAAACCATGCACGGCACCACGGGGGAGGGTGTGCCTGGAGGTGGATTCCAGATGGGCAGCAGCCAATCACTACATTGTAAGTATGTCAGCCATGCATAGCTGATAGCACAGAGGATGTGTACACAGGCATACTGGCATGCATGCAGCCGGCATGCATGTCATGTGATGTGTGTGCACCCACATGCATGCCATGCTGCAGGACACATGCAACAGCAGTGTAAGGGGGCACATGTGGGCATTGCAACACTGACATGCCTTATTCCTCTTGCAGCAGCAGCACACCTCTGTGCAGAAGATGGGGTGCCAGCAGCATCTGTGGATGCTGGTACAGCCCCAGAGGACCAGCCATCCACCTCCACCAGAATCCAGTGGCCTGACAGGCTGCAGCTCAGCACAACGGTGCAGGCAGATGTCCTGGACCTGAGGTCAGATGAGGCCCTTGATGTGATCCTTCAGGATGCCAGCCTTGGTGTCCTGTGTGAGGAGACACAGATTTGGGTGGGGTCTGACTCCGATGAGGACTACACTCAGTTCCTGGACCACATGGGTGACATTATGGGTGCATCGCCCCTGCTGTCAGCTGACACAGGCACCACACCCAGCACCCTGCCAGTGGTGAAACAGTGGCTTGTCACCACTTTGGGTGCAGCAGTGTGTGCTGCCACAGCTGTGCCCTGCAGCAGTGGTGGTGCAGCCACTCAGGAGCTGGGTGGCATACAGTGGCTGGACAGGTGATGGCAGGAGGCTGCTGGTGCCACCAGAAGCCAGACACTGGGTCCACTGCTGGTGCACCTGCTATGCCCATTCCCCCTGCAGACCCCACTGTGCAGCATCCACCAGAGAGAGGTCTGTGCAGCATGGCCGGTCACTTCATGAGGATCGGCATCCCACCCAGGAGCCCCAGGATGCCAACTGGTTGGCTGAGCACACCTGTCTGCTGCGGGTATCCATTCAGCAATAGGTGGTGCTTGCCATTGGGGTACATGCACTGCATGCAGAGGTGCACCAGTCAGCTGAGCAGCAGGAGAGGGCCACTGTGCAATTCCTGGTGGGGATGCAGCACATGTAGGAGGCCATGACTGCATCCTGGATCGCATTGTCACTGTGATCACAAATGGCTTTGTACTGCTGGCTGCCACAGGGAGTGGCCATGCACACATGACAACCCGACAGTGCACTGTCCACCCCACGAACCCAGCATCAGGTGACCCCACCACAGTCGATGCCGGGCTCTGATGTAGGCATCCCAGGCACATCTGGGGCTGGCCTTTTTGGGTGCCTGCACATCCCCACGTGGACATGGTTGCAGCCCTATGGTTCAACCACTGGGAGGCTGTTACAAACCCCCGCCATGGCTGATGTGCAGCTTGTAGCTGCTGATCAGCCTGGAGTGGCTGCCAAAGTGGTCATGGTGGCCATGGTTCCATGCAGCAGACCTGATGTGTGGGCCACACTGACAGCAATCTGCAGCTGCTGCCCTGTGCACATGAGCGGTATGTGTGTGCCTACTACTGGTGTGGCGCCTGTGTGTCATGCTGCACACTGCCTGTGTGTGCTTGCCCGGCTGCTGGACCATGTGCGTGGGTGTGTTGAGGGCAGTTTAGCACCAGTTGTGCCTGGTCACCAGTGCAATGCATCTGATCCATGCCACATACCAACGCCTGTGTGTGTGTGTGTGTGTGTGTGTGTGTGTGTGTGTTGCTGTATGTGGTTGTGTGCCACTGACCCCCTTAATTACCACCTGTGTTGTGCATACCACTGATGGGCCCTTCCTCAGGCACTTCTCTGTTCCTCCTGTCCCCTCACACCCCTCATTATGGCCTCCATCATGAAGGGCACACTGTCCATGGCCCTTGCTGTCCAATATCCCCCTGGACATTTGGCCACTGCTGGCTGTGTGCCACCCTAGTGCATTGCCTGTCAGTGCATGTGTGTGTCTCTCTCTCTCACTCACTCACTCTGCTCCCTCTCCCTCTCCAGTGCCACCTCTGTCCCTCTCACTCTGCATCTGCCTTGGTCTGTCTGTCTGTCTGTCTGTGTGTGTGTGTCTCTCTCTCTCTCTGTCTCTCTCTCTCTCCCACTCCCTCTCACTCTCACTCCTGGCACATGTGCTGTCTGTGTGTTTGCGCCCTGTATTGATAGGAACATGTCTGCTAGGAGCAACTTCAATTTGCTCCACACTTGTGCCATGGTTTCACGCTTGAATATGCCACTGCACTGGATATTCATGGGAATGCCCTCTGCACTTGCACCTGCATTCATTATAGTTAAGCACTGGCACAATGGATTTTGTGCTGCACAATGGCGCATGCTGAATAATGCTCCTTGGCCCAAGTTCGCACTTGCGCCAGTGCAACTAAGTTGTGTCATGTGCAACTGCTCTGAATATCTGGGCCCAAGTCTACAAAATCTGTCCTACAGAATTAATGAGCGAACTCATTTTGCAGGTTATGTTGTAATTTTGTTAACGATTTTCCGATATTAGTTATGGCTCTATATCTCTGTATATTAAGTTTTTGGAGTTGATATAAACTGTAGGAATGTTGTTGATGAATACTGAAAAACATTATGGGGCTTTAAACAGATCCCTGTGGAACCACTGTAGACCTATCCAATACATTAATGTTAACATCCCCAGTTTTTTATGTTTTCTTGTGCTCAGGCACAAGAAACATTATGTGGCAGCTTAGGAGAGAAGCAGGTTGTGGAGGTGTGGCACTGTGGCAGCCAATGGAGGCACTGCATTTGGGGGCTTCGCACTGGTGGATCAATGTAGGCACAGTGTGCTAATGACACTGGTCTCAAAAAGTGCCACAAAGTTGAAACCTTTTTGCTGCTGCAATGAGTGGCCACCTCGTCATTGCAGCATCAGCCATTCTGCTGCAATGAGGGAGCAACCTGTCATTGCAGGCGGTACCTTCCTAAGTGTAACAATTAAATTAAACATGCCGCCTATCTGCCCCATGGAAGCTGATTTGGGGTGGTCAATCCCCCTATCAGCAGCCCCCAACCCAGTTCATTTGCTGACAGGGGCCCACTCCCCATCGCCATGATGTAACCCTCCCCACTTGTTGTGTGCCAAGGGGCAGCCTCCAATCCCCTCGGCATCATGCCCCCCCAAACAGTCATTCTTAGCCAACGGGGGCCCAATTCCAGTCTCCTTCAGTACCCCCACCCCAAAAAAGGCAGGTGGCAAACTGGGAGCCCACCCCAGTGTGCTTTAAACAAGCCTGAAAAAAAAAACTTCCTGCAATGTCTTTTAATTTTTTTTATCTCCCTAAAACAAAGGAAATGGTCCTACGCCAGTGTGACATCCTCTCCTCCAACCCACACCCATCCACTGTGCACTGAACTCCCCAGCCCCTCACCCCATACTTACCTCTGGAGCCTGGTGCGACAATCTTCGGTGGACAGGGAACCCATCTGCACTCTTCAAAGCCAACCGTGAACTGAAGAAATGCTGGTAAGCTGTATAATATCATAAATAGAGGTTTTTCAACTTTGGTGCATATCTCAGGCATTTTTGGGATTTTTGGCACCAAATTTTCAACATCAGGTTATTGGGACCCCTCCTCATGAATTCAGGCACTGTCATGGTGTTATTCAGTCCAGAAAGATGATTTTTGTGGTCACTGCACAGAATCACTTTCCAGGACCAAATAACGAAATGACAGTGCCAGTGTTCATGAGGTGGGCTCTCAAAAAGCCTGTGTTGCAAATTTGGTGAGGAAAATCAAAAAAATGACTGTTTTACGAGTGTGCATTGCGCAGTTTCCACACATGCTCGTAACTTCCTGAATTTGTAATATTTTCACTCCAGATTTTCAGCATTGGCATTCATGCATATATGACGTGTGCCCATATCTATATATAAGTGCAAAATAGCAGTATCACAGTATAACAGACCAGGAATATAGTGTGAGGTGTATGTGAGGTTCATGTGGGATGATGGGGGCATAAACAAGGCATAACAATCTCCTCTTTGTTGCCTTAATTGCAAAAGTGGCAACACAACAAAAAGACGGTGGTTAGGCACCATTCGTCTACAGTTCCAAGGCATGAGCCTGATAGAGGAATATTAACTGGTCATGGTAGTGTATCAGGGTTTTCCTTAAACAACAAAATGTAATTATAAGGGAAAATGTTAGTAAACCTTGTATTACAATAAACATTTGCAATAAAACTTCATAATGGGGTTTTCAAATGTCAAAACAATCAGTAACTACTGATATATATATATATATATATATATATATATATATATGAGACAAAGAACCTCTGTGTGCAAACACTGAGGCAAGGGATTACCCCAAAGGGCATTTGGCTGGGATTAGCCACAGAAAAATACAAAATCACACATACCCACACAATGCAAAGCATCATGGGCTGCATATGCAAATCACCACAGAATGATTATGCTGGTTCAACTTTAAGTAGAATTGCATGGTGCGAAGGCCTCTCACACAGTTTGCAAGGGTGCCCAACAGATGACGATAGACACGTGTTACCTGGTAGAGATGACTGCGTGTCTATGTCGTCTGTTGGCACCTTTGCAAGCGCCAGCAGGAAACCTTTCGGCCTCATCTAATTCACTGAGATGACTCCAGCCTCTGTGTGCTCAATCTTTGCAGCTGTGTATGTGTGATTTTGTATTTATATGTGTGTATATATATATATATATATATATATATATATATATATATATACTAATATATCAGGTGTGTATCTGTCCTATTTGGAAGAAATTGAAGAGACAAACTTAAGTTGCCTGTATGGATATTAAAAATAAGTAAAAATTGAGATAGAGCATCAAGATAGTTAGGACTAGACTTAATGATATCTGGTTCCTGGATGGGAACAGGTGTGATTACCATATAACCTATTACCTGTTTAGAGAGTAAAAACAGAAGCTAAAAAAGTTTACTTTGCATAACTTTTTGTCCATATCAGAAGAATGTATAGTTGGTCACCACACACTGTTCCACATCAGCAGAATATACCACCTTGAAGGATGGCATTTTTCAGTTAATAAGTTGAACAGGACACGAAATGTTAATGTCCACAAGGCATAAACTACAAACAGTTCCAGGAATAAATCAAAGGTTTCTTCAAGTGTTAAATGAAGATTCATAGTTCAGATTTGATGTATTCAGATTTTTTAAAGGTTGATCAAAATGTTTAGGAGGCAGCAGTATTTTCATAGGCCTCAGCAGGGGGTGCATTAGATTGCACATTGAGTTTTACAATGGAATAACAAAAGTGTTCAGTTGAAGATGATCAGACATCTGCATGAAATATAACAGTTTATAACAGCACTCAGTTTGCATGAGGTGCCAGCCAGGCTTGGAAAAAAAGCAGTGAAGAAAATGGATTTCTTGATTGCAGATCAAATGAAGAAGAGTCTTCTTGATGAGTTAGGGGATTGACCCCCCCCCCAGACTAGCTTCATAGTATGCATAACAATGAGCTTGATTGTAGACTCTTATTTGGCTGGACTGAATACAGTTTATTTGAAAGTTCACAAATGGAAACCTAATTTTAGTTATTAGGTCAGTATTTACAAGTTGGTAAGACAAGTTGGAAGATGTCACATCTGCATAAAAGGTAATGTTCTTTTCAGGTATGACAATCAATTTGCATTGTCAGTCATAATTCTAAGACCTCATGGTAAACAAGGATAGGAGGTAGTTTCAACCTTTCACAATAAAAGTTACTATTAAGATGACCAATAGAATGGACAGTTGCCAGATGATCAGAGATGGATGTTGCCAGACGAAGATGTGGCAATGACACTGTGAGAGTCACAAATATGGCTTCCTGGATTGTGTAGGAATAAGTTTCAAAACATGTAGCAATACTGGTCTGTGTGTGGTGAAATATCTAAGGTTCCTCACCATTGACAAGGGAATAGTGCTAGATTCAAATAAACATTTAACACATGCAATAGAAGTGCATAATGTGGCAATGCCACTGACCCATATGTCTGACATGAATGAGATCAAGGATATGTCCTAATTCCAGATCCTGGAAGAGATAACCATATGGTTGTAAGAACTCAGTAGCTGTAGGCAGTGCAAAAGACTTTGCTAGCTATGCGACGCTCATCTGCTTCCTTAATGTGAGCAGAAATGAATTCATTAACATGAGCAATTTTCAGGTCAAGCCCCTTCACAATATCCTTAATATTGAAAACGTAAATCACTCTTAATGAGCAAAATCATGTATACCGTGCAATTGGTTGGGGGGCTATGATATTAAATGTCATACTATCATGAACCTTTAACATACATGCTTGAATGATGGCTATATCAGCCCTATTTCAAATAGATACATCAGAGCCAAATAGGCCTAATTCCAAACCTGTGTGTTTTTTTTTTATAAAAATAAAAACAAAATGCCTAGTGCATTTGGGTAGGTTTACAGTCATAAGATGTACAACTAGCAGTCAGGTTGTGAAAATCCTAAGTGTGTGTACGTGTGGTGCTATCAGTCCCTGTATAGGGGCCATTAATGAGTACCTGGTGTGCTGATAGGGTATCCAGTCACATCATTATGAAAAAAGTGGGAAATGTTTGCTGTGAAACATATAACAAATCATTCCAAGTTCTAAAGGGTGAGATTTAAAATCATTGGGTTGTGCATAGACTACACATTGTTAACTATGGTACCTGATTGAGAATTGTCTATTAGACCACTGGGTGGGCCAGGGTTGTATTATGGGCACTCAGTATTAACTGTTACAAATTGTGGGGCATCATTGGGTAAAAACCTTAAGGTCTAATGGCTTTTATTACCATATAATTTGGATGCAAAATTCCTGATTATAAATAAAATGTAAACAGGAGTCTAGATCAAGTCTAGCTGCTAGAATTGATCCAAAGCAATGATCATAACATTTAGTAGGGCCTCACTACCCTTCTGGATGATGAACATGTCTTTTAGGACTTTAGTGTGAATTCCACAGGATGCAATTAAATCATGTGGGCTTGTGAGGTATTCTGCCTCAACAATCTGGTTTGGATTAGGTCACTGGTCCTTATCAACAAAAAAATGTGCACTTTGGGCTTGTAAGAAGACCCATACTTTTAAAAGAATAATACACATAAAAGCTAGCATCTCTCTCTCTCTCTCTCTCTGGAACCTAAAAGGAAAGAGAAAAGAAAAACATAGTTTAGTGCTATTCTGCCCATTGGGGTATGGAAAAGTAATTTAATCTCCTTTAAACAGGTTTATTTGATTGGCATGTAGCCATTTATCAATGACTGTTACTGTGAGGCAGTCAAACTTGGTAAACTTCTGGAGTGAGTTTGTTTACAATGGGATATGGCCTGTTGTTGGGCCTTGCCCATACATTGTGAAGCAAACAAGTGCACTTTTTGGATGTCTTGTTAGAAATATTTAACATATTTATCTACTGATGCTCAATTAGCAGTGGCAATACACAGGTCCAGAATTAAATGTTCTGGGAGTCTTGTGGACCGTCCGGTCATGATTTTAAACATGGGGTACAAAGTGTACCTGCAGAGGATGTCCCTCTTATTGCCATAAGGAGTAAAGGCAATAATGAATTCCAGCCCTTTTGGGTTTTCTGTAAAAATTTGGATAACATAACTTTGATCTGCCTGTTAGCCCATTCCACCTTTCCTGATAACTGCGGGGGATATGAAACTTTTGTTTTACCCATAACAAATCCAGAATTTCCTGCATTACTTGGGCTATAAAGACGGATCCCCATAATCAGAATTTACCTTTAGGGGTAAAATCCTACCTAGTAAATAGCTGGTTTACCAAGACATATGCAGTCACTTTGACTGTGTTGTTCTGTTTTGGGATAGTTCTGTTCACAGATCAAACAGTTACTAATGTAGTGTTCTACATCATTTCTCATATGTGGCCATAAGACAGAAGATTTTAGTCTGTCTAGGGTTTTTACTGACTCACTGGTGTCCACCAGTTGAAGTACAATGAATTTGGCAGAGTAGATACAATCTACTCTCAGGTGTTCAGGAATGACCTGTAACTTTTCATGAGTGTTACAGTAGTGATGCCAAATGAGTAGGCCATCACTGGATAGGTGAATGTCATTTTCACATTCTTATAAGAGCTATTTCTAGATGTTATTACTCAGTTCATTTATTAAGGAATCTATACACTGCCCTCAAATGAGGGTTTTTCTTTTGGAGCATAAAAAATATACATACGAAATGCTCAAACCTTATGACTGTACAGTATTTAAACTGGTTAGTGTTGTGTTGTACACAAACAAGTCACTGTATTTCTCAGAGGTAATGTCAGAGAATTGGAACAGAAGTTTGTCTTCTGCCAGAGAAAGCAGTTTAGAGAGAAACAGACCCAATTAGAAACTATAATAAAAACATTGTATCTGCAGTGCTTTCTGTAATTATCTCAAGGACATTTCTTGAAATGGGCAGAACTTAACCCTCTCATGGAGTGCTGGTATCATTTTACGTAAGGAAAAATCTTCTTATTCCTTTCTTAACACAAGCTGTGTATTTTTCAAGGACTTTCTACCTCTCTAAACCATTCACAAACATTTGTATTAATTAGGAGACTCTTCGCCTCCCTGCTTTTCATTTTATTTGCCAGGCATGTTTTAACAGTGCCTGTGAATTGTACATATACTATGATGCAATTACTATCCATGCACACTCTGTCATCACCAGAATGTCAAATAATTCTAAACCCTGCTATCTGACCCTCATTGGTATATGTGGCTGAGTCATCAGTCAAAACATGACACACAGTGGTGTCTTTTAACACTTTTTGAGGTTCTGTCAGAAAGGGCACTGGGACAGGTAGGTCAGGGGGTTGGTGTGAACAATTATGGGTCTCTCCTGTAAATTGCAGGCCATGGGTGAACAAGGATGAAGTTTTGATAGGAAGAACAGTGATGTCATGATCCTGTAAAATGAGAGACCAGTGTGTAAGTCTGGCATTGGATACAGAGTCATCTTTTACTCTGTCTGACAACAGAACGTTAGTTGGCAAATGACTGGAATGCAGCACAGTGGGTGCATGATGTACATAAAGTATCTCACTGCCCAGTATGTAGCCAAAAGATTCCTTTCACAAAGGTTGCATTTTAGCTGTACTGGGGCAAGCATCTGGGATGCATAAGCAATGGGTCGTATGTGTCCATTGTATGTTTGGGCTAAAACTGCTGAAATTGCTTTATCTGATGTGTCAGTTTCAAAATAATGCCCTAAAACTGTGTTAGGATTAATCAATGCTAGGTCCATGGTCAGTGATCCCAAAAGAAAAGACAATGATATCAGTATTAGGATACCTTGTACCTTCTTACCTGTAGTGCCTGCCATTGTGTGTACTTAAAATAACACAGACTGTGTCTGGCTTGTGCCTGCTACTGCAGCCACAGTATGGGATGATCTAGGTACTCAAAAAATTAAAAAGAAATGACAATGATATCAGTATTAGGATACCTTGTACCTTCTTACCTGTAGTGCCTGCCATTGTGTGTACTGAAAATAACACAGACTGTTTCTGGCATGTGTCTGCTACTGCAGCCACAGTATGGGGTGATCTAGGTGTCACTGATGGAGGGGGTTCTGCATCATGTGCAGGCAGTGCTGGCACTATCAGGGCTACCTGCTATTACAGCCACAGTATGGGATGATCCAGGTGTCACTGATAGAGGGGGTTCTGCATCATGTGCAGGCAGTGCTGGCACTATCAGGGTGCTTGCTACTGCAGCCACAGTATGGGTTGATCTAGGTGTCACTGATGGAGGGGGTTCTGCATCATGCGCAGGCAGTGCTGGCACTATCGGGTTGCCTGCACAGTAGAGAAGAGTGTTGCTCAAGCTGCACATAGTTCTCCAGCTATGGACTGTGGTTCAGTAGCCATCAGAGGTGGAGAAAATAGTGCTGAAACAATTGTCATCCCAGGTTTAGAAATCAAACCTGTAACCCTCCCCACCAATGTGACCTTTTAGAATCAGGGTTGTCCCTTCCCCCATCAAATGTAAAGTGGGTTCCTCCACCAGAACCTTGCTGGATGGTAGCAACATTGTTTTGAATGTTGCAGCTTAAGATATTAATGCACTGCATAGGAAAAGCAGTACATTCAGTCTTTTCAGGGAAAACTGATGTCAAATTGCAGAGGGAAGAATCATAATAATTCATGTAATTAACTTCAATGTGTTCTTTATCCAAGGACACTCGAATACCATAAATATTGCTAATAAAGCAGACATTGTTAAGAGCATCAGCTGTTTCTGCAGCATTAGACAGTGACTTCATGACAGATTGCATATCAACCTTATTCAAAAGTACGTCAACATCATTTTTAATGAGAATCTTTTATCCCTTAGAAACAGTAGTGATACTGATAACATTATTAATCATGCCAAAAAACTCTGTTTTTTTTGTTGTTTGGTTATGGCAGCAATCACAGGTCCCTGTGACTACAGGATTGAATCTCTGTGGTGTGGTGGTCGGCCATTTGTATGCATATACGTAAGGAATAAGACATGACGAGGTGTGGTTTATGGCTTGATAAGAGCACGCCCCAGGTGCATAATGAGGCACGAGGCGCTTGCGCCGAGTGACTTTAGCACCTGGGAAGTGCTCTTATCAAGCCATAAACCACACCTCGGAGTGTCTTATTCCACTTATAAAATGGGCACTGCACTTTTGTAAATAAAGTAGAAGCAGAGTTGTGTGGTTTAAAAGTTGAAGATATTTATTTGACAACAATCTTAAAAATAAGAGAAAATAGTTCCTAATTGGATTCATTAGCAATCAGTTTTCTTAAATAGAACAGTTAAATGACACTGGATAAAAAAGAAAAGAGAATTTTAACATGTTAACTTCTTGTTTTAAGTCAGATAGTGCTTCTGTGAATGCATTCAGTTTAAAATGCTTCTGTGAATGCACCTGTCCAGTGGATCTTGATGCTCCTCTTGCAATCTCCCCCACCTCCCGCTGCCAGGAGAAACACTCAGCAGCTCAAGATGGTGACGAAAGCGCAGGTAAGGGTCCCCTTGCTCACCCAGACAGTGAAAATGAGGAGTATCTGTTATGTGAGAATTGTGTTCTGGTACTAGGTAGTGGTTAAGTAGGAGCTCCTCCTTCAGGGTTGTGTCTGTGTGCAGTGTGACTGAGCAGAAGGGAAAGCGGCAGCATGTTAGTGCAGACAGTGGCACCCTACTTTATCCCTCCCACTATACTCCTCCTCCAAACTCCCACAGTCCCACACAGCAACTGATTCAAGCACACCTTTTATTATTTACAGTCCAACTGTCCAGAGCAGCATAGAGAATAACACCAACAACAAAAAGGAAAAAATGACCTTAGCAGCACTACTTTGTCGAGTACTGGAACTGTGTTTGTGATTTTAAAACTGCGTTCTCGCAGCACGCGGGAGGTCCGTTTAATCTCGGTCAGCTTTTCGGCATCAGAGCAGCACAGTTAGTGGGGCCAGTTTGTGGTCGCTGACTGGAAAGTTGGATTCCAAGGAAAGTGGCTGTTTTTTTCCAATTTTTGTTACACGGTCTGGTCGGGGGAGGCTGGGGAATAAGTGTTATGTGGAGACGCGAGACTGTAGAGAGTGGGAACGAAGAAACACAGTGGGGAACAAAGCCATAGCAACAGTTCATCAGAGAGCCGTGGATAAGCGACATACTACAAACTTCTGAACAAAAGTGGCAAGGTTAGATTTTTTATTAAAGACACTGGGGTGGAGTTTCACTGAATTAAGAGAGAGACCATGCCGCGGGGGTGGCAGTGACCATAGATCGCCAGGACAGCAGCTTCTATATTTTTGTTAATCTCTTCTGGCATGTATGGATTTCCAGAGGTGCTGCGTCCTGACTGGCTGAAGAGGTGCCGGTTGGCACAATATGTCTTGATAAGGACACGGCCAGAGGCACCTGTTAGCCAATCAGGATGTAGCATTGTTCAGGCCCATTTTATAAGTATTTATAATGTATGTATTGTATTTTTTTTTTTTGAATGAAACTGACATTTTTGTACAGTAGGACCCCAATGTAAATTAGCTGATGCTAAATTGGGGTTTATCCTGTTTCTGATAGCAGAAATAAACTTTTTACTACTACTACTATATTTGGGATTACCTCATGGGCATCATGGGTTACTATGTCATGACCATCATGACATGACCATGAGTGGCCATCTTGGGGATGGTATAGGGATGCAATCTGATGACATGTGTGTCCACCATTCTGAGACTCTAACAATTCTCTGTTTTGTGAATTACGGAAAAACAAGTGGCTAGCCTTTGCTCTAGTCCACCCCACAGCATACTGCGAGTGTTCAAAATTAAACCCTTCAACATGAGAAGAGGCAAGGTCCTTGGGCATTAAGTTAGTATGCCCTGCCAATATCTCTGACTGACAGCTCAAGTTCACCATATCTGACTTTTTACTCTTACATTCTATCTGCTCAGATACAGGAGTTAGCACGCTGTAAAGTGCATTGTTCTCATCTTGTAAAACATGCATATTATTGACAGAAGCTGTGCACAGTTTATATTGAAAACCTTCATGTCAAGTCTGCTGTAATCAAAACATACTGAATCATACTGCACAGTAAAGGTCTGGTGATGGAATACCAGCACATTAACTGTTTCAGTAATTACTTTGGACTTATCATCCTTAAGTTCCTTATTTTCAAAACATAAGGAATCAGTGTTACTAGTCAGAACACAATTAGTTTGAAAAACATTTTACTAATAAGTTTTGCCTTTTTAGTATTATCTCTTAAGGTATGCAGTTCATTGCTGCTTCTCTCATTAAAGAGAGACTCATTTTCTAGACGTTGAGATTGCAGCTCAGACTTTAGTCCAGTTATCCTTTCAGTATTAGAAGCATGTTTTAAACTAATTATCTGCTTGAAAGCAGCATTCTCCATTTTGCAAGCAATACACTCAGATTTTAATGCAGCTACCTTATTTAGAACAGCATCAACACAATTAAACAATGTTGCAATTAATAATACTTCATGATCATTGGTGCCATTTTTTAATTTCCCATAATGGGCAACAATACCCCTTATAGGGCTACCATTGGATTCTGCTACCTCAGCAAAACCACACCTACCACCATAAGCAGTTTGGTGTGTTAAGGCATCCAGCCTCAACTCAGTACTGATATATTTTGACATGTCATATAAGATAAGAAACCCTTAGCTGTCTGTGGATCAAAAACTTTGACTGCAACCAAAGTTCATGACAGAACACAAACAGCCTTTGCCGTATGTGGACTCCTAGATGACTATATACCCATTAGGATTTGAATCAACAAGAAAGCAGTCTATATGTCTGTTTTGGATCCTTTTACAACTGTGTTCCTACAGAGAAAGAATAGGGAAAAAATATAACTCATTACACAGTGGTTGAATATCTGCCAAGAGATTGTTTTGTCTGCACTGTGGAACACACAACAGACCAAAAAATTAAACATAAGACACTTTCTTAATTGCTTGCTACTGGGGATTTCTTGCCCATTGTTTTAATTTACAAAAAAGTTTAAATGAAACTTGACAAACATCCAGACCACACTCACGGTCGCCATTTATGTGATCTAAATACTCTTGGTGTGTAGGGTAAATAATAATAATACAGATTCTTGTGTCTCGGAGTCTGCCAAGAAACATTAGTAAACAAGCAAGGAGTACTAATAAAGTTTATTATACTACTTATGCCAAGCAAGTGACAAAGAAAATCACAAAGGAGAAATGTTTCTCACCACTAGCCTGAAGAATGTATATAATCTCCAGAATTGTAGATCTTAGGTTGTCTAAGGTCTTGTCTCTCTCCCCACTCTTCTAGAGCACTACAGTGGGTTAGAGACAACTATATACTACAAATAACAGCATAGCAACAGAGATTACCTCATAGTTACAGATATGAGAAACAATATGTATTGGTTCTAAGTCATTCTCCATTGGATAATTACTTAGGAGATAGAATTACTTATGAGTATCATATGAGACAGAATATGCTTCCATTAGCATTATAGCTTAGACAAAAGAAATGCTGAATGGTTCAAACTACATGCAGCATTTCTTGCTTACATACAGTATAAACATAGACATAATGAAGGCTTTCTCTCTATGTCATCTTGCTTAGACAAAGAGAACTAATGACAGGGCCCTATTACACGTGGCATATCTGCCTGAGTGTAATACTCACACTACATGTAATTATGTGAGAATATAAGTATACAATAATCACTGATGATCCCTCAGAGTCATCATATCAGTAATTAGGTAGATTATATATGGAATATCTATGAAAGACAGACTAATCTAGATAAATGTATTATAGTGAGGTATAATAAATCATGCATGACAATATTAGCATACCTTAGCAGCAAAGCACATCCCTAGCACTCATGCATATATGATGTGTGCCCATATCTATATATAAGTGCAAAATAACAGTATCACAGTATAACAGACCAGGAATACAGTGTGAGGTGTATGTGGGACGATAGGGGTCATAACCCAGGCATAACAATTCTACCACTGAATTTACCTCCCCTGAGCTTCAGAGCATGTCCCTGCATCCTGTTGTAGGGCATCACAACAAACATCTCACACTGATCAATCTTATTGATACCCAGGAGTATACAAAAGACTGCCTACTCTCAGCCTCCTTTTCTACATGGTGAACATGTTAAAGATCTCTAGTCTCTCCTCATAATTCCACCCCCCCATACTTCTAGTCATTCTGCTGGTCCTGTATTTCACCCTATAATTGTCTTAATGTCCTTACTGTACTAAGGAGACAACTGCAAAAAGCACTGCAGGTAGAGCCAGACCAGGGCCTTGTAAAGTGACAGAATTATGTCCCCTTCTCTGTTATTATATGTATCCCAGAATTCTACAGGCATTCTTAGCAGTGGCTATGCATGGCTTTCACTGCTTTTACCCTGTCTATTATGACCCACAGGTACTTTTCTTCCTTGACTGCAGGCAAAAGGAACCCCACAATGTGTGGAGGTTTTACCTCTGATTTTTACCCTCAAATGTGCCATCTTGCATTTGGCCACACTGAATATCACACTACAGCAAAAGCACAGACCCCAGTGCTGTGATAACCAATTTTCACCACTTCTACCCTTGATGCTCTCTGCAGTGAGGATTTCAAGAGGGCAGTTTTTATGCATAGGCAAAGTAGACTGCAGCCTATGGGTGCTTACTATTTAGGGGCACCTGCGAATAAGCCAAAAGATATATGTTTTAACTGCTTGTTCATTGACTTTGATGGTGCTGCCTGAGTCCACTGAGCGATGTGAGTCTGGCTTTGCGGCACACTGCATTCACAGACACACACACACACACACACACACACACACACACACACACACTCTGCAGGTTTAACTAGTGCGATAAGTTGGAGTCCATGCCAGCAAAAAACAGTAAAACCCATTCTGACTCCAGCTGAGAACCACTGTCATCATTTGGCTCCCTTCCCTCCCTTCTCCCTTCCTCCCCATCTCCAATGAAAAAATGTTTATGCTGAGTTATCTCTCAACCCCTCCACCCTTGCAGCAAATGTCTCTGCCTCCTGAACCTGTTCCATCATTCAATGACATGGTGGTGAACCTCCCCAGTCAATAGTAGATTTAGATTTCAAAATCCTACTGGTGGCAAATTGCTTTGAGTGGCCAGGGAATTCTGGGCAGGGTGTGCTTGGTGTGTAAGAAGGCTGTATTTCAGGCAGCTTTTCTTTCTTTTGGACAGTGACTCGGCATTGATTCAGTTCAGACAGTACATCAGCACTTTTGGGACTCGGAAACATAAGTCTTGGCATCGATGACCGACCTCAGTGTTTCTGCTTTTTGGGAGCACAGAGCAGAACAAAAAGGTTTGATTTTTTGTGATTTATTGTGAATGGCTGAAACTACCTCCTTTCCTTGTTTACCATGAGGTCTTAGAATTGTGACTGACAATGCAAATTGATTGTCATACCTGAAAGGAACATTATCTTTTATGCAGATGTGACATCTTCCAACTTGTCTTACCAACTTGTAAATACTGACCTAATAACTAAAATTAGGCTTCCATTTGTGAACTTTCAAATAAACTGTATTCAGTCTAGTCAATTAAGATTCTACAAAATTCTGTAAAAGAGCCTCGTCTCAAAGGTATTGTATTCCTAGATTGAAATAAATAAATAAATAAATAAATACAATCAAGCTCATTGTTATGCATACTATGAAGCTAGTCCGGGGTGAGGGCAATCCCCTAACTCAGCAAGAAGACTCTTCTTCATTTGATCTATAATCAAGAAATCCATTTTCTTCACTGCTTTTTTTTACCAAGGCTGGCTGGCACCTCACACAAACTGAGTGCTGTTATAAACTGTTATACTTTGTGCAGATGTCTGATCATCTTCAACTGAATACTTTTGTTATTCCATTGTAGAACTCAATGTGCAATCTAATGCACCCCCTGCTGAGGCCTATGAAAATACTGCTGCCTCCTAAACATTTTGATCAACCTTTGAAAAATCTGAATGCATCAAATCTGAACTATGAATCTTCATTTAACACTTGAAGAAACCTTTGCTTTATCCCTGGAACTGTTTGTAGTTTATGCCTTGTGGACATTAACATTTAGTGTCCTGTTCAACTTACCAACTGAAAAATGCCATCCTTCAAGGTGGTATATTCTGCTGATGTGGAACAGTGTGTGGTGACCAACTATACATTCTTCTGATATGGACAAAAAGTTATGCAAAGTAAACTTTTTTAGCTTCTGTTTTTACTCCCTAAACAGGTAATAGGTTATATGGTAATCACACCTGTTCTCATCCAGGAACCAGATACCAGTAAATCTAGTCCTAACTATCTTGATGCTATATCTCAATTTTTACTTATTTTTAATATCCAAACAGGCAACTTAAGTTTGTCTCTTCAATTTCTTCCCAATAGGACAGATATACACCTGATATATATATAAAAGACAAAGAACCTCTGTGCACAAACACTGAGGCAAGGGTTACCCCAAAGGGCATTTGGTTGGGAAGCCAAGTTTCAAGAAAACACAAAATCACACATGCCCACACAATGCAAAGCATCATGGGCTGCATATGCAAACCACCACAGAATGTTATGCTGGTTCAACTTTAAGCAGAATTGCATGGTGCTGAAAGGCCTCTCACACAGTTTGCAAAGGGTGCTAACAGATGATATAGACATGTGTTTCATCCTACCAGAACTCATCAATATGTCTCATCTGTTTGACACCCCAGTGGAATGAACTAGCTACCCTAAGACGGTCTGTCTGGGTTATGTTGTGGTGAACCCATTAAAATAAAAAACTATTTAAAAGACAAAGAACCTCTGTGCACAAACACTGAGGCAAGGGTTACCCCAAAGGGCATTTGGCTGGGAAGCCAAGTTTCAAGAAAACATAGAATTACATATGCCCACACAATGCAAAGCATCATGGGTTGCATTTGTAAAACCCAGCCCTTGACGCTTTGCATTGTGTAGGCATGTGTGATTTTGTGTTTTCTTTATATATATACATATATCAGTAGTTACTGATTGTTTTAACATTTGAAAACCCCATTGTGAAGTTTTATTCCAAATGTTTATAGTAATACAAGGTTTACTAACATTTTCCCTTATAATTACATTTTGTTGTTTAAGGAAAACCCTAATACACTACCGTGACCAGTTAATATTCCTCTATCAGGCTCATGTCTTGGGCCTGTAGATGAATGGTGCCTAACCACCATCTTTTTGTTGTGTTGCCACTTTTGCAATTATGGCAACAAAGAGGAGATTGTTATGCCTAGGTTATGCCCCCTATCATCCCACTTACACCTCACATACACCTCACTCTGTATTCCTGGTCTGTTATACTGTGATACTGCTATTTTGCACTTATATATAGATATGGGCACACGTCATATACGCATGAATGCCAATGCTGAAAATCTGGAGTGAAAATATTACAAATTCAGGAAGTTACGAGCATGTGTGGAAACTGCGCAATGCACACTCGTAAAACAGTCATTTTTTTGATTTTCCTCACCAAATTTGCAACACAGGCTTTTTAAGAGCCCACCTCATGAACACTGGCACTGTCATTTTGTTACTCTGTCCTGGAAGGTGATTCTGTGCAGTGACCGCAAAATCATGTTTTGCAACTGAATAACACCATGACAGTGCCTGAATTTATGAGGAGGGTTTCCAATAACCCGATGTTGAAAATTTGGTGCCAAAATTCCCAAAAATGCCTGAGATATGTACCAAAGTTGAAAACCCCCTTTTTATGCCATTATACAGCTTACCAGCATTTCTTCAGTTCGTGGTCGGCTTTGAAGAGTGCAGACGGGTTCCCGGCCCACTGAAGATTGTCGCGCCAGGCTCCGGAGGTAAGTATGGGGTGAGTGGGGCTGGGGAGTTCATGTGCACAGTGGGTGGGTGTGGGTTGGAGGAGAGGAGGGCAACTGGCGTGGGACCGTTTCCTTTGTTTTAGGGAGATAAAAAAATTAAAAAGTCATTGCAGGAAGTTTTTTTTTCCAGGCTTGTTTCCAGCACACTGGGGTGGGCTCCCAGTTTTCCACCTGCCTTTATTGGGGTGGGGTATTGAAGCAGACTGGGATTGGGCACCCCTTGTGCAAAGAATGACTGTTTGGGGGGGCATGATGCCGAGGGGGATTGGGCACCCCCTCGGCACACAACAAGTGGGGAAGGGGATTACATCATGCCGACGGGGAGTGGGCTCCCCTGTCAGCAAATTAACTGGGTTGGGGGTTGCTGATAGGGGGATTTATCACCCCCAATTGGCTTTCAAGGGGCTGAGAGGCAGCATGTTTAATTTAATTGTTACACTTGGGAAGGTACCACCTGCAATGACAGGTTGCTCCCTCATTGCAGCAGAATGACTGATGCTGCAATGACAAGGTGGACCCTCATTGAAGCAGCAAAAATGTTTCAACTTGGTGGCACTTTTGGAGACCAGTGTCACTGGCACACTGTGCCTCCATTGAGCCACCAGTGCCAAGCCCCCAAATGCAGTGACTCCGTTGGCTGCCAGAGTGCCACACCTCCACAACCTGCTTCTCTCCTAAGCTGCCGCATAATGTTTCTTTTGCATGAGCACAAGCAAACATAAAAACTGGGGATGTTAACATTAATGTATTGGATAGGTCTACAGTGGTTCCACAGGGATCTGTTTAAGGCCCCATATTGTTTTTCAGTATTCATCAACAACATTCCTACAATTTATACCAACTCCAAAAATCTTAATGTACAGAGATATAGATCCATAACTAATATGGGAAAATCTTTAACAAAATTACAACATAACCTGCAAAGTGAGTTTGCTCATTAATTCTGTAGGAGAGCTTTTGTAGACTTGGGACCAGATATTCAGAGCAGTTGTGCATGACACAACTCAGTTACACTGGCGCAAGTGCGAACTTGGGACAAGGAACCATCTTCAGCATGCGCTATTCTGCAGCACAAAATCCATTGCGCCAGTGCTTAACTATAATGAATGCAGGTGCAAGTGCAGGGGGCATTCCCATGAATATCCAGTGCAGTGGCATATTCAACCGTGAAACCATGGTGCAAGTGAGGAACAAATCGAAGTTGCTCCAATCAGACTTGTTCCTATAAATACAGGGCGCAAACACACAGACAGAACTTGCACCAGGGGTGAGAGTGAGAGGGAGTGGGAGAGACAGACAAACAGACAGAGAGAGAGAGAGACACACACAGACAGACAGACAGACCAAGTCAGACACAGAGTGAGAGGGACAGAGGTGACACTGGAGAAGGAGAGGGGGTAGTGTGAGTGACAGAGAGAGAGAGAGAGACACACACACACACACACTGACAGGCAATGCACCAGGGTGGCACACAGCCAGCAGCAGCCAACCACCCAGGAGGACATTGGACAGCAAGGGCCTTGGACAGTGTGCCCTTCATGATGGAGGCCATAATGAGGGGTGTGAGGGGGCAGAAGGAACAGAGAAGTGCCCAAGGAAGGGCCCGTCAGTGGTATGCACAACACAGGTGGTAATTAAGGGGGTCAGTGGCACACAACCACATACAGCAACACACACACACAGGCGTTGGTATGTGGCATGGATCAGATGCATTGCACTGGTGACCAGGCACAACTGGTGCTAAACTGCCCTCAACACACCCACGGCACATGGTCCAGCAGCCGGGCAAGCACACACACAGGCAGTGTGCAGCATGACACACAGGCGCCACACCAGTAGTAGGCACACACATACCGCTCATGTGCACACAGGGCAGCAGCTGCAGATTGAAGTCAGTGTGGCCAACAAATCAAGTATGCTGCATGGAACCATGGACACCACGACCACTGGGGTGGCCGCTCCAGGGCTGATCGGCAGCCAAATGCTGCACATCAGCCATGGTGGAGATTTGTAACAACCTCCAAGGGGTTGAATCATGGGACTGCAACCATGTCCACGTGGGGATGTGCAGGCACCCAAACAGGCCAGCCCCAGATGTGCCTGGGATGCCTACATCAGAGCCCAGCATCGACTGTGATGGGGTCATCTGACGCTGGGTTCGTGGGGTGGACAGCGCACTGTGGAGGGTCATCTGTGCATGGCCACTCCCTGTGGCAGCCAGCAGCACAAAGCCATTTGTGATCACAGTGACAATGCGATCCAGGGATGCAGTCATGGTCTCCTGCATGTGCTGCACCCCATCAGGAATTGCACAGTGCCCCTCTCCTGCTGCTCAGGTAACTGGTGCACCGCTGCATGCAGTGCATGCCCCCCAATGGCAAGCATCACCTGTTGCTGAATGGACGCCCGCAGCAGACGGGTGTGCTCAGCCAGCCGGTCGGCATCCTGGGGCTCCTGGGTGGGACACCGATCCTCATGTGGTGACTGACCATGCTGCACAGACCCCTCTCTGGTGGATGCTGCACAGTGGGGTCTGCAGGGGGAATGGGCATAACTGGTGCACCGGCGGTGGACCCAGCGTCTGGCTTCCCGGTGGCACCCACAGCCTCCTGCCATCACCCATCTGGCCACTGTATGCCACCCAGCACCTGAGCAGCTGCACCACCAATGCTGCAGGGCACAGCTGTGGCAGTGCACACTGCTGCACCCAAAGTGGTGGCAGGCAGCTGTTCCGCCACTGGCAGGGTTCTGGGTGTGGTGACTGTGTCAGCTGCCAGCAGGAGCGATGCACCCATAATGTCACCCATGTGGTCCAGGAGCTGCGTGTAGTCCTCATCAGAGTCAGACCCCACCCCGATCTGTGTCTCCTCACACAGGACACCAAGGCTGGCATCCTGGAGGATCACATTCAGGGCCTATTCCTACCCCAGGTCCAGGACATCTGCCTGCACTGTTGTGCTGAGCTGCAGCCTGTCAGGCCACCGGATTCTGGTGGTGGTGGATGGCTGGTCCTCTGGGGCTGTACCAGCATCCACAGATGCTGCCAGCACCCCATCATCTGCACAGAGGTGTGCTGCTGCTGCAAGAGGAAAAAGGCATGTCAGTGTTGCAATGCCCACATGTGCCCCCTACACTGCCACTGCATGTATCCTGCAGCATGGCATGCATGTGGGTATGCACTGATGCACATGACATGCATGCCGGCTGCATGCATGCCAGCATGCCTGTGTACACACCTTCTGTGCTATCAGTTGTGCATGGCTGACATACTTACAATGCAGTGATTGACTGCCGTCCATCTGGAAATCACCTCCAGGCACACCCTCCACCGTGGTGCGGAGCATGGTTTCTGACACCAACTCCTCCTGCAGCGTTGGCATTGGTGCACCCACTGGCCCCCTCCAGTGGCAGTCTGGGCCACATGGATGACTGCCACCTTCTCTTTTATGCATCTCTTGTCTGTCCC
This sequence comes from Neoceratodus forsteri, assembly GCA_016271365.2. Lineage (NCBI taxonomy): Eukaryota > Metazoa > Chordata > Ceratodontiformes > Ceratodontidae > Neoceratodus > Neoceratodus forsteri. The sequence goes on along the minus strand of CM057450.1, from coordinate 1,569,806,261 downwards.
CACCTTCTTCCTGCACTCCTGCACTGACCGATAGAGGCTGCTGTACTGGTTGATGTATGCTGCCACCTTCTCCCATGCATGAGCCATGGCCTGTGGTGTGCCTGTGGCACCACTCAACAGGGGCTCTCTGTCCAGGTAGGCCCCAAGCAGGGCATCTGTCTTGGCCTTTGTGAAATTGGGCCTGCGCTTCTGTGCAGGCCCATGCTCATCACCCCCCTCATGATCCAACATATCGCTGCCTGTGGACTTGGATGGCACAGTGTGTCAGTGGCAGCATCTTCCTGGTCCATCTCGCCCTGCAGTGCTGTCCACTCCCAGTAAGTTGCAGCGGCATGCACAACTTACCTCGAAAGGATGCAATACCAGTCCAAGGCCTGTGCTGTTCCGTGGTGCTTATAAGGCACAATGCATGGAAATGAGGTTTGGTGCAACAGTAATGACATGCTAATGCACCCAGTGTGCCACTCATTGGCAGATGAGCTCATTTGCATGTGGAGTTTGAATATCGTGATATTGTGCCGTGTGCAATGGGAGTGCACCGGAGCAAGTCGCGATGGTGCAATGCACACGCATGCATGGTCCGCAGGTCTACAGTGTGCATTCACATCATGGCATCAATTGTGCACTGTGCATGGACAGCATGATGCAGTGGCATTGCGCATGTTGTACATGGGCCAACTACATGCATGGCCACACATGGAGTGTGGTGCCTTATCACACACGTTCGCAATGCAGGTCTACCCGTGACCCCTTGGTCAGATCTCTGACTCTCTGCCCCACTTAGCCACCCATATTCTGTGCATCTCTGGCACTGTGTGATGTGCGTGCACTGCACATGCTCCTGCTCATTGCATGGTGGGTGCATGGTGTGGACACATGTGCCTCCTGTCACCATTTTTGTCCCTGAAATCATGCTAGTTAACATGGCACAAGGATGAGTATGGCATACCCCAAACTGGACACAGGTGGAGCTGGTAAACCTGGTGGCCTGTGCCAATTCCCACACCCCCCAACTCTTTGGGCAGGTACCTCTGCAACAGGCCAGAGTCACTGTTTGTCAGGGGACTTGCTGCCAGGCTTCAGCAGAGGATCAGGGTGGCCAGAACAGGGGAGCAATGTCCCCACCAGTATGGGACCTCCTGCAGTGGTACCCAGAGCACCTGAGGAGGCTGCAGACACATGTCAAGCAAGGGGCTGAGCCACAGCCAGGTAAGTCATCCCAATTTGCATGTGTGCCCTGGTTCTGTACTGTGGTGTTGGCTTGTCTACCTGGCATGCCCTGCAGAGGGTTACATGTCATCGTGCACATCCGGTGTGGCATTGCCAGCTGCCACTTGCATTGCAATGTAGCCATTCATGACGTGTCGGGCAGGAGCACACCCTGTGCGCAGGGGTGGGGGTGGTGCATGGTTGCTGTGGTTGATTCCTGATGTGTAACTGTCTTCTTTCCATTCCCAGGGCCTGAGGATCATCACTGGGCACAGGCAGCAGCTGCACAGCAGGCTGCAGCTGGCCAAGGTGGAGCGGGACTGGCACCAGCGGGCCACAGAGGGCAGGTAGGCACTGATATGGTCCATTGCACTGTGCATGAGGGTGTGCCGGGGAGTGGGTGTGGGCATGGCCACCTGTGCCATGTGCTGTGGCAGTGTGTGCGTGTCACACTGTGTGTGGTGCATGCCACTGTGGAGCATCCATTGGACACGTGTGCCAGCTGTTGGTGGGGTGGGTGTATGCCCGGCTGCCACTGTTGTTGCTGTGGTGCTGCCAGTGCACTGTGCCATGTGACTGTCATTATGCAGTTGGGTGGCCATTGTGCAGTGGGGACCACCTCTGTGCAATGTCGTGGTGTGCCAAGTTGCTGGCAGGCATTGGCCCACCCCCCATGGGTAGCTGGTATGGGCCCTCCAGGGGTGTGTGTTTCCGCTGCCCATTGAGCACTGTGGGTGGGCATTGTTCCTTGGGACATTGCACTGATCACCTTTCCTGTCCCTTGTTATAGGTGTCCAGCGGCAGAGACCTAGGTGGCCATTATACGGATGACTGCTCCGGCAGCTAATCCTCATCACCTCCATGACAATGGAGGTGGTGTTCCAGATCAGGCACCTGCTGTTGGCAGAGACGAGGCAGTGACTACACCAAGGGGTGGCAACCGCAGGATGTGGTTGCCATTAGTTTGGCCCCAGCTTTTCCCTGTTTCCCCTGCTGTACCTCCCCCTACAGTCCCCCTTCCCACTGTACAGTCCCTGTTCCCTGTCTCCTTACCTCACTTTATCTACCCTTTCCCAGACCCTTGTTTTTGTAAATGGTTTTGTTCATTAATATATAATTTTTAACTTACCTACCTGTGTCAGTGGGCAGGTGGCATGAGGAGCCATGCTACAGTGGCCCATTGTCTGTCTATGTGGTGAGCATGTGTAGGGGTGCATGTTGTGCTTCTGTGGTCCACTGCTGTGTGCTGTGGTGTGTCCCACTATGGTGGTGTCCTTCCCCTCAGTCGGTGGCTCTGCTCTGGGGTGCCCATGGGGCAGCTGTCAGGGTGTGTGGCAGGTGTGTACATGGTGCTGGCACACAGCCATGGTCACTGGCTGGGTACTGGCCACACACAGTGTTGGGGCCCGTGCTTGGTGTTGTGCAGCCTGTCCCATTTGGTCTGCTGTGGTACCTGCCTCCCAGCACATTCAGTGCCTACTGTGTGGGCTTCCTGTGTGCCTGTGTGGTGGGTGTATGCTTGGCTACATGGTCCTGGGTGCAGCCTGGTATGGTCTGGGAGGGGGGCACAGCCAGCACCCTGTGGGGGGTCTCCCTTGGTGGCCCTCCATTGGCCATTGGCACCTCCTGTTGCCTGCTATCTGTGTCACTGTTGTGTTCTAGGGACAGGTGTCTGGGTGCCTGTGTGCCCCCTGCTGTGCCCTGCTGGTGGAGGCCTCCTACGGCTTGTCACCATGCTTCCCTGGCTCTATCCCTGGGTCTGTTCTCTGTGCCATGCCCCCTTCTGTTGCTCTGCTGCTCTTCTCTCACAGTTGTGCTGGAGCATCTCTTTCTATGCCATGGCGCAACTCTGTGTGCACCATTGCACACCTCTGTTTGCGCCATGGTGCAACTGTGTCATATTCAGCCAGGTTGGGCTGGCACAGTTCGGCCTACACAGCCTCTGAATATGGCTCCTGTTGCACCATGGCACATTAGATTTGAGCTGCACTGGCCTTGCGCTGGCCTTTGGTGCATTTCTGAATATCTGGGCCTTAGTTAACAAAAATAAAATTAAGATAATGTTTTTTTTTTGAATGCCTCAAAAGCTCTTATAATTGATGAGAACTCCAAATAATATTAGCACTAACATGACCAATTTGGAAAATAATTGATCTATCAAATATTTGGGTGTGTAATTTCAACAAAATTTGAGTTTTGAGTACCATGTAAACCAATTTACTAAATAAGTCAACAGAAGGTACGTTTTATTCCAATATATACAATAAGACGTGGCAAATTGCAGAGGCATGGAAGAGTACTGAAAAACAAACATTTGTACCTACCTTGGAATATGGAAGTCAGATTTCTTTTTTATAAATTGCTTGACTGACCATTTGTAATTATAAAACTACTTTTAATAGTAATACTGCATTGGGCATTTAGTACAGTCAGAGTTAACATGCCGAAGAGGCAATATGCAGGAAGAGAAATGTATAGGATCTATAAAAGGATGTTAGGTATGAAGAAATATCCAGACTGCTAGCTTTTGTGCATCTCTCCATACCACAGATATACTCTAAACCCTCAGTCCCAGTGTAAGGAATTATGGGTATGTAAATATTTGTGCAAAGCAGGCTGACAAGTCTTAACCAAAATAGACATCACCTTTCAAACAGCCATGCACACCTTACACACATGGTCCACAGTTAGGTTCTGCTCACAAAAGCTCTATTCAAGTGGCCTCAAGGATTCAAGGTACAAAATAGCAGTGGATATAGATATAAAAATACTCCACCTTTGGATTCAAAGGAAAAATTACTAATGGGTGTTACTTTCTCTGTGTAAAGTGGAAAACGAAGTAAAGAAGATTTGGTAAGAAACTGCCAAGTCTACAGATTCATCATTTTTTTTTGGCTAAATAGAGTTCAGATTGCAGATAGTAGGGCCACAGAATTATCTCTTGAGGTGGAGTACTGTTTTTGAGGGATGTACATCTGATCCAGTGCAGCCTGAGAATGACAAATCACAGACAGATGTTTCATCTACTGTACATAGGGTGACAATGTTTAGAAGGCAATGGCCCAGATATTCAAAAGGGTTGCACATGGCGCAACAGTGTTGTGCCATGCACAATCCACTGATGCGCCACGGATTGATATTCAAAGGGAAAAATTCGCCGCACAAATCCTGATCAGCGAGGCGCATCAGTATGTATGCAGTCACAGGTGGGGGCGTGCCCATGCATAACCTGCACAACCCGATATTCAGCCCAGGATGTGCAGAGCCATGCATGCACAACCCCTACTTGCACCTGCACAAAGTTAAGCCCCCAAAAAAGGAACAAATGATGGCCACCCACAAGTGAGATGCCGCATTGCAGGGCAAAACACGGCAGCTGTCACCTGTGGGTGGCCACCCGAGTTCCTGCCACACCTGGCGGCACCCCCATGCCCCATCGCGGGCATCAATGTAAATAAACCCTCCCTCCTGTATCCCTGGTGTTCCAGTGGACTGCTGTGTTCCCGATCGCGGGCATTTGTCTACCAAAAAAAAAGCCTCGTCTAATATCCCTGGTGGTCCAGTGGACCGCTATGTGCCTGATCGCGGGCATCAGTATAATAAACCCCTCCCATCCAGTATCCCTGGTGGTCCAGTGGACCGATCGCTGCCCAATCGTGGGCATCCGTGTAAATCACCCCCCCAACAATATCCATGGTGGTCCAGTGGACTGCACTCTGCCCGGTCGCCGGCATCTGTAAAACATAAAAGATGACCTATTACCCTGGTGGTCTAGTGTACCCCCCTCCCCACCTGCCCACTAAGCCCCACCACCCCGCTCCCCCCCCCATCAGCTGGCGGGCGGCAGCACCTCCGCCTGCCACCCTCCAACTGACAGCTTGGTAGCTGCACGCCCATTGGTTCACAATGTGAGCAATGGGCATGCAGTCATGTACATTACACATTTCCAGATATGTGAATGATTCATTCACATATCTGGACTGTGTAGTATGGTATGGTCTGCACTGCCATTGGCTCATGCTGTGAACCAATGGGTGTGCAGCCCTTCTGAGCTGTCAATCAGCAGGCGGCAGGGTGGCAGGCGGGTGGAGTGCTGCCGCCCGCAGGCTGACCGGGAGGGAGCAAGGCAGTGGGGCTCAGTGGGCAGGTGGGAAGGGGGTACACTAGACCACCAGGGTAATAGGTGGTCTTTTATGTTTTACAGATGCCCACGATTGGGCAGAGTGCGGTCCACTGGACCACCAGGGATATTGGCTGTGGGGTGATTTACACAGATGTTCATGATCGGGCAGCGATCGGTCCACTGGACCCCCAGGGATATTGGACGGGGGGGTTTATTATACCAATGCCCGCGATCGGGCACATAGCAGTCCACTGGACCACCAGGGATATTAGACGAGGCTTTTTTTTTGGTAGACAAATGCCCGCGATCGGGAACATAGCAGTCCACTGGACCACCAGGGATATTAGATGAGGATTTTTTTCACACAAATGCCCGCAATTGGGCTGCAGGGGGGGGTCGGTCCCCGATGGCTGCTGCCTGGCAGGGCGCCAGGCGCAAGTCGTCGGGAATGGGCACACCTGCATGCTAATGAGTTGCAAATGGGGCCATAATGACATGCAAATGGCCCCATGTGTGCCTTGCATAAATTATGGCCCCATTTGCATGTCCTCTTAGCAGGCCTCGCGGAGTGCTGTGCGTAGCACAATGGCATGAGCTGGCGCATCTCCCATGCTCCCTCTGGCCACTTGCGCTGGTGCAGTGCCACTGCACCATGCACAGTGGGGTGACCAGGTGCGATATTCAAAGCTGCTGCCCATAAGCGCAGTCCGCTGAATATCGCCAGGCCACACCCCTGCGCAACCAAGTTGAGCTACGCCCAGGCTTGCGCCACAGCCTGGCACAGTTTGAATATCCGGGCCAATGTCTATTGTGGCAAATCCTTACCAGTCTGTTTGTACAAGGATTTGCATAAACATGATGCCTTGCACTGGTATAATAATATGTTTCTTTATTCTATAAGCTTTAGCAAGAACTCATCATTGAACCCTCCATAAGAATTTCAATTCTCTCCAGCCAGTGAAAACAATAATTTTGTAAAAGGTGTTTGTTGTTCTTTAAAAAACTAGTCCATTAATCTCTTTGATATTTAACCTGCATACTGCAAGAGCACCATGGCAAATATAAAACAATGATAATTTTTCATGCAATTTATAAAGAACTCTGGCAAAAATTAAGTGGGTGAGTGTTGTTTTACTTTCTATGGATCAAGATCGCTGAGACGATGGCCTTTTGAATTCAGTGCATAAGAACTACTAGCATTATTTAAATTGATTCCTGGGGAGAAGCGTCTTCTCCAATTTTAAAGAAGATGGCCACTGCGCTGGGGCATCAGATCAGCTCTGATATGAACTGTTCAGATTTATTGTTTGGTACTTTACAGTACCATTCCTGTGACAAAAATGTTATCTCAAGATTAAGGCTAGCTGCAGGGTCAACTTTAGAATGGATAGTGAGACTTTTAGTGATGTAGGTGAGGTGAGGTAAGCGTTTTTGTTTTAGGGCATATGCCTTGAAGCCAGGGGAGCTTCGTTCATTTAGCATCTCATACGTTTATCCAGAATGCTGGCACAGACACAATGAGCTTATTTCAATGAAATATTAACTTGCAGCTTGGTTTTATTTCTCAGCTGCTTCATTTCATGTTTTAGTGATTGCTTTGTCATCTGACCACATTTGCAGTCTTGCAGGCTGCTCCAACACGAAGGGGGCTGGAATTCTGGACTTCAGATATGTCCACTGGAGTGTGAACCTTCCCTGTGCTTCCCCAATTCATTTAAGGAGGTGTGTGGTTTGGCTGCATCTTGCTCTGTCAGGGCCAAATGGATTGAAGTAGCAGTAGGAGGACTGAGACGAGGAGCCAGAAAAGTCTACGTGGCATCATTGGGAGCTGGTCGGTTTCTCCTGTAAGTCAACAGTGGCAATGTACCCTCAGCTTTTTACTGCTAAGACCTTGACTTAGCTTGTTTCCCTCTGAAAGTGCTGTGATGAGAGAGTGGCTATGGGAGAAAGCTCAATTGTTTTCTTGGAGGAGCTGACCTGCAAGGAAGGCAGTCCTCATGCCTTAAGATAGAAGGCTATGGGTTGTTTTGTTTCACACCTACTCAGTTCACTGAGTGTTCCATGCAATGAGAGGGTGTGGTAAATGTACTTTGCTGGCCGGGTGGTCCCTTCTTCACCTCCCTTGTCTTTTCATTATTATTAATGAAAATGAACACACAACTAGGCGGATTTTGTTTGTGCAACACTTGTTTTTATTGTTTGAGTAACTACTTTATCTGTTTTTTCATGTTGAGACTTCTGGTGAACAGGGTTAACACATCTGGCACTTGTGCAGTATTGGCAAAGCTGGGGGGACTGGAAGAGAAGACCCATGGTAGGAACACTACCTGGTGGCAAATGGTCTGACACCTACCTTAGTCCTTGGAACAATGGACTCATACCTAGAACAGAAACATTGGATGGGGTTGTTAGTGTAATATTATAAAGTCATCTTTATCATACCTTGTTTTCAGAATTTGGGCTTGGGTCCCTGGACTCAGTCAACTTAATGATACATGTCTGTTATCTTAAAGCTTTGTATATGTGGATTATGATCCTGTCAAAAAAAAAGAGAGAGTGTGGTGAAGACTGGCTGTAATTTTGCTCTCAGAACTTTATATCATCTTTGTCCCCTAGCTTTTGTGTGAGCAGCTTGGATGCAAACAATCTTTTTCATAGACTGTTGGCATTGGACACTTGCTTCTCAGTGGCAGTGAGTGGGATCCCATATGCTGTATTAAAATACATATTGACAGTTAGAATTGTTACTTTAAAGTTTTAATATATAGATGAATTTGCACCCCTTGCTTCTTGGTTTTATTTTAAACTGTTGTTTTAATTTATTTTTCTTGGAGTGGATGGGGGAGTGAGTGGTTTTAATTGATAGTTTAACTGTATGACTAAGAGTGTGAGAGTGGTATAGGGTGGGGTGGTGTTGGGACTTGAGGTTAGTGGTTCTTTTTTGTATTGCTAATGCTAATTTATTATTTTTAAGTTGATTAGAGGGTTGGCACTGTGTGTAAGGGTGGGGATGTTAATAGGCACAGCTGCACTTCGGATCAGTTACAGCTGCTCTGTCCTTTTGGGGTATCCCCTCTAGGTGTGTGACCAGAGGCTATCAGCTGCTTTGTAGAACTGGGGATCATCCATAGCTGGAGCAAAGGCTATGAAGGAGGTTCTGATTGGGCTGACAGCATGAGTCAGATAGGGTTAGAGAATTCTCAGAAGCCTCCAGGGAGGAGATGGAATAATGGTCAGGCTCCTTTCTATGTTATTCCCTTCCCTAGGGTTTTGCCGAATATCAGCAGGTAGCAAGTTAGCAGGCCAGCCAACTCTGTTTCTCCCTTTTGGGCCATTCTCTGTAATGTGATATCAATGAGGAATAAAACAGCAGTGGTGAAGGATTACATCGCTCATTCATCAGCTGATCTTGATTGTATCATGGGGATCTAGTTGGGTGATGACTGTGACTATGATTCTTTGCTTGAGGGTTCAGTTCTGGCCAGGTATTCTGTGCTACAAAGGACTGGGTGAAATTAACAAATTTCAAGTTTTGTGGAAGTTTTATGCAATTCCATGAAATTTTGTGAAATTATGTTCAATTTTGTGCAATTTTCCAAAATACAGTGCTCCCTCACTTAACCGCCCCTCAATTGTCTGCCACCTTCTTTTACCACCAGTTTCACCTCAGGTTCCTATGAGATCCCCATGTTAACTGTCTCTTTTATCTGCCTCCCTCAGTATCCGCCATCCACCAGCAATTGTTTTCTTCCCAAAAGCTATATCTCCCATTGTAAGTTCCCTCCATCTTCTGCCATCCAAGCTGTCCGGTGTCTTGCATCATGACACAAGGCATTATGGGCTCAAAAATCGCCAATGTTTATAAAACAATTTTTTTGTTTGTTTTAATAGAAAACAACTTTTATAGGAGCATCTTGACCATATTTCAGTGTGTTTCACTGTGTTTTTCAGTAGTTGACCTCCTCCTGTAACTCTCTTCGTAATCCCCGTCAGTTGCCCATACATCTCAGATTCAGAATGGCATTACTGCAGGACAGTATTTGTATTTATAACCAGCTTGTATTGTGCACTTTGAAAAAGCAATGAAAGAGCAATACTGTGTTGCTCTTGTATGTCCTTAATTCAAACTTTTAATTCATTCAGCTCAAGACCGCATAAAAGGGTCGCATCCAGGGTTGAGGATCAGGGGTGCTGGTGGCGTGACTTATGCTGAAGTGGGAACCAGAAAGTTGGAGGCAGATATGATGGCTGAGTCTGCGTGTGCTAAGTGAACATGGCTTGCTCTAACCACAGCACAGAAAAGTTTAATTGTGTGATTTGTGGCTAACAGTCTGCACGCAACCCAACAAAAGTTTGCTCGTCATTTCTCCACACTGTGGGGCAGGCCAATGGCTGGGTGGACCATAGGTGATATCCTAGCAAGGAGAGAGGAGTGGTCTGAAACTGCTGCTGGCTCCAGGAAAGCAACTAAAACTCCCAAGCATGCAGACTTAGAGAAGGTTTTGTTTCTGTGGTTCAGCAATGCCAGAGCACAGAACATTCCTGTGACAGATGAGATTCTGAAACACAAAGCTAAGTATTTTGGGAGACAATTAAATGACACTGATTTTTTATACTCTAATGGCTGGCTACATACATTTAAAAACCGCAAAAACATCGCCTGTCACATTATATCTGGTGAAAATTCTGGTGTTAGCAAAGAGTTGATCAGTGAAGTAATGCTTGGTGCCAGACAAGTAGCAGAGCAGTATGCTGCACGAGATTGCTTCAAAATGGATGAATGTTACCTGACAGATCACTCACCAGCAATGAATTTAAAAACAGGTGTCAAGTCATGCAAAGACAGAATAACAGTTGTTCTAACTTGTAATGCAGATGGCACTGAAAAATTAAAACCCCTTGTGATAGGAAAATCTGTAAACTCAAGGTGCTTCAAAACTTTTAATGCCAGTCTTTATGTAGAATATATGGCTAACAAGGAGGCCTGGATGGACTCTTTTTGCACTGTGGTTAAATGACCTCAACGCTGCCATGAGAAAGAAAAAAAAGAAAGATTTTACTTATGCTGGACAATGCACCAACACGTATTGTCCCCAAATCTTTTTCAGATGTACAAATCCAATATCTAATTGACTGTATAGACAGTGGGAAACAACAGGCACTGTTCATTAGTGATGCCATAAAGTGGCATGGGACTCTGTTACAGTGAAAACAACAAAATAATACAAAACTGCTGGTATCATACTGGCATCATACCTCAACCTGTGTCTGGGGCAGTTGAAAGTCCTCAGCAAGATGCCACTGAATTGAATGACCTTATAAGGACTGTTTCTGGTGCCTTGGCCATAAAATACAAAATGATAATTTCAGCTGCCAAATATTTATCATTTGAAAATGACTGTGAGGTTTTTGAAAGTGTCACTGATGATTTTGTCAGTATGATTGCAAATTTAAGGGTCCCTGATTATTTCCTACAGCCCGAGGATTCCCAAGATGATGATGATGATGATGATGATAGCCAAGACAGCCAAGAACAGGAACAGAAAATATGCTGGTAGTATAGTCTAGATATTAGAGTAATGAGCTGTGAACAATCTTGGTACATCCAGCAGACCAGACCTTGGTTTGATTCTTACAATCTCCACTTGCATATCGTGTGACTCTGAGCAAGTCACTCAACCGTGCAGCGCTCCTGGGTCACCCCTGAAAACAGGCATGTGTGCCTAGTGGGCCTTATCCAGTTACCAATGACTAAAAAAAAAAAATTTAAACAAAAGCTCTTTCTGTTCATGAAGCAAAGGAGGAAATAAACACTCTGCTTAGATTTTTTGAATCATATGAGCTCACTGAGGAGTTTGATTTTCAGAAATGTTTAATGCTTCTTTGCAAGATTAAACAACTTGCTTCTGTTAGAGCCGAGCAAATGTCTATAATAGATTACTTTAAACTGACATGAACATTACTGTACAACGTACTGCTCTGCTATGTGTGTCTGAAATGCACTTTAATATACTGTATATAAATTGAAAATAACAAAAACAAGGCACTGTGTCAGCACGTGGTCTAAAAGCAAAACAAAATGGTTATATTAAATGCATGCTGAAAATAGAAAATAGAGTTAAAAATCTATGTTTCGACCTTAGATCTTCTTCAGGAAATATCTAAAAGAGAAAAAGAGAAAAAAAAACATTTTTTTTTTCTCTTTTAAATATTTTCTGAAGAAGACCTAAGGTTGAAACGTAAATGGTTAACTCTATTTTCAATTTTCAACGTGCATTTCATAAAACCATTTTGTTTTGCTGTTAATATACTGTAGTTTTCTATATTTATTGCAGGATATTGTACTTATAATGGTCATAATGTGATTCTTTTTTTAATATGTGTGAGCATGTTTTTAATGCATAATTGTTTTACAAAATAAAACATTATATACAATAATAAAATATTGCAAATGTGTCTTTAAGGGTTTAAAACTGTGTATATATACATTGTATACACCAGCAAATCACCTAGATATAATGTTTAACATTTTTTAACATGACAGGTACCATCATTTAACATGCACTCTCTATTATCCACCACCCTCTCTTATCCCTAGAAAATCCTGGCACCAAGTTGGGCAGATAATAGAGAGAGCACTATGTGTAAATTGGTCATAACTCAATCAGTATCATAGACAGAGCTCTGCATTTGGCATCCATATTGCTTAACAGAGGCACTAAACATATATCAAGTTTCATGACATTTGGATGAGAGATGGGGAAGTTATAATTGCTCCAGATCTGGCAATTTATTATTCATGCAAACATTTCTGAAAATATTTTTGTGCTTAAAACTTAGCCACCTTTGGAGCTAGATAACTAAAAATGTATATGCATACTTTGTTGCAAGTCTTACAGAAGCTGCTAAATGAAAAGGCCATTGATTGTGTAAACTATAAATTACAGGAGTTCAAAATTATTTGTTAAACTGTGTAAAATGTTCAAAATATTTGGATGTTTATAGATTCAAACTAACAGGATCCAGTGTACCTCCCCCCAACATGGCAAATCTGAGAAATTAAACATATTAACTGCCTGAATTGGCTTTTCTTACTTTAAACTCCATGAAAAAGGGGGTACCTCTTAGTTTTCAGATTGGAATTCCAATGTGAGCAAGCCAGACCACCAAATCATCAAGGTGGGACCCCAAGGTTTGGTCCCTACCTCACCAGCTCTGAAATGCCTGCAGTGGCTTCTCTTACATAACAGTGCATTGCCTAATTGGATCCTTTATAATAAAGTGCTTCCACCCAGGAAATTTCACAGGTGAGCAAAGAGACCATGCTAAAAGGAGAACCACAACTCCCAAAATTCTAAACACATTCCAAAATTAGCATGCTCTAACCTTTGCATTGCTCAGAAAATATAATTCACATTTCTACTGAGGGGTACTACTGGTTTGTGGCATGTAACAAACAAACAAGATCCAGTGCACCCCCCCAGAATGGCAATTCAGGCAGTTAATATGTTTACTTTCTCAGATTTGTCATGTGGGGGGGGTTGTGCACCTGGATCCTGTTGTTGTCTGTTGTCTCACTACCCTGGCTCAGTAGTACCTAACTCAGTCCCTGTGCCCCCCGTAGCCCGATCGCGGGCATAGTGTACTCCCCACCAGCCGGGTGCGGGCAGCAATGTAGCTCCCCTCCTCCCGTTCACATCCCTGGTGGTCCAGTGGACCAAAATGCCCAATCCCGTGGGCGGTATGTTTAATAACTCCCCCCTCCCGTTCACATCCTGGTGGTCCAGTGGACGAGAATGCTCGTCAGCGGGCAGAAAGTAAATGGAACCCCCAGAACATCTCTCTTGTGCCCGATCGCGGGCAGAAAGTAAACTTGAACCCCGAACATCTCCCTTGTGCCCGATCACAGGCAGTAAGTAAATTGAAACCCCCACCCGAACATCTCCCTGGTGGTCCAGTGGACTGAAATGTTAATCGCGGGCAGTAAGTAAATTGAAACCCCCAAAACATCTCCCTGGTGGCTAGTGTCCTCCCCCCACCACCCACAAGCCACCACCCGCTCCCCCAGCAGCCAGCGGGTGGCAGCATCCATCTGTCTGCTGCCCTGCCGACTGACTGCCCGGTGAGGGCTGCATGCCCGGTGGTGCAGAGCAAGAGCCAATGGGGGCTGGCCTATATTACATGACAGTCCAGATTTGTGAATGATTCATTCCACAAATCTGGACTGTCATGTATGGTATGGGCTGCACGCCCATTGGCTCTTATCTCCCGGCAGTCAGTCGGGGCGGGCGAGCTGGCAGATGGTGGGATGCTGCCGCCCGCCGCTGCCAGGGGAGCGGGTGGTGGGGCTTGTGGGTGGGTGGGTAGGGGGACACTAGCCACCAGGGAGATGTTTGAGGGTTCATTCACTTACTGCCAGCGATCAAGCATTTCGTCCACTGGACCACCAGGGAGATGTTCGTGGGGGTTTCAATTTACTTACTGCCCGTGATCGGGCACAAGGGAGATGTTTGGGGATTCAGTTTACTTTCTGCCCATGATCGGGCACAAAGGGAGATGTTCGGGGTTCCATTTACTTTCTGCCCGCGATCGGGCATCTCGGTCCACTGGACCACCAGGGATGTGAACAGGAGGGGGGGGGAGTTATTAAACATACCACCCCCGATCGGGCATTTTGGTCCACTGGACCACCAGGGATATGTACGGGAGGAGGTGGGGGAGCCACATTGCTGCCTGCGATCAGGCTGCAGGGTGCGTCGGTCCCCGATGGCTGCTGCCTGGCAGGGTGCCAGGCACAAGTCCTCAGGGATTGGCGCACACCACATGTTAATGGGAGTAAATGAGGCCAAAATCGATGCAAATGGCCTCTGCCTTGCATGAATTATGGCCCCATTTGCATGTCACCTTTTGAACATCGTGATTTTGGCAAGATGGCACAATGGTACGGCGCCAACCGCAGTTGAATGCTCCAATCTGACACCCTGCGTGGCGCAAGTTCCACTGGCGCTATGTACAGTGGCTGGTTGGGGGTGATATTCAAAGGAGTTGCTCAATAGCGCAACTTCTTTGAATATCGCCCGGGCCACACCCCTGCGCAACTATTTTGCGCAGCGCAAGGGCTTGCGCCTCAGAATGGAGCAGTTTGAATATCCAGCCCTGTTTGTTTGTCTGTTACATGCCACAAATCAGTAGCACCCCTCAACAGAAATGTGAATTATATTTTGTGAGCAATGCAAAGGTTAGAGCATGCTAGTTTTGGAATAAGTTTATAGCTTCACTGCTATTGCATGTATACCCTCAATATTTTGCATGCATACCAAAGTAAATATAGCCTGGAATCCAATTAAGATGGGTAAATGCAGTTTAGAAGTTAACATTTATTGTGGATTCTTTAAAAATGACTGCTTATTTTATGCTGCAACCTAAATGTTTATGCTGTAACCTAAATTTGTTCTGTCTGTCCTCTATGTGACGAGGTACCTTTGGAAATGAGCCTCTGGTTCAAAGTTTGTAAACTGATGTATAAATAAATAAAAATAAATAAAATTGGCAACATTTGCTCAAAAATTCATGGACGCATAATAAGTAATATAACTAGAATTCCACTTGTGGAATTTAACTTTCACAAAGTACTTTTCACCACGGAATCACCTTACCAGCCCTAGCATCATGGCCCTGCAGTACCCTTCCAAAATGCCTGTGATAGTAATACCCAGCATCATGCTCCATCATGACTAAAGATATCCAGATACTTCTTTCACAATGGCCTAAGTCACAACTAGTTGTAAGGTTTGCTATCACTTAGTGCCACTGTTTTCAAAAACTAAAAATGTACATTGTTATTACAGGATTGTTATCAAAGGGATGGCTAACAAGGGTGATGTACTGCTACTGGGGGACTTCAGTCTACCAGATGTGGATTGGAGCCTACCTGCAGCAGCATTTCTTAGAAGTAGGGACATCCTCAACTCCCTACAGGGGGTGATCCTCAGGCAACTACTTTATTTATTTATTTAGTTATTGTGTAATCAGATTTACAACCTTTGAGCCAGCGGCTCATTTATAAAGGTACCTCATCACAGAGAGGACACACATGGTTAACATAATTTACAGAGTACAGTCAAGGCAGATTAACAGATTTTTTTTTTACATATTTACAGAATACAGACATACAGAACAGAATCACATAGTTTTACATAGGTTGCATGAACAGAAATACATAGTATTACTTAATGAACCCACTTGTGAGGGGGCATTACTGGACCTGGTGCTGTCAAATAGTGACAGTGTTGCTGATGTCACAGTGGAAACCTACCTGGGGACCAGTGATCATCCCACAGTGTGGTTCAGCATAAGGACAGGGCCAGAAGTGAGCCACACTAAAACAATGGTCCTGGACTTCAGGAATGCTGATTTCAAGAAAACAGGACAGTGCCTCAGAGAAACCCTTGCAGGAATAGGGAATAAGGGTGGGGTAGAGGAAAAATGGGCAAGAATAAAGCAGGTCATTGAGAAGGCAACAAGTCTCTGTGTCAAGCAGGTTACTAAGAGCAAGAGAAGAAAGAAACCGTTATGGTTCTCCAAGGAAGTAGCAGAAAACATAAAGGAAAAGAAGCAGGCATTCAAAAGGTACGAGATGATACAGAAGGAAGAGGATAGGGAGAGTTATCAGGAGGAGCAAAGGGAGGCAGGGAAGGCAGTTAGGAGAGCTAAAGCACAAACAGAGGAAAACAGGCAAATCAGGAAAAAAAGGGGATAAAACTTTCTTCAGGTACATAAGTGAAAACAAGAAAAGCAAGGCAGGGCAATACGACTAAAAGGGGAGAGGGAAGTGTGGAAGAGGAACAGAAGAAAGCTGACAAAATGAAGAATTATTTTTGTTCAGTGTTCACAAAAGAAAGGGTAGGTGATGGGCCACAGACAGTAGAGAAGAGCATTAAGGGAAGGTAGGTGGACACTAGCCCTTTTACAGAGGAGCTAATCCTCAGGCAACTAGAAAAACTAAAAGTAGACAAGGCCATTGGGCCAGACAGGTTTCACACTAGATACTGAAGGAACTAAAGGAGGAACTTTCAGTTCCTTTGATGACCCTTTTCAGTCTATCTCTGGATACGGGGGAAGTTCTGGGGGACTGGAGAAGGGTGTACGTGGTCCCATTACACAAAAGTGGGAATAGGGAGGAGGCAGGAAACTACTGACCTGTAAGCATGATTTCAGTGGTGGTCAAGGTAATGGAAACTCTACTTAAAGAAAGGATTGGAGAATACCTTAACACCAGTGGACTGCATGATCTGAGGCAGCATGGGTTCACAGGGTGTAGATCTTGCCAAGCAAACCTGATAGAGTTTTTTGACTGGATTACCAGGGAGGTGGATGAGGGAGAAGTGGTAGATGTGATCTACCTGGATTTTAAGGTCTTCAACACTGTTCCACACAGAAGACTGGTAAACAATCTAGGCAGCATGGGAATAGGTCCAAAGATAGTAAAATGGGTACAAAGTTGGCTAAGTAACAGAACTCAGAGGGCGGAGGTAAATGGAGATCACTAGGAAGAAAGTAAAGTAACCAGTGGGGTGTCACAGAGATCAGTACTGAGACCGGTCCTCTTCAATCTCATTATTAGTGACATCACAAAGAGACTGGAAGGAAAGGTATGCCTGTTCATGGATGACACAATAATCTGCAATGGAGTGGACACATCAGTGGGGGAGGAGAAAATAAGGGAAGATCAACAATATCTGGAAGACTGGTCAAGGGTTTGGCAACTGGGCTTCAACACCAAAAAAATGTAAAAATAAGTACATGGACACAGAAACCTAGGGGCAAAGTATCATTTAGGGGGGAGGTGTTAACAAGGAAAGAGATCTGGGGGTCATCATATCTGATGACCTGAAGGTAGCAATGGCAGTAGGAAAGGCCAGGTGAATGCTGGGGTGCATAGAAAGAGGTATCACCAGCAGAAAAAGGGAGGTAGTGTTACCCCTATATAGATCAATGGAAAGGTCACACCTGGAGTACAGTGGCCAGTTCTAAAGGCCCTATCTCAGGAAGGACATAGCTCGGGTGGAGGCGATACAGAGAAGGGCAACCAAAATGGCTCATGGCCTGCATCAGAAGCCCTATGAGGAAAGATTCATGGAATTAAATATGTGTCACTGGAGGAAATAAGAAAAAAAGGGACATGATAGCAACACTCAAATACCTCAAGGATATCAGTATGGTACAGGATGGTGGCATACTGCACAGAAAGAGATGCTCAAGGACGATGGGGCATGATATGAAGCTGGAAGGGGAAGACTTAGAGGGGATGTGAGGAAGTATTTCTTCACTGAAAGGGTGGTGGATGCCTTGAACAGCCTCCCAGAAGAGGTGGTGGGTACCAAAATGGTAACAGATTTTAAACATGCATGAGATAGACACAGGAGGACCGTAGTAAGAGGGCTGGGGGGGGTAAGGCTGGAGATCAATTAGGGTCTATGGTAGTACAGTAGGTAGGGACTTTAGGGCAGACTGGGAGGGCCAAGAGGTCCTTTTCTGCTGACAGCTTCTTGGAATTTCTGAGAAACAGAGACACCATCTGGATGAAGTCCATTCCGGCAGAAGAGCTGTCTATTTCCTGAGAACTCTTCCCACAAGGTTTCCTGACTAGTCAGTCTGAGGAACAGGATAGAGAGGAAGGGTGTCTGAGTGGAGTTACTGAGCCACTGCACACTGACCAGCTGAGGAGCAGCTGGTATTAGCAGGCACTGCACAAAGTTTATTTTTTTCCAGAAAAGGTATGCCATCTTAATTCCATACCTGTCTGAGCGTGCAGCCTTTCTGGGCTGCTGTGTGCAGCTGTCTTTCGGCTTCCCTTTTGATCTCTTCCCTTTTCTCCCTTTGCAGATTTGCAGTTTCATAGTGGGATTAGCCAACCTATGGGGAGTCTTGAGGAAAAATGCTGTTGAGCGTGTGATTGCAAAGAGAAGAAGCCATAAAGGAAAAAAAAAAAGTTTAAACTTTCTAAACCTCTCACTCAGCACTCAACATTTAAAGCATGATGCAGCATACAGTTTTCCTCTGTTCGAGCACAGAGGAAACTACCCTTGACTCAAGCATTCTTTGGAGTCTAAATTTTAGATAAGTGCTATGTGTTCCTGTTTTTTGTGTTTGCTCATAATCTGCCTAAAACTATAGGTAGAAAGTACAGAAACCTTACAACTAAGTTATTTTAAGCTATTGTATTTTGTAATAGTGTGCTGTGTGTATGTCTATATTGTTATTTGCTTTTATTAATATTATTACTATTATTGGAACAAGATTTAATCTTTCTTTTAAACTTTCACGCCACAGATGAGTCACATGATCCTCTGTTTGTACATAGCGCATGCATGGCATTCTTGAGTAGATTGCTGTTCAGTTTGGGCACAGCACAGCACTGTATCAAGAGCTACTGCTGCTGAAAAGAGTGGATTATCTGACTCCTATAGTGAGCTAGAAAAAGGGTGTTTAAGTGTTTTAAGTGAGTTTGATTTTAACTTGAACCGTCACTTTGCTACTTTTGCTCTGTGTGATTCGTATGTGCTCATATCCAAACTAGAGGAGCATGTGCAATAAACAGAGGATGGAAGTTTTAACTGAAGTGATGACTGAGTAAGTAGTTAAGTATTAGATGTTTGTATATTTTCTATGCACTGAGAACTGCTACTTGAACTTGGACCCCTTGTTAGATTTAAAAATTAATAATTGGAATTTTTTGTGTTTTTTTTTTGTGGGAAAACAGATTCTATATATCTAGTGCCAGGTCTATTTTATTGACATATATTGTGCATTAGATAGGTTGATAGCTTTTTTATATAATTACTACTATTACTATTTTTACTATTAAGCTACTATATTTATTCTGATGCCCCTCTATGTTTTTTTTTTGTTTTTTACTTAAGATTTGAGACTACAGTTAAAAGAATTGAAATCACAGAAAGCAGAAATTGTGAACTGTCTATGTTTCTTGAGCAAAGCTGGCTGACTGTTTGGATAAGTGTCCTTTTCCTGAGCCGAGTTACGAAATATCCAGCAACAAGTTTTGAGGACTAGACTGCTTGAATATTGATTCTGGGCAACTAAATGTGAAAACTGGCTTAATTTTCCATTCTGTTATCCTTATGATCCCAATCATACAATTTTGACTGAATCTGAATCTGAAACTGAACTGAAAATTGTATCATGGAGGAATCTGAATTGGTCAATGAGATTAATGGATAAGCAAACAGTAGGATGATCGTATGAACGTATGAACATATGAAAGTGGAATTGGAAATTGTTATGACCAATTTCAGTCTCTGATACTTGATTTCCAATGTTTTAACTTTTTCTGATCATTGGTGATTGATTTGAACTAGAAACTTAGCTGATTAGCCTGCTGACTAGTCTACAGATTTTTTATATTAAAACCTATATCAGGATAGAGGTTTTTTTTCTTGTTTTTTGTTGTTGTTAGTATTACTGTAGTTATTGCAGTCATTGTGTTGTATTGTATTCTATTTATTGCTGTGATGGTGAATACTAGATTGCAGAGAATGAATAATCTGCATTTATCTCCCCTATCTAGTGAAACAACCTATAACCCTGTCAAAGTCTTACAAACCACAAAGATAAAACAGATGAAACAAACTAAAATAACAGATCATATAAAAAAAATTAAAGAGGATCCAATATCAGTAGAACCTCTACTCCGACAAATAAATCTTGCAATTCCTTAGAAACGGCATCACAGCTATCTCACATTAAATTTACATCTGATTTATCATTAATAGAAGGTACGATGGAGAAGAATATTAGTGGGCAGCAAGAAACTGAATATAATTACTCACTTCTAAGTAATGATAAAGAAACAAAGGCTAGTAATCTTTAAATAGCCAAGAGATGTCTGTTTGAATTAGTCCTTTAGTATTGACACCTGATTTATGGGAAAATGAGCAGTATTTTACTAAAGAAAAAATTGTGTCGAAGGAAGTCTCAAGGGATTTGCGAAGTATAATTTCAGGCTTGAAACAGTTTAATGAAGACAATGAAACATCACAACTGTGTAGGAAGTGTCAAAAAGAGTGTGATGTGTAAACTGAAGAAGGTGTAAATTATGATTATCAATCAAGTTATTTGAGGTATAAATTAATTGCTATGCTATCACATCAACACACAGCTAAAATATTGATCATGGAGCAGGTTCTATTGTATAAAGAAATAATCGAATCAGTTAGAAGTGAGTTTGTTCAAATAAGAGCAATTTGAACTGAATCTATGCAAGTTAAAGTTAAAGGAGCAGAGAGAATGAATATGAGTAGCCAAAAGATTAAACTGGACTTTGTGAGTATGCATATTCCAGATAGTCCACTCAAGACAAATAAAAAAGGTGAGCATAAGAAAAGTAAGAAAGGTAATAATGAAGTAAGGAAAAAGACCAAAAAGAATAAAAGTGGTAAAACAAAGAGAGCAGCCTTTGTAATAAACTCAGGCAAGATTGATTGAACTAAGAAAGAAATTCCAGTTCCGGTCATAGAGCAAACAAAGATTGAACAAATGGCAAAGGAAAACCAAGACTTATGTTTTAAACAAGTTTTAAACACTGTGCCAATGGATAATGAATGATCTATTTTCTCTAAATTGACCACTCATTCACAGCATTTAGAAATGGAAATTGCTCAACTGAACTATGATTTGGGGGCAACAAATGTAGTGGATTTCAATCCTGCAAACGTACAGACCAAAAAGATTGAAGAGCCATCAATAAATGAAGAAAATAATAAGGGTAGTTTACATGAGGAGCAATATGTTAAGCAAGTAAGGACAGATGAACAAGCTCTTAGTAGTAATCTAATACAAACTGAAGATTTAATCCCACTAGTTAGGGTTTTAGCTCCGAGTGGATGGATTCAATTAGAATCAGAACATCAAATAAGGTAAGGAGCAAAGAAATTAAACAAAGAGTTGGACTTAGATGTCAACCCTGATGATATTATGGAGATAAAAAATATTCGAGTTGATTCAGCCTTGCTAATTAATATCCACTTTTAAACCAAAAATGCAATGGAGTTAGCACAAGGACGTGGTGCTTCCATACTCACTTCAATTCACAAAAACATAAAAAAGTAGAGCACACACCTCTAATAGCAAGGGCACAAGTCTGTAAAAAATAACTTTATTCACATATGCCAAAAACCTGATGTGTTTCGGATGTAAACCACATCCTTTCTCAAAGGTGAAACACCAACAGTGAATGGTCTCTTAAATACTCTAACTAATACATTACAACTGGTATCATTAATTAAAACAAAGTCTGAAGAAAAACAGCACTCCAGCCTGATGAAAAGTTCAAAATCAATGTCAAACAAAAATAAATGGCTTACTCCTTAGGAAGACTCTTGTGTGAGTCGAAGCGCTGGGTGTTGCAAATTCAGTGTTGGATTGCCTGCTGGTCATTGTGTATCATACACTGCAATAAAATGGTATGAGTAAGCCATTTATTTTTGTTTGACCTTGATTTTGAACTTTTCATCAGGCTGGAGTGCTGTTTTTCTTCAGACTTTGTTTGCTTGTGGGTTAGCTACCCTAAACACAGCACCTTTCAGATTACGGTCAGCTGGTCACAGCACATTTGTGTGATTTTCTATCATTAATTAAAACACCACCGTGATTGGTTAAAATAACTACATACTAATTATCTTAAATATACATCTTAAATACATGTAAAACACTTAGTACTATAATGTTACATCTACTACACTATTTAAAAATGCATTAATCCAAACTTGTTCTTAGAAAATAATTTAAAATCTGGGATTATAACAATAAATATAGGTCACAAAAAGGGGCAAAGAAAAAGATAGGGAGGGAAGGAGGGGAAAGGGAAGGTTTATTATAGAAAGGAAGAGAACATGGAACATAGCTAACTCTGAAAATATGATTTTCAACAGCACTTTACGTTTATCAGCTTATACTAAATCCTTGCCATCTATTATAACGTATCTTTCAGAAATACACGTTTTCCAAAAAAACTGAAATAAATCTTTCTGATTATATATTGACAGACATAGAAAGGAAAGTACTGGACAAGAGTTTGGGGTTTGTACCCACTATGCCAGCATGCAAATTTCATATGATGGTGGATTTAAATATTGTATGTAGAAATTTGAATCTGAAATCTTATTCTTCTACAAAAAATATACTAATGGAGAACACGGTTATTACGGACTGTAGTATTTTTAGACCAGCATCAACGTTCAATCTGCCACCCTGTCCAGCTGTGAAAGTATTTAAACAACTTGTCGAAAATGATTTGGACAAGTTATTTAAAGATCCCCAAGTATGCCATTATAATAATTTAAGTAAAGAAGAGAGAGCAGCAATACATATGCTACAGAACTACACCTCTATTGAAATTAAAAAAGCAGATAAAGGTGAATGCGTGGTTATACTGAACAAAGAGGCTTACATGTGAGAAGCTGAGAGACAACTTGGAGAGACTAACTTTTATAAGAAACTACGTTACGACCCAACTTATGAGTTTAAAAGCAGTATTGATGAGATTGTGAAAGAAGCTGCAAAATGGGGAAATCAATCAGAAAGAATTACAGTTTTTAATTACCAAATCACCTGTGAGAGCCACGTTTTATCTGCTACCTAAAATACATAAGACCTTGATTAATCTACCAGGAAGACCAATTGTTAGTGGAATAGACTCATTAATGGAAAGTCTCTCACAGTTTGTCGATTTTCATTTAAATCCATTTATTACCACTTTGCCATCATATCTGAAGGATACAACAGATGTGTTATGACTTGTGCAAGATATGGATTTGAGTGATAATGATTATTTAGTGACAATGGATGTTGAGGCGCTATATTCTAATATTCCACATGAGGGTGCCCTTGATGCAGCTGCCAGTTTCCTGATTCAGAGACATGAAACAGAGATGCCTAGTACTACATTTATCCTGAAGTTGTTGGAATTTGTGTTAAAGGACAATGTCTTTCTATTCAATAAAGAGTTGTTTTTACAAATTAAAGGGACTGCTATGGGGGCTACATGTGCTCCCACTATTGCAAATTTATATATGGGGGGTTGGAAGAATGGTACAGTGTTAAATTTAACAAAAAAATAGATTTTTGGATAAAATCAATATATGGAAATGATATATTGATGATTTATGTTTTGTTTGGAGGGGTACTTTAGAAGAACTTGCACAGTTTGTTGATTTTTTGGAAAGCACAAATTTGAATCTGAGATTTACTTATACAGCCTCTCACGAAAATATTCATTTTTTAGATCTAAGAATTTATAAAAAATGTAGTTTGGGGCTAAAAACTGAAATATATAGAAAACCAACTGATGGTAAAACTATATTACGAGCAGAGAGTTGTCATCTTAGGCATACAGTCATGAATATGCCAAAAGGCCACTTTTTAAGGACTCGTCATAATTGTAGTGAAGTAGCGGGATTCAAAGAAGGAGCAGAAGAATTAACAAGATGATTAGTGAACAGAGGTTATAGTGATAGGTGCATTAAAGTAGGAAGAGAATATGCTGAAAGAACAGATAGAGCAGAATTACTAAGGGGAAGAAAGGAAGAAGTGCTGGAGAAACAAGAAGAAAGGTTTAATTTTGTTACCACTTTTTCGACACAAGCAAAGGAGATAGAGAAGATCATTAAAACCCATTGGAATATTCTTTCTAGTGATATAGGTTTGAGAGAGATTGTCAAAATGCCACCTAGAATGGCATATAAAAGAGCTAGTACTTTAGGGGATAGATTAGTGCACAGTCATTTTGTTGAAACTACTAAAGGGGTAGGAACATGGCTACATAAAGACAGAGTAAGTTGTTATTCCTGTAAAAGTTGTAAGACATGTCCAGTGATAAAACAATGTAAAGAATTTACTTGTAGTAATGTAGAATGAAATTTTGAGATCAGACAGTTAATTACTTGCAATATGGAGGGGATAATATACATGGCAGTCTGTAGCTGTAACAGTTTTTATGTTGGAAAAACTAAACGCAATTTCAAAACTCGAGTGAGAGAACATTTAAATGCTATTGAGAAAGTTGACTTAACATATGCTACAGCTGCACATGTAGCTACAGTTCAAAAAAATATAGAACATGTATTTCACTTTGTTGGAATAGACAAAGTACAACGTAAACCATGAAGGGGGGATTTTAATGATTTTTTACTTAAGCGGGAAGCATTCTGGATTATTAATCTGTATGCAACAAAAAAAAAGGACTGAATGTGGGGTTTGAATTGAAACCCTTTCTTAACCAAAAAAGAATGAATAGAAAACAGATTAAGTGTAATGATGCCTCTTAAAGGAATGTCAGGAATTATTGGGAATTGAATTGAATAGTGGCGCAATCGTGGCTGTAAAATAAGCAGATATGAATTTAAGAAGTAATGCTGAACTGGATTATGCAACTTTATATATGAGTCGCAGCCCTAAGTAGATTGGTTATCGTATATGGATATATTTATTTTGGAATATAGTTAGAATGTTAATAGTGATGTCTAAAATTATATGAAATTATGGGTAAGAACATAGAGCTGTAGTGATTGAATATTGTCCTTCTTTTAAAATTTTCCAAATCTTTTCCTACCCCCCCCCCCGTTTTGCTCATTATTGTTTGTTCCTTTGTGGGAAAGAAAAAAAAAAGAAAAAAGTGACATTAGATATTTAAAAAGTAATGAAGTTACAGGTATGTTATTGGTATATGAACACTAGATAGTTTATTATGAAGTGAATATTGCAATCTGTATAGATATTATAGTGTTGTAGTAAATGCTTTGCGATCGGGGTAATATGATGAGCTGTTTCTCCTATATTAGTTTTCTGTGGTATACGCTTAGTGATTGGGCTTAATGATGTGCTGTTTCTTCTATATTAGTTACAAGTGGTAAAATATGCGAGATTTGATGACACCTTTATATTATTTGGAGATCCCCTTTTTTAACATTTTCAGTTTTTTTGAAAAATGTGTATTTCTGAAAGATACATTATAATAGATGGCAAGGATTTAGTATAAGCTGATAAACGTAAGGTGCTGTTGAAAATCATATTTTCAGAGTTAGATACGTTCCATGTTCTCTTCCTTTCTATAATAAACCTTCCCTTTCCCCTCCTTCCCCCTCATCTTTTTCTTTGCCCCTTTTTTTGACCTGTATTTATTGTTATAAGCCCAGATTTTAAATTATTTTCTAAGAACAAGTTTGGATTAATGTATTTTCAAATAGTGTAGTAGATGTAACGTTATAGTACTAAGTGTTTTACATGTATTTAAGATGTATATTTAAGATAATTAGTATGTAGTTATTTTAACCAATCATGGTGGTGTTTTAATTAATGATACCAGTTGTAATTTATTAGTTAGAGTATTTAAGGGACCTTTCACTGTTGGTGTTTCACCTTTGAGAAAGGATGTGGTTTACATCCGAAATGCATCAGGTTTTTGGCATATGTGAATAAAGTTATTTTTTACAGACTTGTGCCCTTGCTATTAGAGGTGTGTGTGCTCTACCTTTTTATATTTTTGTAATATCCACTTTTATTCACCTTGAACAGCTAACTATGTTTGGCTAAATGCACCAGTTTTCCAAAAAAAAGATCTATACTTAACATTTCCAAATAGGCACTTATTCAACAACTCTGAACCACAGACAGAGAAACTAGAGCAAAAACCGGTGGAATGTATACTCTTTGGTTTAAATTATTTATATAGGAAAACTGATAGAAAATTAATTAGAGAAGTTTGTAGTCTTTTAAGGAATTTTTTACAAGTTAGATTGGGTAGGGATGGTATTATAACAGTAGAACGAGCAGGAAAGGGATCTCAAATCAACATTCTAGATATGAATATGGAAATCGCAAAACAAATTTTGATGAAATCAACAATACTTGATGCTATGGGGTTAAACGTAATTGAATCAAAAGTTTTGGATGTCCAGGATGTTAAATTGGAGATAACTGGGATAGAAAACCAACTATCAGTCAAAAATAAATTCCAGTCTTTAGATGGTTATTTAGATTGACAACCAGGGGCACTAGAAAGATAAATTGCTACAGAAACTAGCCTAGGATTTGATTCTACTTTAAATAATACTACTAATGATACTTTACAATTTATTTCATGGAATATATCAGGTATTAGAGAAAGACAACAAGATGATGATTGGTTAAAGTACATAGTAGCTTACAGAGTAGTTTGCTTACAGGAGACCTGGCATGGTGTAATGGACCAAATTGACATAAATGGCTTCCAAGTTATGCATTCACCAGGTAAAAAGACTACTAAATGGGGAAGAAATTCTGGAGGGATAGCCATATATGTCAATTTGAATAGTTTTGTGTATAGTGAATGTATTATGATGAGTGATAATTTTATTTCTGTTTTGTTGAAGTATGAAAGTCAGAGTTTAATAGTAATAAATAGCTATGTTCCTCCAGAAAAATCTCCATCTGACACTATGGATATATGGGATCAATTGGGTATTTTACTTATTGAAATTATGACAACATTTTTGGAAGTAGAAATTTTAGTAATAGGAGATTTTAATGCCCATATAGGTGCTTTGATGGTTTAGCAGATAACTCCTTTTTTCAATGTGCAATAACCCCTTATCATTGGGATAAAAGGGAACAAGAGATATGAAAATTAACAAAGCTGGTAACACACTGATTAAGATATTAAAGGAGTGTAATAAATAAGGAGGCAGTATAACACAGTGTTCTAAGGCTCTGAGCTGCAAAACTGGTGACATCCAGCAGAACAAACCAGGGTTTGAATCCCACATCTTCCACTTGCATACCGTGTGACCCTAAGTAAGTCACTTAACTTCCTTGTTTTCCCAGGTCACACCTGGAAACAAGTTCCGGCTTAGTGTGCATTTCCTGGTTAAACAATTTCCCCTTTTCCTAATCTATATCCATTAAATGGAAGGTTAAAAGGAGACCAATTGGAGGAATGTACCTATGTTTTGAGTAGAGGAGCATCATTGATAGACATGTCTTTATGGGCAGGTCCTACTGAATATTGGGAAAGTCTGAATGTCAGTCTAAGAACGGAAAGTGATCACTTCCCTATTGTGCTTAAAAGTAAAATAAAGAGAGTTAGACAGACATTCATACCACAATTATTGACTCATATGGAAATTAGAACAAACAAAAAAATCACATAGAATTCAGAATCACCTCATACCATTTTAGATACTATTAACTCATTTCTATATAAGAGTATAGAGTCCTTAAGAATATGCACTGTTGAACAGTTGATTGATAAACAATATGTGACTTATGACAGAATAAGGACTGAATTGGAGTCAAATGTCAATATAAATACTAATTAAAAAAAGGGATGGTTTGATGATGACTGTGTGAAATATAAAAAAGCATTACGAAGATTAAATAAACAGTATATTAGGCATAAAACAAAAGATTTATTGAAGACCATTAATCAGTCTAAGAAAAATTATAAGACTCTCTTGAAAGACAAAGAGATAAAATACTACAGCAAACAATGGGAAGAAATGAATAGAGCAATTATGAATAGAGATCAAAAAGTATTCTGGCAGCTAGTGGCAAGGGGTACAGCTAATTATTAAGATGGTATGGATTCTTACATATCTGAAACTACTTAGATCAATTACTTTACTCAGATTTTTGTGGATCCAAATATAGGTAGTAATATATATAAAACAACGGGATTATCAAATTTGGAAATTACTTATCAAGAGGTATACTTGGCTATAAATTCATTGAAATTAAAGAAAGCTCCTGGTCCAGATAGTATGCCAGCAGAAGTTTATCACTGTAATACAAGAGTGTCACACGAGGTCCCTACACCCTAATTGGTACTCTCAGAGGTACACCGTAGACAGCTAGTGCTTAGGCATATGTTATATACTAACATATATGGCTAAAGGCATCTACTGTACAAGAGTAGATGTCAGGATATGTATGCATATTGTTGTAATACACTTTGCTTGCTAATATATATATATATATATATATATATATTCTTCTATGTATTTTCTGTGTATTTCTTACTTGTAAGATGCCAAGACACCTGTGTCCTTGGAATAATTATGATATGTAAGTCGGCATTGCCACCTTTTGATGATTTGTACTACTACACTGAGTTATGTAAGACTCTGTATAAGAACTCTTTTGTTTCACAAACTGATGACTACTACAAAATTGTTTAATGTTATCTTGGACTGTGGGGCCTCCTCTAATTTAGCCAATAGGGCTCATCTCTGTAACTAGAAATGTTTCTATCTTACAGTAACCATAGTAATTATCATAGGTATATAATGTGATACACTAGTCTAGTACCTCGGGGATCCCAAGAGACACAAAGAAACCTTGAGGTATAGGGAACTCTTAGAACTGGATCCTGGTTCGTATTGGTAAGAACTGCTTAGGGCAACTGTGATTTTATCCTTTTTGGTAGTAATAAATACATTTATTACTCTTATGCAACATGTCTGTGATTACTTGCATTCCCAATATTGCCAAGAATCTGAAAGTGAGGTTTCGACCTCCTGACAAGAGTATGGTGCAGAGTACTGACAACTCTATATAATAAATGCATAGAGGAAAATAAATATCCACACACATGGAAAGGGGCATATATAATTCCCATACACAAAAAGGGGAATAAAGAGAACCCTGCTATGTACCGACCTATTAGTCTATTGGATAACAATCTAAAGATATTTTCCAAAATAATTCTTAATAGATTAATTGAAGCTATACAAGTAACAGGTGGGTAGTCTCCTTGCCAAGCTGGATTCTGCAAGGATTTCTCTACATTGGATAATATTTTCATACTTTTTCACTTTGTAGAGAAGTATGTACGTCTTAGGAAACAGAAATTGTATGTAATGCTTGTGGATTACTCCACAGCATTTGATACTATGTCTAAGACAAAGCTTTGAGATATATTATTAAAACGAGGCATTGACAAAGCATTGGTTGATATTATACATGATCTGTATAATAATAATTGGGCACAGGTAAGATTGGGTATGGGTGGACAACTCTCTGCTCCTATAGAAATTACTAGAGGAGTTAGACAAGGATGTGTCCTAGCCCTGATCTTATTTACATTATATATTGATGGGTTATTAACAGATCTAACTAATTTAAATTCAGATTCCCCTAAAATACAAAATAAACCCTGTTCAGTCCTTGCTTATGCTTAGGCAGATGATTTGGTGATACTTTCTCTGACCCAAAAGGAGTTACAGGAAAAGATTAGTTTACTAGAAGATAGATCTAGAGTATTACAACTTAAAATAAATTTAACTAAAACTAAAATAATTACGATCAGTTCACATAATAGTAATAAGGGTGGAGTCTGGTTTTTACAGGGTAATAAACTAGAAACTGTTAAAAATTATGTATACTTAGGGGTCGAATTCAATGATAATGGGCTATGGAACTTCCAATTTCAAAGATGTTTAGATATTCTAAACAAAACAATGCTGGGGTTAGTCCATTTTAATAACAGACATGGAGGAAACAGTATTAAACCATTGATCCTAGTAATTAAATCAAAATTTGAAACCCAACTCCTACATGGTACAGAAATTTGGGAAGTGGCCAATATGGAAAAACTTACTATTCCAATGTTTAAATATTTAAGGAATATATTGGGAGTAGGTAAGTCGTGTCCTGCATCATATATCAGGTCAGAGCTGGGAATTACTAATATTAAAGCTCTGTGTGGCATAAGACAGGTCAACTTTTGGATACAGATAACAAGGCTTCTGAGATCCAGAATTACTTTTTTGTGTATGGAGGAAAAACAGGAATCATTTCATATGGGGTATACCCATGGATTTTGGTACTCAAAGACTGTAAAATTATTAAATAAATACAAATTAGAAACATTAGCAGGATATGTCAAGAAACAGGTTTTATTAAGTAATAAATATAAGAAATATGTGACAAAAAAATTTGAAATTACTGGAAAAAGCAAGATTTAGAACATGTAATAAATCAACTTATTCTAAATGGTTTGCACATAATAACCTTAATTTTGGATATAAAGCATGTCTTGATGTACTGACTAATCCTATGTGCAGAAGAACATTTACTGTATATAAATTTGAGCAATTCGACAGCAGAGTCATAAGATACAGATATAAAAAAACTACTGACGAAAATTTTAGTTGTGCAATTGGTGGACGAGAAGATTTAATTCATGTTATGTGGTATTGTGCATGGTACAACAAAGAGCATAAATACTGGTTAGGTTCTTTTATAAATAATGGCCCAGATATTCAAAAGGGTTGCACATGGCGCAACAGTGTTGTACCATGTGCAACCCACTGATGCACCCCAGCATGATATTCAAAAGGGAAAAGTGCCCGGCACAAATCCCAATGTGCCAGAGCGCATCAGTAATGTATGCAGGTGCAGGTGGGGGGGGGGTGGCATGCCCATGCATACCCTGCACAGCCAGATATTCAGCCCAGGATGTGCAGAGCCATGCATGCGCAACCCCTACCTGTGCCAGCAAAGTTGATCCCCAAAAAAATGGAACAAGGGATGGCCACCCACAGGTGAGCTGCCGCATTGCAGGGCACATCACGGCAGCTGCCACCTGTGGTGGTCACCCGAGCTCCAGCTGCACCTGGCAGTGCCTCCCATGCCCAATCATTGGGCATCCTGTAAAAATAAAGAAAGAATTCTGTCCAATGTCCCTAGGTAGGTAGTAGAGAGCTATTCGTTCAGATTTAGCATTTGTAATTAAAAATGGAAATATGTCCTATATCCCTGGTGGTCCTAGGGTACCCCTCCCACCCACCCACTAAGCCCCACTGCTCCACTCCCCAGTCAGCCAGCTGGCAGCAGCACCCCACCCACCTGCTGCCCTGCCACCTGCCAACTGACACTATTGGTAGGACTATATGCCCATTGGTTCACAGTGTGAGCCAATGGGCATGCAGCCCATACCATACTACACATTCCAGATATGTGGGAGGGAGCGGGTGGTAGTGGTGTGGGTGGGAGGGGGGTACCTAGACCACCAGGGATATAGGACATATTTCTATTTTTAATTACAAATGCCCACGATCGGCAGATAGCAGTCCACTGGACCACCAGGGATATTGGACAGAGTAATAATTTTTATTACAAATTCCCGCGATCAGGCAGATAGTGGTCCACTGGACCACCAGGGATATTGGACAGAGTAATATGTTTTATTACAAATGCCTGTGATCGGGCAGATAGCGGTCCACTGGACCACCAGGGATATTGGACAGAGTAATATTTTTTATTACAAATGCCCGCGATCAGGCAGATAGCAGTCCACTGGACCACCAGAGATTTGTGATTTTCTGTTTTTTTACTGCAGCCCGCGATCGGGCTGTGGAGCACATTGCCGGCTGCAGGGGGCGTCGGTCCCCGAAGGCTGCTGCCTCGCAGGGCACCAGGCGCTAGTGGTCGGGATTAGCACCTGCATGAAATGAATATAGATATGCAAATGGCCCCATTTGCGCCTTGCATACATTATGGCCCCATTTACATGTCAAGTTTTGAATATCACGGTTGCTGTGCATAGCGCAATGGAACTTGCGCTGGCGCATCCCCATGTTCCACTCTGGCCACTTGCGCTGGTGCAGTGCCACTGTGCCATGCACACTGCGGGTGGCCAGGGTGGGATATATTTAACAATGCTGTGCCATAGCGCAGCTCCTTTGAATATTGCCCAGTCCACACCCCTGCGCAGCTAAGTTGTGCTGCGCCCAAGCTTGCGCCTCAGCCCGGTGCAGTTTGAATATGTGGGCCAATATGTACAGTGTTGATTATGCAACTCTGACTTTCATATTAATCCACACACAAGATTCATATTCCCTTCACAAAATAGCTAAATTCTTTCTGGCAGCTAGAAAAATAAAGAGGAAAATTAGCAGTGCAATTACTATGGCGGGATTTTAATCTTGTAATAATTATTGCTAAAAGTTATTAATTGTATATTTATGTCTTTTTATATAATTGTGTTGTCTGTGTCTTTTTATATTTTATGTTAATTGTATGTGTATTTGTTGAAGACTCTTTGAGTCAAACTGTAAACTTGATTGATTGATTGATTGATTGATTGACAGCTTATATGTTTATATGTTTCTAGGATTGTTAAAGAGTCAGCAGGTGGCATTGTACAGAAACAATGCTGCACATGCATGTGCTTCCACAAGTCATTAAGTGACTGAGCTGTAGTGGTTATCTGACACATTGCAAGAATTCAGGCTAGTACACAGTGATGTCCATGACTGTTCTTTTTTTTTTAGAAAATAGTAAACTTTATTGAGAAAACATAGTACATATAACTAAATAAACTAGACAGGGCATACATCAAATTAGGCTATTGCTTGTTCCGTCAATATTCAGGGACTAAGTTGTGCAATGCTGTGCTGATACAAAGATACGTTTAACTTCGTGGCTTAAGTACAGAGTCAAAAACAATTACAATTCACAGGGATACATAGTTTAGGAATGCAGTAAGTGAGTTGGTTGTAGCTTATGCATTTAGTAAGAGAGTGTCATGTTTCCACATCTTTTCGGGTAAAGTTTGGGAGTGTGATGCATGTAGCAAATTATCTCCATTTGTAAAGCTTCTAACATAAAGTTATGCAATTCCTGGTAAGAGGGGACCCTGTCATCCATCCAGTGTTTGAGTATTAGATTTTTAACCATAGCTGATATGAGTGAGATACAGTATTTTCTATTACCAAACATTATGTCTAGGTTGAGTCCTAGCAAGCAGATTTGGGGGGTGAACACGTCCTCCAATCCCAACAGGGGGTCCAGGCATGATCTGGCTTCTTCCCATAGTGGTTTGGCTTTGGGACAGTCCCAAAGCATATGCTTGAGGAATCCTCTGTTTGGCATCTGGAACAGTGGTCCATGCTGAGTTTGCCCATCTTGAAGAGTCTAATTGGGGTGTAGTATAGACTGTAGCTGATTTTGAATTGCATTTGCCTGAGGCCATCAAACTTGAGAAACTTGTATGCTTCCTTCCAAATGGCAGCAGTCTCAGGGGTCTCAACCTCTGGGAACTCCATTTGCCAGTACAAACAGATGAGGTTGTTAAAGGATGTGGTGAGGGACAGTAGTTTTTTGTAAATTAGGGAGGTGGCAAGTCTTTGTGTTAATAGCCTACCTAGTTCATCCCATCTCCCATAATTTCCAGGGACCTATGGTTTTGGACCTAAGGATGCTGATAGCACATGTTGCAGCTGGAGGAAAGGGAAAATCAGGATTTGGGATGGGGATACCATTTGTTGGAATTTATGGTAAGAAATTAGTGAGTTCCCCACCATTAAGGAATTGAGGGAGTGGAGCTCAATGGTGCAAAACAAGTTGATTGGGAGTGTTTTGTTTTGCATCTTGAAACAGGGGTTTCCTGTTTGTGGTTGTAACAGATCTAGTCACAGGCTGGTGGTCAAGAGACTGTGGAGCTGTTTGCTGACTAGGATCGAGATGCTTATGGGAGAAGATTTTAGGTTTGGTGGCTAGGATTTTGTGAGGTATGCACATGAGGGCCTGTTTGTTGATGCTTTCTATTTGGCACAGGTCTGTTTCCATCTGTTTCTATTGTGGCTGATATGCCACTGCCTCCGAGCGGTCAGTGTAGTTTCTCTATAAGAGGTGGCTTGCATGGCCTGCTAGGTGGTACAGTCTTAGGTCTGAAAGATGAAGGCCTCCCTGTTTCTTGAGAGGGGTTAATTTATGGTAGGCCCTGTGTGGGGGTTTGCCATTCCACAAGAAAGAGGACAGAGTGATTTGAAGATGTGTATATCAGGAGTCTGTTAGGGTGTAGCCCATCATGGTGATAAGGTATAGTAGCCTGGAAAGGATGTTAATGTTTGTTTTTTTTATGCACCTCCCCACCTCCCTGGCTGCCCACTCCTTCAGGCCCCCTAGGCCCTTCTTAATTCCAAAAATAACAATTAAGACTCAGGAAGGAAAAATGTTAGAGCAAACCCAAGTATATAAATATCTGGGTATTCAAACTGACCAAAAATTAAGTTTTGAACAACATGTAACAGAACTAATTAAGAAAACAAATTCAAAATTAGGGGTAATGAGACGTATATCAAATTGTTTAACAAAAGAAATGCGATCGAATATAGCAAATCAATTAATATTACCAGTGACAGATTATGGGAGTCACATTTATAGGCATATCTCTAAAAAGCAGTTACAAAATTTGGAAGTACTTTATGATAAATTAGCAAGATTTGTATTGAAATTTGATATTGGTACTCATCATTGTGCAAAGTATACTGAATTATGTTGGAATTCACTACATCAGTGGGCTAAGTGAATCTGGTTAAACCAGATACAAGGATTACTTAAAAATAGATCACAACATTATTTGCCAGGAAACCTCCTAAAACAAGATCATGGACTGAATTTACGGAAATCAGGAGCTAGAGATCTTTTGATT
Organism: Neoceratodus forsteri; assembly: GCA_016271365.2. Classification (NCBI taxonomy): domain Eukaryota; kingdom Metazoa; phylum Chordata; order Ceratodontiformes; family Ceratodontidae; genus Neoceratodus; species Neoceratodus forsteri. The sequence continues at coordinate 1,569,771,441 of CM057450.1, read as the reverse complement.
CCAAAAATAAAAAATAGTTTCAGTAGTATGACCTTACAATATAAGGTTTCTACCTGTTGGAATGGACTCCCCCCTTCTCTTAGAGATTTAAATTTATCCACTTCAGAGTATAAAACCACAGTAAAACATGAGCTGTGTTTTAGATGTCTATGTAATAGGCAGTATTTTTAAATAACGTTACATGAGTTGTTTGCATATAAGATGTAATTGACTGAGATATTTTATGTTGTTATGTAACTATATGAGTGGTATGTGTAATAGTCAAGTAAGAATGATATGTATTGTATGACTGTAATCATGAGTATTGTAACTCTTGTAACTTAAACTTTGTATAAACAGGTTTGCCTTGTAAATAGGGAATCTTTGAACCCTAATGGCAAAAAACTCTGCTTAAATAAATTTTTACTTTACATTGCTTCCCGACTGCCTGCCCGTCCCCAAGCTAGCCACTTACCTCATATTGCTGCTCCCCCAGGTAACCCGGCATATCCCTTCACTGGACGGGTCCCCCTCCTCCAATGGGGAAGGCACCAGTGGGGCCAGCCAGCGCACTCTATACTCGGTCCAGGGTGTTGCTGAGGTGTGCTGGTCAAGGGTTCAGCAGCAGCAGAGGGCTGGAGACCATCATTCAGCTAGCCAGGAAGCATTTTCCCTGGTTTCCTTGGGGGAGTGACGTCCTGACATCAAGGCTGATGCTGACGTCTGCCACTCCCCTTGTGCACTGAGCCCGACATTCTGCTGTGTCCCCAGCCTCTGCCAGGGGTCAGCAAATGCCAGTGCACATTCCCACCCTCCCCCCAGAGAAGGAGAGCTGTTCCCAGATGTTTCATCCTTCTCCCCTCAGCTGGCCCTCCAGCGACCCGAGCCCATTCTAACCCTGTCGCCAGCATCGGGTGGAAATCCAACCACTGCACCGACCGGCCTGTTCATTTTTTTGATGTTTGATGCAGGCCCATAGAGTTACTGAGAGTGAGGACCAGTGGTTCAAGTCTTGTTTAATCCATGTGCGAAGGGAGTGTAAGTTGCTGTATTGCATAAGTTTTCTTATTTTGAGAAACCGTTATGTCTAGATATTTAATGGAGTCTGGACAATAAGATCCCCCCCCCCATTACATTGTTTGTGTTTTGAACATGTGACAATCGAGGGGCATTATGCATCTTTTGATTATATTTCGTTTGTACCCTGCGAGATGCCCAAATTCCTATAATATGGACATTGTGGAAGGGATAGATTTTTCTGGGTTGTCCAGGTGTAGGAGTACAACATCTGCATACATGGAGATCTTATATCTGTGATGACTGACTTTGATCCCCTTTATATTCTCTTCTGCCTTGATCCCTCTTGTGAGGGGCTCCAAACAGAGGTTGAACAGGTAGGGGGAGAGGGTGCAGCCTTGATGTGTGATTTTTTGTAGGTCAAAAATGGGGAAGATAACACCGCTACAAGATATTGTGGCTGAGGGGTTGGAATTTAACATTTTGACCCACTCTATAAAGGCCGGGTGAAGGCTGAATTCATTCAGGGTCTCAAACAAAAAAGTCCAGGATACCCAGTAAAAGGTCTTCTCTGGGTCCAGCGAGAGCAAGGCCGCTGGGATTTTGGAGTCCCTGGACACAGCTAGAATGTGGTTCAGCTTCTGTAGTTGGTCCAGTGCTAGTCTTCCCTGCATGAAGCCTACTTGCTTGGGGCCTATTAATGGGCCCTAGACCACATTCAGTCTCTTAGCTAGGATTTTGTCCAGGATTTTTAGGTCACTATTTAGAAGTGAGATAGGCCTGTAGTTGTCCATAAGCGTTAGATCTTTTTCAGGTTTAGGGAGTAGTGTGATGAGGGCTTTCTGCAGGGATGGATCTAGCTCTGCATTTATTTAGGCTTCATTAAATAGAAAGGCAAGGGGGACAGAGAACTCCTGTGCCAGGGATTTGTAAAAGTTTATGGATAATCCATTTGGGCCTGGGGTATTGTCCATGGGGAGGGAGGCTATAGCTTGCTGGACTTCTTGCTCTGTGATTTGAGCTCCCAGTCCATCAAAGTGCACCGGGTAGGGCTTGGGGAGGCGGGCCTGATGGTGGAATCATTGAATTTCATCTCTGGGGACAGAGGTTTCTGAGCAGTAAAGCTCTGCATAGAAGTCTTTGAAAACTGATACGATGTCCCTTGGGTAAGAGAGTGATTGATCGCATTTGGCTTGGATGATGGGGACTGTTTTGCTCATCTCTGGTTACTTGATCTTTAAAGCCAGCAACTTCTCTGCCTTTTCCCCTTGGTCTACGTACTTGGTCTTCGCTCTAAAAATGCAAACTTTGCCTGCTCCCTAAGGAGTTCCCCATATCTGGCCCTAGCAGTGTTTAGATGTAAGTGGTTGTTTGGGGAGGTTTCTCTGAAGATCTTTCTTTGTAGGTCTCTAATGGTTTGTAGGAGTTTTATACTTTCCACTTCCCTTTTTCTTTTTTGTGTACAGGCTAGGCCAGCTTTTCACCTCATCTAGGGTAAAAAATCTTGGCATTGTTCTGGATAGCATCCTGACACTTGAATCTCAGGTGTCGGCCATGGTTCAGAGTTGATTTTACCACCTAAGAAACATTGCCAGGATTAAATCCTTGATTCCCTTGGGTGACCTGCCATATCCAGTTCATGCCTTTGTGACATGATGGCTTGATTACTGCAATTCCCTGTACCTTGGGCTACCGGGGGATGATCTTCGCTACTTATAGCTAGTGCAGAAAGCAGCGGCCAGGCTACTGACTGACCTTCCCAGGTCTTGTCATATTACACCTGTGTTGCGTTCTCTGCACTGGCTCCCTATTAGGTGACTGATCACCTTCAAGGTCAGTTCGCTGACCTACAAAGCCCTACATGGTCTGGGACTTGGTTACCTGTAAGACCTCCTACAGCCCTACCACTCTTCTCACCCTCCCCTGTCATCCAAGGATGGCCTCCTAGTGTTTTCCAAGGTTTGTCTGCAATCATCTGGCACTCAGGCTTTTTCAGTCAATGTGCTTACTATGTGGAATCCACTCTCTCAGTCAGTTTGAGAAGCCCCCTTAGTGGATGACTTAAAGAGGGATCTGAAGACCTTTTTATTTAGTAAAGCTTTTCCCTCCTTTTAACCTATTATATTTAGATTTTAACTTATTATACTTAGTTTTAACATTTCTATATATACCTTTTTGGAAATTTTGTCTTTTGTTTATTTTATTGAGTATTCTGTAAAGTGCCTAGAGTCACAATAAGATAGAGCGCTCTAACAAATAAATATACTAAACTACAAGTTCCCCCCTTAGAGAGCATTTAAATGCTTTCCTTAAGTGTCTTTGAGTGGTGACTTGAGGGGGTGTTAAATTCGAAGAAGAGTTTAAAACTGTCCCTTATCCTGCTGAGACTGGATTGATCTTTTAGCAGGATGTTATTTAGCTTCCAGATTTTGTCACAGTCTGCTTGATCAGGGGGTATTAGGGAGAAGGTTACTGGAGCGTGGTCAAATATGACTTTGTGGCAGATCTCACAAGCTGTGGTTATTCCAAAGATCATTTGACTAGCTAAGAAGAAGTTGATTCTGGATAATGAGTTACGGGCTGCTGACTAGAATATTTATTCACAGGAGGAAGGGTGTAGCACTCTCCAGATATCCACCAAGCCTAGAACATCTTGCAATTCCATGAGGGCTCTCTCAGATTGAGAGAGGCCTATTCATCTGGGTTTAGATTTGTCTGTGATGTTGTCTGATACCAGGTCCAGTCACCTGCCAGAATAGTGGGGAGAGTGGGCATGGTGGCCAGGTGGTTAGGAGGCATGTGAAGAATTGTGGTTCTTCTGCATTTGGACCATATACCGAAGCTAGGATTAGTTCCAGCTGGCCCAGTTTGCCCCTTACCACCACATATCTTGCAGAGGGATCCATGTGCTGCTCAAGGGCTTGAAATGGTATGGACCTGTGGATTAAAATGGCAACACGTGGCCTCTTGTTGCTCATTTCAGATGCAAATGCTTGTCCCACCTATTCCTGTCTCCAAAGTTGAGCTTGTTGGGCTGTAATGTGAGTGTCTTGGAGAAACACTATTTTGCTTCCCAGGGATCTTAGCTGTCTGAGGACTTGGTATAGTTTTTCTTTTTCTTGAGCTCCCTTTATGTTCCAAGTTATGCACTGGTACAAGTTAGCCATTAGGTTTACTAGGGGGTGTTTGGGGGCGAGTCTGGGTGGGTGATTCTGGCAACGACTTATTCCTTTGTTTACTAGGGCTCCCCAGCTGTTTGGGATTGGAGGCAGTCATGCAGTGCATTTCTTAATGGGAATGGATTCCTGTACCTTGGAGAATGTGTGATCTCTTGTGTCAATATCAGCAAAACACTATATGTAGCAGGCATAATACACAACATTAAATGCAACACATAATAATTGCTATACACTACCACTATGACTAAAACTATTTCTAAAATAAGTAATAAAATGCCAAACAGAGGGGCCGGCCCATCCTAGCTCCCCAGCCATGGCTATGCTGGAAGGGGGGTTGCTGGGTGAGGTGGGTCCCCACGGCAGTAGGTCCACAGTGGGCTGTCAAGATTGCTGCCACCCTCTGTCCACAGTGTATTGTTTGATGATACAGTAAAGAGATGTGCCTGTAACAGTTCATTGTTTCATGCATTCCTAGATACCGATGTTTCCATCCCCCCTTCAGTAGAGTCAATGAACCTGATAATGTTTTAAGCTGATAGGCTCTTTTTGGCTTCAGCCTGTCTTGATCATTGGTGGTGGTGCCTGGAACAAACTAGAGAACTAATGTTCTCCATGACATTCTGCATTTCCCTCTAGTGCTCCTCCGAGTTTGCTGCATCCTTGGGCCCTAGCCTATAAGGAGACCACTCCCTTTGCTGTGCATGAGTGCATTTTTGTATGACTTATACTCCAGTCCCAGCCCACTGCACCCTCCATTGTACCTATGGATGAATTCACCCCATCCCCATGGTCTTCACTATGGGTTCGTTACTGTCTCTGGCAACCATAAAGGAGAGTTCGGGATGACTTCAATCAGCACCCTGGGAGAAGCATGATTGGGCTGTGTGGCAAGTGTCTATGATTATTCCCGGCCCACCCTCCTGCTTTGTTAGTTCTTGTTCTGGACTCTGGATCAGAGTATAGTGAGTTTCAGGCATAGCTTAAGCCATTTATTTGTGCTGTGTATATTGTATAGCACTGCCCTAGCCCTGTCTGAGGTTTCAGTGTGGTGAGTTCATTTCTGAGTTGTCAGGGTGATGGGGTCATCCTGTTGTGAATTCCTCCATTTGCCTCCTCTGGCTCCTGCAGTGCGGCACATTTTTATCTAGTGCTGGTCCTGGGTTCCACCTGGGTAACTGGTTGTGTGTGTTGTGGACTGGGGTCAGATTTGTGTTAAATGTAATTTGACTACTAAGCTTAGATCCTTGTCTATGGGAGGCAGGGGCTATACCTGTGCTCCATCAGTGGACATCTGCCCCTGGAAGTCGCAAGCCAGAGTGAGGCTACCTGGCTTGTTTGGAGAGGCAACTGGAGGCTGGCTCCAAAGAGGAACTCCAGCTGGTATATGCCACCATGCCCTATCATCTGCGATTGCTGCCTGCACTGACCAGTGATCTCCAAGCGTATCAAGCCAGGCATTTCAAAAGCTGCTTCTGTGATGCCCACTTCCCTCACCGACCTGGTCTGACTGAAGCTCTCCACATTCTACCCACGGGACATTGAGTGCCCTGTCTGTTGGTTCTTTTGGTCCAGTTGGGGAGTCCCCTAAGGCAGTTTTAGTGTTTTCCCCTGTTTTGTGTTTGTGTGCTTGTGTACCCTAAGTCCTCAATCTCTAGGGTGTCCCTCATGTGTAAGCCTTTCAGCATTTCAGCATGTTTGGGGCTCCTAACAAAGCTGGTGTGCTAAGGCAGGGGTTGCTTTGCAGTTTACAGTGCCAAGAGCTGTGATTGCTGCAGCAGCAAAGGGATTTGGGTCACCTTTCTGAGTTTCAGTGGAGTTCCTATCTGATCTGGTTTGTGTCCTGACCTTAATAGACCTCACGTAGTGACTAGATATGAGACCTGTGCCACCCTGACAAAATTAGGGGACAGTTTCTGTATGCATATACAGTAGTCAGTAAACATTTTATTTGCTGTTTGTCTGAGAGTAATACCTGGAATACCCACGGTTGCCTCACAGTTCCGGTTCATAGTGAGCTCATCTGAGTTTTTCTATTTGCCGTGTTTAGCTAAGAAAAGTCATCATTGTGTGGGCTCTCAGTGCATTGTGAGTCATTCAGTGTCTCTGTATGCCTCAAGCCATGACAAGGAATTCTGTATTCTACACGGATGCTTATGGGTCTCCATCTGAGGCTGAAAATTGGTCAAAATCAAAAACTGCTGCATGTTGGTGGGCACTGAGAATAGAGGGTCAGCCATGTTGTCCACCCAGGTTGTGCTGAACTGTGCACTGGGGCAACTGTCAAGGCTGATTCCTAGATAGTCTGTGTGTCCAGAGGAGCTGTGTGGGCTCTGATAAGGGACTGGCTTGAATGCAGGATTAGTGGATCATTTACATTGCGGGATGTGTTGATTGTATTGCTCAGTGCTCTGTGAAGGACCGTGCCAGTTCCCGTGCCTTGTTCCTCAAAAAGTGAGGAGGTATTGCATGCTCTGATTACTTCTGGTGGAGGTGCTCTCGTGGGCATGGTGGAGGGAGTGTTGGATAAGCACTTTTTCTTGTTCTGCTGCTGGAAGTTATGCAGGGACTGTGCAAGATGTGCGAGATGTGGAAGGACAGCTATGGAGGGCAGGTGCTGCAGTGTTGGTATGCTGTGTTGTCTCCTGTTGATTAGATTTACTGCTGTTTTGAAGGCAAAGGCTGTGACCTGTGAAGTGGGAATGTGCAGTGAATCCAGGAATTGAGATGAACTTTTTAGTCCCCCGCCATGTTTTCAAAGCTGGTATTAGCTATAATCAGTCCTTGTATAGTGGTGCCCCTACTTTGGTGGGTGAGAGTGACCCAAACTCCAGTCAATGCCACATAATTCAGATAGCTTAGCAACGTCTTTAAATCCACACTGAAAGTTGACATGGTTTGTGTTCACTAGTATGGGAGAGAGGGAAGGGGGGTTATTCCATGGTGAGATAGTCCAGACAGTCATGTTGTAAGGCACACAGGGTATCAGTTACTATAGTAATGACTCACCATGCCCTCCATTACTTATTTTTGCCCAAGGCCTCTATAGGAGTGTGCTGCAGCATCAGAAATACATTGGGCAGAATTTTCACTAGTTTCTTATGGGCTGTCTCTGCATTAGCTAACTTGTGGGTCCCGGTGGATGTAGTGATTACCAGGCGAGCAGGGTAAAGCATGCAGAATGGAATGTGTGCTTGGTGAAGCCTCCTTTTTATTTCCCGGTATGCTTTTTGTTTGTCTCACACAGCCAGTATAACATCATTTTCCAGCAATTCCAGTGCAGCAATCCTTTCAATTGGACTTGTATTTGTATATGTGCCTTGTCTTGGAGGGTTGAGCAGCGGACTATGATGGCTTTAGGTTTTTACCCTTGTTGGGGTGTGGGTTTAAAAGACCGGTGGGCATGATCTAATGTGCACACTGGGTTTGCTTCTCAGGGTCCAACCAATTCTGTCAGAAGTTTCTGTGTGAATGCCACTAAGTTGGTGCCCTCGGCATGTTCCGGTACCCCAACTATGACTATAGTGTTTCTCCGAAGAGTGGCTTCTTGAGCTTCCCAGTCTGTTTTCAAAGTTCCCTAGTATTTTGTGAAGGTCTGTGATTTATTTAATCTCTTTCATTTGGTGGTCTTCTACTGCGCTGACACAGGCTTCCACATCCGTTATTCGCATTGTTGATTTTTCTGAAGTTGGTTTGAAATTTGTTAAACCTGTGGCTAGGTCACAGAGGGCAACCTTCGTTGATGCTAATTCGGAGAAGAATAGGTCTAGTGTGTCAGTCAGTTGATCCATGGTTGTTATAGCAGGGGGCAAGTTCAGTGGGGATTATTGATGTCTTTTTGATGGCTGACTGGTAGGCTGCATGGAGGGCATTGTTGAAATTTCCATTTGCTGATGCCCTGTGTGATCCATGGAATGACTTATTTTTAGATTTCATTTAAGTAGATCTTCCTCTAGTGAAATGTGTCCAGTCTGTTAATTTTTTGAAGGTTCTATCAGTTTAATCACCACATTTCTAGAGTGAGACTGCGGAGTTCTGAGGAAAGCTGCTTCTCAGGCAGAGCTCATCACGTGACTCCTCCATGACTGTTCTTCATGGGTCATCACTCAAGATAGTACGAATATATGAATATATGAAATTTGCCAGCAGATAAAGGCCTAGACGTCTATCAAGTCTGCTCGAATGTGCAGCTATCACCCCTTATTCTGCAGCTTCCCCTCTCTTCCACCCTTCCCCTTCATTAACCCTCCCCCTTGTCCTGTCCCATCTCCTTTTGAAGCAGTCCACTGTTCTACAGCATACCACTTCTGCAGGTAACGCATTCCACCCAGCCACCACCCTCTCTGTAAAAAGTGTCTCCTCATCTCTCCTGAACCTCCCTCCTCCAGTCTCATATCATGGTCCCTGGTGGCCCTCCCTCCTTACTTTGAACAGCCCCTCTGTACCCGCCTTGTTTATTCCTTTCTTGTATTTAAAGGTTTCAATCATGTCACCCCTGTCCCTCCTCTCCTCCAGTGAGTACATGTTCAACTCCTTCAACCTCCTCTTGTATGATAAGTCCCCCAGCCCCTTGATCATCTTTGTCGCCCTGCACTGCATCCCCGCCAGTAACTTAATGTCCCTCTTCAGATACGGACGCCAGTACTGCACGCAGTACTCCAGGTGTGGTCTAACTAATGACCTATACAGTGGCAGAATCACCTCCTCCCTCCTCGAGGACATACCCCTTGCAATACAACCCAGCATTTTGTTGGCCTTTGCTGCTGCCTTCCTACATTGTGCTGAGTTGTTCATTGACCCTGTAATGAGCACACCCAGATCCTTCTCCCTCTGTCTGGGCTAGCTGCACTCTCAGCTGGTAACTTCTCCTTGGTTCTTCATCCCAAAATGCAGCACCTTGCACTTTTTGGCATTAAACCCCATTTGCCAGGTGTCTGACCAGGTTTCAAGCTTTGCCAGATCATCCTGCAACCCCTGCCATCCCCCTAGGTCATCCACCACCGTGCCTACCTTGGTATCATCAGCAAACAGACTGATCTTGCTCTTGATGTCCCATGATATGTCTGCAATGAATATCCCAAACAACACTAGTCCCAACACTGAGCCCTGTGGAACACCGCTCGTCACTGCCCTTGGGTGTGAGAGCTCCCCACCCACCACCACCCTCTGTTGCCTTCCCTGAAGCTAGTTCCCTACCCAGCTCACCAGCTTTGCACCTGCTCCTGTGCCTACTAACTTCCTTTCCAGCCTTCCATGAGGCACCAAGTCAAATGCCTTACTGAAGCCCGGATACATGACATCCACTGCTTGGCCCCTGTCCAGTTGCCTAGTTACCCAGTCATAGAACTCCACCAGGTTGGTTTGGCAGGATCTGCCACATATGAAGCCATGCTGTCTGCTGTCCTGTAGTCCTTTGGCCTCTAGGAGGGCCACCAGACTCTCCTTCAGGATAGTCTCCATTAGTTTATCCACGATGGATGTGAGGCTCACTGGTCTGTAGTTTCCCGGTTCATCCTTGGGGCCACTCTTGTGGAGGGGCACCACATGAGCCATCCTCCAGTCCTGAGGTACACACCCTGAATGTAGTGAGGCATTAAATAGGTCTGTCAAAGGTCCTGCAAGGACCTCTGCCAGCTCCTTCAGTACCCTGGGGTGGATACCATCTGGGCCTGGCGCCTTGTCCACCCTCAGTGCCTTCAAACCCTCTCGAACTCTGCCCTCATGATTTCCCCATCATGCCTTCCCCCAGCTGCCATTTCTCCACCTTGGGTGTCACCCCTCTTCTCTTTAGTAAATACTGAGCAGAAGTACTCATTTAGTGCTTCTGCCATATCACACCCTGCTTCCACCCAACCCTCATCCTTCCTAATCCTTACTATGTGGTCCTTACAGCTCCTTTTCTCCCTGATGTACTTGAAGAAGTCCTTCTTCCCCTTCTTAATGCCTTGTGCCAGCCTGAGATCCTACACTTGGCACCACTATACTTTTACAATGGAACCTCCTATGAATGCTACCTTATTGCTGCTTTACCTAGAATTTGCCTTCCGCTACAATGGCAGCTCAAGTATATAGGTGGGCAAAATGTATAGACATAGCTTCAACAAAAATATCACACTATTCCACAATTTCAGAAAAGCTCATGAAATTCAACTTTAATTACTGATGTTATTTGGGAAACTTTGGCTACTTATAACTTGGCCAGCCTTTGAGTAAGAAATTAGAGGGCTGACACACAGCTGCTTTTTTTTCCATATTGGTTTTCCTCCAAGCCAGCAGCTTGTCTCTTATGGATATAACCTGTGCACAAGAACATACCCTGATCAGGCTGAACCCAGCTATCATTCAGTTGGCTACCAGGTTTTTCTCCAGCACTTTTTCCCATCCCATCTTTCCAGGTGGTTGTGATGCCTCTGTAAGTCTCACATAGCCATAGCTTCTTGTGCCACAGGAGCAAGCTCCCAGACCCAGCCACATGGGTTGATGTGTTGGTGGAACCCACTGACAACCATCCCAAGCTGAGATGCACTGCCAAGCAGTGGCAGCTGTCTCAGTCACATTCTGCCTCCCAACATGACTTCCAAGGCTCACTTCCTAACCCAGGTCATCACCATGGCAGTGCAATATTCTTCTGCTGGGCCATGGGGGTGGCCACAATGCTTAATAGTCATGGTCAACGAACCTAACAAAATTGGTGATATTCTGTTCTCTAGTTTCAAAGTTGTAGGGGATTACATAATTGTGAAATGTAATTTTAAATTTTCCAAATGTTTGGAGACTTATACCTCAGTCACCTTTAAAGACAGAGATCTGAAACTTAGTACTTGTCTTTATGAACTTAGGTAAAGGCTTTCTACAAAATGTAATGTAATGGAGACAACAATGTTTAAAATTAAATGAAAATAACTGAAATCACAACTTTGACAACACTTTGTGAAATTGCTGTGGACATTTCATGAAATTTCATGGAAGCCAAATCAGAATTTCACAAGAATTTCACTGCAGAAAATGAATGTCACCCAGCCCTAGTGGTGCATTGCTCAAGGAGGGATCGTGTGGGGTAGGGTGGCCCAATGTTTTAGATCCACTCTGGGATTCATAGGGTATCCCACAAGAACTTCTAGGTTGTTTGAGAGTGTGTCTGTTAGGGTTAGGGCATGTGTGCACTGTAGGATGATCCTCATATACCGGCCCCCAGGTGTAAGGGTGATTTCCTGCAGCAGCTGGCAGATTTCATGACTGGCCAGGCATTTGATGCTCCAAGGCTGTTAGTGTTGGGGGACTTCAGTGCCTGGGTGAATGATGAAACCTTGTGTTTGGTCAACAGCTCCTCCAACTGATGTCATCACTGTGCCTTACACAAGTGGTTGCCTCTGTGATCCCTCTGCATGGGCACACTCATGACCTGGTCTTCTCATCAGGGCTTGAAGTAAGTGCAATCAACATTGATGCAGTTATTTGGTCAGATCATCATGCCATGTCATTCCTTTGTGGGGCCCCCAGTTTTAATATCCCTCTTGTGGAGATGGTCTGATAACACCCTAAATTTAATTTGAAGCCTCAAAAACTCCAGGTGGTGCTGGACTTCTTAGGTATGATTACGGCTTGTGCTCAGGAAGCTGAGAAAGCTGTATAACACTATAATACAGTTCTCACAACTGCCTTGGACTCCCTAGCACCCTTCTATGTCAGCCCCTTGACCTCCTGCCACAGCTTACCATGGTACTGTGAGGAGCTGAAGTGGTTAAAGACTAAGGGATAGAAGTTGGAGCATTCTTGGCAGAAATCCCACTCTGAGGAGGACAAATTGGCTCTGAGAACTTATTATGGTGAATATCAGAGGACAACCTCCTTACAAAAGGCAGAGTTCCTGTCAAAGACTATTGCAGTAAGCAAGAACCAGCCAGCTCAGCATTTTCACACCATAGACAGGTTGTTAAATCCTCTCTGTCTGCAGTTTGAATATGCCTTTTCTGAAGAGAAGTGCAAAGAGTTTAGCTGGTTCTTCTTGCCAAGGTGTCCTCTATTTGGACTGTGATAGCCTCAAGCAGCCTGTCATGAGTCAGTGAAATCCAGGGTATGATGGACATTGATGAACTGTCATCCTAGGCTGACTTCCAGCTGGTTGTTGACAAGGAGGTGGCCTAGGTAGTCTCAGGTCTGTGTCCGACTTACTTTTCACTGGACCCTGGGGCTATTTGTCTGTTTATTGGTAGGCTTGAATTTTCTAGGGCCAGTATCTACCAAGAATTGTTGGGTGTTCCTTGAGAAAGGGTGTTTTCCCATCAGCTGTGAAAAGGGTGGCAGTGAAGCACCTTCTTAAGAAGCCATGTTTGTACCCGGACAGTCTGGTGAACTATAGGCCTGTCTCAAACTTTCTGTTTCTGGAAAGAGTTATTGAGAATGTAGCTGTGAGATAGCTTGAGGTTTGCATGGAGCTGCATAACATCTACAAGCCTCTCCAGTTGGGGTTTAGGCCTCCTCACAGTACTGAAACTGCTCTCATCAGAATGGTACATGATCTCCTCATGGTGAGAGACCAGGGACTTTGTTCCATCTTGGTTCTTTTGGTTCTCTCATTGGTATTTGAAATGGTGGAGCATGGTGTACAGATTGATCACCTGAGGAATCTATATTGGACTCACCGGCATGGTTTTATGTTGGTCTGAGTCCTACAATACTTAGGTCACTCTAGGCAATTACATCTCTGGGGTGGCTGTGGTATCCTGTGGGGTTCCACAAGGCTCCATTTTGGCCCCTATGTTTTTCACTATGTACATGTTGCCATTGGGTGGGGAAGAGTTTCACTGCTATATGGATGGTACTCAGCTCTATCAGTCTTGCACCCCTGATGAACTGAATGTGGTTTCAGTGCTTTGCCAGCACCTTGCAAGAAATCAACAACTAAATCACCTCCAACTGGCTGTGTTTCAACCCTGGCAAGACAGAGGTAACAAACTGTCTTGCCAGGTTGATATGGATCAGCGATGAAGAGTGGTGGCCTACCTCTGCCATCTGTGAATGGTCAGTCACTCTGAGCTGTGGATGGGGTGAAGAATCTAAGCATCATTCTGGACTTCAAGCTGACATTAGAACAACTGGTGTCAGTAGTAGTCAGAAACAGTTTTTATCCTCTTCATAATATCACCCATATCAAGCCACATCTTGCGCTTTTTTCAGTCACGTGATGCTTAGCTGAAGGAAGCAGCTCCCCTGCACCTCTCCTGCTCATTGACTACCTAATTAAATATTTTGCTGAATCAAAATCAATCTTCTCTTGTTACCTGTAATGCTTCACATCTTGGACACCCACATGACACCTCTACTGTGCAGACTGAGTGATATCCTGGGCCCTGGATGCAGAAATGTGGCAAGAACTCCCATGCCATATACCTCCTTGAACCCCCGACAATGCCTCAAAACAGTCAAAAAGCCAACCTGGTAAATCCGGCCAGTCATTCACTACCAAACTGTTCGTGACTCCTCTGACAGAGGATCATTTTTGCTAGAGTTACAACCTATAAAAGATGCACTAGGGATGCTTACCTTGGAGCTAACTTCTATTCAGGGGCACCTTGCAACTATATCCCAGAGAGTTGGTGATACCGAAACCCGAACAACATCCCTGGAAACATGGCACACCAAAACAGACCCTGAGCATGTCAGCCTCCATCAACGATTGCACGAAACAGAACTCAAGCTTGAGGACCTGGAGGGGTGAAGTCACCGAAATAATCTAGTTGTCCTTGGACTCCCTGAAGAAGCAGAGGGCCCAACTCCTGTGACCTTTACCCAGTGCCTTTTGAAAAAACTGGCCAGCCCTTCCCCTAATGGCACACTATACATTGTGGAGCGAGCTCATAGAGTCTTATGTCCTACCCTCATGCAGCTGCAATTGTGCCCTTTTATACTTGTTATTGCTGAATTTCCTAGATAAGCAGCATGTCTTAAAGAAATTAAGGTACATACAATCTTTATCCTAGGAAGGAAATAAATTGAGAGTTACACAGGATTTACCTGCTTTGGTGTGTCAAAAAAGAGCCTCGTTCCACCCAACCATAGCCAAGCTTATCCCTGCGGGCATCCGATTCTGAATGTTATAAGCTACAGGTCAGAACCCAGGTTCAGTGGCACTCCTACGATTTCAGTGAACACACTGTTCAGGACCTCCAATGCCTGCTTCCAGATCTATTTAAGCAAGGCTGATACGGCCATTTTCTGGACATATATCTGCTGAATTAATCGGCACTACCGGTTATTGCTGGAGGACTTTCTGCATTCTTCGCTCTGACCAGCATACAAGATGTCTGAGGATGCTGCAATGGACATGTTTATCTGCCCAAACTAGTCTAACTTTCTTTCTTTTTCTTTTCCTTTTTCCCTGCAATGCTGGTACTTCACACTGGTTTCTGAGTTTGTCTATGGTTTGGGCTGTTTCCCTTTACGGTTTGGCTGCCATGGTGACATTTACTTGGTACACTTCTGTTAGCCTTTACTTTCCCTAATTTTTTAATACCCCAAAGTGTCACCAGAAATTCCTGCCCACAGTATAATGCAGCCCTCCATGGGACATTCTAAAGGGCGCGTTGTCTACACCTCCCAAGGAATATTGGCTCTACTCCCACCTGTTTCAAGCATAATCTCAGAGAGATGCCATATATAGGAACCCTCACTTCCCACGTTTGCAGCACTGGATATTTGGACTTCTACACTCAGTCAATGAATCAGTTTGATGTTATATGGTTCTAGTTTTTTGCTACTTAATCCTCAGATGTTTATTCATGTCTGAGGGCACAATCTATATATTAGATCTGCTCACTAAACACATTTAAGCCTTTTCAATGACTGATCATGCTCACCTTTATGGTTCAGCATTTGTATGTTTACTGTTAATTAACAGTGGTTATTGAATTTATGGGTTTGGCGGGTGGGGGGTGTTGGATTGAGGTTTTTTGCTATCTGTTCAGGGGACATCATGAATCATTACTTGGGGTGGGAGGGACTGCTGATCTATTTGGGGTAATTTAGGGAATTTGCAGTCTTAGATTCTGTTCTTATGTGCTTACCATATTATTCAACAGTCCATGTTTTATTGTCATGTCTGATTTTTGGCTTACTAACTGGTTTAGGATTTGGGAGATCTGGGTTTTCGGGAATTTTTTTGGAGGAAAGGGGTGGGACATTGGGAAGTTTCTCTTTAGCAATTGTTGGATTGTGGTTAGGGCAGGGTGGTGGGGGTCGGGGACCTGTACTGGGGGTAAGGTTTTTCCAGTTATCTGGTTCCTTTTCTATATACCCCTACATATGAACAGCTCTGTCATTCCCCTAGACTGTTATCTTGATCATGGCGGGGTATAATTTCTGCACCTGTAATATAAAAAGTGCCCAATCCTCTACCAAAAGGGCATCGATTTTGCTTCATCTGCACAAGCTGAAGACCAACGTGGCCTTTTTACAGAAGACCCACCTACCCCTTCCCAGGTTCCCCTTTTCAGGAGATTCTGCGTGGGGCACATTTTTGGTGCAGGCTCTGACTTACATAGGAAAGGGGTTGCCATTTTAATATCCCAGAGAGTACCCTTTCATCTGCTCCAAGAAGTGACAGACCCTCACAGCCATTACATTTTTATTCGGGTTTTACTTGGCCACTTAGAAATTGTACTGGGCTCCATATATGGTCCCAATACTGATGATCCATCTTTTTTTCATTTCTCTAATGTCCCTTCTAGTCTCCTGGGCTTCCTTGCAGATTCTCCTCAGGGGAGATTGGAATATTGTATTATGTAATGACTTCGATAGGTTTGGTAATGTCCGGCAGGCCCCATCATAGGGACAACTGGCCCTCCAAGATATGATGGACTTGCTAAGCCTCGTAGATCCCCTGAGAGTCCTAAACCCAAACGGCAGGGACTATTTATTCCACTCTCTACCGCACAATTCCTTTTCTAGGTTGGACTACTTTTTGCTTGGTATACATTATCTCCCTGGGGTAAAAGTATGTCACTATTAGGGCAAAGTATTTTCCGACCACCATCTAGCCCATATAGAACCAACTTCACCCCCACACCAAACAAAGATAAAGTATGGAGGTTCAATAATCAACTACTTAAACAAGAAGACATAGTAAAATCCCTTCAATCTTTTATTGTTGATTTCTTGGAATATAATGCCTCTTCCATGGCAAAGACCGATGTTCTATGGGGTGCTTTGAAATGTGCTCTATGGGGGGAATAATCCGTATTTCCACTAAGAGGAAGAAGCAAACTTCAGCTGCTCTCTCTACCCTATTGGAACATATATGCTTCCTAGAACATAATGTCCTACCAACGTCCTCCCCCAGGACAGGGAGCAACTCAAAAAACTCAGATTTCAATACAATTCTCCATTGGGAGAGAAGGTGGAATACCTAAAATTATGCTCCAAAGTCAAATACTTTGACCAAGGCAAAAAAGCTGGAAAGTTACTAGCTATGCGTCTGCATGCGCAAGCCATGGATATGATAGTACCTTCCATTCGCACTGACTCTGGCCAACTCCTCACATCCCCAAGAGATATCATTGCTACATTTAAAGTTTCTTACAAGCAGCTGTATGCTTCACCTTCCCTCCCATTTGAAATTGAGTTCTTTAACAACTTTCTTCAAGACATAACCTTCCCTCAATTGGCAGCAGCACAGGCTGCTATGCTGCAGGCCCCCTTGACTTTGGAGGAGACTTTTCATGCAATTGACTCCCTAACCCCAGACAAATTCTCAGGCCCGGATGGGTTTTCTATTGATTTTTATAAAACTTTTAAAACCCAACAGGCACCCATTCTCTTGGACACCTTTAATTATATTTTTGAAAAAGGTACATCTGATCTCTCCCTTATGGAAGCCATCATCGTAGTTCTCCCCAAACCTGGCCATAACCCCCTATTAATTTCTAACTATAGGCCCATATCCCTTATTAATGTTGATTTTAAAATCCTAGCTAAGATATTAGCCTGTAGATCAGACCGTGTTTGGGAACTGCTTATTAGTAAAGAACAGGTTCGCTTTGTTAAAGGTAGACTCTCTGCTGACCACCTTAGGAAATGTTCCTACCTTATTTCTGCATCCAGGGTTTCCTCTACCCCCTCAGTTTTGGTGTCCCTGGATGCAGAAAAGACTTTCGATAGAGTCTCATGGGAATGTTTGTTTACACTTCTGCCTTTATATCATAACCCAGAAAACTTCATATGATGGATCAAGGTGCTCTATTTCTCTCTGTCAGCTTGAACACTCTGCAATGGAGTATTATCTTCTTCCTTCCCTCTTCATCGGGGTACTCGGCAAGGATGTCCCTTATCTCCCTACTTATTTCATTTGTTTTTGGAACCCCTGATCCTCAAATTGAATTATTTCCCCCTAACTCAAGGTATCTCAAGTGGTTCCACTGATTACAAATTATCAGCCTATGCAAATGACATCCTACTGCACATTTCTTCTCCAGCCTCATCTTTGCCAGTTGCCCTGCAAATCATTTCCCAATTCAGAGTCATTTCCAATTACTAACTGAATCTTACAAAGACTAAAATCATACCCCTCAATAGTTATACCCTTAAGACTGAAATCGGGTGCCTTGGCCTTGTATGGAAAAGAAACAAATTGAAGTACCTGGGAATTTTCCTCAGTACTTCTCACTCCCAGATGAAAAAACTTAATCTTGACTTTGTACTAAACTGTGTTAAAGCTGACTTAAATCATTGGTCCCTGCTTCCCATATATCTATGGGGATGCTTAAATATTATAGAAATGAATATTCTTCCTCCTTTATTATATCCCCTGCAAATGTCCAACTTTGTTCTCCCTCAGACATGGTTTAACCAGATTCATAGAACCCTTACCTCCTTCCTCTGGCAAAGTAAGGCTGCTAGTCAAGCTTTAGCCAAGTTAATGCATACCAAACAAGATGGGGGGGCTACAGGTCCCCAACTTCTTTCTATATTACTTAGCTGTGCACCTTACCAGAATTTCCTGTTGGACGGGGTCAGCCCATCTCAAATCCTACACTCTACATTGGTTTGACACAGAACACTTGATGTGTTCAGCCCTGGGGCTGGATCTCCAGTCTCTTCTTTACCTTTCCAAGAAAAAATTCCCCCACTCGGTCAGGGATACTCCTCTGGGATCAACTGTCATCATATATCATCATATATTTACAGTTTTGCGCTCTCTTCAAAGTCTGCATGTACAGAGATACCTCCCAACCTCTCTTTGGGAATCATAATTTCAAAATAGCAGGACAGACTCTCACTAGGAATTTCTGGCCTAACATGGACATTGACATAGGTTCATAGGTTCATCGGAGGGAAATCAAATTCAGTGAGCCAAGGCCCTTTTATGAACTTGCCACCCATTCAAAGGTGGAATTCATATTTCTTATCACCCATATATTCATCCAAATACTGTTTAAAAACTGTCATATTTATACTATCTACTATTTCCCTTGGTAGTTCATTTCATTTGGTCACTACCCTTGACGTGGTTGAAGAGCTCATCAATAACCAAAAGCTCCTATCTTTCTGGGAAGCTTGTGCCCTATACCATTGGGCCAGCTTTAGTAGTTTTCGTTACTTTCAAATATCCCATATGCTTTTTCATCACCTTGGTAATGGACCATGGTCTACTCCTCTCAATATTTTTGTTCTCCCTGTGCTAAATAACACCACCATCTTTCATCATATCTCGTATTTTTACCAAGCCATGTGGGAGCACCTGGCATCCACTGAGGGACCCAGGTTCTATTATTGGGACCAAGCCCTTCCAACCCATAATTCCACAAGAAACTGGACCACTATCTGGAAGCACTTGTACAAATTCACTAAATGAGACAGGTACTGTCTCATGCAGTTCCAGGTCATCCACAACATTTATTACACTCCAATCAAATTGCATAAGGTGGGTAAACTGCCCACAGATTTATGCTCCAGATGTGGTAAAGAAGCAGGCACCCTACTCCATATCCTGTGGTCTTGTGAAAAGGTTGTTCCATTTTGGTCCTCAGTACAAATCCGTCTAATTCCCTTGCTGGGATTATCTGATACTTTCTATCCTGAGATCTGTATCCTGGGTGAATATCAAGACTCCCTTATTGGAAATCAGACGCCCCACATGGCTTTAATTTCAGCATGTGCTAAAAAGGTAATTCTTCAGCATTGGCTGGACCAATATTACCTGCAATTTCATGAGTGATACTGTATAAAGAAATTTTGCTTGCCTGCAGGCTGAAGGCATTTTAGCTAGTATGTTGGATAACAATAGAAGATACCAAAATATCTGGGAACCACTTCAAGTTTTGATAACTACATAAGAACTGATTTGTGATTATGGTCATTTTTCCTTTGACTGGTCTAAATCAGATGGAAAAAAACTTTTTCTGTCAAGATTTCTTTTGACACCTGTAAACTGTACCTCCGGGGGAGGGAGGGGATAGGGTATTTGTGGGATGGGGGAAGGGGGGGTTGGTATAGGTTAGATGGGAAACAACTATATCTATGTCATATTGTTCAGACTGTACATTATCATGTACATGTATTTGTATTTGTTTGTTTGTTTTTTTATACCTTCAATAAAGTACATTTAATCTGAAAAAAAAAATGCCACATCCTGCGCCAGCAGGTCTGGAGATGACAGTCCAATCCTTTGTCACCTCTAGGCTGGATTATTGCAGTCCTGCTTACTTAGGGTTATCTGGAGGTTTGATGCAATGTCTGCTGTTGGTCCAGAACACTGCAGCCTGACTAGTGATGGGAACTTCTCAAAGGGACCACATCATGCTAGCGCTGAGTAGTCAGCACTGGTTGCCTGTGTGGTAGCGCATCACCTTCAAGATATGCTTGTTAACATTCAAGGCCCTACAAGGTTTGGGCCCAAGTTACCTGAATGACATTTTGGTGTCCTACATGCTCCCCTGCTCTCTCCAGTCAACTGGTGCAGCCAGTGCTATGTTCCCCATTTTTGATGTAAGCAATTGGGGAACAGGGTCTTTGAGCTAGCTACCCCACTTCTTTGGAACTCTTTGCCAGAGGCAATTAGATCTGCTGACATGGTGGGGGCCCTTAAGAATTAACTGAATACAAGACATATCTGTTTGTATAAGCCTTTCCTGATTAATAAGATTGTTTAAAGTTTATTTATTATATTTATATGCTTTACTGCAAGTGGTTATGCTTTATTTTTTTTTTTACTTTTGTAAGATGTTCTGGGCCTTTGGATAGGGCACCACACATATAAAATTGCTTTGCCTTGCCTTGAATATGTAAAAATTGTCTGACAAATTCTTCCATTTATATATGTTAATTTTTTAAAGCAGAAGTATTTACTAGTTTGCATAAACTTTTATCACATTTGTTTCTCATTAATATATTTCTGACATAGAGACATCATCGTTATACTTCACATTCCTCAGATATTTATAAATAGATTTTCTTACTAATTTATATTAATTAATGACTCATGTCATTAAAGATGGCTGACACCAGCAATTTTTAAAACTCCATTCCCTCAGGGTTCTTTTTTTTCTGTAGAGCTTTTTTTTTCAAGTGGGGGCTAGCAAGCAAGGCTTCAGTTCTCCCACTTGAGAGGGCTCAATTAAGCCCATTCATGGCATCATGGAGCCTTCTAGTGCCCTGTTTTTCCATTTTCTCCAACACCCTCCACCTATTGCTTGGGCATGCACAACATAGTGCATACATGGAGTGGCGCACATGTTGCAGAGTCCTGCAACACCCTCCCGTCATTGCCATCCCAGACCTGCACTGCCAGCAGGTCTCCTCCTGGTGGCAGTCATTCAGTGGGAATGGCAAGTCACCCACCTCAGAAGAGGAGAGCAAACCCCCGGATGCTTGATCCTGTCCCTCCCTCCCCGGCCAACTCCTGGCAACTTGAGTTTGAGGGGGGACATGTCCAAGTGAACAAGATGGCAGATGTACTCTAGACCAGCACAGCATGGGCAAAACTTGTTTCAGGCATTAAAACTAATTTATCGGTGAGCAGCAAAAGTAAGTGTTTACCTACGGCTGGGAAAAATCAAGGTGCAACAACAAAAGTAAGTACTAAGCAATCAAAACTGGTATTTATGGCAGAAAAAGTGCACCAACCTGAATCAGCTTGCCACGAGGCTCCACAAGGCCCGCAAGCTTCTGCCAAGCATCAGGATGAAATGACAGAGCTCGAAAAGTCCTTAGCTGGAGTCCTGGCCACCTTTTATTGGACGCAAACTGAGATGCAGGCAGGATTCCAAAATATTACAGTGCAGCACACACATTTACAATCCGTGATGACAGGGCTATCTGAGATGTCTACAGCCCATGCCACCTGCTTTGATGAAGCAGAATGGAGGATCGGGGAGATGGAGGATGCCCTGGCCAATCTCTTTCAGGACAGGACAGAGCTCAAAAAGCAACTTCTGGAAGTGCAATTGAATGAGGATGATCTGGAGAACAGATCGTGGTGCTATACATTCACATTATAGGGATCCCAGAGGGTCTTGAGAAAAAGGAGCCAGGGAAAGAAATTCACCAATGGTTCACCCAACAGCTGAAACCTGGTGATCAAGCTACTACCTTTGAAGTGGAAAGGGGGCATCGGACAGGGCCCAGACCAAGATGGGGGAGAAGCCGTGGCACTTCCTAATTAAGTATGTCCAGTACATGGACAAGGAGGTGATCCTGCAAGCAGCTAAATCCTAGGGTCCCATTATGCTGAACGAGAGGAAGAAAGTTTTCATTGTCCAAGACTACACCCGCAACCTACAGGCAAGATGACAGAATTTCAATGGAGTAAAATGCACTCTCCATTTGACCAGCTGATAGTTTGCTCACCTGTACCCATCCCACCTCAGAATTACTCAACCAGGCAAGCCACCCAGCTTCTTTGAGACCTCTCAGGAGGCTGAGAAATTCATTAGGGAGGAGGACACAGCTGCCATACAAAATCTACAAGCTGACAACATTGGCACCTGACAGCTAAAATTTACAAGATCCCAGCTGACCTGATGAATGGAGTGACTGACTGATTATTTTGCATCTTGAGGTCTCCTCCTGTAGGTCCTGCTGACTCCGACCTGTCAGTGAGTAAAATGGGGCCTTTACTTTTCTTTTTAAGACTCGAGGGAAGCAGCCTAACAACAATATACTATGACGGATCAAAGTCTTTGTTTAGGTGGTATGGCCAGAAAAGTATTCGGGACACTTTGGGAGATCAGACAGCCTGGCAACACTGACAGGGCTCAGGTTGGAAGGCACAGATGCATGGCACAAAGCCACACATGAAGACAGACCACCCACCATCTTGGCCACATGGTCGCTTTTCCCAGGGGGGGCCTCCTTTCCTCATGGTGCTTCACCAGACTCAGTGTTTGCATCACACCAGTGGTGTGATTAAAAACAGTAGTGTGAGACTGCAACCTCAAGGGGCCGTGGGGGAAAGTGGAGTGGACCCATACTCCTGGGTGGCTGAGGGTTCTGCTCAACCCCTGTAGCTTCTGAGGCTCCCATGGGCCAACTGAAAGTCCCCAGAAGAAATTTGGAAATGCAGCTTCTTTACTGCAATAGTTGTTAAACTGTGGAGTATCTGACTATTGATCAACAATTGCCAAGGAGATCCTTGTCATGGTATCCACCATATTCACTGAGAACTCACTCCCCCTGACTGTGTCATGAGACACAGGTGCTGGGGAAGGGGGGAGATCAAAACGATGGAGAAGGGCAACATTGCCCATCATAACAGCACAATCCCTGGATGCGTCAACAAATGCACTACCACAGATTATAAGTTGATCCCTGATGTTTGTGTTGAAGAGGCCTGTTCTTGTAGTTTAACAAAATAGGCACGCTGACAAGGCTGAGGATGGGGACACGGGGGGGGGGGCTTTCGAGCATACTGTCGAGCTCAAGCAGAGAGCTTGCAGCTAAGAGGAAGGGAAGTCACTCCATTAGAAAAAAAACTAGTGCTTACCAAAAGATTAGCAGAGGGGAGACTGCTGTAGCACCCACTTTTCCACCCAGACATATAGATGACTTACTAACAGTACTCTGCATGACATGACTGATAACTTGGAAAAAACATCACTTGCCGAGTGTGCCCACTAATGACATCATTAACAGAGGGGAAGGGGAAAGCTCGGTCTTAGCACTGAGCTACACTTTAAATGGTTCTGGGGTTACAGCTAGCTTGTTGCTAGCTGGGGGAAAGGAGGAAGGGAGAGGATGTAGGGGCGAGGGGAGCAGAAAGGAGGCAGAGGGGGAAAGGGAGTATGGGAAAAATCAGTTGTTTTTGCTGGTTAACTGCAAAATTTAATTGTTTATGTATGGATATAGTTTTTATCTATGTCCTAAGCAAGGCAGGGGATATCTGGTTACACGTAGCTGTTTGGGGTAAATGGCTACATTCCACAAAACTTAAAAATGGTTAATGGTTTAAATATCACCTAATGGAATGTTAATAGCCTCAAGAGTGTGGTGAAAAGGAAAAGGGTGGTAATGTGGTTGAAGAAATTAAAAACTAATATAGCACTCCTACAGGAAACCCACATGACTCCCACGGAGGTAGGAAAAATAAAAGATTCATGGGGAGGCGCCTGGGTGGTGGCAACACACTCGCCCAGAGTAAGAGGGGGGTAGCAGTTAGGCTGCCAAGAGGGTTCCTGAGAAATGTCACTGACTCCTTTGTGGACCCAGAGGGTCGTCATGTATTGGCACAGGTACAACTTAACACTGGGAACAGCTTAGCAATAGGGTCAGTATATGATATGAACATTGAGGAGCCCAGATTTTACCATAAACTACTTTTGGACATGGCACCATTTAGGGGCCCAAGGATGCTGGGCGGAGATTTCAACTGTGTTGGGGATCCAACAATGGCTAGGTCAAGCAAGACCCCTACTAACTTAACAAAAAATGTCCGTGTGCATTCTGAAATTGTGAACATATACAATTTGAGGGACATCTGACAGCACCAGCAACTCTCAGGGAGAGAATACATTTTCCCACACCCATCACTCTTATGCCAGGATAGACCAGTTGCTGGTATCAGTACAGATGACTATGCAATTGGGCTGCACATTATATGAGGCAATACTGGTCTCAGACCATGCCCCAACCACCTCCACATTTAACACTGAAGTGTTAGTATCTCCCCCCCCCAAACCTTGGAGATTGGATCCTGTCCTATTAAAAAAGAGGGAGTTTGTGTCCCACATGCGGAACTCTATCAGGGAGTACCTGGCCAGTAGCAAGGCTGGGGACACTATGCATGCAACTACATGGGAAGCTATGAAAGCTTATGTTAGGGGGCAAGTCATCTCTTATGCAGCCCATAAGAAAAGGTTGGAAGAGAGAGAGCTGGGGGTAATAGAAAGGAAAATAGTGGAACTAGAAAAGGCGCACATGATTAACCCCAGTGGGGAGCCCTATCACGGATTACAACAGGTGAAATGGTGATACAACAACTTGAATACAGCCACACTGGAAAGTAGTATACTTCTGGGTAAGTAGGCCCCTATTTTGATGGGGATAGGGAAGGGAGATTGCTCTCCTGGCAGTTAAGGCACAAAGAAGGGGAAAACATGATAAAAAACATCAACTCCCAAGATGGCCCATCAGTGTCTGACAATCACTCCAAATGCCAAGATTTTGTTTATTTCTGCAAGGAGATATACTCTTCAGAGGCTTATCCTACAGATTAGCAATGTCTTGCCTTTTTTCAGAAGGCGACAATCATACAAATGGAGGAGGAGACCTCTGGTGATATAGAGAACCCCATCAGTGCTGAAGAGATACATAGGGCTATTGAGCAGCTAAAAAGTGGGAAAGCACCAGGGCCAAATGGGCTACCTATTGATTTTTACAAACTTGTGTTGCCAGAGCTCAAGGAACCATTGCAGGAGCTGCTGGGGGACAGCATTAGTGCTGGGTGGTTGCCCCCCTCCATGCTGTCAGCCACAATCACAGCATTACATAAACCAGGCAAGGATCCTGAGCTGTGCTCTTCCTACCAGCCAAACTCACTGCTTATTGCAGATGATAAAATTCTGGCCAGAATAATTGCTGCTAGGTTGGAGCTAATGCTACCAGCAATCATTCAGCCTAATCAGAGTGGATTTGTTCAGGGGAGGCAGGGGAAGCATAACACCTGGTAAACCCTTAACAGCATTCATCACTGGGCAAGGTCCTACAGAACACATGGTGCAGCTGTCCTTGCCTTAGACACTGAAAAGGCTTTTGACCACATGGAGTGAGGGTACATGTTCGTGACCATACAAATATATGTTGTAGGGGACTACATGATGTCTATGATAAGAACCTTGTATCATCAACCAGCCTCCCAAATACTAACTAATTGATCCCTCTCACCGGCATTCCAATTGCAAAGAGGCATCAGACAGGGATGCCTCTTGTTCCCACTCTTGTATGTGCTGGCACTACAACCCCTGGCATCAGCAATCAGGAACCACCCTAAAGTAAAGGGGTTGGGTACTCGAGGGGAGCACCAGATCACCTTATTCGCAGATGACTTGCTGTTATACCTGCAGAATCCTGCTGAAGGTCACCCCAGCATCCAATCACTACCGGGAGAATACAGGGCCGCATTAATTTAGATGGTACCCATAGGCTGGAAATTTCAAGTGCCTCCCCCCCAAACATGGCTCAATTTAGGGGATGGCAACAATGCATACAGTACTGTCTTTTGTTGACTGCATGACTCCTGAATAAAGCACCTTTTTCACTGCACCACTTTGACCACAGCTTTTGTTCTTAAAATGCAGTTTTGTTTTACTTGTGGATCAAGTTTGTTATTGCAGCTCTGTCTCAGAGGGCCAGTACTGCACTTTTCTGTGTTACAGGCTTTGGATATTTGGTATCTTGGCTGCTAAATCAAATGCCATTACTGTGGTGTCTTCCTACCTACTAGCTGCCTAGCTAGAGCCCACCTGTTCTCCTTTGCATGGAATATAGTTTGATTTTATTGCTGTGGGGTTTTTGGTGATTTCTTTACTGATTTGTTAATCAGCCAGGAGTCTCTTCGATATTTCACAAATCACTATCTCTCCCTTGTGTGCAACAATTGTTTGAAAAGCCATTGTTACAGTTTGCACATGGACTGATTTATTTCTTTTTTTTTTCAGCCCACAAACACATGAGTACTGACTCCAACTCAAAGCTAGAATTTGTGGATTAAGCATAACAAGAATAAACCTGAAGCAAGCCAGAGACTTGGAAAGGATGGTAGCATCTGTTAGATGGAGGAGGGTGCAGGATTTTCTCTGAGGATTTCTAAGTCTGTCTCAGGCCTGAGTTGGGCTCTATGATACTGGTGCAACAGCGAAACTGCCGACAGCCACTACAGCAACACTGCTGCATCGCCCGCTGTCCCACCACAGGTACCGCAGATCACAGACCAGGATAGTGACCACCAGCACAGCGAACAACCTGCAGTACAGAGCACGACCATCCAGCATGCGAGGGGCATGTCCCCCACCCCTGGCTGAGCATCACCCCCCAGTAGTGACACCATGCACCACAGCCCCCACAGCATCTGAGAATGACCCCCAAGGACAGCATCGCCCACCCTGGGATGGGCACCCCAACCCCCAAGTGAACAGACCACCTGGTAGGTGGCCCCCCCAGCAATGAGCCATACACAAATGGAGTGCCACTCAGGCAGAGCAGTGCACCCCAACCCCTGGTGTACAGGCAGTGAACCCCCCACCAGCAGCCACAAACGGACACATGATACAACCACCCCCAGGGCACAATGCCCCCCCCCACTGTGGACACCAATCCCATTTGCACACCCCAGACAGAGTACACAGGAGACAGTGCTGCTGCTGATAATGGTGTAATAGTGCACAAGCACAGCACTCTGCCACATAGGGCCCAGTGAGCCACACTTGACACCCAGCACCCCAGCACTACACACGCCCCCCCCCCCGGGGGGAGAGAGCACTCCAGCCACTGATACACAGGGGTCTCACACCACACAGTTGCCATGCGCCACCAGCGCACAGGTGCTGATGCCTACCTGTGTGCTGGCATACTCCATGTAGACGTGTTTGCTCCTGGGTCTGTGCATGGAGCTTTGTGGTGCAGCTACGGCCATTTTGTTGGTGCATTGCAGTGGTGCACCCCTTCTTCCTGTACCTCCAGTGTGCTGTATGTATGCTTACTGTGGGGGTGCACACCATAGCTGTTGCCACACCAGTCCCCAATGATTGCTGTGGCGACATCTCTCCATTCAGCCCACCGTGTTGTCAGGAGTCGGAAGCTACAGCTGTTCTGCACATCGCCGCAGTGTACCTGTCACTGTGGCACACCTGACAGGAAGTTAGATGTCGCTGTCGGGCCATCGCTGTACCGGATTCACTGTTGGGGTTTTGGTGTGCGATCAGTAAGCACCTGAGTTGCATGAATCAGTGAAGGATCAGTTTTTTCAGACTAAAAAAGGTGAAAATAAGTGACACTAACTTATTAGGAGGCAGTATAGTGTAGTGATTAAGAGCACTGAGCTGCAATCCTGGAGATCTGGGTTTGAATCCCATCATTTCCCACTTGCATACTGTGTGACTCTGAGCAAGTCACTTAACTTCCTTGTGCTCCCGGGTAACAAATGGAAACAAGCTCTGACTTAGTGTGCCTTTCCTGATTAAACAATTTTTCCTCCCCTCATTACAATTGTGTCTCACTGAAGAAATACTTAGAAAAGCAATGGATTCCCAGTCAGATCTGTGCAGTGACAAAGGACCTTGGGTGGCTTTTGCAAGAATAGTTAGTACAAATCGAGGTGGGAAGAGGCACTTGAACTTTGTTCATTAGCTCAACCTGATCCAGGAC
The DNA here is from genome assembly GCA_016271365.2 of Neoceratodus forsteri. Classification (NCBI taxonomy): domain Eukaryota; kingdom Metazoa; phylum Chordata; order Ceratodontiformes; family Ceratodontidae; genus Neoceratodus; species Neoceratodus forsteri. Next base: position 1,569,743,419 of record CM057450.1, on the reverse strand, counting down.
TATTACATGAGGAGTTAGTAACATAGTGGGTAAACTCTTTGAATCCTTCGATACTTTCACTTACCTAAGGCAAAACCCCATAAAAAATCAAACCTCTTTGTTCTGCTCATTGCTCCCAAAAAGGAGAAACATTGCAGTTGGTCATCAATGCCAAGAATTATGTTTCTGAGTCCCAGCAGTGCTAATGTGCCATCCGAACTGAATCAATGCTGAGTCACTGTCCAAAAGAAAGAAAAGCTGCCTGAAATACGTCCTTCTTATACACCAAACACACCCAGTCCAGAATTCCCTGGTCACTCAGAGCAATTTTCCACCAGTAGGATTTTGAAATCCAAATCCTCCATTGATTGGGGAGGTTCAGCACCACGTCAGTGAATGATGGAACAGGATCGGGAGGCAGGGACATTTGCTGCAAGGGTGGTGGGGGGATAACTCAGCATAAGCATTTTTTCAGTGGAGACGGGGAGGAAGGGAGGAGGGAGAGGAGAAGCCAAATGATGACAGTGGGTCACAGCAGGAGTCAGAATGGGCTTTGCTGTTTTTTGCTGGAGTAGACTCCAACTTATCACACTAGTTAAACCTGCAGTGTGTGTGTGTGTGTGTGTGTGTGTGTCTGTGTGTGTGTCTGCAGTGTGCCACAAAGCCAGACTCACAGCACTCAGTGGATTCAGGCAGCACCAGCAGAGTCAATGAACAAGCGTCAAAAACATATATCTTTGTGGCTTATTCGCAGGTGCCCCTAAATAGCCGGCACCCCTAGGCTGCAGCCTACTACATCAAAACCTTGCTGCAAACCCTACCTGTCTCCCTTCCTCCGCTGACCCATGGTGCCCAGTCAACTGCCATTAAGATCACACTTGGCAATCATGGGAAAACACTATACATTGTGGCAGTTTAAATCCCCCCCAACAACCAAAAGCCAACATTTGATTCAATACTCTCCAGCCTCACACATCTCCCTCTCAATAGTGAGTTAATTATAAAGGGGGACTTCAACATGAGTTGGCTATCCTCCACATCTGCCATGTACAAAGATGCTGCTCGAGCCATTGACCTCACTCAGGTGGTCCTTTCCCCCACCAGACTTGACCCCAGGACTGGATCCTCCACTCTTGTAGACCTCATCCTCACCAACCACCCTAATAACCTCTCCCAGGTTAAAGTGCTTCCTGATGTGCTAAGTGACCACTCCCCTGTCATCTGCTGGTGGTCAAATAAACTCCCACCTACCCCCTAAAGTTATGCTCCAGAGACACCTCAAAAAAGGTGCCCTCTCCCACCTCAAATCATACATACTTTCCTGCGACTGGTCACCCATCCATAATGCTCACTCTGTTGACACTGCACTCCTCTCCTTTATCACCATCTTTAATGCTGCCTGTAACATATTTGCCCCATACACAAACTATATTTTAAAACATAGGGACACCCTCTGGATCTCACAGTCCCTGCTTAATCTGATGCGTCATAGAGACAACCTCTGGCATACAGCTGTGGACTCACTGCTACCCCAGGACAGACAACTCTACAGAGAGGCCAGAAACAATGCACCTGGTCCATCCGGCTAGCCAGGGCCACCTATTACAAACAGGCCCTCACCACCACCTGGGGCTCTGGGAAAAAATTCTGGAACAATATAAAGGAGCTGTGCAGGAAAACCACTTCCCCTGCACCCTCGCAGATTCTAGTGGACGGAGCCCTAACCAAGGACCCCACTGTCATATCTAATGCCCTTAATACCACCTTCTCTGACCTCAGTCACATCCTCCCTCATAACTTCTTTGACCCTATCCCCAACAGCCCCATAGGTACCTCTGCCACTGCCTCCTCTCCACCTTTCTGGCTTAGAAGCATCTCATGCAGTGAGGTTAAATGCTACCTCAACAAAGCCTTGATGAATGCGCACTATAGCAGTGACTCTATCGACCTCAAATTGCTCAAGCTAACTCTGGATGTAACCCTGCCACACCTTACCAAAATTCTTAATTGGTCACTACACCTTAGCCAGTTCCCCGCACTATGGGAAAAAAGTATAATTACCCCCATACTTAAAAGTGGTGATCCCACCTCCACCAGCAACTACCAACCCATCTCGATCCTCCCACCCCTCTCAAAAGCACTTGAAAAAATTGTGTCGGACTGGCTCACTGACTACTTAACCAAATATTCACTGCTCTGCCACTAGCAACACGGGTTCCGGAGGGGGCACAGCACCACCACTGCCCTCCTGGAATTTACCTCATACATTCACGAGGCCCTGGACCAGGGGTCCATAGCAGGAGCAATCTATGTTGACTTGACCAAAGCATTCAATACCGTCAGTCCCGCACTTCTGCTCCACTCCCTTCCCACCCAGCATTTCTCCCCTGAGGCCACTGCCTGGTTTAAGGACTATCTCTCTGGCTGGACACAACAGGTTAATATTAACACCACCCTTTCTTCTGAAAAACCAGTTCAATTGGGTGCCCCACAAGGTCCATTCTCGGCCCTTTGCTCTTTACCCTATTCTTAAACTCCCTCCCTCAGTCATGCACTGGGAAGCTCCTGCTCTATGCAGATGATGCAGTACTGCTTTGGAAACACTCCAATCCTTACTCCCTACAATCAGCCCTGCAAGGCTTTTTCAGTGAAATTGAATCCTGGTTTCATGAGCACCGCCTAGTACTCAACTACAACAAGACAAAGTCGATGATCTTTGCCCACCGCCAAAGCCCACTCAGCAATGCTCCGCTACTCATCTCAGAATCCCAGGGTCTCCTTCTTGAACAGGTCTCCAGCTTCAAATACCTGGGTGTCACTCTGGACACCTCCCTCACCTACCACACACACATCCAACACCTTTCCGCTGCTGTAAACACCAGACTAGGGATCCTATACAGACATAAGCACTGTCTACCCCCGGAGGCCCTACATCTAGCTGTAACTTCCTCTGTCATATCCTTGGTTGACTATGGCTTTATTATTTATGGTTCTGCCGACAAACCGGCCCTACACTGCATCAACATTGCCCTCAATAAAGCCTGCAAACTGGTCACAGGTAGTGATAGAGACACCCACATTTGTGAGCTTTACAAACATGCTAACTGGCTCACCTTCGAAGATAGGCTCAAATATCACACCACCCTCCAAGCAAAAAAAATTCTCATGAATCTAGCTCCTAAAGACCTCCTCCCTCTCATCCAGATTATCTTCCACAGAAGGGCCCCAGATGCACCACTGGCACCTCTTTCCTAGTCCCCCACTGTAGACCGCCCTAGGACCAAGGTCTTTCTGATACAGGGCTCCCCTATGGCTAAACGGCATACCAACCTCTATTGCCCTAGCCCCTAGTCTTGGCCAATTTAAATCTGGCTTCAAGGACCTCCTCCTTGCATCAGCCACCTGTGACTGCAACCAAGACGCCGCCACCATCTCCAAATCACAAAATGAATCTCATTGCTAGCAGTCTATCCAGTGCCAATGAATGCTGTGAAGCCGTAATATCAGGGATATAAATGCCCACCCTACCCCTCAAGACATCCTCAGGTCCCACAATCAATATGTATATAAAAAATGACTCAGGGTTCAACTGGGACCCCCGAATCTGTAATCTACCTTTTGGTCACAGCTTAGATCAAAAATCCACATCAGGATCCTTGACTCAATGTATATACTGTACCTATGTATAATACCAATATATGTTATGTTTGTTCTTTCTGTACTGACTTGGAGTCTTTGCAAAGGAGTCTATGACTCAAAGGATTGCAATTCCAATTCTCTTCAATAAATAAATAAATAAATAAAAACTGCCCTGGTCAGCTGATGTGACTGCTCACCAACCTGAAAGTAATGTTTCTGTGTAGAAAAAGTATATTCCTACATCTTTTTTATACTATCTAATTTAAAACCACCACAGCAAAAAGCTAAGTCTCAACCCTCTTGGGGCATCTGGTTGGGCAGCATTGGTGGGGGTGTCAGGTTTAATGTTTAACTGCTCTGCATCTAACCCTTTGATCAGATGCAGCTGCTCTCCATCTAGACAATACAGTTTGTGCTAAGCTATTTTTACACTGCATGATTAAACCCCCCTAAAGGCTTATAGCAGCACACTTGGAGAACCAGGCAGGGGATTGTTTAGTCGGGTGTCCTGAAATGCATTTATTTAAATGTGTGTTTCTGCAAAGCTGAACTGTGAGCATTGCTGAGCTAGGAGGCTCAAGGAATGCTTGTTGATCTGGGTGTGTTTCTGCGGGATCAACCAACCTGGAGGGGCTTACAACACTGTGTGATCACCCACATCATCAAAGCAGCCCCCATTTCCTGCTGAGGTATACCCCCCCCCCAGGTCAGCATGCAGTGTCTCTTCATAAGCTGGGTCTGGCAGAGGCCACTAACTCATGAACAAAGATCCAAAGTAAGAAGGTCAGGTCCAAACAACTAGGCTGGTTAAGCAGGGAGATAGTAGAGAGGGTGAGGGAGAAAAAAATTGCCTTCAGAAGCTATAAGAGATCCAAAAGAGAGGTGGACAGGGAGGAGTATGTGAGAAAATCCAGAGAGGTGAGTAAAGTAGTCAGGTCAGCCAAGGCTTCAAGGGAGCTAAGGCCGCCACGGGCAATCAGGAAGAGGGAAAGGATTTCTTCAGGTACATAAGGGAGAAGAGAAGCTGTAAAGATCAGATTGTCAGGATCAAGAAAGATGGAGGGTGGGCAGAAAAGGGGGTGGATCAGGCAGAAGCACTCAATGAGTACTTCTGTTCAGTGTTTACCATGGATAGGGATATGCCTATGCCCCTGGGGAAAGTTGGGGTGGCACAGGGGAAGCAGGGATAATGGAAGGTGAGATCCCAGTGAGCAGGGTGTTGGAGGGCCTTAGGTCCCTGAGAGTGGATAAGGAGCCAGGGCCAGATGGCATGCATCCAAGGGTCCTGAAGGAGTTGGTGGAGGTCCTGGGGTATCTCTGGCAGACTTGTTGAACACCTCCCTGGGGACTTGGGTGCATGCCCCAGGACTGGAGGATGGCACATGCAGTACCCCTCCATAAGATTGGGCACAAGGACGAACAAAGTAACTGCAGACCAGTCATCTTTACCTCCATTATGGGGAAACTAATGGAGACTATCCATAAAGAGAGACTGGTGATCTTTCTGGAGGAGAATGGTCTCCAAGATGATATTCAACATAGGTTTGTCATGGACAGATCCTGCAAGACAAACCTGGTTGACTTTTTTGACTGGGTGACAATGGCACGCGATAGGGCCATGCAGTGGATGTCCTGTATCTGGACTTCAGCAAGGCCTTTGACTCAGTGCCACATGGAAGATTGACTAGTAAGCTGAGAAACCTGGGAGCAGGGGAGAAACTGGTTGGATGGGTTAGGAGCTGGCTGCAGGACAGACAGCAAAGGGCAGTTGTATGGGGAGAACACTCGACTTCCAGAGGTGTAACCAGTGGGGTCCCATAAAGCTCGGTACTAGGACCGGTGCTATTTAATATCTTCATTGATAATGTATCAGATGGGATTAGGAGTAAGATCAGCCTTTTTGCAGATGACACAAAGATTGGTGTGGAGATGGATAGTGTGGAAGGGGAGCAGGCACTTCAAGAGGATTTGGCAAGACCTAAGTGATGGTCAGACACATGGCAGCTCGGGTTCAATGCTAAGAAGTGCAAAGTCATGCACTTGTGAGTCAGTAACCTGGGAATTGCCACTGTCTAGATGGAGTGCAGTTATCCACTTCAGAGGAGGAGAAGGATCTGGGGGGATTACTCACAGGGGACATGAATCACTTATGTGTACATTTCTTGTGCCCCTATTTAAAGAAGGAAGTCAAACTACTGGAGGGGGTCCAGCGCAGGGCAACAAAGATGATCTGTGGGCTGGAGGAACAAACCATGGGCCCTATGCAATTATGGCTACAGGTTACACTCCAAATGCGTGTATCCCACCCGCACAGCTCCGCACCTGCGGAGCGGTGCTCACCCACCATTATTCACTAATGACCGCCACACCTGTCCATGGCTCCATCCCCCAGGCATGCAGGTCCATGCAGGGTGACTGTGAGTGAAGTCACGGATCCAGCTGGGCATCCAATCAGAAGCCCAGCATTGATCCTGCAGTGGATCCCTTGCGCAACAGCACAGGTCTGGGTGCATGAATGCCTACAATAGGCACCTGGACCCACCCCCGTGGCCACCAGCCTGCAGGCTACCCCCCAGCACAGCAGTGCCCATACCATGCAGTAACAACCCCCCGTGACCCCGACCCCATACTCAGTGTCCCCAAACCCCACTGTTGGCAGGTCACCCACACATACACACACACACACACACACACACACGCACAGGCCCCAATCCCCAGAGCACGCTGTTCAGACCTGGTACCCCACCCCCACATTGGTGGATAATGTACCCCCCCACCCACCGTGGCACCAATAACCCCCTCTCCCTGTACCCTCCTATCAGTGCCATGGCCAGGACCAGCCAGCAGCGCAGCCTACCACACTTCCACGGCTGCTGGCCATCCAAGTGTTGCCAGGATCACAATGCCTATAAATAGTCAGAGTGCTCCTGGCAGCACTTGGCCAGCCCATGGCCATGGAGGTGTGGGTGAGCTGTGCCGTTAGGCAGTTCTGGCCTTGGCACCAACAGGAGGGTATGGGGCAGGGGGGTTGTCGATGCCACGGTGGGGCGTACACTGGCCACCAATGTGGGGGTGGGGTGGTACTGGTGACTAGGCAACCATGACTAGTTGAGACGATACCGCACCATGGGAGAAGGCATGATGAGCACTCAGCAGGGCATTGGCCATTGGAGCATGCACCACTGGATATATAGCACAGTACAGTACCTGGAGGAAGACATGGGGCAACTGTATGGGGGGGCAGTGGTCCCACTGAATAGGGCAGGTGCTCTGCTGGGGGGAGGCATGATGCTGGGACTGGCGGGAGCTGCCATGTGTTGGAGCGGGGGACTCTGGACCAAACAGGGGCAGGTTGCAATGTGTTGGCGGGGGGAGTGCCTGCTCACAGACTGGGTGGATGTGCACACCGCTTGGGTGCCATGATGTGTGGTCACTTGCCTGATCAGCTGCCCCAACCCTCCCTGTCTGCCCTGTGGGCTGGGGCGGTATGGAGGGCTGCTTTCCGGTCCTGCTGTGTCCGGTGGGTAGTGTCTGTGGGTGCGTGCAGTGGGTTATGGCAGGTTCCCCACTGCCTTAACCTGATCCACATTACACCCCCCTGTGGATTGTACTACATGCCTTTGTGACTGGCACATACTGCCAACCCACCCACCACAGCGCATTGCTGTCCACACGGCTGGGGGGTTGAGTATGCAACTGTCTTGTGCCCAGGTCATGAATGCCACAGGGGGTCCATGGGACCTTGCTTTATGGCATTCACAAGTATCGATTCCAATGTGCCTAGTTTAGGTGGTGTGTTGGCGTCATGCATAGGGCTCCATATGAGGAAAGACTGGGGGATCTCAGCATGTATTTCCTGGAAGATAGAAGGGAGAGAGGGATTGAGACCTTAAAATACTTAAAGGGCATGAATAGGGTTAGTACTGAGGTCATGTTTAGATTAAAGGGGGAAGGAATACAAGGGGACACAGTCTGAAACTGGAGGGTGGAAGTTCAGGAGGGAAATGAGGAGGTACTACTTCATGGAAAGGGTGGTAGCAAGGTGGAACTCACCGCCAGAGGAGGTGATATCATTGAAATCGGTGGGCAGTTTTATGAGGGGTTGTGATAGGGTCAAAGGTAAAGTCAAAACTGGGGGAAGCTTGGGAGGGGGAAGTCGGCAGATGGGGGTAATAAGTCTGATCCATGGGCAAGGAGTGGGGGGGAGTAGCTGCAATAGAATAGACTGGGAGCTGAGCACTCTAGCAGACTTGATAGACCATATGGCCTGTATCTACTGGCATTTGCATATCTTTGTATGTTTCTATAATGCTCTAAACTCCACCAGCCCAGGGCAGGGAAATCTGGATCAGCTCAGCATACAAACCCAGATCTCGGACTTGCCAGTGTTGTGCACCAGCAGGCTGTGCCACTATTTCATTTTTAATTTTGGGAATGTATTTTCTTAGCTGGGTGGGTTAGCTGGGCTTCTGATGGTGTAAGTGCTGGCAGTTCTTCCTGCTGCTGTTGTTAGTTGTGTGCCCCTGAGTGGTGGAACTTAGCTTTAGTGTGCCCCTGAATTTGCTGGATGACATGGGTGCTGTTGTTACCCTCCCTGCCACTACATGATATCAGAGTGGGTGGGCGGGTTGCTGCAACATTACCCAAACCAGCCAGAATGCATAATCTGGGGCACTCAGCAGGTAAGGTGCCAGATACTGTACGATGTCAGCGGGTAAAGTAGGGCGGCTGCTACTGTTGCCTGTTGTGTTTCCCTAAGTGAGCTGAGGACCTTAGAATCTGTGTGCCATTGAGTTTGCTATATATCCTAACTGTTGTTGTCACTCTAACTACCACTGCATAATGCTATTAGAGTTGACGGGGGTGCTGCAGCCACACCCAAGCCAGAAAGCACACTCAGGGTCACACAGAGGGCAAGGCCCCAGGTGCAATATAATGCCAGTGGGCGGAGTGGTGCTCAATTCCTATCCGAGCTTAGACATGAAAACTTAGAAACAACTTTTACGTGGAGACCAAGTTAAAAAAAGGGAATCCATATGTTTGGGAGACGCACGATTTTCCATTTTTGTCCTTCACTAATCATTTGTGGATTTTTTAGGTGATGGCACTTTATTTCCAAGAACTCAATTCAGACAGATAAATGTTAGATAAAACCAAACTGAGGGAGCCCACCTTAGCATCAAGTGGTTTGGCTTAATTCGCGTCTGAGTTCTGACAAGCCCTGCGGGATCAGTGCCACCCCTCAGGGATGGGGGTCATAGTGCTGCTGCTGTCACCCTTGACAGATGGGACCATAGTGGCGCTACTGTCACCCCTGAGGGATAGGGGCCATAGTGCTGCTACCATCACCACTGAGGGGCGAATGCCATAATACTGCTGCCATTACTCCTGAGGGATGGGAGCCATAGTGCTGCTGCTGCCATCATCCCTGGGGATGGGGGCCATAGTATTGCTCCTTCTGTTACCCCTGAGAGGTGGGGGCCTCAGTGCTGCTGCTGTCACATATTTGGACTGCTCAACTTGAGTTGCCATACATGAGGTCAGCTACGCTCACACACAAATGCTTACAAGATCTGCACACTCAGATCACATGGGCAAATAGGTGTTGATAATAGTGGGTGGACTATGTATACATGTAAGATACAAAACCAAAGTGAGGCACAGGTTAAGTTTATCAAAGAGTTTATTGACATGGAGGAGGGAGGTGTGTACAAGTCCCTTCACAAAAGAAAGGGTCCTACAAGAGCTCGCTAAGCTCAGGGTGGACAAAGCAATGGGACCTGATGGCATAAATAGCAGGGTACTAAAGGAGCTGAGGGTGGAACTAGCAGAGCCATTAGCAGAACTGTTTAGTGAGTCACTGAGCACAAGAAACATCCCAGAAGACTGGAGAAGGGTTCATGTGATCCCGCTCCACAACAGTGGCAGCAGGAAGGAGGCAGGGAACTATAGACCAGTCAGTCTTACCTCAGTAGTGGGAAAGCTTATTGAGGCACTCCTTAAGAAAAGGATAGAGTAACACCTGCAATCCATAGGAGCACAGGATCAAAGACAGCATGGGTTTACAATAGGAAGAGCCTGTCAAACTAATCTCATAGATTTTTTTGACTAGGTAACCAGAGTGGTGGACCAAGAGGGTGCAGCTGATGTCGCCTACCTTGACTTCAGCAAAGCTTTTGATACTGTTCCACATAGAAAATTGATTAATAAGCTAGGTAGGCTCTGGGTGGGTTAAAAGTTGGTCAACTGGGTGGCAAACTGGTCGGCAGGCAGAAAACAGAGAGTGGTACTAAACGGTGTACAGTCAGAAAAGATGCAAGTCACAAGTGGGGTACCTCAGGGATCAGTCCTGGTGCCAGTCCTCTTCAATATCTTCATCAGTGACATTGCAGATGGACTGGAGGGTAAGGTTTACCTGTTTACAGATGACACCAAGATCTGCAACAGAGTAGATGATCCAGATGGGTTGGGCAGAATGAGAAGAGAGCTGAAAAACTGGTGAAATAGTCTGAAGAGTGGCAACTGGGATTTAACTCAAAGAAGTGCAAGATCATGCACATAGGGAAAAGAAACCCTGAAGCCACCTATAGGTTGTGAGGGGAGTTGCTGGCAATCACAAGGGAAGAAAGAGACTTGGGCATCATCATCACAGATGACCTAAAATCATTCAATCAGACCACTAAAGCAGCAGGTAGGGCTAGAGGGATGTTGGGGTGTATTACTAAGGGTATCACAAGTTGTAAGAGGGTGGTAATAATCCCTTTTTACAAGATACTGGTTAGACCCCATCTGGAGTACTGCATGCAGTACTGGAGGTCTCATCTACACGAGGACATTAACAAAATGGAGGCAGTCCAGAGAAGTGCAACCAAAATGGTGCATGGACTGCATCAGAAAACGTATGAGGAAAGATTAATGGAGCTCAATATGTATACCCTAGAGCAAAGGAGGGAGAGAGGTGATATGATCAAAACATTCAAACACCTTAAAGGAATTAACAAGGTGAAAGAGTCTAACATGTTTCAATATAAGAAAAATATCAGGACAAGAGGACACAGCATGAGATTAGAGGGAGCCGATTAAGGGGTAATGTGAGGAAGTTCTTTTTCACAGAAAGGGTGGTGGATGCATGGAAAGGTCTACCTCAGGAAGTGGTTGATATGAATACAGTGCAGGGCTTCAAACAAGTATTGGATAGGCATAAGGGAGCAATACTGATGAGAATGAATACATAGGCCATTGACAGAGTAAAGGCCTATGGCACATGCATAAAGTAAAAAATAATGGGCAGAATGGATGAGCCTTGCGGTCCTTATCTGCTGTCAACTTCTTTGTTTCTATGTTTTAATAATTATGAGAACTGATGCACAATACTAGGCAGCAAAACTGCTAAAATACATTTTAGCTAAGAGAAAACAATGTTCACACAAAGCTCACAAAACAAAACACCAGTAAAAATGGATTGTGGCTTTGTAGACACCGGTGATGTTACTAGATTTTCCATTCAGCAAAACAGATTTTGCAATTTTTCAGTCATGGTAAACCAGTGTACCTGGAACTTTCAGCACATGAAGAAGCAGGAGGAAATCTTGGCAGTTTACTGCAGGCCTCTAATGACTGAGGCATGCACTTTGATTATTACAACACATTCTACACTGGCTGTAGTGCCTATGCTGGGTCTGGCGCTGGTTGGCGGTTGTTGTACTGTACCTTTATGGTACCAAGGGATAAATCAGTTGACTTTAGCTGATGTCATGGTGGCTGGATTACTTGACCGAACTGTCTTTTCCCACCACTTTCCTTATCTAACCAAACCCGACTGTCCCTAGTGCTACTCTTACTGATCTGATTAGAGACTGAGAATAGATGTGGCTATTATAAGAGGCTGCCATGTTCACACTTTAAATTATCCACCTTGAGCATAATAAAAGGAAACACCTCTCCTGGCCCTGGTGACATACACCCCAGATTTCTGAAGGAAATAGCAAACGTTTTGTCGTAACCTCTGATGATCCTATTTAATAAGGCAATGGGCACTGGGGTGGTGGCTGCAGACTGGATGAGTGCAATCGTGGATGCTGTTTATAAAAAGGGGAGTAAGCAACTGGTTGGGAATTATAGACTGATTAGTCCAACATCCCTTTCCAGTAAGGTGATGGAAAGACTGATAAAGCAACACCTGGACTCAGAAATAAGTACATCAAGGCTGACTAGCAGCTACCAGCATGGCTTCAAAAGTGATCTGTTATGTACCACCAATCTTGTGCCCTTTTATAATAATATCAGTATGAGTATTGACAATGGCAGTTCTATAGATTTGGTACTATAAACTGTTTTAGTTCCCCAGTGTGTCCAGGGCCTTAGACTTTGGGAAGACCTTTGACATGGTCCCTCCCATCATGAACTTGTGGATAAGCTTTAAAACATGGGCTTGAGTCTATGTTTGGTTGAGTTGGTCAAAGGCTGACTGGCTTGCAGAACCCAGTGGGTCAGGATAAATGGACATTTGTCAGAGGAGGGTCCAGTCAGCAGTGAGGTCCCTCAGGGTTCAGTCCTAGGCCCAAACTTGTGTGGCTTATTTATAGCCAACATTAACAATAACAATACAAACACCATATCCAAATTTGCAGATGACACCAAACTGTGGGGTGAAGTGGACACTATAACAAAATAGCAATCCATCATAAATGAACTAAAAATATAGAAACATGGGCCTCAAAAAATAAAATGAAACTTAACTATAACAAGTTTTCAGTCCTTGACTTTGGTATGAATAATCTGTTGTACCCCTCACACATTAAGTAACAAACCAATACAGGCAGTGGACAAAGAACACAACTTGGGAATTATAATTAGTAATAGATTATCAGCTTCAGATCACTGCAGAAAAATAATACAAACATCCAAATGGTTGCTAAAAAGTGTACAATGATCATTTGTTTCTAGAAGTGAACACGTTATCTTATCCTTATATTGAACATATATACTGTACAACCTTACTTGGACTATGAGTCCCCTTTTTGAACCCTTATTTGAGAGGTAATATTGAATTGGCAGAGAGGGTTCAGAGTATGGTAATCAAGTTAATCTCACAGTTGAGCAACAAGACATATATGGAAAGATTAACTGGAACAGAACTATTCAACCTGGAGGAAAGAAGGAAAAGAGGAAATTTACTCGTGTTGCTTAAAATCCTAAACAATCCTGAACTGTCATCGCAGTGTGGTTTTGAGTTTAGTGTCAGGACGGTCAGCCTAAGGTCCCATGACAAGCAACTCTTAATCCCTAAAGTAAATACAAAAAAGGGGGGGGGACAAATATTTCACTATATAGGCAGCCAGAGCTTGGAAGAAAGTACCCCAAAAGTTGGTAGACCTAACAACATTTATTAGTTTTAAGGCAGGGTTGGATGATTGCTTGCTATTGAACTTAAACAGGGAATAATTCATCCACTAGAAGTGGGAGACAATCCCGATGGGCACCCGGCCTTCTTTTGTCTTGGACAACTCAAGTAACCCCAATTACCCCAAGAACACTTGCTTATAGTATCCAAGTGTATTTCTCTGACAATGACTAATCTTTCTACCAAAATAATTGCATTATGCTTACAGTGCATTTGTCGTGTCATCTGTAAAATACTCCCACACTATTAAAGCTCTGTTAGCCTTATAATTACAGTTGGGTGGTGGTGGTGGTGGTGGTTGGGGGGGTACATCACTAGGAGCTGAGGGTGACTGCAAGATTATTTTTAAGGCACAGTGGAATCATGTTCTGTGGATGGACATGCATGCCCTTCCTCTTGTATTTCTTCTAGCTGCTCGTCCTTTTATACTGAGATCCTGCTGGTCTTCTCTTACTTTTTTCCCCCTGCTCCTCTTGTCCATAATTTTTAGATGCCTATGTGATGCGCACACATCACCACATGCTGCATAACCTGCAAGCTGAGAAGGAATCAAGCAAGATGAGCAAGAGTGACACTACCTAGTCATGCTCCACTGACAGAATGTCATCAGTCCACTCCATTGAAAGACCTAGTGTCTCATGTAGCAACCCACTTCACTTTTCATTCACTAATTGTCTGACAATGGCTGATCTGGCTCAACAAAGACAACACAAATGGATGTATGTACCCTACACCACAAGCAGTCAGTAAAATAAAAATTATTTTGTCTAATACAACATTTAAAAATCCCCCTTGCCGCTTTAAACTGGTCTACTAAAGTCATTGCCCTGCTGTAGGCCATGCAGACAGCAGTTTCAAAAAGGGTATACCATTGTAACAGCTACTTTCTTACAGCGACGCTATTACAGCAACAGCAACAGCAACCCGCCGACACCTGCAGTGTCAACCGGGTTGTTGGAGCGATGCTGGAGTCATCGACTCCGGAGTCTGGTCGTTCTCCCCCGAGATCCACCCCCCCCGGTGTGGGAATCCTTAAGTCTGGGGGGGAGGGAGGCACAGCCCCCCTGCATTAACACCGATAGTGTGTCATGCATTTTCCAGTTCTGACTAGAGTCAACAGCGTCAGGGATGTCGGCGACCATGTATCGCTGTAGGGGAGGTTGCTGACATTCCTGTTGCCTCGGCAACATAAAACCTTCAAAAAGCATGGACTGAATTTCCCACTGCCCTGCAGCAGTACATGATATTACTGGTCTGGCTGCCTGAAACTATAGTTTACTAGCTAACTAGAATCATAATGCACAATTCTCTGACACTTTCTAACTTCATTTGCTCAGAAATCATTCTTTTGTCAAAGAAATGAAGCACTCTCAGGTGCCAACTCTTCCATTGATAAAAAGAGAGCTGAAAATGGCACTGAGGTATGCACAGCATTATCGATTTGCTGCTGCAGGTCATGTGGCTTTCACAAGCTTAGTGAGAGATCCCTGAAAAAATACTATGTCATGATGTTCAAGTGCCTACGAGCCAAGGACCTTTGAATCCACTTAACAGATTTCAAAAGGGCTGCTTTTGGCACTTCCACGCAACTTCTATTTCACATATACTCACTATTATCCAGGATGCCCAGCAGTATAAGGTTTTAAGAGCAATACTGTGTGTTTGCATATTTGCATCATTCATTTTATATGGAAAATCATGAGCACTAGGGCATATGGCCATTTGCAAGTGCATAAAACTGGTTTTGTCAAATCCTTTCCTCATTAAATGCTGACAGATTATTTGAGACTGCCCATTTGTTTTAGATACAGAATTGTGCCAAGTATGTGTGCTGTGTGCCACTGTTTGCATGGATGTATTGGTCTTTGCAAGCCATTCCTTTCTAATATGACTCTCAGCTCACTAGCTGCCATTCAAGGGCTTACAATTACAATTTACTTGGCACATACACACTTTCTGCAGCTCAAAAGTTTCAAATAATCTGGCCTGTGTGCACTAAATATTAAGTGAGATCAACATACATTAGATTGGAAATGGAGCATTCTTTTTGGGCTGAAGGCATTCTAAAGGATATGGTCAATGGATGGAATCCCTTACATACTATAGAACAATTAGAATTTTCATTATAAAATCATTCATTTAAAAATGATGAAAGCATGGTTCTTTAATAATAACATTGAGGCTCTCCAGGTATTCATTGCTTATAATAATCTAATCCTAGGGGCATTAGATAGTCATGTTCCCCTAGAGTTTGACTAACAGATATTAGACCAATCACGGGCCATGCCTTAATGTTTAATTTTAGCAGTTACAGTATATTGCAGAGATGCTTTGTTAGCACCCAGTCATCGTGTATAGATCACTTGTGACCTAATGATCTTAGGGCCCCATAATCAAAAGTCATGCTAGGAAACACATAAGGAGCTGTATGCTCACACAACTGTACATGCGAGACAACAGGGGATACTGTATATTGAAAACCACACACTGAAGCTCTATCCAGTGCTAACAGACTACCAATATACCACCTGTGATTTCTGCACAAAGTAGAACACTACCGAAGTATAAATGTAAACCACAGAGGTAGCCAGCCATGCTAAGCATCTCTTTACTTTTAGCAAGCTGAGCAGTTTGCAAGGCACAAACCCACTAGTGCTTTAGAAAAGAACTGCATCATTTGTAAAATACATAAGATGCCCATGATCATACTTGAACATGCACCTTCTTACACTATCACTACCTTAAATCTATGTGTTGTATCATTGTTAGTTTATTGTTGCTCTGTTAAAAAAACCATTACAACATAGGACATTAATTTAATTGAAATTTACATGATCCAGTCATAGCTCAATTCACAAAACATTTCTAAAATCCATCAAAATCTATCATAATCAAATATAGACATTCTTTCAGATTACATTTCTCCCTAGAATCATAATAAATAGGTTATAACAGACATTTTTATCTCAGTTTCTATATTTCTATAATTCTACTAGTTGCATAGAATTTTTCTCTCTTTCAGCTATTCCTTAAATTTAATTTTCCTTATTATAAATTACCCAGATACCCAAAACTCAGGCCATTAAGACAAGGACTTACATCAGGCTTGACCTCGCACTCCCAATACACCACACAACATTCTGATTAAAATCATCCTCTTTCAAGAGTCCATCAGACAACCTAGCCAGAGACAAATACAGGCCATGAGAATGCAGCCCTATACCGAATACTATGAATCAGATCAAGACACCTACTCTGTCCCAAATATGTATTCTCCAATTTCTGCCTCATTAACCAGATTGATCCCACTAATACCACCTGCTGACCCCAACCCTGGGTCCCAATGGAGATATCCTACAGCAAATGCTGCCCCGTGTCCCACCTATATGGGTCCCTAGGTCAGGCACCTTTAGCTGGCCCGTATTTCGAGTCACAAAACCGGATTGATGAACTTAACCAGTTATCACATGGGTTATTTTAGTTTTCTGCTCCAATAAAATGCTCAGTACTAGACCTCACAACACAACACAGCCATAGCATACCTCCTCGCTATTAGGCTAACCTAACTACATTAGTAGAGAAATAAAATAGCCATCCTGATGTAAGTTCCAAGGGCATTCCAGATGTCCTTCTCAAATCTATCTTAAATCCAGCAGCCTGAGTCTCCATAAGGTCTTCCTGAATAATAATTTGACATATCAAATTCAATTTATAATACGCAACACTTAAATGACTTAAAGCATCTATAAAATACCAATGGCCACTGACCCTAATTGTCCAAATTAAGTACACTAGATAAAATAAGTAACCAGTTTAGAAGACAAATTCAGTTGGAAACAGCCAACAAAATATTTGCTTTTCCCTTAAACCAAAAAATTGGTACAAGAATAATTAGGCACATACGCATATATTTCTATATATAAATTAATTTTAGTCATTGGGCTGCATCTTTCATATCAAAAGTCCTCCATCAGATCATGTCACGCACTCAATATTTTTCCACGAGGTTAACCTTTCCCAGCTACTCAAGGCTAAGAAATTTAAAAGTCATGCTCAGGGCCTTTATTTTAGAAATATCTTAAAAAGTAAGAACAAAGTTTAAACAATGGAGGTACAAATAACAAGAGGCTCCCTCCATGTCAGACATACTGTGGGATAGTACCTTATGAAGCAAAGTTGAAACCTTGGACTTATGCTGCAACCACATGTAACTAATCCAGCATCCTGTTAATGAAGTTTTTAAGAAAACAAAGCAGGGAGAGAGCGAACAAAATTCTCTTAGGAGACTTTATTCACAGAACAGTAAAAACTCACTAGACTCCCCACTGCTTCGACATTCCCCATTCTTCATTGTCCAGGCTTCAGGTACTACTATAGTACTTCAGTTGCGAGTCTAGAGACCAAGCTCTGGGTTCCACAATTCCTGGGCTCCATCAATAAAGTAATCCAACTCCTCTGGACCGTAACCAGCATCAATAAATTGCTGAGTCACCTGAAAAGTAAACAGAAAGAAAACGCTCCTCTGAGCGTAATAACTTCGGTATGTTTTGTGGCAGTAACAGTGAAACCCGCACCCATAGGCAATGTTAGCATACCTTTTAATGGGCATAACAAGCATATCAGGACAAAATGTGCCAGTAAAGCTTCCAGGAACTCAAGAATTCAAATCTTCTCCTTTCCTTTTAAATCTTCTCCAGTCTCAGGGGTGAAATGACTCCCATACAGCCTCTTTACGGGCCTCTTTAAAAAGTCCTGATAGTTTAGCCCAACAGCATCTAACGCTCAAACACAGAAAAATGACCAGGGTTCCACTTTATTTGCTCAAAGGTGGATGGAAATACAAGTCAAACTAGATTAAGCAGTCCCCAGCAATTTTAACAATATATCATCTTAAAGCAAAGTAATGCTATACCTGCACAGCTTATCAAGTTGCAACAGTTTTAAATCCACCATTGCCATTACTCTTTTCTGGCATAAAAGCACCGAAGCAGGCAATCGGATGCTATGACAGACAGAAGGAATAGAAATATCATTCAACAAAAAGAATTAAATGATAATTGTTTCAGAACTGAATAGCAAAATGCTTCGAAAATGCCGAACTGTGGGGAGTGAGACAGCATTGCAGCCATCTTGCTGCCCCACCCCTCCCTCCAGTGGTCTATGTTATCAAGGCACAGTGCTCTGTGCAGTGGATGAAGGCTGAGTGCTACAGTGCACACATGAGACTACAGTTCCACATGTGAGAAAGGTGATAGGTGCATAAGCATAAGCAGAACACCTTTTATGACAGTTAAGTAGATGGATTACTGGGTTTAGAGAGGCCAGCATAACATTTTTGTCATGCTTGATAAGGTCCACTACATATGTAACACATTATATTGAGGTCCAATGTCTTCTTGTGGTTTAAGTCAGAGTAATTCACCCTCTATCAAATATACTGCTAAGAGCAGCATTACCCTTGTTTGTCTATCTTCTTGGTTCACCACTGCATCATAATTGGCTTTTAAATGGCACTGGTACAATGTTTTCTACTGCCCGTGCTTATTTCTGAGCTGTTAAAAAGTCTTTCATTGAATGTTAAATAGTGGTGCATGACCAGTTAGCCTGGCCACAGAGCTTCTAATAAGCAATTGTGCCTTGAATGCATGTCTCTGTATTTTATTTCCATTTGCTTGAGATCTGCTTTTGTGGTAAGACATAAACTGCTTTGTTGGTGCCATGCAAACTAAGTCTTTGACTATAAAAACTGAAGCATTAAGTACATCCCTTTGCTCCATGCAAACTGTTAACTGGCTCAACTGAGGTGTATTTAATATGCAACTAAGATTGAAATGAGGTGCTCACCTTGGTACACCTAGAGATGTGAACCTCAGCTGCACTACTCTCTGAGAGGTGTACATGAGGTTCAACAGCAGTGCACTTATAGTATTATTTAAGTGTAGCTGATATGCATCCTAAAAGATGCTAATTAGATACACCCCACTGAGTTGTATACCTTGGCTAAGCTGTAGTCAGGAAGTGTCATTGAAGTGCCTAATTAGGTGCATTGTGTGAGATGCAGATCTTGACCAGAGGTGTAATCAAGAGGTTTCATTGAGGTGCATGCATCAATAGATTATTATGGCTGTAAAAAATATAAGGAATAATGTATGGGCACCCGTACACAACAAGCCTGTGTTTCCATCGAGAGGTTGAGGTACCAGCGTATGGATCTAGAGAGTGAAGTTCGAGAGGTCCATGCTGATATCTCAACCCTTAGATGGAAACACAAGGTGAGCTGTGTGTGGAAGCCCATAATGTATACATTATAGTATATGGTTCTCTTTCATACAGTTTGTTGGACTGACCCACTCTTGACTGAGCCATGCCTGACATTTTTTTTTTTGACAGAAGCACCTTTCCAACTTCTCTGAGGTACTTTTAAGTGGCGTGAAGAAAACAGCCAGACAAATCGTCGGGAGTTGGTCAAGCATCTGAGAGGGTGACTTGCATATGGAACATGCACAATAAAGGGGTGATTTGCATATGAAATGTGCACAGTAAGCCCTTGAAAATGACTACAACAGGGTTCAATATGCTGACGCAGATAGCCCGTGATGATAGTGACAATAAATGAGTGACTATAGAAACAGCTACTCATTTATAGCACAATCAACATCAGCTACCCTGCAAAGGTAGTGATGGGTTAGCAAGGAAAGCGACTGGAAGGGGAGGGATAGGAAGGTGCAGGGGATGGATAAGAGGGAGGGTTTACGTAGATGGGAGAGCCTGTTGCAACTGAGCCAGCCCTGTGTTGTGGTGGTGAGAGTGACTGGCTATGGTGCAGCAGGCACTGGGTTCAGGACCTGCTGGGGTGATTGTTTTGCTGCTGCTTGTGGCTGTTTTTGCTTCTGTGGTGTTTTGTCCCCTCCTCAAGATGCACCCCCCTGGAGTTAAGCATCCTTAGTTGGGGGGTGGGGGGGTGTAGCCCCCCATAAGAGGGGGCATGGGGGATGCAGTCCCCCCACAAAATCACTTTCAGTTGCTGGACGTTGGGTCGCTTAGAAATGTATATTGCTGAAATGCTTTTTGGTGATATACATTCGCTATGATAGCGACCGCTGTTTTTTGATCGCTATCGTAACATAGAACCACTTACACAGCTAGATATGATATATGCTTGTGTGACTTAGATACATTATGGCTGTTCACCTCTCTATCCATGGGATATACCACCCTGTAGGAGTACGACGGCAAGGAACCCTAGTGGAGGGTTCCATCCCCATAGATGAACAGGAATGATACCCTTGGCTAAAGATAGCTTAGGAAGAAGCCCACAGGAAAGAGAGATGAGCTGCTGAAGAAGGAGGGGAGGGTGGTGGGGCAATGAAAGAAATGATCCTGGAGTAACCAGGAGAAGCGGCCTTCTAAGGCCTGATGGGGTAGTGGTTTGTCACTCCGCCCATTGAACTACAGGTGTAGCCTTGCAATTATTGACTTGTGCAATTTCAGTGCACAATAAGCCCAAACCATAAACTATAAACTCTTAATACAGGGCAGAGATCTTGTCTGAAATAAAAAGTAAACCCTATTTGCATTCTCTCCTGGAATTCTTATATGAGTCAAAACATTCTACGTTCAACCATATTCAAAATAGCTCTCATGGACAGAATAAGAAGTTGAACTTTAATAAGTACTGTATTATAAAGGGAGCAGTTACTTATCTCTTCACCATCCCTGGCTTCGTTAAAGGAATCACACATAGACCAAACACCTATGAATTCCTACATTAAATAGGTAACTGGAGCAGTGCCTGCAAGAACAGCATTCAAAAGGTATGTTTTATACATTTGTCATTGGAAATGGTGATCCTTACAAATACCACAGGACATTATTATGGAGATACAAGCACCTCTCCCCACCCACATTAAATATACAGAAAAGACACACGCATAAAAATCTCACACATCCTACTGCCATCTGTCCACTTTCTGTAATATGAACAAACTGTTATAAACAAGGAATTGTCTTACTCTGAAAAACATTGGTTATTTTGCAAGTACTGCCCACCTAACTTAAAGCTCCTACTACTGCCTGACATAAAATTGCCAATAACCAGGAAGTACCCAAGACAGTTAAAACATCTAAACTGTCAATGGTGTCCCTAAGGGGCCAAGAATGTTTTCCATTTAGTGCCATAAGGCAGAAGTTAAGTTTCAGTGTATTTATATATTTATTCATTCATTTGGTAACTGGGTTGGTGCACTGATCCGAAGACCTTTTTCAGACATAGCCTGGGCCAGAATCTGGCACATACAATGTAAAAATTCAGTGAGAGAGCAGTGTGAATCATATAGGGAACATAATAGTGTAGGTCAAGTTAACAGAGAAGATATAAGGTAAACAGTACCAGGTACATCAGCAATTGAACAAACAAGGTATGTAACATTTAAATAAACAGGGTAAGGTTGCTCCGTCATTCAGCAAAAGGAATAACAATAGTATTCAGGGTGGGATAGGAGAGTGGAACATTAGAGGGGAAGGGGATAAAGGTGAGCTTCAAGGGAGATGAAGGCATGGTAGTGGCCTGTGGGCAGACACAGATCATGTTGGACAGAAAGTGCATTCTTAACAGGGAATTTAGATTTAGAGGTGGGTCGGGGGAACATAGGGAGGAGGAGAGGTTATTCCATGGTGAGGGTCCAGCTGCATAGATGGCCCATCCTTATAGTTATGTTAGGACATTCTAGTTGAAGGTGTGAAGATTGCCATAGACTGCAACATTAGGTTCTAGGCTGGATAAGAAGGGATAGTGGAGAGTAGGAGGAGTTCAACTCAATACAGCTAAAAGTTAAGTTTCTGCTGTGCATATGATCTGTATACTGCTAATATGTTTGTAAGGTGCAGAAGAGGTGTACTGTATCTTAATACAAGTACAAGTTTTTAAGGTGTAGTAGAGGTGCATAATATTTGTACTGTGCATATGAGGTGCAGTTGAAGTGTACATCTCAGTTCAGTCAGGGATGTTGTTGATTGTGGTACCCTTTTGTCTTTTTTGCTAACCAGTGGGCATGACCACTCACCTCACTTGTCACTCTGACATACCCATGAAAGCTACTACAAAAAAATGCAAAACTACTGAAGTCAAGGCATGAGTTACAGAAATGGCACCACAGCAATTTGAATTTCTGCTCCAGGATCACAAAGCCTGATATTTTGATATACCATCCACTTAAAGGCTCTAGGCATTGTTGATGACACTTAGGCTATTAAAGTTCCTACTGTATTCCCTCATGTATTCAAAGAGTGTTACGACACCTGACAACCGATTCATCACTAACTAATGAACATAAACATTACAGCGCATAAGGGATTTATTGTAATTTCAGAATTAAATTACAAAATGAGATTAGGATGCCAGATGAATACTAATGCTGTTTTAAATGAAGAGTTTCCAGAAATCGACTGCAGGGTTTCATACTCTTCAAACATACTCAATGAGAAATGTCCTTTATGAACCAGACCTAGGAGAAATTTAATAACAAGTACAAAAAACTAAGAAAGCACCACTTGCTGTTTATTAAATTAATTCCTTAGACTATCAAGTATACTTAGGTAATAAAAGCAAAACCTTGACATTTCATAGCTGCATTGAAAGCTAAGTTCATGTGTATTTAAGTACAACAAATTTGTAGGTTCTTAAGGGCAGATCCCATTTGAATACCATTGCAGACTTTTTCATCCCATTCTTTAATATTTTTAAATCTGATGTCAATGTACAAATGAAAAGGCATTTTCCATTACCAGCCTGTATAGTATTATAGTTTACTGCATTTGAGAAGCCTGAAGTTTGGTGCTGGGAATACGGAACATGGGTTGTCAACACTGGGAGCCAGAGTGCATTCAATAAGACCATAACATTTTATGTTTTAATGCCACTAAGAGTAGGGATATGTAATTAGTTCATACACTGCAGTACCAGCTCTGGATCTGCAAACAATTCACACTGTGCAGGCTATCAAAACTAAATGGACCATAGCCTCAACCTAATTAAGAGATTTATTTCCCAAAAGTGGAACATACAGGCACCCAAAATACTATGCAATAGTTTGCCACACTGTCTCCATGGATTTCCATGAAGTGAGAGGAAAACTGAAATGCAAGAATTACACTTTACAAAAAAAAGATTTGTTTTTACTCGTAAAGAGATCTAGACATGCTCAGCATGTGTTTTCTTTTCAAACTGTGCATTAATGGAATGCATTACCTATTTCCCATTAAAGCTGTAGAATAAGTTCAGACTTTAAATATTCATTTCAATTGCACATGGCCTCAAATTATTGCCAATGTTGTAACCTTTGTACTTAATTGTATCTATATACTTGAACTTGTATAACTGAAGCATAGAAACACAGAAGATGACTGCAGAAAACCACCATTGGTCCATCTAGTCTGCCCATAATGCACTATCCTACCCCAAAGACATAGGGCTGGAATTTCAGAGCCCTGCAAATGATGCTAAGCACTTGCCTCAAACAGGTGTGACACAACTGGCACCTTGCATCAAAAGATGGTTCTATGTCATAATGGCGATCACAGAATAGCGATCACTGTTTGGGGGGGTGTACATTACCGAAAATGAATTACAGCAATGTACACTGCTGCAACTAGAAAACCAATGACTGGTTTTCTATGTTATCTGAGAGGGCTGTCCACCCCACAACCCCCACTTAAAGATTCTGAACTCCGTGTGTGTGTGTAAAATAAAATAAAAAAAAAAAACAGACTCCAAAAACTATCGTGCCCAGAACCGAACCTGGCATCCTTCCATCCCCAGCTTGCCACCTACCCACCATGCCACACAGCCAGCTCAGCAGCCAACCACCACACTACACCCCACATACCCTCCTTCCCCTTCTGCCCGTTGCGTGATGTGATTCCCCCCCCCCACACATGTGTATAGATAGCGGCATCCTGTCACTGTACTCGCCTACCCCTGTATCCAGTCTCTACCCTGCCAGGTAGCCCAGAACACAGGCACCATGGCTGATTCACCCTTTTTGAAAGTGCTCAATCGTGGTCACCTTGTTCACTGGATACCATCAAAAGATGCAGCATTCCCAAGTCAGAAACTTGGTCTGCATCTGTATCAGGAGCCACTGTGTCAAGCTGGCACTGTGCCCCCCTTGCACCACACAGCAGGCTGCAACAGATCACAAGAAGGCTTCTACCATGGTGGGGTGGCAACATCCCTTTGTCTGAGATGCAGAAAGCCCCACTGTTACTGCAGCAAGGGGCTCAAGATAGACCATCACTGAGCTGGTCTAAGCCCCTTACATTGTTGGCACTCCCATGGTTGACTCTGTTGGGGGGGCCCTAACAATGACATCTGATGGGAAAAGGGGCATGTGGCCATAGTGGGTGTTGGGGAGGCTACGGGTAGTCAGATCAGTGTAGTATTCCCCAGTGGGAGTGCCAATTATATAACACATGCACCAATGACTTGGCACCATGGGTGGGTTCCACTGCAACACAGTGCCATGGGCCCAAATGGGGACAGCCCTGGCAGCAGCCCCAAGGCTGGTGCTGCTGTTAGGGCTG
Source organism: Neoceratodus forsteri (assembly GCA_016271365.2). Classification (NCBI taxonomy): domain Eukaryota; kingdom Metazoa; phylum Chordata; order Ceratodontiformes; family Ceratodontidae; genus Neoceratodus; species Neoceratodus forsteri. The sequence goes on along the minus strand of CM057450.1, from coordinate 1,569,718,818 downwards.
TGCCCATGTTGGGCCATGGAATGTTGCAATGTTATTAGTTTAAGTGTTCTATAATTGGCACTCCCACCAGGTGCTCCTGCACTGATCTGACTACCCACAGCCTCCCCAACACCCACCATAGCACCCTGTGCCCCTTCTGCCATCTGCCTACTCCTGCCTAGCAAGTTTCTGTACCTCTCAGACTGTCCTAGCTCCTCTGGTGTTGCACTGGGTGGGGGATGGCAGGCAGATCCCTCTGGCATTTCCTACAGCTGCACTGATTGTTTTGGTGCACAGCTGGGGGTGTGGTGACTCCAGGATTTGTAGTGCAAGGACTCAGTTCTTCCTGAATATGGTGTAGGGTCCCTGATGCAGCTGGTGAGTGCCACAGCCCTAGATCACTGCAAATTGTGGTGATCTAGGGGTGCTTGGAAAAAAACCAGCCCCTACTGTCTATATGGGGTTTATGCCTATGCTACCCACTTTAAAGTTCCCTGCCTTGCCAGTACTCCCCTGGGTGACAATTAATCCCTTAAATATATCCCAATCATGTCTGAAGACATTAAGGGTATTGATGCCCACCACCCAAGCTGGCAGGCTGTTTCATGTCTCAGCCACTCTCTCCATAAAAAAATAACTTCCTCAAGTCCCTCATAAGTTTCCCCCTCACCAGCTATCACTCATGTCCCCATGTTTTATATTCACTATTCTTGTTAAATAGTTCCTCTCAGTTTACCTTGTTAATTCCTTTCAAGAACTAGAAGGTCTCCAGCACATCACTCTCTTCCTTTTGGCCTCTAGTGGTTACATGTTCAGTGCCCTAAACTGATCTACAGAGGATCTGCCCTGCAGGCCATGAGTAATTTCTGTTACACTGTGCTTCACAGTTACCAGTCTGTCCCTGTCTTACCTCAAGTGAGGGCTCCAGAATGGGGTACAGTACACCAGATGTGGCCTTATCAATGATGTACAGAGCGGTAGTAGTCCCTCCTTTCTCCTACTATGAAATTTCTCCCAGTGCACCCCAGCATCCTCGTTGCCTTGCTGTAGGCCTTGTTACATTGGCTGCGCTGTTTAAGGCAGTCACTTATGATGACTCTAAAGTGTCTTTCTTAAGTAGTAGTGCTGGGTTTAACCTCTCCTATCCAATATTACATCCTTTGGTTCTTGTTTCCAGTGTGCATCACTTTGCACTTTTTGATGTTGAACTTCAGCTGCCAAACATTGGACCACCTCTCCAACCTTTTCAGGTCCTTCAGCAACTCCCTTACCTCCTCTTCAATGTCTACCCTACCACAGAGCTTAGTGCCATCTGTGAAGAGACACATCTTGCCCTCAATTCATTCTCCTATGTTGTTGATGAACATATAACAAACTCTGGGCAGAGCCAACACAACTGCTTTAAAGTGGCGAGTCCGAGTGAAAAGTACTCGAAGCTCCTGCCACAGTTGAGGGCGTACTTGCACAGTACTTGTGCATTCGCAATGACCAATAATCACTGTGCTTGCATGAAGAAGAGCCTGCCATGCCCAAGATGACCATCCTGAAAGAAGTGCACATGTGCAATACTTGTGCATGATCAAATAGCTCAGGTGGCCATCTTAGAAACATAGAAACATAGAAGTTGACGGCAGATAAGGACCGCAAGGCCCATCCAGTCTGCCTAGTTGCTTTTCTACCTTATAAATGTGCCATCGGCCTTTGCTCTGTCAGTGGCCTATCTATTCATAGTCATTTGTATTGCTCCCTTATGCCTATCCCATGCCTGTTTGAAGCCCTGCACTGTATTCATAGCCACCACTTCTTGTGGTAAGCCATTCCATGCGTCCACCACCCTTTCTGTGAAAAAGAATTTCCTCACATTCCCCCTTAATCGGCCCCTCTAATCTCATGCTGTGTCCTCTTGTCCTGCTATTTTTCTTATATTTAAACATGTTAGACTCTTTCACCTTGTTAATGCCCTTAAGGTGTTTGAATGCCTCGATCATATCACCTCTCTCCTCCTTTGCTCAAGGGTATACATATTGAGCTCTGTTAATCTGTCCTCATATGTCTTCTGATTCAGTCCCTGCACCATTTGGTTGCCCTTCTCTGGACTGCCTCAATTTGGTTAATGTCCTTGTGAAGGTGTGGCCTCCAATACTGCAGTACTCCAGATGGGGCCTAATCAGTGTCTTGTAAGAGGTTATTACCTCCCTCTTACGACTTGTGATACCCTACTAATACACCTAATACTTAGCCTTACCTACTGCTTTAGGAGGTCTGCTTGGATGATTTCAGGTCATCAGTGATGATGATGCCCAAGTCTCTTTCTTCCTTTGTGACTGCTAGCAACTCCCTCCCAGCCTATAGGTGGCTTCAGGGTTTCTCTTCCCTATGTGCATGATTTTGCACTTCTTTGCATTAAATCCCAGTTGCCACTCTTCTGACCATTTTGCTAGTTTATCCAGATCTCTTCTCATTCTGCCCACCCCATCTGGATCATCTAGTCTGTTGCAGATCTTGGTGTCATCTGCAAACAGACAAGCCTTACCCTCTAGTCCATCTGCAAGGTCACTAATGAAGATGTTGAAGAGGACTGGCCGCAGGACTGTTTCCTGAGGTACCCCACTTGTGACTTGCATCTCTTCTGACTGTATACCATTTACCACCACTCTCTGTTTTCTGCCCGTCAACCAGTTTGCCACCCAGTTGACCAACTTCTGACCCACCCCGAGCCTACCCAGCTTATTTATCAATCTTCTATGTGGAACAGTGTCAAAGCTTTGCTGAAGTCAAGGTAGGCAACATCAACTGGTCCCCCTTGGTCCACCACTCTGATTACCCAGTCAAAGAAATCTATGAGACTAGTTTGACAGGACCTTCCTTTGTAAACCCATGCTGTCTTGGATCCTGTGCCCCTATGGATTCCAGGTGTTGCACTATCCTTTCCTTAAGGAGTGCCTCCATAATCTTGCCCACTACTGAAGTAGACTGACCCGGTCTGTAGTTTCCCGCCTCCTCCCTGCTACCACTCTTGTGGAGCGGGATCACATGAGCCCTTCTCCAGTCTTCTGGGACCTCTCCTGTGCTCAGAGACTCACTAAACAGTTCTGCTAATGGCTCTGCTAGTTCCACCTTTAGCTCCTTAAGTACCCTGGGATGTATGCCATCAGGTCCCATTGCCTTATCCACCCTGAGCTTAGCGAGTTCTTGTAGGACCCTTTCTTTTGTGAAGGGAGTAGTGTTCACCTCCCTCCCCCTGTGTCCATGATGCTGAGCTGTGGGCCCTGCCCTACCTTCTCCTCAGTAAATACTAAGCAAAAGTATCTATTTAGGATAGATGCCTTTACAGGGTCCTCCTCCTCACATGCTCTCTTTTCTCCATTAAGCTTAGCAATACCCCCTCTGGACTTTCTCCTTTCACTAATGTATCTATAGAAAGTCTTGTCACCTTCTTTTCTGTTCATGCTAGTGTTTCCTCAGTTTGGGACTTTGCCTGCCTTACTGCCTTCCCTGCTTCCCTTAGGGCAGTTTGGTATGCCTCCCTATCTTCATCCCGTTGTGTTCCCTTATATTTCCTGAAGGCCGGCCTTTTGGATCTGACCTTTTCTGCTACTGTATGTTTGAGAACCAAAGTGGTTTCCTTCTTCTTTTGCACTTCCTTTTCTGTCTAACACAATGGGATGTTGCTTCAAGTATTGCATCTTTAATGCTTGCCCACTTTGCCTGTACCCCCTCACCTGTGTTTCTTTTTGCCAGGGCTAGCTTAACTCTGTTGGCCATCTTATCAAAGTCAGCTCCTCTGAAGTCCCATATTTTTGCCTTGGAATGGGATGATTTAGATGTAGTAGCCAAATTGAACCATACCATGTGATGGTCCCTGGCCCCCAGATGACCTTCCACCTGGAGATCTGTGATCCCTTCCTTGTTAGCCAGTACCAGATCTAGGATAGCCCTGTCTCTTGTGGGTTGTTGTACCAGTTGTTTGGGACCCTCCCCCTGCAGGTAATCCACCATGTGTCTAGTTCTGGCAGATGTTCCTGTTGGTATTGACCAATCTGTATCCGGCATGTTGAAGTCTCCCATTATCAGAACCTCCCCTTTAGCTGTCATGTTTTGTATATCTCCTAACAGTAATGTGTCTATGTCCTCCCCCTGGTCTGGGGGCCTGTAGACAACCCCAGTTCTTATGGCTGTCCCATTTCCTGTTTCCAGGGTGACCCACAGTTCTTCTGGCTCCTTATGTGTATTCTGAATTTCTGTAGCTTTGATATTTTCATTGACATACAGGGCCACTCCTCCCCCGCTTTTTGCACCTCGGTCTCTTCTGAACAATACATAGCCAGGTACTGAAGTCTCCCAAGTGTGGTTACTGGTAAACCATGTCTCACTAATTGCTACTATGTCCAGTTTAGCCTCTGACATTATTGCCTGCAGGTCTGGGATCTTATTTCCCAGGCTGTGAGCATTTGTGCATGTGATTTTCCATTGGCCAGATTTTGGTGTGTTAGTTGTTGGGTGAGGTTTGGCATTACCCCTGTGCGTCGCATGGGGAGACAAACCTTTTTTCTTACCTGGTGATGCAAATGAACTGCAAACATGCTGAATCCCTGTTTGACCACTAGCTGAGGGGGGAGGGTTGTTCTTCCCATTCGACGTATGGGGTGCTACACCCCTCTTCCCATTTGCTAGTTTAAATATTCTGCAAAGACGTCAAACTTCTGCCCCAATGCACTGACTCCCTCCTTAGTCAGATGCAGTCAATCAAATTTAAAGAACTTTCGCTCCCAGAACTATTGCTAGTTCCCTACAAATCTGTGTCCTTTTTCCTGGCACCAGCCCTTGAGCCACGTGTTTAGCTCCCCTATCTCCCCTTCACTGACCTTCCGTCCATCTGCTCCCCTCTCCCAGACTGGCAGGATCTCAGAGAAGGAGATGCCAAATGAAATAGATGATAGTTTGTCACCCAGCCTGGTCAGGTGTTCCTTGGTCTCCAGAACTGACCGGCTGGCGAGATCATTAGTCCCTATGTGTACTAGGACATCAATGTTTTCTCCTGCTTTGTGAAAAATTTTAGCAATGCAGTCAGTGTCTCTCCATGCTGATATACCTGGGAGACATCTGACCATTACCCCTGGCTGAAGATGGGTATCAACTCCCTGAATCATGGAGTCTCCTATGATCAGAAGTTTTTTGGATTTCCTTTTTGCTTTTTTTGTTTTGGTTCCTAATTTGGGTGCGTTTTGTTGTGCTAGCTCCTGTGCTGCAGTGTCCTGCTCTGCAGTGTCTTCTGCCTCTTTGTTTGATTTCAGAGATAGAGGCAGATACCTGTTTGTAGTGTTTATATGGTTTTTGGAGGTAATATGTTGGAGAGCCACCAGAGTGGGCATGGTGGGCCCTTTTGTTTGGCCCACAACTGTGGAAGTTTAAGGGGTGGAAACAAAATAGTGCCGGGGGTTGTACGGCCTGCAGAGGGGAACTAACTCACCAGCACTGATGACAGCACTGTGGACTTGGGACCACAGCACTGTGGAAGCATGAAGCTGAGGTATCCGTTCATGTGCTTCCTGAGCCCCTTTTTACTCTCCTAGCAAAATGTCTGCAGGGCTCTGCCCATGTAACCATGAAAAAGGACTGGAACTAGGACTGAAGTGTCACCCCACTTGTGAGTGATCTCTCTTCCCCCCCAGATTTGATTCAGTTTACCTCCACCCTCTGCTGTCTCCCCCCAGCTACCCACCCATCTACAGTATATCCTTCACCACACCTAGATCTTCTAGCTTCATCAGCACCATTCTGTGTAGCACTGAGTCAAATGTCTTACTGAACTTGCAGTAGAGTAAATTTACTCATTTATCCCATATCTACTGCTCTAGTTATCAAGTCAAGGAATACTACTATATCAAGTTGGTCTGACAACATCTCCCTGCCACAAACTCATACCGTTTACTATCCTAGAGCCCATTACTCTCCAGATAGTCCACTGGTCCCTTTTTAATTTGGTTCTCCATCAGTTCACCCATAACAGAGGTAAGACTGATTGGTGTGTTGTAACCCAGTTGCTCCTTGTCTCCACCCTAATGAAGAGGAACTATAGCCACTTCTCTCCAGTCTTTTAGAACCACCCCTGACTGAACAGAGCTGTTGAAGAGCCCTGCTTGGGGTTCAGCAAGTTCTGATGCCTGTTCCCTCAGCACCCACAGATGTATCCCATTTTGTCCCAGACACATATCTATCTTCAGGGCTGCAAGCATTTTCTGACCCTTTCACTTGTATATGCCTTCTGCTTCATTTCCGTAATCCCCACTTTGGTAGCCTGTATGCTGCTTTCTGACAGAGGCCTGTTGTCCAACTGTGGAAACTTAGCAAAAGTAGTTTTTAAGAATTGCTTCCTCAGGCACATCCTCCAGTTCTTCTCTATTACCCTGCCTCTTTCTGTCAACCTAACACTTCCTCCTCCCATCTTTGTTTTTCCTTATTCATTTGGAAAATTGTTTTTCCTCTGCCCTTGACCACCTCCACTATATGTAGCTCAGTGTCTGCTTTTGCTTCCCTGACTGCCCTCTTGCCCTCTCTTGATTTTACCTTGCATTCATTCCATTCTTCATTCCCTTGCTTCACCTTGTGTTAGATAAAGGTCTTGTTCTTGGATCTCACCATCTCCATGACCTTCTTAGAGACCCAAGTTGGTCTCTTGAGCCTGTTTCTCTTGATGACTATCCATAAGCAAGGTTTTGTTACCTCACAAATGACCCCTTTAATTTCTCCACACCTTTCCTCTACACCGCACATTCTGTTCACCCCAACAAACATAACCCAGACTAATTCACTACTCTGGTTAAAGTCTGCTCTTCTGAAATCCAGAACTGTAACCTTTTATGGGGGTGTAGTGGCACTGAGGGCCAGTTTGAGCCATATGGTGTTTGTTTGTCACTGTTTGTTTGTTTACCTGTTTATTTGCTTACCGGGTAAGCACACTGGAAAAATCAATTCCCTTTTCAGGTGCAACCCATAAATTCATACAGACATTTACAATACTATACAATGTACATCATACACAAAATAATTACATAAAGTGTAAGAATAATACAATAATCCAACATTAAAATGTTAAATTTCAAACAAAACACACTCTGAAAGAGACATAAAATACTAATATTGTACAATATACTAGAAAAAAGCCCACTTGTCATTACATTCCTGATTGCTAATGATATCTCATTCCAATTACTCAGGGTTGCATATGCAAATGCCCGTTGACCACAGGTGGTTTTCATTAAAGGGAGTTTAAATACTGCATTATCTACCCTAAATCTAGAGTAGTATTGAGACTCATATGGTTGGAGATATTTCAATAAATTTGGAGGAACTCCAGACTGAGCTATTCTAAATACAAATTTACCAAGCAAATATCTAAAGCTCAACTGAGTAGGCAACCAACCCATCTCCCTCTAAATCACACAGTGATGTGCCATTCTGGGAACTGAAAGTGCAATTTTTCCAATCAACTGTAATGAAGCCAACTTCTTAGATAAAAGATCAGAGGAGCCATTATCTGTAATAAGAGCCGTGTAATTAACCTTTGGATATAAACATTGTTTTGCAGGAGTAATTCAGGACCCTAGTGGTTCCTCCACCCACACTCTGCCTACCATTTCAGAGTTTGTGGGCACCACATCAAGAATGGCCTGCCTTTTGGGTTCCCTGACCAACTGCACTAATAAGTACAGTAGTCCTGGAATATATGCAGCAGGGTCTGACGCTTAGTGCTTCTAGCTACTGGAATGTCCCAATCAGTGTCAGACAGGCTGAGATCCCCCACTATTACTACCTCCCCCTTTACGGCCCCCTTCTTTGTTTCTGCCCTTAGTTCCCTATGATCTCCGTTCCCCAGCCCTAGTGGTCTTTAATCCACCCTACATGAAGTTTCTTGCCTGTTGCTGTCATCAGTCAAAGCTACAGCAGTTCTATTTTCCCATATTTATTTTCACTGCTGGATCCATCTTCTACTGCCTCAGTGCCTTCTCTGACATACACGGCCTCCTCCTTTACCCTTCCCCCTTTCCTGCCTATACATGGTATAGCCGATGAATGCCAGGTTCTAGTTATTCCATGTGGCCTGTTTCTGTAATGGCTACAAGCTCCAGCCCCATACTTGCCACTATAACCTGGAGCTCAAAGATTTTGTTTCCTAGGCTCATGGCAATAAAGAAACTACTTTCCACCTTACATCCAAAACCATCCCATATTTTATAGAACCATCTCCTTCCCTTGTTGTCCTCAATTTCCTGTTTTTTCAGTTTCTTGCTATCCTAGCTGTCAGTCTCCTGCTGGCTCTTCTAATTCATTATTTTGTATATTTTGTATTCTTGTGCAAATGAATGAATGATTGAATGGATGAATGAATGAATGAATAAATAAATACATAAATAAATAAATAAAATGCCTGGACTGCTCCTGATGAGAAGGAGCAGTCATTTTGCTGAAGGTCTTCCATTTTGTCTTGATACAGCCAGTTGCACTGTTTGCAGCAGCTTGCTCTGCAGAGGCTAATAACATACTGTAATCAGCAATAATGCCCATTCTGCCCTTGTTGAGAGGGATCATCTGTTCTGTTAAAGCCTTCATATTTTCTAGCATTGACTATTAGCACTGGTAAGAAAGTATGTTCAGACTGTACTGTAAAAGTGTCTCCAGATTTGATCAGGAACTATGACCTGTTACCTTCAAGCAAGTAGAGGACCTCTTTTTGGTGCTGGATATAAAAAAGAGCACCGGTGCAGACAATATCAAACCCTACTTCCTAAAAATTGGCCACTACCACCTGACCACTCCCATTACCCACTTATTCAGCTCCTCCCTAATGCAAGGTACGTTACCCAACCTGTGGAAAATTGCACACATCAACCCCTTGTTCAAGTCTGTGGACCCGAGCGATATGAACAACTACTGGCCAATCTCTCTACTACCTACTCTCTCTAAATTACATGAAAAAATTGTTAATGCACAAGTCAGGGAGCACCTGGACTCACAGAATCTTCTAACTGCCACCCAGTCGGGTTTTAGTGTTAAGCACAGCACAGTCTCTGTCCTTGCTAAATAACCACAGACTGGCAAATGGCCCTATATTCTAAGAAGCATGTGTTTGCTCTATTCCTTGACCTCAGTAAGGCCTTCGACACTGTGGACCACAACATTATGCTTAGTTCCTTGAGTGACCTCGGTTTTGACAGTACCGCCATTAAATGGTTCACCTGCTACCTTACTAGCAGATTTCAGCAAGTTAAAGCATCAGGAGATCTGTCTCCCCTAAAGCCATTGTTACAAGGTGTCCCCCAAGGCCCCTTTTTGGGCCCAATCTTATTTGCAATCTACATCAACAACCTTGACTCTCACCTGTGCACAGCTAATGTACACCTCTTTGCTGACGATACTGTTCTCTACACCATTAACTCCTCTCTAGATCTGGCGTTTAAGGATCTACAACATGACTTTATCTCTCTCCAGCACAATCTAATTAAACATAAGCTCCTACTCAATGCTAAAAAGACCAAAGCTATGATTATCTCCTCAAAGGCAGCCCCTGGTCCTGTGTGCGATCTAAAGAGCCTAACACTACTGGGTGAACCCCTTGAAATGGTGGATAACTTTAAATACCTAGGGTTCTGGCTGGACAACAAACTAAACTTTCTATACCATCTGAATGAGGTCTCCAAAAAACTGAGACAGCGCTTAGGCATATTCTACCGCATCAAACAACTCCTCACCAAAGAAGCCAGAAAAAGACCTGTGCAAACCACATTCATGCCACTCCTGGACTATGCCGACGTCCTGTACAATAACTGCCCCTCCTCAGTGCTTAATAAGCTTGACACCCTCTATCACAGGCCCTTGAGGTTCATCCTCAACCTACCTTCCCACACGCACCATTGCCTGCTATACCACGAGCTGGGGTGGTCCTCCTTTCCTATAAGGAGGAAAAGAAATGCTCTTCTCTGGTTCTACAGAGCACTGTCTGATAAGCTTCCACCATACATTTCAAGCCTCTTTGAGCATGCAAAGGGTGCCTATGGCTTGAGGCACTTCTCCATGCTTTGCATTCAGATACCTAGAACAAAAACATCTCATGGCTCGGCTGCAATCAGCTACTCCTTTCCTTCTCTTTGGAACACCATGCAAAGCTCCCTAAAACTTTATACCCTTCCTGGACCAATCACCTTCAAAGCAATGTTAACTGACTATCTGATTGAAAACTGCAACTGCTTTAGGTGACCAAGCTCCTTTAACCACCAACACTTCGTTTGAGCTATTGGGCTCTTAGCTACCCTTAACCCCCAAGTTATGGGGCACCCAAGACTTTTACCTTCCTTCTCATTCTCTCTGTCTTCTCTCTCTCTCTCTCTCTCTCTCTCTCTCTCTCAATACACATGCTGATGATGCCTGACTCTCCCAATCTGCTTCCAATATTGTCATCTGGTATATTATGACCTGTCTGATATCCCAAATGTATTTTTTGTAAATGTCACTGATTCACTTTCTCTGCCAAACTGCTGTAGTACTGTCATCTGTTGTGATACCCAACATGTATTTTTGTGCTTTGTTTACCCTTGCCTGTAACCTGTCATTCTTCAGAATCACCTTGAAAATGAGCTTACTAAATGGTGTCTATGCCTGGTTAAATAAAGTTTGATTGATTAATTGATTGATTGATTGAACTAATGGTACAGTCCAATGAGGGCCAGCTGTGCAAAACAAAATGTTATGTATGGAAAGAACTTCATAAAAAAAGGGATCACTGGGGTAAGGGAAAAATTATACAGACAGGAGAAAAAGCTTGTTTTTTTATGAGTAACACAATTGCAAAGAGAAACTTAATTAACTGGCTTTTAGTACTGTGTGGAACATGAAATTCCACTAGCAGAATGGTGGCAGAATGGCAATTCCACTTCTGAATTGCATTTAAAAATAGAATTCTAGCTGGCCCAGTGGCGTAGAGGGCTGAGGCACTGGTGCCTTACCTCAACCCACGCCGGCGACCTGGGTTCGGGAATGGACTCAGGACGCTGGGGGCTGGTAGGGAAAGGAGAGGATTCAGCATTCACAGGACTGCTCTCCTCTCCTGGGGTGGGTTAGGGATGGACATCGGTCGGCAGCGGCCTGTGGTGGAGACCAGGAGCACTGCACGACGGTGTCAAGGGTATAAACGTAACCAGAAAAATGGAAAAAGTCTCCATGTTACACCAAATGATGGCCACCTGGATCTCTGAGGCCATCAATGCCCATACGACCACCCACCTCAGCAGTACCTTGGGGCTAAGATGTTGTGCTGGTCTGCCCCTGCCCAGGCTGGTGCCTTCCCCCTTAGAGGAGAGGGACCCACTCATTGAAGGGTTACGTCGGGTCACCCCTAGGAGGCTGCTATCTGAGAGTGGGGGATTGGGGGGACAGGATGGGTCAGAAGCATCCTTGGTAAACCCAAAGGAGTGGCTGGCATGGTAGCATGTAGGGGTGAAAAGAAATAACACAAAAAATAATAGAATTCTTAATAGAACAACATATGGCTTAGTATCAGTTATGGTGCTGTAATTCTAGTGAGGGTTTTACATGATCTATAAATCTTGAGAACAAAGCTAGAGAGGTTTATTGTGTCACTGGAATCCTGAGATAGAGTTACAGCACCATAATAGACTGTAAGCCATATGTTGTTTCTTGAAATATATGGTGTTTTGTCTGTTAACCATTAGGTGCCATTCTGACCATTATCCACTGCTCTCCTCCAGAATTATGAGATCACCCACACATCAGTCATCTCTACTCATGTGACAGATCACAGTTGCTAATGAAGCCCCGTAAACTGCCAATTCAATTGCCATTGGAGCCTGTGCCCTCTCCTCCATACAGAATCTGAGTCAGGAGCAGAATTTTACCCCCTATGCTGTGCCTTCCTTGTTTCATTACCTGTTAGGATGGCAAATGCTGCTGCTGTCCTCCTCCTGTGCTGCCTGGAGAAAAGCCAGTATTCTCCTCCATGTCATGTTTCTACCCTCACTCTGGTTCCTCCACAATGAGGAAACATGGCCATGGCTGCTTGAAGCATGTCTCCATTCCCAGAGGTGGTTTCAATATATGACAGGAACATGAGCTTCAGAGGATCCAGTTTCATAATACCATAATTCTGGCATCATATTGATGGTATTATGACATCTTAACATCAAAGCAGGAGAAAACATTGATGTCCTGGTACACATAGGGACTAATGATCTTACTAGCTGGTCAGTTGTGGAGACCAAGGAACACCTGACCAGGCTGGCTGACAAACTAGCATCCATTTCATCCAGCATCTCCTTCTCTGAGATCCTGCCAGTCTGAGAGAGGGGAGCAGATGGATGGAAGGTCAGAAAAGGGGAGACAGTGGAGCTAAACATGTGGCTCAAGGGCTAGAGCCAGGAAAAAGGATACAGATTTATAGGGAACTGGCAACAGTTCTGGGAGCAAAAGTTCTTTAAATTTGATTGACTGCATCTGACTAAGGAAGGAGTCAGTGCATTGGGGAAGAAGTTTGACGTCTTTGCAGAATATTTAAACTAGCAAATGGGGAGGGGGTACAGCACCCCATACATCGAATGGAAAGAACACCCCTCCCCCCTCAGCTAGTGGTCAAACAGGGATTCAGCATGTTTGCAGTTCATTTGCATCACCAGATAAGAAAAAAGTCTGTCTCTCTCCATCACGTGCACGGGAAATGCCAAACCTCACCCAACAACTAACACAAGAAATCTGGCCAATGGAAAATCATGTACACAAATGCTCACAGCCTGGGAAATAAGATCCCTGACCTGCAGGCAATAATGTTAGAGGCTAAACTGGACATAGTAGCAATTAGTGAGACATGGTTTACCAGTAATCACACTTGGGAGACTTCAGTACCTGGCTATGTATTGTTCAGAAGAGACCGAGGTGCAAAAAGGGAGGGTGGAGTGGCACTGTATGTCAATGAAAATATAAAAGCTACAGAAATTCAGAATACACATAAGGAGCCAGAAGAACCGTGGACCACCCTGGAAACAGGAAATGGGACAGCCATAAGAACTGGGGTTGTCTACAGGCCCCCAGACCAGGGGAAGGACATAGACACATTACTGTTAGAAGATATACAAAACATGACAGCTAAAGGGGAGGTTCTGATAATGGGAGACTTCAACATGCCGGATACAGATTGGTCAATACCAACAGGAACATCTGCCAGAACAAGACACATGGTGGATTTCCTGCAGTGGGAGGGCCTCAAACAACTAGTACAACAACCCACAAGAGACAGGACTATCCTAGATCTAGTACTGACTAACAGGGAAGGGATCACAGATCCCCAGGTAGGAGGTCACCTGGGGGCCAGTGACCATCACATGGTATGGTTCAATTTGGCTACTACATCTAAATCATCCCATTCCAAGGCAAAAATATGGGACTTCAGAGGAGTTGACTTTCATAAGATGGCCAACAGAGTTAAGCTAGCCCTGGCAAAAAGAAACACAGGTGAAGGTACAGGCAAAGTGGGCAAGCATTAAGGATGCAATACTTGAAGCAACATCCCATTGTGTTAGACAGAAAGGAAGTGCAAAAGAAGAAGGAAATCACTTTGGTTCTCAAATACAGTAGCAGAAAGGTCAGAGCCAAAAGGCTGGCCTTCAGGAAATATAAAGGAACACAGCGGGTGAAGATAGGAGGCATACCAAACTGCCCTAAGGGAAGCAGGAAGGCAGTAAGGCAGACAAAGTCCCAAACTAAGGAAACACTAGCACGAACAGTAAAGAAGGTGACAAGACTTTCTATAGATACATTAATGAAAGGAGAAAGTCCAGAGGGGTATTGCTAAGCTTAATGGAGAAAAGGGAGCATGTGAGGAGGAGGACCCTGTAAAGGCATCTATCCTAAATAGATACTTTTGCTCAGTATTTACTGAAGAGAAGGTAGGGCAGGGCCCACAGCTCAGCACCATGGACACAGGAGGGAGGGAGGTGAGCACTACTCCCTTCACAAAAGAAAGGGTCCTACAAGAGCTCGCTAAGCTCAGGGTGGATAAGGCAATGGGACCTGATGGCATACATCCCAGAATACTTAAGGAGCTAAGGGTGGAACTAGCAGAGCCATTAGCAGTACTGTTTAGTGAGTCTCTGAGCACAGGAGAGGTCCCAGAAGACTGGAGAAAGGCTCACGTGATCCCGCTCCACAAGAGTGGTAGCAGGAAGGAGGCAGGGAACTACAGACCAGTCAGTCTTACCTCAGTAGTGGGCAAGATTATGGAGGCACTCCTTAAGGAAAGGATAGTGCAACACCTGGAATCCATAGGGGCACAGGATCCAAAACAGCATGGGTTTACAAAAGGAAGGTCCTGTCAAACTAATCTCATAGATTTTGACTGCAATCAGAGTGGTGGACCAAGGGGACCAGTTGATGTCGCCTACCTTGACTTCAGAAAAGCTTTTGACACTGTTCCACATAGAAGATTGATAAATAAGCTGGGTAGGCTCGGGGTGGGTCAGAAGTTGGTCAACTGGGTGGCAAACTGGTTGACGGGCAGAAAACAGAGAGTGGTGGTAAATGGTATACAGTCAGAAGAGATGCAAGCTACAAGTGGGGTACCTCAGGGATCAGTCCTGGGGCCAGTCCTCTTCAATATCTTCATTAGTGACCTTGCTGATGGACTAGAGGGTAAGGCTTATCTGTTTGCAGATGACACCAAGATCTGCAACAGAGTAGATGATCCAGATGGGGTGGGCAGAATGAGAAGAGATCTGGATAAACTAGCAAAATCGTCAAAAGAGTGGCAACTGGGATTTAATGCAAAGAAGTGCAAGATCATGCACATAGGGAAGAAACCTGAAGCCATCTTTAGGCTGGGAGGAGTTGCTGGCAGTCACAAAGGAAGAAACAGACTTGGGCATCATCATCACTGATGACCTGAAATCATCCAAGCAGACCTCTAAAGCAGTAGGTAAGGCTGGGGGGGGGGTGTTAGGGTGTATTAGTAGGGGTATCACAAGTCGTAAGAGGAGGTAATAATCCTCTTTACAAGACACTGGTTAGGCCCCATCTGGAGTACTGCATGCAGTATTGAGGCCACATCTTCACAAGGACATTAACCAAATTGAGGCAGTCCAGAGAAGGGCAACAAAATGGTGCAGGGACTGAATCAGAAGACATATGAGGACAGATTAATGGAGCTCAATATGTATACCCTTGAACAAAGGAGGAGAGAGGTGATATGATCGAGACATTCAAACACCTTAAGGGCATTAACAAGGTGAAAGAGTCTAACATGTTTAAATATAAGAAAAATAGCAGGACAAGAGGACACAACATGAGATTAGAGGAAGGCCGATTAAGGGTGAATGTGAGGAAATTCTTTTTCACAGAAAGGGTGGTGGATGCATGGAATGGCCTACCTCAGGAAGTGGTGGCTATGAATACAGTGCAGGGCTTCAAACAGGTATGGGATAGGCATAAGGGAGCAATACAGATGAGTATGAATAGCTAGGCCACTGACAGAGCAAAGGCCGATGGCACATTTATAGGGTAGAAAAAGAAATGGGCAGACTGGATATGCCTTGCGGTCCTTATCTGCCGTCAACTTCTATGTTTCTATGTTTCTAGTAACTACACTGTACTTCTATGGGAAAAAGCACTTAACCATATATTGCAAATGCATTTTGCACCTTTATTATTGAAACTAGGAATGGGGTGAAAAGATTACATGGAACTTGTCTGCATATAAGGACTGCTTGGCCCAGGTAGTCTGCCCATTTTCTGTACCTACTGTAATACCATTGACCCTACTTGGTCTCCAGCTTCCCCCACATTCCAAACTAAAGTAATAAAATTCCCTTATGCCTATCCCATGCATTCTTGAATCACAGTACAGTTTTTGCTTTGCCCACCACCACCACTGGGAGACTGTTCCAGGCATCCACCACTCTTTCAGTGAAGAAGTACTTTCTAACATTTCCCCTAAATCTACCCCTCTTCCAGTTTCATAGCAAGGCCCCTTGTTCTACAACATCTTTTTTTCTGAAAAATGCTTTCCTCTTATACCCTATTTATACCTGTGAGGTATTTAAATGTCTCTATCAAAGCCCTTCTCTCCCTCCTTTCCTCCAGGGTATACATATTGAGGTCCTTTAGCCTCTTCTCATAGGGCTTTTGATGCAGACCCAGCATCATTTCAGTTGTTTTCCTCTGGACCACCTCTATTCTGTCCATGCCTTTCAGATATGTGGTTTCCCTAACTGAACACAGTACTCCAGGTGAGGTCTCACCAATGTTTTACATAGTGGAATAATGATCTGCGTCTTTCTGCTGGTGATACCCCTCCCTATGCACCCTAGTATCCCACTAGTTCTCCCCATTGTCTTGTCACACTATCTGGCCACCTTTAGATTTTCAGAAAAGAGTACTCCCTGGTTCCTTTCCTGCTTGGCGGTCATCAGTACCACTCCCCCCATCTTGTACTCCGCACCTGGGTTTCTGTGTCCTAAGTGCATGACCTTGCACTTCTTTGCATTGAATCTCAATTGCCACCCTTTTGACCATTTCTCAAGCTTTCTTTGATCTGTATTCATTTGTTCTACCATCCCCCTGGAGTGTCTATCCTATTGCAGATGTTTGTGTCATTTGCAAAAAGGCATACCGCCCCTTCAAGCCCTCTGTAATGTCACTAATAAAGACATTAGGATATATCCGCTGCTAAGTAGAGAAGGAGCCTAGTCGCTGCTTGCTGTTACATCGTGGAGGGGTGCAGATAGCAGGAGCTGCTAAATGCTATTTTTTTTACTAGAAAAGGTATGCCAGCACTGCTTAGAACAATTGGTCCTAAACGTCCATACCTGTCTAAGTGAGCAGCCTTTCCAGGCTGACTAGTGTGGCTAGATCCTGGTCTTCCCTTCCTATTGTTCTCTTCTCTTTCAGCTGCTCAGAGTTCAGATGCTTGTGAAGCTGACTGCAGAGAGACTGTGGAGAAAGCCCCATGGAGGGTTCCTGCATCAGGAAGATAGCTCAGTGAGCCTCGTAGTGTTGAAATCCTAGAAAACGCTTGAGCTGCTCATCTTCACTCATCTCTAAAGGTTTTTCTCAACATAGTACTCCTACTTCTATTAGGGAAAGTTCTGTCTTAATCTGTTTTTATATTTCCATATATATTATGTTATTATGAGCAATATTTAGCCACGAGTGCCATGCTGTGCTGCAGACCTACTGTATTTAGCTTCATGACTTGCTTTTATTTTTTTCTCCCAGTGCATGAATGCTTTGAATAAGATATACACTGCATTTCACTAATATTAAAACTATTTTATTTTGATTTGGCTTTACACTTACTCTTTGAAACTTAGCAGGTCCTGAGCACGTGATTAGGAAACATAAAGCACATGTGCTGGTGTCCTTCTAGAGGACTCACCATTTTTGCTGCAGTGCTAGCTGAGAGCACTCATTGGCGGGTACCTGCTCACTTCCTTCTCTGAATTGCGGCTCGATTCAGGTTTCTCAGAGCATTTTCCTCACCTTTTAAGAATGAGTATGTTTATTATTTCAGATGTTTACTTTTTAACTTTTACTTCTTATTGTGTTCTCTGCAATGTAGACTAACCGACTTTCTCAGCTTTGCTTATTTTAAAGTATCATTTTTAAAGCATTTTTTTTTTTTCTTTTTCTCAGAGAACTTGGTTCTTAGTAGAAGAAGTCCTTCCCAGTGGGTTGCAGAAGCTAAACTAAAGTTAAGCAATGGACATTTGTTGCACCTTGGGAAATCAGAACTCCTTAGAATTCTTAGAATTTCTAAGCTGCATGCTCTAAGGATTCAAGTTCCTGTTTTGTGTGGTTTTGTGAGAATGTGGAGATTCAGGAAATGATAAGAAATTCAGCTGCAGAGGCAATACTCTAAGACACTTGGGGTGGGATATTCAGAGCAGATGCGCCATGTGCAACATGGATGCACCTGCACAAAAGCAGATATGTGCCGAAATGCGATATTCAGTGGCATCAGATGCACAGTACAAAACCCAGTGTGCCATAGCACAACGGTAATGAAAGCATGCTCAAGTGCAGGGGGTCTAACCAGGAATATTGTGCACAGTGTGATATTCAACAGCAAGCGACGTGTCTAATAGTGGAGCAAGCGGAAGTTGCGCGAGATCAGAAATGAGTGAAAATAAAAGGGAGCAAGTGAGGGGTGGATCAATGAGCTAGAGAGGAGCCATAGTGGGGGAGTGTGGAGACAGAGTGGCAAGGAGCCAGGGAAAGAAACAGGTGGTCAGGGGAGGCCAAGAGGTGGACAGGGGGCCACTGGAGCATGTGTGAGTGTGTGTGGGTGTGCGTGTGTGCATGAGGGTCTGTGCATGCCACAGAGGAAGGAAAGCAGTGGGTCAGAGGCAGAGCACGCAGTGGTGTAGTGCCAGGGGTGCACCCAGTGCAGGGGCAGTACCAGCAGCACACAGCCAGGGGGAACCAGGTAGTCAGCCACCCGGGGGGGGGACACCAACCAGGGACATGGCCAGTGCCACCTTCCAGATGGAGGCAGTAATGAGGGGTGTGAGGAGGCAGGCTGCAGGGAGGCATGGCCATACCGTGCCCACACCAGCTTTGAGCTGTATACTGACATCGAGATTGTGGGCTGGTACCACCTGAACCGGGCCATTCTGAGGTGGCTCTGTGAGCTATACAGTGAGGAGATGCAGGCACCCACAAGACGCAGCCATGCTCTGTCCATGGAGACAAAGATCACAGCTGTCATGTGCCTGCATGCCATGGGCACCTTCCAGAGACCAACAGGAGACACAACAAGCATAACCCAGTCGGCTGACTCACGCCTACTCACGCAATTCCTCAGCGCACTGCTGCCACATGCTGCGGAGTACATCGGTTTCCCTAACACACAGGTGGAGCGCACAGCAAACATGCAGGTGTTCCACAGGGTAGCACGGTTGCCTGGCATGCTTGGGGTCATTAACTGCACCCATGTTGGCATCCGCATGCCACCTGACCCAGACGGGGCAGCATATATAAACTGCAAGGGATACCCGAGTGTCAACTGCCAGGCGGTGTGTGATGCCGAGGGCACATAATCAATATTTGTGCCACACACCTTGGGGGAGCACATGATGCCTTCATCTGGCATCAGTCTACACTGTGCCATAGGTTCAAGAGTGGGAACATACCCATTGGCCATCTGGTAGGTGAGTATGCAGTGCACGCCAGACGCTGGGTGCAGCTGGGGGTGTGTGTTGGTCAAAGGCATGGGTGCCATGGGGAGCAGCCTGGAAGTTCAGGGGCACATTGCCACAGACCACCATGCTAACAATACCTCTCTACACACAGGTGACAGTGGGTACCCACTGTGGCCATGGCTGCTCACACCATACCAGCACACCTCGACCCCAGCACAGCAACAGTACAATGAGGCACATGCCACCACATGGAATATCTTCAAGCGGGTGTTCCTTGCTGCTGAAGGCACAGTTCCCTTGCCTGCACACTTCTGGTGGTGCCCTACAGGCTATTCCTGGCCTGCTATGTCCTGCACAGCATGGCCACAGACTGTGGGATAGCCGTTGAGGTTAAGGAGGGGGATAGTGCTGGGGACAATAAGGATACCGGTCCAGCTGGTGTTGGACAGCCACCCACTGGGCGAAGGGAATCCCTGGCCGGCCCGTATGGCCCAGCAGCACCGGGACACCATTGCAGAGGAGCACTATGGACCACACAGGTAGGTGAACAGGGCCACGAGCAAAAACCAGGGGCAACGGTACAGCTGACAGGCAGGCAGGGGCGGACACCAGGGCAGGTGCGGCGGCAGGGGTGTGGGAATGGGCGGGGGCCTGCACACAAAGGCAGAGAACATCATGACTGCACACAGCACGCGCACAAAGGCACACAAACTCCATCCCATGTCCACAGGGCCACACGCACAGCCACTGCCATTCACCCCCCCCACACCCACACAGGACCCAACATATCCACACCCAGTGGCAGGCACTGTGTGTGTCTCAGACACTGAGCACTGTTGCACAGTGGTGGACAGCGCTATGCTGGAATCATCATGCACACGCCACAGTGGTCAGCATCTGGGCAGGTGTGCACAGGTACTGTGTAAGTGCAGGACAGGGCACCACACCCATGCATTGCACACGAAACACCACAGTGCACACTGGGCAGTGGCAGACAGTGGTCATTGAGGGGGAAGGGTCAGTCACACTGCACAGTAGCACAGCCACCACGGATGAGTAGGCAGCCCTGCCAAGACCTGCCAGCTGTAACAGGCTGATCAGTGGCCTCATGGCGTGGCACTGATGGTCCCCCAGGGGTGACGCTGCATGAACGTGACTGTGTCTGTGCAGGTGTCTGCAGGCCACCAAACATGCCCAGACCAGGAGTGCTTGGTATGCCCACAGCCGATCCCGGTGTCGACATGGCAGGGGTCACCCAACACCAAGAAAGAGGGGTGCACATTGCAGTCTGCGGGCTGTGCAGCGGCCCGGCACACAACTGGTCAGCCAGTGTAGCCACAACAGTCACCATTGCAGTGGTGTGCCTATCAATGGCTTCGGTCACATCTGCCTGCTGTTGAGCTAACTCTGCCAGGAGCAGGGAAAGGTCCCTGCTGCGCTGCTCCTCTGGCTGGTGCAGCTCTGCACGGAGTGCATCCACTGCCACCACGAGCTGTACCTGCTGATCCACAGAGGCCTGGAGAAGATGACTGTGGACATCCAAGGGGTCATCTGCATGGCCAACATGCTGACCATGCTGACCCCCGTATTGTTCCTGATCCTGCCGCACAGCACCCCATGACAGTGGGTGACACACGGCTAAGCCTTCTTGGGCTACATCCTCACGCAGTGCACTGTTGCCCCCCCTGCCCCGTCCCCCTGTCAACACTGTCCAGCTGCTGCCACTGGCCCTCCAGATGCTGAGCACCGGTCACCACCAACGTGGTTGCATCGGCACCACAAACACCACTGCCACATCCGCATGCCAGTGCTGCCCCACTGGATGCCATGG
Organism: Neoceratodus forsteri; assembly: GCA_016271365.2. Lineage (NCBI taxonomy): Eukaryota > Metazoa > Chordata > Ceratodontiformes > Ceratodontidae > Neoceratodus > Neoceratodus forsteri. The sequence continues at coordinate 1,569,697,812 of CM057450.1, read as the reverse complement.
ACATGACAGATACAAGGGCTGTTGGGCATGCAACCATGTCAGTGCTGCCCGCACTGCCACCTAGGCGGATGCCAGTCATGGGATCCCCCTGTGACTCACTAACATCACTGTCCGGGACGTGCGTCACATCATCGGTGATGGATTTGGCCCTGATCTGTGCCTCAACACACAGGACACCATGCCTGGCATCCCACTGGAATACAACTAGGGCCTCATCCACACCCGCACCATAGGCAGAAGCCCCGACAGCTGTGCAGAGCTGCAGGTGGTCGGTCCCTCGGACACCAGTGGAGGTGGATGGGTGCTCCACTGGTTCCAGAGTCACCCCCTCGGTGGACACACCCACCACCACTGCCCCATGCAGATGCTCAGGAGCTGTAAAGGAACACAGTACCATTAGTGGTGTCACCTGAGCCCTGGACTCCACCCCCCACCACCCACACACTGCCAGCACTGGTCCTACCATGTAGTGATGGGCTGCCGCCCATCTGGAAGCCTCCGCCAGGCACACCCTCAATGGCACAATGCTGCATGCTGCCGGCCACCTGCTCCTCCAGTGGCGTCAGGCAAGGCAAGTCCTGCTGGCCCCCACCAGTGGCTCCATGTGCTGCCCTGTTGGTAGCCATCTTGTCCTTTATCCTCCTTCTGTCCATGCCAACCTTCTTCTTGCACTCCTGCATGGAATGCTGGTGGCAGCCCTGCTGGTTGACCGCACGTGCCACCTCACCCCAAGCTGCCGCACAGGCCTGTGGTGTGCCCCTCTGTCCACTGAGGAGTGGGTCCCTGTCAAGGTAGGCCTCAAACAGGGCATCTGATTTTGCCCTGGTGAAGTTGGGCCTCCACTTGTGCACCCTCCACTGCTCCTCATCCTCCTTACGTTCGGTCATGCTTGTACCTGGGGAGATGGACAGGTGTTACTATGGACTGTCTAGTCCCATACAGCCCTCCCAGACCACTGTCCCCATGTCTCCACAGCATGGCATGTACCTCCTAAGGCTGCAATACTGATCCATGGCCTGTGCAGTTCCATGGCGCCTTTATAGCACATCGCATGCAAATGAGGGTATGTGCAACTGTAATGGGATGCAAATGCAGTGGATGAGCTGCGGAATGGATCATGAGCTGATTTGCATAACCTGACTGAATATCGCAGGGCATCACCTTGTGCAATGGTGTTGCGCATGCTCAGCTCATGGTGCACCACTGTGATGTGCGCAATCAGACCCACACCACCCATGCATGCGGTGCTGACACATATGCGAGCGGAGCAGCATATGCACATGGTATGGGAGGCAGTGCAGCACACAGCCACTACTGTGCCTGTGGTGCTTGTGTGCTGTGGGTCCTATGGGGCACACATGACATAGTGCGGATGGCACAGTGCCATCATGCCCCATATTGCACCACTGCACTGTGGGTGCCATGGTGCCCAGTGTGGTAGGCCACTGCATGGTGTCACACACATGCACCCTACCATGCACCATACAGGGGCCTCCTAATAGCACAGTGGCACTCCGTGCACAGCCAGACCCTTGACCCTGTGGCTGACCTTTGTCCTCTAGGTGCCACGCAGCTGCATGGCTGCCCCCCTATTGCATAGCCTGGTGCCAGTGTGATTGCAGCTGGCAGTGCAACAACATGCTGCCACAACATGGGGGGCAAGTGTGCTACTGGGTGCCATTTTGCACTGTGGACAGCCTGGATTATGCCACACACCAGAGCCCCTGTGTGGAGTGCCATTGAGCTAGCTAACCCGGTGGCCCTTGTAGAGCCACATGCAGGTGCCCTGTTTGGGCAGGCACCCCTCCAGAGGCCTCGCACTGTGGTGTGGCAGGGGGTTGCAGATGGGCTGGAGAAGGCCACTGGGAGCTGCCATTCTGGGGAGTAATGTCACCACCGCTATGGTGATCTCCAGCAGTGTGACCCTGACTGCCTGAGGCACCTGCAGGCACGTGCCCAGCTGGGATCAGTGCCACGGCCAGGTAGGTGCTCCATGAACATCACTAGCCATCTCTGACTGTCCTCAAGGCACAGAGGTCGGCAGGCTAATTGAATTTAGTGATTGGCATTTATTGCCTTTAATAACTGCACCTATCTAGGAGTGTTGAAATTCAGAAGCAGGAATGTTTTTTGTGCAGCAGGATTTATTAGGATTTTTATAAACAGCATATTGAGAATCACCTTACCCTAAGGTGCAGTATAATATCCCTTTCTTTATATTTCTTTATTTGGGCTGGTAGTATAGCCTAGAGGTTAGGTGAAAGAGGTGTGAATGAGCTTGGTACATCCAGCAGACCAGACCAGAGTCTGATTCTCACAACCTCCACTTGCATACTGTGTGACTCTGAGCAAATCACTTAACCGCCCAGTTCTCTCAGGTCACCCCTGAAAACAGGGACTTATGCCTAGTGGGCCTTACCCAGTTACCAAAGACTAAAATAAAAAATAAAAAAAAAAATAAAAATAAAAAACATATATAAACGCAGTTACAAGAAGTCAGCAAACTGTACCACCTAATGGCACAGGACAAGTGTCCTCAGACAGTCCACCAGAGGTGGTAATAGAAATTGCTAAAAATGGGATGCAACCCATGATTCTGCTATTGCAAATTAGCAGACCCTGAGGCTTTCTTCCCCTTTTGAAACTGCCACACGGAATCCTCCAAACTCTGGTTTGTTGCAGGGCCCAGAAATCTACAGAAACAGCCAAAAGCCGTATACCCCCTCAGGTACTTTAGTATTTGTTACCTTAGGACATTCTGAATTTTCAGCGCCAACGCTCTGATTGGAGGATCTCAGCCTCACTGACCTCTTCCTGCTGGTATCCATTTTACCTTGCTTCATTAGAGATGTTTATCAGTGCTGCTGATCTTGGGACTATCCTTTTTTGTAAAGCAAGAATTTAATTTTTTTTTTTAAGTGTCTGCTTTCTTATTTGCAAATTATACTACATAGTCACTAGAGGGCTACAACAGCTGTCTTTTCTCTTAAAGAAACAACACATTATATTTTCTACTCCCTCTTCTGCTCAAGTGGACCTGGGATTCCTCTCTTTCTGAGGACCATCCCTGAGGTTTTTCTGCCTGTTTCTCAGGCCAAACGATGCTCATCTACTAAGGCTGCAAGACTTGAACGCCTGACCCCACTCCCATTCTGTACTGGTGAAGCAGGACCAGAAACAAAAACGAATGCTACAGGCCAATCTTGCCACACTGGATTGCAGCCTTGAACCACCTCACTGACTCAGCTGCAAAGAGTTGCTCCACAGGTACGTTCAGTGCCAAAACCACCTCTCAGCCAACAAAAGGATTTTGAATTTATGACACCTGATCACTGATTGGTCTAGGCTTCTAGTGACTTTTACTGCCAGCAGTTGTGGTGTTTAAATCTACCATGGGAAGTTACAGCTGGTTCCTCGGTGTGTCACTAGCTTTACTAGCACTCAGCTCAATTCTTCAGAACCCCCATCTCTCCCTAAAGTGGAATGACCCTTGCGCTTCTCCCTGTCCTGCATCCAACAGCTCCTTTCAGGTAGCCATTCTGGACTGTTGGGCTTCTCAGCTGTCTCTACCGGGGAGTGGGACATTTCCCGAGCTGCCTCTGCAGATTACTCCCCCATCCAGACTCAAGACTTCCTACTCATGGCAAATTCCTGCCAGGACACTAGTGGCTGCAACACTAGGCTAGTATAACACCAGGAGTGGGTACAGGCCTACCCATCAACACCGCCTCCCCTATCACCCAAAAAATAGTGTTTACAAATTACAGTTCGCTGCCTTAAAAAGAATCCTGCTTCTTTTACTATTGTGCTCAGGCAATGTTGAACTCAACCCAAGACCATTAGACACCCTTGCTTCTCCATCAGACCTGGCAGGTGTCAAAGGAATGTCTTTTATGCATCTTAATGCCTGTAGTTTGCTGAAAAAAATTAACCCTTATCCAGGCTTGGGTAAGCCACACCCTACCTGATGTCCTAGTGATCACTGAGACCTGGCTTAGGCCAGCTACCCCAGACAATGAAATCAATATCCCAAATTATTTACTCTTCCGAGTGGATAGGCAATCAAGAGGAGGTGGGGTGGCAATTTATGTAAGGGACAAATACCCAGCCACATGCACAGATGCATCATCTTCCCCCAAAGAATTTGAGTGCTTGACCCTAAAGATCGAACTTTCTCCTTCCAGTGCACTCGGGTGTAATAGGCTGCTACAGGCCAGCTTCTGCTGAGCCTCATCTCCTGTCTCACCTCAGTTCCGCACTGGGGCTCAGTTCCATGGAAAGCATTATTCTTGAAGACCTGAACTACGATTGGCTATCAAGTGCATCAGCTCCCTTGAAATCCTTTTGTGACACTCTAGGGCTGGTGCAACACATTGGCGAGCCTACTTGCCCAAATAAAAAGAACTTAAACAACAGCTCCCTCTTAGATGTGATTTTGGTTAGCAAGCCACACCTTTTCTCTCATGTCAGAACATTTTTCTCAGACTTTAGCGATCATTGTATAATCACCACCATTAGATCCGTGCACAACCCACAGTTTGTGGCAAAGTTTTCTATCAAGAGGTGCAAACACAACTTCGATTTGTTTGCATACATCCATGACTTGAAACATTCATCGCAATGGCAGGAATTCTTCCTAGCCAAAACTGTTAAAAGGGCATATACTATTTTTTACAATATTTTAAGTGAGGCTTTAAATAAGCATGCACCCTTGGTTAAGGTGCAGGTTAGGAGTAGCACCTGCCATTGGTTCTCACCTGAGCTCAGAGTTTCCCTGTTAGAAAGGGATACTTTATGGAAAAAAGCCTGAAGAAGCAAGAATGACTCGGATTAGTGTCTTTTTAAGAGAGCACGTAACAAGTGCACCAAGTTGGTCAAAGCAGCCAAGGCCACCTACTATCGTTCGGAGCTAGCCCCTACCTCAAGAAATCCTTCAAAGCTCTGGAAAACATTAAAAGACATGTCTGGACATGCACCTGGTAATTCCATTCCAGCAAAAATTAAGACCGGTGACAGCATTATCTCTAACCGATCAGAGATATTGGGAGCCCTCAATAACCATTTTGCAATGGCAGGGCTAGCATTTGATACTTCTCCTGCCAATGACCTCTGCACAGCTCAGGGCCCACCAACCCATGAGTCCCCCTCTATTGAGGAAGCCTTCTCCCGCCTGCCTGTCTCTCTAAAAGAGGTGGAAGACCTACTGCTGCAACTGGACACCAGGAAGAGAGCAGACTCTGACTTCATAGAGCCAAGCTATCTGAAATGTGCCTACCATGTGCCTGCAGTGCCAATCACCCACCTATTCAACATGTCACTCTCCCAGGGTAGCCTTCCCCTCAATGGAAAATAGCCCATGTCATCCCTCTATTAAAAGCAGGTGACCCCTGTGATCTAAATAATTACACACCAATCTCCCTCCTCCCCATCCTGTCTAAATTACTAGAAAAAATAGTGTGAGGCCAGCTAGGAGTATACTTAGAATCCAGAAGCCTATTAAACCCGGTTCAGTCTGGATTCGGAGCAAAGCACTGCACCATAACAGCCTTAGCTAAGGTGACCAATGATTGGCTCCTAGACCTTGACAACAAGAAGCATGTATGTGCCATTTTCTTGGATCTTAGTAAGGCATTCAACACAATCGATCACAGCCTTCTTCTTTCCTCCCTAAGCACCTTAGGAATGGACCATAAATCTATGTGTTGGTTTGCAGGCGACCTTGAAGAATGGAAACAGCAGGTTAAAGCTGAAGGTGATCTTTTTCCATTAAAACCTATGCTGAGGGGCATGCCCAGAGCTCTATCCTTGGTCCCTTCCTCTTTGCAGTCTACAGTAACAACATCAATGACCCCATCAAAAAAGCCAACATCCACTTATTCGCGGATGACACTGTACTGTGCTTGAGTCGTCCCACGCCAGAAGCAGCCTGTGAAGACCTCCAAGCTGAATTTAACCTTCTACAGTACCTGCTCATAAACAAAAAGCTTTTGCTCAATGTGAAAAAGACAAAAGCCATGGTCTTCTCCCCCTCCTTGCATGTGGTAATTCCTGCTGGGGGGGAGCTATCCCACAAATTATCACTGTTCTTGGAGAATCACTAGAGTATGTAGCTAAATTCAAATATCTAGGAGTTTGGCTCAGTCATAAACTTTCCTTCGCCAACCATCTCGAAGAACTACAGAAGAATCTAAGGCAAAGATTAGGACTATTCTACGGAATTAACTGCCTGCTCACAAAGGAGACCAAGATTCAACTGGTTCAAGCTACCTTCCTATCTTTAATAGATTACGTGGACCTGCTTTACAGCCACTGCACTGCCGCTGCACTGACTAAACTGGGCACCCTCTACCACAGAACTATCAGGTTCATTACTGGCCTTCCACTTTCCACACACCACTGCTCCCTCTACTCATCATTAGGCTGGACTTCCCTTCACTGTAGAAGGAACAGAAACACCGCCCTATGGACGTTCAGAGTGGTGACCAAGAAGCTCTCCTCAAATGTCTCAGATTGTATTCCCCAGAGTGTGTTAGGCACCTATGCTTTAAGGAGCTATTCCCTAATTGCCCTCCAAGTTCCAAGGGTCAAAATTCATTTCAGCAAAGCTGCTCTAAGCTTCTCTTTATCCACATTGTGGAATGGTTTACAAAGGAACCTGAAGCTGAGCTGCACTGTTAGCCTGAATATCTTCAAGGTGCTCTACGATCACTACATGAAAGCACCTTGCAAATGTTTTCCTCATTACTAGCGCACCAATTCCACAACCCCCTCTTTCCATCCTGACGCTCGCCATGTTTCTACCCCGGCTCTCACTCTTTTCCTATTAACTCTTCCTGCTGCACCCACCCTTCCCTGTCCGCTCCAGGCTTGCTAAAATCCCACCCCATCCATAGTAGTGTCCCAATGATCTACCCCTCCTCCGTCATTATCATAATAAACAAGTACATGACAGCCATCGTCACTTTCTGTGTTTTTAGCCCAATTTTTCCCACAGTAATCAGTAATATATCCCTCCTCTTCTTTACCTCTCTAACCTGCCACCCCATACATGGCCTCTTTCCCCTATATGTGTAGTTGCTGACTGCCTCACTCAAAAGATCTCTGCTTATAACCCCTGTATGCCTATGGTTGATTGTACACCTGCTAACTTCTTTAATTGTAAAATAATGCTTTTTTTTATTATTGTTTATTTCAACCTTGTACTGTACTGTGTACACTGTATATACTTTTTCTTCCTTGTATATTAGTGCTTTTTGTATACCTGCTTCTGTACTGTACTTTGATGTATTCATGACCAGATCCACCTTGCAAATGAGCCTTGCTCAATGGTACCTGCCTGGACAAATAAAGATTTTGATTGATTGATTGATTGATTGATTGAATTCCTATGGTAATACAACTGGGGGAAATAAAGGTGTCAAAAAGGCCAATAAGGCTAAAAGCAAAACTGAAGCAAAAAAGAGAACAGATAAAAAAAAAAACTATAGAATGTAAAAAAAAAATAGCTCTGAAAACAGAAATAAAGAAGGAAAGCCCAGACAAAATCTAAATAACAAACATTAAAAAGAGATCTTTACTAAAGATTTTACTAAGGGGCCTAACCTTTCTTCTCCATCTATTCATTCTAATTTTGCTTCTGCTTCTACCCCAAAACTCTCTACCTCTGGGCCTGCTAAATTAATTACTGTACTAACGCATCATTTGATTCAAGGACAGACAATGAGGCTATTATGTCTAAAGTGGCTGATGCCCTGATGTAAAATTGTCAGCTCAGCAGAATAGTATTAAAAGTATAGATAGGATGATTTTATTCAGTGGGCTTCAAACAACTCTATTAACTCTCACAACCAGCAGCCTCTGATGCCTATAGACGGAAATCAGAGGGTAGCTTCAGACACCCACGCTGGAAGCTCTGTTACTCCATCCAGTGCTGCATGGATAGCTAATACTAGCTGAAGGGAAGATGTAAAGGGAACATCTAGTCTAACAGAGGTCATGAATAAGTTGGAAGAAACTAATCGGGGACATAAACAACTTGATGCATTACAGGAAAAATACTACCATAAATCAACCACCTGCCTTTGTGCCTAATCAGGATAAAAGGAATAGACAATACCTTTATAGGGGTAGTTTATCCCAATATTTTCATGATTTTGAGATGACAAGATGATCAATGCTAAATGGTAGATTAAGTAGTACTGCATTGATCTACACTCCTTCAGTTTTAAGAGAAGGCATTATTATGGTCTTAAAGAACCAGTATGTAGCTCATTTGATGCTACTGTATGTGAGCAATTGATTATTAATAGGAATGAAATTGAATCCCTAAAAAAATATATTGCAATAAATGGTACAAGGATGGACGATGTCCTCAGGATCTTGAAAGAGACCTACCCTCTCAGGAAGTCTTCTTTGATTCCCCTGGAGGGTAATGAATTATCAGCTGTCATAAATGATGGAGTTAGATTGGATTTTTCTACAATAATTTTTCCTCCTGACATCTCAGTGGCTAATAATAAGAAGGTTCCGATTGATAATAAACCCATGGAAGGGGGAATTACCCATTCAGACCCTAGAGAAAAAGAGAAGAAAAAAACAAAACAAATTATGTATTCATCTGTCCCTTAAGGGAAGAAACATGCAAAAAATGTTTTGATGAAGGATGGGTTAAGGAAGAAAAAAACAGTGCCAAATCTAAAAAAAAAATGAGATTACCCTATTAACTTCTGATATCAATGTAACAAAAAATAAGGTTAACCAGGTTTTAACACCATTAGCACACCTTTTTATAACAGTATATGGATTTTGGAATTCTATGGGAGAATCATTATTAGAATTAGTAACTCATTCACTTAATGATAAATTGAATTTAGATATACTATCCAATGACCTTCATACAATAAGGAGAAATTCTGATCTGGATAAAACCATTCTTGCTTATAGTGTTGGTATTGTTTTTTACAACTGAAAGAGTCTTGTATTGTGTTTGGAGAACTTCCAAAGCATTCAGAGCTTTAACTTAAATGCTGATTTGTTATACAAAAACTCTAAAATCATAGGATATTATTAACCATAATGTGGGATGAACGGTAATGGATGGAGCAAGTAATGGGTTCCCATCCCTGAGGTGGGTAATTCTCCAGTCATCACGACCCTATTTGGGTGCAAGAAACTGCATTACAAAACCAATTCAAAGTTAACCAGAGTCCTGTGTAACTTGTTTGAAAATTTTTTAAACTTCAGAATGGGATGTAATGGAGTCCTGGGAGTCTATAGGCACCCAAGCCTAAGAGAGGATGGTCAAATTGATATAACTTTTAAAAACAAATTAATTGCCAGCAGGGCTTGATATGAGGCAACCAAAGTAGATTCTTTGGGCCTTTTCTGGTAGCTCTAACTGAAAGGGATGGTACCCCATTTTACTTTCTCCATCACTTACAAGACATACAGGAAATACCACTGGATCAGTCTAATAATGTGAGAAACTCTTTTTTCTGTGCCAATTACTAATAGGTTCCTAGCATTATCCAGTTATAATAACTGACTATATCAAATCTCCTCTGGTGCTGAATTGGATGAAGTAAGTGCTTTCCCTAATAGTAATGCAAGCATTGAATTGTCAGGTAAGAGTTCAATAACAAATGTCCCTGATCATGCTGATTTTATTCTTAATCTCATGCAATATTGCAGGTTTTAAGGCAAAAATGAAAGATAAGGATTGGCTTCACTATATTCATACTTTTCATCTCATCTGCCTATAAGACACTTGGCATAACCTGGAGGATACATTGGATCTAAATGGTTACACTTTTATCCAAATGCCAGGTTATAAGTCAGGTAAGATGGGATGCAGGTCTGGCAGCTTAGTGACTTTTGTTAAAATGGGGTCATTTTCACATTTACAAAGGATTGTACATGATTGAAATCTTCTGGGGATTAACACAGTACTATCAGAGACTACAATATTGTTGTGTAACTGTTATGTTCCACCAACAAAGAGTAGAATGACAGCTAATGAAATATGGGATAACCTAACAAAATCAGTAAGAGAGGCTCAGCTGGATTTCCCCAATGCTTATCTTTTATTAGTGGGGGATTTTAACTCCAGAATAGGCTCCTTCAACAGCCTATGTGATAATTCTATCATTGGATATATGTACCCAAACATAAATAGAACTAAAAAAGCCTCAGCTGATCTAAGATATAATTATAATGGACAAAAAGTGATAAAAATAATGAGTGACAACTTAATTTGCCCCTTAAATGGAAGAACTCCAGCGGATATTTATGGCCAGTCAAATTACTTTTCCTCAAAAGGACCTTCTGTCCTGAACTTAATGTTGTGACATGGCCCACCAAACATCTGAGAAGATTTTACAATTGCTAATAGAGTTGAAAGTGATTATTTCTCTGTTATTCTACATAAGAAGATTGCAGGGGAGAATGTGAATTTACCAATTGTCTACAGCATTGCAGTTAGATATTTTGAAAAAACTAGAGTGATCAGTGACACTTGAAGAATGTATTATGAATCATATAATTTTCTTTCTAAACTCATGGGACCACACTATTTGTGATCCCCATTTAATTTACAGGAAACTACAACTCCTCTTTAACGAGCTTGAGGTAAAATTATGTAAAACCATAACTATCAACTCAATGTCTTCATCTGCTTTGGGGTAGTATGATAAGGACTGTAAAGCCCAGAAAAAACAATTGGGGAAGGTTTCCAGGAAAGCAAAAATAAAAGCAGATAAATCTAGTGCCACAGAATTAAAAGAAACAAATAAACAAAAAAAAAATTATAGGACCCTTTTTAAAGTAAAATAAGAAGCTATTTCATTACCGACAGTGGGGAAAGATGTTAGCTACTACAGATAATAATGACACCAAAACATTTAGGCTTTTGGTAGCCAAAGGTTACAAGGGTTGGAGAAATGAATTAATCCACCAAACTGAGTTGAGAATATGGACAGAACACTATAGCACTATACTGTACAATTCCAGTCTAGACTCAGCATGAAAGACTATGGATATGAAAGATATAAAAATCCAACATAGACCCTTTACCAAACAGGAAATATCAACAGCTATACTTAGTTTGAAAGGAAACAAGGCACCAGGCTCTGACAAAATTCCAGGGGAAGTCTACCCCTGAAGGCTGGGCAGACCCTATTGTAGTTTTTTTTTTCAATTAATGTTTTTGGAACAATTACATTCTGGTCTCTTCAGCCAGTTCAATAATTGTACCTATTTACAAAAAGGGTCCAAGGGAGGATCCCTTAATGTATCGACCCTTTAGTCTACTAGATATTTTGGGTAAGATTTTTGCAAAAGTCCTGATGGTAAGACTCAAAGAAGAAACTGAGGTTCTTGGGGGCCTAGCTGCAGCCCAAGTGGGCTTTGGAGAGCACTTTTCCACCTTGGATAATTGTTTCATACTTTCCCATCTGATAGAAAAGTATGTTACAGTCAGAAAACAACAATTATATCTTGCATTTATAGACTACAGCTCCACATTTTATACAATTAACAGGACAACTCTTAGTGACATAATGTTAAATCGTGGTATTTCTCCAGTTCTTATCAATAGTATTAGAATTCTTTATGCAAATACCTGGGCGCAGATAAGAGCAGGAAATAACCTATCAAGTATTATAAGAACTAACAAGGGCATAAGGCAAGGATGCATCTTGGCACCAATGCTATTCTGCATCTACTTGACTCATTTATTTATAGAACATCAGGCAATAAAATTTGATTCATCCAAAACTGGGACAAGTATCTGTTCTTCCCTTTCTTACGCTAATGATTTTGTGTTATGCTCCCTTGCAGTAGCAGGCCTGCAGAAAAATATGGCTCTCTTGGCCACAATTTCAGACTCTTTGTCTCTAAAGATAAATCTGGGAAAATCAAAAGTCCTGTTTATTGGCACCAGAAAAACAAAGTATTCATGGAAACTTTGTGGTAGTCCCCTGGAGACCATTACTAATTATATGTATCTGGGTATTTATTATACCAATAATGGTTCACGGAATCGGCACTTTGAACATATACCTTCCAAAACAAAACCAAAAAAAAACAGTAGGGGTCTTGGCAAGATTTAACCATGCCTTTTTTTTTCACTCTTTTCCCTGGCAGGTCCTCTGTCTATCTCAGCCCTGGTCATGGCCCCCAGACTTCCACCTACCATCCATTGCCAGCTTCTCCCAGTCACCCCCTGCTTACCCCCCTGGAGGTTGGGGCCGCTGCATTGGTCCCCTATCCAGAGCCGTGGGACCAGTAACTAGTTGGGAGTGCTTGGCGATGGTGGGTAATTGAAGCCCAGGGAGGGCTTCATGCAGATGGAGGACCCACCCTCCCCCTTTTTCTGGTTTTCTTTGGAGGCAGGGACATGCAATGATGCTAGAGTCCGCCCCGCCTCCAGTGCATGTGAGCGCCATATGCTGAGTGACTCCTGGCCTCTGCCAGGGGTCCTCCATGTGCCAGACACTTTTCTGCCCTCTCCCTGGAGAAAGAGAGCAGTCCATGGGATGCAACATCCTTCTCCCCCACGCTGGCCCTCCAGTGACCCAGGTCCGTTCCCGAACCTGGGTCGCCAGTGTCATGCAGAAATCCAACCTCTGTGCCAATGGGCCAGCTGATTTAACTATGCTTATGGAAGCTGCTCTGTCTGACCCTTTGCTTTATGCTCTCCAAGCAAAATTAAATGCTTAAACTCTATGGAGCAGAAATGTGGGGCTTATGTCATATTGATCAATTAGAAAAAACAGCTATTAAACTTTTAAGAAATGTTATGGGCTGTAAAAAAATCAACTCCAGCTTATTTTATAAGAGCTGAACTGGGTCTGATAAAGCTACAAACCTAGGCTGATTCTAGGATTATTAATTACTGGATCCAAGTACTAAGATTGCCAAATGAGAGATGGGTAAAACTATGCCTCTTGGAAAAAGAGGATTGGAAAAGCAGGGGTAATAAAAGTTCAGTTTGGTTCCAATATCTGAACAGACTTCTGGACAAATATATGCTTTCTTTTCTTATGTCATATAGGCAAAAAAACATTTGTATAAGTGAACATTATAGACCCTATGTTAAAAAGAAAATCATGCAATATTACAGGGGTATTGATCTGGTCTATATAGGTGCTTCTTATTATGTCGAGTGGTACTCACACAGTGTGGTTTCTCATCAGTTCAGGTACTATCTTGATGTTTTAGAGGATCCCAATGTTCGGAATAATTTTACTAGATTTAGACTTGAACTCTTTGACTCTAATGTTAAAATTGCCATGTACAAACAATCCAGGGATATAAAAGATGCCTTGTGCAACTGTAACGAAGGCAAAAGAGAAGACTTAGCAAATGTCCTACTAAAGTGCCCTTGGTATAACAAAATTCGATACAAATGGTTACTCCCAGTTATAACCTCTGTATCTTCTACTAGTGAGACAGAGACAGTCTTGGTCCTTCTCACTACTGAGGACCCATTGGTCATACACACTGCTGGGACATTTTTATATCTTACTAGGAAAATAAGAAGGAAGAGAGTATCTTGCCAGCAGGATGAATAAGAGACTGATATAAGTCTAAGAATTATCCCAGATATTGTGAACTGCTTCTTGAATTTTATTATTAAATAGTTCTGCACAGCTTTGTAAGCAATTTGTCTACTTATCATATTTATCTTTTTCTTTTGTATTAATGTGTATACATTCCCTTTGTACTTTGTGATAATCATTTTAAAAAAGATTGAACAAATAAACTAACTAACTAACTAATAAAGACATTAAAGAGGACTGGATACCAGTACCAATCCTTGTGGCACCCTACTGGTCACTCTTCCTACCTTGGAGTGAACTTGGTTTACCACTGCCCTCTATTTTATATCCACCAACCAATTTCTTACCCAGTTTAGCACCTTTGGACCCACTCCCAGGCTGCCCAGTTTGTGTATGAGTTTCCTATATGGAACAGTGTCAAAGTCCCTACTGAAATCTAAGTAGGCCACATCAACGGCTACACCTTGATTTACTTCCCTGTTCACCCGGTCAAAGAAATCTATTAGATAGAAAGATGATGCAGGACATGGTGAGGGTATTTCTAAAAGGGGAAATGTTACTGGTGGGGGACCTGAACCTCCCAGATGTTGACTGGTCCATCCCTGCTGCAGCTTCAACCAGAAGCAGGGAAATTCTGGAGGTGTTACAGGGGGCGTTCCTTTAGCAGTTAGTCAGTCAACCAAAAAGGGGGAACAAACTACTGGACACGGTCCTGACTAATGGGGAGAATGTCGTGGAGGTGGTGGGAGAGGAGCTGGGTAATAGCGACCATCAGGTTTAAGATAAGGGTGGGCAGGGAGGTGACCCATACCAGCACAATGGTGCTGGCCTTCAGGAGGAAAGACTTTAACAAGGTGTAAAGGTTAGTGGGAGAAGTGATGGATGGTATAGGGGATATAAAGGAAGTAGAGGACCTATAGGGGGCTATTAGAGAAGGGGACAGTGAGGCCACATACACATTTATAAGAAGGATAAGGATGGGAGCACAAGGCAGGAGGTCTCCATGGTCCAACAGGGGTGTAGCAAGGGTGGTAGGGGCAGGCAGAGGGTATTTAGGAAATATAAGGAAACGCAGAAGGAGGAGGAGGACAGGGAAGTCTACCGGGAATCGAGGAGGCTAGCAGTGAAGGAGATTAGGAAGGCAAAGGCTGACATGGAGGAACAGATAGTGAGGCAGGCTGGGGGGGAGACATTTTTTTTGATATGTGAGAGAAAGGAGGAAGACTAGTCAAAAGATCTCAAGGCTCTGGGGGGAGTGAGAGAAGCCACTGGAGGGTGACTGCAAAAAGGCAGAAGAGCTGAACAGCTACTTCTACTCAAATTTTATGAAGGAGGGGGAGAGGGGTCCGGTGATGAGGAAGAGGGTGGAGGGGGTAGAGGTGGAAATTAGTCCCTTTAGTATAGAGAGAGTCAGGGAGGAACTAGGCAGGGTGAGAGTGGACAAGGCCATGGGACCAAATGGACTGCATCCGAGGGTGATCTGGAAGTTAAAGGAGGAGTTAGCTGCCCCACTGGCAAGGCTATTCAAGCTATCCTTGGACTCTGGTAGAGTGATGGAGGACTGGAAGAGAGCCACATGCCAATACACAAGGTGGGGAGTAGAGAGGCAAAGGAGAACTATTGTCCAGTCAGCCTTACCACAGTTGTGGGGAGAGTCATGGAGGCACTCATCAGGGAAAGGGTAGTGCAGTACCTAGAGGTGAATGGATTGCTGAACAAGAACCAGCATGGGTTCACAAGGGGAAAGTCATGCCAGTCCAATCTTATAGAATTATTTGACTGGGTGACACAGGTAATAGACTAAGGGGGCAGTGGATGTGGCCTACCTGGAATTCAGTAAGGACTTCAACACCATGCCCCACAGAAAGTTCGTCAACAAACTGGGAAGTATGAGAGTGGGGGACAAAATAACTAGATGGGTGCAAAACTGGCTAACAGACAGGACCCAGAGGGTGGTAGTGAAGGGGGAACACTCTAGAGAGGGGCCGGTGATGAGCGGGGTACCACAGGGTTCTGTGCTGAGGCTGTTTCTCTTCAGTATGTATATATGCAACATAACAGATGAATTGAAGGGATGTGTGGCCCTCTTTTCAGATGACATGAACATCTGCAATAGGGTGAACACTGAAGGAGGGGTGGAGGACATGAGGCAGAACCTAAGGGCACTAGAAGAGTGGGCAAAGACCTGGGAACTAAAATTCAACATCAAGAAGTGTGCGGTTATGCACCTGGGACACAGAAACCCGAGGACAGGGTACAAAATGTAAGGGGAAGAAATCAGGGCAACGGAGCAGAAGAAAGATCTAGGTATTGTAGTCTCCCATAACCTTAAGTTAGGGAAACAATGTGCTAGGGCGGTGGGGAAGATGTATAGGATGCTGGCTAGTACTGTGTGGGCAGGAGAATCACCAGCAGGAGAAGAAAAGTCCTAGTGCCCCATACCAAGCCATGGTGAGACCACAACAGGAGTATAGAGTCCAGTTCAGGAGGCCTCACTTGCACAAGGACATAGACCTGATTGAAATGGTTCGGTGAAGAGAAACCAAGATGGTGCTAGGGATGAAGGGCAAACCATATGAACAGATATGCAGCAAGCTAGGGCTATACATTCTGGAGACCAGAAGGGAGAGAGAGGGGGCATGATAGAGACCTTCAAATATATCTAGGGGATAAACAAAGGGGGCCCAGCGTGCTTATTCCAAATGCAGAGGAACACTGCTACTAGGAGCATGACCTGAGACTGCAGGGGGGACACTACAGAGGAAACATGAAGGGGTGATTCTTAACAGATATGGTGGTGGATGCCTGGAACAGGCTTCTGGCAGAGGTTGTGGGGGTGTAGACAGTGCTGGGATTCAAGAGGGCTTGAGACAGGCATAAAGGGCTATGGTGGGTGTGTTGTGGGTTTGCAAGGAGAAAGGCGGTAGTCTGGGTGGGGTGTAAGGACAGACTGGATTGACCATGGGGTCTTTTTCTGCCTTCAAGTTCTATGATTCTATGATACATTTGTTTAACATGACCTCCCTGTTGTGAATCCATGTTGCCTCGGATCCTGTAAGCCCCTCATTTCAAGATATTCCACAGTTCTTCCTTTTAGTAGTGATTCCATTAATTTCCCCAACACCAAAGTCAAGCTCACTGGCCTATAATTTTTAACCTCCTCTGTGCTACAACTTTTGTGAAGTGGTACTACATCTGTCCTCCTCCAATCCTCCAGAACCACTCTCATCTCCAGTATGTGATTGAACTGGATAGTCAGATGTTCAGACAGCACTTTCCTAAGCTCCTTCAGTATCCTGGGATGTATCCCGTCTGGCCCCATTGCTTTGTCCACTTTCAGGTTTGCCATTTCCTTCATGACTCTCTCCACTGTAAATGGTCTTGTTGTTGTTTATTGGCTTAATGAGTAAACACACTGGAATGAAAGTTCTATTTGCAGGTGCAACTCCCTACTTCCCTTCTCTAGACACTCCTGCCCCAGTCTGTGGTCCCTCACTTTCCTGTTCCACTGTGAACACTGAACAAAAGTATTTGTTTAGGATATTTTCTTTTACGTGGGTCCCCTTCTACACCCCCTCCCCTTAATCTTACTATCCCTCCCCTGGTCTTTCTCCTTTTGCTTAAATACCTAAAACTGTATTAAACCCTCTCTTTACTGCCTGGGCTGTTTTCTCCTCTGTGCTTTTATGCACCTGACTGCTTTCCTTGCCTCCCTCTTCTCCTGATATACCTCTCTGTCCTCATCCCTCTTTGACTCTTTATATTGTAAAAAGGTTCCTACTATGAACCAACAAATTTCAGGCCAATCAGCCTGCTGGATATTAATTTAAAAATTTTCACCAACATTATTATGGAGAAATTACAAAATTGAACAAGTGCCAACTCAATAATATCCAATTATCAAGCAGGATTTAGATGTGTTTTTTCTACCACAGACAGCATGTATTGCTTTACCTATTTATTAGAAAAGTATATAGAATTTAGAAAGATGAAACTGTTTACATTATTTGTTGACTTTGCAGCTGCATTTGATTCGCTTAACAGAGAAACATTATGTGAAATTCTGAATGATAAAGGTCTACCATTAGAACTATTAATACCAAGCCGGCCTGTCGGTGCATCGGTAGGCTTACCGCTCACGGCGCCAGCGACCCGAGTTCGGGAACGGACTCGGGGAACTGGAGGGCCGGCCGAGGGGGAGAAGGATGGAGCACCCATCGGCCGCTCTCCTTCTCCGGGAAGGGGAGGGTAGCCTGTCCCACTACTCGCCACCTGGGTGACCATGGGTGTCGATGCAGCTGGGACAGTCAGTGGGGAGAGAAGGACGCAGACTGAGAGTCAGGGAGGAGTCTGCACATCAGTGCGTGCCTCATCCATTGGCTCTCCATGTGTCTATGTCCTCGGGGGCAGGAGGATACCAGGAAAACCAGAAAATACCCCGCCAGACTTCCAGTAGATGGAGCCCCTGGCCACGATCCCCAATGCCCCTACCGGCGCCAGTATCAGCATCCCCCGATGAAATACAAGTCACGTCATGGTGTAAGGGCCCTACCCCGTATCCACCTGGGGGGTATAGCCAAGGATCCATGGGGGGTGGACTGCACTGGACGCCAGATAGCAGGAGCGGGGACGAATCAGGCTGTTGGAGACTCCTGAAGGAGTGGGAGTTCAGCGGTGAGAGAAGGGGGTATATGAAGAAAATATAAAAAAAAAAATAAAAAAATAAAAAAGAACTATTAATACCCATATAGTTGTTATACACTAATACAGTACATCTACAGCCATAAGATATGTCAATAAAGGGAGCATCTCATATTTTTTTCAGACTAACAGAGGGGTAAAAGAGGGTTGCCTGTTGGCCCCACTATGTTTTAGTATATACATTAATTCATTATTATATTATGAAGACGGGGGTCAATGGGATCCTCTGAAAATCACTAACAACTTCAGCATGACCTCATCCAAGCTAAGCTACTATAAAACACATCCAAAATTAAATAGATGATGTTCTCGCCCAACACATGCCCCAAACATTCAACAGCCCCCCCATACTCTTACCAATGAGGATATTGAAGCCGTACACACTTTTAAATATCTAGGGATGTTACTGGATAACAAACTCAACTTTCATGAACATAGATGCTCATTGTAAAACATTGAGTGTAAATTGGGCTTTTTCTTCTGAAAGAAGAAATGTCTAATTAAGGAGGATACAAAACTTTTAGTGCAAACAACTTTTCTGCCCATACTTTACTATGGTGATGTTGTATATGGAGGTGCTTCAGCCACACTATTGGGCAGCCTTGACATACTGTACAACAGAGCCCTCCGGTTCATTAGTAATGCTCCCACCTTACACACCATTGTTCATTGTATAAAGCAGTAGACTGGACATCATTAAGCATCAGAAGGCTAAGACACCTAAACATTTGGACTTTCTTTTTCTTTTTCTGTACTCATTTTATCCTCCTTAGCACCCTGGCAGGTGGCTCCGGCCCTCCTAATGGAGGATTTCTCTCTCTGGACCTGCCCACACTCACCAATCCCAGTATTCCACTGAAGATTTGCCCCACAGTGTGGCCAGGAAGGAGGCAGTGCACTACACTCCCCCTCAGAGACCCAGTCCAGAAGCCGGGGTCAGCCCTCTGCTGTGGTGGCCATCATTGAGCACTTTCAGGCTCTTTTTCCCTCCATTTTCTCCTGTCCCGCCTCCCTACCAACTTCAGAACATGCCTCCTGACCCATACTGCCCTCCGGCTACTGCCAGAGGGCAGTCACTGAGCAGTATGACAAGTCTCCCTCTCTCCTAGAGAGCAGAGCAGTCCTCTGGATGCTCGATCCCCTCTCCCCACTGCCAACCCCCAGTGGCTTGGTCTCATTCCTGAACCTGGGTCACCAGCATGCTGCAAGGCATAGCGAGCAGTGTTTCAACCTCCAATGCCATGGGTCCGGCCAACACTTGGACTTTTAAGGCACTACATGACTACCTTCCCAGCTACATATACTCCTCTGTAGGGCGCAAGGCCCTTATGCTTTTAGAATGCACAAAGTGATGACATTTGAGATCCCAGATCATTTCTCTAAGTATGGAAAAATGGCATCTAGTTGGGCCACCACATCAGCAGGTAATATCTTCCAAAAGCAAGCCAAACTATCTTCTCTTGTTTGTCCCTCTCTATTTCACTCCTTCCTAAAACAATACTGTGTTAACAAACGTGAATGTAAATAATGCTTGCACTTCAATCTACTATATTCAATGCTGTTACTCCCCTTCTTACGGGCTGTTTTATGTCATAGGAAGGCTTAGTTTAATCCTAAATTCTCCTGCTAATTGAATTTGTGTCTATGTCCCACTTTGTGATTATTCTATGTATATGTGATCTCCCTTTGTACTATGTTATGATACTATTGTAACCATTTGTAGCTGTGCCTAACATTGTGAATGTATCATTTCTTATGTAACCTGGATTCTGTGTAATTTTAAAATTGCTGTTACTGTCCTAACCAGGATCTTCTTGCAAATGGAGCCTTTACTGGTAAAACAAAAATAAATAAATAAACCCTTGTCATTCATTAGCATACGCTGATGATTTAGTCCTATTTTCACTGACAAGTCAGGTTTTCGGTGAAAGATTAACAAATTCAAAAGGGAAAGTGAATTGCTGAATTTAAAAATAAACTTAAAAAAACTAAAGTAATGATATTTGGGAACAAAATAACACATTATAAATTCTATTTGGACAATCAAACCATACATACTACACTAATTTTTATTTATCTAGGAATAAGAATGGCAGCTATTGGTAAATGGACAACTCATTTTAAAGACCAGTGCAGTAAGGCCTTACTGCGTTTTAACTACAAATTTGGGGGGCAATACATTGAGTCCAGCACTGAAAGCAGGTGAAGCAAAAATTAATCCCCTGCTCCTCTATGGGACAGAGGTATGGGGAATTCAAAAAACAGTTAATTTAGAATTGCTATTATTATATTACTATAAATCATTATTTCAGGAACCAGCTTCTACATCTTAACTGATTGTTCAAGTTGAACTTTGTAAAATTCCTATCAATATGTTGGTGGAGACTAGAATGATATCGTACTGGATTAGGATTATCAATAATTCTCAGAATATGTTACCCGGGGAATGTTTACAGGAAAAATGGAAGTGGACACAAGACAACCTTAACTCATCATGGTTGAAAAAACTCCTGCACTTGTTAGACAAATATAAACTAAAACATATACAGTATGGGTGGACCATTCAAGAGGAATTAATATTTCATTACAATAAAAAAATTAAGCAAAACAGAAATTGTTTAAACTAGCACAACAAAAATACATGGAAGCCCTAAAAACATTTAAGCAAACTCAGTGGTATGAAACAACTAACATCAATCATTGCATAGAAGAACACTTAATACTCCCGCTTTCTCCCACTACTAGAAAATGGATTACTTGGGCCAGGTTTGAACTTATAACATCTCCTTATACTCACCTCAACTTGATTGAAAGTAAAACATTACTCGACAGATTCTGCCCATGCAATAGAGGTTTCAAAGAGACAATAACCCACTTAATAACTCAGTGCCCTTTATATAATACTATAAGGGATACAGTTTTAAAAGACTTTTTAATAAGATATGCTGTCGTAAACTATGACCCTGTATATATCTTACTGCACCCAAGGTACAAAGAGGAAGCAGAACTGACTGTGCAATTCTTGGCCTCAATTGTTAGACTCAAAAAAAGTAACTAAAAAATGGGGCCCCAATTATAATCAAGAACTGATGCTTTCATGTATGTAACATCACGTACGATAGGAAATGCCAAACCCATTGAGATAAAAAACTGTTAAAGTTGTCTTAAAGGATTACAAGTGTTATTTTCATAATATATGTCTGATTATGATGCACTTTAGTGCAAAAATTATCTGAACTGGGGATCAGTTTTTCTTTATTTCAGGTTGATTTTGTGGGCGAAAATGAGAGGAGGGCAGTGGGGACCAGTGGGGGTTGGAGGATAATGTCTGTGCTGACTAATAGACAGTGGAAATGGATGGAGGGAAGTGGTTAGAGGGTGTTTGGTGCATGGGTGAGGGGAAGGGATTGCTTTCGCAAGCATAGTCCCATGCAACTTTTCACTGTGGCAAGGGGGAGGAGGTAGGACAGTGCCAGCGGTGAGTGAGAGTGGGTTGTCATGGTTTTAATCATTTTGGAGTGGGGATGGGGTGATTTTTACAACACAATGGGTGGGGGAGGTTTTGTTAAAATTTTTAAATAAAACAATCCACCAACAAACATGGTGCATCTCTCTTGGAATTCACACATTTAACAAATTGCGAATTACCATGGATTCACACAAGTTTTGCCAGCAGATTGAAAATCATAGCAGCTGTAAACAGCATGATCCTGAAAACAGGCTTTGCTTAGCGCACTATCCTGTTTAAATATAAATAAACTTCAACTTCAGCACTAATTTGTCCTCCAGTGAGTGAGATCACTGCCAAAAATGCTCCAACCTACATCCCTTAGCAGAAGTGGTGCAAGGGACACTTTCTCTGTGCACACAGAACTGCCTTCAAGAGCTATAATTCAGCCCTTGCTGCATCTAGTTCTGCAGTTAGAGAACTGAACCACTTTCAGACTGGACTGCCCTCATGTTTCCAGAGCAACCCCTGGAACACAGTTGCTCTGCCAGTCCATACTTCTTACCAGCGTCCCTGCCCTCAGACCTAGCTGTGTTATTATCCTAATCTGACTAAATACTTCCTTATACTTACTTTTACTCAGGCCTTAACTTCTCAGTGCCCTAAATAGTTACTCTGTGAATATGGTCCCCCTAGATGATGGCTTGTAAGCCTAGGAGTGAGTCCAAAAATAGCAAAAAGGTTAAGAAGTTGGCTAAGCAACAGGAATCAGAAGGTGGTAGTAAATGGTGTTCACTCTGAAGAAGGCAAGGTGACCAGCTCTTTGTCACAGGTGCCAGTACTAGGCCCAGTCTTCTTTAATGTCTTTATTAGCGACATTGCAGGAGGGCTGGAAGGGAAAGTATGACTGTTCGCAAATGACACACAAATCTACAACAAAGCGGACACTCCAGGGGGTGGAAGAAAATGACGGATGATCTTAAAAAGCTGGAAGACTGGTAATGGGTTTGGAAACTGGGTTTTAATGCAGAAAAGTACAGAATCATGCACTTGGGGAACAGAAACCTGGGGGCAATGTACCAATTGGGCAGGGAGGTTTTGGCAACCACAAAACAGGAAAGGGGTAATCATTTCTGATGACCTGAAGGTAGCAAAGCAGTGTGAAAAGGAAGTGAGGAAGGCTAGCAGGATGCTCGGGTGCATAGGGAGGGGTTCATCAGCAGAAAGAGGGAGGTAGTGTTACCCCTGTATAGATTGATGGTGAAGCCCCACTTCAAGTACTGTGTCCAGTTCTGGAGGTCCCATCTCCAGAAGGACACAGAGCGGGTGGAGGTGGTACAGAAGAGTGCAATCAAAGTGGTGCAGGGCCTGCATCAAAAGCACTACTGTATGAGTAAAGACTCAAAGAATTAAACATGTGCTCCCTAGAGGAAAGGAGAGAAATGAAGGACATGATAGGAATGTTCAAATACCTCATAGGTATTAATAAGGTGCATAGGGGGCTGCACTATGACATTTGAAGGGACTCAGAGGGGATGTGAGGAAATACTTCTATGCAGAAAGGGTTGTGGAAGCATGGAACAGCCTCTCAGTGTGGAAGTCGTGGGTGCTAAAATGGTAACAGGATTCAAGCATGCATGTGATAGACACAAGGGGACCATAGAAATAAGGCAAAGGGTGGAAAAGACCGGAGATCAACTATGGTCTTCGGCGGCACAGTAGGTAGAGAAAATATGGTGTGGGCCAAGAAGTCCTTATCTAATGACAAATTCTATGTTCTATGTTTCTGAGTTTCTGCGTAAGACACCTCAATACTCCCATTATGTTAGCGTCACAAAACAACTGTTTTTCCCTACCCTCTGCTCCTTAGCTACAATTCACTATGTCCCCTACTAGGGTTGCATTGAATCTACTGAATCTGTTCTATCAGGCATTTGTTGGGAAATCAGACCATTTGATTCCTAATCTAATTCTTTTTTGAAACCAACTAAGGCATCACAGTCTGAACTCTCCATGTGACCAGAAGCACCCAAAAGCAGGCAAGCAGGAAGCAGCTTGTCTTGCATAAATAAGGGTGTTCAGTGCTGTAGTGTGCTTTTGTGGAGGAGAAAAGGATCCAGGCTCTTGAGACTGTAGGGCACAAAATCGCTGTGCTAGTGTCATAAAAAAAAGCTGCACTAAACTTTTTTGCTGTAATGCTTGCAGGGGACATGAAAGGGAAGTTCTGCCATTTTTGGCAGGCTTGGGACCAGTGTGACCACATGACCAGAAGCACCCAATAGCAGGCAAACAGGAAACAGTTTATCTTGCATAAAATGATTCACTTATTTTTTTACTTATTATTTTTTTCTGTGCCTACTGTCCCCCAACCTCCACTCATTCAGGCCTCCAAGGAGTGGCACCCTCCCGACCCTACCGCCTCAGAGTCTGCCCCTAGAGTACCACACTCACTACCATCAGGGCCATTGATGGCCCAGATTACCCCCCGCCGGGGTGGGGTGAGGAGAGATTCCCCCTTACCTCCCTCTTCTTCCCCTGAGGTGAGCTGCACAACAGGGTCTGCCCTGTTTAGTCAGTGGGTGGTGAGACTGGCTCCAGAGGACGTCATCTAGGTGGCTGGAGGGACGATTTTCCTCCTAGTTGTATGGAGCCCCAATGTTGGCGTGCAATGAGGATCAAGGCTGCCAGCATGCGCGGAGACAGTCATCAGTGCCAGTCCTCTGCCAGCGTCTACCCTTATGTCAGGGCATCCCTCAGCTGCACCAACAACCCTGAGTTCCCCCAACAGGTGTCAGCATCACAGCAGAGAGCACAATCCCCCGCACCCCAGAGAAGGAAAGCAGCCATTGGGTGCTCGATCCTTCTCCCTCCCAGCCAACCCCCCATTGACCCAAGTCATCTCCCGAACCCAGGTCACCAGTGTGGTATGAGGTGTGGCATTCAGTGCCTCAACCCTCAGCGCCACTGGGCCGGCCACGCATTCACTTTTAACATGTCCCAGTACATTTGTGTCCCAGTAAGTGAGTGGAACAGCAAAGCAGTGGAACGGGTTGGCATCTTAGGCATTTTTAGGTATCAGCAGGAGGAAACAGGGAAGCTGGGACTGCCAGTTAACTAAGGTAAGGTACGGTACCTGTTCACTCCTGTTGTTGCATTCACTGCAGGGACAGGTAGAAGTTAAAGGGTAGGCCAAAACTGGGAACAGGTGCAACTCCTTAACTGGGGTAGTAATATAAAAGGATTTAGGGGGAGTATGGTGAAAACTACAAACATCCTATATAGGATCAGGCTACAAAGGGGAAAAGCTAGCAAAAGTATAGTTAAAAATTTAAGAGGGAAACATAGTAGTATCTAACTATGTTATAGTAATGGGGTAATCCAGACAAGTAAAGGGAAATAAAGAAACATTCTATGTAGAGTAAGGGTATAAATTATTTTTCAAGTACTAAAGGAAGTAGATTTGGGAATGATGGGTGTGGTGCAGTAGCTGTGGAGTGGCAATTATCAGGGAGACCTTCTGGAGACTGCCCTATTCATGTGAAACTATCTGGGCTGATAGGGGAGGCTTCCAGACTCTGGGTTGAGTTAGATAGGATTTGGGGGACATCTTCCCCAGCCAGGGCCACCAGCTCCACCACCAATGCATCAGAGGTGCCTAGAAGGAGGATTGAATGGACCGTGGTGGTCTCCAGGAGGGTGGTGGTGGGGGTAAGGGAACACATTCCTCAGCCAGTTCCACTATAGAACTCATTTGCTGCCCTGGTGGGACAGGACTGCTGAGACGAGGCACCTGAGTTAATGGCAAGGAAAGATTGTGGGGTCCTACCTTGTGGAGGCCCCAAGGTGGGAGGAAGAGGACTCTGGCAAAAGAAGAAGCAATATCTGGTGGGGCATGCAATTGTCTGGGGGGTAGTTTGAAGAACACCATGGGAGGGAAGGAACTAGGTAAAGTGCCTACCCGTCACCAAAGCATAGAGGATTGGGGAGATGATCCTTAGGATTGCTAGGACAGGGGGAAGGGAAGTGAACTGTATGTCATTGGTTAGCTGGGATCAAATGACCCAGAAAAGGATGCAACCAGGGTGCTGCAGGGCAATTTTGAAAGATCAGGAGGAGCCTAAAACAGGTAGCATGCACCGTGGCCTTCAGTGAAGGTCTACATGTATAAGGCTAAGGGGGGAGGAGAGGGCACACCACACTGCGATCTTCAACAGTTGGTTGAAGGCATGGTACAGGAAGGAGAAGTTTGGATACATTGGGAACTGGAGTTCTACCTGGAGGGTTAAAGGCCTGTACAAATGGGATGTCCTCTTTCCATCCAGGAGGGGAATGACAGTCCTGAGTAGAAGGTTTAAATGCTAGTTTGATGGGCATTTTAACTAGCCAAGAGGGGGAGGCAGAAGAATTGAGGGGAGCAATGAATATTCACCCCAGATGATTGAGCAGTAGTGAAGAACAGCTTAAGGGAAACAAATTCTCCAGCGATAATGGGGAGTGGGGCAAGAGGAAGGAAGGAACAGGAGAGTCAAGAGGTGACACTAGGGCAGAGGAAAATACTAGGGAGGGTGAGTAGAGGGAAGATAAAGGGGGAAGGACAATACCAGTGAAAAAAGAAGGGGGTAAGGATGGACTTGGGATGGTGGGGGCAAAGTAGGGGCATGGAGGGACAAAAGGAGTGGGAGAGCCTTGTGCATCAATGTAAGGAACCTAGGAAACAATATTCCTGACCTTGAAGCTACCATTGCATAGGAAGACCTGCATCTGGTGGCCATAAAAGAATTGTGGTACACCAACAACCACAGCTGAGAGATGGCCATTCCATGATACACTATGGTCCAAAAGGATATGGCAGGGAGGAAAGGGGTGATTTTACATGTTAAAACAGGTATTACGACCATGGAAATACAAGGATATAGCTGGGAGAAGAGGGGATGGAGGCACTTTGGGTTGGCTTGGAGATGGGGTCCAGGGTAATTATACACATTGGCATGGTGTACAGGCAACCAACATGGGAGAGGACATGGACAGGGTTTTGAGGAATGCAACAGGCAAAATGGAAAGCAAAGGAGAAGTAGTAATTATGGGGTACTTTAATCTGTTGGATGGGGACTGGAACATCCAGGCCACAGCTACAACTAGGAGCAAGGTCAACCTGGATTCAATGCAAGGGGCATTTCTCAGGTAGCTGATTACAGATACCACTACAGATGGAGTACAGCTGGATCTGGTACTTACAAACAGGAACAGTATTGCAGACATCAGAGTAGGCAGCCCCCTGGGTAACAGTGATCATCGTACAGTGTGATTTGACATAAGGATTAAGCTGGAGAAGAAACACACTAGCACAAGGGTTCTGGACTTCAGGAGATTGGAATTTAAAGAAATTAAAGACTGCAGGGAGGTGGAGGCATGATGGAGCAGAATGAAGGAGGGAATAAATAAAGCAACTGCAAGCTTTGTGAAGTTAATATGCAAGGGTAAGAGGAGAAAGAGGCCACTGTGGTTCTCAAAGGAGATGGCTAATGTGGCAACAGAAAAAAAAACTGCTTTCAGGAAATACAAATAGACCCAAATAGAGGTAGACAGGGAGGTATGCTTAGAGAAGCAGAAAGAGGCAGGAAGGAGGGTAAAGACAGCAAAGGTTCTAATTGATGAAAGGATCACACAGAGGGTCAAAAATGGTGAAAACACTGTCTTCAGGTATGTGAATAAAATGAGGCAGGCAAGAGGTGGCATAGTGAAGAGCTGGAGACCGGGGGGGGGGACTGCACAGAGGAAGACCAAGAAAAAGATAACATTTTAAGCTAATACTTCTGTTCAGTCATCACAATGGAAAGGGGGGACTGGTTGCCATGCATTAACAGGAACCGGGGGTAGTGGACACTGGTTCATTTACAAACCAGAGAGTCTGCCAGGAGTTGAAAACCCTTAAGGAAAACAAGGAAATGGGGCTGGATGAATTCAACCAATGGTACTTAAGGAACTGAGCAAGGTGCTTGCCGCCCCTCTGGTAATGTAATTTAGCACCTCATCAGAGATGGAAGTTGTTCCAAAGGAGTGGAGGAGGGCTGATGTGATCCCTCTGCACAACGGCAGCAGCAAGGAGTAGGGCAACAACAACACACCAGCCTCACATCAGTGGTTGGAAAGTTAATGGAGTCCCCACTGAAGGAGAGACTGATGGAGTACCTGGAGACATATGGCTGCAGGACCACTGACAGCATGGCTTCACCGGGGGGGGGGGGTGGAGGTCATGTGAAACAAATCTCAAAGATTTCTTTGACCGGGTAACTAGAGAGGTAGATCAGGGGAGGCAAGGTTGTGTTTTTGTTTGGTTTTCTCTTCTTTGGTAACCAGTGCAGGCCCACTAGGCACAAGTGCCTGTTTTCAGGGGTGACTCAGAAGCATTGGAGAGGTTAAGTGACTTGCTCAGAGTCACACAGTATGTAAATGGAGATTGTGGGTCACAGATCCAGGTTTGTTGGATGGACCAAGTGCAATCACAGCTCATTACTCTAACCTCTGTGCTATACTTCTAGCCCCAATTTGGCCTATGTGGACTTCAGTAAGGGTTTTGACACTGTACCACACAGGAGGCTGCTAAAGAAACGTAACAGCCTGGGGTGGGGGAGAAGGTGTCAAGCTGGATATCTAACTGGTTAAAGGATTAGAGATAGAGGGTGGTGGCAAACGGCAGTCAGTAGGAGAATATGAGTATGACCAGTGGAGTACCACAGGGATTGTTTCTGAGCCCTGTCATCTTCAATGTCTTCATACGTGACATTGCTAAAGGACTGAAGGGTAGAGATGGGCATAATTTGAAAATTTCTTTTCACTAAATATTTTGCAAAATTCACGTATTGTGTGAAATATTTTGCGGGCGTGAAATGCTAAATTCTGCTGGTGAAATGCAAAATTTTGTCTGCGAAATGCAAAATTTGGACACCCGTGGGAGAATCTCCACATTTGAAGGGGGACGAAAATGGTTGAATTGCATATTTTTAAAGATTAAAAAAATGTTTCCCCCCCCCACCAACAGTAAAATAAATGTTCATCCTCACAATCCCTGGGATCTAGTGGTCCCCCTGCCGATCACTGACCCAATATTAAGAATTTCACAGCCTGGTTTCTACCTTCCCACTGAGATTCACCCCCATCCCCCTCCAGAATTTTAATTAAAAATAAATATCCCTGGTGTCTAGTGGTCCCACCCCTCTGGCCAATCACTGGCCCAGTATGAAGCATGACCCCCTCTCCCCGCCGAGATTCATACCCCCACCACCCCCCATCCTCTGTTAGTTCTGCCCAACTGCCAGGCCCACCAACATCAACCATTTAAATAAAAAATAAAAAAAACTTTCTCTGATGTCTAGTGGACCCCTCAGCCTGTCTGGTAGTGACCCCCACCCCGCACCACCCCATCCAGGACTCCAGTGGGCCACCTGCAGAGCCCTCCACTCACCTCCATGGCCAGCAGCCTGACTGAGCACTTTTATGAATGAGCCCGACTGAGCCCTTTCAATGAATGAGCATGTGCACATGCTCATTCATTGAAAGAGCTCAGTCGGGCTCATTCATAAAAGCACTCAGTCTGGCTGCCAGCCATGGAGTAGTGTGGAGGGCTGTGCTGGTGGCCTGCTGGGGTCCTGGATGGGGAGGTGCGGGGGTGAGAGTCACTATCAGACACTGTGGGGTTGGGGGTCCACTAGACACCAGGGAAAGTTTTTTTTTAATTAAATGCCAAATAGTTGATGTTGGGGGGCCTGGCAGGTGGGAGGCACTAATACAGGATGGGGGATGCTGAGGTGTGAATCTCGGGGGGTGGGCATTCTCCGTATTGGGCCAGCAATCAGCCAGCAGGGTGGGACCACTAGACACCAGGAACATTTATTTTAATTAAAATTCTGGAGGGAACTGGGGTGAATCTCAGTGGGGGGTGGAAACCAGGCTGGAATTCCTAATATTGGGATGGTGATCAGACGGGGGTGCTGGGACCACCATACCCCAGGGATCATGGGGATAAACATTTATTTTAATGTTGGCTAGGAGGGGTGGAGATACTTAAATGCCGCATTTCCCAACTGCAAAATATTCCGCGAAATGCGCAAATTTTCACAAAATATTTCACAGGGCAAAATTCCCAATTTTGCTGGTGAAATTAAATTTTGCTGCATCTCTTCTGAAGGGGAAGGTTTGTCTCTTTGCAGATGAAACAAAAATCAGCAACAAGTTGGACACCCAGGAGGGGGGTGGAGAGAATGCAAAGGGATCTAGGAAACCTGATTGGTCAAAGGAGTGGCAGCTTGGTTTCAGTGCCAAAAAATGCAAAGTCATGCACCTGGGACATGGAAATGTGGAGCTGTGTTGAAGATGGGGTTAGGTTTTTGCAGTTACCAAGAAGAAGAGGGACCTTGTTGTGAACATATCTGATGATCTCAAGGTGGCAGGGCAGTGTGACAGGGCAGTAGTAAAAGCAAGCTGGATTCCATGGTGTGTAGGGAGGGGGGTCTCTAGCAGGAGAAGGTGAGGTGGTGTTGCCTCCCCACTTGTGAGATTGTATTTGGAGTACTGTGTCCAGTTTTGGAGGCTACACCTCGGCAGGGACATTGACAGGGTGGAAGCAGTCCAGAGAAGGGCTACTAAAATGATATAGGGGTTGCACGAGAAGATATATGAGAAGAGGTTGCAGGAGCTCAACTTGTGCTCCCTGGAGGACAGCAGGACAAGTGGGGACATGACTGTGACCTGTAAGTACCTCACACAGTGAACAAGATGCGGGGGGGGGAGTCTTTTTCACAGGAAGAGGAGACCCTAACATGTGGGCATGCTATGAATCTTGAGGGGGACAAGTTTGAGAGGTATCTGAGAAAATTCCTCTTTATAAAAAGGGTGAAGGATGCTTGGAACAGCCTGCCAGAAGAGATGGAGGGGTGAAAACAGTGAGGAGCTTCAAACATGCATGAGATAGGGACATGGGTATTATAAATATAAGGAAGGGAGGAGGTAGGGACACCTGTGGGCAACAAGAGAAAGTTTAAAGTTTTAGGTAGGGAAAAATGGGGCAGTCTAGATGGGCCTATCGATCATCTTCTGCAAACACATTCTGTGTTTCTATGTTTCCATGGAAATCTGAATCAGAAGTTCCGATTCCATATATGACTCTGAACAGCAAACTCAGAAACTTCTTCCCACCCAGTAAAATGCCTGTAGCGATCCAGAAGAAGAGCTCTTCCTTGAACCTAATATCCTTCCTCTTACCTTAAGCTATCTGATGTGTTCAGGTGGCACCTGCTGGCTGGGTTTCATCCAATGGGTCTCCGCACTCCCCATAAGATGCAGGCTGGGAGATAGCTGGAGGTTGGTGAGTCTGGAGGCAGGAAGCAGTTTATGGCAGTGACTTCATCTCTTCCCTTCCCTTTACAGACTGAAGAATGGGGGCTGTCATTACACTATATCAACTCCCCTAGTAAGCTTCAGTGAGCAAGCAGCACCCCCCATGGATCATGTTCCCCTGCTCTTAGACCAAGAGAAGGACACCCCAATCCAGTTCTGGTAACGTGGCAAAGGCAACAAATGTCAGCGACATCCACAACAATATTCTTCTCCCTCTGTCCTCACAGTTCATCCTACCCTCAACTTCTTTGACCCAGAATCCTACCTCTCTGTATATGTGGTGGCCAACTGAGAGCAAGCCCTGGCTTGCCACTAACAGATGTTTTACTCAGTAAAGTGTTTGGTAGTGCCTGCAACCCAGGGCTTGTTCTCAGTCAGCCCTACTCGGGGAGGGAAGGAGCACATTGGGTCAAAAAAGTCTGGGGATAGATGGACTGCACAGTTGTACTGGGGGACAAGGGGACAGAATAACTGTGGTGGTGGTGTGGACATAACAGCCTTCATTGTCTTTGCCAACTTGCCAGAATTTGATGGTGGGTCTTTCCCTCAGACTAGGGGCCCGGGTCTGGGGGACTGAGATACCTGGGTCGGGGGTGTTGAGCATCAAAGCTTGATGAGCAAAGGGGGTTGACTCAGTGTGATGATACAATTTTTTGTAAAAGTGTATGGCAGGATCTATGCTATCTAATTTGCTTAATAGGTTGACTCCATGCTACTCTAAATGTTCATTACGGGAAGTAACAAGCAGTGGCCTGCAGGTCCCTAGGACACAATCATGGAATGGCATCATACCATTGATTTCTATAAAAACTACATAATGGAATTCTCTACTTCCCAGGTTACACAGTTTGCTTGCATATAATAGTTTCAAAACAGCACTTGTAAAATGGTGTGCATCTGAATGTGAATGTACTTTGTAACTGGGATTTGTGTTTTACTGTAGTTGTATTAATTGTACATAATTTATTTTGTTTATTTTATTTTATTGTAACATATGTTGGACACAGAGCTGTTCTGAAAACAGACTTTAACTGGTATCATATCTTGTTTAAATAGTCTACACTTCTTATAGTGGGAGCATTCATGTTCTACCATTCTGCCTGCCATTCAGAGTGGTTAGCCTATCAATACTGCATGCTTCGCAGGGGTTGGGGTGGGGAGGTCAACAGCAACCAACCAACAAACAACAGTTCATTCAGATCAGTTCAGTAAAACTTTATTGTGACTGCTACAAAAATATTAACACTAAAACTAAGAGTAAACGAGTAAAACTAAAACACTAAAAACATCACACAACTCACTATGCTGTACAGTACATACAGAAACTGAAAGCAAGCATCAGAAAGCAATCGGCAGAAAGCAATTGGCATTCGGCAACCTGTTAGGGAAAAAAAAAGTCAGTGCAGTACATCACAGTTCCTACTAGAAGAAGTCCGTGATTTTCTTCTGGACAGTATTCAATCAGCAGTATGGATGCCAGATCTACTCGGTAGCGACTAGTGCTTCCCTGTCAGGCAGCAGGTTCTTTTTCTGCTCATTGCTCAATGCAATGTCAGCAGCACAGCATAAATGGTTATGTGTGTTCATTTATTTATTTAGTTAGTTTTTGTTGACCAGGTAAGTGCACTAGACAAATTCTGCCTATTTTCAGGCACTACCTGAAGGGAGGGGGATACAGATGAATGCCAACTGACCTTGAACCAGATTAAGCTGTTTGGGGTATTTTTAGTGAATGGAGGGAAATTTGGCCAGGGTACAGGGGAAATTCCCCTACTGCATTGCGGTCAGTAGGGGGCCCTTTGGCCATCACGATGGCCACTTGGAGCGAGTTGTCAGATCAACAGAACACTGCGGAGTTAGGAGAGCAAGCCTCCTCTCCTAATCTCATCAGGCAAGAGGCTGTTTTTGATGAACAACAAGAGTTTGAGTTAGAAGGGGAAGGGAATGATATTTTCCTTTCAACAGAGGATTTAACTATGGCTGGCTCTATGCTGGAGACAAAACTACATCTTTTTCATCTTCTGATTTACTAGCAAATAATAGGGCAAATGGTCTGAAGGCTACCGAGGAATTTTCTGCACAACCTGCAAGTGGTGTGACTGCTGTTTTGAATATGGAGCGAACGGAGATTCTCGCGACCTCAATGGGAAACACGGTGAATCCGGCAGGTTATTCTGAACCTGGTGAGTTAGCTACTGAATCTTTACATGATTTACAACATATTTCAAAGGCTGGCAGTTCTAGCGCAGCTAGTGTGTGCAGACAGCCTAGTTTTTCTTTCGTTGACAAACACTCTCAGTCTAATATACGGGCTGGCAGTTATAACACCGAGGCAGGTGTGTGCCAAAAGCCCAACAACTACAATTTGCTTGCTGCGACTAGTGAAATTCTGCCTGAGGGCATTGACTGCATTCCAAAAGGCTTTACTCATTCCCCGAGTATGGCGCAGTCCGCCGTAGCCACTTTGGATTCCGCTATTATGATAGATTCAGGTTTTGTGTTTCGATTCCCGGCTAAACTCTCGGACAAGGATTCACAACAGCATAAAAAATGTGGCATTGTATATCAGACTAGCCCAGGAGTACAGATGGGGGCTACTACTTTTTCTTTTCTAAAACTAAAAGATAAATCCTCCCTTCAGTCTAATTCTTCTATGGAGCAGTCTATTAAGCCCCTTGACCAGCAATCTGAAATTAATCTACCTTTACCTGCTCAGCCTACAAGCCCTTTACTATTACCTAATGCAGAAATAAACTGGACTCCCCAAAATGCTTTACAAGGGGCTGGATGGCTTAAAACTGAAAAAGAGAACTGGCTTCCAGACCCTAGCTGAGATTCCTCCTTAATTTTTTTTACAATCATCTCCTGAGTGGAAACCTTCAGATGTTAAGGGTATAAATCTTGCCTCAGTCTCCCAGATACATGATATACAGAATAAAGACAATGATAATCCTGGTTTACTTGACTCTAAAGCCCAGAAAGGTCTCGGAGTATTGGAGGTTTCCGAGGAAAAAACACCTACAGAGAAAAATACCGCTACAGACCAGAATACAGAACCTCAAGACTCAGTTCCAGATCGGACACCCTTATTATCGGATTTGTTTTCTAAAATTAAAAAAGAGGCTGCACCTAGGCGGAATGCTGTCTGTATCCTCTATAAGGGTGGTTTAGAGAACAGACCAGACCGAACCTGCGTCGGTTGAACTTTATTGAAGGAGTCCTTACTTTTTTCTCAGAGAGATGTTTTCACTTTAATTAATATATCTGGGGAAGATAACTATGATATCAGTTTTAGAACAGCACATGCTTTAGATCTTTTTTGGGAATGTTATGCACAAGTTAAATTTTCACCCATTTGGACCCCTTTCTTAGTTATTCCATTAACCAAGCCTTTAATTAAATTTGTCACAGTCATGTTTAGAAATGAGGGTGTCCATGTTGACGATATTACATTTTGGTTATCGCAGAAATGTGAGATTTTGAGTAATGTAGAAGCCTTGTTAGACTCAGAATCTTTCTGGACAGGGGGGTGGAAATATAAAGTTAAATTACGTGCCACTGACACAGGAATGGAGCATATCCCTAACTCTTTTTTATTGGGGAGGGATAGGTGAGTATGTTTTTATGCAGGACAGCCTAGGGCATGCTATAAATGTGGTGCAAAAACTTATTTATCCAGTACCTGTGATAAGGCTCGCTGTGATAATTGTGGGGAAATTGGGCACATAGCAATGCAGTGTGCTAATCTAACAAAATGTGATCTATGTGACGATGATGGCCATGTTTTCAGTGAGTGTCCTTGGGCTGCTAGGAATAAAGCTTCTTGTGCTAGTCCTGAACTTCTGATTCAGCAAGCCCAGGATTCTAATTCTGCCAGGGGGGATCCCACCCCTGCAAATTCGATTCCCAAGTCAGCTCCTTTACAGGATAAGGCCTTGGTTCAGAACCCCCCCCCCGCCTGTGGTAATCCCTGAATCTGATATTCTTACCCATACTATTAAAAAAGATAGCCCAATTAGTAACACCCTTTTAACACCAGTTTGTTATAAGGAGCCAACTATCCCTCGGTGTGACTTGGCTAACAGCAAGGCTTTTCAGCCTGTGGCCAGAAGGCATTCCTCTAGGAACAATAAACCTCAGGTTAAATTGATTAATCCAGTAATAAATGAAAATGATAATACTTATGCTGCTCTGTTCCTGCCAGACGAAGGTTCTGATATGGAACAAGGGGACATGGATTCCCGATCGGTAGAAAGTAGTCAGCCTTCTATTGGACCAGATCAAGGGGATTATAAAACTAAAAAAAGGAAAAAATGGAAAAAATGAAAAAAGAGAGATAATGACCCTGTTTGGTTTTAATTGTCTAACATCTCATGGGTTCTTTTTCCATTGGGTCTTTAAACATTCACAGTATATTGAATACAGTTAAATGTCAGGCTGTTTTTTCATTTATTCATAATTCTGGTTATGATCTCTTTTTTTTGCAAGAAACATGGATGTGTTCCAGAGAACAGTTATTGTCATTTAAAAGGGACTGGATTTGGGGGCCATCTTATGGTCTTTCGGTCCAGAGTGTGCAAATGGGGTGGGTATTCTTTTTGGTTCATATGATTTTCCTTTAGTGAAATTAGTAGATTTAATTCCAGGTGATTTATTGGTGTTAGATGGGAAATGGAAACTGTCTGCTTTTCATTTTATTAATGTTTATGGGCCTCAAACTAAGGCTGATAAAGTGGGCCTGTTGAAAATGGTTCAACCTTACCTAGTTTCCTCATATATGATTATTTTAGGAGGAGATTTTAACTGTGATATTGTAAGGGATCATGCAGGAGGAGGGAAAAGGAAGAAAGTCTATTGCGATTCTAACGTGTTATCAGCTATAATTCACATGGCGGGGTTAACAAATTGTAGTATATACAACATAGGTCCACGATTCACATATGTTAGAGGCATTTTTAAAACAACTATTGACCATTTTTTTTCTTTCCAGGAATGTCCCTGAGGGCCAGTTTTGTATTATCACTAGTGAATTCTTTGATCATTTATTATTAAGGTTTACTATTACTGGGTTGATTTATAAACCCAAAATTAAAAATAGATGGAAATTAAATCCTTCTTTGTTAGCATCTTCTAAAGTTCAAAAAGATATTTTAGCATTATTATCTGCTAGATTATCTGTATTTTGTTTTTATAATGATACTGGAGAATGGTGAGTAGACACCAAAAAGGATTTACAGTGTTGGTTTAGCAACCATAGCAAGAGTTTAGGAAACAATAATTTGTTGAAATATCTTTTCCTTCGAAGCCAGTTACAACATTTATATACTATATCATATGTTACCAAATATGATTATTCATCTCAAATTAATAAATTAAATAAGGATATGTTAATTTATCAGTACAATAGAGCCTCTATAATAACTGCAATGCTTTCTAGTGGAACCCAGAAGTCACCAATAGGGGACCCATATGAGGCCTGCAAAAAAATTAATTTGGATATGACTCTTGAATCTTTACAGGATTCAGGGGGTAATAAGATAGATACAGTTTTAGAGATGGAAAATTTAATTAGATTGCATTACCACTCTATGGAACCTGTGGTAGCCCCTTCTGATGAGAATATTGCAGATTATTTAAAAAATATTGAGATTCCATTATGTCCAAATAAAGCATTATTGTTGCTTGAACAGATTACTGTGGCAGATGTTAGAGAAGCAATCAAAAACCTTAGCACAGGCACTTCACCAGGTCTGGATGGTCTACCAAATCAATTTTATAAAGTCTTTATATCAGAGCTTTCAGTTATTTTGCATACTGTATATTTATTCTTTTTTCAACATAATAAGATCCCGATAAATTTTTCTGAAGGTTTATTAGTCCATCTATTTAAATCAGGAAACAGAGCAGATATTTTAAATTGGAGACCAATTATTTTGCTGAATTCTGATTATAAAATCTTAACCTATATTCTTAATTCCAGACTTAAGAATTATGCTTCCTCTGTACTCTCAGTACAACACTTTTGTGGAATTCTGGGGAAGAAAATCCAAGATGCACTTGTTATCATTAGAGATTTTATTGAAACATTACTCATGATGGGTAATAAAAGGTGTATACTATCTTTGGATCAGGAGAAAGCTTTTGATCGGGTTGATAGGTGTTTTCTGTTTTCCACATTAGCTAAATATACATAGATACATAGATACATAGACAGTGTCAGCAGATAAGGGCCTATGGCCCACCCAGTCTGCCCATTTGAGCTTGTAAGTTCAGTTTGTTTTCCTAGAAGTCTGTTGCACCTTACCCCTGACCTCCAGAATTCCTTTATGTCTATCCCATGCATTCTTAAATCCTGTGATTGTTTCAGCCCCCACCACTTCCTCTGGCAGGGTGTTCCACTTGTCCACCACCCATTCTGTGAAGAAATTCTTTCTCATGTTTCCTCTGAATCATCCTCCCTCCAACTTCATCCCATGCCCTCTAGTCCTGGAACATCTTTTTCGCTTAAAAATAGTGTTTTCCTGCACCCTGTTCCTCCCTGTAAGATACTTGTATGTCTCTATCATATCCCCTCTCTCCCTCCTCTCCTCCAGGGAGCACATGTTCAGTTCCTTCAACCTGTCTTCATAGGACTTGTGATGCAATCCATGCACCATCTTTGTTGCCCTCCTCTGAACCTTCTCTACCCTGTCTATGTTCTTATGTAGGTATGGTCTCCAGAACTGTACACTGTACTCCAGGTGGGGCCTCACTAGTGTCTTGTATAGCGGAATTATGACCTCCCTTTTCCTGCTGGTAATGCCCCTGCCTATACATCCCAGCATCCTATTTGCTTTACCTGCTGCCTTGTCACACTGTTTCCCTACCTTGAGGTCATCAGAGATGATAACCCCAAGATCCCTTTCCTGCTTGGTGCATGCTATATCCTCACCCCCCAACTGATATATTGTGCCAGGGTTATTGTGCCCCATATGCATTATCTTGCACTTCTTTGCATTGAATTTCAACTGC
The DNA here is from genome assembly GCA_016271365.2 of Neoceratodus forsteri. Taxonomy (NCBI): domain Eukaryota; kingdom Metazoa; phylum Chordata; order Ceratodontiformes; family Ceratodontidae; genus Neoceratodus; species Neoceratodus forsteri. Next base: position 1,569,659,700 of record CM057450.1, on the reverse strand, counting down.
CAAACCCCTGACCATTATATATATAAATATGGGGTTCCTTCATCCTTTATTGAGAATATACAATTGTTATATTCTCATGTTCTTGTCAAAGTTTTACTAAGAGGACAAATAACGGATGGATTCATTATTTCTACAGGAGTCAGGCAAGGATGTCCTCTTAGTCCTTTGTTATACCTATTCTCTATTGACCCCTTATTACAATTTTTGACTAAGTTGAATTTGAATGGACTGTCAGGGTGGGGAGCATTTGCTAACCTCTCAGTATTGGCCTATGCAGATGACATTTGTGGTTTCTTTTCCCATTATGATCAAATTCCTTTGTTTTTAAAGGAACTGGAAAGATATGTGATAGTTTCTAATTCAAAACTTAATTTTACTAAAAGTAAAGGGTTAATGATAGGCACTTGGGATATTAGTTCGTGTCAGGTATCAGGGATTACTTTTTCCAAAAAGTCAATAGTCATTTTGGGTATTAAGTTTGGAACAACAAATTTGCCCTTAGATAATTGGGAGCTAGTGCTATCAAAATCCCAGATTAAGGTTAGGAGATGGCAATTCTGGAAACTATCTAAACTTAAAAGAATTCAGATTTTGAAACGGTTTATAGTTCCTCCATTACAATATGTAGCATATATTTTTCCTCTCCCTTCTTCTCTGGAGACCTCTATGTATGGGATGTTTTTCCAAATGCTTTGGGGGAATAAGCTTAACCCAGTTAAGCATTGTTATACATATTTAAGTAAGGCAAAAGGGGGACTAGGTATGATTGAACCTTTAATTTTTTTTATTCTTTATTTATTTACCATACTGTTTGGTATAGTATTTCCTCCACTTCGGATGGAGTTAGAGGTATAGTAAAGCAGGTATTGAAGCATTATTTAACTGGGTGGCATGATATAGCACCAAAACTTCATTCAAGACTATATTTTCCTGACTATTTTCATCCCATGGCTCAAAAATTATGTAAACGGAAAATTTCCCAAACTGATATTTTGCATAATACCAGGAAAAATTTTTATCATCATTTATTGACTCATTTATATCCTTTAGAGACTAGTTTTAAAGATTGTCCCCTGGACCTTACTGGGCATGTTTTGAAACAACTTACTAACAAAAGGGTACCTGCTGCAATGTGGGAAATATTGTGGCTCACTGTTTATGGTAGATTAAATATTAGAGGTAATGCTAAGCATAAAAATCTGGCAGAAAAGAATTGTCCATATTTAACATGTATTAATTTAGAAGAAACCATGTCTCATTTTTTATTGACTTGTTCATATTCAAAACCACTTTGGTATTTTCTTAAAGATAAATGGCACATGGATTAGTTACTTAATTTGGATTATGATACTCTACTGCTGGGTCTCCTACCTACTGAGAATGTTGATTTTCATTTAGAAACATATTTAATTTTTCTATGTTGTTTAAGGTTCTATCTGTGGCAAGCCCGACGTCAGTGGGTTCTTTCCCAGAAAATGATGTCATATCCAGTATATAGTTTCTTAGTTGCGCAGGCAATGAATTCAGCCTATCACTCTTATTTATTACATTATTCAGGTGATAAATTATATCGGTGGCGGAGAGGCTTTCAAATTTTTATTAAATATAAGTGATAAAAATTTTTTTACCAAATTATAATATCATTCCATAGGTGTGTTTAAGTTCTATGATTTTTTTTCTCTTTTATAGTTCATGTTTATGTTAATTTTCTTTGATTTATGTTGAGTATGCATTATGTGAATTTCAATAAACGCCCCCCCCCTACTCTTTTCGAGAAGTGCCATGGGATCTTTAACATTCACCTGAACTACCACCAGAACAGGCAGATGGGACCTCGGTTTTAATGTCTCATCCGAAAGATGGCACCTCAGGAGTGCAGCACCACAGTGTCAGTATTGGGATTAAACCCAAGTGCCTGGAGTAGGGATAGAACTCACAGCTGTCTGATCTCCTGGCTTCAGAGGTGAGTGTGCTACCTACTGAGCCACTGACACTCACTGTCACTCAATGTCACTGCAGTATCCTTGGGACTTCCTCACCCCTTCATTGTCTGGTTATGCCTCCTCATCCTCATGCTTGTCAGGCTGCGTTATTGACACAACTTTCTCGAAGTCATCACAGGGTTGATCCTGATTACCGTCAGCAAGTTGACAGAGCTTTGTAAACTCCCTTGATGTAAATCCTAGCGTAGGTTCAATCTCAGGCTCATCAGTTTCATCAGGCAATGCAGGCATTTCTGGTTTACAGAATCCAGCTGTCATGAAACAGCCATGAATTGTTGTTTGACTGCCTAGGTTCCAGGACTGCTTCAGCAACCTGACAGCATCTAGGCGGGTTGTATTGCAAATGCACTGGCTTGTGGTCATCTCAGCACTGCAGTTGAGCACCTCAAGGGCCTTCTCTTGCATACACTGCATGTAATGCTGCTTTAGTGAGTAGATTACACCCTGGTTGAGGGGCTAAATTATTCATGTAGTGTTTGGGGGGAGAAAGAGTAGCTTGATGTTTTTGAAAACAGGGATGGCAGGGTGGTCACAGAAACTGTCAATGATCAGGACAATTTTTCATTGCCTTAGTTTTCAATCTCAAGTCCTGACCCAGTTTGCATGTTCCCTGACAACCATGCTGTCCTGTTCCATCTGTAGGTGACAAGGAGATGCTGCACACCATGGATGCATCATAGGACAGCAGACTTGCCAATGACCACAAGTTCCCTCTTCTCACTGCTGTTCATGTTACAGCAGGCTAGCAGTGAAATGTGTTCTTTCCCCCTTCTTCTGGCCCAGGACACTCTCACTTCTGAATGCCACTGTCCCACATCCCACACAATTAAAAAATGTGCCAGTTTCATCAGTGTTGAAAATTTTTTTGGGGTCATAACCCTACAACAATCCAGGTAGGACCTCTGTGACCATTGATCTGCACTCTCTGCATTGGCACACAGCTTCTCGCTATGTGTTTTGCAAAAGCCAATGTTATATATGGCTTTCCAGTGCCCCAACCAGCCATCAGAGGGAGTGAAATATGTCCTCACTAAAAGCTTCTGCCAACTGCTCTTCCTTCTTTGATAGGAGTGGGCCTGTTATAAAAGCACCATGCCTCTGTACATTCTCAAAACAGCTAAGAAGTGCTTCCTCCACTTCTCCATTGTTTCCCTCTCTTTTTCTTTTATCATTTGGGTTGCAGTTCAAGTGCCACTCAGACAGAATTTTCTCCCGTTTTCTCAACAAATCTACAGTTGTGGACTTAGGAATTGACAAGTGCTGGGACAGATCACACTGGCTCACTCGTATCAGTTCATCAATTTTTTTAAGCAGCTCCACTTTCTCTGCTAGAGACAAAGCTCTCCGTTTACAGCCAGAAGCAATTGTTGTCAGTCGTTTTACCGCTGCACACTACTGTATTGAGTACCAGCATTTACCATGGCTGTTACCAGTTCCTTTTAAATGCTGCAGTGTCAATCAGGTGATTGTCAGCTGATTTTGATACATGACAACCAGGCACAAGGCCAGAAAATGTCCAAAATAGCAGATAGGCAACGTCTGTTATATGTCATGGATTTAGCAATCAAATAATTTGAAATGGCAAATGGTTTTCGATTTCTGCCCATACAAACTGGCAGTCCATAATAAATGAGGACAGTAAAAGTGGTATTGACTGTATAAATAAAATTCAACCTCAGCACCAATTTGTCCTCCAGTGAGTGAGATCTTTGCCAAGAACACTCTGACCTTCATCTCTTAGTAGGATGGTGCAAGAAGCACTTCCTCTCTGCACAACAGAACTGCCTTCAATAGCCATAACTCAGCCCTTTTAGCAGCTAGTTCTGCAGTTAGAAAATAGAACCACCTTCAGACTGGTCAGTCCCTATGTACCCAGAGCAACCCCTGAAAACAGTTGCAGCACAGTCTGTACTGTACAGTTTACCAGCCTCCCTCCCCTAAGGGACATGCCTGTACTATCATCCTAATCTGACTATATACTTCCTTACACTTACTGCGACTCAGGCCTTAGGTTCTCATTGCCATAGAAAGTTACAATACTTTATGGATGTGGTCTCTGATTCTGTTTTGATACCTACTAAAGCATCAGACTTGGAAACAGAAGATGGAATTGAAGTTCTAATTCGTTATCTGACTGTAAACAGCAAACTTAGAAACCTCTCCCCCACCCAGTGACATGCCCATATAGGTCTTGGAGAAAAACTCTCCCCCTGCCTCCACCCTAATCAAATTCCCCTTACAGTAACCTCTCTGATGTGTTCAGATGGTAGCTGCTGGCTGAGTTGGTCCAGTAGGTCCCCCCACTCCTGGGTGCAGGCAGGGAGGTAGCTGGAGGTTGGTGAGTCCAGAGGCTGGCAGCAGTGCATGATGGTGGCTTCATCTCTTCCCTCTTCTACAGACTGAAGAATGGTGGGGTGTCATGACATTGAGCTGAACCTCTTCCCAGTAAGTTTTAACTCACAACACCCCTAAACATGTCCTGTTCCTCCTGCCCTAGCGCAAGAGGAAGACCCCCTCAGACCAATTCTGGCAACTTGGCTAAGGCAACAAAGGCAAGCAACATTCACACTACAGTTCTTCTGACCCCTTGCCATCCAGTATAAATGTGCAGTCTGTCTGACCCCAGACTTCTTTGACTTAGTGTTTTCCCTCTCTCTCCCCCTGAGTGGTGGCCAACTGAGAGAAAGCCCTGGGTTGCCACTACCAGATGTTTTACCCAGTAAAGTGTCTGGTAGTACCTGCAACCCAGGGCTTGCTCTTAGTCAGCCACCACTCAGTGAGAAAGGGAGAAGACTGGTTCAAGGATGTCTGGAGTCAGATGGACTGCACATTTGTAATGGAGGATGGGGGCAGAAGAACTGTGATGGTAGTATGGATGTCACTTTCCTTCCTACTCTCAGACTGCTGGCTAAGGGACCAGTGTCTGGAGGGAGTGAATGTTGTACGCCAAAGCTTGTTGAGGAAAGGGGGGGTCAACTTAATGTGATGACACATCACTGTTCCTTAGTCTGTTGGGGAGGATGGGAATGAAGCCACCACCATATATTGTTGCTAGTTTCTGGACTCACAAACCTCCAGCTACCTCCTTGTTTGTATTCTACAAGGAATGGGTTTACCCACCAGACAACTCCAGCAAGCATCTACCACCTGGCCGCATCAGAGGACTTAAGGTAAAGGAACAGGGGAGGAAAATTTTCTCTTGGCCCTCTGTGGGTATTTTTCATGGTGGGAAGAGGTTTTAATGATGCTAGGGTGGTATTTTTATGTGGAATTGGAATCCAATTCTGATTCTGGCTTCAGGTAGGGTTTCTGATTTGGATTATTAACATTTATCAGATGAAAAGAACCACTTGGTTCACACAGTGTACCCATATGGTCCCTGCCTAGTCTGTCTTATTAAATCTTAAATACCAGAACCCAACACAAATCAAGCAGACAAGATAGGCCTGGAGGTCTCCTTCTACAGGCTACTACTTATGTTCTTATATAAAATTCTGAATACTAAAATAGAAGTTGGAATTGGATAAATTTAGTTCAAGTCAGTAGATTCTGAGCAAGCCCGCACTTTACCCAAGATAAGAAGTGTACTGCCTCAGTCTTAGTTTTCTCAAGCCCAGTGTAGTAGTTACAGTCATAATATTGGTACACTCTACACTTTATCTAGGATTTACTAACTTGCCCTACCCTAGTAAGGGACTACACAGACTTCCTATATTTTCTAGAACAGTATTTATGTACAATGTGTCTCAGAAGTGTTCGTTCTTGGTAGGTGCAACAAAGGTAGATCTTACCAGGTCCCCATTGAAAAAGATCAGTCTTCCACTGACCTACTCCAAGTATACTCCCTTTCTGCTTCATTGTCCTAATGTGAGGAGTCACTCATGTGAGAGGTTGCTTGTAGTTAATGAATCCCATTTTATGAAGCTTCTAGTTTCTGCTGCCACTGGATTGGCTTACCTTCTCTCTGTGATCTCTGTGGGCATTCCAATTGCATACTGAGCCAAATATTTTCTCCACAACTTAGCCCTATTACAGTATCTAAGCCCTGCTACCCATTCCCTCCCTCCTCATAGTCATCAACAGAAGGAAAATAATTTTTCAGAAAACAGAGCTTTCATATTCTCACCTGTCTTAGTTTCTGCTGTGTCTGGACTGGCTCACCTACAGGATTATTATGGGAAGTACACAGTAGATTAAATGAGCATTATGATCTGCGATTCAGTTAATTCCACTTTTGGAGTATTTGACTTCAAAAAATAAGGCAAAAACTTCCAAATAAAGGGTGAGAAGTTAATTGAATTCCAGATATAAAACCAAAAATTAAATTACTTACAAAATTTGCAAGTATGAAGTCAGAAATGATAGACTTTTCTGAGAGAAATTGTATTTTACTACTAAAATTTTATAATAACTTCCATAAATTGGTCCTTCCTAGAATATTGACTTCCAAAACTGCAATCCTGGAAGTATTTTGACTTCAAAAATATTGGAATGGCTTCCGGATTTTGATCATGGAACTTTTAGACTTCCATTAAAAATAAATTTTATAATATTGTGTGTACATTTGTAATGCATCGATCAATTTATTATATTGTGCTTCCTTTTAGTGCATACATAGGTAGAACTAACAGTATTTTTGTATTATTTGTGTTGAAAAAATTGAAGTTGTGTGCTTTTCTTGCATGAGATGTATTTTATCAACTGTATGCTGAAATATATTTTCCTTTTATAATATAGTACAAATTCAGTACTTTTTTGATGCTGCAGTAAAAATCCCTTACTACTACCTGCACCATTTATTTATTTATTTAGTTTTTGTTAACCGGGTTAGGTGCACTAGCCAAAGTTGACTATTTTCAGGCACGACCCGGGAGAGTACATACATAAAATGAGATGAGATTATACAACACATAGTATATAGTACAGGTACATAGTATATAGTACAGGTACTGTAGGTTAGAATACAGATCAAGTCAGACAGTACCGAGATAATACATATAGCTATGCAGAGGTGACAAAAGTGACATTAGTACATGCAAATCATTTGCTCCACAATTACAAATTATCCCCTTTACAAAATCTAAGTGTAAGGTCCCTTTGTTGGGGTACCTGCCTAGATATGCCTTCATCTTCTCGGGTCCCTCTCTTTGAACTCTCTTCCCTCCACTGTCATGCCATGTAGCTCTATTCACTTGTTCAAGCATTCTCTCAAATCTCATCATGCTTCCACTGAGCTGTGTACATGCTCTAGGATCTGTTGACCAACCCCTCATCTCTCACCACCTTCCCCTCTCTTGCCCTCTTTCTGGGTTCCTTACCTGAGCCTGCTTATTCTCCATTTATTTATTATGCTGTGCTCTGGTGCTATGCAAGTCACACATTGATTGTCTGGTTGGTCTCAGTTGTAAATTTCTCACTGTGCCTGTATACTCTGTATTCAGTTATAACTAATTGTACCTAAGCTTTGCTTAGTTATCATTCTCTGACTTTTATCCCTATACTAGTTTTGAAGATGTAACTGAATTTACTGCCTGCGTGACATTTTGTTTTGTTTATTATGTACTGCATGTTAAGGTAAAAGTGTCTGTGTACACTTACCAAATTTGCATGGTCCTGGTGACTAGTCAGTCCAACCTGCTGGATTGTGGCACCTCTCGGCTGTGAGTATTCCCTCATGTAAACCCATACAAGGCTAGACATGTCCTCAGTTGGCAACTACTTATACACTACAGGAAATAGCAGTAGATAATAAATTCACACAGAAGAACACATCTTTATTAGGGCAGAAGAACACTCTGGGGGAAAGCAGGGTTAGTGCAATATGAAGTAATTCATTGCAGCTTGACTGGTCTACGGTTGCCCTTTGTAGACCCAGACTAATAATGCAGGCCGAAGAAATGTGTTAATATATATATTATGCCATAGCAGCAACAAACAATTCTGGTCAGCACTTCACTGTCAACAAAAATGCAGCACAATTAATTATGGTGCAAAAACTTTTTTTGTTTACTTAGTGAGCAACAAAAAGTGATAGCACAGTGCATACAAGGTGTGAAAATATTTTTGAAACAATGCAGCCTCTTTTTTTTAAGTCTCATCCGACCCTTCTTTGGTCAGTCACAGAAAAGCAATAGTGTGGAACAACTTCTGGGCTTAATTGCCAAATCCAGCCTTTTGCTGCTGTTGTTTGCATGTTTAGTCAGCATGTGTCACAAATCACAAATCAGGCAGTAAGGTAGAAGGGAGGACACCAGTAGCTAGAATGTTATTCCTTCATTGCGATTTCTTCTTTGCACCATTTTTGCTACATCCCAGTGTCTGGCCATGATCTGAAGGTATCCACGGAGATAGCTGATGTTCCTGATGTTATTACATCTTCATCAGAGCTATTGTTACTCTCCAATGGGGGCAATATATCCCTTACCAGTTTCTATGGTTACTATACACATCTTTTCTGTTTTCTCCAAAGTCCCAATCACCATAATGTAGCATCCATTGTGAGCAAATCTTTGTGGTGGTGCACAGTGTGAAGGTTAAAAAGATGTTATTTAAAAACAGCTTCTATATAATGTAATTCCTCAGAATTAATTTGGACAGATGATTTTATTCATTATTTTCTCCCGTTTGCCCACTTCGGTTTGTTTGCAGTTTACTTTGGTCTCTAAACCTTTATTTTAACTCTTTTTCATGTTTTAGTAATTTAATCATGGCTATGGCATCCCATAACTACATCTCTCTATATTTACATATTCTTGGTATCCTCAAATATAATCTTGTTTATTCCTTATTATACAATGGCAAGAAAATTTCCTGGACTCTGATTGGTCAATGTGTGCCTGAGACAGTGATGTTATTACACAATAACATCACTGTATTGCTTTTGGATGCTATGGATCCTACCATCTTGCTATGGATCCTGACCATCTTGCTATGGATTCTGACCATTTGGATTCCTTAAAATCATTTTTTTATTTTTATTTTTTTTTTATTTTGTATAACACCGAGCCATTGTATAATGGCAATAAGGCACTCCAGGGATGTGTGTTATCATGTAATAATGTCACTCCTGGGGTGGTGGAAGCACTCGGCTTCACCTCGTGCTTCAACTCACCCCAGGAGTGACGTTATTACACGATAACACACACCTTGTCGTGCCGTATTGCTTAAATAGCAACTTCTTGCTGCACCACCGCGTACTCAAGTGAACAATGCTTAATTTTCATGGTCATCATTGTGCACTATAAGTTGAAATGTACTATATGGCTTTAAGTTGTTGGGAAATCTTAACATGTATTTAGTAAACTAAATGCAATGGGGAATGCGGCCATGTCAATTCGCTGCACTCTATCCCCTGTCATATAACAACAAAAGCACCACCATGTACTCAAGATTTCTTTGCTTGCTTTCCATGGTATTCTTTACAACAAACTAGTTCTTGCATGGCTCTGCTATATACCACATTATACAATGGCAAGAACATTTCTAGTTCCCTGATTGGTCAGTGTGTGTCTTAGACAGTGATGTTATTGAACAATAACATCACTGTATGAAGTTCAGGCACACACATGACTGTTTCACATGAAGCCATGGTACAAATCACTGCATACAATTCTGCTTCCCCCACTCTGACCCTCATGCTATTCCACAGACTTGATATCTTCCTTCATAGTTTGGGCCACACATACCACCCATCAGTACCCTGTCTGTCCCGAACATGCCCGCTCTGCCCACAACACAATACATAGGTAAAACAGTGAACATAAAGTTAAAAAATCCAAAAATGAAAACAGTTTTCTCCCCACTCGCCAGCACGTGAGTGTGACTTCCCAGTGACATGCTTCCTCCCCCAATTGCAAGGCAGTGGCTCCCTGCTCACTTCATCCTGAAGCTGCATGCAAACTGCCATTTTCTTGATAGCCCCGTTTTTTGTCCCCTTCATCATTTAACAAAGAAAACAAAGTCCAAACAGCAGCTTCCAAGTCCTGAAGCCAAACCGCGATCCTCTAAAGCACAAGCACGATTCAAAACTGAAACACTTCCTGCTCTTCCTTACAGCAGATAACAGTTGGCCACACTAAAACTAATTAAAACAGTTACAGGTAAACATAAAATGAAGCCAAAACATTTTCCTTCCTGCAGCCGAAACCACGATGGAGGTAGCGTGGGCACACATCCAAACCGCTGCACTCACGCTCACTGGTCTTCCTATTTGGCTTCAAAAAATAAATGGCAGTGCTTCCAAACTGACCCACTTAAAACAACATATAATAGCATCACTGGTCGAGTGTGTGTGTGTGTGTGTGTGTGTTTGTGTGTATGGAGGGGCAATGTGATCACTGCTGACTAGAAAAAAACATAACAACAAGAACAAAAAAGCTTCAGTGACAAAGCAAGCAAGATGTATCGGGTGGCAGCACCACCTACTGGAGAAATAAAAAATTGTATATTTAAACACATGAGAGGAACTTTTTTTCTAGCAAACATGCTTCCACACTTAAAAAATAAGGAAAAAAAACTATTAAAACTGATTTTGTTTTTAATTTTTTCATTGTAAATGAAGTTGAGCCATTGTATAATAGCAATAAGGCACTCCAGGGTGTGTGTTATCAAGTAATAATGTCACTCCTGGGTGGTGGAAGCACCCAGCTTTGCCTCGTGCTTCAACCCACGCCAGGACTGATGTTATTACACGATAACACACACCCTGTCAAGCCTTATTGCTTAATTAATACTGTGTCTATTCTCTAGAAGCCAATTATAAATAAGATTTTTTAAGATTTTTATTTGGTTCTGGTTCTATTCCACAGTTTGTGTTCCTATTTTTCCTTAGTTTTTTTTTTTTTTTCTGTGTACAGTACTACTGGAAAGAACCATTAGTTTCTGGTCCCACAACCACTTATCCATTATGCCAAGAGAAAATGTAGTCAGGTAGCCCAAATTTCTAATGTTCTGCCTCATTTCTACTGCAACACAACCCTTTGTGAGAATAAGGATTTACAGACGTTATCCCTCAAATTCTTTGTAAATCAATATTAAACTATAATTTTTTATATTTTCTTAATGCATACAGTTTTTACATGGTATATTTAAGTGATAACATTATGTTTTAAGGAGTATACTCGCAATAATCGGCTTGGATGATTAAACACTGAGGCGGGCCGAGGTTTAGCCCCACAGTAGCCGTTATTAAGTAGTATACCCATAAACATAATGTTATTACTATTATACCACTAGAATTTGTGGTAAAGTTGTATCTTTCTGTAGAAATTAAATTTAAGTAGGAGCAGAGATAATATGTGCTCCAAGTGTCTCTGACCTGTAGTGTCACGGGAGCAACTAGGAAGGTATTTACCACTAACTGATGCTTTTGTGGGGCTATGTCTGAAAGTAGTAGTATGGGAGACTTACTGGTACATAGATTATTTGAAAGTTGGTCCCATTGAAAACCGAGTGCTACAATCCTTTTTATTTTCTGTTCTGAAATCGAATCCATGATTCTGGCCATGCGCATTACACAAGCTGGTAATGTGCATGTCCAGAATCACAGATTCGATTTCAGAACAGAAAATAAAAAGGGTTGTAGTGCTCAGTTTTCAATGGGACCAACTATCAAATAACCTATGTATCAGTAAGTGTCCCGTATAACTACTTTCAGACATAGACCCACAAAAGCATCAGTTAATGATAAATGATCTTCTTAGTTGCTCCCACGGCACTACATCTTTGAGACATACAAAGGAGGAAATAGTATGTACGGTGAGAGTTAAATTTGATGTGAGGTGAAATTTTGTTTTAGCACTGAAAAGAAATCAGGGGAAAATTGTACACATTTTAGAAGTGGGATTACACAGTTTGTGCCAGCATTTGAAAATTAGTTACACAGAGTGACAGTGTCTATGCATGACATTCCCTGTGACTGTGAGTGGACAGGAATGGAAGGGAATGTGGATAAACGACTGTAGGCATGGTTATAGATGAATAAACTACTGTGAACAGATGAATACACTACTGTGGGTGTGGCTATAGGTTAATAAACTACTGTGGGCATGTAGGTGGTAGTTTGTGGGACAATAACTTACAGTTTTCCTGTGTTCTGATTGGCTGAGACTAGAGACCTGTGGTATAATACCAATTAATAACAAAAATAACCATCTCTCCATTCATTTTTTAGCCTAGGTAGCTGTTAAATCTATTGTCTTCATTTAGACCTTTTGGGGCCATTGCTTCTAGTTCCTGAATCCAGAAACTGTCCCTTTGTTGCAGTAGTCTTTTTAGATCTCTGCCTCTTTTTGGTGTCTTAACTAGTTCAATCCCTACAAATTTCATTGATGCAGGGGAACCCTGTCCTCTCTCTTCATAATGTCTTGCCACTGCATATAATGGGTTGTTCACTCTAATTGCTGTCTTGTGTTCCCCAATCCTTGTTTTCAGCTCTCGCTTTGTCTGGCCTATATAGACCAAACCACATGGGCACATAAGCATATACACAATGCCCTTAGATTTGCAGTTGATAAACCCATTGATTTCATACTCTTTACCCATCCTTGGATTATTAAATGTCTTTGTGTTATTGGTATTATTGCAATGTGTGCAATTACCACATCTGTAATTACCTTTTGGAGCTTCTGGCATCCATTCTGGTCGTATGTTTCTTCGTTCTTCAAAGAAACTTTTCATCAGGGTATCTCTTAGATTTTTTCCTCTGCATCTTGTTATTCTAGGTCCTTGGTTTGCTATTTCTTATAAGCATGGTTCAACTGCCAATACACTCCAATATTTCCTTACAGTCTCTGTAACCCTTCCTGCATTTTTATTATATAGCATGCTGTATGTGATAATGTTCTCCTCTTGATGTTCAGCTTTTTTATTAGTAGTTCTCTTCTATTTCTCTTCTCTGTGTTTGTAACTACTTCAATTAGTATACCTCAGTCATACCCCTTATTCAGAAATCTGTTGCACATATTGGCCATTTCTTTTGTAGCTATCTGTACCTCAGAACAATTTATTTTAACTCTTAAGAGTTGTCCAAAGGGGATATTTCTTTTCAGATAATAAGAATGGTTACTTCTCCAGTGCAGGAGTGTATTCCTGTCTGTACTTTTTTATATAATGCTGTCTCCAGTTTGTCACATTTTTTATAAATCTGAATAACCAGATATTTTACTTTGTTTTGACTGTGCTCTTCCTTAAACCATAAATGTCTGTTACTGGAATTCAGATAATTGAAAACTCTTTGAATTCTTCCTCTGTACCTTTCCATAGGCAAAGTACATCATGTATAAAGTGAGCCCATAGTTTTATTTTACTTCTCCATCTATTGTTCTGTTCATTCCAAATGCAGTTTTTCTCCCATTTTCCTACATACAGATTTGCTAATAATGGCGCAAATGTAGTACCCATGGCAGTGCCATGGTGCTGCTTATAATATTGGCCAGTAAACAAAAAATAGCATGATTCAAGTGTAAACTTAGCCATTTCTTCTATAAATTCAGTCGGTGGAAACATTTGACACTCTCTTTCTTGTAATATCTCTTTTATTGTTGCTAGTCCTTCAACATGTGGAATATTATTATGTAAGTTCTCTATGTCCAATGTGGCTAGTAGACTCACCTCAGTCACATTTATGTCCTTTAACAGGTCTAATACATGTCTGGTGTCTTCTACATAAGAGCTTTCCATAGCAACAAATGATCTTAAAAAGTAATCCACATATTTTGAGAACGGCTCAGTAATCAAGTCTATACTGCTTATTATCGGTCTACTAGGGGGGCATTACACATTTTGGTGTACTTTCGGCAATAGGTAGATGGTGGGTCTAATTGGGTGGCTAACTGTAAGAAAATATTTTTCTGTTTTTGTTATCCATCTCATTTCTTCTGCTTTTTTTATAATTTCATCTGCCACTGTTTTAATATCCTCTGTTGGGTCTGTCCTCAGTTTTGTATAGTAATGTTCATTATCTAGCTGTTTGTACATTTCTGTTAGATACATATCTTTTGGCCAAATTACTACTGCTCCACCCTTATCAGCTTTCTTTATCAGAATCTCTTTGTTATCTCTTAACTCTTTTAAGCCCCTTTTTCATTTCTTGTTAAATTACTTCTTTCTTTTTGAGGACTCTTAAAGATGCCTTCCATTTCTTCACCATTTCACAGAAAATATTGATTGCTTGGCTTTGAATGCCTGGTGGTACGAAGGTGGGTTTTTCTTAAGGGGAGTCTTTTCCCTTTTGTATCTTATTTCTTCTTCTACTTGTTGCCCATTAACAAACCTAATTTCTGTGGTGGTAACATATCTTGGTCTTACTCTTTGTTCTACTGGATTTTTGGAAAAATGTACTTTAAGGTGAAGCTGCCTAAATAAGTTAAAGCTGCCCCATCCATGAATAAATTACTAAAACATGAAAAAGAGTTAAAATAAAGGTTTAGAGACCAAAGTAAACTGCAAACAAACCGAAGTGGGCAAACTGGGGAGAAAATAATGAATAAAATCATCTGTCTAAATTAATTCTGAGTAACCACATTATATAGAAGCTGTTTTTAAATAAACATCTTTTTACCCTTCACACGGTGCACAACCACAAAGATTTGCTCATGATGGGTGCTACATTATGATAAGTGGGACTTTGGTGAAAACAGAAAAGAGGTGTATAGTAACCATGCAGACTGGTAGGGGATATATTGCCCCATTGAAGAGTAACAATAGCTCTGATGAAGATGTTATAACATTGGAAACATCAGCTATCTCCGTGGATACCTCCATATCATGGACAGACACCAGGATGTAGCAAAAATGGTGAGAAGAAGAAATTGCAGTAAAAGAATAACATTCTAGCTACTGGCCCACCAGGCAAGGGGTTATTTATTATTTAACATTATGGGCAACATCGGGGATCAGGGCAGGTTGTGCTGCTAGCCACCAGGTATGTGCTGGGGTGGTGCACAGCTGCCCCACAGCTTGCTACAAACCATCCAGATGCATGGCCTGTTTAGTGCATGGGCAGGATTGCTGCAAACTGAGGGATTTCACTGCCAGGACCCTGTCCAGTAGGGAATCAGGTGCAGAGTCCCTGTTGCAACAGGCATAGATGCAAGCTGCCTTTTGCTGCAGCTTGCATCAATCAAGGGCCTTTTCAGGAATCAGGCCCTCAGTCTGCTTCCATGCCTCAGTGCCAATACAGTGTATTGATGTTGCTTACCTGTATTGGTAGTACTACCCTGGTAGAGGAAGATTGTTCCCCTAAGATCTGGTTTGACACCAGTTTCATCACTTACTGATTAGGTTGTCATCTTTGGTTGAAATCTGGATTGTAATCCTGACTCCCATAATATTCTTTTAACCTCAAATTTCACATGAGTGGGGATCCATGGCAGTGTGGTGCTGGAACAGTGAATCTACACCTATGGGTAAAGCACAAGACAAAAACTAAGTACAGGAAGAAATATGGTCTCTGACAGGTCTTAGGAGAACAGTCTTATTAGAACTGCTCCCCCCTCCCTCCTGGCACCATTGTGTTTAAAACTTTTAATGACTAGGGAGCTCCCTGCAAATTACTGGATACTTAGCTGCTGAAATGGGTCAGACCCACTCATGTCACAAGCAGCTGGCTGGTACTGGTGCACTTTAGCACTATTACTCAGTGAACTCAATTAAATCTCAAACCCAAAGGCCATGCAGCTGCAAAGTTGACTAAACCGCCAGCTGACCTAATTCAGATAAAGAAGTTTCTTCTATTTTAAGCAAGGTCCTGGTTGCAGGGACAAGCCCTGAGTTTACTCACAGGTTTTCTTATTAGTGAAACTTTCCTTCACTAGGGAGGGCTCCACTGACACAGCTTGCTGTGATCCATCTCAGTAAGTCAGTCTTTTCCGTTCTCCCTCTCCCTCTCTCAGTCTCCCACTCTTCAGTTGCAAGTGTGATGCAGCTCAGAAGGGCAGCTATCCTCTTGTTGATCAGATTGCAGCAGATCTGCACTCAACCCCCACATCCAGGAATCCAGACCCTCAAGGCAGTAATAGCCTGGTAATGGGCTATGGTACCTACTGGTGGATCCTGCGGCAGTCATGGGTGACAGTTCACCTCTCTCTATCTCTCTCTCTTTCTCTGGCTTTGTAATGGTGATGTTCAGCATCAGTGGTATGCTGGCTAGCTTGAGAATGCCTTGATTCTGTATCAGCAGGAAATCTGCAGGCAAACACTTTCAGTTTGTCTGTGCAGTAACACTTTATTTTAAAGTGTTCATTTCAATGTAACAAATCATTAGAGCCCCATGAAATTCTTTTTATTTTTTACAGTTTTTCTTTTTCTTTTTCTGGAATGTTGTGGATTTTTTTTATTCATTGAAAATGTAGTTTTATTTCTTGTTATCACATTTACATTAGTAAAATACCTCAAAATGACCTTATACACACTAGAAATCACATTCCTAATGTACTAAATCGTATTAAGCAGCATTATGCCATGGTCTTGAATGGTTCTGTGAATCAGATAATTCCACTGCCACTTCCTTGCAGGACCATCTCTGTGGTAACAATGGAGCCTAAACAACAACTGCTGCAAGCATTTATTTCGTTTTTGCCAAAACACAAATAATTTTGTAACTTTTTTCATGTATTTGTTTTCATTTCATTTCTTTTGTTACACGAGGTCCCTGCACCCTAATTGATACCCTCAGGGGTACACCGTAGACAGCTAATGTTTAGGCATAGGTTATACTAATACATAGGGCTAAGGGCATCTACCGTATAAGAGTAGATGTCAGGATATGAATGCATATTATTGTAACCCACTTTGCTTGCTAATGCACACACATTATACCATATATTTTCTGTCTATTTCTTACTTGTCAGATGCCAAGACACCTGTCCTTGAAGTAATTGTAATATGTAAGGCAACATCGCTATCCTTTGGTGATGTGCACCACTTCACCTTTGTTATGTAAGACTCTGTATATAGTGTCTTTGTTCTAAAACTGATGACTTTACAGAATTATATAATGTTATCTTGGACCGTGGAGCCACTCTAATTTAGCCAATAGGGCTCATCTCTGTAACTAGAAATGTTTCTATCTTTTAGTAACCATAGCAATTATCACAGGTATATAATGTTATGCACAGGCTTTACATCTCGGAGACCCGAGAGATCCCAAGAGACTACAGAGAAACCTCAAGGTGTAGGGAACGCTTAGCACTGGCTCCCAGTTCGTATTGGTAAGAACTGCTTAGGGCAACTGTGATTTATCCCTTTTGAAGTAATAAACTTGTTTATTACTCGAATGCAACCTGTTTGTGATTATTTGCATTCCCAATATTGCCAACAACCTGAAGGTGAGGTTCAGACCTCTTACACTTTTCATACCTTGAATTTCTTGTTATTTCTTATTGTTTCTCATTAAAGAAAAACACTGGTCTCTACTAATCATTTATTGCATGCAATAGGGTAATTGCAATGCAGTTTCAAGTTTGTTGCATTCCCCAAAAAACAAACAAACAAAAAAAAAACACCAACAGCTTTATCTGGTTCAGTTTCGGATGGTTACCATCTGTATCTCCTTCCCCCTCCCCCCAGGGATGAGTCTGAAAATAGAATTCTCTAGCCCTCCTTTCCTGGTCAAGAAAAACTAAAAAAAAAAAATACATTGCAGTTGCAATACAATTACAGTGTTATACTGTAACTACAGTGTGGTCATGCAACACTTAAAGTGTACCCATCTCTGCAAATAGAAACATAGAAACATAGAAGCTGATGGCAGATAAGGACCGCAAGGCCCATCCAGTCTGCCCATTTCTTTTTCTACCTTATGAATGTGTCATTGGCCTTTGCTCTGTCAATGGCTTATCTATTCATACTCATCTGTATTGCTCCCTTATGCCTATCCCATGCCTGTTTGAAGCCCTGCATTGTATTCATATCCTCCACATCCAGAGGTAGGCCCTTCCATGTATCCACCACCCTTTCTGTGAAAAAGAACTTCCTCACATTACCCCTTAATTAGCCTCCCTCTAATCTCATGCTGTATCCTCTTGTCCTTCTAAATGTGCATTCTGTCACAGCATGGGTCAGACACTTCCAGACAATGGTCCCACTCCAGCAAAATCCCACACAGATCTGCCTGAAGGTCAGCTCAACCACTATTCTTGTTGGAGGCAATGACCTATTCCATTGGCCTCTGAGTGGTGTTTTTAAACATTTATTGGCAGGTGAAATATTGACTGAATTAATTAGGTCCATCTGCATTCCATGAACCCACGTGGCTCCCTAAGTTCATGATCACTTCCAACTGGCAGGCACAATGCCCTCTAACCTTGTTGCTGTAGCAATGTGGGTCAGAGGCAGCCAAACATGGTTGCCATGTCATAGTCCCAAAGGCAGTCTCTACAAGAAACCTGATTCATATGAAGCATGCAGTCAAAGTGCCAAACAACACCCCAAGCTAGTCCTGTCAGGGTGTATACTCATGTCTGATTGAGTCAGGAGGCAGATCGGGCAATTCCTTCTCCAGTTGGTGCCATGGAAGGGTTGGCTTTATTAGTTGTGGTGTATGCCTTTGATGTTTGAGCAAGCAAAATAGTCTTAAGAAGAAGAATCAGCATTTATATAGCACTTTTCATACACAATGTATCCCAAAGCACTTTACAAGCAAATGCTAGACTGGTAGTGAAGTGACTGAATGTGTAGTGGCAGCCATATTGCCAAAGGCATAGTAATCTACGGTGGGGGGGGTGTTACACTAGCCCTCTTCCCCACTCCTTCACACCAATAAGTCACTAACAGAAAGATATGCATTTTACAGAAAATTAACTTTTAGGCTCTGTCTTGCACCAGCTCCTGCTGCTGCTAGATTTGCTCACCTGCCCTACATGACTTCTAAAGACTATCTGATCATTTCCTCTGCTGAAAACTGACTATCAATAAGCTAATTTACAAAATCAAAGCCCTTCTCCCCACTCCCTTGTTTCTCAAAGTCACCAGCAGAAAAGAGGTACATTGCAGAAACAGGACCCTGTAGTATCTTTCTTGCTCTAGCTCCTGCTGCCACTGGATTGGCTTGTAACCTACCTACATGGCCTCCAAGTAACTTACAATAGCATCCACAACCAAAAATGCACTCCATATATCTGGCCCTTTACAACATATTTGCCCTAATTCCTATACCTTCACTCCTCACATCCACCAACTGAAAGTACAGGAAAAGGCAAAGGAGAATGACTAGATGCATTGGCTGTAATAATAATAAATAGTGAGAAATAATCTTGCGATCGCAGGCTGAATTTTCAGCCACACATCAGAAACTTGCTGTGAGATTGTGCCGTATCCCAATTCCTTGATGCTTGATGTGATAAACAGTCAAGACATGGGGATGGTAATGAGAAGAGATATGATGCTGGTGGCAGCTTCTGCAGTGATGATGACACCGCAAATGTTGCAGACAAGCTGAGTAGTGATATAAATGCATGACTGATCAGTATACCTCGTTACATTACTAATGAATGCCACTGTGCTCCCCCACCTCCCTTCCAGTCATGTGTACCTCTTGGAAAGTTAGCCTGGTAGCATAATAGATATGGGAGCAATACTGGATGATGGAAAGGACATAATTAGCCTGAATTTTGAAGTATCCTTCCACCAAAAAAGGACTGGATCAGGGCTCAGACATGAGGTGACATTTATGTGCTACATAAACTATGTGGAATGGGGAAGTTGGGTCAGGGTGGGAAGGAGTTCTATAAAAAGACGTAGTCAGTTACTGGCTCAGTGTCTGTGGGAACAGGGAGGGAGGGAGGTGGAGGGCAAGAAATGACTGGTGTGGAGGGGATAGCCATGGGACTAGTCTGGTCAGCTCAATAGAACTAGAGTTTTTTCACAGATCATTTTGCCGAATTACCACACAACTATCACATCCCCTTTCTGTAGTAGAAATTCACAGTTTTTTGCCCTTGCACCCAAGTCCACCTCAATTTTGGCTCACTACTTCTCCAGACCCAGAAATATTATGTGGACGAAAAACATGCATAACTGATTCAAGATTTGTGTAAAATGTCATTTCTGAAGTTCAGTTTTTTGCTACACTCAAATATGGAATAAAGCAGCATATGCACAATCATATACAAGGTAGTGTTTCTACTGAGGGGTGATTTAATATCATAGACCTCCATAGCAAACCTCAAGAGGTTTCTGTGATGTCATCTAATCCCAAGATGGAAACATCATCTTGTCTGAGAATGGTTGCCAATACATTGTTTTGTGTACTATATGTTTATTTTAAGTCATTCACCTTTTTTCTAACTATGTCTTAAACTGGTCAAATAAACAGAAAACAGAGCAAATGGCAGTATAAGATTAAGAGCATTTAATGTGAATTAAGAAATAGTTACATGAGCAGGCAGCTTTCTACTGCAGTAGTTCATCTTTTAATAAACAGTTCACTTGTGGTATTTTCACTCTTGTTGATATATTTGCTATATAGAGTCTGCAGTATCAGCAAGCATGAGGAATCTTAATAAGCATGAGAAATGTTCTCCCTGACTAACCTACGCATCAGTAACATACATTGGTGCTACCAAAACCTGCCTGCAAAAATGGGACACCACCTATAATAGGTTCTATGTGATAAAGGTGAACACATAATCGTGAACACCAAAAGGGTGCAGGCACAACAAAGAAAGATAGTACGGTGCCCTGGGACAGGAGCGACTGAACCGGGTTGAGTTGAGTTTTAAAAAAAAATGTTACCACCACCACCGGGGGACGCAGGATGAACAATGGGGGGGGGGCATGGAGGGACACCCCATGCATCAGACAGATGAAGTCAGTGAGAAGGGGACACAGCAGGACTGGGAAGATCAATGAGAGGCACTGCCACCATGGGAGCATGGCCGGTAGGGGCACCATGGCCTCAGAGCAAGGCTGATCAATGAGGAGAGGTGTGCACATGATGGCTGCAGCAAGATGCACCATGGATAGAGACACTGGGATGTTGAATGGAAGATGGGACCCGGGGACCCACAGTGTGAGATGTGGGTATGGGCATTGGAGCACAGGACTATGCAGGTACTGGACGTGGATGCAGGCTGGCCAGTGGGCATCAGCACAGCAGGCTGCACAACAGACTACACCTGCAGCTGGAAGTTGTAGGTGAACCCATGCAGGTAGTCAGGTGGGGTGCACTTGCTCCGTTCTACCACGATCACCTCGATCCACCTGGTGAGGTCGCAGTATGTTGTCTTCTGGGATGCATCCCTGGACCGAGAAAGCAGCTGCTCCATGCAGACCTTGGTTAGGCATTGTTCCTCCAACAGGCAGTTGAGGAACCACCAGATGCTGGGGTGGCTGGCACCTAGCCTGGTGCTACAGCCACAGTGCCAGCCCTCCTCTGAGTTGTTAGTCCTTGCCAGGCCATTGAGTGTCAGTTGGTCCATGTTCCAGGCTTTGATGGGGAACATTGTGCACCTGTGTGCCATCCAACCCACCAGGTAACTGACCCACGTTGCCTCAAGGTATTCAAGGTAAGGCCTCAGGAGCTCCTCATTGGTCCTGTAAAGGGGCTGGTCAAGGAGGTCAGTGTATGCCCCCTCCTTGGCAGGCTTGGGTATGAATGTCGGGGAGAGGAGCATCCTGAAGTTGAGTGTGAACTCCTCACCCCTGTCATACTTGGCATGCACCTCAGGGTTCTGCTGGATCTTCTGCCAGACAGCTTGGCAGAAGTGGAAGAAACAACCCCTGAAGATGGCGCCTTCAAAGATGGAACTGAAGGCACACCAGGCTGCCCTCTTGAAATTGAGCAGCATAGTCTTCGGCTGCACCCCACCCACAAACTTGTAAACTTCACCAAACACCTGCACATATACCTGTTCAGTCCACAATGGTATAAGGATGTACACCACTGGTAACGTGACCCCCGCATGCAGCCCATGAATGGTGTACATTTTCCTGAACAGTGGTGGTGAGTAGTGAAATGTCCCATCCAGAAACCAGTAGTCACACCCAGCCAGGTACTGTATGGACCACTGGGTGCAAAACAGCAGGACATGGTCTTCAGAAGGCCCACTGTCATGCTGCATGAAGTTCCCCCCCCATTGACCGTGTATTCTGGGGGTATCCTGAGGTCACACAGTGATGTTGGAGTGGCAGAGCACCCCCTAGTGGCCTGCTGCATGGTGCGCTTCATCAGTGGAAGCACTGGCAGCCTATCTGACACAGCATCAGGCACACCAGTTGTACAGTGGACAAGCACCCGGGATGTGTTCTACACAGTCATGTGTGCCTGCTCAAGCACGTGTGCCCGGACTTCATGGACCCCCACCTCCCCCACATCAGGGACATGGTTATGTGGCCATATCATGAACACAACATCTGTATTTGTGGTCCTGCATGCACCTCCAATAAACTTTGCTCTTCATTTCCTAGTCACACCGGTACACGAAGCCCCAGTGTGCTAGGAGTGGCTTCCCCTTCTGGGTTTCCAAAAAATAGACCTTATCCATAGTTCAGGTCACCGCTCCATAGGAATTCCTTCATTTCTGCATATTGTCCCTTAAAAGGGATCTGTGGGGCTCATGTAGCCGCTCACACGTTGGCATCTGTGCAGGGGCGTAGTTTGCTATTTTAACAGGGGGGGCAAAGTAATAAAAAAGTCCTGATTTTCGCATATCACGACAGTGAAGAGGGCAGGTGGCTTGCGTAATGCAAACAAATCAACCAGCATCAAATAATGCCCAAAAAACATTTAAGACTACAGCTGAATAACTCCTGGGAGGGACCAGCCCAGGCCAAGTCAGAGCACTTCCCCACCCCACCAGTTTTACTGCAGCCTGCTCTCGGCCCATCTCCTCCTGAGACCAGAGTCGAAAAACTGACTAAGATCTGTTTTGTATTCAGTTCTTCGTTCTTCTGCCTTGGGAGTGAGGACTTACTTGTAAATTTGAAAATATGTAAGGAACTTAACTTCCTTCTCAAGAGGACAGGACCTCCCCTCAGCTTCAATTCAAATCAGTCTTGACCTAATTTTTCCCCCACCTGAACCTCCAGGTGGATAGCTCACTAGTCTCTCACCCCCTTTGCTGCTTACATAACCCTTCAAGTCCAGCCCTTATAGTGGATCCTGAATTCTTGAAATGTCTGCTTGAGCTAGCCCTCCCACCCTTGAGGAGTGCAAAAGCATGTTTCAAGGAAGTAGCAAATGGCTGTGCCACCTCAGTATACCTATAAACATGCATGGTATGGGAAACATCCCAGCATATGCATCCTCACAGCATGAGCCCTTATTTACAAAGATTACATAAAAAAATGCGATTATGCAATGACAAGAATGAATGCTGGCCTCTGATTGGTCAGTCTTGGCCTACGCCCATGATGTTATCCCAGTACATCCGTTTCATCACAGGTCTAGCCTCAGCCTCTCCGTGAACCTCTTAATGATTGTTAGCATTAGTGTTTTTTTTGTATCTTCTCTTAAAAATATTTTTCCATACCAAATAAAACATCTTTAAAATAAATTTTTTTAATTCTGTATAACAACATGCCATTGTATAATAGCAATAATGCCCTCCAGGGTGTGTGTCATGGTAGGATAATGTCATGCCTTATGTATTGGATGCACCCATGCCCAACCACCTGAGGCATGACGTTATCCCAGCCATGACACACGCCCTGTCGGGCATTATTGCTTACTTGCACCCAGTGTTAACACTTTTCTTTGTTATAACCAAGTTAATTCATTAGTCTCCCATCCCATCCCGTATTATTCAATGTCACATGCCTGAATCTGGTTAGGTAAGGTAAGCAAAGAGGATAATGCTCTCCTCAAGCAAGCAAGCAAGCATTGCATACATAAGCATGGGACTTGCTGATATCCCTCAGGGGGTGCTCTTAACAAGCATGCTGATGTACCTGGGACAGTGCAACAGAACAATGTAAATCCCCCTAATTGTTCAAGATGATCACGGGCATGGTGTGGTCACACCACAACCCCTACCACTCTCCTCCCCATGGGCTCCTAAGGAATATGTATCTCTGTCCATGCCCAGGGTTACACAGCCCCATCCAAGCAAACACGGACTGCCCTGGCACAAAAGTGGTCGCATCACATAACCTAAGAGAACAGACGCCACAGGAAGTTTGCTGGAACAATGACTCCAGATACCTGTGCACAGCCTCGCAGGATCCACCCTGAAAGGTAAGTACTTGGTTGGTGGTTTTTAATAGCATCGCCTATGACAGTGTGTGGTGGGCCGGTTGTGGTAGCCCAGGTTGCCATGGATGCTTCCCCCCCCACAGACTACTTCAAAATCATCTCATCTGACAGTTTTGAAGGGCACAAATGAAACATGGTTGCTTCAGTTTGATGTGGTTTAATACAGTTTTTTTTTCTCCGAGCGTGTGTCTCTATTCTTCTACACACAGACACAGACAGACACACACACCACCGAAAAATTTACTTTTTTTATGCCGTGTTTACATTCAGGATAGAGACAGGGTAAAGCAGGTCCAGGCAGTACAACACAGTAAATGAAACAATGCATTTTACAATGCCCAACAAACCACCAAAAGACCACAAAACAATGGACCTTTGCCCTGCCCTGGTGGGGGGAATGGCTAGGTCACAGGTCAGGGTTCTAAATGAGGAGGAGGGACCACAGAACATCTTGTCCAACCACACAGTAAGGTGAAACTACATAAACATGCACAATTCTTATACTGTAGGATTTCATACTTTCCAACAGTTCCTAATTTTGACACAGAAACTTATCTTTAGTGCTCAGAAGCCCCTTGTACGAGGGAGGTAAGCATGGCATGGACCCAGCAGACTGGCATACATGTTGAAAAAAAATATTTCTGTGCCAGTATGCCAGTCCACCCCTCCCTCCTCCATCACCAGTGGCCAGAACCATTTTTTTCAGCATGTGTACCAGTCCGCCCTGGTCAGCACAGCAGCATAAAGCTGGCAGGGCAGCAGAAGGCACAGCAAGCAACAGTGAATTAAATGTCCATGTAAAAAGCTACAGCCCACTCTCCCCACCCCAGAACTGCAAGACCACTATCTCCACCCAGACTGGCCAGCTCAGCTACTCTCTGCACCCTGATGGACTTGCACAGCCACTCGCCACACTCTGTGTCCACCCCACCAGCACAGTCACTCTCCCCACCACACCAGCACAGCCACTCTCCCCGCCCCACCCAACCAACACCATTTCCAGCTCCATTTATCTGGTATCCTCTCCAGGCATCCAGGTCTGTGCCTCCCCATCACAGGCACACAAAAATAAATAAAACCACATTTTATACTGCATTTTGTTTATGTTTTTTTCTTTGTCTGGAAAGAGAGATGTTGAGCTACCGGTCAGAACAGTTTGCCTGGTATATAATTACAACACCGCCCCACTGACACAATGCCAGTGCCTCCATCCACCCACACAATGCCTGTATCCCCAGCCCCACCCACACAAATGACCAGTGTCCGCAACACCACACACACACTGATGACCAGCAGTGTCCCCAACCCCCAACACACACAATCAGCAGTGTCCCCAACCACACACACACACAACCAGCAGTGTCCGCAACCCCACCCATACAAACAACCAGTGTTCCACCCCCCCAAAAAAAAATCATGGCCAGTCAGTAGTCGCTATAACAATAGCCAGGTAGTAGTATAATCATTTCTTTAGGGTGCATGTTTTAGTGCAAGATTTTTTTTGCTAGTCTTGTAAGACCGTACGGGGAAGAACACAAAAAGCTACCCCTTTGGTTATGTTTGCCAGGCAATGAAGACAGTGAGAGCAAGGCTAAGGAATCTGTCTGTTTCACCCCTCCACAGTGGATGATTGGAGAAATCAAAAAAAGTGAAAGATTACTTTTACAGCCAGGTAAAGGATGAGGGGGAAATAATGTTTCAACATTTACTAATGTTCATATGCTAGCTGCGGGCACAGGTCAGTGAGATACAGCCCTTGACAGATAAAGGATGAGGTGGAAATTACGTTTTAACATTTACTTATGTTTATATGCTAACACCCAGTCAGCAAGCACAGAATGTCCCCCTTCCTAACCAACATGGACAGTCCACCAGAAACCCAGTCAGCAAACATGGACAGTCCCCCCCTTCACCCCACCTACAAGGACAGTCCCCTAGACACCCAAACAGTCCCCCCTCCCCACCAGACACCGGCTAGCGAGTAGAATGCCCCTCCCAACCGACAAGACAGTCCCACCAGACACCCAGGCAGCCAGCAAACATGGACGGTCCCCAATATCCCACCAAGGACAGTCCCTACCCCCTACACACAGCTAGCAAACACAGAATTTCCCCCCCCACCAATATGAACAATTCTCCCAAACACCTGGCAAGCAAACATGGAGAGTTCCCCCTCCCAACAACATTGATAGTCCGCTCTAGACACTTGATCAGCAATCACTGACATTCACCACCCCCATAAGCCAACATGGAAAGATCCCCTCCAGACAACCGACCAGCAAATAGTCCCCCCTCCCCACAAGACACCCGGCAGGCAAACATGGACAGTCCCTATTTTCCACCATCATGGACAGTCTCCCCAGACAAATGGCCAGCCAAGTCCACCAAACAATGGCTAGTGTCACCACCCCACCATCACAGCCAGCGTCCCCACATCACCATGACCTGTGTCTCCACCCCACCAGACCCCAGAATAGAAAACAGACTGTCCCCCAGCCCCACCAAACACTGACTGCCCTTCCAGTCCCAAACACTGACCACCCCAGCCCCAAACACTGATCGTCCCCCCCAGCCCCACCAAAAGCAGGCCCTCCCCCAGCACTAAACACCGACCATCCTCTCAGTGAGTCAGCCCCAAAACACACAAACTGTCTCCCCCGACCCCAACCCCACAAAACAGACCATCCCCCCAGCCCCACCAAACAGACCATCCAGTGAGTTTCCCCAACAAACCCCACCACACCAGTAGCACAGTAACTGAGTGTCCCCACCCCACCAACATGACCAGTGTCCACACCATACCAAACAAATAGGCCCCCCCACCCACGCCACCAACATGGACAGCCTCAACAGCCAGCAAATCCCCTCCCACCCAAAGAAACACAAGCTGACAGCAAATCTTCCACCCACCCACAAGACATATGGCCATGGCCAAGACAACCCCTCCCGCAAAAGACTCATTTCTGGGATGTGAAAGGTATTAATTTCCATCAACCAGCTTGCAGCACAGTTACTCACCAAATCAGTAAGGGCACAGACAGGGCAGCATGCAGCAGGGCACAGCAAGGCCAAGAAGGCAGGTCAGGTAGCCGAGTCTCTCCCAACAGTCCCATTCCTCTCCTGATTAATCCCCCGACAAGACAGTAACTCATTTTTTCTGACACCAGATGAATGTGTCGCATTATGGGTCTGCTACAGCCTGCATGACAGCCGGCTTCTTCACTGTTCTGGGCCTGGCTGTTCACTGACCTGAATAATCCCTCTCAGTGGACCGTGGAACTGGAGGGCAACGGGCATGGTGTGGAACTCACTGACAACATGGTAAATCTTTTTCTGGCCTGCTGGACACAGGAGCTGGGTGTGCAGGAAAGCCTGGCTATGCCTCAGACTCACTGTAATTGTACTACTCGTTCCTCCGCCTGGTCTGTCCGGTGGTAGAGGCCTTGTGGCCGCAGGCCTCCTAGGATCTCAGGAATGGGAGGCTCAGGTGGCAGTGGGAGAGCCCAGAGCACAGCTAGCTGAGCCGAGAAACAGACAGTAGGTAGTCAGAGGACTTGGGTGAGGTATATTTAAACTGGGCTGTTCAGGACAGGAGGAGGGTAGGAACACTAGACTGACTGAGACACTGGTAACACCTGACAGACAACCAATGACTGCTGCTCAACATCCTTGAATAGCTATCTCTCCTCAGCCCTATGCTATATGGATGCTGCTGTTGCTTCTTCATGGAAGGCACACAGACAACTAAATGGCACCACTAATGAAGTACTGCTCACGCGATGGCGCCAGTTTGCAGCACTCTCTGATTGGCTGTAACATGCAGACTACTATGGTTGCAGGATTGCAGCCAATCAGAAAAGGGGATAGTTTTTGTTTAAGAGACACGGCGCCGCACCGCCACCCCCACTCCCTCCCCCGGAGAGGTGCAGGCAGTCCAGGCATAGCCCTAAACCCATTCAATATTAAAAGAAAAAAAAATGATAACTGGAGAACGGTGGCTGGGCTCCTAAAAAAGGCCTGGTCTAATTTCTCAGGGGGGGCAGCTTGCCCCTCTGCCCCCCCACAATCTACGCCTATGAGTCTGTGTGTGTGTGCGGACCACACCTGCGGTCTTGCTGCATAACAGGGTCTGCGTGCACTGGGTGTGAGGATGTGCAGAGCAGACAGCGGAATGAAGGCTAATGGTACTCCATGGTGAGTACTTTATTCCTGCCTGTGCAACTGTACCAGAGCAGTCCCCTTACACTGTACCTGCCCAATTGTCCTTGACCCTGGCTAGCGATGTCCATATTAGTGGGGAGGTTCCAAACTCTTACCGCACAATGCAGGTTTCAAAACCACACTCGTCTTGTCCAGCACACTAGTATTGCATCAGCGGTGTGTGTCCATGCACTGCAGTATGTTGCTGGATCGGCAGCAGACTTGCCACGTGCACCTTCACTGTGGTGGGGGAGAGAGCTTGCAGACATCAGTAGGTGCTCTGGAGGCAGAGTGGGGGCACTGGGGAAAACTCACTGGGGGCTGTCATGGTGATGGTGGTGGTGGTGGTGGGGAGCTGCAACTTCGTACCCTGTACTGCACCTTCACATTGTCTGCTTCTCCCCCCATTAGTTTTCATCATTCCTGGCTGCTGGCATTTTTTCTCCTTCGCCCTTTTTTAGCTCACCATGATTGTTGTCACCCTATTGCCCATTCACTCTATTCACTGTCGCCCTGTTTCTGGATTGTGGTTCTGATGCCTACCCTCCTTGCTAATCAAAGTTATGACATTCGCTGTTATGGGACATTCCCAGTTCTTGTAGTAACCAACATGTATTTGCCCTTCTCCTTTTAACCCTTCCTCATTAGTCCTTATCACTGGATACCCCTATAATAATATATGCTGATTTGCCCTCTCCTCTCACCTCCTTATGCATTAGTGTCAGTTATACAGCAGACTAAATTGGCTCCCACTTAAAGATCATGGGTACTATGCCTTCAGTACTCTGATAAATTGCATCATTTGGTCAGGTACTCCCTCCACTTTAGCTAGCATGCTGACTCCCAAAACCCACACTATATTCTTTAATCAGGTGATATGACTCTTTTGTCAGACTCCAGATGCAGGATCAACATAGGCTCTGAGGCCTTCTACCTCCTTGCCCCTCAGTACTGGAACACTCTCTCTGCACCCCTTCGGCACTCACCCAAACATTCCAGTTTCAAGCACAAACTGCATAACCACCTCCTAGTCTTCAGCCTATACACGTTTCTTCCCTCCTTGAGGCTCCCTGTAGTACCCACCAGCACCACCTCCTATCACTTCCATGGTTATTCATTAGTCCTCAACTCCCTCTGCACCCTACCCCCCCCCCACTGGTTCATCATATGTTGCCCTTTGGTGGTGACGTACTACCTCAGGCCTTTGTACCATGTTTGCTTCTGAAGTGTTTAGTGAGGTTGATGCCCATTTTGGGTTAGATATGTACCTCTGTATTGCATTTTATATCTGCTTGTTGTTAATTTACGTACTGCCATTGCTTTGCAAAATTGTTATCTCTATTTATGTATTGCCATTTCTATGTAAAATTGCCATCTCTACTTATACTGTACTTTGGATATAATGATAGTACCTGACTCCAGGTGTCTACATATATTCTTTACCTTTTGTAAGTTGCCTGTATTTTTGTATCCTACCTTTGTAGTGTTTGCCTGCATTTGTGTTGTACTCTTCCGAGTTGTGCCTGAAAATAGGCATTTCTGATGTCCACTGCACTTACCGGTTATTAAAAACAAACAAACAAATGAATAAATACCTAAATAAATAAATATATGGGATTCTTCACTGTACAGTCATGACGTAGCTCCAGTGTTACAACAGCATTCTGACATCACCACTATGGTACAACAGAATATGGAAGTATATGGCTTTCCCTACACAACACTGAACCATAATTGTTGCATTATTATTAAAGGTCTGGGGTAAATACTTCGATAGAACATTCTGTACCTTAAGTCTAACAGATCCAGGGTTGTGAATTATACTGCCATCTACTTGAGCGCCACTACATCTCCTATACATCATGAGATTTATGTAGATATAAACCTTTTAAGTGTGTACTGTATGTGTGCCTAAAAACAAAATTCTTATCACTCAGTGCTGATGTTGCAATTGCAATGGTGATGCACTGCATTTATCACGTATTTGCAACCCTGGAGGGTTGGTTCCATTGTATTTCACAGTAAACGTATTTGCTACAAAGGGAATCCACAGATAAAATGTATACTTCCCCTCTGTCAAGCTCACAGAAGAAGATCAGAAAGTCATTTTTTACAGCCCAGTAGTGATTCTGTGATACATGGATTTGATTATAAGCCTCAGAATGTTGTGTGTGTATTAACAGCAATGGGAGCTTCAAGGGCATTATCTCACAGCAAATGCTCTCAGTATTTTGAACTCCACTGTTTGTTTAAATCACATTTTCCCCAGCCAGTTCCAGTGTATTTTAATTTACAATAGACATAAAATGTTTATCTTTATTACTTTCAAATACCCTTCTGTATATTAAGAGCCTTTTCCTTTGGAGCAGAACCTTGAACTGCTAGAAAAGGCATTATCTCCTGATAAATGTCATAAGATATGCCCCCTGTACTCACCGCTGTACAATGTCTGAAAAGCTGGGCTGATCAAATTTGGACCTCAGGCACACAAATCATATGACTCAATTGAGTGCAAAAGTTTGGTCTAGAAAACTCCCTGTCAACTTCTGTAATTGGTTTATTCCAGCAATAAACCCCTCTTAACAGTTAACATCCCATCTTGCTAACAGCTTGCATTTCCCACAGTGTCAAAAGAAGTTATGGTAAGCAGCCATCAGCTTTCCACTTCCCCATTCTGAAATAATCTACCATTTGACTTAATTTGCTTCACCATAGAGAATACCAGTCCAGCCAGCCTCAAAGATAAAAGCAACGCAATTAAGTTAGTAGCCTGTTCCAATCAAGACAAGACAAACAACCAGAAAAGACTGGAATAACAGGCCCACTCAACACAACAATAGTGAACCATAATCTCACTATTTTTGCACCTCCACTGTATTTTAATATATTCTTATTTTAATGATTCTGCATTTAGAACAGTATAACATTTTGATTCATAGACAAAACCAGTAAACCCTAATAAAGGAGGATAGTTTCTCCAAAACGTTGGTTGTGGCACAAGTTTGCTGCTTGGTGTCTGTGTTTTAAAAAAATAAAATGCAGCAGCAATTAAACTATAAATTGTTGTGGTGAGTGGGCCCATTATTTCAGTCTTCTTTGGTTGCTTAACTTGCTCCCTCAGACTCCGTGGCCTTGACATTTAAAAGTTTAGTGCCTCTCCACCAGGATTACCTCTTTGCTAATTTTGAACAGTAAGGCCAGCAGCCTGTTAGTGTGGTTACAGCTATATTCAAAAAATGAAAACAGTACAGAACTAACATGTCTGACTAGGAGCACTAACTGGTGCCTAGTGCCTACAGTGGTGCCTAGTGTCAGGTTCTGTCATTTCTAGTCATGTCAATCAGGATTTTCTGTGAAGAACGAGCAAGACTAGACAGAGTGATCACTTGCTAATTAGTTGGCTGAATTTAACTGCATAGTGTTTCCAAACATTATGACTAGTCATCGGTAAGGACATTGTTACAGTATTGTCATGAGTTCTCATGATATTTAAGAACCTGACTCTGAGCACCACTTTATGCTAATGAATGGTCAAGTCTGCATAGTGGCACACTGACAAATTCAAATGTTTTCTGCAGCACTAATGGGCTAGTTAATGCTGCTGAAAATCTACTTTTACAACCACACACAGTGGTGCAGTGTCATCCACCCTCACATGATCCCCACAGGCATGTCATTTACAAGCAATTTCTGGTTGTGTAGTGGCCCACCATCATTCAATTCCTATAGGCATGTTATTAGTTTATTTTTCTGATTCTGTCTTTATCCTCCTGCTTAGTAGGCCCACCATCTGGCTGGACAACTAGGACTGTCACCCAGCTTACCCCAGTCCTGCCTGTCTCCATTTCTCCATGGCTTACCACTTATGGTGGGGGTGGTTGGGAGCTTTGATACCTGCCACAGTCCAAATCCACTTAGAACAGGTTCCTTGGTTGCTGGTGTTTGTCCAGCAGTGGGCCAACATTTCATCCTGCCTGCTGGCTGGGACTGCTGGATACTGCTTATCCAGTTTTTCCTGTTCCCACCCCTTAGGAGGCTGGCAGATGAGGGTGTGCATGGGCAAGCATACACACAAGTATGTGTGACATGGCACCAGCCGATATCTTCCCACCCACATTAAGAGTCTCTGACTGCACTGCCCCCTGTTGTTACCCAGGAAGCAGTATTGCAGTGGAGTCATCTGTTCTCCTTCCCTCCCAGAGGAGGAGAGCTGCAGCTCAGAGACACACAGAGTGTGTGTTTGCTTAGCATGCAGAGGATCAGTAGTTCAGATCCAGGTAAGCACATGGTATACTGTATTTTTCTGCAAGAGACACAGTTCTAATTTAGGCAGTTACTTAATTTTTTTTGGGGTGGAGACAGCAGAGGGTGGGGGGAAACAGAGTCATGTCAGCGGAGAAAGAGGTCACAAGTGGGGTGCCACAGGGTTAAGTCCTGCTGCTGGTCCTTTTCAATATGCTCATCAGTGACATAGGAGAAGGAATACAAGGCAAGATGTTTCTCTTTATAAATAACGCAAAGCTCTGTGGCAGGGTAGACAGTGAGGAAGAGCTAGTGAGTTGCAGAGAGACCTGCAATGATTAGAGAGATGGTTTAGTTAGGCAGTTCAAATTCAGTGCCACAAAGTACAATGCACATAGGGAACAAGAACCACAAAAAAGAACATTGGATAGGAGGGGACGCTACCACTTAAGATATGGGTCTGGGACTCATAAGCAACTCCTTAAAAAAATCTAGCTAATACAACAAGGCCTACAGCAAGGCAACCAGGATGTTTGAGTGTATTGGGAGGGGATTTGACAGTAGGAGGAAGAAGGTAATACTGCCTCTATATAGATCACA
This sequence comes from Neoceratodus forsteri, assembly GCA_016271365.2. NCBI lineage: Eukaryota > Metazoa > Chordata > Ceratodontiformes > Ceratodontidae > Neoceratodus > Neoceratodus forsteri. Next base: position 1,569,626,463 of record CM057450.1, on the reverse strand, counting down.
CGTGAGGCCACATCTGGAATACCAGTTCTGAAGCCTGCACCTAAGCAAAAAACTAAGACGTGCATGCCTGGAGTCATGACTTTACATTGTGCACCTAAAATTACTGCTGTTATAGTGCTCGTTTTGATAAACAAACTACTTTGTGGCACTCAGGATGCTGTATGCTGTCACAGAATGCCTTTAAAATATGTTGGTTGAAACAAGTCAAACTCTGCAAAGCATGATTTTTTCAGCCTTCCGGTGCCATGTTTAACATGCAGGCACCTAATGAGTGGTCTTCTGGGGTTTCAGTTTGGTTGGGGAAAATATAAAAATAAGTACAACAAAGGGCAAATCACACAGTTAAGTTCAGCTGGCACTTTAAATGAGGAATCAAGTGCTAGATATGGCTAAAGCTATCGTTCTGCCAAGAAAGTAAAAAATGCAGCTAAAAGCTGACAGTGTCCCTTTAATGGGAACATGTGGGACAGGATCAGAAAGAAGTAAACAAAGTACATGCTGCAATGTGAAGGGGGACTGTGGCTGTAAATACAGCACCAGCCATATTTACTGTGGGTCCACAACAGTGGTAATTTTTATTAAATATGTAAAAAACTAGAGCTCATTTAAAAAAAAGAAATAGTAGATCTGGAAACCAGAATTCAGGCTGCTCAAGCAGAGCAAAAATTTAGAATTTTGAAAATCACTTCCTGGTTATCCAGTACTGCCGCTTTAAATGTAAATAAAGAAAGGGGATGACAGCATAGTTAATTCCCCTTTCTAAAGTTTTTCTTTTCCTTGTTCCTCTTCACTGCGATACAGTGCCTAAAATAATAAAAGAAGAAATAAGAGATTCTAGCACTTTATGTGACTCTTCGTGAGAATAAATATATAAGGCCTCACTTATCCAGCCTAGAGGCAGTTGCAACCCTCTGTGACTGTAAGTTCTTAGTGCAGTATAGAGTAGACAGCTTCAGTCTGGCCAGATTTGTATGACTGACAGGAGAGTTGTCCCTAGGAACAGGGGCCGGTCTGAAGGAGGGGACACAGGATATTTGCATATGTATCAATTTGTCACTTATTTTTCAGAAACAACATTTTCAAATGGTGAGACCCTACCTGCTACATTGTGTTTTATGTCACTCGCTATATGTTATGCTTAACCATAGTTTTTTTCCTTTCTGTTGACCGACTAAGGATGCTAACTGGTTTAAGGGACAGAGTCATTGACCATGGAGAGGGTATACAAAGTCCAAAGAAAACAAGGAGAACTCAGATTCTCTCAGTTGCCATCTGTCCTGACTGAGGTAGGATCTCAGCCCTCTCTTGTTACAAGGAGAGGTGGAGTAGGAGAGATCTGGGTGGGGTGACCTGACTGAGGATTACACCCTAAGAAGGAATTGCATCAGTAACCCAGCTTAAACCCATGTGAAATGGTCCATGAAATTGCTTTCTGCTCAAGTGCACTAAGGTGCTGTGAACTTTGTTTTGTTTCTAACCCTTTATTTTCTATTTCTTTTTTGTTTATAATTATCCTGATGTATTTGAAAATAAAACACACTGAGGTGTGTTGCACCTAAATCCTTGCATCTGTGTTTCCTTCTACACATTCACCCCGTGATATGGATGTTATTTCTTCTATTCTCCACACCCTCTGCTCAGTTCCAAAGGAACCTCACCAGTCACTTTAGTTCTTGGATTCAGGCTTCATGACTTGAGTCCTTATCATCTATATAAGATAAAATGTGTATGTGTTCCACTGCCTATTTTGCAGACATTTGACTTTTTCTTGCAGGTCTGCTGCAGAAGACTTGAAGGTTGAAATTTCATTAAGAACCTGTTGAAGCATCCCTTGATTACCAACTCATTGCTCTCCAACATGGCAGCCTCTGGGGCTGCTGCTGTAGCAATGAGTGCTGCTGACAGGAATTGTCTCTGGCTGCCAACTTCATTCAGTGATTTCTCTGCCCAGAAAGGTCTAGAGCTTCATCTAATGATTTCTCCAAAGTGGTAGCTGTGTGGTGAATTCTGATTTTGGATGACTTTGGATTATTTCGTTGGCCATTAGGAGCTGCGATTTAAGCAGACATTCAGCTTTGCAGTTCATACATCTGCCCACTACCTGTTCAAGAAAGCTTGCTTCATTGAAAAGCTTCTGATGGTGTCTGTTCCAGAACTGTTAGCCAAGTCTTCCATTCCAGCAACCTTATATGACTTATTTTACCCAATAAATGAAACTACAGTTGTAGTAAACAATTTAAAATATGAAAGCTGGCACTACATGGGTGAAGTGCATGTTTTTTTCCAGAATATTCAGATACAAGGTACTTATGAAAGTGGCAAGGACAGTGATTTTGGAATATAGTAGTAGACATGTCTTTGGAAAGCCAAAGTTGTGCTAAATCTCAGGATGTTACAGGGACAGGATTTCAGAATGCCACCAGTATGCACTTTTGGAATGCAGCAAGGACAACATTTCAGAAAGCAGCAAGGACACACAAATTTGGAATGTGGCTGAAACTCTACAACTTGGAATGTAGCTGTATCACACATGTTTAAGAATATGGCAGAAACACCATTTCAGAATGTGGAGGACAGTTTCAGAATGTGTCAGGGATGTGCAGTTCCATAATTTGTCAAGATTGCACAATTGCAGCATGTGCTGGTGATGTTCAGTTTCAGCATGTGGGGGCAACATGCCATTACACAATCTGTTAAGTGCACAGATTTTCAAAATGTGGTGGAGACACAGTTTCAGAATAGTGGTGATGTGCAATTTTGGAATGGTCAAAAAATTGAAATTTTGTAATGTGGAGGTGACATGCATTTTCAGAAAGCAATTGGGATGCACAATTTTGGAATGTGTCAGGGACATGTATATTTGGAATATGGTGTGTACATATCATTTTGGAACCTGGTGCAGATGCACAATTTCTGAATGTAGTGTGAATGCACAATTGCGGTATGTGGCTGAAACATGCCATTTCAGAATATGGTTGGGACACTATTAAAATGTGGTGAGAATGCACAATGAAAGAATGTGGCAGGAAACCACAATGTCAAAATGCAGCAAGGTTATGCAGTTTTAGAATATAGTGAGTGCTTACAATTTTTTAATGTCACAGAGACAAGAAATTTTGGAATAAAATTGTGTGGCACTGTCTGCACAAATGACTGTAATATCAAACTTTTTATAAAATGGGCAAATAAAATCTTAAAAGCTGATTGGCTGAAATGGCTTCAGAGTCATGTCTTTATTAGTCGATAACCATTCAACCGGCACTATGATCACCACCCTTGCCCAACAACATGATCGTATCACTGTGCCACCTTCCCAGAAAATCCTCTTGGCACCGGGCACACAGTAGCAGTGAGCAAACAAGACATTCTGTCAGCGGGAAGTAAAGTCCTGCTAAGAGAGCCATTAACAGCCCAACATGAAAAACATCCACTCCACACACACATGCACACACACACACACACACACACACACACACACACACACACACAACTGTCTTGCCGTAGCAAGTCCACATGCTACAATACCGTAAAGCATTTTAAAATAAAACTCTGACCTGCTTTTAACAGTGGAAACACAAGTATGATCTCCAAAGCTGTCCACACATCCGCTCCTCTATATATAAAAGAACAGACCCTCTTCTCCATTAGCTGTTGTAAAGAGAATCTGGAAGAAATTTTAAGTAAAAATCCAGACTCTCCAACCACACTGGGAGCAACGTTCACTGTTTGAAAAGCACAAAGAAGGAAATGGCTCTCTATGGCGGCCCCAAAGGAACACGCTTGCTCCGACTCAAGTGAAACTGCAAAAGTTAATGGAACACCTACACTGAATAAAATGCACAAACCATTAAAAAAACAAAACTAAAGAAAAAAATGATTTGAGTATCAACGGGCAAGAAATGTCACACAGCAGCTGACATTGGCTCCTGCTCGCTGTAACCGAAATGGAGACAACAGTCAGTCACATCTCGGATGTATAGAAGAACTAAGAAATAAATGTATACAGAAATAAATAACTAAAAATGGCCATATTCTACAACATATTTTGTCTTGATGTGTGTGTCATGGTGGGTTGGGGAGTGCAGAGACACATACACCAACCCCTGTAGTGACTCTTAAACATCTACATGCCAAAACAAGGACTACTTTTTGCTTTTTTCTACCAAAATTTGCATTTTTTTACTGCTTTTATACACATTTTCTATATACTTTTAAAAATTAACTCCTTTACTGGAGGCCCATTTTATAAGTGCACTAACACACTCCAAGGTGTGGGTTACATGCTGATAAGAGCACGCCCTGGGGCATAAGGCACTCGGCTCGAGTGCCTCGTGCCTTAGTACACCCCTGGGCATGCTCTTGTCAGCACGTAACCCACACCTTATCATGTGTTATTGCTTGCATATTCAATACCTGAAACCATGAACAGTCAGTTTGTGAGAGGACTTGTTCTGGAACTGTTAACAGTTTTGCTTTTAATTACAATAGACAGTTTTCAACTTCTTAGAAAAAATGGCTCAAGTTTTTCCTTTACAGTGTCTTGCTTAACAGGGAAACACAGAAACATAGACAATGATGGCATAAAAAGACTAATGGTCCATCCAGTCCATTGATATTAACCTGTCTTACTCCAGGATCTATTGTCTTTATACAGTCTTCACTTACGCTATTCCCTCTTTTTATCAATGTTTCTGCCCCCCCCCACTTCCCGCTGAATAGCTGATATCCCTTTGACCCTATCCCAGCTATGTTTGAAACCATTTATGATTTTGCCATCCATCACCTCTTTTGGCAGACCATTCTAAGGCTTAACCACTCTTTCTGTAAACTAATACTTCCTCACAACCTTTTTAAATCTTCCCCCCAATTAATGTCCACTTGTGACCCCTTGTCCTATCTTCTCTGTTCCTGGTAAATAGCTGTTCACAGTCCACCTTGTTAATTTCTTTCAGGAACTTGAAGGTGTCTATCATATCCCCCTTTCTCTTCTGATTTTTGTTGAACCTTCTCCCAGTGCACTCCAGCATATTGTTAGCCTTGCTGAAGGCCTTGTTACATTGACTGGTTTGTTTAAGGGAGTCACTAATGATGACTCCAAGGCCCCATTCCTCTGATGTTGTGTCCAGCTTAACCTCCTCCCCCTGCCAATGCTGTGTTCTTGGGTTTTTATTCCCTATGTGCATAACTTTGCACTTTTGGGCACTGAATTTCAGTGGCTAGACTTTGGACCAATTTCCCAACCTTTGCAGGTCTTACTATGACTCCTTAATCCCCTCCCACATTGTCAACCCTATCACAGAGATAAGTGTCATCTGGGAACAGACAAGTGTCCTGGATTCCCCCACCATTGTCACTAATGAACATAATGAAGAGGATTGGGCCCAGAACAGGTCTCCGTGGTACTCCAGTAGTGACCTCTTTTCCTCTAATCTGACTCTGTTCATCACAACTCTTTCTGCCTCCCTGCCAACAAACTCTCTAATCGCCTTACTATTTCCTTAGCTGTTCCCAGATCCCCCATCATCTTCAGCAGACTTTGATGTGGCATTGAGTTGAATGCCTTGCTGAAATCACAGTAGAACAAATCTACAGCATGGCCCTTATCAACTACCTTGGTTACCTAGTTCAATAATACTGTCAGACTGGTATGACAAGACCTCTCTGTCATGAATCTGTGCTGCCTACTATCCTAAAGTCTGTTTTTCTCCTTGCTTTCCAGTAGCTCTTCTTTGACTAGTGTTTTGATTAGTTCCCCTGCCACAAAGGCAAGGCTGACTATAGCTTCCTGGCTGTTCCTTTTCCCCTCCCTTGTACAGTGGAACCATGTCAATCATCATACAGTCCCTGGTATCCAGCCCCGGTTGCATAGATCAATTGAATAGCCCCACCAGGGATTCAGCTAACACTGATGCCAGTTCCCTTAGCACCTTTAGATACATCACATCTGGCCCCAGGGCCTTGTTTATCTTCAGGCCTGTTAGCCCCTTTTCCACAGTGTTCATTTTTGGGACCCCTCTATCAGCTGCCTTTTTGCAGATCTCCAGCAAGGGCCTGTTATTCTCCCTAGTAAATACTGAGCAGAAGTGGTTATTTAGCACAGTTGCTTTCTGCCTGTCCTCCTCTGTTACCCTACCCGTCTCCAATAGCCAGACAAGTCCTCCTCTAATCTTTATGTTTCTCTTATACATCTACAGAACTGCTTTTCCCTTCCCTTCACCCCCTCTGCAATACACAGCTCTGTGTTTGCCTTTGTGATCCTGACTGACCTCTTGGCATCTGTAGTATTATCCTGGTACTCATCATGTTCTTCCTCCCCCTGCTTTTCTTTGTACCTCATAAAAGCCCTCTTTTAGCCCTTACTGCCTCCCTGACCCTTTCAGAGAATGAAATTGGTCTCTTACATTTGTTTCAAGAAGTGACCTCACTCAGCCCCAGACAGCCATTTTGAATAAGGTTAAGCATGGAACATTTTGACTCACATATGAGTTCTGGGGCTAAGTGTTGTTATAATAGCTATTCTTGAACATGTTTTTATTGCCTTGAGAATGGCCCTTTTCATAATCCCTCATTTTCCTCAAATTCCCTCATGCTGTTTACCCCAGCTAACCTGTCCAGCACAATTTCCCTCATATGGGTAAAAATCTGCTGTCCTGAAGTCTAACACATTAGCCTTAGTTTACAGGTGCCCAGGGCCACCTCTAACCATATAGTATTGTGGTGGCTAGACCCCAGTGGTTTCCTGACCTGTACTCCACCTACTCTTTCCAGGTTGTAAGTATCACCGCTAGAGTGGCTGACTGTCTAGGGGTCTCCCTGACCTGTTGTATCAACATGCAGTCCTCCAGGACATCAAGCAGGGCCTGGCTTCTGGTACTCTTAGGCACTGGGATGTCCCAGTAGATGTCTGGCAGGTTATGATCTATTATTACAACCTCCCCTATTACTGATCCCTCCCTACTTCAGCACCCAGCTCCTTATCTCTCTCTTTTCTCTGCCTGGTGGCCTGTAAAGCCCTCCTGTGAGTCATCCTCCCTGATGACTCTGTGAGCTGCACCTACATTGATTCTCTCTTCCCTTCCCCCTCAGTAGTAGTGTCCTCTACTGCCTTGACCCCTTCCCCAATGTAGATGGCCACCTCTTCACCACTACCATCCCATTATCATGTCCATATAAGGTGTTGCTGGGTATCGCTATGTCCAAGTTACTGTTTACACTGTCCCAAGTTTCATTAATGGCCACTAGGTCTAGCTCAGCATCTGCCAACAAGGTTTGAGCTCACTAATCTTATTACCAAGACTCTTGGCATTGAGGCATAAAACCATCCAACATGCAACTGCACCTTTATTGGTTCTCACTTGCCCTCCCCATCACCCTTCTCTAATAAACTTGGCATCATGTGTTTCTTCTTCCTTTCATGTATATTGTGCCTTCCCTACCCTGTTACCTGGACTCATTCCTACCATCTATTATTCCGTGATTGCCTTACCCCATTCCTGGAGGAGTGCTCTCTAGGTTTCCCACTTTTCCTCCCTCAACAGTGAAATCCCCAGCCCCCAGCCCCAGCTAGTTTAGCCATCTGCCAATGTAGACTTCAAACTTCTACTCTAATGCACTAGTCCCTTCTCTTGGCAGGTGATGTCCATAACCTTTGAAGAGCCTTCTGTTTTAAATGCCTCCCAACCTCCTTTAAAGTTGTGCCTCTATTGCTGACACCACCCTTTTCAACCACTCATTGAACTCATCAATATATACCTACCTTTGTCTATCGATCCCATTCTCTCCAAACAGACAGGACCTCAGGGAAGGTTAAGGAAGCCAAGTGATTCTTCAATTTGTCCCCCAGCCTCTGTAACTCCTTTTTCACTGTCTCCACAGGGTGATATGTCAGATTAGTAGTACCAGTGTGTACCAGCAGTCCCTGCTTACCCGTCCTCCATAATGCTGCCTAACCTATCCCAATCTCAGATTGTTGATGCTCAAGGCATGCATCTGACTACTGCCCCCCCTTACCCTTCTTACCCACCACCCTTCTCACACCTCGAACCATAGAGTCTACTATCACTAGAATCACCCTTATTAATTTCTGCCTCCTTGTCCAAGGTCTCACCATTTTTCCGTTCCTGTCAGCACCAACTGACCTATGGTCACCCCTACCTGAGTTAGGCAACTGTGCCTCTTCCAGGGGCATATATGAGTTTTCCATTAGTACCTCATGGGAAAAGCAGACTGTTGTATAACTGTACCTGCCACCCAATCTCCTCCCCTTCCCCACCACCCTCCATCCACTGGGTCAGTGGACTCTGAGGAAGTGGTTGTGTGAGGGTTGGCACAAGCTTGGTTGGAGTCACAGCTTAAACATTTCCTCCCTAGCTACTGCCAATTGAGCATGGAGCTCCCAGAAGGTGCTGCAATAGGGCAGTGTCCACTACTTCAAAGCATAACCTTAGTGATGAGTACTCTACAGATAACTACCATTCAGTTCACTCAATGTTACATTCCAATCAACTAGATGCCTTCACTATATTCCTAAGGTTAAGTTACTTAGCAGTATGTGATATTAGATTAAAAGGTCTTCAAGTGCTTCAGCCTCTTACATTGCTTCATAGTGTATGACAAATGATCTATGACTTTGTTTAAAAATGTTCAAATAATTTTATAAATGAGCATTGCACGTGGCATTCAAGAGGTGCCAAAAACAAAAATTTATTTAGTATAAAACAGTAAACAACCACAATATATAGTTGTGTTTTTAGATAACTATACAATAAACAGTGCATATATTCTGAGGTGGAATAAATATACCAAAGCAACAAGAAGAACAAGCATTTGTCAATGCCGAAAGTTGTCACGCTGGCATTGGCTTTAGTAGTGCAGTGCGGAAACACATTTTGGGCAGGATGTGAAAAATGACAGCTGTACTGTTCATAAGGAGGTGTGAAAAAATGGCAGTGTTGAAAATGTGACATGTGAATATTGCAAATTTACGAAGTTACAAGGATGCGTGGGAAATGTGCAAAGCACACTTTTAACACAGTCATTTTATGGACTTTTGGGACCATATTTTCAACATAGGCATTTTAGCACCTCTGCTCATATACAGTGTAACTGTCATTTCCTCAAACTTCTAAAACTGATTGGCACAGCAACCGCGCTTATTTCGCGCCTGGTATGGAACACATTTGGGCAAGATATGTAAAATGACAGCTGTACTGTTCATCAAGAGGTGTGGAAAAATGCCAATGGTGAAAATCCAGAGTGAAAATATTACAAATGCACGTTACAAGCATGCGTGCAAACTGCACAATGCATGCTCGTAACACAGTCATTTTATGGAGTATCATCACCAAATGTTCAACATAGGCATTTTATGACCTCTGCTCATGAACAGTATCACTGTCATTTTCATAATCTGCCCCAAACATCGATTTCCGACAGCGACCTCGCTATTGCATGCCGGAAGTGCAGAAACACATTTCGGCCAGGATGTGAAAAATGACAACTGTACTGTTCACTAGGAGGTGTAGAAAAATTACAATGTTGAAAATCTGGCATGAAAATATTGCGAATTCACGAAGTTACGAGCATGCATAGCAACTGCGCAACGCACGCTAGTAAAACAGCCATTTTTGGGATTTCTTCCACCAGATTTGCAACATAGGCTTTTTGAGAGCCACCTCATGAACACTGCCATTGTCCTTTCATTAATCAGTCCCGAAAGATGATTCCACGCAGTGACTGCGAAATCACCTTTCGGGACTTATTAATGTCATAACAGTGACAGAATGCATGAGGAAGGGTCCGAAAAGCCCCAAGTTGAAAATTTGGTGCAAAAATTCCAAAAAATGCCCAAGATATGCATCAAAGTCGAAAAAACCCTATTTATTACATTATACAGCTTACCGGCATTTTCTCAGTTCGCGGTCGGTTTTGTAAAGTGCAGACGTGTTCCCAGTCCACCGAACATCATCACGCCGGACTCCGAAGGTAAGTATGGGGTGAGGGGGTGTGGGGAGGTTGGGTGCACAGTGGGTGGGTGCAGGTGGTGGGTAGACAGACTAAGAGAGACCGTTTTTGTGGTACAGGGTGAAGGAAAAAAAAAAAACATTGCAAGACAGTTTTTTTTTTTACAGGGTATTTGGCACGCTGGGGTGGGCTCCCAGTGTGCCACCTAACTGTTTGGGAGGGTTGCTACAGCCGATGGGGGATTAGGCACCCTCATTGACACACAATGCAAGGGGGGTTAATTTATTCTGATGGGGATTGGGCACCCCGGTCGGCACACAAGGAAAGCGGGGGGGGGAGAGCTGAGGGGGATTGGACACGTCCCCTTGGCATATAACGAATGGGGAGAGAGTGCTTTATGCTGACGGGGAGTGGGGCTTCCCCATCAGCACATACATTGGGGCACGGGAAGCTGGCAGGGGGATTGGGCACCCCCGAAGTTGGCAGTTGGGCTGCCGCCACATACACAATGTCGGTGAGCACATCCAGGGATGGTCCGCTGTGTCTGATGAGCTTTGCTCAGATTGCAGCGGACCTTTTCTTAGATGTGCTCACCACATTATGTATGCATGGTGTGGTGCCGGCATGCAGGCTGATTGGGGAATGAGGGACGCACCTACTGGTGCGTGCCCTACATTCACCCAACAGAGACCGCGCCTCCAAAGCTGCACTATATGCAAGATGTTGGCTGTGCAAGCGCGCCAACATAAAAATGAAGAAATGCAGATTTCAGTGCACTTTTCTGTGAAAGAACCAAAAGAACTTAAATTATTCTAAACCAGTGATACTCTGAGGCTTGCCAGCAACATGCAGCTCTTCAGGGTGTCATTTGTGACTCTTAATGGTTTGTTGACTCTGTGTGGTCTGTGGCTCTTGGGAGTATCAGGCTCTGGTTGTGAGCAGTGGCAGATGTGACATTGGTGTGGAGGGTGCCTGCGTGGTTTGGAGGCATTGAGTTTTGCTGTCTCTGCCTGCACTCGATGGATGCATGAGGGTGTTCAGGATGATACCAGACAAGTGGCAGCAGTGCACAGGAGGACCATTCAGCTGACAGGAGGAGTATTGAGCAAGCTGCTGACTGTGACCTCACAGAAGTGGGAGGGGAGTGCTGCAGAGTCCAAGGTGTTCACTACTAAGTAGGAGAGCTGGAGGATACAAAGCAGCAAGTAAGAAAGGGATGTAGTGTTGCGCTCCCTGATAGAAATATAATGTACTTAAATTATAAAGCTCCCTGACAGCTTTTAATTTGCATCTACAGAACCAGTATTGCTTGGAGACCCAGTGCAGGGTGCTGCTTCTGTTTTGGTAATGTCACTGAGGAATGTGCATAGCCAGAATTCTGAGAACAGCTTCTCCCCCCAAGGGCAAGATGTGTGACATGTGTGTTGTAGCTTCTTGGATGGCGCTGTCTATCCATGTGGGTCCTGGGCCGGTCAGAACTGAGAGTCACTGTTCTAAACCATGGATAACTATATATCATTTAGTATATTCACATTGCTATGAGGGTCAAAGACATTTAAAACCAAAAAGAAAGGGAAAAATCAAAATAAATCAAAACTTGCCAATCAATTAATCAATGCTATGCTATAAAGTCTAAATATCAGAAAATGATCATTCTTGGCAGCAGGGATCATGCAGCCAAATTCTGAGCCTCTTTCTTCTTTCACCTGTGTCTTCTTAAAAACTATTCATTCTGCCATTGCCTTCTTTGCTTGGTTCTTTTGGGGAACACTTCTCTTGAGCTGCATGATGTACCTCAGTCCGTGGACTCAAACAACCTAAATGTTTCTAGGAATTTGGATGTATTTCTTGCAAAAATGATGTCACCAACTTCATGACATCATGATTAACACATTTAGTGACACTGACCGGACATTGCCAATATCATAAATTTCTTTCTACACCCTTCATTCTCCACTCCTTGGAGAGTGTTTTCACAACTTTGTTCATTTAAGCATAAAAATCTTAATTCATGCATTAACTGTTGATGTAGTAGAGGTCACTGGTCAAGCCACACCTGGAATTCTGAGTGCAGTACTGGTGTCTGTTCTTGAAGAAGGATGTCAGATTGTTGGAGGGGGTGCAGTGTAGGGTGACAAAGATGATTCAGGGATTGAAGGAAAAGTCCTAAGAGCTGGACGTGCTGAACATGTACTCCCTGGAGGAGAGGAGAGAAGAGATAGAGATATATGATCAAAACCCTTAAATACTAAAAGGGGATAAATAAGACTGATACAGAAGGGATTTTCCAGATTAGAAGAGGGAGCATATGAGAGGGCACCAGCTGAGATTGGGGGAGATTCAGGAGGAAATCAGGAGACATATTTTAACAGAACCAGTGGTAGACAAATGGAATGCTCTGCCGAGGAGGTGGTATCCTGTAGAATGGTGGGTGGTTTTAAGAGGAGATGGGACAGAGTGAGGGGGAGGATGAAGCGGGATGGGGAGGGTGGGGCAGCTGCAAGTTGAGGGTATAGCTGCACAATCGAGCAGACTCGATAGACCTTGAGGCTGTTTCTGCTGGCATTTTCCTATGTTCATAGAGCTACAATTGAACGAGTGACAGTTTTCTATCAGTTACAATACAGGGAATAGTTTGAAGTGTCTTTTATCTTTGCACTTTATTTAGTTTTCACACAATCAATTTCTTGTCATAACTTTAATTATATACAGTACATAGCTGATGCCCAGAAATATGACACACCATTCATGGGAATCTTTACTATGAAGTTATGCTTGTATTGTGTATCTTTTATATTTTGCTTACAATTTGAATTTAAAGGCTCTGACAACACTGAGATGTCAAATCCTTTCTCTAAGCTTGGAGTATCTGTGTCTTCAAAGCAACCTTATTTTTGAACAAAATTACATTTTCAGATTCCTGGCAAATTACCGCTTCATAAATGTCCAAGAATACCTGACTTTAAATTTATAGAACAGGTATTAATATTTTTCCTCTGTAACGTCTCTCTTCTTCATTATTAGGCAAAAAGCAAACAATTAGTGCACCCATCACTTTAAATGACTTCCGTTTACCTTGTGCACGAATATAGAAATAAATCAGCTCTTCCACTTGTACTAGTGAGACATTATTTAATATCCATAAAAAAGTGAAAAGACAATGCATACAGTTTGCTGGCAATTAGGCACACACATGAACAGATATTATCTGGATATGCAGTCAAATGCATAAGAAAACACTGAAAACACAGTGACCAAAACTGATGTTCCACCCAGACTAAGTGGGATTTCTCTGAGGAAGCTTCAATTGCCATTTGGGGTGGTGAGTGCAACAATTGCTTGCTTTTTACTTCTGATCCTATATTGGTAGCACCACCCAGCTCTCAGTGGTGGATGATATCTAGTGAGGATAGTGCCTAAATATGGGCAACTGTCAAAACGGTGGCTCATATTCAGTGCTATCCCCATGGGCTACCCTGCAAGGGTAGTGACCCTGTATGAAAGTGAGTGTAGGGAAGGGTGACTGGAAGGTGAGATAGCGAGGGGAAGGGACAGGGAAGGGGTTTCAGGGGACTGGTGTGCCTGCTGCTGCTGCCAAACTAGCCATGTGGTGTTGTGGTGTGGGTAGGTAGCTCTGGCTCAGCAGGTACTGGTTTCAGGGCTGGGACTGGGAGTGTAGAAATTTTGCTGCTGCCTGTGGCTGCAGGACTTATTTTTTTTTAATCCAAACTATGCCCCCTCCCCAACATGCACCTCCCTGGAGTTGAGAATCTAAAATCGGGGGTGCTGGGGGCAAAACCCCCCACAAAAACACTTTCTCTTTTTCTGGATGACGGGTTGCCGGCAAGTGTATATCACCAATTTGCTTTTTGGCAATACTGTATATACTTGCCATAATAGCGATCGCTATTTTGCAATTGCTATTATGACTTGGAACCATGGTGGATCAGGTAGTTTTGATTTTATTCTCCATTATTAGAAGATCTCCTTTAATTCTTTATTTTCACAGTAAAGTTCTGTTCAAAATGGTATTTGTCATATTCTGGCAGTATTTTTCAATTTTAAACCACACAACGAAACCTTTTGTCTTTTTGGTATTATTTTGCCCAAGGCTGTTTTTCAGTTGTAACAGTCTTTGGCTGTCAGCTAGAACATACAAACATAGAATTTATCAGCAGACAAGGAATGTTTGGCCCACCCAATCTGCCCATTTTGTCCCTGCCTATTCTGTCACTGTAGACTCTACCTAATCTCTGGCTACACCCCCTGTGCCTATCCCACACACACTTGAAGCCCACAACCAATATTTTCGCTCCCAACATCCTTGCTGGAAGACTATTCCAGGCATCAGTCACTCTTTCAGCAAAGAAGTACTTCCTCACATCCATTCTAAATTTTCCCTCTTCCAGCTTCATTGCATGCCCCCTTGTTCTCGTGCACCTTCTTTTCTAAAAAAAATACTCCCCTCCTGTACCTTATTGTCCCCCATGAGGTACAGCAATTATAGGTCTCTATCATGTCGCTGTCTCCTTCCTCTCTTCCAGAGTGTACATATTGAGATCCCTCAGTCTCTCCTCATGGGGTTACGATGCTCCCCGCGCACTATTTTAGTTGCCATCCTCTGAACAGCCTCTACCCTGTCTATGTTCTTCCTGAGGTGTGGTCTCAACAACTGGTCACCGTATTCCTGGTAGGATTTCACCAACAATCAATACTGTGGTAACACCACATCTTTCCTCCTGGAGATAACCCTCCCTATGCACCACAGCATCCAATTGACCTTGCCTACTGCCTTGTTACACTTCCCTGCCACCTTGAGATCATCAGATATGATAACCCCAAGGTCCCTTTCCTGTTTAGTAGCCATCAATACCTCATCTTCCATATTAAACAGTACCCCTGGTTTCCAGTGCCTTAGATACATGAATTGGCACTTTTTTGCATTGAAACCCTGCTGCCATACCCTCAAAAACTCCTTAAGTTTTCTCAGGTCTCTACTCTTTCTCTCCACCCACTCTGTGGTATCTACCGTATTGTAGATTTTGGTGTTATCTATGAAGAGGCATACTTTCCTTTCCAGCTGTTCTGCCATGTTGCTTATGAAGACATGGAAGAAGAATGGTCCCACTACTGAGCCCTGAGGTACCCCATGGTCACTCTCTGTTCATTAATGGATGTGCTGTGTGCCATCACCATCTGTTGCCTATCCATCAACCACCGAGTTTCCTTGCAAGCCTCCTATGTGGTATGATGTCAGAGGTCTTGTTGACGTCTAAGTAGACCATGTCTACCACCCCTCCCTGATCTGTTTTCTTGTGTCAGCCAGTTGAAGTAATTGATTAGTTTTGTCTGACATGCCCTCGTCCCATGAATCCATGCTGCCTCAAGTCTTGTAACCTGCTGGATTCAAGATACTCTATAAGCCTTTCTTTTATTCATGTCTCCATTAACTTCCCCATCATTAATGTTACACAGACTAGCCTATAATTGCCAGCCTCCTCCCTACTGCCGCTGTTATGAAGCAGGACTATATCTGCCCTCCTCCAGTCATCTGAGACCACTCCTGTTTCAGGTGAGTTGCTTAATAAGGCTATCAGAGGTGCAGTCAGTACCTCCTTGATCTCCTTCAGCACCCTTGCGTGTACCCCATCCAGCTCCATAGCTTTATTCATTTTTAGATTCACAAGTCATCTCAGGACTCTTTCCTCTGTAACTGGGATTGTGTCCACCTCACTTCCCCCAGTGTAAATTAAAGATGGACATGTGATCTTTGACCTTACAAAGGATCAGTCTCTGGTACTGTCTCCAAATGGTACAGAAAAGCAAACTAGTTTTAACCATCTTTTTCTTAAGTTCAACAAGTTGGTTAAAGCACCATTCTTCTTGCTCAGTTACTAAAAAGTCAATTTTTACATCTATCTATCTATCAATCTCTCTATCTATTTACCTGGGATATGCCATGGCCCAACTGGAAATATCAGTGATGTTTCCTCATTGTGCAGTTTGACCTTTTGACGTCATGAGCGGTGGAGCCATGAGTGATGTCAAAGGTCAAAATGCATGAATGGGAATATCAGTGATATTTCCAGTCTGGCCCATGGCAAATTTTGTTTACTCTACACTAGTTCTGTTCACAGCCTTTTTGAAACATTTTAGTACCTTTTGTATGTTGTGTAATCCTTTTCAGTATAGCCAGCGGTTCCCCCTTAGTCCCCGCTGCTTCTTTCATGCTCAACACTGCACATGCAACCTAATGTGTGTGCATGTTTGCATGAAGTGTGCATGCATGTTTACATTACTGATGGACAGCGAGGGAGTGAGCTGGGAGAGGAAGCGGGATGTAGCCAGTGTGACCTTATGTGGGCAGATTTGGGGAATGCTACACTCAGCTTCTGAAGGAGGTATACAATGGTCTGTGAGTGAGAGGACCCAACGGATGCATACAGAAGCATGATTGTATAAGAGCAAGAAGAAACTCCAGATTACTGTTCTATAGTAGAAAATAAATGACAAGGCTGAAAAAATTAAAAACTAAGTAAGATTTTATGATTTAGGGGTTATAGGAAGTGTTCAGTGTGGCTGTCATTTCAAAGTGGAAGTGATTGGCTGAAGTTGGTGCACAAATCAGCTGGGGGCTGTGAAAGTAAAAGTGTGCTGCTTGTGCTGTCGGCTCTAGCCAATGATGACCTACAGTGTGGATATATTTTAGTATGGAGAACCCAGAGTGAGGATTAATGCAATATTCTCAGTCTATGCCTGACCATCCTGTAAATATTGAAAATATTTGCCAGCATTTATCCTCACTAGTTTTGCATAAATATATAGACTGGTCTCCCCTGTTTCTACCATAACCACAAATTGTTGGCAGCACTACTGAAACAATGGCAGGGTGCCATATGTCCGATTATTCCTCCTTACACCACTGGCACATTTGACCTCTCTCTGGGACCATAGACAACCTCTCTGCCCTCGCTCCTGCACAAAATGGGCGAACAAATCCACCCTCAAACAACTGGGCTGGTGCACTCTGAAGCTCCTGCTCCTTCTGCTGCTACTATCTGGGAATATTCACCCCAACCCTGGCCCTAAAACCACTTGCTCAGACTGAGTCATACTGGGATGCTCACCCTCACAACTATCAACGTCTGTAGCCTCCTTCCCAAACTCAATGCCTTGCAAATATTATCTAACCAACACAAGCCTGATATTATTACAGTTGTCAAAACCTTGCTTTCACCCAAAATCCCTGATATGGCAATCACACTGTCTCGCTACAACATGTTCAGACTTGATAGGATCTCTAAAAGAGGGAGTGGCTGTGCTGTATGCCTTAAAGAGTCTCCCCTTGGCCACCTTATATGTACCCCTATCTCGGATTCATCCTCACAGATCCTTCCCATCAGAATCCTGCTTGGGGCCCACAACAAAACTCTACTGTTGCAGCTGTATACATACCTCCAAAAGAGCAACTTAAAGGCCTTAACTCGGTCTTGGGCCTCATCCATTCACTACCTCCTGTCTCTGAGTCAATACTAATTGGTGATTTCAACATCAATTGGCTGGCACCAGATATATGGGGTTTCAAGGATGCCAACCAGTTTTGCTCAGTTGGTCGACTCCCCTACAAGGCACAACTACAAAACTGGCTCAAGTACACTCCTAGACTGGATCCTGGCCAGCTATCCATCCCGTATCTCTAATGTGTCTGTCCTCCCAGACTCACTAAGTGACCATTCTCCAGTCATCTGCGAATGGTTGAATAAATTCAGCATGCCCCCCCAAAAAAATGAATCAGCAGCAGAGTCCTTCCCTGTGGTCAGTTGAAACATCTTAAATCTTGACTCAGACAGCAGGACTGGTCTCCTGTCTGCTGCACATCTAATGTCAATCCGGCCCTGGACTTTTGCATCACCTCCTTCAGTGCTGCCTGTGACTCCCATAGCCATGTCAAAAAGCACAAAGTAAAAGGCCTCTGTAACCCATGGCTCTCCGTGAAACTCCTAGCACAATTAAAAGCTCAGGACCATCTCTGGCCCTGGGCTCAGGCTACAGGTAACCAAGCTGACATACTCAGCTACAAACGAGCTTGTAATGAATGTACTAATTCCATCCACAAGACGAAAAGTATATATTACAATGAAGCACTAACTAACACCTGGGGCAAGGACAAATCCTTCTGGAGTAATCTTAAAGAAGTCATGGGGAAGTCACCTCAAACCTGTCCTACTATGTTGGATGTTGATGGGGTCATAACTCTTGACCCAACCTCTATTGCTAACACATTCAACACCGCATTTTCAGACCTCAGTAGTGTTCTCCCACCAAACTTCTTTGATGATGATACTCTGCCATCATCCTCCACCACCTTCCCCCCTCCTGCTAACCACCCCCTGTTTTACTTCAAAACAGTCAGGATGACTGAAGTCCACAACTATATCAGTAAGGCAATTGCCAGATCCAGGACAAGTGGGGATTTACTTGCCCTTAAACTGCTGTCCCTTACTCTCTATGAAGTCCTATCACCTCTAACTATGATCTTCAACCTCTCCCTCTCCCTTGGTCAGTTTCCCGACTGATGGAAATCCACCACTATTACACTAGTCCACAAGAGTGGGTACAGGGCACTCCATGTGAACTATCGGCCTATATCCATACTACCCCCTCTCTCTAAGGCCCTCAAATGTACAGTACTGACCAGCACTCAGAATACCTGGCCAAATACAACATCTTGTGCACCCAACAACACGGATTCAGAAAGGGACACAGCACTACATCTGCCCTCCTCGAATTCACTGGTGCTATCTACAACTCTCTGGATAATAGTCTCCTCACTGGGGCAGTCTTCATAGACCTGTCCAAAGCATTTTACACTGTCCACAATCACCTATTAATCACACAGTTGCAAAGTGCTGGACTCTCCCATGAATCCTCTTCTTGGCTCAAGAAGAGCTATCTGGAAAAACACTCCCAACATGTGAAGATTGCTGATTTCCACTCCGCTGAAAGACCCATTCACTCAGGAGTCCCCCAAGGTTCTATTCTCAGTCCACTCCTTTTCAGCCTCTTTCTGAATAGTCTCCCTCAATCTTCTCCTCAACAAATCCTTCTCTATGCAAACAATGCCGTCATTTTCACTACCCACAAGGACCCCCTCCACCTTCGAAATAATCTTCAGCTTGGTTTCTCTGCAATTGAAAACTGGTTTAGCAAGCATAAATTAGTTCTCAACTATAAAAAAACAAGTCCATGCTTTTCTGAAGCTCTCACAACAGACACAGGCCTCAACACCTCCTAATCACTAATTGCCTTTGTGCAGCCCTTGAACAGGTTCAATCATTTAAATACCTTGGAGTCACCATTGACCGTAATCTATCATACACCACCCACATAGACAATGTGTCAAAATCTGCAAATACATGATTTGGCCTTCTATACAAACATAGGCATTGCCTTACCGCAGATGCCTTAAGGATCACAGTACAGAGCTTGGTGGTCTCACTAATCGACTATGGCCTGATCATCTATTGCTCAACCTCTGCCATTACCATTAGGTGTGTATCCTTGACCTTAAACAAAGCTTGCAGACTGATCACTGGATCCCACCACCTCACCCACACCTGTGACCTATACACCCAAACTAGTTGGCTCCAATTGTCAAGCTGTATCAAGTACCAAACCTGCTTAATGGCCAAAAAAATAACACTGGCCCTACCCCTCCCCAGGTGTCCAAGCACTCCTCCATTTGGTGCAGAATCAGCGCCCAACAGGGGCTCTGAATCTCAGCTCCTGCACATCCGATGTTGCCGCACCACCCAGGGGCAAAAATCCTTCACTCACAGAGCTCCAAGCTGGTTAAATGGCTTTAGCTACAACATGTTCTCACAGCCTAAGCTAGGCCCCTTCAAATCCAACCTCCACCTCCTCCTCTCTGCCTCCAGCTCCTATGATTGTCAACCTTAATCTGCTTCTCTTAACCTAGCACTTATTACAGCCCCCTGCTTAACTCTTCTAACACTCCTCCCCATTCCCTCCATACTGCTCTTCCCCATCCCTTCTAGCACTTTTTTTGTTACCTGACAAATCCTGCTGTCTGCCCCTGTTTTTTGTTGTCCCTACCTAGCTTCATAATCCTGTATACCTTACTCTTCCTATGGCTCCTAATACCACAGTAAATGTATGTATTTATCTGTTTGGAAATGGCTGTAACCTGCTTTATGCTCCCCCATTTCAATTTGCATTGTTCTTTCAAATTGCATTGTTTTCATATTGTCATGTCTCCTGCTGTCACTCAACCAACATGGAACCTTTGTAAAACAGCCTTGGCTCAAAGGTATTTGTAATCCTAGACTTAAATAAATAAAAAAAAATATATGTATATTAATTGAAAAAAACTATGTTAATGCAGACATTAAGGTTGATTAATTAATGGATCACATTTTATCCCATACAAATAGCCATGTATTAAATGCCATAATACACGAGTGCTAATTATGGCATTTAATACAAGGCTGTTTGTGTAAGAGAATGTGATGAAAAAATGTGACCCTTCAGATAAAACAAAGTATGGGGTGCAGTGTGCAAACTTGAATTTTATACACACCCTCGTTGTTGGATGGCTGCACAAACCCCTCAGGCTTCACCCTCAGGGTTTATGTGCCATCCAATAACTTGGGTGTGTGTAAAATTCTCATTACACACTGCACCCATACTTTAACACATATATAACGCAAGGTGCACAAAATAGGAAAATGAAAAACATTAGGGTTTTGGGTCTCCTGGGTATTTGCAAGTCAGAGGTCATGTCTTTCTTGGGGTTTCCAACCCTAATGCCCACCACCTCACCCCCCTGCCCATAGCCTCCTGTCTGAAGCAAAAGACAAGGTACAGTTCCAAGCCAGTGCCTCATAGTGAAACACTCTTCACAGATAGAGAAGTATAGTTTGCCACATGTTGCCAACAGAATCTGTCATAGCTTTCTTCATGCAGGACCTTGCCTGAAGGAAAGAGATCACTGAATTGAATTATTACTATTTGGACCTGTGTAAGTAACTAGTATTGATTCTGTTTTTGGGGTTGACTTTTCATAGTTTAACTTTAATTTGCCAAGGAGGAACTGTAGCTGGGAGATATTTGCAGTCATTTGTGATGAGACCTGTTACTTAACCTCTGTGAAATAGGTATCTGAATGGAAGGAAGGCACTCCCCGGGGTGGAGGATCAGAGTTGTAGTTGATTGTTTCTGGACAGCATAGGTTTACTCCCACCCACACTGCCCCTCACCCCACCTGCCCTGAGTGCATAACTTCCTTTATAGCAGAGGTTCTGACATAACTTCCACAAAACTGCAAAACAACATACACCTTTTCATATCCTTAAAGGCACAGCACACTGAATAGGGGTAGAGACACTCACAAGCTTGCACACACTAAAACAAGAACAAAAAATAGCATCTGTAACAGGAAGGGACACAGACATGTGGGGAGTGGTGCAATATACTGGCTGTGGAGCAGCAGTCTTCTGGGAGACATTCTGGAGACTGTGTTGTTGCTCTATTTGAAGGTACCTCACTGATCTGAGGGAGGAGGTTGTTTGTCTCCATGCTGACCTGGCAGGGATTCAGAAAACCTGCTCCCCCACCCAGGGACCACCCAGGCCACTGCCACTATCTCAGAGGTTGCAAAGAAATATGAGTGGTTGGACCACGGCAGGCTCAGGGAGGGTGAGGGTGGTGGAACAGAGGTGCATCCCTCCAGTTATGCCTCTCCATAATTCATTTACCACACTGATGGAGCATGGTTCCTCTATGGAGGCACCCAGAGTGGAGATCAAGGAGGGTGCTGGGAACCTCCACAATGGAAACCCACAGGAGGGTGGCACAGGACCCCACAGGAGAAAGAAACAACTACTGGTGGGGGACTCAATTTTTAGGGGGTAGAACTAGGGTAGGGAGGGGAAAGGGATGTAAGGTGCCTGCCTGGTGCCATGGCTTAGAGGGACAAGAAACAAATCTTCAGGATCGTGAGAGCAGCAGCAAGGGGGAGGGAGCTGAATGTCATTATCCACCTAGGGACAAATGACCTGGCTGAGAATGGGATCAGAGCAGTGCAACAGGAGTTTGTGGAGTTGGGTAGGGACCTTAGACAAGTAGAACACATGGTAACTTTCTCAGAAGTGCTCCCTGTCTATGGCATGAAAGAGGCTAGGGTACTCCACACCATGGATTTGGCTTCATTGATGACTGGGGCTCCACCAGGAGGGATGCAGGCCTATACAGGCATGATGGTCTGCATCTATCCAGGAGGTGAACCAGGATCCTAGGTGATAGGTTTAAATGCTTCATTGGCAAACATTTAAACTAGCCAAGGGGGGACACACTGAAAAGAAGAAGGGAAATCCTAGCCCCCCCAAAAATCAGGATAGTTAGTGAGGTAAACACCAAGATAGAGCAGTCAATAGAGAGAAGGACAGAGGTAAATGGAGAAAAAGGCAAAGGAAGTAAGTACAGGGATGGGACAAAAAGAAATAAAGCCATAAAAAATGGTGAAGAATGAGTATCAATGCTCATAGCCAAGGTAAAAAGCTCCCCAAAATGGTGGCCTAGATGGAAGAGGGATACCTGGATACCATAGCAGTGACAGAAACATGGTACACATAGAACCATGACTGGGATGTCAACATACCAGGGTACACAATCTACAGAAGGGACAGGAAGGGAAGAAGAGGAGGAGGAGTAGCTCTCTATGTAAGGGAAGGGATCAAAGCAACAGAACTAAAGGGTAAACAGGGAGGAGAGGATGCACTGTGGGTCACCCTGGAGACTGGAAATGGCACCACAATCTGCACAGGGGTTGTAAACAGACCCTGTCTCAGGGGAAGGAAATGATGGGGGACCTGAATATGCCAGATATTAACTGGAGCACCTTTGCTGCAGCCACATCCAAAAGCAGGGCCATTCTCGATGCCCTACAGGGGGCATGCCTCAGACAGCTAGTTTTGGAACCCACTTAGGAGGGAGCAGTCTTAGACCTGGTACTCTCAGATGAGGACAGAGAGAGGATTTCTGATCTTGAAGTGGGTAGCCATCTGGGAACAAGCGACCACCAAACAGTGTGGTTTATGATAAACTTAGCTATAGAGTCAAGCCATACAAAAGTGAAGGTACTGTTCTTCAGGAGAGCTGATTTTGTCAAAATGGGTGAGTGCCTCAGAAAAGCACTAGCATACAGGCAAGAAGGTGGGGTGGAGCAGCAATGGGGAAACATCAAAACCACCATCACAGCAGCAACAAGCCATTGTGTGAAGCAAATAAACAAATCAAAATGAAAGAAAAAAACACTATGGTTCTCAAAAGAAGTGGTGAGGAAGGGAAGGGAGAAAAAGACAGCATTCAGGAAGTATAAGGAAACACAGAAGGAGCAGGACAGATAACTGTGCCAGTTAAAGCAGACAGATGTGGGGAAGGCAGTCAGAATAGCAAAGGCCCAAACTGAGGACAAGTTAGCCAACTCAGTTAAGAAGGGGGATAAAACATTTAATAGGTACATTAGGGAGCAAAAAAAGACTAAGGCAGGGATACTGAGGCTGAATAAAGAGGAAGGTGGTTGGGCAGAGAGTGACAGTGAAAAAGCAGGGATACTGAATGAATACTTCTGCTCAGTATTCACAATGGAAAAGCAGGGGGAGATACCAAATCCAGTCAATAGAAGCACTCTGGATAGGGGGGTTGATATTAGTCCTTTCACAGATGAAATGGTTCTGAAATAACTCTTAAAACTGAAGGTGGATAAAGCAATGGGGCCTGATGGGGTTCACCCTAGAATACTAAAAGAACTAAGGGAAGAACTAGTAACACCACTGACTACCCTTTTTAATAAATCATGGGAGGATAGCTTGGTACCCGAGGACTGGAGGTGGGTGGATGTGATTCCCCTTCACAAAAGTGGGAGCAAGACAGAGGCAGGAAAATACAGACCTGTCAGTTTGACCTCAGTGGTAGGAAAAATGATGGAATCACTTTTGAAGGAAATAATTATTGAGTACCTAGAGGCCAGTAGGGCACAGGACCTAAGGCAGCATGGATTCACAGCAGGAAGGTCATGTCAGAGAAATATAATTGATTTCTTTGACTGGGTGATGAAAGTAGTAGACCAGGGAGGGGCTGTGGACATGGTCTACCTAGACTTTAGCAAGGCATTTGACACAGTCCTGCACAAAAGATTAATAAACAAATTAGCTGACCTTGGAGTGGATCCCAGGGTGGTAGCCTGAGTAAAACACTGGCTGGACAACAGGACACAGTGGGTAATAGTAAATGGAGACCACTGTGAAGAAAGGGGGGTTACTAGTGGGGTACCGCAGGGTTCAGTACTGGGGCTGGTCATTTTAAATGTCTTCATAAGTGACATTGTAGAGGGACTGGTAGGGAAAGTATGTCTCTTTGCAGATGACACAAAGATCTGCAACAGGGTTGATACACAAGGTGGGGTGGAAAGGATGAAAAGGGACTTGGCAAGGTTGGAGGAATGGTCAAATGTATGGCAGCTTAAATTCAACGTAAAGAAGTGCAAAGTAATGCACCTAGGAAACAAAAACCCAGGGGAAGAGTACACAATGGGGGTGAGATACTGAAAACAACAAAAATGGAAAGGGACCTGGAGGTAGTCATATCAGACAACCTAAAGGTGGGCCAGCAATGTGAGAAGGCAGCAAGGAGGGCTGGGGAGATACTGGGATACATTGGGAGAGGCATCGCCAGTAGAAAACAGGAAGTTGTTGGCCCTCTGTACAGACAGTTGGTAAGATCACATCTGGAGTACTGAGTACAGTTCTGGAGATCCGATCTTCACAAAGACATAGATAGGGTGGAGGCTGTCTAGGGGAGAGCAACCAAAATGGTGCAGGGTCTGCACCAGAAGGCATATGAAGAAAGACTAAAAGAACTTAAGATATATAGCCTTGAGGAAAGGAGGGAGAGAGGGGACAAGATAGAAACTTTCAAATACCTCAAGAGAATTAACACAGTCCAAGAGGGTAGTATCTTTCAGAAAAAGAGATGTGCAAGAACAAGAGGGCATAATTTAAAGATAGAGTGGGGATGGCTCAGAGGTAATGTGAAGACGTATTTCTTCACAGAGAGGGTTGTAGATGCATAGAACAGCCTTCCTGAGGAGGTTGTAGAGTCCAAAACATTGGGGAAATTCAAGAATGCATGGGACAGACATAAGGCAATTCTAGTGGGGGGGGTAGGAGGAAGTAGGCTGTTGGTTAACTAGGATCTGCAGCTTATCCGTTAGGTAGGGAAATGGGTAGACAAGGTGGGCCAAGCGGTCCTTATCAGTCATCAAATTCTATGTTTCTATGTTTCTATCACAACTGACCGTGTTTGCCTAGGAGAGAAGTGGGCATTAGAGTTGACTACCACAAGGAAGACCCCCCACCAATGATTCACCAATATTCTGGAGATCCAAAATCCTAATGTTTTTCATTTCTCTACTGTATCATGTGTTCTTTGCATTCTTCATCCCTAATGCCTGCATTACAATTGTGTTTTGCAATTAATTTCCCTTATTTTTCTGATTGTGAATTCGTATCCTGATTCACACAGATCCCATCAGGACCTGCACAAAATATAATAAATATAATACTAGAGATAGTCCTGACCAAGTGCATGGGCCAATCAGGCCTCGACACTCATGTCAACACCTTCTCAGGGATGGCCCTCCCAACCCACCACAAGGTGTTGTGTGTGCACCAGAACACTGTTGCATCCCTCCCCAGGCTGGGGCTGGGTCTGCATGCTGCAGCACCTTCACCCCATCCTTGGCCCATTAGGCTGGCTCACTTAACTCACACCATAACTTAGGTCACTGGCATTGGAAGGCAACATGGTTCCCATTAGGTCAATGCATGTCCTTGCAAACAACATTACTTCATAATTTTTTTGTGTGACATTTTGACCCCAAAATTTCAACAGTTATAATGACCTCTCCTACTGAACATGACAGATATAATTTAATAAATACTGGACAAAACATAATTTTTCAACAGAAGTGCAAAATCACATTTTGGCCAGAATTAAAAAACAATAGCTGCCAGGTTAGTCAGGTGTTGTGAAGAAATGGCTATGTTGAAAATTTAGTGTTACTATGCTTTAGGGTTCAGATATTGAAAATTACCGAAGTTATGAGTATGAATAGAAAAAATTACAACATACCATCATGACTTCATTGTTTTGTTGAATATTTTGACCTCACATTTTCAAAATAGTCTTCTTATATCCCCACCTCATGAATTGTATAAGAGGACATTTTCAAATCTTCACTGAAATGTCATATTACACCACTGGTGCAAAAACACAGTTTGGCCAGAATTTGAATAATGACAGCTAGAACATTCATGAGGTGGTGTGAAAAAATGGCTATGTTGAACACTTTGTGTCAAAATACCAAAAATTACGAACACTGTAAGTGTATGTTGAAAAATTTCAATGTGCACTCATAAGTTCTTCATTGTTTAATACTTTTTGCCCAGATTTTCAACATGAACTTTTTGGGACTCACTTCATGAATAAGGGCAGTAAAATTATTCAGATCTGGCCTGGATTCAAACAATTTCACAGCTCTTGTTCATGAGGTAGGATCCCAAATGGGCAATGCTGAAAATCTGACAAAAAATATTAATCAATGACTAAGTTATGAATAAATGTTCAAAACACGTTGAAATACATTATACAGTACTTATATGTTTTTCTCAGTTGCCAGTACAGCATTGAAGAGTGAAGATGTGCCTCTAGTCCAGAGAGAAATAAGGCATTATACCTTGGCTGGGTAAGTATAAGGTAAGGGTGAGTGTGGGGTGGTGGGTGCTAAGTGGTTGGTCAGGCTGTCAGTAGGGGGATAGGGATGACAGCAGAACTGGATGGTTTTCTTTATTTAAGGTACTTCCAACACTGAGGATTGGGCACACCAGTGTCAGCATGATACTAGAAGGCACCAGGGGTGGACACCTGAGTGTCCCACACTGCTGGGTCAGGAGGAAGGAAGGTTGTCTATGCTAACACTGGAGATTTGTTACCCCAGTGTCAGCAAGCTGAAATTACAGACACTGGGGGATCTTATGAAGGAGAGCGAAAAACAAACTGACACAAGGGATGGGCACCGTAGTGAATGGGGTATATTCTTAATGAGCTAGTGTACTGCCTGGAATTAATAGTACTTGTCAGATGCAATCAACTATGACTTCTTATATCTGAAGTATTTTTTTCTTTTCTGTTTACCTTTCTGTTTGCTAATTATAAGATTTTCCACCTGGCCAGTACTGGGCTGATGTGTTGAGCAATACTCTGTCTGGAGGCTAAAAAAGTCATTTCTATTCCTACCACTACAGTACATCATCAGAAAAGTGACCAAACACACTGAGAAACCATCACCCTTATAGCCTGAGCAGTGACTTTCACAAGTTACCAATCAAAATGCAGGAAATTGTGACATCGCTAGTAAACAATCCCTGCTGCTTCATGTGAAAGAGAATAATCTGGCAGTGAGAAATGATTCTCCTTGGTTACTAGTGATGTCAAAGGCATTGTGGTTTCAGTGTTGATGATGTAGTGGGAGGAACAGAAATTACTATTTTTAGCCTTTAGACAGAGTGCTGCTCCCCATATCACCCCAGTACTGCCAGGTGGAAAATCTTCTAGTTAACAAACAGAAAAGAAAAAAATACTTCAGATCTACAGTAAAAACTGATAGTTGACTACATCTGAAAGTTGCTATTAATTCCAGGCAGTACACTAGCTCTTTAATCATTAAACTGGCACTAGGGATTGGCACCCCAATGCCAGTTCAAATAAATAAAGGTGCACATGCAGCTAATGGTGAACACTCTGCTGAAGAAGCAAAAACACACATACACACACATCATGCTCATCAAAGGCAATGCTAAACACTGACACCTAGCCTTGTCCTTGCTAAATGAAAACAGCACAACAACATATGCAGATAGGCAAGACTGTTGATTTACGGTGACTAAAATCATGAAATTCTGTTTTCAAGACTTGGAATTCTGTGAACTGCATTGGTGATTACTATTCTAATTTCTGGCTTTTTCTGTGGTTCTACTGTCATTCTTTTAGAATGTGTATAAATAATCAGAATAAAAGAAAACTCAATATGTAGAGCATTCATTGAAGCAAATTGAAAATAGTACAGGAAGAATATTATAAGAAAAATGCAAGTACTACAGATTTACTGATCTGGTCTAAAATGTGAAATTCTGTTAATTTTTGGTTTTTACCAGTGTTTAGGCATTACAAATTCTTCAATTTTACCAGGTTTTCCATTAAAAACTGAAAACAAGTGGCCTTGCAGATAGGGAGCTGACCCTGCTAATGATAAACAAGCACATTTCCATACTATGACCACATGACTTAATGTGGTCATAAAAATTCAGTTATCCTTGGAATGACAGCATTTTAAACTGCTCATGGCCAGAAATGGAAAGACTTTTTATAAAATATTTTAAAAACTACTTACATTTGGGAGATGAAAATAACAAAAGTAAATACCTCGGGCAAAACTCTACCAAACCTGCAAGTTTCAGCTTTCAGATCCTCCTAGTTTTTTAGTTATAGGTGAGGGAAAAGGTCTTAGTATGTGTCAATTTTGTACTTTTAGCCACTCTGTAACTTTGCCCCATGAACCAATTGCCAGGAAATTGTCAGTGTCCAGGGATCCTGGCACCATCTCAGTGCTTTCCAAATTTGAAGTAAATTGGTTGAATGGGAGCTAAGTTATTAAGGCGCAAACATTGGAGTTTAACATTAAAATGCTTACTCAAACCTAATATACAGGCACTTCCGCACCTGTATAATTATAGAGGAATTGTAGCCCTCCAATATTTAGGGTTCAGTCGGCTGTTTAATGCTAAGCTCTGATGTATAATAACTTTGGTGGCATTTAATGAAATAGCCCAAAATTTAGCATTAATGTTCTGGCTGGCAGAGTCTCAAGACATAAAAAGTTTCATAGTGGCATCTTGTATGGATTCAGAAATATGGAACACCCACAAATGCAACAAAAATGGTGGTTGGTTTTCCTGTACATAATATGTTGTTTTTTTTTTTTTTTTGGTTTTATTTATTTTTTTTTGCAGTCATGCAGAGCCTAGATGGTGCAGAATTTATTTTTTCACAAAAACTTCAAGGTACAAGTGGCTTGTACCAAAGTAGTGCCTTTTGAAGGTTTTATGAAAACATTTTTTACAGTTCCAGAGTTTTAAGGATTTAAAGTAAATTTTTTGGATAACCCGCTAGCTTGACTAGCAAAAAAAATAACATATATAATGAGTGCTTGTTTTCAGGATTTTCTTGTCATTAGAAACAATAGAGATCATGGTGGCCACCATCTTGTTTTTTTTTATTAAAAAAATGTTGGGAATAGTTAAAATGATATATTTTTGAAAACAAACACCATAACCTAGGTAAACAGGTCCTGTTAAGGTAGATTCTGGTGTTAGTTTTTAAAGAAATATATCTAGAAGTAAAGTTCTGGGAACCTGAAAATTCTGGATGACCAGCTTAGTAAGATGAGCCATTGACCCAATGTTCTCTGTAGGATAATGGTCGGACTTTCTTGAGTTGCGAAGCCACAGCTGGAGTGATGCTGTTGGAGAAGTGACCCAATGATCTCCTGATCTCTCTCTCTCTCTCTTTTCTTCCAATCTGTCTGTCTGTCTGTCTATCTATCTATCTATCTATCTATCTATCTATCTATCTATCTAGCTATCTGTCTTTCTGTCTCACCACTGTTGGTGCCTTATCACTTAAAAAGTTTGAAACCAGCTGACATCTGCTCCACTGGCCAAACAATCCCATCATAATAAATGAGGAAGCAAAATAAATAATTATGTTTATGAAGCAATTCATAAGTTGCCTCCTTTACCTGAATAAACATGTTTCAATGACTTATAGTATACACGAAAACAAACTTTCCCACAGTGCAATTTTCTTCTCTGGTTGTCATTCATGCTTTTCTCTCTCATCAGCTAGATGATTTTAAAAAGATAAAACACCCAGAAATGATAAACTGCATCACATAGCTAATTGCTAGAGTTTGCATTTACCAATTCATCATCATTTATTCTTGGTGATATACGAGCCTTACTCTTAAATTTAAAAAGCTTCTATTTGAAGGTCTATATACAGTAGTTTTTTCAGCAGTTAACCTTGCTACATTAGCAGTGATTGATCTCATGTACAGTTTGTCCCAGAGGGGGAACACAGACTTTTGAAGATTAATTGGGGATTCTGTTCCATATTAATGAAGCTGGGAAATATACTACTATTTTTGGTAATTTAGTTTGCTGTGTCTATGGCTATCATCATTATTTTTCTTGTTAGACATCAAATTAAAAAGTGGGTTTAGCATCATTTTTCCAGTGGCAACTAAATGCTATCTAATGTGAAAAAACAAATGTTGACTTTTCTCTGAAAGGAAATTGGTTTATTGGCAAGACATCAAAGTCTTAAACTGTAGCATGGGGCTGTGTTAGTAGTGTTTGTTACCTGAGCACCTAATAATGAAATGTAAATAACTTTATCTGAGCTGCTGTGCAGAGAGATAATCACATTTAACATAGTACATGTGGTTGCAATGAGATGCATGGCTCTTTCAAATGTTCAAATTTATGGTGGGTAATCACATATCAAGTATTAACCTATATAGTTATGTTTATAAATGATAAAAAGTGATTACAATCAATGAATGCGTTCCCTTCCAATTCAAATGTAGTTACCTAATGAAACTCAAATTTCAAAAGCAAATACTGGTTTGCCTAATGACTCACATTTAACTTCATAAATATATCCTCAAAGGAAGTGTTAAATTACTTGACTTGCATAAAATCCTACCTTTGCTCAAAGCTTCATTTAGTAATGGAATGTTGTGGTGGTGGTAACTGCTTCTGACACACACACACACACACACACACACACACACACAGTCCGACACAGTTTTTGCATGGTCTACTCTACATGAATGAAAATTTAACTTTTTTTGCTTTTCTTTACTTAATTTGAATATGTTGATTATTCACTCACATAAAAATCTGCATGCTTTAGGAATATAAAACAGAAAAAAGTCCAAGTTTCTTTTGTGACCTTAAAAGAAGGAAAAACATGCAGTCACCAAAACCTAGTGATAAACTGGGTAGGGGTTAGTAATCCAGTAGCTCAAGAGGGTTGCAGAGGGCCTGGCCTGGTGTCAGACTGAACAAGTACTGACAGAGGGGACACACCACCATCAGAATACAGAAACTCATTTTCTTCAAACATTGTGAAAACAGAAAGCTGTAAAACTGAATGTGAGGTTGGGTAGGAAGGTGATTATATATGGGCTGCTATTGAACTAAAATCAGTGACAGAAGACAATGAGTAAGTCAGATAACCAAATGCCAGTACATGGTGAGGTATCATATTTTGTTAGTGCAATTATAAGGAGGTTATGAAAGGGTGAGTTTTTGGGGGACAGTCACTCCACAGACTCGCTGACAGCTGCTACTGTTGTGTTTCAAAAGGGTGCAGTACATTTTTGGACTACCTGACAGTGGATTTTGTGGGTTTGTGTGGTATAGTCACATTGATAAGACCCCGACAGCTGGCGCTGTGGCTTTGGATGGATAAGCAAACATCTGAAACCCTTTTGTGCAGCCCAGCTATAGTTTTCCTCTTCATTCACAAATGCGCGCACCACTAAGCATGCTATGGCAATCATCATTAAGTCTCCAAAACCAAGTGAGACTTCCGAATATTCTTCCATCCCATGTTATTTAATTTGACAAGTGACAACAAGTAAAGCAGCTAACTAAATGCCAGTTGGGAAGGTGATATGGTGATAGGTCAGTACAGCTATCTGTGAGGTCAGAAAAGAGCAATATTGATATCCTCCTACACCTGAGCAGCAAATGCTTTGAGAAAATATGATTAAATTATAGAAAAAATGCCACATAAATATGTAACAAAGTCTACATGCATTCTAATATGATAAATGGAGCCTGACCATTCTTATCCTAAAAAACACATAATTTATTAATAAGCAGTGCAATCACACACAACATATTCTTTTCACTTGTGCAAAACTCTTGATCTTTTCAAACTTTTTTCCAAACATTGTGCAAAACTTGTGCAAAATGATAATCTGCTTAAAAAGGAAAAAAGTCATTTTACCCGTAAGACATTTTTATGGCTCATTTGCCTAATCCATCCATGCAGTTCAAATTAATCTGCTTGTTGGAGTTAGTATTGTTGGTCCTCTCGTGTTTAATGTTTTTTTGGCTGGAAGCTCAAATTTGCTGGAACATATGCTTTAACCACAAAGGTACAAATACTAGACATCATCATTGTCTTGCCATGGTCATCTAGATAAATTTGTGGCAAGATTTTTCCTTTATGTTACCCAGGCTAGGGGCTGTTCTAAACTTGCTGCTATTACCTGGCTGCACCATAGCCACAGGTATCAATCCATGTGTTGACATTTCAGGGCATGACCCATCTCAGAGCTATGTCACAGTATAGACATCTGTGGCTACAGAGAAAAGTTTAAAAAGGTCAAGAGTTTTGCATAAGTGAAAAGAATAAGTTTTTTTGCACTGAGTATTAATAAAATTATGTGTTTTTATGATATGAATGATCAGATTAAATTTATCATTTTAGTGTACTTGTAGACTCTGTTACATATTTATAATGTGGCATTTTTTCTAACATTGTCCCTGCTACGTAAGCACCTAAAAAGCCTGTATGATCTAAAAAAATAGATTTTTACAACACAACAGAACCCCTTTTGTAAGATTAAACTATGCTTGCAGCTGTGCCTTATAAGTGAGTCACACAAACTGCTCAGAAGTAAACCACTCCGATGGAGTTCTACGTGACAAACAATGCACATGTGATAGGACAGAGAGAACATCATGCATGAAGCAAATGTGAAGAAACTGGAGAATATACATTAAGCATTCATGTAAAATCAATTTGGGAAACATGAAAACATAATTATTGTAAACCCTCAGCACAAGAAATGTTTCCCAAATACTAACAAATCTGATTCCTCTCAATCAGAAAACTGTCATCATATAAATGTGGTGACTGTATTTGTTTAAAGATTGTAATTACATACTAAGGTAATGTGAAAAATGTGCCTTTCAAAAGCATATCATCTGCAGTTCAAATACAGTAGCCTGCAATGACATTTCAAACCAGCAGGCTTTTAATTACTATGTACATGTGGCATTTTTGCATTTGCCAAATTATTTGTATAACTAAATACATAAAAAATAGATATCATGTGACCTGCCCCTCCCCCGCACACACACACACAGTTCTGTTGCACCAGAGTGCTTTTATTCATCTTCTGACTAGCATCATTTGCAGCAGGTGGTCTGGAGAAAGATGTTTTTTTTTTTTACTCTTAATTATTAAATAAAGAATAAAATAAAAACAAGATCATATGGTGAATCCCTCATCCCTGGAACCAAATGCCTTCCATAATCTCTGAACCAGTTCCACTATCATGAATCCAGTTGGGATGATGGCTAAATTTGTGTGTTTTTTTTTTTTTTCATAACAGCCTGTTTTAATTTTGTCTTGAGTTCTTAATATGCATCAGATTAATTATGTGCCGATTGTATTTAGAAACATTGGCAACTATCCTGTCCAGTGTATACAGAGTAACATTCAAAACCAAGAAAACAGCTTCCCTGAGTGATCAGCATTTGTTTAGGAGTGTGTTTTTTGGGAAAGGCATGAGGAAGAAGGCAATGGGTTATACTGTGTAACAGAGTTACAGAAACTAAATAGGTACCATAACATTCACATTTATCACAGTAAATTATTATTTGTCAATATTTGTTTTACAGTAGTTGTGTTCTGTATCATTGCTTTCCATTCTCGTGCTGTTATTTCAAATGACAATGTGGCTCATGTAGATGCACAGCATCTCCTTTCACTCTCCATGCACTTACAGATTGCAACTGTGGATTTGGCATACTTATTCTTCAGCCTCCCTCATGCCTTTCTGATTGACTCGAACAAATATTGCTTGCATGATTAAATGATTTCCATTGATCATTGTGACACACTCATATGGCAGGTTTAATTGAGGTAAAACACAAAATAAGTATTATCCTAACAATTACAGGTTATGCATGCTAATGGTTTTATATGTGTTGAATGATTAAGAGATTTTTAAAAACAAACATGGTGACTCATCAGAAATTAGATGTAATAGGTATCAGAGACAAGTTGATAAAGTATTTTGTGCTACTAGGTACATTTGACCAACAGCATCCACTTCAACCCCTGCAACCCCCACCCTCAGAGTGTATGCAACCAACAAAAGGTTACATAAGGTAATACAAAATGAGCACACTAAACATCAAACATCCCCACCCTACTACATTCCCATTCGTTCTCCCCTCAACCTTACGAAAAACATTTGTTTTGCACTCTTACAGTATAAGGTCACACTTTGTTTCATTAAAATAAAAAAAAAAAATACATTACTACAGTCAGGAGGCCCTTTGCTCTCTCACACTCATAGCACCCACACACAAAGTGTAAAGAGTAAGTTATTTTTAATTTAATTAATTACACAATATCAATGATCAATCCCATTACAGTAAACATTCCTAGCCTTACCCTGTGTAATCTTAAAATAAATATTTCTCCTAAAAAATAGATCAGTACCATGGATAATCTCTCCACCACGACCAGCTGCCCTCAGTCATGATAGAGTCACACATATTGATTATTGCCAGAGAGTTTTTCAAAATGGTGGCTGTATATTGAACTGGACAAAGTTGGAAAAGGAGGTCAGTAAGAGTATGTGTGCATGTGTCAGTGTCAGTGTCAGTGGCTCAGTAGGTAGCACACTCGCCTCTGAGGCCGGGAGATCAGAGGGCTGTGGGTTCAGTTCCCACATCTGGCACTTGCGTTAATATCCCAGTACTGACACTGTAATGCAGCATGAGAGGGGTGCTGCATTTCTGAGGTGCCGTCTTTCGGATGAGACATTAAACCGAGGTCCCATCTGCCTGGATTGGTGGTAGTTCAGGTGGATGTTAAAGATCCATGGCACTTATCGAAAGAGTAGGAATTTCCCGGTGTCCTGGCCAAATTTCCCTCATTCACTAAAAATACCACGAACAGCTTAATCTGGTTCAAGGTCAGTTGGCATTCATCTGTATCCCCCTCCCCCGGGTCGTGCCTGAAAATAGGCAGGATTTGTCTAGTGCACTTACCCAGTCAACAAAAGCTAAATAAAAATAAATAAAATGTGTTTATGTGTGTGTGTGTGTGTGTCGGGGGAGTTGGTAGTGCCATAGACTACTGAAGGAAAATAAATCTCAAGAATTAATGCTTCCATTACATATCATTAAATACAATTCCTGTTACTGATTTTTTTTGTTATTGTAGTCGTTGTTTGTTCTTTTAAGTTGAAACCATTCTGTTAAGATTACAGCTGACCTGTTTTGAAGTAGTTGAACTTTCTTTTGGTTTCAATTTGAACAGATACACAAGAGGATGTCTGTGTAATTTAAATGGCATAAGCAAAACAATCAGGGTAGTAAGTGAGGTAAACACCAAGACAGAGATGTTGATAGGGAGAAGGGCGGGTGTAAATGTAGAAAATGACAAAGACAATAATGACAGGGATGGGGAAAAAAGGGGTAAAGCCATCAAGAAATGGAGGGTAATGAGTACCAATGCCTGTAGTCTGGGCAACATAACTTGTGGCTTTGATGGAAGAGGGATGCCTGGATATCATAGCAGTCACAGAAACATGGCACACAGAGAACCATGACTGGGATGTTAACATACCAGGGTACATAACCTACAGGAGAGACAGGGAGGGTAGAAGAGGGGGAGGAGTAGCTCTCTATGTAAGGAATGGAATTAAAGCAATGGAAAAAAAGAGTAAACAGGGAGGAGAGGATGCACTGTGGGTCACCTTAGAGACTGGAAATGGCACCACAATCTGCACAGGTGTTGTATACAGACCCCATGTCAGGGAGAGGGAATGGACAAGGATATGATAGAAGGCATCTTTAGGATGGCAGAGAAAGGGGAGATACTGTTGATGGGGAACCTGAATATGGCAGATGTTAACTGGAGCACTTTTGCTGCAGCCATATCCAAGAGCAGGTCCATTCTAGATGCCCTACAGGTGGCATGCCTCAGACAGCTAGTTTTGGAACCCACTCATGAGGGAGCAATCTTAGACCTCATACTCTCAAATCTAGAAGTGGGTAGACATCTGGGAACAAGTGACCACCAAACAGTGTGGTTCACGATAAACTCAGCTACAGAGTCAAGCCATTCAAAAGTGAGGGTACTGGACTTCAGGAGGGCTGACTTTGGCAAGATGGGAGAGCGCCTTAGAAAAGCACTAACAAACAGGCTAGAAGGAGGGGTGGAGCAACAATAGGAAAACATCAAAAGTGCCATCACAGAGGCAACAAGCCTTTGTGTGAAGCATATAAACAAATCAAAATGAAAGAAAAGCCACTATGATTCTCAAAAGAGGTGGCGGGGAAGGTTAGGGAGAAAAATATAGCATTTAGGCAGTATAAGGAAACACAGAAGGAGCAGGACAGAGAACTGTACCAGTTAAGGCAGAGGGAAGCAGGGAGGGAAGTCAGAATAGCAAAGACCCAAACTGAGAAAAAGATAGCCAACTCAGTTAAGAAGGGGAATGAAAACTTTTATAGGTACATCAGGGAGTGTACAAAGACAAAGGGAGGGATAGTGAGGCTGAATAGAAAGGACAGTGGGTGGGCAGAGAGCGACAATGAAAAAGCAGGGATACAGAACGAATGCTTCTGCTCAGCAATCACAAAAGAGGAGGGGGGAGGTGCCTAATCCAATTAACAGAAGGACTCTGGATGGGGGGTCGATCCCAGTCCTTTCACAGAAGAAAGGGTTCTAAAAGCACTCCTAAAACTGAAGGTGGACAAAGCAATGGGGCCTGACAGAATTCACCCCAGAATTCTAAAAGAATTAAGGGGAGAACTTGTGACACCATTAATTACCCTGTTTAACCAATCATGGAAGGATGGTGTGGTACATGAGGACTGAAGGAAGGCAGATGTGATTCTCCTTCACAAAAGTGGGACCAAGACAGAGGCAGGAAACTACAGACCTGTCAGTTTGACCTCTGTGGTAGGGAAAGTGATGGAATCACTTCTGAAGGAAAGAACTGTTGAGTACCTAGAGGCCAGTGGAGCACAGGACCCAAGGCAGCATGGGTTCACAGTGGAAAGGTCATGTCAGACTAATCTAATTAATTTATTTGACTGGGTGACCAAAGTAGTAGACCAGGAAGGGGCTGTGGACATGGTCTGCCTAGACTTTAGCAAGGCATTTGACACAGTCCCACACAAAAGATTAATAATCAAGTTAACCAGCCTGGGAGTGGGTCCCATGGTGGTAGCCTGGGTAAAACATTGGCTGAACAACAGGACACAGAATGTAATTGTAAATGGAGTCGACTCTGAAGAAATAGGGTTACTAGTGGGGTACCACAGGGTTCAGTACTGGATCCAGTCCTTTTTAATGTCTTTGTAAGTGACATTGCAGAGGGACTGGAAGGAAAAGTATGCTTCTTTGCAGATGACTCAAAGATCTGCAACAAGGTTGATGCACAAAGGGGCATGGAAAGGATGAGAAGGGACTTGGCAAGGTTGGAGGAATAGTTAGAAGTATGGCAGCTTGGATTCAATGCAAAGAAGTGCAAAATAATGCACCTGGGAAACAAAAACCCAGGGGAAGATTACAAAATGCGGGGAAGGTAGAAACAACAAAAATGGAAAGGGACGTGGGGGTAATCATATCAGATTTAAGGTTAGCAAGCAATGTGAAGAGGCAGTAAGGAGGGCTGGGGATACTGGGATGTATAGAGAGAGGCATCACCAGCAGAAAACAGGAAGTTGTTATCCCTCTGTACAGACAGTTGGTGAGACTCCATCTGGGTACTGCATCCAGTTCTGGAGACCCCATCTCCTCAAAGACATAGACAGGATGGGGCTGTCCAGAGGAGGGCAACTAAAATGGTGCAGGGTCTGCAGGAAGCCACAAGGAGAGACTAAAGGAGCTTAATATGTATACCCTTGAGGAAAGGAGGAGAGGGGACATGATAGAAACTTTAAGTACCTCAGTGGAATTAACAAAGTCCAAAAGGGTAGCATCTTTCAGAAAAAGAGATGTGCAAGAACAAGGGGACATGACTTGAAGATAGAGGGGGACAACTGAGAGGTAATGTGAGGAAGTATTTTTTCACAGAGATGGTGGTGGATGCATGGAACAGCCTTCCTGAGGAGGTTGTGGGGCCTAAAACTGTGGGATAATTCAAGAATTCATGGGGCAGACAGAAAGCAATTCTTCTGAGGGGTAGGAAGAACTAGGCTGTTGGTTAGCTAGGATCTGCAGCTTATCCTGTAGGTAGGGAAATGAGCAGACTAGGTGGGCCAAATGGTCCTTTTCTGCTATCAAAGTCTATGTTTCTATGTTTCATTTAGTGTGGGATTGGCAGTGTATATGAAATATGCGTGCATCCACACAGAAACTAAACATGAAATATGATTCATACATTTAGCAGAGGCACGCTGTACCATAGTTTTACTTGACTATAATTGCCAAATAAATTGCTGGCACCTTTCTTGACATGGGAACAGAATATGACAGTGCTGCATATTCTACCTTGTTCACAGTGCTCCGTCAGAGCTGATGTGTAGTTTACCCCCCTCCAAAAGACTAGTTACCATAGAATAGTCATGCAGCAATGTACTGTACGTATCTATAGTCTTATAAACAGTTATACAATCAGGTGATACATTTCTTTATTGCATTAAAAAACAAGTAAATGGCTGGTGAAATGGTAATATTTTTTTAAGAATGTGGTACTTAATTTTCATTTCCTTTGTGATGGTCCAGTGCTTGTTTTTCTCATCTTTATTCAATATGTTATACCAAGGAGCAACAACTTACATTTTGCTTCTGTTTGGTTAAGTGAGTAGACTTCTGAGCATTCACTGTGTTGTGGTTGGGGGTTAGGGTGGAGGGAGTTGGGGCAGTTGCTTGTAGTGTAATCTTACTGTTTATGCTGTAAAGAAAACATGGATACATAGAAGAATAGCCTTTTTCTGGCAGACAAAGATCAACGTGCAATCCAGACAACTAGGAAACTACTCTTACCTAACACACTTACTGTAGCTCTATGGGCAGATCACAGCAAAGCATACACCAAGCTGGTACCACATCCCTCAACTTTCTCTCCTCACACCCTCTTGATTACTTTTCTTTGTGGCTGTGATGCTGTTGAAGTATAGACTTCCAGGTATCAGTATCTTGCAAACATGACTTTTGGTATACATCACAAGCTAGACTACATCAAAATGGAGGCCTTATATAAATAGGAAATGTGCACCTGCAAGTTCATTCACTTTGCAAAATGCTATACTACCTAAGGAATGAAAAGATAATGAAATATACATTTTCCTCACATTGATGATGCTGTTCCTCATATGGAAAGGAACACACAGGGCATCCTATTCATTATTTGAGGCTGCCTTAACGAGACAAACTGAATGTGTAAATGTAAAAAAAAAAAAATAATCCAGCTTGCCAATATGTGCTGGTGCCTACTTTACCATCCACAATAAGTGCTGTTTCAGTTCCATGACAAGCATACATTGGTGCAGAATGCACCCTGATTTCAACAGTCATTTAGAATGAGGTGTTCTCTGTACAAGGAATGTAATCAGGATTAACGTATTTCTGATAGACAGAAAATATTCACTTGTGAGAATGGGTCCCCCGTCCCTGGGAGACTTTGTTGTGTTGCTTCTGTGATTGCCTCTGAGAACAGACTACAAAATCCTGTATTATTTCATTAATATTGGTACACTCTAAATAATGGATTACTTATTTTTTTTACTGTTTATAAAGTCAAAAAATAAATACTAAAAATAATACAGAATATGTTTTGTGTTCACATTTATATCACGAATCACAAGCAATAGGAGGAGGTACACATATTGTTTGACCAGTATTGCCTACAACCCACTGTATAAGTGCATCATCACTATACATAAGGTTCATAGTTATAAGAATTATCATTATGCTATATACAGTGTCACTTATCAAGCCTTCAAGTATGCATTGCACAGAAATGGATGTTATTCCCATGAGAAAATGCAGTTACACTTAAATGAATGCCCCAGTGCATTAGTTTAATGAAGATAACGCTGTGTATACTGCCTGTGTTGTTTTTTCTTTTTTTTTTAAGTTGTAATCATTTTTTGATGTTTCAGACTCCTGTTGTTTTTGGTTAAAATCACCCTATTTTGGTTACTGTAATGTTTGACAAACTCGATTGCAAATCAGCTGTTTTTTAATTGTTTTTCAGTGTGCTTATGAGCCTAAAATTGACACCATTCTGTCACTGCCTCAGCAAGAAACCCCATTCATTTATGACACAACATAACAGTGACAGCTGACCGAGGGGACATGATGGGTGTGTAAATCCAGTATGTCTCGTCATGATTAGTAAAAGTGTAAAAGGGATGTTATATTTCACACTGAGGATGGCACATTGTAAAGTTTGTTCACTGCATAATTTAATTTGAGGGCTTAGAGAACCTATTGATTCATCCCGCATCCAATCATGTGGCTCAGGGAAATTACAATTGCAAGATAATATAAGCAAATCTTTCCATCATTCCAGTGCATCTCCATATTGTGTGATGATTCAGTGATTTTGAGTTCCAAACTTTCTCCCTCAGTCTGCTGCAAAAAATAACCTCCTTGACACTGCCCAACTGTGTTTACATGTTGAATATTGTCCAATGTACAGTACATGTAGCTAGAATTGACAGATGAAATTGTTGCTATCTCATTGAAATATGAATGAAACTGCCTGTAATCCAACAAAACAATTAATAGCAAAGTGAAATCCCTTCCATTTACGGGGAAATGGTTAGGCTAC
This sequence comes from Neoceratodus forsteri, assembly GCA_016271365.2. Lineage (NCBI taxonomy): Eukaryota > Metazoa > Chordata > Ceratodontiformes > Ceratodontidae > Neoceratodus > Neoceratodus forsteri. The sequence continues at coordinate 1,569,585,470 of CM057450.1, read as the reverse complement.
AGGCAGCAGCTGCAGCATTGGTGATCAGGAATTGGCTGCTAAAGGGAAAAACACTTTCTCATCCTGGTTGTGGAGCACTACAGAAGTAGAACAGCTGATTCTGATTCTGACTCATCACCTGAATGACGTATACAATATACCACAGCCTAATGAAAGAGTAGATGAATAAGAGTATGTTAAAAAAACATGGCAGACAAAAGGTAGGCAGGAAATATTTATTAAACAGGCATACAAACTGAATTTCTAAACTGGACTTTGTAAAGTGACTAACAAGTTGATGTTTGCCTGTGTCACTTATTTTTTTTTTCAAACTTGAACCACTGCAATAAGTGAATATTTAAAATGCTTCCAATTAACTCTGCAGTGACCAAGCTTTACAAAGTGCCACCCTCAACTTTAAATATAATGTCCTTTTTGCACTATTAATTGTTCTGAGACATACTGGATTTACACACAAGTAATATCACCTCAGCTGGCTGTTACTGATATCATTGAGTTGTAACTAAATGGGGCTTGGCTCTAAAACACTGTCTGTAATGGTGTTAATTTTAAGTTCAATGGCACAGCCAAACTGTAAAAGAATATGTTTGTCAGCAAGAAATCTTATGCAGCCTACTTTCATGGGAACATGTACTCCCCATTCCACCATCCATCATTTATTACCCGGAAACATTCACAGTAGCTGAAATGGTGCTTACTTTGTTGTAAGCAGTGTATACTATTATAAAAACATCTGATCAGAGTTCACTTACCACCAATCAGATTAACACATTTGGAGTAATACATATGTCATGGAGTAAGATTACCTGTGTACCCAGCAATAAATTTGTATGATTTTTATACCAAACCTTCATCATGGATTTATAGCACATACAATATTTATTAGCAGCTATGCCAAATTACAGGGAAAGTATACAAACCATTCCAAGGATGCCAGAGGGCAGCAACCCCACCTGCAGTCTATGGACTCTGACTTAAACAAGACCCCAAACTGATCCTTTATTGATACAGTTTTTATGACTAGGTCTATCGTTTCAGTTTCCCTCAGCTACATACAAAATAATCACATTCTCAGTACAGTTTTTGCTTAGTAGCTGTTACCTAACCTTGGGCTTTATTGCAGTAGTAGAGAACAATGCATTATTGTCTCCTGACAGTACCTTTCCACATTCAGTATGGTCAGTAAAATTCCATTGTGAAATCTCACTAAGACTAATATCATGGCAGCATATATATAAACGATAACTCAGCAGGTCTATATTGTAAGGACAGCTAAAATGCACTTAGCAATAGTAAATTAGTAACTCTCTCTAACAATGGATTTCACAAATACTTAACCTATAGCAACAAATGCATTTCTGTCATTAGTAATGTACATATACTGAATGCAATTATGACAATGTGTGTGTGCATAGATCAAAAGCATATGCTAACAGCCCCGCCGATAGCCTTGAAAATTGGTATCACAACAAAATAAGGATCTATCATATTATATATCCTGCAACACATGATCATATTTCAGGGTCCTAAGTTTACTATAAAGTCATTTCAGGAGACACCTGAGACAACATAGCATAGTAAATACAATGGTCTGGATATTCAAACTGCGCCAGGCTGTGGCACAAGCCTGGGTGCAGCTCAACTTTGTTGGGCAGGGGTGTGGCCTGGGCGATATTCAACGGAGCTGCGCTATGGCGCATCAGCTTTGAGTATCACACCCTGGCAACCCCCACTTTGCATGGCGCAGTGACACTGCAGCAGCGCAAGTGGCCAAAGTGGAGCATGGAGATGTGCTAGCGCAAGTGCCATTACGCCATGCACAGCACCTGCGATATTCAAAAGGGGACATGCAAATGGGGCCATAATTTATGCAAGGCACACAGGGGGCCATTTGCATCTAGTTATGGCCCCATTTGCATGCCTTTAGCATGCAGGTACGCCGATCCACGACAACTTGCACCTGGTGCCTTGCCAGGCAGCAGCCATCGGGAACCAACACCCCCTGCAGCCCGATCGCGGGCATTCGTGTAAAAGAAAAAAACCCCGTCCAATATTCCTGGTGGTCCAGTGGATCTCTATGTGCCAGATTGTGGGCATCTGTAACACATAACATACCCCTACTACCCTGGTGGTCTAGTGTACCCCCTCCCCACCTGCCCACTAAGCCCCACCGCCCCGCTGCCCCCCATCAGCCGGCGGGCGGCAGCACCTACCACCTGCCACCCTGCCACCCACCGACTGACAGCTTGGTAGTTGCACGCCATTGGTTCTCAGCGTGAGCTAATGGGTGCAGTTTATCATGTATTAGTCCAGATATGTGAATGAATCATTCCATATATCTGGACTGAGATAATGGTATGGATTGCATGCCCATTGGCTCACGCCAGAACCAATGTGCGGCAGCCCTCTGAGCTGTCAGTCGCTGTCGTGTGGGGTGGCAGGCGGGTGGGATGCTGCTGCCCGCCGGCTGACGGGGGAGCAGGGCAGTGGGGCTCAGTGGGCAGGGGGGAGAGGGGTACATTAGACCACCAGGGTAGTAGGGGTATGTTATCTGTTACAGATGTCCGTGATCGGGCACATAGAGGTCCACTGGACCACCAGGGATATTGGACGGGGGCTTTTCACTCCAGGGATGCCCACGATGGGCATGGGGGCACCACCAGGTGTGGCAGGAACTCGGGTGGCCACCCACAATTGGAAGCTGCCATGTTGTGCCCTGCAATGTGGCAGCTCACCTGTGGGTGGCCTCACTTGTTCCTTTTTTTTTTGGCTTAACTTTGTGCAGGCACAGGTAGGGGTTGCACATGCATGACTCTGCACATCCTGAGCTGAATATCGGGCTGTACAGGTTATGCATGGGCACGCCACCTCTACCCGTGCCTGCATACATTACTGATGCGCTCCAGTGCATTGGGATTTGTGCGGCGCACTTTTCCCTTTTGAATATCATGCCAGGGCGCATCAGTGGGTTGTGCAAGGTGCAACACTGTTGCGCCATGTGCAACTCTTTTTAATATCTGGGCCAATAAGTACTAAAATAACTGGTAACATCATTAACAGTTTGAAAGTAATCTCAATGCACAAATTTGAAATTAAAAATCACCTTCATGCCATATAGCATACAATGATTGCTTTGCTTGATTCATGCTGTTAGTTATTGTTATCATATGTTCCACTTTATGATTCAATAAAACATTAAGACTAGGAGGAAAGGGGCAATATGCACATTAAATGTTGGAATGTATTTTATGACATCATTTTTAATGATCAGGTTCACTAAGAACATATTGTTCATCATGAAGTGGTACTGAAAATATAACTGTTTGACCAATGACAGTGTGAGCAGTGGGAGTGAAGCAGAAATTTGGGGTAGTCACTGGATATATTAAGTTCCCATAAGTGAATAATTCATGATTAGTGGTTACACAAAACAGTGTGTGCCACTTATGATGGACTGATTGGTGTTAATGAGTTTTGTCTGCTGGAAGCAGTATCTGCAGTTGCAGATAAATGTGAAAATACAAAGCTGCACCACATGGTGGCACTATTGTAACCGCTGAGCAGCATTTGTATCTTAATCTGGTAGCATAATGTCGTAGTGTGCTTCAATGAAGTTTTCTGACAGCTGTGCTTATGTGAACTAGTGATCTTGTGAGCAGGTAGCCCTTATTTTCCAGAGCTTTCACTTGTGGATGGCTGTGGGGTGCTCATGGAGGGAGAGGATGTGGTGATGTGTGGGGTGGTGATTGTGTTTCAAAGCATTATTCTATAAAAGAGACAGTTTAAAAGGATGATCCTTCTAAGTTTCTTTTGTGAAGAAGGTGGTTATTTTGGTTTGCACAGAAGTAGCTGACCCATATTTCTTCCAACCTTTATCTGTAATTGTCATTTGCAGAGCCATTTTTGGTCCAGATTTAGATTCATGTGCCACCTTTCTTGACAGGGGGATTCCAGGATGCCTGGAGGAAGCCATGACACTACTGTACTGACACACAAACAGATTAAGGGGAAATGCAGGTAATCTGTAGTCACACATTATAAAGAGCACCTAACTGACACTCAATTAAACACTCCACTGTTAAGTGCATTTCAAATTAAGTGTGAACTGCAGTCAGTGGAAATGCTGCAAAAGCTGTAATTAAGTGTCCGTATAACACAGCATGCATAGTCTACATTAAACAATGAATTTTGCATTAATTTAATGGGAAAAGGTTTTGGCAGGGAGAATCTGTGCATGGAAAGTGATTGTCCATGGTAAGCGTGTCCACCCAATGTAGAGCTGACTGTACTGACCATCCATATAGTAGGTTACCCTTGCCATAAGGAGGCATCACTTTGTGAGCTATACCAGCAGGTAATGTTTGTCACGTGATAATGACACCAGTATTCTGGCTGAGATGCTCATCAAGGCTGCAGACAGGTGGAACCACATCAAAAACCTTACAGGGACATATATACCTATATCCCTTCACTGAGCAACATGCTGAGTATGATGCCTGCCATAATGCTATAATGAGGTTACATACACCAGTAGGGATGGGGTGTCCACCCTCTCTTTATAGATATCTCCATCTAGGAAACCTAATGAATGGATTGTGTTTGTCAACAACTGCCTCAGCAGGATCAAATACTGGTAGAGAAACAGTAGATGGCATTTACAAAGTACACTGCATAGAACAGGATCCACTGGTGTAACACTTGCCCTAGTTAGGGCACGAGTTAACATACCCCGAGATTTTGGCAATCACATATGAAAACTTTTGACAATACTTCAGACATCCAGTATGGATATCTAAAGTCTTTGTATCACATGGTAGGCAACATCATCAGGCTAAGTAGTTATCTGAAAGGAGATCTGGGAAATGTCCTGATTCCATATCTTTGAGCAAATGAGTAATCATTGTGAAACATAATTCCCATAAGCTGTGCATATTACTTCTCTTCACAAGTACCTTTTGTGGGCCTCTCTATTATTTAATGTAACTAGTTCATTGATCTTGGCCTAAGTTTCATTAAACAATCTTGCTATGTCAAGCATATTGTAGACAGTGCATTTTTTCCTCAGTGGCCAAACTCTATAAAGTTCCTGTAGTGTAAGATTCAAAACAGATTCAGCAGGCTGATGTTCAAAATAACTGATGTGCCTTTTTATGGTTTCTATGTCTGCTCGATTCCAGACCAACATGCCAGACCCAAACAACCTTGAGGTGAACTGTACCATTCCATCCAGGCTCTGCAGCCGTCTGGGTAGTTTCTTGGTATGCTATGGAATCTTGGGCCTTTGCCTAATGATTGGCAATCACATCTAACAGCAAGAAGAATAAAACAATGATACATTTGTTCCCACATAAGGCTCATATTCCATCATGTCCCAATAAGAAAGCAAATTTTCAAATTAAAAATAACATGTTTATGCATATACTATATATTATTCAGTAAAGTCCGGGGATGGGATTAGCAGTAAGTCCATCCGGTGGCCCCATTTCCACCACAGAAAAATGTTCAGCCTCTACAAGATTCTCTGATGCAGATGACTGCATAAAGTTGGGAGCCAGTAGAGATAGTCTAAGGTCACTCAACATGATACATGTCATTGCCTGGGGGCATGGTTCTGCATTACTTGCTTGCTTAACAGTCAGTTGATAGGTGTCTGTATTAGATTGGTGCACTGGATTAATCAGCAAAGATTCATTGTTTTCATACAGATGTATGCACCCTTTGTAATTGAGGTGAAGGAGGTGGTGTCAGTAACATTAGGTACTGTACTTAGGTAGTTAAGAGTGGAAGTGCACCAAAGGTGCGTCTCTCCACCCTCCCAACCCCCACTGTCAATGGTCAATCATTGAGATCCCAATTGTCCATTTCTTTATCTGGTTGTTTTTTGAAACTATAAAATGTTGGCAAATCCATAATAGATTGTAGTAAACCATTCCAATACTTTAAAATTGCTGTCAGTTTCTGTGAAGCTGCTCCCAGAAGTCAAGGTTGCCAAATTAACCCTTCCTTGGTCAGTTTTAAAATTTCTGTCAGTTTCTAGAAAACAAAAGAAAAACAAAGAGAAATTGTTCAGCACCCTCCTTTACTGGCAGGTTAGTTCTGATCTTTAAACAATTTCAACTGATTTACATGAACACACTTGCCAGAGGCTTTCTTGCCAGTAATCACTTGGACCTTGTACACTGAGGGTCTACTTTGAATGTTCTTGTCTTTCCCCTGATGGCCTCCCATGGGCACATCAGGAACTGACAAAATCAGTTCCTGGACCTGCATACAGCAGACATTTAGTCTTTGAATGACAGTTACAGATTTCTTTGATGGTTTTTAAATGGTGAGCCTATAGAAAATAAGCTATTACTTTATCCAGTTCCTTATCTTTTGTGTTTCTTTCTGTAAACTGCTCAGGTCCATGGGCTTGATTCATTTTTCTATGAAGCTTGACGAGATTGTGGGGGTGAGGGAGGGGGTGGAGAAGGTCAATGCCCCCTTGAGCACCTTGTTTTTCAAGGAGATTGGCTTGTGCATTGAAATTAGGAATGGAAGCTGTTTAAGTGTGGGCTTTTATTTTTATTTGTTTTAAGAGGCAGTAAAGTTGGTATGCTGTCAAACAGGCAAAAAAAAAACTCCATTAGAAATTTCACAAAAATCTGAAAATAATACAAACCAAAGGTTGGGGTGGTAGCAGAAAATGAGTAAGAAGGTCATGCTAGTCAGCAACCCGATGGACTCTGGTCAGCCCCCATACAGTACCATAGACCATGCATGCAACAATGTATAACTCAGGAGTACCTCATCTATGATTAAATGTTAAGATATTAAAATGCCAAAATGAAATGGTGCATTTCAGAATATGAACTGTTTAATCAAGGCTCTTGCACAGGAAAGAGATGTCTGCACATAACACAATAAATATCCTTGTTGCCTGTGAACTGGATTTCAGCCAACTGCTCTGTTGTGGAGCTGCTCCCAGAAGTCAAAGTTGTCAAATTAACCCTTCCTTGGTCAGTTTTAGTTTGAGGCATCCCTTTTGAAAACATGCCCCCCCAATGGAGAAGGAGGAAAAAAAAATTCTGAGCCTGTTGTGCTCAACAAGCACTATGGTCCAAAAGAAAAACCTGTTGCTGTTTAAGGTAACACAATAGGGGTATGCCATAAGTTTGGACCTCCTTGCAAATGAGATGGCACTGATGTGTGAAGCAATGGAAAAGCTACAAATGACTCCAAATTTGCAAAAGTGGAACCTTTTTGTCTCTTTTCAAAGTTAGGTATTCCACCCCCTTCACTAAGTTCAAACCATTGAAAGCGGTCATAGCTGTCATTACTCCATGCCTCTTAAGGAGTGATTTCACTTTTGAAACCTTTTATAGGTATATCAGGGAGCATAGAAAGACAAAGGGTGGGATAGTGAGACTGAATAGAATGGATGGTGGATGGTCAGAGAGTGACAGTGAAAAAGCAGGGATACTGAATGAATACTTCTGGTCAGTATTCACAAAAGAGAAAGTGGGGGAGGTGCCTAATCCAATTAATAGAAGCACTCTGGAGAGGGGGGGGTCAATCCCAGTCCTGTCACAGAAGAAAGGGTTCTGAAAGAACTCCTAAAACTGAAGGTGGACAAAGCAATGGGGCCAGATGGAATTCACCCCAGAATTCTAAAAGAATTAAGCAGAGAACTAGTGACACCACTGACTACCCTTTTTAACAAATTATGGGAGTATGGTGTGGTACCTGAGGACTGGAAGAAGGCTGATGTGATTCCTCTTCACAAAAGTGGGACCAAGACAGAGGCAAGAAACTACAGACCTGTCAGTTTGACCTCTGTGGTAGGGAAAGTGATGAAATCACTTCTGAAGGAAAGAATTGTTGAGGACCTAGAGGCCAGTGGGGCACAGGACCCAAGGTTGCATGGGTTCACAGCAGGAAGGTCATGTCAGATGAATCTAATTGATTTCTTTGACTGGGTGACCACAGTAGTAGACCAGTGAGGGGCTGTGGACATGGCCTACCTAGACTTTAGCAAGACATTTGACACAGTCCCACACAAAAGATTAGTAGTCAAATTAACCAGCCTGGGAGTGGATCCCAGGGTGGTAGCCTAGATAAAACATTAGCTGAACAACAGGACAGAGAAGATAAGTGTAAGTGGAGTCCACTCTGAAGAAAGAGGGGTTACTAGTGGGTTACCTCAGGGTTCAGTACTGGGTCCAGTCCTTTTTAATGTCTTTATAAGTGACATTGCAGAGGGACTGGAAGGAAAAGTATGCCTCTTTGCAGATGACACAAAGATCTGCAACAGAGTTGATACTAAAGGAGGTGTGGAAAGGATGAGAAGGGACTTGGCAAGGTTGGAGGAATGGTCAGAAGTATGGCAGCTTGGATTCAATGCAAAGTAGTGCAAAGTAATGAACCTGGGAAACAAAAACCCAGGGAAAGATTTACACAATGGGGGGGGGAGTAGTAACAACAACAAAAATGGAAAGGGACCTGGGGTAATCATATCAGACGACCTTAAGTTTGGCAAGCAATGTGAGAAAGTGGTAGGGAGGCCTGGGGGATACTGGGATGTATAGGGAGAGGCATCACCAGCAGAAAACAGGAAATTGTTACTCCCCTGTACAGACAGTTGGTGAGACCCCCATCTGGAGTTCTGCATCCAGTTCTGGAGACCCCATCTCCACAAGGACATAGACAGGGTGGAGGCAGTTCAGCGGAGGGCAACTAAAATGGTGCAAGGTCTGCAAGAGAAGCCATATGAGGAGAGACTAAAGGAGCTTAATATGTATACCCTTGAGGAAAGAAGGGAGAGGGGGGACATGATAGAAATGTTTAAGTACCTCAGTGGAATCAATAAAGTCCAAGAGGGCAACATCTTTCAGAAAAAGAGATGTCCAAGAACAAGGGGACACAATCTGAAGATAGAAAAGGGATGGCTCAGGGGCAATGTGAGGAAGTATTTTTTCACAGAGAGGGTGGTGGACACAATGAACAGCTTTCTTGATGAGGCTGTGGGGTCTAAAACTGTGGGAGAATTCAAGAATGCATGGGACAGACATAAGGCAATTTTTGTGGGGGGTAGGAAGAAATAGGCTGTTGGTTAAATAGGATCTGCAGCTTATCCTTTAGATAGGGAAATGGGCAGACTAGGTGGGCCAAGTGGTCCTTATCTGCCATCAAAGTCTAAGTTTCTATGTTTCAATACCCCAAATCCCCTATGGTGTATAGGATTGGGGCTTAGTCACATTAGTACATATTACATCATACTTTTGCCATATAGCTATCCCAATCAGAAAACAGTGGCTTGCACCATCATAAGAAACATACACATTAGTATATCTGTGTAATTTGATTATTTCAGGTCAGCCTGCATTCTTTTGAAACAGTTCCTAACTCTGTTGCTCCAATATCTCTGCCTTTTAACATACTGTCTGTATTCTGCCTTCTTAAACTCTATATCCTCCTCACTCACTTTAAGTAACTCTAACACTATCTCACTCACATACAAGTCATGCAATTCTGCAATCATCAAACTTCTTCATTATTCCCCTGAGCACATTTTCTGTCTGACAGTTTTGTCCAGTCTAACATAATTATCTTTACTTGCACAATTGTCTGAACTTACTTGTTCATGGGGGTAGAATTCTTCTGGGATTAGCTTGATTCAAGGAACTAATTGGTCCCAGGTTCAAACCAGAAAATGCCAGAATTGCTTCACATCTGATCCCAGATAAATCAAAATTGTAAATGGCATCACAAATGATATACATATAAACCATCACATCAAAGCATTTCCCAAATTCAGTTCCTGAATCTTGTCAATATCACTGTAACAATTATCTTACGAACATCTCCTGATAACGTCTCTCTCTCTCTCTCTCTCTCTCATTCTGTTCAAATCATTCACAGTACTTGAAGGTTGTGTTAACATAATACTTTGAAGTGTGTGTGTGTGTGGTGGGGGTGTGCGTGTGTGTGTGTGTGGAGAGAGAGAGAGAAAAGTCAGAAAGGATTAAAAGGTTTCTAAACTCTGATTGATCAAGCCAAGCTTTAAAAAAAGAACAACTATGAGGAAAGATATCATAGAAGACAGGAGGGCTGCAGCCAGCATAGAAATGTAAAAGGCTATCTGATATGCTGGTGTTTTTCTTCTTATACCTAACCTTTTTCATTTAAAGGTTGACATGTCATATAACGTCCCTGTATGCAATAACCTTTTTTTTATTTTTTCCTTACACTTTTTCTCCTTATCTATATCTGCAAACTGTTTCTTGACCCACACCCAGGGGTTACACTAGAGTTTCACATCCTGCATAAAATCCTCTGCCTCATGGCTGGCCACAAACTTGAGACATAATCCTCCATTGTGATCACAAATAAAATGCAAGTGCACTTAAAGAAAAATGGCACCATGGTGTGTTATGCACCTTCAGTCAACAGCTAGGTCCCTGAACCCAGTCTGCTGATCTATGGCCAGGCAGCACTTTACAATAATAGCTGGACATGCTATGCACCTTTGGTCAGTGGCAGGACTTCCTCATATGTATTCACAAATGTACAATCCCGGAAGTAGTTAGGTTGTGGTCCTTGCTAGCTCTGATGCTGTTTTCTGTGGTCTCTGAATAATGTCCTCTACTGGAGTACAAATGAAAATTTGCATGATTTTATTCCAAACCAATATCATGGATTTGTTCTTATTGGGTAATAATGTCACAAAAAACACAATTACAGCACATAAAAATGTATTACCAGCTATGCCAAATTACAGGAAAAATTTACAGACCATTTCCTGGATGCCAGAGGGCAGTGACACCACCTGCAGTTTACATGCTTTGACCTGAAACAAGACCCCAAACTGGTCCTATATTTATACAGTTTTCATGACTAGAGCTATTATTTCAGCTTATCTTATCTACAGTACATACAAAATAAGCACATTCTCAGTATAGGTTCCTCTTGGTAGCTGTTACCTAATCTTGGGCTTTCTGACAGTAGTAGTGAACAACAGATTCTTGTCTCCTGAAAATTCTTTTCCACATTCAGCATATTGAGTAAAATTCTATTAGTAAGTCTTACTAAGACTAATATCATGGCAGCATGTCCACAAGTGATCATTCAGTGATTCTATATTGTAGGGGCAGCTAAAAGGCACTGAGCAGTAGTAAACTAGTAACTCTTTAACAATGGATTTCACTAAAACCTAATCTACAGCAGCAAATACAGTTTCAGTCAAAGTCATGGTCAGATATTTCCTGAAATTTCTGTGATATTTCTAGAGAAATATCATGCTTTCTGCATTTCCACAGTAGGGGCAGCAGAGAAAAGATCTTCAGAAATTTTGCAAAATATCTGACCATGTCAGTGGCTACTATGGTACATATCTGTCATTAGTAATTTACATATTGGAAATGTATGTATGTCAATGTGTATATAACAGATCACAAGCCTATGCTAGCACAGCTTAGTCTTATCTAAATGAACTTTTCAATTATTTAAATTTGAAAAGAAGCATTTAAGTTTCTTATGTTTACCAAAGTACTTGGGGGTTTGGGACGCCACAGAGTTACACATAAAAGTTAATTTTCTTGGATCATCCACAAAAATCACCCAACCCATGTAAAGAATGCAAAGGATGAACCCCACCCCATCAAAACTGTTCTCAAAACTCTGTTTGTTATTTTCAATCCACACTTTACTCAGGCAACGGTTTCATGGCTTTGTCACTTCCTCAGGTCAAAACCATGTTGATACTGTTTAATGAAATACAAATGTGTTTTACTATGATGCATTTACATACATCTTCTAATCACACTTATACAATAACAGGATTTCCACCACAAGAGTACTGAAGCGTGTACCTATAAACCTTTACATGTTTCCCAGTGTCCAAACACCCTCATTTTTTAAGGCCTTAATTTTACTCAGCAGTTAGTGTAAGCCAGTGAGTTTATTTCCTTTTAAAAAATGTTTTTGTTAAAATAACTAATTTATATACATACCCTTATGTATCTTCAACCTTTCACCTTTGTATAATTCGCTCCATGTTATTCCCTTTCGTTAATGTCTAAAAAAAAAATCATAACATTTTGTAGTATCCTTCACTGCATTCTCTCAATATGAGAAGGCCTCATTTTCTTTCCTTTATGAGAAGGCCTAATTTTCCTTCCTTTCCATTTATTTTTACTTTTTGACCTAGTTGTTTATGTTATTCTCAAACATATAAATATACATACAGTGTTTCTAAATTCTTCACCTTTCATTCCAGTTCTCATCAGTTTTATCTCATATCCCCCCTTTATGTGGCTCACCTGACACTTGTTGTATAATTCTTTTTAGTTTTCCTGTTCCACTTAAGATAGTGTATATCTTCAAATTAAAGTCACAGCTTATAATTACAAACATACCTTTGGCGATGCCACTTATTTTTGAGAGCAGTTTCTTTTTGAGGGGGCTATTATTGGCTAATGCCTATTTTCAGTACTTTGTTTAACAACCTAACAACCTAATAGCCTGCAGTAGTAGCCACATACATTGCCAGCTATTTCCAGATATTTCGCAAAATTCTAAAGAGTTTCTCTCTGCTGCCCCTACTGTGGAAATGGAGAAAGCAGGAGATATATCTGGAAATATCCCAGAAATTTTGGGAAATAGCTGGCAGTGTCTGTGGCTGCTACTGTAACTGCTGATAGCTGCTGATAGCTGTTTGCCACCTGCTTAAAATGAGAAAAGAGCAGTTGAGAGTTTTGAGCCTTAGCTGAGACAGCTGAGACAGAGAATGCTGAAATGGAAATCCTTTGAACATGACCTTAAACTTGCAGCCGCTCACCGAGGCAGAGAAGGAGGACAATCACCCTTTTGCTGCTGCACTCCACATCTATGGAAGCAGCTTAGGGAGTGGAGAAAACAGCTGCCAGCACTCCAAGAAAAGCTATAAGTAACTGAATCCATGGGGTTGTGTAAAAAAGGAGATGACTGGATGGCAGGGGTCAGAAAGCTAGGTACCCAGAGGTGGAGTCTGAACTAGCAGGCTGGATCACACATCAAAGATAACAGAACTATCGGGTCACAATAAAAGCAGTTGCTATGAAAGCTGTTTCCCTAACATAGGACCCCTCTTTCTATGCTGGCCATGGGTGGGTAGACACATTTCTTTGGAGGTGTGGATTTACAATAAGGCAAAACACTACAGTTGGTCAAAGGCTGCCAAAGGACTTTGCCCCTAAAATCATTAGTTTCACCTGCTTTTTTTTATCCCCACATTAATATCAATAATCTGTTGCCAGCTATAATAGGGAACATGGACAAAACTGCAGTTTGGGCTGACATGCCTGGTAACAAAACCATAGACCTAAGTAACGATAAGATTCTGAAATGTATAAAAATAACATGGCAAGCTGTCAGCAGAGAAGTTATCATAAAATCATTTGAGGTACTGTTTGGCTTTAAAAACATTGCATTTACAACCAAGTCAATATCACATTTTAAAAAAATTTGTTTTTTCCCTTCTCCCTTACCAGGTCTGTGCTATTTCCAGTTGCGATCCAGATGGAATTCACTGTATGAAGCAAGGCAGAACTGCAGAAGAGATATGGAATGAGTGCACTAAAAAACTGCAGGACAGTACAGAATCAGACTTCAGTGATGCAGATGCTACTTGCTTAGAGAGTGATCTTCCCACATAGGAGCATACGAGCTTCTCCAGCTCAGATATTAACAGTGATTCAGAGCTTGAATACATTTTAGTAGCAGAGTCTGCTAAGTGTGTTTTACTTTAGTTAGACCTTCTTTTATCTTTACAATGTTTAATAAAATAACAAAATGTGTCCAGTGCTTGAGTCTTTAATCTTTTATCACTTCCGACAACTTTTGTGAACTTCCAGATATGGAAACATAATACGGGAATACCAAACAGTTTGCAGTGAGGCTCAGTTAACATTTACATTTGTTTAATTTTTTTGTTGTCTTTCAATACTGTGGAATTTTAAGTATCAGATAGATGATGCCTTATCACTAATGACATCATCAACTACTCCACTGCTAGTTAATGCCTCCCTTGTCTGATGCCAACAAACATAAGCCATAGGGTGTGGCTGAGTGGGCTACGTTGAACTGCAGACCCAATTGTCTCACTTTGTGTATTGCTTAGGGAGGCAGTTCTTATGTTTACCCCATCCATTTCTGTTTTGTTAGATACTGGGCCAGTAATAAGGCTTACAAGGCATGGAGTGGGGTATGAGGAGCTGTGTGGGTGGGTATCTATCTGCAAGGTGAAGATTAAGGAATAACGTTTATGTGAGCAAACAATGTGTGATCTGGCTGCTTATATGAATATTACAATGAAAAAGAATTAACTGAAACTAATTGTGCACTAATTGTTAATTTTTTTCTGCCTTGCTGTTTTAAGTTTCTGTTCTGTTCCTGGAGGTTAGGTTGATCTTGCATTGATCATGGCTTGATAGGGTGTAGCAGCTCTGACATTTGCCGAACCCTGATATCAATGTGTACTGAAGTGTTATCATTCTCAGTCTGAGCTATTTGTTGGGTGGTGAGATATGTACTGGAGTTGAGTACCATATTTGTGTGATTAGACGGCACCTGAGGTAATGTGACAGACTCTAGATCGATGGATGCAAACCAATGTCAACACCAGCATGTCAGAAAAGAGACTTAACTACAGTAAATCTCATAGCAAAAACTTAACACATAAACAACTGAAAAAAACAAGTGACATCACGCTCATTCCTGCTTAACAAAGCACATCCTATGCAAAACTACTTGAGGATTTTCCTGTGTGGAGTGGTTTCTCTTAATTTTCTGTGAATGTGTTGGCATTTGTGTTTTTAGCTCCTTTAACTGTTAATAAACCACTTTTGCTCTGTGACTTACTTAAGCATGACTCTTTTATGGCATCACTGGCATTTGTTTTCTTCTTGACTTGTTTGTATGCTGCAGTACAGCAGCAGCTCAGGATGGGCTTTCTTCTGTGCTCTGTGATTGACTAAGCAGCATAGTATACTGTTGGTGCTACTTTATTTGTGTAATCTGGAAATAGTCATATGTTGTTTGTCTTACCTGATGTTGACCGTCTGTGGTTGCTTGTGTGGGCTAGTCCTTTTGCTGTTTTGGGGATAGGGAATTAGGGTTGGAAACCCTAAAATCACATTTCCCTATTTCTGTTGCTTTAATTTGAACTTTAACTGGTGTATTAGCATAGTTTTTTGCAATTAATTTCCTTTCTGTTTGACAAAGTGGAATCATATTCTCATTCATGCAGATTCCTTTGAGGTCTGCATGAACAGATACATCTGGATGTGGAAGCACAGGGCCCAGCAGGTCCTGTGCTTCCATGAGACTACAGATGCAGATGTGTAGGAACTTCTGAGCCCTGATCCAAATGAGGAGTCCTACTGGGCATGGAAGCACAGGACCCTGTGGGTCTTGTACATCCACGCCATCTATTTGGGCCCAGTACTTCCATGTGGTTACAGTTGCAGGTACACAGAATCTGGGCCCTGTGACAAGTGAGGAGTTTGTCTGGCTGTGGAAGGGACCCTGTGCTTCCATGTGACTACAGATGCAGACACATAGGGGCCCTGTGGGCCCTGAATCCAATGTGGAGACCATAAGGCTGCAGAAGGCCAACAAATATGTCATTTTACAATGTTTTGCACCACATTTTCAGCATAGCCTTCTTATGACCCCCCACATGAACTCGGTATGTGAAATATTTCAAAGCCTCAATAAAATGTCATTTCATGCCACAGGTATGAAAATGCATTGTTTCCAGGTGGTGTAAAAATGGATATGTTGAAAATTTGGGGTCAAAAATATTGAAAATTACTGATTCCGTGAGTGAGCATAGAAACATTTTGACCTATGCTCTTAACCTTGTTGTTTTGTAATATTTTGACTCCAAACTGTCAACATAGCAATGTTATGACCCCACTTTATGTACCTGGTAGGTAAAAATTCTCAAATCCTGATCAACACATCATTCTGCATCACAAGTGTGAAAATACATTTTTGCCAAGATTTTAACAATGACAGCTCACATTCATGAGGTGGTGTGGAAAAATGGCTATGTTGAAAATTTGGGGTCTGAATATTGAAAATTATCAAAGTTATGCACATGTGTTGACAAATGTCTACATACACTCACAACATTTTTTTATATTTTAACCCAAATTTTCAACATAACCTTCTTTTGTCCCCACCTCATGAACAAGGGCAGAGAAAATGTTTAAATCCTGGCTGAAAGGTTATTTCAGACAGTGACCACAAAATAACCTTGCAGGATGGAGCTGAATAATTTCACTGCTCTTGTTCATGAGGTGGGGGTCCCAAAAATGCTATTTTGAAAGTTGGTGTAAATCAAACTTCATTGAAATGCATTAAAGAACACCTTTCATAATGGTCCAAAAGTTGCAGTTTGTAGTCATTATATGTAGTACTAGACCTGAAAGGGTGTGTGTATTTGTTATTTTTGGACAAGGTTTACACTGCCTTCTGTATTTTGCATTTGTTTTTGAGTCCTGCTTTAGCACTGCTACACTTTCCTTTGCTGTTCAGCTGCTAGGCTGCTGACTCCCACTGACATCACTATATGGCAGAGGAGTGACTCACACTGTGTAGTACAGTGCAGTTGCAGCAGTTTTGCAAGGGAAAACTACCAGTACTAGGTGTACATACTGTGTTCCCCCTTCCCCAAGACACCCCATTAGCACTGCATTATGCCAAAATCCAAATGCCTTGTCAGTATGTTTTTCTGTAAAACTGAATTACTTCTGCCTCTGTAACAAAGCATGGGGAGTGAGAGAAGTTTGAGTTGCTGTCAGCTGAGACAGCTAACTGTCCATTTATGCATTGGTGTGATTAGTATCTATACCTTGATAATTTGAAAGCAGTAATGCCTTCTTACCCATGCCATACTGGTGTCTTCCATGTCTTTCTGTAGTAAAGCACCTGGCAGTCACTCCAACAGATAATCCCTTACTGCTCCACTGTCCCATGCCTCCTTGATATCAGCATGGCACTGAGGAATGCCAAAGACTAATTTGTGTACCATATAACACTGCCAGTCTGAGCATGTACAGAATCCTGGTTTCAATTTTCAAACAAGAATTTCTCTGGAAATAGCACTCGGTTTTTAAAACCACCTCTACAGTGTAAATAGCACATATAGCACATCTACACAAATTGTTTGTATTATATAGTACCAAAATTAGTCTTTGGCATTCCACAGTGCCATGCTGATGTCAGAGAGGCATGGGATGGAGGAGCAGTAAGGGATTACTGATTGGGGTTACTGCCAGGAGCTTTACTACAGAAAGACATGGAAGGCACCAGTATGGCATGGATAATGAGGCATTTATTGCTTTCAAATGATCAAGGTATAGACACTAATCACACTGATGCGTAAACTAGCAGTTAGTTGTCTCAGCTGAGAGCAACTTGATCTTCTCTCACTCACCATTGTTTGTTTCAGAGGCAGAAGTCAGTTTTACAAAAAAAACATACTGACAAGGCTTTCGGGGTTTGGGCATAATGCATTGCTAACAGGGTGTCTTGGTGAAGAGGAACCACAGTATATACATCTAGTAATGTAGTTTTCCCTTTCAAAACTGCTGCAACTTCACTGTACTGCAGTGTGAGTCACTCATCAGCCATATACTGTAGTGATGTCAGCAGTACAGCCCTGGGTCCACAGCAACACCAGGCTTGCTATATAACCTCTAGTACACCCTGCAGTTTTTAGCAGCTCAGAATTCAAAAACTAACTGCAGAGAACAATAATTAAATACATTTCCAGAATTAATGCAAGAAGGGGTAATTTATGCATAAAAGTCAAAAGGACTGGGAAATGTGCTTTTTAAACCACATTTACCTTATGTTCTCATACTGCAGTTGCCATTTCCAGCAGCAAGACATGTCTTCTGTAAGACAGAGGAACTACACTGAGGCACGTGTTCAAGTGATTGAGGCTGTGTGTGGGGTTGGGGTAGTGGGTGTTGATTTGGGGTCAGAGTGGGGTGGTTGGGGGTGCTGGGGGTTAGATTGCTGATGGACCATTTTTTCAAGTAAAGTAAAAGAAAAAGATCAATGAGAAACAGTTTTCTTTATTGTGGGGGACCAAAGCCAGCACTGGGGATTGTATACCCCACTGTTAGAATGATCCTCAGCAGCACTGATGGTGGGCACCATGGTGCCACCATGTAAATGAAACAAATAGGGGATTGACTACCTTGTAGGAAGGGGTGCAGGAGAAGTGGTACTGGGAGTGAGAACCGTGGTCTGCTTACTGTTTTACAAAAAGATCACTGGGGGCAAGTGACCTGGAGGGGAAGGGGAGAAAGGAGCAGTGCTGTGGATGGTCACCCCAGTCTACTTAAGAAAAATAGATAGATAGATAGATAGATAGATAGATAGTCAGTCAGGGGATAGAAGCTAACACTGTGGATTGGGTACTACAGTGTTGTGATTATATTTGGTGGCACTGGAAGTGGGCATCCCCCCAGTGCTACCAGGTATATTAAAGGAAGGGAGATGGATCAATTTTTTTTCCCTCATAAAAATTCACTAAATTACGGTGTTCTGCAGGAGTCTATTTTGGGACCCCTTTTATTTTCACTATTTATAAATTTGTTACCAGAAATCTCTTCTAAGACTGAAATTATGTTGAATGTGGATGATGCCATATTGTTTTGCTCTGGTTCTGAGGAACAGAAATTTAAAATTGATCTTCAACGTGATTTTGAGGCTGTACACTTGGTTTAATTTATATAAGCTTGTACTGAATTTGGCTAAGACTAAGTTTCTAATTTTCTCAGGTACTAGGAATCAAAGTAATTTTGATTTTAAATTAATTGATAATTTTGGTAATTCTATTGAAAGGGTCCCCATTTTTAAATATCTGGGGATAGTGCTGGATCAGCACTTAACGTCTGACCAGCCCATCATTTCTTTAATTGGTAAACTGCACCAATGCTTGGACATGTTATTTCGTATTAGAAAATATCGCACTCCAGAAACAAAGTCTTTATTAGCCCATAGTTTTCTCTTTTCTCTTTTGGAATATGGTTCTATTGTTTATTCATTCTCTTCCAAGAAAATGTTAAATAAATTGAAATCTACTTACCACAGCATTTTACGCTTTATCACTTGTTCACCTAGGTTGGCATATCATTGTACTTTATATGAGAAATCTGGATGTTTATCGTTAGGTGCACTTTTCAGTCTCAGAGCATTGACTTTTTTACATAAAATTCAATCAAGTTTTGTTCTTAACAGTGTTTCAAGTTTATTCCCCAATAAAATGTTTTCTACTTGCACTAGCTCCAGTATTAGAAATCAGGTTAAATTACCTTTTTTTTTTCAAACAAACTTTGCACAAAATTCAATACAGTTTAAAACTGTTAGGTTATATAATCATTTACCCAGTAATATTACAAATTGTGGTAGAGTTGTAGGTTTTAAGGGACTACTTAAAGAAAAGCTATTTTCTGATGTTGTCTGTAGTTGTTTTAATTGATTTTTTATTTAAAGTGTTCTGTTTTGTTATTTACTTGGTTGTGTATATGTTGTTTTACCTTGATGTTTGTATTTTGCTATATGAAACTGGAAGTCTGTGAAAACGGGCACTTCTGTTCATAGACTTTTCAGTCTAAAATAAAAATGAAATGAAATGAGAAAGGAAACTTGGAGGGGAAGAGGCAAGAAAAGTGGTACTGGGGCTGGGCACAGTGGTCTGCATACCACTTAACAAAAAAAAATAGGCAAGGGGTGGGCTATCTGGAGGGGAGGAAGGAGAAGATAATGGTATGGGGCTCCCCACTCTACATTATAACATGGAAACATAGGAAGATGATGGCAGAAGGGGACCTTTTGTTTCATCTAGTCTGCCCATTTCAAAGTAGTGTCCCTTCTGCTTAAGAAAAATAGCAAGCTAGATAGTGCATACATACATATATACATACAAACACAAATACATGGATAGAAAAATAGATTGACAGATGGACAGAGAGACAGACAGGCAGAGTGAGAGACAGGGAGAGAAAGAGAGAGACAGATCTGGGTGTCTATGGATCACTGCTGTAATGGAAGTCAGCAGCACAACTCCAGCTGCAGCTTCACAGTTCGAAAAAGTCTAGCTGTTCTTATATTGAGAACACAGGTGAATGCATTAAGAGACATATTCAGGTGAGTGAGGGTGTGTGTATAGGGGGTGTGGGCTAGTGGGTGCTGAGTGGTAGGTCAGGGTAAGGTGGGTGGGAGTGTGGGGAGGTCCGATCGCTGATAGACCATTTTCTTTTCTTCAGCTACAAAAAAGGGGATGGATTTCTTTATTGTACGAGGACAGAAGTTAACACTGGGGACTGGGCACCTCAGTGTTGGGATGATCTTCAGCTGCACCAGGGGAGAGCACCCTAGTGCTGCCACATATATTGAACAAAGGAGGCTGGGCGACCAGAAGAGTGGGGCAAGAGAAGCAGTATTGGGGGTGGGTACCTTGGTCTGCTTAAAAATAAAAAAATAGACAGACATACAGATAGATAGATACTGTAGCTAGATAGACAGACAGACAGACAGATAGATAGATAGATGGATAGATAGATAGATAGATAGATAGATAGATAGATAGATAGATAGATAGATAGATAGAAAGAGAGAGAGATAGCTATAGATAGAGTGAGGGACAGAGGGAGAGGCAGATCAGGGTATCAGCAGCTCACTGCTGTAATTGAAGCCTGCAGTACAACTTGAACTGTGGCTTCACAGTTCAAGAAAGTCCCAGTCATAGACAATTCTTTCATGAGCTCTCAGTGGTTCTTTCATATGACTGTACAAAAGAAATATGAAAACCTACTTCTTTCATGAGCCAGCCTTTTACGAGAAAACTCATGAAAGTAGAATCTTTGCTCATGAAAGAAGACAGTGGGACATAGTTTTTTCATATATCTTTTGCGTGCTGACCTGATTTTGTGCCTTTTAAAAGAAGAAGGATGGCTCACAAAAGAATGACAAAAAACAAAAATTAAGTCCCACTATCTTCTTTCATGAGCCAAGATTCTTCTTTTGTGAGTTCTTTATTGACTCATGAAAGATGAAGGTCAGATCATGAAATAAGTATGGAAAAAAAAACAAGTTCCACCATCTTATTTAATGAGCCAAGATTCTTCTTTCATGAGACTCAGGAAAAAAAAACTTCAGATCATGAAAAATGAATCATCACCCTTCACTAAGCCTTCCACCAAGGATTTTTAGGCTTGTTCAAAAGCCATATGTAGGGGGTCATTTTCCAAAAAACAAACACCAAATTCTAGCTAAATGGGGCTGTTTAGCTAGGTTTGTGTGTTTGTTTTTTCTCCAAGGCATAATTTTTAAGCTTTTTCAAATTTTTTCTAAAGAACAAACAAGATGGCTGCTACATGAAAAAATACTATTTTAGGGCTGTGGGGGGAGCCTACAGCACTATTGTGATTGCTCAGTAGCTCTAAAAAATGACCAGTCATGGAACCTTCCATTCTACTTTTGGAAGTATCCTTCCAAAAGCCCAACGGAGCTTGAACCCCTCCACTACAGAATAACAGCTGCACTAGTTTGGCTGTTACTTCCACATTCCAGTGGCATGAGTTGAGCATGCATGACTCATGTGCATGCACAGTTCTGCTGGCATCATCATGTATGGTAAAATGCCATTCACCACAACTGTCCATGCGTGATGGCTGCTCATGTGTAGTTGTGTTGCTGCCGCCAGCTCTGCAACATTCTGTGGCCCCCCTCAAACTCATGTGGCACACTGGGAGCCCACCCCAGTGTGTCCAAAGTTTTTACTTTTGCCGCTGACATCGTGGTGCCCAATCTTTGTGTCAGCCGCTGCCAGCTCCCTGGCATTCTGTGCACCCTAAAACTCATGTGGTACACTGGGTGCCCACCCCAGTGTGCCCACAGATTTTGCTTTTACTCACCAACATCGGGGTGCTCAATTCCCATTTTGGCATTATGTGCACCCCCCCCAGTCATGCGGCAAAATGGGAGCCCATCCCAGTGTGCCTAACTTTTTTTCTCCCCTCCCACCCACTGCCACCAACATCATGGTGTCCAATCCCCATGTCAGCATTATGTACACCCTCAAGTCATGTGGCACACTGAAGCCCACCAGTTTGCAGCAAATGTTTTTTTTCTGTTAAAAGAAAACAGTCCTCAGAGTTGCTCCAGTCTTTTTTCTCCCTGTAAAAGAAAACAGTCCTCGTCATTGCTCCAGTCCCCTCCCCTCCCCATCCCCACCTCCCACTTAGCTCTCATCTCCCCACACTCCTGTTACCCTGTACTTACCTTGGAGGTCAGTGCTGTCATATTTTCCAGCTGGGACACATCTGCTCTCTTCAAAGCCTAACTGCAAACTATAGAATCAAAGGTAATAATATAATGCCATTCAATGGGGTTTTCAACTTATGCTGACATCTCAGCCATTTTTTGGAATTTTTACCCCAAGTTTTCAGCATGGGGTTCTTGGGACCCCAGCTAGTGAAAACTGTCACTGTCATTTTGTTACTCAGTCATGAAAGGTGATTTCTTGGTTGCTGCACAGAATCACCTTTCAGGACCAATTCATGGAATGACAGTGCCACTGTTCATGAGATGAGGTCCCAAAAAGTCCATATTGCAAATCTGGTGAAAATATTCTAAAAAATGACTGCATTATGAGTGTGTGTGTCTTGCACAGTTTCTACACATGCTCCTAACTTTGCCAGTTTTTAATATTTTCACTCCACATTTTCAACATTGCCATTTTTGCACACCTCCTTCAAAACAGTATAGCTGTCATTTTCCACAACCTGCCCGAAACATGTTTTCATACCTGTGGCACAGAATAGCGTGTTTGCATTGTGAAATCATCTTTCAGGACAAGTGAACAAAATGACACTGGCACTCTTCATGAGGAGGGGTCAAAAAAAGGCCATGTTGAAAATTTGGTGCAACACCTCCAAAAAATGGCCAAGTTACCCTTGGACATTGAGTAATTTCTATGCACATGTGTTACTTCTGGATCTTATAATCTGGAAATCCAACCATCACAAAATTTCCCAGAGCAAGGGACCTGCCACCCTACTCAACCCTAACTATAAGAGCACTATCACGCTCCTCATATATATGTACCTTTAATTAAAAGCTGGGTGCTTACCCCCCTCTCTCACAGCAATGTCTGCACTTCCAGCACAGGGCTCAAACTAACTGACCTTTAAATCTGATGTCTCTACTGGAACTTTGATTAAGACCAATAAACTCCTATTATTCTGCAAAGAGAGGCAGTCAGGCCTTCTATCATTAAGTACTGTATCTCAGTTTGCTACAGGTGCTTGCAGGAGGGAGCACCATGCAAGGTATTAACTACTCTTAACTGTGCTCCCTTGAAAGGGAGACATCACTACATTATACTATGCCTGGTGCATAAAATGTTACACTATCCTCCCAGACCTAAACTCTGTCTGTGAGCTCAAACCACCCAGAAGGCAACTTCAATGCTCCTCTCAGATTCTTCTAGCAGTTCCAAAAGTTTAATTGGCTGCTGGTCTAAGATCCTTTGCTGCAGTCACACCCAGGTTGTGGAATAACCTCCCCTCCAATGTCCTGGAATGCCCTAAATGTTTATCCTTCAAAATCTCCCTCAAAGGCTTATTTCTTGTGAGCAGCCAGCTTATATGCTTCCTTTGAGACCCCTCCTTTGGTAGCAAGCATTAACTCTATCCTGCCTCGACTGAATGCTTGTTGCCATAGTCCTATGTTGTGGTCTTTTAACATCGTCACTTTTGAAATTAATGTAATGTAATAGTACCTCTGTATTATTGTTTGATGTCTCAGAGCTCTCATCACTTGTGGACTCTCTTGTAATTCAGAGATTATGGTTGTTGTACTGTACTTTGATGATTATGTTTGCTATATTTTATTAATTCTGGGTCACTCCTAAAAAAGGGACTTTTAGTCTCATTTAGCCTACCCAGTTAACAACATCCCAATAAATAAATAAAAAAACAATCAATAAATGTTTGAAGGTATTATAAAATAAGACTAGTTGCTTTGCTCTTAATGTCAGCAGAAGGGTGCATCATTGTCAGCTTTATCTGGATCTGAATTGCTGGTCATTTGAATCCAGGCCACATTTCATTATAGAAAATATCTGCTGCAAAACCTTGGCTTCTGACTCTGCTGTCTACTTACTGAGTTGTAATATATTGCTAGGCCTCAATGATACAATCCTGAGCCATACAAAAATCTTCCAATAATACACCACTGCCATTTCAAATATACCATCCTGAGACAACTGATAATACTGTTGTTTCTGCTGAAACTAATACAAAAGTTTTTCTCTGACTAGTGGTTTTATCATTGCAGTTCAGCAACACGAGAGCAGCTACCAGTATGCGCCTGACATTTTTCAAAGCGTGCCTCATGATTGGCTGCTTTCAGTTTGTGGGCAGGCAGAACAATTTTGAAAACATGGCGTCCATCTCTCGCTCACCGAGAGCACTTCATCCTCTCTGTTCTTTTGCTCATAATTTTCCCCCAAATGTAAAACAATATCTAGTTAATCATGTGTTCACTCAAGCTGAAAATGTCTGATAGGTAGGACTACATCAGAATGTAATGTCCAATGCCACTTTCTGACTGATGCCAATCTCACATCAACAGAAGTTTGTTGGAGTAGGGATGAGACAGTGCAAAGGAGTGCTCAGTGCAGCTGTAGGCAGCCCATGCGGCTGTTGGATGGCCTCGCAGCATGTGTGACAAACAAAAATCAGAGCTGCTGGAAATTTTTAAACTAGATCCATATATTACAAATAACTAAATAGACAAGTGTGTGTTTCAAGACAGTAATGCCATCTTGAGGTTTTGGGGACTTTGGGAACCTCTCGAGCTTTACTCTCGAGGTTCCAAGTCCCCAAAATCTCTCGATGGTATAACTGTCTTGTAATACACAGTTGTCTATCTGTTATTCTATTTTTGTTATAGTCCCACAGTTATTCATTGCAAAGTAGATCTTTTGCAACCAACCTTTCATCATCTCTGCTCTGTAAGAGCATCATCATGGATCTGAAATATTTTAAACAGACACTCAGCCTTAATATGTTTTTTGTAGTTCTGTGGAACTATTTTGCCAGTCACAATTCACATGGTTGTAGATTTCAGAAATGTGCCCCAGTCTGCACTGTGTAATACGTTTTGCTCACTTTTATGAAGAAATGTAACTTAAGGTAACATCTCAGTGCCTGTGCATGTTCACAATGTGCTTGATCCAGCATGGCTCCCTGATCTAAAGTGTACGCATGCATGAGTTGCGTAATTTTTATGCCCCTCAATAATTTGATATTGTATATTCAGAAAGCTCTCTTACTTGCAAGCAGATAAAACCTGGTTTTATCATAAACTGAGTGGTATTACCCCTAAAACTAATGCATTGAAATTCAAAGCCATGTCTCCAGGCATGTGCATCAGCAACTATACTGGGGAGGCTCTTTGCACCCCCGAATTTGCACTACCATAAGTGCCATCTGAGAATCGGCACAGATATCATATGCAGAAAAAGAAAAAGACGGAAAGAATTGTTGTAGATAGTACAAAAGAATCTTCAAAATCAAATTCCTATAATAGTAACATAAAGAAAGGTGAAAATGTACCTTGTGCTTTGCTTATTAGAGATTATGGTAAATGTGGAGGTTGTTTAAATATGTGTTTACAGTCCTAGAATATTAAATATTAAAAAGAATCTGCTTTTTCAGTTAGTAAGAATAAAGGCTTTTCTATGAATTCATCCAAGGTACGCAGTGTGTTATTGAGAAGGAAAAACAATGGATCCCGCAGAGAGGAAGTCATCACAGCATAGTGTCAAGTACTGTATGAGTGCAGGAACACCAGGGATCTTCATGTAAGGGAAGAACTTAAGGGGCTACATAGAAGGTGTTCCACATAATGGTTGTTTTGACCAGCATGACAGGATTTATGATGGTATTCTAGGATTCTTACTAGCATGCATGTCAGTACTCTTTGTATTTTTTGCAGACGGCGATGGGAGTGAGGAAGGGGGATAGTGTTGTTGGCCGTAGGCACGGGAGCGGCGTTCTCTAAGCATGAATGGAAAAGCTGCTGCTGCGCTGACAAGGACAGGGTGGGCCAGAGAAGGCAACTGGGGGTGGATGGAAATGGTGGAAGCTGATGAACACAGGGAAGTCATTATCTTTGGTTACTATGTCTTTATGGTCTGGGGTGGTGGTGTTTGCTTCTTTCATCTGGTGGGGAGATATAATGGGAGGTGCATACTTCTGAAGGTAGTTTCCCTTATTGTAGCAATACTGCCCAGTCTAGGAGAGGGTGCTTGTTTCATCCAGCAGGGCAAGATTACTACACTGGGATATATATGATATTACTGCCTCAAGACTGTGTTTCTGTTCTTCACTATAGAAACATAGAAATTGTCGGCAGATAAGGACCGCTAGGTCCATCCACTCTGCCTGTAGACTATCGGAAGGAAGAAAATTATTTCATCCAGCAAGGCGAGTGGGGCTTATGGGGGTTTGATTAGGGAGAGCAGTGGGAGGAGTGTGGAGCATGAGGGCTGCTGAGTGGGGGGTGTAGTGAGCACACTAGGGTGAGGAGTACAGCTCTATCATTGATTCAGGCAGGTTTATGAGAGGCAGCCATGGGAAAAGGACCAAGGGGCACTGGTGTTAGGGACAGATAGACTCCTGCAAGAGTCGGGGTAATCCTAAACCCATCCTCCCCATCCCACCCTCTCAAATCTACTCCAGATATATAGGCATGTAAATCCTTGGCCATTGGTGGTTGCTACATAACTATTGCATTGCTGTTGGTAGATAGCACAACCAGGTGCAGGCACTACAGTTCCCAGGTCATCCATCAGGATGGTGAGTACCTGGATGTGTAGTAAGGTGTAGTAATCCACTAAATCATAGGGGGGTGCACTGTAGCCTGGGTCATATATGCTGGTGGTAGGCGCTATGGGCATCATTAACTCTTGCTGGTATACAAGGGAAATAGTAACATACAAATTAAGAATGCAGAGGCACAGGGAGGGATACACTGGGGGAGCAGCTACAATGGGGTGGAGGGTGGTACAGAGGGCATCAGGGGACAAGAGGGAGCACCATGGGTAGAACAGTGGGCTGCAATGGGTGTGTAGCAGCTATTGGGATGAACATATTATGGAGACTAGGAGGGTATCCGATCTGCCACACTCTAAGGGGGCTGGAGGAAGGAGTGTGGTGGCTTGGAACAAAGATGGAAAGGATGTGGGCAGTGGGGATGAGAAAAGGGAAGGAGGGCCTCTCCAAGGGGCTAACAGGAGGGCACATCAGGAGAAGGACATTAGATTGAGGGAGGGAACAGGGAAGGAGTGCAGGTTCACATCTGATAGGGTGTCATGTGTTGAAGGCAGGTCAAGGGATGGGGAAGAAGCCAACACAGGGCAATACAGGCAAGACAGGTAGAAGGTTTACAGTCCTGGCAACAATGGTGGAAGAGGAGGAATTAGGGGAGCACTAGGAAATAGAGAGAGGCAGGTGGAAGGGGAATGGAGTGCACGTGGGCCAGGCAGATGGAGGAGATAAAAAGGGGGCAGGAGGGGAGGGGCACAACTGAAAAGGAAACTGTTGGCAGCAGGGGTGTAGAGGAAGGGGGCAGTGCTGATACATCAGATAAAGGGTGCATAGTCAAAGGGTAACAGGGGCTGGGGAGAAAGAGGAGAAGGTGGATGCTAGCATGAAGCCAAGGGGGATGGGGGAGCACAGGTAATGGGGAGGGTGGGGGTCATGGGGAGAAGCAAAGAGACATAAATGGGCAAGGAAGGGCAGATGTCAGTAATGGACAAGGAGGTAAAGGGAGAGGGGAGGAATGGAGTAGGTGGAAGGGGGTGTGCTATTGTTGGGGGACTCTATAATGAAAGGGATCAGATGGGGCAGTAAGGGGGAGAGAGATAGTCTGATATGGGTCAAGGCTATTCCCAGGTTGATGGCAGGAAGGGCAGGGCAGGCCATTCTCAAGTGCATAGAGAGGGAATGGAGGAAACTGCATGTTGTGGTGCATGTGGTTATGAATGACCCATTGGGGGAGACAGTGGAGGTAGTAAAGGGGAGATTCAAGGAACTGGGGAAGCTGTGTGAGGAGGTGGGGAAATCAGTGGCCTTCCCGGAGGTGTTCCTGGTACCCTGTGCAAGTACTGTGAGGAAGGGAAGGATAGAGGAGTTCAACAGCTGGTTGCAGGAATAGTGTCGTACCAAAGGGTATGGGTTAGTAGGGGGACTGGAGCAGAACCTGGGATAATAATGACCTGTATGCAGGGTAAAGGCTACACTTGAGTGGGGAGGGAAGGAAAGGGAGTATTGAAGAAGGGGATGGAGGGGTACCTAGCAACAATGGCAGCTTTAAACTAGGAAAGGGGGGTGGCAGGAGGAAAGCTGGTAGGCAGGGTTTCCACAGAGGGGAGCCAGACAAGCCTACCCCCAAGCTATAAGGGAAGGCATCTGGGCAGGAGAGAAAGGGGGTTAAAATGGGGTGGGGAAGGGATAGGCGCAGGGTGGAGGGTAGTGTTGCTAAATACGAGGAGCCTGGGAAACAAATCAGCCGAGTTGCAGGCTGTCTTGGCAATGAGGCAGGTGGACATTGCAGCCATAACAGAAACTTGGGCCACCCAGTAGTAAGACTGGGATATGATGATCCCTGGTTACAGGCTGTTCAGAAAGGACAGGGCAAACAGGAAAGGTGGAGGGGGTGTCAATTTATGTAAGGGAAGAAATAAGGTGCCTAAGTGAAGAGGGGGAGGAGGACGGAACTGATGCCCTGTGGCTGCAGCTTCAGGAACCAAGGGGCAGGGTAAAGAGGATGGGGGTGGTGTATAGGGCACCAACTTCAGGGGAGGAGCTGGACAGGAAGCTGTTGAACCAAATTAGGAGGGTTTGCAGGAAAGGAAACACAGTGGTGGTGGTGTACTTTAACCCACCTGGGGTGGACTGGAGCACACCAACCACAACATGTGCTAGGGAGCAGGTTTATTTATTGTTTTATTTGTTAACCAGGTATGGCACACTAGGCACAAGTGCTTGTTTTCAGGGGTGACCTGGGAGCACTGGGTGGTTAAGTAATAATGATAATAATAATAATACATTTTGTTTATAGGACGCCTTATCCATAACCAAGGTGCCTAACAATTTAAAAGCAAAACAAGCATCAATAAAATTAGCATTAAAATAACAGTACACCAAAAAGCAGAAAGAAAAATCAATCACTGAATGCCTGGTGCAACAGAACGTTTTTTAAAGATTGCTTAAATTCCTCCACAGTTGTGCACTCCCATATCCGACAGGGTAGAGAATTCCAAAGTTTGGGGGCTGCATATATAAAAGATCTTGCCCCAAATGATTTTAAACACACCCTTGAAATCTTTAGCAACCTCTCATCAGTCGAGCAGAGTGATCATCCAGGGCAATAAGGAACCAGGAGCTCTTTCAGGTAATCCGAGCCCAGTCCATGTAGGCCTTTGAAAGTCAGCAAACTGACTTTAAAGGTGATCTGCCACTGTACTGGCAGCCAGTACAGTTCGCGCAGATACCATCAAAAGCTGGGCTGCCATGTTCTGCACCAGCTGTAGGCAGCGGATTTCTACCTCAGGAAGCCCTAGGTAACGGGAGTTGCAATAATCTAAGCGCAAGGACACAAAGACATGGACCAAAGTAGGAAGGTCACCAGATGGAACCAGATGCCTAATCATGGCGATATTCCTGAGATGGTAAAAGGAAGATTTAACAACAGCCGACACCTGCGAATGCAGGGTCAGCCCTTCATCAAAAATTACCCCAGGTTATGCACCTGTTCAGAGGTCAGGAGTGAAACACCACTGAGAAAAATTCCTGAGGGTGAACCAACCCCTAACCCCCCTATCCGGTGACCTGGGTCCACAACCAGCAGCTCATTTTTTTCCGAGTTCAACTTCAGCCAACTGGAATCCATCCACTCCTGGATTTCTTTCAGACAGTTATTAAAGACCAAGGGAACTCCATCCTGATCAGGTGGGAAAGAAAGGTAGAGCTGGGTATCATCAGCATAGCAGTGAAACCTCAGCCCATACCTTCTTACAAAGTCTCCGAGGGGTAGCATGTACACCGCAAACAACATGGGTGACAGCATTGAAGAACGATGTAAACCACCTGAGGACCATTCCTGACAGTCCACAGATGTGCCTCAGGTGATCAAGCAACACCCCATGGTCCACGGTGTCAAATGCTGATGAAAGATCCAGAAGAACCAAGATGGAGCAGCTCTTCCGATCTCTAGCCATCAGCAGATCATTGAGCACCCGAACCAGCACTCTCTCAGTACAATGTCTCTTTCGAAAACCGGACTGGAGTGGTTCATAGATGTCATGGATAGTCAAATGGTCCTCCAGTTGTGCTGCCACTACTTTCTCAATCACGTTCCCTAAAAAGGAAAGGTTAGAGATAGGTTTGTCGTATGCATGGCAGCCTGGGTCCAAGATAGCTTTCTTCATGAGAGGTGTCACCACCGCCTTTTTCAGGGAGCTAGGAAACTCTCCAGATTCCAAGGAGCACCAGACTATCCATGCAAGAACTGGACCAATGACATCAACACAACCCAAAATTAGGGAAGTTGGTCCAGGGTCCAAACTACAGCATGTAGGGTGCACACCCTGGATAATCCGCCATGACATCCATGAACTCTGGTCAGCTGAAGGTACTCCAAGAAGGCCGAGGTGCAGTGATCTCGTACTGATCAAAAGCAATGCCCATAGAGTGCACTGGCTGGAGTATAGCTCTGATGTCAGCCACCTTATTAACAAAGAATCAAGCAAGGCTTTCCAGATGTGTAGACAGGCTGGGTTGCACAGTCTGTCCACAGTTCGGAAAAGTTGAGCTGGTCAATTCTGAGCAGCCGCAATCTCCCCAGACAGGAATTCTGCCTTCTTACGGGTGATTGCAGATTGATAGCCTTGATAATTGTCCATCAATCTAAGGTGGTCGGTATCAATGGTGGACTTCCCACCAGCAACACTCTAACCTTCGTCCTGTTCTCCGCATCACCCTCAGAGTCCCATCAAACCAAGGTGATCCAGGGCAAAGGGAGCAGTGATTTGCTCAGAGTCACACAGTATGCAAGTGGAAGTTGTGAAAATCAAAAGCAGGTCTGGTCTGCTGGATGTACCAAGCTCGTTCACAGCTCATTACTCTAACCTCTAGGCTATATTGCCAGGTTATACTGGGGGCATTCCAGGATAGCTTTCTGGTGCAGCTGGTTCATGAGCCAACTAGGTTGGGAAGGACTGTGGACCTTGCACTATCAAACGGAGAAGCCGTTAGGGACCTGGAGGTTGATAACCCTCTAGTGGGGAGTGATCACCACTCAGTGTGGTTCACACTCACAATGGAGAAGCAAAGTAGAGGGTCAGGTCCCAAGATGACTAACTTTAGGTGGCAGACTTCAACAAGATGGGGGAAATCCTGTTAAGGCATCTGTTAGGAATCCAATCCACCATGAATGCCAGTCAAATATGGGGTACTATTAGGGAAGGACTGGCAGAGGCTACCAGGACATGTACTAGGGAACAGAGTAAGAAGGGAAGGGAAAAGAAGTCCAATTGGCTGACATAGGAGGTAATGGAGGGGGTGAAAGCCAAGAGGAGAGCTTTCCAAAGATTCAAGAGATCAGGGAAGGGGGATAATGGGGAGGAATGTACAAAGAACTTGAGGGAGGTTACAAGACTGGTCAGAGCTGCCAAGGCATCCAGGATGCTGAGGCTGGCACAGGGCACTAAGGACAGAGAGAAGGACTTCTTCAGATACACTGGGGAAAGAAGGAAGAGCAGGGACCAGATAGTGAAAATCAAGAAGGATGGGGGGTTGGTAGAGAAGAGGGAGGAGCAGGCAGATGCACTGAATGAGTACTTCTGCTCTATATTCATGGTTGAGAGGGGCGAACAGTTACGTCATGGGAGTAGTGAAGGAGGCAGGGAAGGGAAGGGTGACAGATGGAGACATTACAGAGGGCAGAGTACTGGAGGGACTGAGGGCACTGTGGGTGAACAAGGCACTGGGACCTGATGGCATTCACCCTAGGGTACTCAGGGAACTGGCAGGGAGCCTGGCAGGACCACTGGCTGACCTGTTCAATACCTCTCTGCACACGGGATGCGTACCACAGGACTGGAGGTTGGCCCACGTGGAGCTCATTCACAAAGGTGGCCTGAAGGATGATCCAAGTAAATACAGTCTGGTGAACCTCACATCAATTGTGGGAAAGCTCATGGAGACAATCCTAAAAGAGAGGCTGGTGACATTTTTGGAGGACAGTGGTCTCCAGGACAGGCAGCAACATGGGTGTGTCTCAGGCCGGTCCTGCCAGACAAACCTGATTGAGTACTATGATTGGGTGACCAGGGAGCTGGACAAGGGCCATGCAGTGGATGTCCTATACTTGGACTTCAGCAAGGCCTTTGATTCTATCCCACATTGGAGGCTGGGGGTGGGGGAAGCTGGAAGATGTAGGGGTGGGTACTAAGATGATCAGATGGATTACAAACTGGCTTAAGGGCAGGCAGCAAAGGGTAGTGGTGGAGGGGAAAATCTCATCACCAAGAGTGGTAACAAGTGTGGTGCCACAGTGATTGGTGCTGGGGCCAGTGCTGTTTGGGATTTTCATAGCAGATATCTCACATGGGAACCAGAGTAAGATCAGTTTGTTCGCAGACGATACCAAGATGGGGCTGTGGTGGATGACATCGAGGGGTAGAGGGTACTGCAGGGAGACCTGACTAAACTACAGGAGTGGTCGACAACATGGCAGCTGGAGTTCAATGCCAAGATGTGCAAGGTACTTCACTTTGGAGCTAAGAACCAGAGGAGGAACTATGAGCTGAGAGGGGTACAGTTTGGGAGCGCAGAGAAGGAAAAGACCTGAGGGTGAAGATAATTGGGAATTTGAACAACTAGGCTCAGGGCAGGAAGGCAGCAGTGAAAGTCAAAAGATGCAGGGCTGTATAGCAAGGGGGATCTCTTCTCAATGTAGTGAGGTGATCCATCCCTTGTACGGGTCACTGGTTAGACCACCCCTGGAATCCTGCGTGCAGTTTTGGTGCCCATTACTAAAGAGGGACATCAGACTGTTGGAAGGGATGTAGTGCAAAACAACAAAGATGATCCAGTGTTTGGAGGGGATGGCATATGAAAAAAAGGCTGAACATGCTCAACATGTATTTGCTGGAGGAAAGGAGGGACAGGGGAGATATGATCGAGAACTTTAAGTACCTAAAGGGGATAAACAAGGCTAATACAGGAAAGATATTCTGGATCAGAAGAGGGAGGGATACTAGAGGGCATCAACTGAGGTTGGAGGAGGATAGATTCAGGAGGGATATCAGGAGCCTATTTCATGGAGAGGGTGGTAGACAAATGGAACGCTCTACCCAAGGTGGTAGTTACCTGTAGGAAGGTGGGCTGCTTCAAGAGGAGATGGGACAGAGTGAGGGGGAGAAGATTGGTGAGGAGGGTTGGGAAGTGTAGAACAGCTGCATGTTGAGGGGCCAGCTGCACAATCAAGCAGACTCAATAGACCATATGGCCTGTTTTGCAGGAAATTCATATTTTAGTATGCTTCACCCCCAGCCTCACACAGCCCTCCCAATGCCAGCCACCCCAGCTCAATCTCCCCTGATTTTCCACCTAGACTTACCATCATGCAGAGGCAGCATGGCCTGGATATTCATCAGGGTGCACAGCTACTGGATGTCTGGGAGTCAGCAGCTACTCAGGGATCCATTTTCCTGTTTTCTTCTCCACGGAGTGTGTGTGCAGTGCCACCCATATGTACCTATGCATGCTTCTGTATGTGGGACATGGGTAGCCACCACTCCACCTCCTGCTCTGATAGTCCCTGGCTGCCTTACCCATCAGCCAACAGTAGGGGCTAGGCCAATGCCGGGCACTGTAACCCTCCCTTCTCAGGAGAGAAGAGCAGTCCTCTGGACTAAGCTCCCACTCCAGTTAACTTGCTACAACCTGAGTCCGCATCTGAAGCCAGTTCACAAGTGTGGCATGAGGTGTGCTGTCTGGCACCTCAACCTTCAGTGCCACTGCGCTGATGCATGCCAGTACTCTTTCAGTATACTATTTTCTAATGGCATGCTGGGACTCCTAGAGGCATGCCAGTTTTCTTTTTTTTAATTTCTTGTTTGTGCTTCTTTTCTTTATACATTTTTATCCTCCTGAGCCCTAGCAGAGGCTTCTGTCATCTGGAGGAGGAATTCTTTCTCAGGTCCCGCCGCCCCGCACTTAGCTGACCTCGGTATTTCCCCCATGACTCCCCCCCCCCATGGTGGGGCCAGGAAAGTGGTACCCCCTCCTCAGAGACCCAATCCAGAACTCTGGGGCAGGCCCATGGCATGGAGGACTGTCATGGAGCCCTGCCAGGCTCGTTTTCCCTCCTGCTTTCTTCCATCCCCCCTCCCTACCGACATTACATCAGAGCATGCCTCCTGACCCATATCGCCCTCCAGTCACCACCAGAGGACAATCAACGAGCTGAACAACATGAACCCTCCTCCTGAGTGAAGAGAGCAGTCCTCTGGATGCTCAATCCTCTCTCCCCCTGCCAACTCCCAGTGACCCGGGCTTGTTCCCAAACCCAGGTTGCCGGTGTGGCATGAGGTGTAGAGAGCAGCACCTCAACCTCCAGTGCCACTGGGCTGGCCATGCTCCTTTTCTTTTGTGGTCCCCATCTCCTGGGTTCTGCTCACCCAAGTACACCTGCATCCCCCCACTTACCTGTCTCCTTCCAACCTTACAGGCTTACCTACAGAGTGATTGGGGATTAGCCATGTCAGACTAAACCTTCCACATCCAGTGGGGGCACAGAGACTGGTGAACCTGGGGTAGAGAGTGCAGTCAGCAGTGTGAGATGGGCTCTGAGTGTGCCAGGATTCATCCTGCTTGCTCCAGGGTGTTTCTAATGTTTGGTCCCACTTCTACAGGACATCAGCTAATGATGGGCATTAAGTGAGAACATGCAGGCATACTGCATGGAGCCTGGCTTAAATATTTCCTCCCCCAGCATCCCCAGTTGTGCTAACAGCAATGCTCACTGAGGCGGAAGTGTTGTAGCTGGGATCGTGTCCCTCCCTCCCTCCTTCCATAAAAATAGAGAGCATCTACTGGGACACACAATCTTCCTTCTCCTTTCCAGATGTTGCTAGTATCACGAGCGGTAGCGCTACTGTTGTGCCGATGGAACAACTTAAGCATGCTAGTTTTCACATTTATGTGTCTACGCTCTCAGTGGCTTGCCAGTTCCTTCAGTGCATGCTGGTGTGCTCAGTGGCAATACTGGAAATTTTTACCAGTATGACAGTTTATAATGTGCTTCACTGCTTATCCATATTAGATGCAAGAATGGATTTTCTAGAAGAGGATACTAAGGTAACACATGTCATCTGCTGTGGGAAAGGATCTCAAGGCTGAAAAGGAGTGGGTGAATTTTTATGTACAGTTTGTTGCACTAACACCCTTTAGTGGTGCACTTCTTCAACAGTTCTGTTTTAAATGAAGAGTATTTTATTAAAAACACAACTCACAAGTGCAATAACGCAAAATACAGTTTATTTTTCCAATGAGCATTAAAAAAATCAAGCCACGTGTCTGTTTCACACATTTGTTATTAAATGTTCATTCTCATATGAATTTATTTGTTTGACTATCTCCTGCAATAAGACATTGTGCTAATAGTTTGGGGGCCAGAACTATTCTGTTATCCTTTTAAAGCTCTTGAAGTAACTGGATGGTCTGCCTCATTCAAAAGAGATTTGTTTGCCTGGATGGTACAGTTCTCTGACAGGTTCTCTGTTACTCCTCATTGAGTGTTTCACAGCTTCATTTTGACTTCCATGCTGCCACCTTCGGTCAGTTACTTCAGTTCACGGTACAGTCTGGATGTTTGTTTTTTGTATGTTTGTAGCAAATGGCAGATTGCCAAAACTGGCACTCTCTAAGGCCCACTGCACTTGTACTTCGCTACCATTTCAAGAATATAAATTCAGGACTCAATTCCTATGAACCAACCTCTCGTGTCACACACTGAGAATTGAGGAAATTAAGGACTCCCTAGTATCCTTTGATCTTATTCTAAAATCTGTGCTGAAAACTATCTTCTGTCATCTCTGTAATATTACAAGATTAAAGGTGTCCCTCATGTCAAGATGTTAAAACTGTCATCTAGGTCTCTGTCACAATCTAATGCAACTAATGAGACTCATAATCACTCAGCCTTCCAGACTGCTATTTACAGAGGCTGCAGCTCACCCAAAATTGCTACAGGAGCAGTTAATTGTTCTGCATTGTTAGATATAGCTCTTCAGTTCCAGTTTGCTGTATTAGCTGCCTGTTTGGTGGCATATTGATTTTAAAATGATCCTTCAATCTTGTAAGGCCCTCCATTGTCTGGGTTCTACTTATCCTGAAGCACTCCTCTCAGTTCATATGCCATCATGCCTCTCATGTTCATATGAGACTGGACTAAGTACGACTCCTTGCAGCAGGCTAAAACTGGGTGTAGCAGGAATGTACATATGTTATGCAGGAAAACTATAATATTTACTTTTTTTTTTTTTTTTCAAATTGCTTAACCAGGTGAGACAATAATTTATTTATTGTTTGATAACTGGGTAGGTGCACTAGACATAGATGTGATTATTTTCAGGCATGACCTGGGAGGTCACAACACAGAGAGATAACAGGTACATGAAATACAGTATCAAGAAATATACAATACATCACATATCAAAAGTGAAACAAGATTAAGACAATAGTGGGACCAAGGCACTAAGCTTGTTTACAGGTATAACCTGGGAGCACAGGGAAGTTAAGTGACTTGCTCTGGGTCACACAGTATGCAAGTGGGGGCTGTGGGATTCAAACCCAGGTTTCCAGATTTGCAGCTCAGAGCCTTAAACCACTGCACTATGCTGCCTCCCTTTAGTAAGCACTACTTCTAAATATGTCATGGTTCTTAAAAACAGATTATGAATGGCCTACCTTGAAGTTCTATTTTTGACATATTGACCTCAGGCTGCATAATAGACTCAATTGTTTTGTTCAATCACAGTATATTAATGCTATTTTAAAAGGTTATTGCTATTGTTTTAGATATGCAGCTTTTAAAACCAAAAACATGTTTCTTGTATACTACATCAGGCATGCAGGATAATGTGCATAAAATTAGCTACTCTGATGATAAGCAACAAATGGTAGGACTGCATTCTATAGTCTATCAAATTAGATAAATACTGTGTTACTTTATGAAATGAGTTTGATTACAGCAACATCCACAGTTCAGGATGTCTGGAGGTGTTGAAAACCAGAAAAGTGAAAGAATCCACCTCTGTAGAAGAGTGTTACTGTTCTTTCTTAAAAGATGTTTCTTAAGTAACTCATTATCACAGATTTTATGTTAACACTGCACGACTCCTGACAGCACCTTTCAGGAAGTTAACCTCCTCAGTGTATACATGGATACATGATCCTTCCAACTTGATGGTTCAAACTACTTCATGTCTGGCAGGATCGTGCCTTTAGGAACCATTAGAGATTTATCCAATGGTGCATTATTAAGCTCAAGTAGAGTAATTGATGTTAAAGCACAAGTTCTACTCCAAGTTCCCTTCACATTCTGCTGTTTAATAAAATCAAATAAGAGTTCTAGTATGTGCTTAATGGAAACACAGTTCCTCCTAAGATACTTAAACATTTTTTTGAATTCACAGTATTAATCAATATTGAATCATTCTGAAGTACAGTATAGTCGATGCTAATTGGGGGCTGCTTACATCACAGCGGAGTGCTTTTGAAAACATCTTGGTTAATCTGAAAGAGGAGTCTGTGTCTCCAAACAATGCATCCCTTTGATAGTCCAGAGAAATTTGCTTATAAAATTAATAACTGACTGAGCTAGCCTGTAGCTCAGAACCAGCATGCCTTGCTACTATAAGGGTGGCCTGAACTCTGGAGAGACTTTGGATCTCTTACTCACTGGGCATTTAAAAGGTAAATGCATTTTGCATGCTCTGAACTGTAATTAGTGGTGTGTGGATCAGCTTTTCTAGATCAGACAGGTGGGACTGAATCATGTTTGGTGCATCTGAACAAGAAAAAAAAATATATACTGTATATATATTTTTTTTCAAAACACAAATGGTGCAATCAAGTCAAAACACACAGAAATGCTACACAGCTTCTCTGGATCTGATGCACTAAAAAGGCAAGTATGAACCAATATGTTTCTTTTCTCTTTTATCTATTCCACCCCACCTGCCCTGCATCACAGATACTGTGCATTCACATAAGTGCAATGTTTTGTTTTAATCAGACTAATAGATATACTATACTTCTTGTAAGGTAAGAATGGAATATATACACAGAGCTGACACAAGCAAAAAGTTCTCAGTCAGACTAGGTAAAGTGAAACTCCTGCATTTGGTAGAATGTTATTTTCAGTGACGGAGGGCCTGATCCATAGATGGTGTGCAGTCCTTCTGCACATACAGAGGGTCATGAAGAACTGCAGTGTGTCCCATATGTGCAGGATGTGCAGCTTTGTGGCACATTGTGGCATCCACATCCCTGCCTGTACACAACCGCTATACCTGATTGCTGTCTGTGTGCACCATTCCCCACCTGGCCATGTTAGCGGTGGGTAAGAAGGTGGTGACATGCCTGTGTCCAATCCAAAGCACTGTGGATGACACATGTAGCTTGAAGGGGGCAGGTGGTGCACAACCTGAAGGGCTGCCATATCATGGCACCTTTGTGCCCCACTTCACCTGGCCATCCTGCAGTTTCAAGGCCAGATTGTCCCTCCCTCCCCCCATTGGCCACCAGTCCCAGAAGCATCAGTACTGGGCCAAGGGTGTCATTGGTACTAATTGGAGAATTTTAGAAAAAATGTATTGTGGCCACTGGGGATATGGCAGCCCATGGAGGACCACAATAGACTGCCATTTTCTGTAGACCACCCTCCTGCACGGACCATAGGATCCACTAGAAAGTTGACCTGGGCTTCCAGTTGGATGCCTGGTGCACCTAACCATGACATGTGCCAGTGCCACCCACAGCCCCACATGGGCATCCATCCTTGCAGGGGGCAGGGGGATGAGGCTGTAGATGGCAGCCACCCTGCCTGGTCCAGGGTACATGTCTGCATGGATACATTCATTTTGAGCAGATCCCAGCTGTTTTTGTTGATCAGGCCCACAGACAAGAAGGTTGACAGTGATGTGGACACTGAAGTGGCACCAACAGTGTGATGAAGAAGAAGCTGAATCACACAGTGAACAATGAAACATATGCACACACAACAAAGACTGTGAAATGCATTCAAACAGACTAACAAAATTAGAGATGATAACATTTTATTGTACTTATTGATAATATTTATTTTTTTAGTTTTATTTATTTAAAACATATTTTACCAGGTGAGCAAACAGAGCCCAGTGGGGGAGGAGGGGGCTTATTTCCAGTTGTGACCTGGGAAGAAGAGGACAGCAGAGGTGTTACATATACATCTATCTACACATGGTGTGAATATGCATTTACATTATATTTTTTGACTAAGTAATTGAGGTAAAATAGTGCCGATATATATTCACATTACATTCTCAGCTACAGTACCTTACTGATACACATGTACATATTGATGCACTGTGATCAATTAATCATACCTAGGCTAAAAATCCATAATTGGCAAATAATGTACAGTTGCATTCATTCATTCATAAATAGTCTTTAGTACCCAATATTCCGGTGTACCCAGAGAGGCAACGCAGAGGTGGAGTGTGCCATTAAGCAATGTTGGCAATGTATTCTCAAGGGAGAACTCTTGGGACAAGATTATCACAGCAGGGACAAAGCTAGAGATAAAGGCCAGAGAGTACCTTGGGGCAATTATGACAGGACAGAGGGGACAGAGGATCCCAAGGATGCTAACTTGAGTAAGAGCAGGTCATGGTGCACAGTGTTGAAGGTCTTGAGAAGCCTTATGAAGATTGCCTCTGTGCTCATTCCCTCATCCATGTGAGAGTGGATTTGATCAGTTACTCTAACAAAGGCGATGGAGTGGTTTGGTTGGGATCCAGATTGATAAGGGATCAGGAAGTTTGTATTTGAGTAAAAATTAAAGATTTTTCTTCTGACTCATCTCTCAAGTTGCTTGGCTAGGATAAGAAACAGAGATATTAGCCAGTAATTAGTCAGTATATCAACAGGACCACTCTTGTGAAAAGGGACTACCATGGCATGCTTCCAGCAGTGAGGAAAGGAGCCACAGTTTTGGTGTAGGTTCAATATATGGGCAATGGGAGTGGCTGGGTAGGGACACCTAGGGATAGAAATTTGTTTGAGATTCCATTTGCCCCAGTGCTGGGGTATGTTTAGTGAGGATAGCAGTTTTCAGAGATCAGCAACTGGGATTGCATATAGGCAGAAGTGGATGATTGGAGAAGGAGAAATAGTCTGCTTTGGGGTTGGGAAGGCAAAAATGAGAGCCCTCTGTAAAAAAGTGGGTCAGGGTGTTGCTGGATAGGAGAAAACCCAATTTAGATTAGGACCAAGTCAAAGGATGGGGGAAGCTGAGAAGATAAAGTCTAGCTTTCCAGAACATGGACAGGTCAGTGCCACTACACGTTAGTTTTTTCTGGATGTAGGCCACCATTGCTTGATGTGTGAGTCTGGTGCAATAGTTATGAAGGGAGGTATAAGCTTGCCAGTCTAAGTCCTATAGATTTATGTCTATGCCAAGCAGCATCTCTCTGATGGAAGAGATCATTGAAGTGGCAATAAACCAAGGTATGGGGTAGCTCTGGATCATGCACATCTAAAAGTGGGCATGCATATAACAGACTGCTATGTATGTACATTCGGAAAGAGTTTCATCTGGGTCAGTCACAGAATAAGTGGGGGTACAGCTGGCTTGATAAAGGTCTTGCAGAAATCCATCTAGACTGAATAATTTGAAGGATCTGGCTAGGATAAATGGGGAGGGGACTTTAATCTTTAATTTTTTGCTATGCAATACGTAAATCAGTGGTCCTAAATATATCAAGTAGGGCGTCAGTGAGTTGGATTCTCTGAGAGTAACAAGCCAACACCCAGTCTGTAATGCTGTTGTTACAGGATCTGGAGTTTATGCACATGGGTGAGGAGACCAAGTGACTGCCCAGCACTTCAATCACCAAGGTCTTCATGAGGACGTGAGGACCCCTGGCAGTTGAAGCACTAACTAGCCAG
Organism: Neoceratodus forsteri; assembly: GCA_016271365.2. Taxonomy (NCBI): domain Eukaryota; kingdom Metazoa; phylum Chordata; order Ceratodontiformes; family Ceratodontidae; genus Neoceratodus; species Neoceratodus forsteri. The sequence continues at coordinate 1,569,544,134 of CM057450.1, read as the reverse complement.
ACAGCATTTTTCTGCACTGCATAATAAATCTGCAAATACAAGATAAGAACTGTGAAATGATTTTCTTAGCTCTCTGAGTGCCTCCTGCCTATTTCCTAAATTCAAAATGTAACTTATTGAATTTTGCCTAGGTCAGCCAGGTTAGTTGCATAATAATGTGCTACTGGTGAATAGGTAATATGAATCAACAGAGTCCAGTACTCCCCCTGAACCTGCCCGAAAAGGCTGGTAATTGAGGTTTCCGGTCTTAGTCAAACTCACTTATACTTATCAGCATGGTTTAAACAGGAGTTGCTAGTTAACGAACATCAGATTTAAAAAAAAGTCTAATGATTACTTCATGTTCAACCCCTTTGGTCAGGTCCTACACTATTCTATTTGAGTTTCTGATACCTCATTTTCATTTTATGCTCAGACCTTCCTCCAGCTGCTTTGTTTCCAAATTTATAAAGGGCTGCCCAAAATAATGTTCCCAAGTAGTGGCTGGGTTGCAGAATAAAGGGGTGTAACCACACTTTCCTCTTGTCATTTACAAATTCAAGATGTAGCCTGCTTAACCTTTGTTAGCTTAGATTAATCAGATTTAAGAGTGATCATGTTGAGTGACTAAAATGAATCAACAGGCAAAGTTCAGTATACCCCCAGCAACTGCCCATAATTTTTGTAATCAAGGTTTTTAGTCTTAGAATATAACTCATTTTTTCTTATTACTTTTCTTTAAACAGGGTTCTTAGTTTATAAGTATCAGCTGAGATTTGAAAATGCATAAGCACCTCTTAACTGCTTAAAGATGACCGTTTTCCATCAAGTTCTACATTATTCTGTATTCGTTGTCAAGGCTGTTTGGCATAGCTACTGTAGCAGACTTCTTTTGAGCACACAAGAATTGGCCTACTGAAAAGAAGTAGTAACATTACCAAGAAAACTATGGAATACTTCTGTGTGTGCCTCTGCCTGAGTCTGTCTGCCCAAGGATATCTCTATATCATCCCACATTGATGCCATCCATGCAAAACTCCATCCCATGCTTGGTCCCTTGTACTGCAACAAAAACTGCTTATCTCTGCATGGCTACAGGGAGCTTGTTACCAAAATGGTGCTCCCTGTCTTTGATTACACTGATGTGGTCTATAGCACTGCCTCTTCCAGTTCCCTCACCAGACTGGACACCCTCTGCAACTCCTTCTGCTGTTTTGCTACAAACTGCCCCCGAGCACCCACCATTGTTCACTGTATTCATGTGTATCCATCCTCCCCCTGCTTTCACATTGCAAGGCTCACTGTACCACCTTCATATCTAAATAATGATTTGATTCCCTTCCCTCTTACCTCTCCTTTTTCCTGTCCCAACTTCACCTGCTTCCTCGTCCCTGCGTGCAAGAGACCATTCCACTTTTGCCATTCCTCATCCTTGCCCCTCTGCTGGGTAATCTGACTTCTCCTATCAAATTCCCCACTCTGGATCATCTCTCCTCCCCCCTCCTCACTCCACCTCTCCACATCCCCTGGCTCTCTCAGGCACTAGTTGAAATTCCAACCCCCCACCTGATCCTGTTACCCTTTCTCCTGGCACCTACATAGCTGAGCCTTAACCATAGTGGTAAGCACCTGACAGTGTCCCAACTCCTGCTTAGGTTTCACTTCCATACCATTACAGCTTTTTCTCTCCACTATGAAGTCAGGCAATAGCTCGCGCTAGGGGTCAATCACCTGTTGTCAGTATTGTTCTTGATCACCATGCATTACTGTCACTTCTAAATATGCACTTATTAGGTATTAACATAGAGACATAGAAATTGATGGCAGATAGGGACCGCTAGGCCCATTCAGTCTGCCCTTATGCCCTACCTGTATCAGCGGCTGCTGACCTTACTTGGTCATTGACTTTAACCTCTCCTTCCCACCTCTAGTGTTCCCTTATGCCTATCCCATGCATATTTAAATCCCCCCAATGTACTCACTCCTGCCACCTCCTGTGGTAGGCTATTCCAAGCATCTACCACCCTTTCCATGAAAAAACTTCCTCACATTTCCACTTATCCTGCCCCCTTTCAGTCATAAATCATGCCCCCTCAATCTTGTATCTTTCCTATGCTGAATGATGTCACCCACTTGCAACTTTTTTATGCCCTTAAGATACTTGAAGGTTTCTATCATATCTCCCCATTCCCTCCTCTCTTCCAGTTTATACATACTGAGATCACTTAATCTCTCCTCATATGTCTTCTGGTGCGAGCCCTGCACCATCTTAGTTGCAGTTCTCTGAACCTTGACACGGGTGCCTCTGCTGCTGCAAGCAGCCGGGTGGGCCCTTTCTGTCCAATGGCTGCCTTCCTTGCTGTAGAGCCCGCCAATCACCAGACAGAAGCTTCACCCTTGACACAAGTGCCTCTGCTGCTGCAAGCAGCCAAGCAGGCCCCTGCAGTCTGCCAGCTGCCTTTCTCACTGTACTGCCTGCCGATCTCCAGACCGAAGCTTCACCCTTGACATGAGTGCCTCTGCTGCTGCAAGCAGCTGGGTGAGCTCCTTCTGTCTGCCAGCTGCCTTCCTTGCTCTACTGCCTGCCGATCACCAGACTGAATGTATGCTGTTGAAACTTGACTGGTCAGAACCATCGTCTGTGCTGATGGGCTGCTGCAGTTCTTTTAATTCTTTGCTACTGCTGTTCCTTCTGGGTTTTAAGCTAATGTTACATACTGATTGTGGTACTGGTTAACTCTCTCCAAAATTGTCCTGTGAATCCTAATTTAAATGTAAATCTATGACTGTTTACATCAATTTTTCACTCCAAGGGTAGTTTGAAGTGTAAGTTCTTTTAGGCTGCAGGTCTGTAGATTTTAAAGTATTACAGCTCTCTTTGTTTTTCGGTCCAGTGGTAATCAACCGTGGATTTCTCTTTCACTTTCTCTGCTTATGTCTCCTTCCTGCTTGAATTTTTTCCTTATTTCCTATGTAGACCTGTTTTCATTGTGTTTCAGTCCTAAGCTATGCCTTGCAACTAATACCTTTTCTGTCTGCCTTTCTGTCTCAGCCATATTCCTCCAGTTGGAATTTTCTCCTGCTGTGAGGCGTCTCTGGGCCTAGACCACTACACCCTTTCTTAACTGTCCCCTCTCACTACTCTTTGTTCTCATTATCCAACTTCTAGTGCCACAGACCCAGCATGTTAATTTTCTACAGTGGTAGAATAACTCCCCCGGCTGTAAACACTTCCTCTCTTACAGCTTTATAACCTCTGGATTTTCTGATTTCTCCCCTTAGCCTCACCCTTGATACTGGTGCCTCTGCTGCTGCAAGCTGCCGGGTGGGCCCCTTCTGTCTGTCAGCTGCCTTCCTCGCTGTACTGCCCACCGATCACCAGACCAAAGGAACGCTGTTGTAACTTGACTGGCCAGAACCATCGTCTGTGCCTACTAATGGGCTGCTGCAGTTCTTTTAATTCTTTTCTACTGCTGTTCCTTCTGGATTTTAAGCTAAAGTTACATATTGATTGTGGTCCTGGTTAAGTCTCTCCAAGTTGTTCTGTGAATCCTAATTTAAATGTTAACCTATGCCTGTTTACAGCAATTTTGCACTCCAAGGGTAGTTTAAAGTGCAAATTCTTTTAGGCTTCAGGTTTGTAAATTTTAAAGTATTACAGCTCTCTTTGCTTTAAGGTCCAGTGGTAATCTACCCTGGATCAGAAACTAAGTTTAAAGTGATACAGTTTTTTCTGTTTAGACCAGATTCCATTTGGGTCACAATTGTAAGCTTTGTCCTACAAATAATCCAATTTCTCTTTCACTTTCTCTGCTTCTGCCTCCTTGAATTTTTGTGCCCACCCTTCCATCCCCCACCTCCAGCCTTTATTAAATACTCTTCCTCCCCCTCGGCACGGCCCCTAGGCAATCTTCATCCTCCCCTCTCACTAATATTGCAACTCTACTTAAAGATACATAGTGCAGCTATTAGGCCTAACACTTGTCCTGTCCTCCCTTTAAAGACATCTTCCTATTTTTGCCATCTGCTTGTCAATCAGCTTTGTTTAGCTCCTGCTCTTCTATCTACTTTACAGTTCCATACCTGAGCTTCCTCCATTGCTACATTTAGCATAACCCCAATAATCTTTAACTTGCCTTGGTATCTCCTGCCCTAGCTAAAATGCCTTATTTTAACTTACATTTTATATCTTAAACTAGCTCCACTGCCCCTGATTGGGCTCCCAGTGAACGGCCATGGCTCATCCTGCCAGTCACCCGCACCTCCATCCTCCAGATGACCAGGACACTTTCAAAGCCAGTTAAGAGTTCCGGCTGCTCTGGGATAGCACTGGGCATCTCCGATAGGCTGCCACCTGCTGCCAACTTCCTCTAATTGGACTGTCGCTCTCCGCTCAGTAACTAATTGGCCCCCCCTTTTCTCTGTTGGATTTTCAGTCTCTGGGCTTCAGCACCCACTAACATTTGCACTGACTTTTGCCAAATATTTTCACCCATCCCCGCATCCCCACCTCCTATCTTTATTAAATAGGCTTTGGCTCCACCCACTCTCCCTTGGTATCCACCCTGTTGGAACCACATTGATATCACTTACTTGGGACCCCCCTCCCCTCTGCCACTCCCTCTCCCTCTCCTTGCTTCACCTCCATGGGCTGGCTCTTGCCCTACTGACCCTCTTGGTTATTGTCTACACATCCTCTAAGCACTATGGCTCTGCCCCTTCTGCCTCTTCATCTAATTCTCCCTTGCTCTCTGCTTCCACTGTTTTTCCTGCCTGGAGCTAGATATCCCCTCTTCCTCTAGGCTACAGGATTGACCATATCTAGACCCACTCTGGTACTCTTCCAACTGAGCTTGTCTATACTCTTCCATTCTCCTCTGGTGAAGAACCATGATAGGGTGGTGTATGTTTGCCTGTTCACATTCTCAGTACTGGCTCACTGGTGGTATACCTTCAAGGGTGGAGATTGGCTTTCTCAACCTGGCAAGCCTTATAGATGTACTAGGACCAGAATTCTTAAACTAACTATCACTGCCCTATCAAAGATATTACTTCTGTTACTGTTATGTTCAGGTAACACTGAGGTAAACCCTGGTCCTGTTGCTACCATTACATCCCCTTCAGATGCTGCTTGTCTTAAAGTCTTGAGTTTCTGGCATGTTAATGTCTGCAGCCTCCTAAAAAAGTTCTCCATGATTCAGGCCTGGGTTAGCCATACTCAACCACATGTTCTGATAATCTCCGAATCATGGCTTAGGGCAGCCTCTCAGGACAGGGAGATTTGTATTCCTTCCTACCAGTTATTCAGAAAGGACAGGCCTGTTAGGGGAGGTGGTGTGGTGGTGTGTATTAAGGAAAGGTTTACAACGTCCTGCCTGGATTCTACTTCCGTCAAAAATGAATTTGAGTGTTTGATCCTGAAGATGGATTTATCTACTTCCCTTGCCCTCAGAGTGATTGGTTGCTATAGACTCCCATCTGCTAGTACACTCCTTCTTACACATCTTGGCTCTATTATGGAGAAAGAGAACCTTCAAACTATCATCCTCGGGGACCTTCATTTTGACTGGTTATCGAAGACTGCTTCACCCTTAAACACTTTCTGTTATTCCCATGGGTTGGTGCAACTAATTTATGAACCCAGACGTCAAAACAAAAAGAACATGAGCAACAGCACACTACTGGATGTTGTTTTAGTCAATAAGCCTCATCTCTTTTCACATGCTGGAACCTTCTTTGCTGATGTCAGTGACCATTGCTTCATTACTGCGGTCAGATCACTGCATCATACAGGAGCTACAGTTAAATTTCTTACAAAAAGGTCCGATCGTAACTTTGATGTGACTGCCTATGTCTATGATTTGGAACACTCGCTACTTTGGCAAGACTTCTACTTAGCTAACATGTTTAAATCGGCATATGATATTTTCCATGATATACTTGTTGGGGCCCTAAATATGTATGTCCCCATGGTAAAAGTTCACGCGAAAAACAAAACATGTCACTGGTTCTCTGCTGAGCTGAAAGCTGCATTGCTTGGTAGGGATAAGTTGTGGAAAAAACCTCACCAGACTAAGCCTGGCTCAGACTGGTGTCAATTCAGAAGGGCATGCAATGCTTGTATGAAAATGGTCAGGGATGCTAAGGCAGCATTTTATCTTACCAAATTGGATTCTGCAGCAAAGTGCTCCTCCAAATTCTGGAGGACAATCAAGGACATGCCTGGATATATGCCTGGTAATTCCTTGCCACCTAAGATTACAACTGGGAATACTACTATCAATGATAAACTGGGAATCCTAGATGCATTTAACAATCATTTTGCCACAGCTGGTCTAGCTTTCAACAATTCGGCTTCACCCCTGGTCTGCTCCCAATTAAGTGTCCCATGCTCAGACTCTCCTGCCCCGTTACCTGGCTTCTCGTTCCACCTGGTCTCTCTGAAAGAGGTTGAAGACCTCATGCTCCAATTGGATATTAAGAAAAGTGATGGTGCTGCTTCTTTGAATCCTTATTTGCTTAAAATCACCTATCAAGTCCTAGCTGTTCCTACCACTTATTTAACTTATCATTGTCCCAAGGGCTTATTTCCCAGATCTGGAAAATTACTCATGTCATCCTTTTGTTTAAATCAGGGGATCCCTGCGACCTTAACAGTTATAGACCAATTTCAGTCCTCCCAACTTTGCCGAAACTTCTGGAAAAGATTGTCAGCAACCAAATAAGGGACTACCTCAAATCCAATAACCTGCTAAACCGTATGCAATCTGGCTCTTGAACTAAACACAGCACTATTTTGGCCCTTGCCAAAGTAACAAATGATTGGTACCGAGAACTGGACAACAGAAACTTTGTGCTGTAGTTCTAGACCTTAGCAAGGCTTTTGAGACGATGAAACATAGCCTGCTTCTCTCTTCTCTGAAGAGTATAGGCCTGGACTGTTTCTTTGCATTGGTTTACTGAGTAACGTATAGGATGGTGTCAACAAATTAAGGCTGAGGGTGAGCTATCCCCACTCAAACCTCTACTGAGGGGAGTACCGCAAGGAGGCATGGGGTCAAAACCACGCACGGCAGAATGTCGTGCGGCATAAGTGCATTGCGCGCTTCACTTGTATCTTTTTCTGTGGGGCTCCACCCCACAATCCCGATCCACAGAGGCTGTGCCCCCGGACCCTCCCACTAAGGATTCTAACTCTGGGGGGTCCAACACAGAAGGTGCACAGGTCTGAGATTCGGCATAATGTTGTGCGCTATTATGTGTACAACATTATGACCCAGTATGCCTCAAGGATCCATACCTGGTCCCTTACTAATTACCTATGTTAATGATATTAATGAGAGTATTAACAAGGCCAATGTACACCTGTTTGCTGATGACACAGTTGTATATATAAGTTGCCTGACACCTGAAGCCACTTGTGCTGACCTCCAGGAGGAATTTAACCAGCTCCAGAACCAGCTCCTCCCTAAAAAACTTCTTCTAAATGCTAAAAAAAACAAAAGCAATGTTGTTCTTGCCCTATAGCTGTGTGATGAATCAGGTCAGCTCTGGAGCACTACCTCAGATTACCACAATTCTTGGAGAGAAACTGGAGTTTGTCTCAAAGTTTAAATACCTAGGTGTGTGGTTAGACCATAATCTATCATTCACTGAGCACGTCGAGGACCTTGTAAAGAAATTAAGACAGAGGCTGGGGCTATTCTTTAAAAGTAACCAGTTTCTTACTAGAGATGCAAAAGTGCACCTTGTCCAAACTACTGTTCTTTCACTGATTGATTATTCAGATTTCCTTTATAGTCAATGTCCCAATGCCTCGCTTGCAAAGTTGGATATGCTTTACCACAGAGTCGTCCGGTTTATTTCTGGTCTCCCCATCTCTACCCATCATTGTTCCTTGTACAAAGCTGTAGGGTGGTCCTCTCTTACATTTAGAAGTAATAGAAATGCAGTCCTTTGGACTTATAGGGTCTTTCTGAAGCAGCTTTCACAATATATACTGTAATAGACTGTCTCCCACTAGGTGAGCCAGGAACGTATGCCCTAAGAAGCACATCCTACATCACATTATGTATTCCCAAGGCTTCTTCTCGCTATGGCAGATTGGCCATTAGTTTTCTGTTGCCAACATTGTGGCACAAAGTACAAAACTTATTGAAATTAAGCTGCCTCCGCAGTATGAATGCCTTTAAATCTCTATATGCTCAGTACCTGTGTGAGCCTTGCAATTACTACCGTAGCCCCTAATTTTAGTCCGAAACATCAGGCTACTGCCCTCTGAGTGTAGCTGAATTTATGATCACTTGTAACCTTTGGTGACCTTAACTCTGTGAACGTCTTGGGCCTTAAATGTTTATCCTGTCTAGAAATCCCTGTAGGGTTATTATCTCTTCATGGCTTTCACGGTTGCTACACCTTACTCACCCTGCTGTCTTTTACGTATTGCTTATTCTGTGGCTCTTATTCCCCTACCCTATACCATTTAACTGCCCTATTTCATCTTTGTAATCCTTTTCCACTGCATTCCACACTTACTGTCTCTTTCCTCTGCCCCCTAACTCTCTTCCCTGACATAGACTAGCCCTTCAGGGGTTCCCTGCCCCTCAGGTGGGAGAAATGTGGATACCGGGCAGTTGTTGCTTCCATGGCCACCACCTGAGACACCTAGGCCGGACTCCTTTCTAGCGTGGTGTGGCATTGCCGATATCCAATCAGAACGAGAGTGCTTTTCTGCTCTGGCGTCTGATTGGCTCCTGTAGTCTGCTTCTGTGTCTCCCTCAATACTAACCTAAAGTCTGATTTGCTGTCTAAAACTTGCACAAAAAATAGTTGTACTTGCTTATTGCCTAACAGTTATGACCAGGGCCCCTACTTTTCTGCTGCACAGTGGGACCAAGTTCTGCGGCAAGACTACCATTTGCCGCAGAACTTCTGCGGCGGTAGTTTGTAATTTCTGCAGAAGTTCTGCGGCACTAACAAACTACCACATCACAGTGTCAGCTTGTCATTCTGACTTCACTTTCATGGCAGTAGTTATAGAAAGCAGGATGGTGGAAAGCACAGTAACACTAGTTCAAAAAATAACAGACTTATAAAAATAATTGTATGCCTAAAAAAGCAAAACAGATGTCTCTCCCTTAAGGTCCTAGCCTGTTACATAAATGACATATGCAGAGGGGATCTCATGTGATAAATAAGGTATTTCTATATGCATGCTATCTATCCCACTAATGAGGTTTTCACTGTCTATCACTTATATATTTGTATGTGCTTTCTACACCACTCAAGAGGTTCCACTGTTATCCTTATATATTTATATGCAATCTGTAACATACATACAAATATGCATGTGTGTGTGTGGTGAGAGACAGAGATACTGTATGTGTGTGTGTGTGTGTGTGTGTGTGTGTGTGTGTGTGTGTATATATATATTAGAGGCAAAAAACTCCGTTTAATGCATTAGTTAGGGTTGTTCCACAGCGACAAAGTGAGAAATTGCTGTTAGGGTTGAAAACCCCTTGGACCCCAGCCACCCCCAACCGGCATTGGGGTGTGCATTGGGATCATCAGCTAACTCTCACCCCATGACATGTGTAAAGCAGCAGAAGTATGGGAGAATGGGGTGAGAGTTGGGACCGACCAATGTACACTAATGCTGGTGAAAAATCAAGGGGTTTCAACTAACAATTCCTCACTGTCATAACTAACTACGATAAACAATTTTGCCTCTAATTCCCTTCTTTTGAGAATGATAACGAGAAATAGTGAATGTAATGCAGGGCGGCGGGCCCGCGCTCCACTGATGTGTTGTGGCATACTAACAGGGACAACAACACAAAACAGAAATGCTAACAGTGGCGCACATGGTAACACAAGCACGAATGAGAACAGAAAGATGACGCACATGGTGGCGTGAGCAGGAATGGTCTGCACGTGATGTGTTGTCACATAGTAACATGGTGCCTGCAAACAGAAATGTCAATGGGCATGGTGATGTAAAGTGAAACAGTAAGATAAACAGTACTGTAGACAGAAATGGCAAAAAATAACAAGCATAGCGCAAATGAAAGCGCAAAAGGATAACGCACATGGTGGCGCAGAGCGTCAATGGTAAGTGAAGCAGTGCGGATCCACAAGCGGAAAGGGCAACAGTAACAGTAATGTAGCGCACAGGCTGGTTTCCCCAAAACCTGCATTGAGAAAGAGAGTGAGTACAAATAATGTATGCAAAATAATGAGTATCGGTGCAGAAAATGAGATCTTGGAACACTAAATACATTATATCTCAGGAACCGTATGACGTAGAAAAAAAATTTAAAAGTCATATTATTTAAACTGTCCTGGCTAATTTGAATCTTAGCCCCATTAAGGGCTAAGAAATTTTCCAACGAAAAGTCCGTATCTCACACCGTTTCCGAGATCGGGCCCTGAAAGGCGCATGGACGCCGTAATGTTATCCTATGGGAAAAAAAGAAAAGTTCGGAGCGCCATAACTTTGCCTCCTGTAATGTTTTCACCAAACTACTGAAAGGCACATCTGTGGGCTGTTGGCTGTCTTCCCTCCAAATTTCAGGAAAAAAGACCAAACTGTTATTTTGCAGCAGGGCTCCAAATGATTTCTGTTAAGTGTCGGGCGCCGTAATGTTATCCTATGGGAAAAACCGTCAATTTTGGAGTGCCGTAACTTTGCTGCTATGTGATATTTTTCACCAAACTACTGAAAGGCACATCTGTGTACTGTTGGCTGTCTTCCTCAAATTTCAGGAAAAAGACCAAACCGTTATTTTGCAGCAGGGTGCCAAAGGATTCCTGTAATGCTTGGCGCCGTAATGTTATCCTATGGGAAAAACTGTCAACTTTGGAGTGCCATAACTTTCCCGCATGTAATATTTTTCAATACAACACTGAAAAGCACATCTGTGAGATGTCCTGCGTTCCTCAAATTTCAGCTCAAAATTCCCAGCGTTTATTTTGCAGTGCAGTGCCAAAATTGCTGTCATTTTCCCACAGACTAGAAAATTACTGTCGCAATTTATGAAAGCTTTTGCAAAATTTCACTACTTTCGTGAGCACGAAGTAATTTAGAAGTACTTTTCCAGAAATTTGAAAACATATTTCTGGGGTGTTTCTACAAAATAAAGACATGGCAAGCATCCTCAGGGCCGACTAGGTGAATACAAAAAATTAGGTTGCTAGAGGGTCCCAAATTTAAATGCCAACCATTTTCTGATCACCAACTGAAAACAAAATGGCTGATTTTGAAAGTAACAGGCCCATTTGCGAAAGTAAAAATGCATTCGAAAGTGTTGAACTTTTGTTGACTTTTCCATTGACTTATAATGAAACTGTTTTTGAATAACTTTTGAACCGTTTAATTTTTTCACGAAATCTTGAAAGCACATCAGGACCCTGGCTGCACGTTCCCTGAAGATTTTGGGCCATCATACAAACCATCATTGACCTAAGTAGCGACCACAGAATTCCAGAAAAGTATAACGCTACAAGACAGATCACACTTCCTAATAACTCCGCAGTCAGATATCCAACCAGTACGTAAAATCCTACAGATCCCAAGGCCTATGGTTCTTGATCATAAATTCCAAATTTCAGGCAAATCCATCAAACAGTTGCAAAGTTATTAAGGTGCAAAGTTTTGGGTTTAACATCGAAATGTCTCCTCAACCTAACTATGGTAGCACTACCGTTACTACCATTATATATATATATATATATATATATATTCATGTCAACCTTCTTTTCCTGACACACAGCGTTACACCATCAGGCCATGACATGCATGTGAACCAATTGTGAGACAGAGCTCTCCGGCCCATCACAATGTGTCCACCATTGGAAATGGAATAAAGGAGTTATTGCAAAACTCATTTTTCATGTCAACCTTCTTTCCCTGACACACTGCATAACACCATCAGGCCATGACATGCACTCACTATGCTATGGGCTCCTGTTGTTTGCCAGCACCACTAAGGCCCATCTCTCTAGGTGGTCGATGGCCTACAACAATGTCTGCCGCTTCGCCCTAACGGCCCCCCGGCTCACTCACCACTGTGATCTCTACAATAAATTAAACTGGCCCTCGCCCTCAAAGCACATTGACTTTGTCCTTGGTTGCTTCACAGGAAAGGTCCTCAACACAGGCACCCCTTCAGGGGTGGCAAGTTTGCTGGCCCAAACTGTTCCCTCGTCCTATCACCTTAGGTCTCAGGGATCTGCAACACTCAAGGTACCAGTGACTCAGACTCAAATGGGTGAAAGGGATTTAGCAGCATGTGCCCCCAAACTTTGGAACACCTTCCCAGTCCAGATCCGTGTTGCCCCCTCTCAAGGCAGCCTGCGTTCCTCCCTATGGAACCATCTCAAACTCGGATCAGCCTTCGGGTGCCAAAAACCCCTGTGACATATGTTAGCACTTAGCACTCATGCATAACAGCTGGCCCTTAAGTTGATAGTTTTGTGCTTGCTGCTACCAATCCTTACCTTGTACTGCTCCAAAACTGGCACACACCACTTACTCTGCTGTACCTATTCTAACTAAATGTGCCTCATATGCCTTGTACTTTGTGTATTCTACATTATAATGTTCGCACGTGACATGCGAGTTTGCTTTTTCTAACTTGTACCTTGTTGTCTCGTGACATATAATCTTTTCCTAGTTATGTACCATGTTGTCCCAAGTGTGAAAGGATGTAATTTCCTGTACTTACCTGGTTAACAAAAGCTAAATAAATAAATAAATGTGACAGAACACTGCACCATACCTTCCCAGGCTCTGAGCAGTGATGTGTTCCACCAATCCTTGTGCTGCCCAGCCAGCTCCCAGAGCTAATCTCTGAACCTGAGTTGCCGGCACAGAAACACAGCATGCAACCCTCTGGCCCAACAGCTGTCCCTGCACACATTTCTCAATAACTTTTAGGTGATTCTATCAACCTATGACAATATGTAATCAATTACCCTGGCAAAAATACGTACAGTGCAATGATTTATTTAACAGGTCTATTCTTTCAACAGGTCTACACACTGTTATATTTCACTTTTCTGGGCATAATTACTTTATTTTTCTTAAAAGCTTAGACAGTTACATTCATTTTACCAGTTATTCAATTCAGATAGCATCGCTATACCTTTAAGGCACAAATAGGCTTGTACAAAGTAAGGTATGCACTTAACAGGTCTGTACTATTGTCAAGATTTTGTTTAAGTTGGCCCTAGTGTAATAATGTAAGACTGAAAATTGTATTAGGCTGTAGTGCAGGTTGCATATATCACCATGCATGATGTGCTGTGCCACCGTCTCTGGCAGTGGGAGCTGTGGTAGATAAGTGACTGTTCATTTCTGTTGCAGAATGCATTTATTTCATTAGCTAATGTATGTTATAGCAAAGATAACATCACATTCTGAACATATGGGGGGGGGTTTGGATATATAAAGAGGGGAAAGGAACCAGATTCTATGTATAAACAGAAATATTAATAAAAAATCACCAAGAAAAGTGAATTCTACTGACACCATAGAGTTCTAGTAGATTCAAGTTCTCATAAAATCTGCAGCTGCAGAATTCTAGGCCTTGGTTATGACCTCCATTTTTTCCTGTTTAGAGTGTCAAGAGTTGGGACTCTGATTACACTCCTTTCTGAATTTCTGTGGTTGGGCCAGTCTTTAGGCATCAAGGAATACACAATTCTGTTGTCCTGCTGTTTTGGTCCTCCTGCTGGCTCAGACGTTCCATTGTCCATGGCCTAATACTTAATACCGACCCCTTCCTCCAACACCTGCCAAGGATATGCTCTCCATGGGCTCCCTGCCCATAGGTGTGGGAAACCCAGGCACCGGGCGGTCGGCACTGCCTCTACCACTGCCTGAGAACCTAAGCTCAGACTCTCCATTAGCAAAGCAAGGCATTAGCAGCCATCCAATTGGAATGTCAGCGCTCCACAGTGTTGGCTTCTGATTGGTTCCTGCAGTCTGCTTCTGTGTCAGTTCTAAACCAAGCATAAATCTGATTTCCATGCTGAAATTTGCCAAAAGAACTGTAATTACTTTTCTTCTGGACTGTTAAGACCCTTATCCTTCTGTTTAGAGTGTTACATTTAGGGATACTGTGTGATTACACTACTTTCGAAATTCTTTGCTTGTGTCTACTCCCTACATGAGTGGCTGATCACTTCTCCCTACTGAAGTTCCTACTAAGCCTCATCTTATGTCCTCCTTAAATATTACAGAAGCAGTCTAAACTGATTTGACTGATGTAACATTGAGTACTTACTTGTTTTAATTGCATTAATTGCTCTTTACTTGTGTTATTTGGCTCTATTATAAATATCTCTGAATGCATTGTACCATTTGACCCAGAGCCAACCCGGTCCATCTTGTAAATGAGCTTGCTCAATGATGTTCGCCTGGATAAATAAAGATTTTGATTGATTGATTGAATCACCTCTACCCCGTCTATGTCCTTACAAAGATGCAGCCTCCATAACTGTACACATTATTCCTGATGAGGCCTCACCGATGTTTTGTATAGTGGTATCACCACCTCCCTTCTTTTGCTAGTGATACCCCTTCATATGCACCCCAACATGCCACTGGCCATTCCTACAGCCTTTATAGTTTGCTTGTGTGCCTCTGAAATGATAATCCCCATATCCCTTTCTTCCCTGGTGACTGTCTGCACCACAAGTGCATGATTTTGCTCTTCTTCACGTTGAACCTCATTTGCCACACTTTGGACCATTTTTCCAGCTTTTCTAGGTCACTTGTCATTTTCTCCACACCTTCTGGAATATCTAACCTGTTGCAGATCTGGGTGTCACCTGCAAACAGGCAAACCTTCCTTTCCAGCCCTTCTGCAATGTCACTAATAAATACATTAAAAAGGACTGGCCCTAGGACTGATCCTTGAGGTACCCCGTTGGTCAGCCCCTTTTCCTCAGACTGCATCCAATTTACCACCACCCTCTGCTTCCTGTCCCCAACCAGTTTCTAACCCAGTTCACCACCTTGTGGCCCACTCCCAGGTTACCCAACTTTTTTACCAGTCTTTTATGTGGAACAGTGTTGAAGGCCTTGCTGAAATCGAGGCAGGTGGTATTCTTCTTGAGCTGTACCACATTTATTCTTTGTACATACAGTTTAAGTATTTACAGTATTCTAATGTTTTACAAACTTTTTACCAAATGTTGTTCAACTGTTTTGCTATTATGTACTGTGCTGCTGTCCTTCCACTGTTCCCCTCCCTGTGTCACACCTGGAAATGAACCTTGGCTCAGTGTGCCTTTACTGGTTACCAGTTGTCAAATAAATAAACTAGAGATTGCATATAATGAGTTGTATAGTATATCAGATTTCTCACACCCCACTAATGCAAAACATTATGTGAAGCATATTCAAATCATCATGCATATATAGTACTTTACATGATGCTTTGCTTTAGTGAAGTATGTTGAATATGGTACTTTTTTTTCATTTATTATGTTTTTTGCCTCTGGTCCTCCCCTCAAGCCCCTAATGAAGCTTCAGCCCCTACCCCGCATGCCGACCCACCATGCCCAGGTTTACCCCTTCTGGGCAGGGCCGCTGGGTGGGCGCCCCTTTCCCCATAGTCACTGTAAGCAAGTCCTGGCTTACCCCCCCCAGGGTGGGGCCATGGGAGCTGGACTTCCCCAGTGGACACTAGTGGTAGCAGGAGTGGCAGCGGAGCAGGGGCATCATGTTGTGTCCTGCCTCCCAACACAAGCAGCTGCCAGCTTTTCCTGGTGATTTCCCTGGCTTCTGCCAGAGATGCAATCAATCTGACACCCCCACGAGAAGGAGGGGCCTCTTGGACCACTATCCTTCTCTGCCAGCCAACCCTCTGATTCCCAGGTCCATTCCTGAACAAGGATGTCGGCATCACAAGTGGTCGCCTTGCCACTGCGTCGGTGGGCCGGCTTGAATTTGGTACTTTATTTTTGTTAAGTTTTCCTTTGTTTCCAGTGTCTTTCTGTGCAAATCTTGCTTTAGTGTTTTTGAACTGAAGTTCTTGTCTTTCAAATTGCTTTTCTCTTTTGAACTCACAGTGATGCAAATAAAAAAGATCATAACACAGCTTCATTCCTCTCCCTGGGGTGAGATAACAGGAGATCCATATATAGGCACTGTGGTGGGTGGTGCAAATTTTGGGAGACAGAAGTCTCTTTACTGCCACTCACTAAAACTGCCATACACAAATGGGTTTTGTTATTTACAGGAGATGTAGTCTCCCCTGTAAAAGTGGTACAACTTCACTTAAGCATACTGCTTTTCCTAGTATTCATGGTAGCACATTGGCTGCTTGACCATTAATATGATGGACTGTGATATTATAAGAGTGAGCTTATGGCATAGCACCAGGTACATGGTGCTACTGCCAACATTTTCCAACCCCCCCACCATACCTTGATGGGTGCTGGTTGGCTATGCCAACATGTATGTGTATGTATGGATGCATAGATAGATAGATAGATAGATAGATAGATAGATAGATAGATAGATAGATAGATAGATAGATAGGCAGACAGACAGACAGATGGATAAATAGACGTATGGCTTTTTATACAATACTTCAGAGAGCAAGTGTGACATTCATGTTCCCAAAAATGTTTGTTCAATTTTCATGACTATGCCTTCTTTTCTTTTTTTTTTAATTATAAAGTTGAGTGAATAGAGAACATGAACTACATAACATAGGCAATTTTTTTGTCTGACAATACAGTGCTTATAGTCATATAAAAGTTGTGAATTTCAATTGTTTGGGCATTATCCTCTAACAAACTGTTTGCATTTTAGAGCTTTCCAGTCATATGCAAGACAAAATGTATACTTTATCAGAGGATGCCCATAGGAAAATAGAAACTTATGGCAGATGAGAGCTGTTGGCCCACCCAGTCTGCCCTTTTTCATTGTGCTGCTTTTGCTACAGACACTTCTAGCTCTATGGCATGTTTTCTTCCACCCCTTTCCTATCCTTTATGATTCCTTTAAGTCTATCCCAGGCTTTTCTGAATCCCGCCACTGTTTTCATCCCCACTACCTCCACTGGAAGACTGTTCCAGGCATCCACCCTCTTTTCTGAGACGAAGTATTTCCTTGCAAATCTCCAGAACCTATCCTGTTCCAGCTTCATACTGTGGCCCCTTGTTTTAGAGCTCCCTTTCCTCCAAACAATTCCTCCCACCTGTACCTTATTTACCTCTGTGAGGTATTTAACAGTCTTGATCATATCCCCTCTCTCCCTACTCTCCTACAGGGTATACATGTTTAGTTCCTTTAGCCTCTTTCCATAGGGCTTTTAATGCACACCCTGTACCATCTTGGTAGCCCTTTTCCGGGCCACCTCCAATCTGTCTATGTCTTTCCTGAGATGTGGTCTCCAACACTGGATACAGTACTCCAGGTGAGGTCTTACCACTGACCTACATTGGGGCAACACCACTTCCCTCTTCCTGCTGGTGATACTCCTACCTATGCATCCCAGTATCCCACTAGCTCTCCCAACTGCTTTGTCACATTGTCTGGTCCCCTTCATGTCATCCAATATGATTACCTCCCAGGTTCTTTTCCTGCTTGGTCATTGCAAGTATCTCTTCCCCCATTTTGTACTGCACCCTCGGGTTTCTGTGACCCAAGTGCATTATTCTGCACTTTTTTGCATTAAACCTTTGCTGCCAAACTTTTGACCACTCCTCCAGTCATTTTAAAATCTTTTTCCATCCTTTGCACCCTCCCCCAGAGTGTCCACTCTGTTGCTAATCATGGTGACATCCACAGAGAGGCAGACCTTCCCTTCCATTTCCTCTGCTATGTCACTAATGAAGACATTAAAGAGGACTGGACCCAGTACTGACCCTTGAGGTACCCCGCTGGTCACTCTCCCCTCCTCAGAGCGAACTCCATTTACCACCACCCTGTGCTGCCTATCCCCTAACCAGTTTCTTACCCAGATTACCACCATATTATCCACCCCTAAGCTACCCAACTTGTTTACCAGCCTCCTATGTGAAATGGTGTCAAAGACCTTGCTGAAGTCCAGATAGGCCATGTCCACCACCCCTCCCTGATCCAAAATCTTGGTTACCCAGTCAAAAAATCTATTATATTTATCTGGCACAACCTCCTCTCTGTGAAGCCATGCTGCCTTGGGTCCTGCAATCTACTGGATTTCAGGTGTTCCATTATTATTTCCTTTAATAGTGTTTTCATTAATTTCCCTACTACAAAAGTCAGGCTGACATGCCTATAATTTGTCACATCCTCCTTGCTGCCACCTTTGTGAAGCAGGAATATGTCCACTCTTCTCCAGTCCTCTGGGACCATGCTGGTCTCCAGTGAACTGTTAAACAAGTCTGCCAGGAGAGCAGCTAGCACCTACCTGAGTTCCTTCAGCACTCTTGGCTGCACACCACCTAGCCCCTGACTTTGTTCACCCTCAGATTAGTGGGTGTTTTCTTTACATTTTCCTCCGAAAAGGGACTGGTGTCCACTTCCTTCTCCTCCAAGCTCTTGGGACTTATTTGTGGTCTCTCTCCTTCCTCAAAAGGACAACCACATACAATAAATAAATAAAAAATCTTAACAAACTTATTGTGCAGTGTGATTAAAGAAAAGGCATCTTACATTTAATCAGCATGTCTCAGAGTGCAAATAGATGACACCAAAAGAGAAGTGAGATTTTAATCTAATTCAGTGCAGTATCACTGTACCTGAAAATAACATTTACTTGCCTAATGTGCCCTAATACTTGGTGAACAAAAACGAAATACATAAATAAAAATAGATACTCCTGCACTCTTCCTTAGCTGATCTGCACTTCCAAACATTTACCTTCTTTGCAGCAAATTGTTAAAGGACTGAAGTTCTTCCACTTCTTCCTTACAACTGAATAAATGGGTTCATCTTACACTGATTGTTTTTCTTTTGCAGGTACAATATGGCAATGCCCTGATGGCTTCCATCCCTTTAATTCGATCACACAGTGTCTGCTAGTCTGGTTGTTGTGGGTATTTAGCTATAAATGACCTTTGGGGAAGTGCCTTACTTGCTACTGCCATTGTGATATAGAAGAAGCAGCTTTTTATTCCCTTTCCCTGCCCCAACTGGAGGTAGTCTCAAGAGGATCTATGTGATAGCGGCGATACATAGATAAGCGATCGCTATTAGGAATGAATGGAAATCGACGAAAAAATATTTTGGGTGATGCAGTCCTCGCTTTTACAGCAAAGGGTGCCGGGATTTAGATTTTAGATGTAAATGTGGGGTTATACTCTGCACCCAACTACTTAAGGATTCTCAACTCCAGGGGGTGCATGTCAGAAGGGGTGCAAAACCCCCCAAAAAAACATTTTTGGGCCGGGCAAAACAAAAGGCAGCCACGCCAGGACCAGAACCCAACACCATTCATACCCCATCCCTGACCTCCCCTACCACACTATGGGAGCAGTTCAGCGGCTGACCGTGGCGCCACCCCTCACAATCCCTCCCATCCCACCTGATGCTCAGGGTCCTTGCTCCCCCCATGTGCTTATACATGTAATGACAGGATGTCATTATATTCACACACCCCGCCATCCGATCACCCCCTCCCTCCTTCATCGCTGTGGTGTAAGGTGCCGCGATTGAGTCTCCATTTCGGTAGGTACCCAATTGCGGTCTCCAAACTCACAGGATACTGTCTCAAGACCCTACTTTGAAAGGTAGGATTAAAGGGCAGCTCCAGAAGTATTTTCACTAGCTGGCATAATTGTGTCCAAAATGGTTTCATCTGACTACAGTCCCAAAAGACATGATATGGGGTTCCCCTCTGACTACATCTCATCCAACGCCTGTCAGTATCAGTCACCCAAAGTGGGAGGACCTGTCAGGAGTGATGAAAAACCTTGTTGTCACC
The DNA here is from genome assembly GCA_016271365.2 of Neoceratodus forsteri. NCBI lineage: Eukaryota > Metazoa > Chordata > Ceratodontiformes > Ceratodontidae > Neoceratodus > Neoceratodus forsteri. Next base: position 1,569,524,230 of record CM057450.1, on the reverse strand, counting down.
TTCCATTAAAATTTCCACCATGAGCCTGCTGCCATTATTTCATGAGTATCCTGCCAGATTTCACACCATTCCTTGGGTGTTAATGTCATGTGTGCCTCCTTATCCCATTTCCCTTTTATTTGACCATATGTGCCACTCATAGAGAATACAGCTTTGAAATAAGTGCCTTTTGTATTGAGCCTTGTGCACTATGATAAACTAGTTGTATGAGTTTGGAAGATTTCTCCACTGTTGATCCTGGAAGTATCACTTTAAATATAAATTCTCAGATTTGCATATACCTAAACTGATCGCTGTTATTTAAACCAAGTTCCTTCCTTAGTTACTGGAAACTTTTGAATACTCCTTGATTTGTAAGAAATTTGGTCAAAAAAGTTAGATCTCTTTTTTTCTCATCTTTTAAAGGTTACATCTAACCTTCCTGGGGCAAACCCTGGGACACAATCTATAGGGAACCAATTGTTACTGCTCATCTGTAGTTTTCAGGTTAAATTTGATCAGAGACCACAGGAATATTGAATGTCAAGTCCATCTATTTCATATCCCAGCCATTTCATTTTTAACATGCAGCCAAGGCAAACAATTAATGGGGGTTCAATGGCCTACACAGCCAGTGTGATGCAATGCTTGTGAAACCATGTTACTTGGTTTGGGCCATTCACATTCTCCATTCCAGAGGAATTATAGCCCTGAAGGGGTACCAAAGCCAAGGAACCCTCAAAGAGGGTTCCACCCCAAAGGTGCAATGGAATGATTCCCTTGGCTAAAGGTACCTTAGGAAGCATCCCAAGGAGAGAGGTGATGCCACTGGAGGAGGAGGGGAGGATGGTGGAGCAAAGGAAAAGTGCTTGAGAGAGATGCTCGGGGAACTGCTTATGTAGCACAGGAAAATGGAGTGTCTGGCTGCTTGTCCATTGAACCACAGGCATAGTCTTCCAGTTCAATGGCCTATGCAACCAGTATGATGTAATGCTTGTACTACTGTGTTACTTGATTTTGGCTGTTCGTGCTCTCTGTTCCAGAAGAATTTCCACCCTGTAGGGGTACCAAATGCAAGGAACCCTCAAAGAGGGTTCCACCCCTAGAGGTGCCGTGGGATGATTCCTTTGGCTAAAGGTACCTTAGGAAGCATCCCCAAAAGAAAAGTAGTAGTATGAGAGTACTTTAGCAATCAGTAGTTGTGAGGCATAGTAATAGATTAGGCACCAGGCAGCTTGATAATGTAATGAGATGCACAGGTTAGCAATGGCATGAGTATGATGGGTTGTGCTGAAGACTGAGGGGGCCTCCTAAGGAGAGAGGGAATGGCAAGTAGGGACACCATCCACCTCCATCCAACAGTGGAACCTACCTAAAGAAACTAGAGAACACTAACTATGGCTAACTCCTTTTATGACCCGAGGCATGGAGGAGAGAAAAAAACCCTTTGTGGAGGAAATCTCTGGGGATCCAAGGCCTAAGTCACCTTCCCCACAGGCTTGGGATGTTTTGCTTAGTGACGGCTCTGCTGTTGCAGTTTTGAAATCCAATTAAAGAGGGGTGGAAAATATTCCAATTTGGAGGGAAGCTTTCACTCAGTCCCTCAAATGGGAACCTCGTAGAAGGTTCTGAGAGTGTTCTGCAACATCAGGCGAAACCAAGGCAAGAGGAGGAGAGAAACAACTGCTGAGGCACTCACCTGGCCCAGTCATTCTAGAAAAAAACCAGGTGAACCAGATGCAGTAGTAGGCAGAATGTGGTCAATGTGCCTTGCTAGCAGAATACTAGAGCCAAAGAAGATCACTGCAACCTCCCTTCACAGCTAGTCTTACATTCTGCACCAGGAGCTGCCATTGAGTCTTAAATGGCTAAAGTCAGGCCCAGAGCAAGGGCATTCCAAGCTATGGGCCAGGAGGTGAGAAGGACTCTGCCCCAAGTCAGGCACACTCAAAATGTGGACTTCATTGGTGCAGAGCGAGACTGTCAGCTGCAGGGAGGCCCTGCACCATGGAATGGGTATGGCTGGCATACCCCAGAAAACAATTGAGGAGGAGCTGAATGAAGCATTGAGTGGTGGGACCCTCACACAGGTAGTAGTGAGCACTGAGCAAATGAATTGTGTAAGCAATGAGTGGACCTGCACATAGGTCAGTAAGCAGAGTAAGCAGATGGTTGGACTTGCACAGAGGTTGAAAAGCAGCAAATATGAATAGCAGGGCAAGCCAGCCAGGCCATCAAGGAAGCAAATGAAAGGTGACAAAATACTTGAAGGATTTTAGTAGTGAAATCAGGATTTGAACATGAGTTAGCATGCCACATGGGGCCATGGCTCCTCAACAAAACCTCCAGTCCCCCGCCATTGGAAAAACAAGAAACAATGGGAAGGTATCATGACCCACATGTAGATATTAAAACTAGTTTACACCATCAGTAGGAGCTTAGCTGACCTCCAGAGTATAATAGCAGTGTGCAAACATAATAGAGCAGTATCAGTATTAAGTAATTATGACTTATGGTATAGCAGTTCAAATTAACATAGACCGTAGGGAAGCAAAGATCTGAAAGCAGCAAATTGGCTAGGCAATGCAGTGAAGATAGCAGCAATGAAGTACGTGGTATAAGTTCAGGAAGCAGGATTGAGCTGCATGGTTTAGGGTGCAGAGTGAGCCTGAACCAGGTGAAAACAATTAAGATGCATGTCATGGAGAGCAGCAGCAGGGAAACAGCTTGAGCTGAAATACACAGATAATGATTGCAGTTTCATTGTGAGTAAATAGGAGCAAGTAACATGAGCTCTGGATTAGCAAAATACAAGGAGTTTTTTAAAACAGAAGCCTCCCACAAAAGAAAACAAAAGACACAGAAACACAGAAGAACAGGGAACAAGCAACACAAAGAAGTACGCAGCCAGAGGCAAACAATACAAACCAAATGCAGAAGAACAAATAACAAAAGTCAAGCAGAAACAATCAGATCCAAAACCACAGTAAGGCAGGGGGAAGGGGGCAGGCCTCAGCAGGCTGTAAAGGACAGACCAACAGAGCCTCCAGTTGCAAAGAAAAAGTGCTTGAGAGAGAGACTCAGGGGGACTGCTTGTGTAGCACAGGAACGGGAGTGGCTGGCTGATTGTCCATTGACCCACAGGAATAGCCTTCCAATTCTGTCAACAAAATGCAAAAAACTCTCTCTAAGGGCATCCACACCATAGTACCCCCTCTTCTGGAGCTGATCAATCACATATGGGATTTGAGCAGTCTCATAATAATGTTTAAAACTTGCCAGACCACATCCACCTGCCTTCTTAGATCTACATAAATATTTCCACCATAGTCTCTAATGCCTTCAACACCAAATAAGTTTGCTGAGCATCTTTTTAAGCCATGACCAATCCTGACTAGGAATCACAAGGAGCAGAGTTGTGCACAGAAATATAAATGTCAACAAAATATTCAATTTATTGTCTTAATATTAGAAGTAAAAGCCAATGGCAGGGCTTGTCACCTGCTAAAGTCTACAGCTATTGCACCTTTTAGGGGCTTGTAATTGTGCTCATAGATGGTGTTTAAATTAGTGGGGATGTGAATTCCCAAGGAGTTGACTTTAGGTTTAACTAATTTGAAGGTATGACTCCTTTCAAATCTGGGGTTATTGTTCTACTGACCAGCATGACATTTGCCTTATCTTTATTGATTTTAAAACCAGAGATACCAACAAACTGTTCTGAGTACTGACAAATTGAAAATGTTTTTCTGCAAGTTTTTAATGTGTATTAAGACATCATCTGCATATAACAGTTGCTTTATGCCCCACCATGATCCATGATGTCTTCTATCTCAGTGTTTTACAATATCATGGCTGCCAAAGACTCCATACTTATAACAATAAGCAGGTGGGAAGGGGTGCAGGCACCATGTTGTGTCAATGAAGTAGAACTTTCACAGTTTGGTGCACAGATTGAAGGCACACTTGGCTTTGAATGGGTGGATAAAGGGATGATGTCAAGATATGGAATACCACTTTGTGGGTGATTGGGGGGACTTCTGGGACTTCTGTGAAAGGATGCTCTACAAGGGTGACAATCTTTACCTGATAAGAGAGGGGGCCAGTACACTGGCACCAAAGTTTGCCATCCTCACTGGACAGTTAAACTGATCTTAGGGGAAACTAAGGCTAGGGGAACCATAGTGATAGGAGGGAGGAAAGAGGATCTAGCTTGTAATGCCCCTAATCTGGGGGCCTATAGCAGCACAGTAGGCAAAAATAAGGTTGAAGTTCAAACTGAGGTAGGGGAAGGGACCAAGGAGGGAGGTCTCGCAAAGCCAGCAATTAACATGAAAAACATGAAATTAAGGAGACTAGAGAAGAATAGGGAAGAACAGGGGAGAAAGACAAGTAAAAAGTAAAAGTGAATCAGGAGTTAGACGGAAGGGGCCTGCCTTAATGCCAGAAGACTGGGTCATTAAATCAGTGAACTCCATTCAATAATGGCAGAAAATAAAATTGACCTCATATCCATCACAGAAATGTGTACCTCAGAAAATAATGACCTGACAGTTTCTGGTTAAATAATAAGGGACAGATGAAAAGATAAAGGGAGGGGGGCATAGCTCTAAATGTCTGTAAAGACATTGAGACTGTGTGTGATGGATACATCAGGGAAGTAATGGAGAGAAAAAGTCACTGTGGGTGCTGCCAATGGTGGCATCAGGCAAGAAATTATGATTGGGGATTATTTATAGATGGCCAGGACAAGGGGAAGAGAGGTATGGAGCTTTAAAAAAACTAGGAAGAGGAGTGGCAAAGAGTGAGGTACTGGTGGCTGGTGATATGTTCCTGCTAGATATTGATTGGGCCATTCCAGCTGCTAGAAGCACCAGAAGTCAGGCCTGTTCAATACATTCCAAGACTGTCCGATGGTGCAGCTGGTTGAAGAACCCATTGAGCAGGCTACCATTCTGGATGTGGTGCTCATCAACTCGGAGGTGGTAGGAGGTATGTGAGTAGGGGAGCCACTAGAGTCTAGAAACTATAACTCTATTTGGTTCAAGCTGGCTTTTGGGACTTAAAATTTCCAGTCAAGGGCTGAGGTGCTAGATTTTAGAAGGGCAGATTTCAGCAGGATGAGAAAGTTGGTCCAGGACAAGGTAGTTGGACTTGACAGAATCAGTGGTGTAGATGAGAGCTGGGGCAGTTAAGGGGGCCATTGTTGAGGTATTTAAGTTATGCATTGGGGTAACCCTTGCAACAGTGTTTATGCACTAAAGTTCTTTGTCTTTTAGCTTGTTTTTTGTTTTTATTGGGCTCATCGCAACCCAAACCTGATAGACCAGCTTAGGTTGGCTGGTTCATTCCACTGGGGTGTCATACAGATGAGGCACACTGATGAATCCTGGCAGGATGAAACATGTGCCTGCATCTTGTGTTGGCACCCTTTGCAGACTGTGTGAGAGGCCTTTCTGCACCATGCTTTCCTGCTTAAATTTGAACAAGCATAACATTTTGTGGTGATTTGCATATACAGCCCATGATGCTTTTCATTATGGATGTATGTATGATTATGTATTTCTAAGTTATGCATCAGAACATTAACCAAAAGAAACAGGTACAAGACACCAATGTGGTTCTTGAAAAGGATCAGGGAAGCAGTGAGGGCCAAACAGAGGCCTTCACCAGGTACAAGAAAATGCAGTGGGAGAAATAATAGGAAGAGTACCAAATGAGAACCAAGGAAGCAATGAGAGTAGTTAGGGAGGAAAAAACAGACACTGAGCAGCATATTGCAGAGGGGGTCAAGGGCAAGGAACACAGTTCTTTATGTATATTAGACAATAAAGAAAAGAAGGATGGGATTATTATGCTTTCTGTGGAAAGTAGGGTAATAAAGGAGGATGCACAAAAGGCAGACATACTTAATGACTGCATTTGTTCTGTCTTCATAAGGGAAAACAGTAGATATATGACAACGAGTTGCATCAAGGTGGCAATAAAAGGGGTCTCAGAGATGAGGCAGCAGTATTTACCTGTGAAAGCATCTTGAAAGGGCTAGCAGCCCTAAAGATAGATAAGGCTGAGGGCTTGACGGGATATATCTGAGGGTATTTAAGGAGCTGACAGCAGAGCAAGCTGAACCCAAGGTAGAGGAGTTCAATAGCTCTTTACAGACATGGGGTAGTTCCAAAAGACTGGAGTGTTGCAGATGTAGTTCTGCTCCATACAATTGGGACAAGGAGCAATCAAGGAACTTCATACCTGTCAGTCTTACTTCTTCGATAGGTAAACTGATGGAGCCACTGGTCAAAGAGGACCTTATAGACTACCCGGAGAGCAGTGATCTCAAGGATAATAAACAGCATGGGTTCATTTATTAGGGGGATAGTACTGGGGGAGCAGGGAAAACTGAAGTAAGGTGCCTGCCTGGTGCCATGGCTTGGAGGGACAGGAAGCGCATCCTTAGGATCACGAGAACAGTTGCACGGGAGTCTGAGCTGGATGTCATTGTCCACCTAGGAACAAATGACTTGGCTCATCATGAGATTAGAGCAGTGCAGAAGGACTTTGTAGCATTTGGGAGGGGCCTAAGACAAGTAGCACACACAGTATCCTTCTCAGAGGTGCTGCCTGTCAGTGGCATGGGTGAGGTGAGGGTACTTTGCACCATGCAGTTTAACAAATGGTTGAAAAAATGGTGTGAAGCACAGGGGTTTGGCTTCACTGGGGACTCAGGTACCACCTGGAGGGACATCAGCCTATACTGGCAGGGTGGTCTGCATCTGTCCAAGAAGGGAACAAGTCTTTTGGGCAATCGGTTTAAATGCTTTATTGGCAAGCTTTTAAACTAGTCAAGGGGGGAGGCACTGATAAGCAGCAGGAAAATCCCAGCCTCCCCCTACAAAACAAAGTACTAAATGAGAAAAAGACCTAGTTAGAAAGGTCAGTGGGGGATGCTGCCACAGAAGGGAAAGCCATCAAACAATGGAGATCAATGAGTACCAATACCCATAGTCTGTGTAACAAGCTTCTTGAATTAATGGCCTTGATGGAGGAGGAACATCTGGATATCGTGGCAGTCACAGAAACATGGTACACACAGAACCATGACTGGGATGTAAACATACCAGGATACACTATCTACAGGAGGGACAGGGAGGGTAAAAGAGGAGGAGGAGTAGCTCCCTACTTAAGAGAAGGAATCAAAGCAACAGAACAAAAGGGTAAACAGGGAGGAGAAGAAGCACTGTGAGTCAATTTGGAAGCAGGCAATGGCACCACAATCTGCACAGGGGTTGTATACAGACCCCCCTCTCAGGGGGAGGAAATGGACAAGGAAATGATAGAAAGTATACTTAGAATGGCAAAGGGGAGATATTTCTGATGGGTGATCTGAATATGCCAGATGTTAACTGGAGTGCAGTTGTAGCAGCCACTTCTAAGAGTGGGATTATTCTAGATGTTCTACAGGGGGCATGCCTTAGACAACTAGTATTGGAACCCACTCAAGAGGGAGCAATCTTAGACCTGATCCTCTCAAATGGAGATGGAGAGAGGATCACAGATGTAGAAGTGGGTAGCTATCTGGGAACTGGCGACCATCGAACAGTATGGTTCACAATAAACACAGCAATAGAGTCAAGCCATACAAAGGCAAAAGTACTGGACTTCAGGAGGACTGATTTTGCCAAAATGGGTGAGTGCCTAAGGAATACACTAGCAAATGGGCAGGAAGAAGGGGTGGAAGAACAATGGGGAATAATAAAAACTGCCATCACAGAGGTAACAAGCCTTTGTGTGAAGCAAATAAACAAAACAAAATGATGTAAGAAACCACTATGGTTCTCAAAGGAGGTGGCAGTAAAGGTTCAAGAGAAAAGAAAGCATTCAAAAGTACAAGGAATCACAGAAGAAGCAGGACAGAGAATTGTATCAGTTAAAGAAAAAGGAAACTGGGAAGGCAGTCAGAACAGCAAAGGTCCGAACTGAGAAAAAGATAGCCAACTCAGTTAAGAGGGGGGATAAAACCTTTTTTAGGTACATCAGGGAGTGAACGAAGACTAAGGAAGGGATAGTGAGGCTTAATAAAGGGGAGGTGGTGGGCAGAGGGTGATGGTGAAAAGGCAGAGATACTAAACAAATATTTTTGTTCAGTATTTACAAATGAAGATGGGTAGGTACCTAAAACAAACAATAGAAACACTCTGGATACAGAAGTTGATACCAGCCCATTTACAGAAGAAAGGGTTCTGAAAGAACTCTTATAACTGAAGGTGGACAAAGCAATGGGGCCTGATGGGATTTATCCCAGAATTCTAAAAGAACTAAGGGGAGAACTAGTGACACCACTGACTATCCTCTTTAACAAATCATGGGAGGATGGGGTAGTACCTGATGACTGGAGGAGGGCAGGTGTGATTCCACTTCACAAAAGTGAGAGCAGGGCAGAAGCAGGAAGCTACAGACCTGTTAGTTTAACCTCAGTGATAGGGAAAATGATGGAATCACTTCTGAAGGAAAGAATTGTGGAGTACCTAGAGGCCAGAGGGGCACATGACCCAAGGCAGCATGGATTCACAGCAGGAAGGTCATGCCAGACAAATCTGATCGATTTCTTTGACTGGGTGACCAAAGTAGTAGATCAAGGAGAGGCTGTGGACATGGCCTACCTAGACTTTAGCAAGGCATTTGACACAGTCCCACACAAAAGATTAATATACAAGTTAGCCAGCCTGGGAGTGGGTCCCAAGATGACAGCCTGGGTAAAGAATTGGCTGGAGAATAGGACACAGAGAGTAATAGTAAATGGAGTCCACTCTGAAGAAAGGGGGGTTACTAGTGGGGTACCGCAGGGTTCAGTACTAGGACCGGTCCTCTTCAATGTCTTTATAAGCAACATTGCAGAGGGACTGGAAGGAAAAGTATGTCTCTTTGCAGATGACACAAAGATCTGCAACAGAATTGATTCACAAGGTGGGGTGGAAAGGATGAGAAGGGACTTGGCAAGGGTAGAGGAATGGTCAAATGTATGGCAGCTTAGATTCAATGCTACGAAGTGCAAGGTAATGCACCTGGGAAACAAAAACCCAGGGGAAGAGTACACAATGGGGGGTGAGATACTAACAACACCAAAAATGGAAAGGGACCTGAGGGTAGTCATATCAGATGACCTAAAGGTGGGCAAGGAATGTGAGAGGGCAGCAAGGAGGGCTGGGGGAATACTGGGATTCATAGGGAGAGGCATCACCAGTAGAAAACAGGAAGTTATTATCCCTCTGTACAGACAGCTGGTGAGACCCCATCTGGAGTACTGCGTGCAGTTCTGGAGACCCAGTCTCCGCAAAGACATAGACAGGATGGAAGCTGTCCAGAGGAGGGCAACTAAAATGGTGCAGGGTCTGCACCGGGAAGACATATGAAGAGAGACTTAAGGAGCTTAATATGTATAGACTTGAGGAAAGGAGGGAGAGGGGGGACATGATAGAAACTTTCAAGTACCTCAAGGGAATCAACAAAGTCCAAGAGGGTAGCATCTTTCAAAAAAAAAGATGTGCAAGAACAAGGGGGCACAATTTGAAGATGGGGGAGATGGGTCAGAGGTAATTTAAGGAAGTATTTTTTCACAGAGAGGGTTGTGGATGCATGGAACGGCCTTCCGGAGGAGGTTGTGGAGTCAAAAACAGTGGTGGAATTCAAGCATGCATGGGACAGTCATAAGGCAATTCTAGGGGGTGGGGGTAGGAAGAAGTAGGCTGCTGGCAAAATAGGATCTGCAGCTTATCCATTAGGTAGGGAAATGGGCAGACAAGGTTGGCCCAGCAGTCCTTATCTGCCATCAAATTCTTTGTTTCTATGTTTCTATTGCAGGGAGTTCATGTCAGACTAATCAGTAGATTTCCCTGACTGGGTGATGAGGGTACTGGATAGGGGCCATGCCATTGATTTACTCCACTTTGACTTCAGAAAAGCTTTCAACTTGGTGTCTCACACAGATGATTGCTGTAGAAGATGGAGAATCTGGGTGTGATAAGTGGCATTGTAAGATGGATAGGAAATTGGTTGAAGAAGAGGCAGCAGAGGGTTGTGATTAATGGTGTCAAATCAGAAGAGAGGTAGGTCATGAATAGGGTGCCACAGAGATCTATCCTGAGTCTTGTCCTCTTCAATATGTTCATCGGTGACTTTGGAGAAGGAATCAGGGGCAAGCTGTTTCTCTGTAGACTACAATAAGTTCAGTGGGTGAGTAGATAGTAACAAGGGAAGACACAGAGTAACCTGAAAAGGTTATAAAGGTAATCTAATGTTTGGGCATGGGGTCATAATGCTGCAAGACATTATGCTGCATGGCAAAATCGCACTGCCAATACTGCGCGATTTCTGCCATGAGGCATAAGTCTTTTTTCTGTGGGGTGCTCCACACTCCCCGTTAAGGGGGGTCTGCACCCCCGAACCCCCTGACTACAGATTCTCAACTTTGGGGAGTTCAACCCGGGAGTGCACAAGTCAGAAAAAGTTTCTGGGACCGAATCAAACCCAGTCCCAGACATAGTGCCTGTTCATTGCTGTGGCTCAGTCCTGTGAGCCACGGCAGCTACTTGATGGAACCTGCCCAGCAGAGTCTTATCCTCTGCCTGAGAAAGTGCTACTGGTGCAATACGCATACAGCAACATACAGCGGTGTGCACCAATGCCTATTACTGGACTAAGATATAATGTTGTAAGTTATTACATGTGACATTATGACCTAGTATAAATGTTTGGCACTTGGAATTCAATGCCAAAAAGTGCAAAGTGATGCACCTAGGAAACAAGAACCACAGGACAGAGTACTGGATGGGAGGGATAAAGGTGAGCACTACAGCTGAGGAAAGGGATATAGGGGTCTTAATTAGTGACTCCCCTAAATAATCAAGCCTGTCCAATAAGGCCTATAGTAAGGCAAATAAGATGCCCAACTGTATCAGGAGGGGTATTGGTAGTAAAAGAAAAGAGGCATTACTACCTGTTTATAGAGTGTTGGTGAGATTGCAACTCAAGTCCTGTACTGTGCCCAGTTCTGGAGTTCTTTCCTCAGGGAAGATAAGAAAAGACTGGAGACAGTGAAATGATGGGTGACCAAGATTATTTAGGGCCAAAAGAACAGATCTTACAAGGACAGGCTCAAGGCACTGAACATGTACTCACTGAAGACCAGACAAGGTCGTGGTTATATAACAGAGAGCTTCATGTTCCTAAAAGAAATAACAAGGTAAACTATGAGGAACTATTTAGCATGAGTAACAGTTCAAGGGTGGAAACTGATGGGAAGAAAGTTCAATAGGAATATGAAAAAGTTTTACAGAAAGCATGGTGGAACCGTGGAACAGTCTGCCAGCTGAGATGAAAGGTGCCAATATGATAAATGGTTTTCAAGCACAGCTGGGGCACACTGTAGGGTATAGTGATTACTTAGGGTGGTAATAATGGGGAGGTGAACAAAGGGTGGATAGTGAGGGCTAGTGCCCTGTATGGACAATAGGTCCCGGGATTTGATAAGGAACTGCAGCCAGACTGGATGGACCATTGGTCTTCTTGTGCCAGGATTGTCAATGTTTCAGTGTTTCTATGTCCCCACACTATCACGAAAGGTGCCGACAAAGTGCCATTGACATTTACAGTTCCCTTAGGCTTGCTGTATAACATTCTGAGCCACCCCAAAAACTCCTCATCAATCCTCAATTTGTGCATTACTAATGCAAATAAACCCAGTTAAGGCTATGAAATCCCTTTCATCATCAAGTAAAAGGGCAATCTGAGTGTTGTCTGCAGAGTAATCTGCTTATAGTATGGTCAGTAATCATCTGACATTTGTGTTATGATATATCTCTGGGATAAACCCTTGTTAGATCAGGATGTATGATATTAGCAACTACCCATCTTAATCTATGTGTAAGTATCTTTGTGAGAAGTTTCATGTTGTGAATTAGGGAATAGATGGGCCTAAATGCTGCACATTTATCCTCAGCTTTCTCCTGCTCAGATAACACTGTTACTGCTGTACTTCCTGATGCCATGACTCTGGAATTTTATCCTCTCTACATACCTAAACCTTTTTAAGAGAATAGGAATCAGTGTCAATAAATTTTTAATAAAAATCAGAGCTGAACCTGTCGGGTCCAATTGCTGTGTTGCTTTGGGAGACTTTTATTGCAGAAATTAATTCTGCTTCTGTGTTATGTCATTTCAGTTCTATGTGTTTTTTTTTAAATTGTGGGAGATTTATATTATTTAGAAATTTCTGAGTTTCCTCCATCACTTCGGGGTTAAATTCATCCTATAACATCTAATTTCTCATAGAACATTTGAAAACTCTGAGTTATCTTATCTGGGGTTTCCAAAGCTTTATGTAGCAGGATTTATTTTTTTTTGCTGCTGTCTTTCTCACCCTTCCCAACCAGCCCCTTCCACCGGCCCTCCCAACCCTATCACCCCGGCATCCACTGGACTCACCTCTGGCTCTTTCAAGAGGTGCCAGCTGGCCAGGTACGGCACCTGCAAGGGGCCAGCATCATATTGCTGGCTGGGATTTTTCTGCTTTTTCATCCTGTTCCCTTAGTGTGGGGGGGTGGCATGCAATGACACCAATGGCTGAGCCATGCGTGCTTCCACGTGTGGAATGCAAGGCATTTGCCCCGCATCTACCCCCTTCCTCTGTGGTTCTGTTGCACCAGGCCCCAGCCACCGCTAGGGGCCAGGCAAGCTGCTGACTCCATCCCCATCCTTCCCCTGGAGAGGGGAGCTGTTCTCCGGATGCTCGATCCTCTCCATCCCCAGCCGACCCCTAGTGGCCTGCTCACACCACAAACATGGGTCACCAGCATGGCAAGAGGTAAGGCATGGATGCCTCAGCACTCCACGCCACTGGGCCAGCCAGCATTTAAAAGGATGTGATATTTAATGTGAGGGAGAGTTCAAATGGTCCAACAGTTATACAAATTATGAAAGGGGGAACTGTAAAAAAAAGACTTACATATAAGAAATGTACTAACCTCCTACTCTCTAATAAATCAGTATACCCAGTCTATCCCCCTGAAAACAGATCATGTCTCTTCCACACTGAAGAGGCAGGGTCTGTGCCTCTTCCTGCAGTTCATCAGGCAAGGAACTATTAAATCATTCCGGGAGATGAGAGGATTTTTTTTTTTTTAATTATTTAGGGATTCGGATAGAAACATAGAAACATAGAATTTGATGGCAGATAAGGACTGCTTGGCCCACCCAGTCTGCCTATATCTATATACCTAATGGATCAGCTGTAGATCCTAGTTAACCAACAGCCTATTTCTTCCTAGCCCCACCCCCTAGAATTGCCTTATGACTGTACGATGCATTCTTGAATTCCACCACTGTTTTTCACTCCACAACCTCCTCTGGAAGGCCGTTCCATGCATCCACAACCCTTTCCGTGAAACAATACTTCCTTACATTACCCCTGCGCCGTCCCCCCTCTATCTATAAATTGTGCCCCCTTGTTCTTACACATCTCTTTCCCTGAAAGACGCTACCCTCTTGGACTTTGTTGATTCCCTTGAGGTACTTGAAAGTTTCTATCATGTCTCCCCGTCCCTCCTTTCATCAAGGGAATACATATTAAGCTCTCTCAGTCTCTCTCTTCGTATGGTTTCTGATGCAGACCCTGCACCATTTTAGTTGCCTCCTCTGGACTGCTTCCATCCTGTCTACGTCCTTGTGTAGATGAGGTCTCCAAAACTACACGCAGTACTCCAGACGGCATCTCACCAACTGTCTGTACAGAGGGATAATCACTTCCCTTTTTCTACTTGTGATGCCGCTCCCTGTGCATCCCAGTATCCCTCTGGCTCTCCTTACTGACTTCTCACATTGCTTACCCACCTTTAGGTCATCTGATATGACTACCCCTAGGTCCATTTCCATTTTTGTTGTTGTTAGTACCTCCCCTGCTATTGTGTACCCTTCTCCTGGGTTTTTGTTTCCCAGGTGCATTACTTTGCACTTCTTTGCATTGAATCTAAGTTGCCATATGTCTGACCATTCCTACAACCTTGCCAAGTCCCTTTTCTTCCTTTCTACCCCCCCCTTAAGGATCAACTCTGTTGCAGATCTTTGTGTCATCTGCAAAAAGGCATACCTTTCCCTCCAGACCCTCTGCAATGTCACCTATAAAGATGTTAAAGAGGTCTGGAGCCAGTACTGAGCCCTGAGGTACTCCACTAGTAACCCCCCTTTCTTCAGAATGTGTTCCATTCAATATTACCTTATTTGTCCTGTTGTGCTGCCAGTTTGCTACCCAGACTACCACCCTGGGACCCACTCCCAGACTGGCTAACTTGATTACTAATCTTTTGTGCGGGACTGCGTCAAATGCCTTGCTAAAGTCTAGGTAGGCCATATCCACAGCCCCTCCCTGGTCTATTACTTTGGTCACCCAGTCAAAGAAATCATTTAGATTTGTCTGACATGACCTTCCTGCTGTAAACCCATGCTGCTTTGGGTCCTGTACCCCGCTGGCCTCTAGGTACTCAACAATTCTTTCTTTCAGAAGTGAGTCCATCATTTTCCCTACCACTGAGGTCAAACTTACAGGTCTATAGTTTCCTGCTTCTGCCTTGCTCCCATTTTTGTGACAGGAAATCACATCTGCCCTCCTCCAGTCCTCGGGTACCAGCCCATCCTCTCATGATTTGTTAAAAAGTGTGGTCAGTGGTGTCATTAGGGCCTCCCTTAGTTCTTTTAGGATTCTGGGGTGAATCCCATCAGGCCCCATTGCTTTGTCCACCTTGAGTTTTAGGAGTTCTTTCAGGACTCTTTCTTCTGTAAATGGACTGGTGTCAACCCCCTACCCAGAGTGCTTCTATTGTCTGGTTTATGTAACTCTTCCTCATCTTCTTTTGTGAATACTGAGCAAAAGTATTCATTCAGTATCTCTGCCTTTTCACTATCTCCCTCTGCCCACCTTCCCTTTCCTTTATTAATTTTCACTATCCCTCCCTTAACCTTTCTATCCTCCCTAATGTACCTATAAAAGGTTTTATCCCCATTCTTAACTGAGTTGGCTATTTTTTCCTCGGTTTGGGCCTTTGCTATTCTGACTGCCTTCCCCACTTCTTTCTTCTTTAATTGATACAGTTCCCTGTCATGCTCCTTCTGTGATTCCTTATACTTTTTGAATGCAGACTTTTTCTCCTTAACCTTCCCTGCCACCTCTTTTGAGAACCATAGAGGTTTTTTACTCGGCTTTGTTTTCTTTACTTGCTTCACACAAAGGCTTGTTGCCTCTATAAAGGCAGTTCTGATTTTTCTCCATTGTTCTTCCACCCCTCCTTTCTGGCCATTTGCTAGTGCATTCCTCAGGTATTTACCCATTATGCCAAAGTCAGCCCTTCTAAAGTCCAGTATCCTTGTTTTTGTATGGCTTGTCTCCATGGTTGTGCTTTATGTGAAGCACACTGTGCAGTGGTTGCTTGTTCCCAGATGTCTAATGACTTCTAAATTTGTGATCCTCTCTCCATTTGAGAGTACCAGGTCTAATATAGCTCCCTCCCGAGTGGGTTCCAACACTAGCTGTCTAAGGCCTGCCCCCTGCAGGGCATCGAGAATGACCCTGCTCTTGGATGTGGCTGCAGTACATGTCGTCCAGTTAATAACTGGCATATTCAGATCCCCCATCAACAGTATCTCCCCTTTTTCAGCCATTTTGAGAATGTCCTCTATCATTTTCTTGTCCATTTCCTCCCCTTGAGACAGGGGTCTGTATACAACCCCTGTGCGGATTGTGATGCCATTCCCTGTCTCCAAGGTGACCCAGAGTGCCTCTTGTCCTCCCCCTTTACTTTTTAGTTCTGTAGCTTTGATCCCTTCCGCTATGTAGAGAGCTGCTCCACCTCCACTTTTACCATCCCTATCCCTTCTGTAGATTATGTACCCTGGTATTTTGACATCCCAGTCATGTTTCTCCATGTACTATATTTCCGTGACAGCCACAATATCCAAGTGTTCTCTTCCATCAGGGCTACTAGCTCAGGAAGCTTGTTTCCCAGACTACGGGCATTGGTACTCATTGCCCTCCATTTAATGTTAGATTTATCCATTTTCCCCCCATCCCTGCTCTTATTACCCTTGTCTATTTTTCCATTTACACACATACCTTTGAACTCAGAGCTCTTTTACAAAGGTTCCTCATCAAACGGTGACAATGAAAACAATAACAACCAGTTCATATACAATACTCGAATAGTGGGTAGCTAGTTTACAATAAGGTTACACTATCATTCATAGTACCAGTGGTGATAGTACAGCATCAAGAGCAATCAACTTGGGTAAAGGACAGTGTTTGTATGTAGCAAAGGAGAGAACGAGGTGTGACACCTAGTGTGAGAGTCCGAGGAGGAGTCAAGTTGAGAGGAAGGGGAGACTGGGGGGGGAGTGGGTGCTCAAAAGAAGTGGCTTTGTCTAGGAGGTTGGGAGGTAGTGGTAGTAGGTTGGTTATAGGGTTGATCCAGTGGGGTAAAAGGCATGGGGGAGAGGAAGACAGAGGGATAGGGCAAGGGGGGAAGAGAGGGGGTAAAAGGAAGGGGAAGGAGAGTGTGGGTGAGTGTGCATTATGGGTGTTAGAGTCCTAGTAGCAGTCACAAACTGTCCTAGTAAGAAGGTGTTGCCTTGGTCATTTTTGGATTGAGAGATGCATTGGGAGTTTATCATGTGCACTGGGATTTCATTGAGCCATAGGGGGGCCCTATAGCTGAAAGCGCACTGTCCCTGCACTGTTCTATGGAAAGTTGTTGATAGGGCCTCCCTCATCCTGCCTGTGGTGGTATAGCTGGTAGTACTTGGTGTTAGGATGCTAGAAATGCATGGGGGTTACCCATTAGCACCTTTTTTCCAAGGAGACATGTTTGGAATATAATCCTGTTCCTTAGTGGCAGCCAATTGGTCTGTTCATATAAGGAGCTGGTGTGGGTATTTCTATCTGCAGCCACTGTGAGTCTATATGTCTTGTTGTGGGCAATGTGAATTCTTTTAAGAGCAGTGTCTGTTGCTGCACCATAGACCACCAATCCGTAGTTGATGGCAGAAAGGATGGAGCTGGAGACTGAGAGATGAAAGGCCTCTGGAGTGAGATACTTTTTATGCCTAGAGAGTACACACAGCTTGGTGTTCACTGCCTTTACCACTGTGTCAATGTGTTGGGTGAAGGTGAGGGAGTCATCAATGGTGACCCCCAGGTACTTGAAGGAGTGAACTTGTTTGAGCGGCTCACTGACTTTATTGGAGATGGTGAGGGGAGGGAGCTTCTTTTTGTGCTGTGATCTGGCTGTGAGCATCACCTTGGTCTTTTTGTAATTTGATAGAAGTTTATAGCTACAGAACCAGTCTTCCAGCTTGTAGAAGGATGCCTGCAGCTCGCAGTGGAGGGCGACTATTGATGAACTGCTGGTGAGAAGTACAGCGTCGTCTGTGTAAAGTATCAGTTAAGTGTCACAGGCTTCAGGAAGATTATTTCGGAAGAGGCTGAATAGTAAGGGCCCCGGTATTGACCCCTGTGGGACCCCTAATGATACCTCATTGGAGCTAGATAATGTGTGCCCAATTTTTACACATTGGCTTCTGTGTGTTAGGTAGTCCTTGAGCCAGCAGACAGCAGTGGTTGCAACCCCCAGGTTCTGTAGTTGAGTCAGGAGGAGAGAGTGATTGACAGCGTTGAAGGATTTGGTGAGGTCTATGAAGATTGACCCCACCAGTTTTCCTTCATCTAGTGCCTTGTGCAAGTAGTCTGTGTAGTCCAGCAAGGCAGTGGAGGTACTATAATTCTGCCTGAAGCCATGTTGGTTGGGGCATAGTAGGTTGTATTTGTTGAAGTAATCTGTGAGTTGGGTGGCCACAATCTTTTCCAGGGCTTTAGATAAGGGAGAGAGGATGGATATTGGCCTATAATTGGCGGTGCTTGTCATTCTTGTGCACCGATGTCAAGAGAGCCTGTTTCCAGATCTCGGGGAATTGTGCAAGAACCAGCAATTTGTTAAATAGTTTTGTAATTGGCACAATGATGACATCCAGTGTTAGGGACAGGAGTTTCATATTGACTCCATCACCCCCCATTCTGGTCTTGCCTAGTATTTTTTTATGTGTTTGTAAGCCTCCTTCACTGGCACTTTTTTGAAGTAGAGGACAGAGGTTGAGCCTTCTTGAGGCTTGCAGTTGGCTTGTTCCCCAGCAGGGTGCAGGTATTTGGGGGGTAGCACTCCAGTCAGGTCAGATAACGCTATGTTGAGAGAATCCATGATGTTCCATGGGTCAGTAATCATGGCGTTGTTGATGTTGAGTGAGTGGGGAATCTTCTTCTCATCCCTCCCAAGAAGGTTTTTGATGTTCTCCCAAAAACTCTTCCCCTTGCTCCAAGTTTTATTAAGCTGCTACTTGTGAAAGTTGGCCTTTGCTTGGTGTATAAGGTTGGTGCAGTGGTTTCTTGCAGCTCTATAACATTGAAAGTTATGTTTGCTGTGAGAGGACCTGGCTTTTTCCAGAGGTTGTCCCTTTCCTTCATCTGGGTGAAGAGATCCCCTGTGATCCAGCCATTAACTTGACCCTGAATTTTTCTTTTCCTCAGTGGTGCAAAGATATTCCAAATGTTGTTGAAGCCATCTATAAAGAAACTTAGGGCCTGGTCAATATTAGGCGCATGATCGATGGGGGACCAGTCATGCTAGGAAAGGTCAGAGAAGAGGGTCCCAAGCTTGCCCTTCCCCGAGACCCTACTATTAATTATGATAGGTGGGGGCTTGCCCAATTTGTTTGACCATGTGAAAGTGACTGGTGCGTGATCACTTAAGGTGTCAGGCAGAACATTAAGCTCAGATATCCGAGAAGGGGAACTCGAGAGGAGCCAGTCGAGGAGGGTGTCTTTTCCTGTTTTGTGGTTCTGCCTTGTTGGGCTGTTTACGAGTTGGGTCAGGTTGAAAGTAATGACCATGTCCTTGAAAGGCGTGGATTCCCTGCCCTCCCAGTTGATGTTAAAGTCACCTGTTATGAGAAGCTCTGTGCCCTTAGTAAGGGTAGCACTTGTATCCAGTAGTTTTGGGAGGCCATCCCTGGCTTTAGTGGGTGGAAGATAAACCGAGGCTAAGATTAGAGATTTGCCGAGCTGTCTGACCTGTGCTTTTATTTCTGGTAGTTCATGATCATCCTTGACCCTGGTAACAGGGAGGACCAAGCAGCATAGGTAATTCCTGGCATAGATAAGGACTTATCCACCTCTCTTGCCACACCTGTCTTTCCTGAATGTTTGATATCCTGGGAGCATTTCAGCTGACACAATCAGATTTCTACCACTTACAGGTGGTCTCCTTCCTCAGGTGTTGTTCACACCTGGAAGAGGTTCAGCAGGAACCCCACCCATTAGTACTAGTTATTTTGCAAGCAGTAAAGGGACTAATAAACAAAAAGTACATATCTAAACTGGTTAAAGTATACAATATAGCTAAGGCCCAACCCTCCATCCTCTCTACCAAACAGCTTGGGAAAGAGAGTTGGGACAATGTTTTAAATCCAGAGGAATGGAAGCATGTTTGGGAAGGGGTCAGGTGCAATTCTGTATCAAACTATTGGAGAGAATTCTGATGGAAGACCCTGAGCAGGTTCTTCCTTACCCCATCTGGGATGAACATTATAATAATGATAACAGAGACAGATGCTAGAGGGGTTGCACGGGGAAGGAGACAAACTGCCATATTTTTTGGAGCTTTTCAGTCTTGCATCCTTTCTGGGATGAGGTAGGAAAATGTTGTGGGCAGATGGTGAGAACATGGGAGGAGCTAAGTTTTGAACACTTGATGCTGGGTTAGCTGCCAAAATGCAAGAGAAGAACAATAAAAAATACTTTGCAGGAGAACTATCAGCAGCAGCCAGTAAGGCAATCATTACAGAGTGGTTAACCCATAACTTCCAACACTGCAGAACTGAATAACTATAATCAAAGATATATGCCATATGGAAAAATAACTGCGGACATACATCTGGAAGCAGAAAAATGTAAGGGGACATGGCTCCCATTCATGATTTTTACCGAAGAATATGAAGGTGTATATGCCCTATCATAGCAGGCTCAGGGATATGAGTAAGTCATAGAGTGGGGCCATCTGGGATCAAAGAGGGAAGGAAGGAAGGAAGGAAGGAAGGAAGGAAGGAAGGAAGGAAGGAAGGAAGGAAGGAAGGAGGAACGAACCCTGTCATGCCCCGCTCCCCCCTCCACTACCTTATACATAATAAATGAAATCAGCTGTTCAGTAAGTCACACACTTGTTCTTTTTGTTGTTTTTAGATTATGTTATCTTTTTTCCTTCTTACATTATACTGGATGTACAGTATGACTAGAAAGGATTAAACACTACCGTATTAATAGTTAAAGTTAGCAGTTGGGTCAAGCTTGGTAAATTACCAGGCAAAAACAGGGAATGAACAGTTACTAGGTCACAGTTTCAAGGCTGATGGAAAAGAAAACCTTGAAATGTCTGTTTTGCTTTTTCACTTACACTAAGGAGATAAAAGATACTATTGTACAACTGTACTGAAATGTGAAATGTTTGATGATCAGAGATAAGTTATGTTCACGATTTATTGTTATCAATTAATTGGATGTGACCTGCACAATGAAGAAATTTATAAAAAAATTCAAAAAAAGTATTATAATAAAGTTTAAAGTTGTAATTCTATTTTAAATTTTTTAAGTTCTACAGTAGGTGGAACCAATTTGATTTAAAGAAGCTACAATGAGACTAAAAGTGTGCGGATCTCTTTTGTTATGTTTAAATCTATAAAAAAGATGTACAATGCATTTTATTTTAAAATGAACTGGAAAATTTCTCATTTATTTTTATTTTCTGTTCTAGTTGCAGAATTAATTAAGTACAGTATGACTCACTTCAGTTCAAAGATTTAAGTTCCTAATCATGCTTGTTATTTTCCACCAGGCTTTTTTATTTTAGGAGAATATTTCTAAAAGAAAGAAGAAGCAATATATACATTTATACTCCAGTTCCTGGTCAGTGGTTTGTGCTCCAAATTATTCTCACAGAAAGAGATTACTCATTGTTTTAATGTGCAGCATTTGCAAAGGCTTACCTTTAATGTTACAAAGCTTTAATTTGTTTGTTGCACTTCCCACAGCACATTAACTTGTTTTGCTGTGCTTTATCTGAAAGTACGTTTGTGTTCTGGATAGCCCCTGGATAGCCTCTTTCATAAAGGCTGGACTCCAGACCCCAGAGTTCTGGAAGATCTAGCTATAGAGGATAACAGCCTTCTAGTTACACTTGATGTAGAAGCAATTGTACTCTAACATCCCTCACAACAAGGGACTTGATGCTATGTCCTATTATCTTGAACAAAGACAGTCTTTAGCTGCACCTACAGAAGTACTCATACAATTGTCACAGTATGCACTGGATCTTAACACCTTTTTTCTCTCAAATGGATTTCTAGTTACAGAAAAAGAGAACAGCTATTGGGACTAGTTTTGACCCCAGTTATGCTAATATGTACCTTCGGAAATGGAAGGAAGAGGTGGTTTGGAATCCTGAAGCAAATCTATTTTTTGGATAAGTTAAATATGTGGAGATGATTTATTGATGACATTATTATTGTATGGACAGGATCAGGAGAAGAACTTTTTGAATTTGTCCAATAATTAGAAAGTACCAACAGAAATTTGAAATTTCTTTTTAGCAAAACTCAGACTAACTTTTTGGATCTCATTGTTTTATAGGTGGCAACAGGGGAGTTACCACTGACTTTTTTTGTAAAAGCACAGACAGGAAGATGCTCTTCCATGCCAGCAGCAGTTATCCCTTTCATATGATAGATGGTATTCCAAAACAGCATATCATTAGAGTCAAACAAAACTGTGGGACTGAACAACAGTAAAAAGAAAGGTCAACTGAGATGGAATCCAGACTTTATGAAAGGGCTTGCAGTATAGCCTAGAGGTTAGAGGAATGAGGTGTGAATGAGCTTGGTATATCCAGCAGACCAGACCTGAGTGTGATTCTCACAACCTCTACTTGCATACTGTGTGACTCTGAGCAAGTCACTTAACTGCCCAGTGCTCCCAGGTCGCCCCTGAAAACAGGCACTTGTGCCTAGTGGGCCTTACCCGGTTACCAAAGACTAAAATAAAAAAAATACGTAAATAAAAAAATAAATAAATAAAGGGGCTATCCAGAACACATTGGGCCAGATTCCTAAAGGCCAGTCAGAACAGGGTGCAAGTTATGCCATGATGGAACGTTGCATCAAAAACACTGTTACGTATGACCTGCACCAAATTCCAAAAAGAGACCCCATTGCACCAGAAACACATGAAAATATGCATGTCGCAAAATATGACCAAGAAAAAGGGCATAACATGCAAAGGTGATGCATAGGTGTGCATGCAAACAGATGCACAGGGAAATGTTGGACAACATGGAAGGGTCATCAGAGGCCACAACCAAGCCAAAGAGAAAGATAAACTTCACAAATGAGGAGACTGATCTACTCCTAGGTGAAGTGGAATCTCAAGATAAACTCCTGCTGGGCAGGGATGGGAGGAGAGGGAACTGTGCAAATAGCGCAGGGATGCCTGGAATGCAGTGGCTACAAAGGTCAACATTGTGGCCAATGCAAAGTGGACGGTCAGAGACCTCCAAAAAAGGTTGAACAACCTGAAGCAGCACAGCAAAAAGAAGGAGGCACACAATAAGAGGTGTGCCATGGTGACTGGTGGGGGCCCAAGCCAGGAAATACAAGTCACAGGCCATGAGCAGAGACTCCTCGCATTCCTCAGCTAGCACAGTGTACACAGGGACACCGACCCTGACACAACCAGGATGTACAGCAGGACAGGTAGGTCCAAGATACATACAGCAACTGCAATGTGTGTGGTGGGCCGGGGGATGGTGGATCATTGGGGAAGGGGGGCTGAGGGGTGCACATGCAGAGAAAACACAGTAGCCACAAAGGTGTGTGTGCCATGCACAGGTGGAGCAAACTGCCAGATCAAAATGACCAAGGGTCATGCATGAGCAGGCCCTGTTGTGGAGAATGTGACACAAGTGCCACACACAGGGACATGATGCACAATGAACAGCACAGTCCACTATGGAATAGCAATAGGCAGCCAATGCAACCAGTGCTGCCATAATACAATGTCATGGGGAAATTGTTATGTGTGGACACTGACAGACACTATTATAACCCCCATGGAAACACCAGAGGATGACAGAGAAGATGACACCACTGATGATGGCAGTGTGCCAGATGAGGAGACGAACACTGTGGAACAGTACACACAAGAAACAGGGTCATCACAGGTGCTGGGTGTGCAAGATACAACACTGGGGGAAGCAGATTACACAGCTGAGGATCACAGCCAGATAGTGACAAAAGGGATGCTACAAAATGTCACAGTGGAGGGGTGTGATGCATGCAGTGTGGAAAGCTTCACAGACAACATTGCCAAAGACCTCAGCCCACTCTCCATTGAAGAACTGGAGGCCAGACTAGATGAAGCCACAAGGTCCCTATAGGAGCCAGAGGATCAGTCACAGATTATGTTGGCTTCTGCCAGTCAGTGGTGGGCAGGCAGGAGGAGCAGACCAAGATGCTTGGCTGCATAAGGTTATACTTGGAAGAACACCACAAAAACATGGATGAACCCATGGCAGGCATAGCTACAGTGATACAGGTGAGCACAAGTGACACCCAAGCAGCACTAAACACCCTTGTGGAGGCCCTGCAAGCCACACATGAATGTATACAGGAACACACACAGGCAATAAACAGACTTGCAATGGCTGTGGAGAGATCCATGGATCAGCAGCACAGACAGATAGAGCTTACCAAATTGGTGCTACAGACCATAGCATCAACCCAGCATCCATGGCCCTCAAGTACACAGCAGGAGCATGAGGACAGCATACAGCCAGAGGCAAACATGCAGCACCAACCCATCATCCCACAACAGCCACATCACTGTGATGAAGCAGTACAGGCCACTGCAATGGCCTGCAAACCCTGAGCTTGGTGACCCCACCCAGATCTGCAGTGTAACAGGTCACCACAGCTGGGGAACAGATGCAGGTACCTATGGCAACGCTGCCAAGCACCCATATGCAGGGGTCAGGCTGCAGAACATGTCATCTCCAGCACCACTAGGATTGGTCAGAGGGGCAGAAGATCAGCAGGGGACAACCAACCCCTGGCCACAGATAAAAGAAGTTTGGGACTGCCAGATTTCACACAGCAGCAGGATGTGGCACACACAAGTGGAGGCCAGCAAGGTGGTGGCATCACTATGCCTGCCATGGGAGGCCCAAGCAAAGGACATGAGGGACACACTGCAGCCACATGTTGAGCATGGATTGCAACAAACAACAAAGAAGCTCGGATGAAAGCCATGCACAACATGTGTGCAGGACACAACAGCAGCTGTGCAGTGCACACCACCAGTGACAAAGGGTGCTGGGGACACAGGCACCAGTGGAAAGAAATTAATACAGCAGCACACTGTGAAATCCCAGGAATGTACTGGACCAAAGAAAAGGAAAACTGTTAAGAAAACAATACAATGGACACATACAAACAGATGGGATGGAACAGTGCACTGGGGCTGGGGGGTGTTGTTATAGTGACACAATGGAGAACAGTGTGTGTGGTATTGACTGGGTGATGGGTGTATGACTGTGTGGGACGTGTGTCATCACAGGGTGGTACAGCACAGTGTAGGCCACATTAAAGACATGTGTGTAATAAAACTAACAATACAAGGCATGTGTGTTGTGACATATACCGACACAGGAAGACACCCTGGGATGTGAAGTGCATGTTGGGGAGTGTGTAGCCATACTGGGTTGTGACAGCCATGCATGGCCATATGCATAACAGGTACAAGTGGACACAAATGACAGTCACTGGCCTGCAACACTGTACTGTCACTAGCACATAACCCCAATGATGGCGGCATGAATACACATGTGGAAACACAGTCACATGTCTGGACAGTCCAGGTCTTGCAACAGTGCATGTGTGTGCGGCATGCTCGCCAGACACCATGGCCCTTAACAGTGGCATGCTGCTTTTGATGATGTGTCCACCACACAGTCATGCATGCCTCAGGCCATAGCACACATGGGCACATACCAAGCCACATGCATGTCCACAGCAGAGCTCCCAACACTGGACAGCCACAGGACTGTCCAACAGACACAGCATATGCAATCTTCTGGTTGCACCAGCCCAGTTGAGTCTGTCTTGTGATGCACCTCAGTGACTAGTGTGACACAAAGACAACACCTCTGTGCAAGGCCCCACAGCCATGGCCTTTGATGCTGCATGTGCACACGTGCAAACATAAAAGTGGCAGCAGGGAGGAGGTGAACAATCATTGCGTGATCTGTCTCACACTGTTGGTGGATAAAGTAATGGAGGCAATATTGAAACAAAGGGTGGGTAGCTGTTTGGAAGAGGGGGACTGCAAGACATTTTGTGGCATGGTATCATTCAGGGACAGTCATGTCAGAGGGATGTGTTCAACATCTGTGATGAGGTGACACTGGTGGTTGACAAGGGCAGAGCAAAGGACACGGCCTACCTGGACTTTGGGAAGGCCCTCAACATGGTGCCCCATAGAAGATTTGTTAATAGATTGGGGGTCTAGGGGTGGAGCAGGAATTAACAAGATGGGTGGAGAGTTGGCTGACAGGTAGAGGCCAAAGGGTGGTGATCAATGGGGTGCAATCCTGGGAGACAGGGGTGATGCATGGGGTAACCCAGGGGTTGGTGCTGGGCCCTATACTGTGCAACATCCCAGTCAGTGACATAGTGGAGGGGTGTCAGGGGAAGGCCTGCCTGTTCTCAGATGACACAACACCCAGCAACACGGTGGACACCCTGGGGGGGTGTAGGTAATGAAAAATTATCTAAGGTTACTGAAGGTGTGGTCAGAAACATGGCAGCAACAATATAATACAGTAAATGCACAGTGTTGCACCTGGGGAAGAGGAATCCTAGGACAACATACAAACTGGGGGATAATGGCTGCACCCTGGCAGGAGAAGGAGCTAGGAGCTATAATCACCGATGACCCCAGGGTGGGGACCCAGTGCAGCACAGCAGTGTGTAATGCTAACAGGATGCTGGCATGCATATCGAGAGGGATAACCAGCAGAAGGAGGGAGGTACTAATGCCACTGTACAGTTCCATGGTAATGCCACACCTGGAGTATGGGGTACAGTCCTGGAGGCCCCATCTTAAAAAATACACGGTTGGCATGTAAAGGGTGCAGAGAAGGGACGCCAAAATGGTGCAAGGGCTAAGTGGGAAGACATATGAGGAGAGATTGAAGGGGCTGGACTGGTACTCTCTGGAGTCAAGAAGGGAGAGAGGCAGTCAAATTATGCCTGAACTGTAATCTGCTATGATAATGCATGATTCTGTGATAAATTTGAATGATTTCAGATCAAAGGTCACTCTTTTTCATATAACAGGAGCTTTTTCAGTAACCACATCCATTCCCTGCAAGACAGATAGAGAGAGAGAGAGAGAGAGATGGAAATAGCACTGAAATGTCTGCTCCATGAGGAGTTCTTGATCTCCAGTGCCATTGATTGGCTGCAGCAGATCATGTGGTTTTTCAACAATTTTGATATGCTCATTTGTGCTCCCTGTAAAAAACTGCATTGTGGCATGGAGATGCTGAAATGTCAAAGAGAAACTGAATCCATTTGGATCTGCTTCACTGGTGTCCGTGATGTCAAACATCAGCACATTCTCAAATTCAGCATCAGCTCAACCTTAAACATGTGTACTCTAGGAGAGAGGCAGCTGTGGGAGCCAGGCTTTGCTGCCACTGGCCGCAATACATTTTTGATTGCGGCTAAGAGGGGCACCAACATTAAAATAAATTACATTAAGAGGTTTGGAGTAGACTTGAAAGGGGTGAGACTTACATGACAGCATTAGATGCTGGTGCAGTGCCAGAAGCATACAGTTTTTTTTTTTAAATCAAAGCCTGGGAAAATATGGGAGGGATTTAAGATTAGGATATGACTGGGTAGGCAACAGGGGGCATGATTCTAGCTCTGGCTCTAGGGAGGGACAAGAGTTTTATTTTTAATTGTGTTCTGGTTTTTTTTCAGATTCCCAAATATTTTTCTCCAAATACCCCTGAAATGAGAAAATACTTGGAGCTTCTATCTGAGCACTGAGTACCCTACTATGTGATATCCAGGAATAAATATTCAGGGCATGCACACCCCTAAAATATTGTAAATAAGCACACTGTAAAGAGGCTTGCAGGTACACAATTATGACAAGTATAATAGTCAGTTTATACATACAGTAGAAAAATAAACAGCTACTTGTTGACTAAATGGTTGATGACATACATATAGGGGTGTGCAAAAAAAAAATTCTGCCAGCAGAATTTCCATGAAAGTGCAAATTTCGCTTCTGTGAAAGTTCAGAAATAATTTTTACAACTTTCTAGGAAATTCTGCCTTAAAACTGTGGAAAAAAATATACAGACCGTGGGTTAATTTATTAAACTACGGGGAAAAAAATTTGCAGAACGGATCACTGCCAGTGGTCAGTTCTGAGGCTTTTTTTTAACCACAGTTTATTCATTAATCTGCTCCCCTGCTGATCAGCGTTCCCAGTAAGTAAATAAAGAACTCTAATCCCTCCCTTGGACCCTCCTGGTGTCTAGTGGCCCTCCCACTCACTGATTGTGGTTCCCAAGTAAAAAATCTCTGATCTCTGGTGTGCAGTGGTTCCCACCCACCTATCCTGGGATCACGGCCTGTGGGTCCTGATAAAGAAGAAGCAAAAACTCCAATACCTCCCTGGTGTCTAGTGGCACCCCTCACCAATCATGGCCCCCAAAAACATTTTGTTTCCCTGGTGTCTAGCGGACCCCCCTCCCTATCCTGGATTCCCTTAATCCACACAAAAAAAAAACAGCTGGCAGTCCACCAACTCATCCTTCTCTATTCCCAGTATTCCCTGGTGTCTAGTGGACCCCATCCCTGATCCCTTATAAAAATAAGTAATTCCAATTAATTGGAGTCTAGTGGACCCCCCACCCTGACAGTTCGTCCACAACCACCCCTGCTCCCCCCCACCCTGTCCATGAGTGGGCCACTGGAGCAGCCCTCCTCTCCCCTCCCCTCCACTACCGGTGGCCCACTGAACTGTCAGCGAATGACCACATGGTTGTACAAGCACGCGCTCATTCACTGACATTTCATTAAACTGTGGATAGAATAAATTCCACAGTTGATATGCTTTTTTCCACAGTTCACAAAAAAGTCAGCAGAACCCGGTGAAAATCCGTGGAAAATCCCAGTTTTGCCAATGGCAACAGTTCCAAAATTTCCACCAAATTTCTGAAATTTTGTGGAAGTTCCATGAAAACAGAATTAGAAACTTTTGCCCACCCCTACATACATGGAATAAACATTTATTTTAATGCACATACATAAAAATAAATTATTTTCATGTATATCTACCTGCTGGTCTAGCTAATAGGATGTACTGTGTTTAACTCTGTTAATGCCAGCCCCAGCTGTATGAATAAATATAGTACATGCAGACAGTACAGCACATACAGTAGTAGGGGACCTATTCTAAGCCTGCCAGTTATTTTGCCACCCAATCGCAATTCATGCCAGTACTAGCTGGCTAAAGGTATCCTATGTGTTACTTGCTGTTCAAGAACTTACGTATGTTTCTTCACTATATGGCAGCGGTACATTATTATAATTATTATGAAGATACTGTATACAGTATTATTACATATGTAATAAATGCTAGAAAAATATAGTATACAAGCACATAGTACAATGGTGGTGGTGGTGACAGGGGCTTGCCAGCTCATAAACCAGGGTTTATGAGCCCTCTCCCCTTGAGATGGCATCATTTCATGAATTCAAAACACTTTTTTAGTTTGCTATGCACAATACCTTTTGGTAGTCAAAAACTGCTTTATTTTAACAGTTTTAAAAATATGAAAAGCTTTCCAGAGGTGTAGCAGGTAATCTGTAATATGCATCATACTCCTTAGAAAGCTTGCTGGCGGTTTCAGCTGACTGTGAAGGAACCAGCCTCGGTTAGCCATCAGACCTGCAGTTTACGTAATTCTGAGCCACATGAACATCCTACCATCACTTATGTTTTATTTTATAATCAAATGGAACTTGTAACATGTGTGTGTTTTTATGTCGACCCAAACTACAGGCAAATCTATTTTTAGTACAGTCTGTAGCTTGGAAAAGGTGCTTACTGTTAAGTGATTCTAAACTGTTTGCAATGTCATTTTTTTTGAAATGCATTTAAAATGTGCTTGTTGTGTGTGTGTGGGGGGGAGCACTTGAACTGTTGGTAATACTTTTTTTTATAAAAGTCTGTTGGTTTTACAATGTGCTGTTCAGGGACTCCAATTGTTGAGAACACCTTTTTTTTGAAAGTCTGGTTTTGAAGTTTAGGTAAAAAATGTTTGAAAGTGTAGTTTTGAAGATTAGGTAAGAAATGCATTTATTTAGAAATTGTTACTTGGGAGAGGCACACTAAGCCAAGACTTGTTTGCAGGTGCAACCCAAGGGGAGGGGAGAAGGGGAGACAGTAGTGGGAGAGGAAGTACAATAAAAATATGATTAAATCAACAGCCATAAATGTAGTAATTGATTGATTACTGCATTGATAATGTCACACTGGTTTAACTGGAATACAATATGGACTTAGTAAATATGTATTATGGTCAAATAGTCATATAATTTTCCTGTGGGGGAAAAAGGCCCTAACCATGTATTATAGTTTCACTGTAGTGCTACTGCAGGTAGATTTGGGTAGGCACTTTAATGTTTTGCAGTTCTAAAGGAAATCTGGGCACTCACAAGCCATGTAGAACTGGACTCAGAAGTTTGAAACAAATATTACTTTGTTTATTTAGAAAACAAAAATTTAACAGATAAAAATCTGTATTTTCTTGACGTGTTTTGGATAGCCTTCTATCCTTTCTCAAAAGAGACTATCCAAAACGAGACAAGCAATACAGATTTTTATCTGTTACCTTTTTGTTTTCTAGATAAATGAAGCAATATTTGTTTCAAACTTCTGAGTCCAGTTCTACATAGCTGGTGAGTGCCTGGATTTCCTTCAGAACTGCAGTCTCTAGTCACAATCTTTGGAGCACCACATACCTAGTGCGCACACTTCTGCGTATAGATGACTGCAATTTTTTTTTTATATTCATTTTTAGGGCTACAGTTGGCATAGCCCTGCAGTCCTTTTATAATCACTGAGGAAAAAGGACTCAACATTCCTTCCGAATGAATGACATGTTGGACTGTGTCACAGTCGCCTCCACGTCTGTGAAGCAGTCTGCCTACATTGTCACTATGGACCGCAACACTGCACAATTTCATCTTGGTCACAGCGGAGTGGGCTGTGTTCGGCCATGACTGCCAGCACTTATTTATTTATATATTCTTTTATATTATAGAAATTCCCCACCCAACCCTCCCTCTCAGCACCCACCACCCCACACCACCTCCAGAACATAGAAATGACACTGGGGTGCCCAACACCCTGTGTCATGATTAGGGATTGTAGCTTTTTTTCCTGACACTGGGGCTGCCCAATCCCTTAGTGTCACGATCAAGATCATCAGTCTCTTGTGTGTGTGTGTGTGTGTGTGTGTGTGTGTGTTTCCTCCTGTAAAACAAAAAAAAAGTCTGCTGATGTCTTCCCCCATATAACTGTGACACTGGGGGTGCCCAGTCCCCTAGTTTCACAATCGGGGAATGTCAGTGTCCCTTTTTTTTTGTCTGTAAAACAAAAACAGTCAATTGAAGTCTTTTGTGGCAGTTTCTTACCCCATCCAACGCTCCCACTGAGCATCCACCACCCCTCACCCCCTCAAGCCCTTACTTACCTATCAGTGGTCCAATAATTCAGTAATCCTCTCTGGACCACAAACACATCTTCACTCTTCAAAGCCAGACTGTGAATGGAAGATGCAGGTATGTAGTTCAGTGTGTTTCAGTGGAGTTTTGAGCTTGGTGCTATAACGTGTTGTAATTGTCATCAACTCCATGTACAAATATAAATGGGCCAAATCAATTAGCAAACCAGCTCACACTTCCAAATGTCAAATGTAAAACTAGTATTACTCATCTCTCAGTTTCAGTAATAGAACAATTTGCTTGTGTAACCCCCCTGCAAATGGGGGTTCCCAAAAGTCTTCCAGGAGCTTGCCCAAATGCTCCAAGCCTGGGTGGTGTTCGTCGTCTGAGCTGCTTAACTATGGTTGCAAGTGAGCGCTATTTGAGCCTCCACATACTGTCTCTTTAAGAGCTGTCTGCTTGCAGACTTAATTAGTTTGTGTGGGGGACTGTGTATTCAATGCTCAAATCCCACCTGAGCTGCAGAGTAATCACTCCATTTTGCGGTTGTTAAAGGTGCAAAGGGAGCCCATCTGAAAGCTGTAACTGTTTGCCTGTAATCATGTAAAGCATTAGCAAAATTGTAGTTTGTCTAACCTGCCTTTATTGCAGCAGGGACTCTGTGTGTGTTACCTCTCCATTTTGGACCTAAACTGCTGTGCTGGGACAATTGGGTTAAGAAAGCCCTAAAATGGAGCCTGTGGATGAATCAGAACTTGGACTATTAATTTGAGCCAGCCACAAGGGGATTGTATGGGCAGTGACTCTGGGAAATGTAGTTTTGACTTTGGTGCCTTTTTCTACCAACAGAGGGAGTCTTATTGTGATTGACAGCTGAATCAGCCAACAGAATAGTGTGGAGCTAAAGGAAATGCCTTGCTCTGTGACTGGAAAGATCAGATCAGTTGTGGCAGTGAAGAGAGAAGGAGCTGTGTGCTTCTGCGGTGTATAGTTTCGTGCAAGAAGCGTGTGTGAGGCCCTGAGTTTCGGTCTGCAGCCTTTGTGAGTGCCAGTTTGGACTGAATCTGAGTTGAGAGGAGAAAGTAGCACTAGAAGTGTGGAATCCAGGCTCACCCTATAGAAGACTGGAGAAACTGCTGAATCGTGCTCGGTCTGACAGGAACTGAAGCTGCTGTGTGTGCTCCTGGGTATTTTGCAGTAATTGCGATCAGGATCGAGGAGCAGCTTGCCTGGTATAATACTTTCCTTTTACATATAAATGTGCATAGTGCTTGTGGGGAATCACTATTTCAAATCCGTTGTACAGTGAATAGACTTTGACTTTGACTTTGATGATAGATAAGGACCACTTGGCCCACCCAGTCTGCCCATTTCCCTTCCTATTGGATAAGCTGCAGATTCTAGTTAACTAACAGCCTACTTCCTGCAACTCCCCACTACAATTGCTTTATGTCTGGCCCATGCATGTTTGAATTCCCCCACTGTTTTAGACCCAACAGCCTCCCCAGGAAGACGGTTCCATGCATCCACCACTCTCTCCGTGAAAACAAAATTTCCTCACATTACCCCTGAGCCGTCCCCCCTCTATCTTTAAGTTGTGCCCCCTTGTTCTTACATCTCTTTTTCTAAAAGGTGCTACCCTCCTGGACTTTGTTGATTCCCTTGAGGTACTTAAAAGTTTCTATCATGTCCCCCTGTCCCTCCTTTCATCAAGGGTACACATATTAAGCTCTCTCAGTCTCTCTTCATATGGTTTCTGATGCAGACCCTGCACCATTTTAGATGCCCACCTCTGGACTGCTTCCATCCTGTCGATGTCCTTGCATAGATGTGGTCTCCAAAACTGCACACAGTATTCCAGATGGGGTCTCACCAACTGTCTGTACAGAGGGATAACCACTTCCTTTTTTCTACTTGTGATGCCCCTTACTATGCATCCCAGTATCCCCTGGCTCTCCTTACTGACTTCTCACATTGCTTACCCACCTTTAGGTCATCTGATATGACTACCCCAAGTCCCTTTCCATTTTGTTGTTGTTAGTACCTCCTGCTATTGTGTACTCTTCTTCTGGGTTTTGTTTCCCAGGAGCATTACTTTGCACTTCTTTGCATTGAATCTAATTTGCCATATGTCTGACCATTTCTCCAACCTTGCCAAGTCCCTTCTCATCCTTTCCACCCCCCCTTGTGTATCAGCTCTGTTACAGATCTTTGTGTCATCTGCAAAGAGGCATACCTTTCCATCCAGACCCTCTGCAATGTCACCCATAAAGATGTTAAAGAGGACTGGACCAAGTACTGGCCTTGAGGTACTCCACTAGTAACCCCCCTTTCTTCAGAATGTGTTCCATTCACTATTACCTTCTGTGTCCTGTTGTGCAGCCAGTTTGCTGCCCAGGCTACCACCCTGGAACCCGCTCTCAGGCTGGCTAACCTGATTATTAGTCTTTTGTGTGGGACTGTGTCAAATGCCTTGCTAAAATCTAGGTAGGCCATATCTACAGACCTCCCTGGTCTATTACTTTGGTCACCCAGTCAAAGAAATCAATTAGATTCATCTGACATGACCTTCCTGCTGTAAATCCATGCTTTGGGTCCTGTGCCCCGCTGGCCTCTAGGTACTCAACAACTCTTTTTTCAGAAGTGATTCATCATTTTCCCTACCACTGAGGTCAAACTCACAGGTCTGTAGTTTCCTGCTTCTGCCTTGCTCTCACTTTTGTGAAGGGGAATCACATCTGCCCTCCCCCAGTCCTCTGGTACCATCCCATCCTCCCATGATTTGTTAAAAAGTGTGGTCAGTGGTGTCATTAGGTCCTCCCTTAGTTCTTTTAGGATTCTGGGGTGAATCCCATCAGGCCCCATTGCATTGTCCACCTTGAGTTTTAGGAGTTCTTTCAGGACTCTTTCTTCTGTAAATGGACTGGTGTCAACCCTACTACCCAGAGTGCTTCTATTGTCTGGTTTAGGGAACTCCTCCTCATCTTCTTTTGTGAATACTGAGCAAAAGTATTCATTCAGTATCTCTGCCTTTTCACTGTCTCCCTCTGCCCACCTCCCCTCTCCTTTATTAATCTTCACTATTCCTCCTTTAACCTTTCTATCCTCCCTAATGTACCTATAAAAGGTTTTATCCTCCTTCTTAACTGAGTTGGCTATTTTTTCCTCAGTTTGGGCCTTTGCTATTCTGACTGCCTTCCCTACTTCCTTCTGTGATTCCCTATACTTTTTAAATGCAGCCTTTTTCTCCTTAACCTTCCCTGCCACCTCTTTTGAGAACCATGGTGTTTTTTTACTCTGCTTTGTTTTCTTTATTTGTTTTACACAAAGGCTTGTTGCCTCTGTGATAGCAGTTTTGATTTTTCTCCATTATTCTTCCACCCCTCCTTTTTGGCCATTTGCTAGTGCATTCCTTAGGTATTCACCCATTTTGCCAAAGTCGGCCCTTCTAAAGTTCAGTATCCTTGTTTTTGTGTGGCTTGTCTCCATGGTTGTGCTTATTGTGAAGCACACTGTGCAGTGGTCACTTGTTCTCAGATGACTACTGACTTCTAAATTTGTGATCCTCTCTCCATTTGAGAGTACCAGGTCTAGTATTGCTCCCTCCCGAGGGGGTTCCAACACTAGCTGTCTAAGGCCTGCCCCCTGCAGGGCATCGAGAATGACCCTGCTCTTGGATGTGGCTGCAGTACATGTCATCCAGTTAACATCTGGCATATTCAGCTCCTCCATCAACAGTATCTCCCCTTTTTCACCCATTTTGAGAATGTCCTCTATCATTTTCTTTTCCGTTTCCTCCCCTTGAGACGGGGGTCTGTATACAACCCCTCTGCGGACTGTGATGCCATTCCCTGTCTCCAAGGAGACCCAGAGTACCTCTTGTCCTCCCCTTTTACTTTTTAGCTCTGTAGCTTTGATCCCTTCCCTTATGTATAGAGCTACTCCACCTCCTTTTTTACCCTCCCTGTCCCTTCTGTAGACTGTGTATCCCGGTATGTTGACATCCCAGTCATGGTTCTCCATGTACCGTGTTTCCATGACTGCCACAATATCCAATTTTTCATCTTCCATCAGGGCTACTAGCTCAGGAAGCTTGTTTCCCAGACTAAGAGCATTGGTACTCATTGCTCTCCTTTTAATGTTGGCTTTATCCTTTTCCCCCATCCCTGCTCTTATTGCCCTTGTCTATTTTTCCATTTACCCCTGTTCTGCCCTCTGTTGAGCTCTGTACCTCAGTGTTTACCTTACTACCTGCCATGTTTTGTGGGAGGAGGCTTGAAATTTCCTGCCTCTTATCAGCACCTCCCCCCTTGGCTAGTTTAAAAGCTTGCCAAGGAAGCATTTAAACCTGTCACTTAGGAGCTTGGTTCCCTTCATGGACCTTCATCTCTCCAGGTGTACCCCCAGTCCCCAATGAAGCCAAAGCACTGTGCTCTGCACCAGTTTTGCAACCATTCATTAAGCTGCATGGTGTGCAGTACCCTAGCCTCACCCCTGCTGTGGACTGGCAGCACCTCTGAGAAGGTAACCATGCTTGCTACCTGTCTGAGGCCCCTCGTCAACTCCACAAATTCATCCTGCACTACACTGATTCCATGCCTAGCTAGGCCATTTGTCCCAAGGTGGACAATGATATCTAGTTCCCTCTCCTGTGATGCTGCTTCTGCAATCATGAGGATTTGCGTTTTGTTCCTCCAAGCCATGGCACCAGGCAGGCACCTTACTTCCCTCTCCTCTCCCTTCCCAAGTTCTCCCCCCCTAACAATTGAGTCCCCTACAGAAGCTGTTTCCTTTCCTGTGGTGTCCTTGCCACTCTTTGTGGGTCTCCTTGTGGATGTCCTCAGCATTCTTCTTGGTTTCCACTGAGGGTGCCATCATAGAGGAACCTTGCTCTGCCAGACTGGTGTATGATTTGTGTAGAGGTACAACTAGGGGGCTTCACCTCTGTTCCACCACCCGAACCCTCCCAGAACGCACTGTGGTCCAACTGCTCTTCATACTTGGCAACCTCTGAGGCAGTGGTTGTGGCAGTGGTGCTCTTTGGGTGGGGGAGGCCTCCTTAGTCCTTGCCAGTTCAGCCTGGAGGTGGGCAATCTCCTCCCTCAGAGATGACAGTTGCCTGTAAATAGGACAGCAATGCAGTTTCCAGAATGTCTCCAGAAAAACTGCTGCCCCACAGCCAGTGCATTGCACCACTCCCCACATGTCCCTCTCCCTTATAATA
Source organism: Neoceratodus forsteri (assembly GCA_016271365.2). Lineage (NCBI taxonomy): Eukaryota > Metazoa > Chordata > Ceratodontiformes > Ceratodontidae > Neoceratodus > Neoceratodus forsteri. The sequence continues at coordinate 1,569,488,085 of CM057450.1, read as the reverse complement.
TACAATATGTAATATATATATATATATATATATTTTTTTTTTTTTTATTATTTTGGTGGTGTGTACTTACCCTTTATGCACTGTGATGGGTTATTAAGAACATGAGAGTTCTGCCCCAAGACCTGTTGAGGAAGTGATGTCAGAACTTTGGCTATAAAGGAAATGCCACTCCTGGGGGTGTGGGGTGTGGGGAAGGGTGGTGGGTAGTCCACAACCACAGGTGACTGTTAGAAACAATCAAATACACCACTGCTCCACCACCCTGGTGAGTACTGCCCTTTATAGTAATTCAACTAACCTCCTGTAGCTTATTTAAAAACAGTTTAACTATCACAAAATCCAATGCACCAGTAAATTATTTAAAAATAGTTTCTGTCCCAAAATCCTAGTAGTCAATCCAGCTACCCCCAAGGGACAACCAAAATGCAGTATTCAAACCCTTGTGAAGTTACTTCCAAGATAAGCAGAGTTTGCAAGCTCCTTTTTCAACTCCTTAGCCACCTGTAAATTATTTAAAAATAGTTTAACTGTCAGAAAATCCTAGTAGACAATCTAGCTACTTCCAAGGGTCTACCCAAATGCAGTATTTAAATCCTTCTCAAGTTACTCACAAGATAAACAGAGTTTGCAAGCCCCTTCTTGTTTAAACTCTAAATAAATTTGTAAATAAAAAGCAATTACCAAGAGTAATTAGTTTCACCTCCCACAATTGAGCAAAAGTGCACGTTGTTGCAGATATCAAGTGCAATATAGAATTTCCCACACAGCTCACAGTTGAATAAAGAAGTCGTGTCCTTCCAGGTCAAGAAGATGTGCTTTGTGAATTGTGTGCTGAAGCTGGAAGTAAACCCCAGCTTAATTCGGACTACATCCATTCGCTATCAACTGCAAACTATCAACTGCATTGGGGTCCAGTCACAAGGACCTTGTCCTCATGCCCTGCTCTTCTGGCAATCCAGAGGGACATTCTCCATCCGATCCTCAGCTTGGGTGTTGTGAGTGCAAATCAGAGTATTCCCCTGCAGCTTGTTTTTCAATCACAAGTGTGGCATCTAATTCTTGTTGTTTCACTGTTTCATGGACTGAACCCTTCCGGCTCCAGATTACAATTGGGTGTTGTACATATATTTTCTTCTACAGGGCCCTATCCATCTGCACCTACCAGCCAACCCCTGGCAATGGACCTGGCTAACCCCCCCCCCAACCTGGGTACCCAGAATGTGACTTTTCAGACCCTGTATGTGTGCACAGAACTGTGATTTAATGCCACCAATTAACCTGATTCCCCCGTCCCGTGTTACTGCCCCCTAAATAAATCAGATTTGTTGTTGTTATACTATATACTGTCTGTGGTGTTGGTACTTATGGAAACAGCATTGCGTTTTGCTGTGTATGTTGTTTAACCTTATTTTACAGAGGGTCCTCAGAGACGTACTGCAGAATCAGCCTCGAGGGTAAGTGGTATCTATATAAGTGAACAGTGTGTATACGTGGGGTATTGGGGCAGTAACTCTGGTGTACTGTGTGAGCCACTAGAGGGAATAAAAGGGTGTCTCAGTGTCCCAGAGGGCTGTGACCAAGCAAGTCTAACCACTACAAACCCTGACATCTGGGTGGAGGCACCCGCCATAGGACCTAGGCCCCTCAACCTGTCCATAGTCAAACAGGCAAGGGTAGTTGCCCTTGGGATAGCACCACCTAGGGGTTACACTTGATATGTAAGAGTGCTTTGTAATGTATGCTGTGTTTCATAACACAAGGCATCTATTGTGCTCAGCAGAGGTGCGTCACCTATTACAGTGCAAGAAGGGGCCCAGGTCAAATTGCATACTAAGCAGGTTTGACAGGCTCTATCTTATTGACAGAGGTAAAAATGTTATATTGATCCAGTGCTGGAACTATGGGCTTTTTTTTTTTTTTTTTATGAAATTCCAAACTTGTGTATTATTATTAGTGTAGCCTATGATATTTTAAAGCAGCCATGCATATTGCAGCCTGTTGGAATCAAACTGGGATCCAGTTCCCTTTGTTGTTGCCTGATGAATCCCAGTATTGTTATCCATGTAGAGACCAGTAATTGCAATATGTTTTCCATTTTTGAAAATGTAGCATTCTGTAAGGAAACTCAACAGAGTTTCTAAATGTTTTAAATTCAGATAATGTCCCTAAAGAATTTAAAGAGGCTTAGTTTTAGCACATAGAGAAACTGAAAGGCATTGCAGCAGCTGGCCATTTGTCTAGAGCCCTCCCTCCCTGGATGTGGAAGGAATGTAGGGGATCTTCCCTGGGGAGTACAGATGTCATGGCAACACCATGAGGGGAGGTCCTATAAGACTGCCTGGAGGCGGTGGCATTCCATGGAGGGCGGAGAAAGAAGGGTCAAGTGAGCTGAGGGCCAGCAGCTCTCCCTTCTTTCCCCTCCATTCATCAAACTGCAGACAACTCTTGTGACCAGCAGTCAGACAAAGGTAAGGGCCTATTTCTTGGCCTTGCAGTTGGGGGAGGGGAAGAAGAGGGCGAGAAGCTGCCTCTAGTACTGAGCCCTATAGGGGCTGTGGGTTTAATTATGTAAGGGATCATTCAGTCACTCAGTGATCTGCAGTTTAAGTCTAGGCTCTGAGTGGCTTAGCTAGAAATAGTTGGGGCTTCTTTACAAGTTTCCCTAGCTAGAAAGTGCGGGTCAGAGCTATGAGGATCTGGTTAGCTAAGTTAAGTTATTCAAAAGGGTGCCTTGAAATTAACTTTTCACATTCTGGCGCCAGCTTCTAATGGCCCTTAAGGGCTATAATTTTGTTTAAGAATGAGAAATGAGTAGAACCCTGGTGTGAAGATAAAGATGGTGAAAAGTGGTCTGTGTTTTAAAACAATTAACCTTTCCATTGCATAATACATTTATTTGGTCACAGCTGACAGCATAGGTTAAGCTGCAGTGACTGCTTTTGTAGACTTTTAGACTTTTTTGGTCCATAATGAATACATTTAGAGTTGGAACTAGGTTCCTCCCAGGTTTCATCTATTCAGATATTTATGTATTTGTTAATGTAGCTAATATTTAATAGACTAACAGTGCTATTCTATACAGTTATGACTGCCAGTGCAGCACTGTTCAGTTGTTTTGAATGTTGCTCTTGACTACACTACCTTGTATTTCACTGGTGCTCTGACTGCATTAGAAGTGCACAATGATTCAAATACCATTTTAGCACCCATCAGGTACCGACATTAACAGCAATCACATCAGAAGAGGGATTGGGCCTTTCATGACAGAATTTAATCAGTTAAAAAAAGGTTCTTAGCCATGCTTGTCTTGGTGCCAGAGGTCACAGGTTTGATTCCCTGAGCAGCTGAAGTTTTCTGGATAGACACTGAGTCGAGTCCCCTGTTCAGCTCAGAGTACTTTATTTTGCCAACATGTATCCCCCTTTTGATCTGGTGCCCAGGCACCCCTCTGGGACACAGTGTTGCTAGTGCTCTGTGGTAGGGCAGACATGATTGGCTACATGGTTTTGGGGACAGCCCATGTTAGAATTGGTCCACAGTGAAGCCTGCACAGCCTGCATGGTGGGCAGTGCAGCTATTTCTTAGAGTAGTGAGTGGTGCAGGACACAGGCACTGCAGTCAGGTGCCGGTCGGATCCAAGCCTGTTATGGGTATTTTGAGTTACTAAGGCTGAACATTGGTGGCTAGCGTAACAGCCTGGGGTGAGGAACTACCTGCCAGGAATGAAAGGGTGACACCCAGCAGACATCCCTGGGTAGGACTTAACCACATTCATCTGCACAGGAGAGCAGAGTTGGAATTGTACAGATTAAGTATCGCAGACAGTTGTCTGCAGTAGGCATGATGGTACCTAGGTATTAAAGTCTCCCAGGTGCCCAGAGAATTTTAGGTATGCAGGCAGTATAGCTTGGAGCTTATCAGCACCAAACAGCAACTGGAGCAGTTGCGACATTATCAACTTATGTTATGAATTGGTGATAACTTAATTGTCTGGGGAATTACCGGTTAGGTTATACACAAACGGTTGTTCCTGCTAGCACAGCACCCAGCTTGGGAATAGCAAAAGACATTGCAGGATCTCTGAAAGGGCTAGGCATGGGCACAACCATGGGGGGGTCTTGCCTTTGCATGGTTTGCTCGCAACACAGTAGAGCAGGGGGCTCAGTGGATTACCTTCAGTCTGTGGTGCATAAGGCCCGAGTAGAGTCCAAGTGAGCACACATGAGTTTCTAGACAGACCCTCTTCCTCTCGAAGCTGGCTACTCAGCCCAGGCAGGGAGGTTGTAACGCCTGAGTAAACCCTACAGTTGCTAACAGGGACCATGGGTATACATCCAGGTTGGAGTCCTACAGGTCAATCAGAGCTGACTGGAATACCTGTAATGTAAGTTTAGACAGTGATATTTGGTGCACGTATCATTTCTAGCTGCAACAAATAGACTGGCTAGCAACACACTAACTGGTCTATGGAGTGGCAAACCCACCCGTTGGCCACTGTGCTATTGGGACACACACACACACACACACACAAATAAATAAATAAAATAAATAAATAATAACATAAATGAAGTACAGAATATGGCAACAGACACATTGTGGGCATAGCTATTAGGACAGCTGGCATTGTCAGCTATCCAGGATTGAGCTGCAGTAGGTAACCAGGAGCAGCTGCCTTTACAATGCCAGGCTTACAGGAGAAATAGAGGTACATCTTCCAACTCACCACAGTTGGCGAACTTGAGTTTCCCAGGCAGTAAGTTCACTATCAGCGTATACTAGTATAAGCTCAGTACTAGCAGAGGTCCCAGTACTACATGATGGATATCTACTTTCTGATTTGGTAATTAATTTCCCAGGCTGATATGCACAGGTGGGTGGCCATTAGGTACAAAGTGGGCAGCAGCATCAATGCGGTTGGCCAGGGATCCACACAATAAGGCACTGTCACAGAAGGGCAATTGCAACATGAAACATTTTAGATAGGGTCATCGCACGATTCAGCAAGGGAATAGCATAGCAAGCTTCCTTACTGATATCAGAGAATGATGATCAGTGGTTGCAGACACATAAGGGGATGGGTATCTATAGGAGTACCATTCTGGGAGAAGCCCAGAAGGGTGACAGTTCTGAATGGACAGGATGTGAAGTAGTATGTGCCATCAGCCTATGTAGTGGATTTGTTTTCACTACATAATTGGAGTAGAGACTAGGAGCATAGAGTCTTAGTTGTCACCAGCGTGTGTACCATTTTAGTTGCAGTATCTTAGTAGTGTAACATTCAGAGGGAGTCAAGGAATATGTTACTGCTATAATGTTGGGACACGCACTATATTCAGGTTTGGCAGGACACAGCTGCCCAAATCAGGTCTGGCCTATGGAAATCGGGACAGCCGGAAACCCTAGTTATCATTAAGGGGGTGTCCCCACATTGTGCAGTGCATGGTATAGCTACCAGGTTGAGTAAATACAACCAGGTGACTATTTCAAGTAACTATCCCCAGTTGTAGCAATTATCTGGACCACAGTGTGCAAGGAGAGCTACTTGACTCAGTGCTCCCTCTTTTGCATGCTAAGCGGCACTTAGGTCAAGTCGGGGCCAGCACCCCCCTTGGTATGGCATGGTAGGAGCACCCTGTTTGGTATACGGAGGATAAATAATAAATGAAAATTGTAATAAGAGTAAACAGGCAAACAATTACACATACGGGTGGGGTTTTCAGGGAGCATGAACTGATTTTCGGCTACAGAAGTCAGTGCACCTCCACCTTGGATTCATATGGTTCAGTAGCTACTGGGCCTCGGCGGGGGGGGGTGTTCCAGTGAAGCATGGGTAGGCTCATCATTGGAGGTATCACCTAGGGAGTCCCCTTTGAAGAAATATTCAGTGGACCAGGTAACACCACCCTCCCCAACAAGGAACCCATGATCAGGCAACAGCATAGATCGGGTACAGGCTTATTGGTATACTCAGGCACAGTAGAGAGTGAGGGTACAGTTCTGGGTTGCAGAAACTGGGGAACTAGCCAGGGAAGGCTAAGATGGCCACAGCAGGTCCGGGATCCAACTTTCAGGAGCCTACTGGTGGTGCTGTGGCAGGGCAAGCACACAGGCCATGGTGATTCGTAGGCCATTGGTAATGGGCTGTCCCTTACCTGAACAAGAGGGGCATGTATCTGTGATAAGGGGCTCCATGGCAAGGTCTGGGTTGAAGTGGCTGCTAGAAGGCACCTGGGTGGCAGATCGGTAGGCCTCAAGTACGGGTGCCTGCAGAGATGTTAGCCAAGTGGCCAGCCCTCATGCATATCAGAAGGTGTAATGCAGACAGCAGGTAGGTTTGTAACAGGGATCATGTTGGCAGGATCCCAGCAGGGATTCAGAAAGAGGGGTTCCAGCAGTCGCACGAGGCAATTTACAATCCCACAGTCTTAGTCAATTATATTAATCACAGAGCCAGTGGCAAGCTGACATATAAACAGTATTCAGTGGATCAGTGGGTTAGGTTAGCTTGAATGGATGAGTTTCAAGCCCCTTCCGTGTACAGTGAAAGAGGGTTTCCCTCCACATCAGGTGAAGAGCTTAGGGGAAATAGGGATCCTAGGGGTAATGGAAGGATTCGAAGCCCCCCAGGCAAGTCTGGTTTGGCCAGTCACAAAGGTGGCAGTGGGCACCATGATCTGAGAAGAATGGGGCTGGATAGCACAGCATTACTTCGGGGGTTATGGAATGGTGCAGGGTGTACCAGCAGGTGCAACAGAAGGTTCTGGGAGGGCTTCTCACAGCCCTAGAGTTACTAGAGTGGAACAGCAGATAGATTTGGGGTGGGTTTCATGGCACCCCAACAGGCAGGTGGCATCCCAGCAAGTGGGACAGGGTGCAATAGGAGAGGCAGACAGTTGTGCGCTACAACAGTGGCATTGGCACTGACATTTTGTTGTCTCTTACAGGTTCCATGGAAAGTACTAAGAGCAGAGAATATGGGATGTGCGTACTCACTGGGCACTAGCAGGGTCGGCCAGCTGGACTAAGGAATGGGCCCCTATGGTACTGCCAGAACAGCACAACTTCCTAATGGAGAGTCTAGCACAGGGCAGTGCTCAAGCACTTTGATCCCTCCTTTGGAAAGGTTCTCAATGGGTCACACCTAGTGCAGCCAGTATGCCAGCCAGGTTGGGACATTGGCAACAAGCTGCAGGCAGAGGGTGATGGTGAGTTGGAAACTTATGGCTGGGGGGCTGGTGAGAGTCTTCCCACAGCACTTGAGGAGGTGAGAATGGTTAAGAGCAGAATAGATAGCTAGTTAGGAGTTAGCTTGGTAGATGGGTCTTGGAGGCTAATTGGAGCAGCAGCTTGGGGGTCAGATTGCATCTGTCCTGTGGCAGCTCAGGAGGATCGCAGACCAAGGGTACAAAGGGAAGAAGGAAGAGACAAGTAAAATTTTCCTGAAAGGCTCATCACTTCCGGTCAGCATGAGGCTGGGGACTGAAAGACAGGACCCAGACGGGGGTCATCGTCCAACCTCATCAGTATTATTCCTCATGCACAGCAATGCAGGACATGGGTGGCCACAAGGGTGCTGGGCCATATGACCTTACCTGCTCTGGTCAGAGAGGTTTCAACTCAGGAGGTACACTAGGGTTGCCCAAGAATTGGGGGCAAGAGTGTGGGAGGGCTGCATGAAGGCTTTGTATCCTTCCAGCAGCACACACTGTTCCTAAAAGGTGGTGATTTATTTCAATAAATGCATGGCTGCGGCCATTTCCTCCAAGACCTGTGTTGTGTGGTTGTTTCAGGGGAAGGGAAAGTGGAGGGCTACCAGACAATAGAGAAGCTGCAAGGCATCACAGCAGCTGGCCATTTGTCTCGAGCTCTCCCACCCTAGACGTGGAAGGAATGTAGGAATGTCATGCCATTTTCACCTCCCCCCCACCCAAAGTGTTTATTTTTTAGTCCCAAAACAAATGCCCCCACATTACTACATTCCCCATGATCCATCCTCCTCAGAGTTTGTTATAATATTAAGGGGTGTGAGGGGCAGAGACCCCATGTTGGAAGTCGGAGGAGGCCTCCCCAAAAAATAAAATGTGCTGTTTCCTGGTTTTTAATGGTAGTGGTCATCGGTGTGGTTTCCGACTGCTACCATTGGAGGTGTTTTATACTGCAGCGTTCTGTAGTGCCGCTGTTATCGACAGTGCTATTTATATTGCACTGTTCTTGACAATGCTGTGGTACACATCGTTGTTCTAATCAAGCGCCACACGGCACAGTACATGTGGATTTTCTAATTCTAATTTCAACTGCTTTTTAAGTAAGAACAAAAATCTTTGCTGATCAATGTACTGCAAACGTAAATGTGGAATCTCAAAATATCTTGGAAATAGCAAAATGTTTTTTACAGTATTTAAATCATTTTCACAGTTCAAATTGCCTGATGCTGATAAAATTAGTTCTGAAGTGTCTCACGAGAAAATCACCTGCATCGATGTGAACATTGCCATTTGTTTAAATGGCAGTTCACAATGGCTCAAAACAGCCACTCCATGGTGCATTACCGTGAAAGAAGGGATCACTTTGATCCATAATGCATGCATCCAGGGTGATGCAGCTTGCATTTGTACATCCCTGCAGGCATTGATTTAACTGCATTGCACCACTAAAAATGGTGAAGACTTCATCATGCAAAAGGACCTTTAGATTCACTTTAAATAGTGTGGGTGAGAGAAAACCTTTCATAACAGCTAGAAGCCAGTAAACAGGAAAAGGGGAGGGGCATAGTGAAGCGGCAGACATACTGGAAAATAGATTCAGTGTGAAGAGTGTGGGTGAAAGAAACATATTGTAGGCCTGTTAACACTAAGCATTTGCACCAGTGTGAGTGGAACAGAGTAACTGAGCTGCTGCCAGAGGAAAAGTGTACACACATTTGGGAGTGCTGTAAGCTGATTTGTTTTAGCTTCTGTGAAACCCAGCTGTGCTGGTGAGCTAAAATGGTACAGGTGTTTTAGGTCCCTGTGTAGAGATGCAGTGAAATTAAATTCTGCTGGTGAAGTGAACGCAATGTGACCACTTGCCGTTGTCCCTGCGCTACATGGAGTGACCATTGCAAAATGCTCACTTTGCTTTGTTATTGTGACCTTGTGTTGTCACGCCACCTTAATGCGAAGTATGGTGGAGAGACAACAATAAAGGCAGCTCCCCCCACACATCACATGGCTTACAGTACTGTAAGTCACATGCTTTAGCCAGGCAGGAAGGAAGTGAGTCATACAAGCAGATTCTTTCACTTTCTCCTTTGCAGAGGTAGAGAGAGGAGGCAGTTTGTGTAGTAGAGGAGAGGATGTTCTTTATCTGATTGAAACACTTGATCAAAACCCAAAAGCTTTCTTAAAACCTAATTGTTTAGTTTTTCTTTTTGTACTGTTTTGTCAGTTCATTTTTTCTTGTAGTGACCAATTTCTTTGTTTTATAAGATTAGGAATGCGACTGTGTGTGTGTGTGTGTGTGTGTGTGTGTGTGTGTGTGTGTGACTGTGTGTGTGCCTGTGTTGTGTGAGTGTGTGTGAAGTCATCAGAGAGGGAAGGAGTGATTTTTTTGCAATGGAGCAGGGACAGAATGTGGATCGTGGCAGGAGGGGAGTAGTGCATACATGGGGGGGTGTAGCCGGATGGTGTTGGACTGCTCAAGAGTCTTTGGTCCTCCCACCCCCTTCAGAAGCAGCAGCACCACCAATGCTACGTCCCCTGGTCTGCCACCACCACCACCAGTGGCTGCTGCAGGAACTCCAGCAGCACAGCATCCACAGCAGCATGTCATTCCCCAGGTCCATGCCCATGCTGCAATCATTGCATCTGCCCCTCCCATGCCTGGTCTCCCCTGCAGCTCCCCAGTTTGGCAGTTTTTCAACTGTGTTGGGGGGACAGAAGCCTTGTGGTATGTCTACATTGTGGGGCGCAGGTGCATCGTGGCACCCAGGGGACACATCTGGGGACTGGGGGCCAGCACACCCTTATGTTGAACCACCACAAGGTGGAATGGCAGGCTGCCACAGAACAGGCCAGGCCTCCACCTGCTGGCCCTTCTGTGGCAGTGGTACAGGGTGCTGCTGTTGTGCATCGTCACAGCAGGAGGAGGGCCACAGCAGCAGTTGCTCCACTATCGCCACCGGCACCATCCTCAGCACCACATCTACATGGTGTACCACCACCAGTGGACCCCACAATGCCTGCAACTCAGGCAGACATAGTGCTTTTGTGGGCTGTGGTGGAAGAAAACAATGAGAGGCAGGGTGCTGTCCAGCAGCAGTTGCAGCAGATAGAGCAACACCAGTTACAGATTGTGTCAATGTACCATCTGCTGCTGGACCATCAGGGGATCCCCCATTAACTTTTTTTTTGCAGCACACCTTCCCCCCACCACCACTGTAGTGTTTTGTCTTTTGTTTAATAACCGACAAAGGGAAGGCCAAAGTAGTAGTTTAAAGAGAAGCAGTCAGTAACAGGAACTCCTGCCCCCTGCAAGACTTAACCTCTGGTTAAGCCTTTTAAGTATGTTGCAGCATTTTTCTCATGCTGTAACATAATTTATTTTAATAATGAAAAGTATGCGACCTGGAAGTATGGCAGGCACTATGGGGGCTCCATTATGTGTAAAGGTGCGGCACCATGCTCTTCAATAATTTTGTGTTGAAGCGCATGGTACAGCGCCACACCTTTACTCATAATGGAGCCCCCATAGCATCAGCCATATTTCCAGGTTGCAGAATTTTCTTTATTAAAATAAAGTATGTTACAGCACTAGAAACACACCGCAACATAGTTAAAAGGCTTAACCGGAGAGTAAGCCTTGCAGTTGGTGGGACCTCCTGTCACTGACTGCTTCCCTTTAAATATATACATACACATACATACATACATGCTCCTTATTGCCCTGTTATTATAATCCGGTGCCTCAGTAATGTTTACTTTCTGTTGTGGAGTGGATGTGGAAAAGCAGGACTGAGCAGTGCAAGTATAATGTGCTAAATTGTATGTGTGAAGTCAGTGTTGTTTCCTGTGTGTGTGTGTGTGTGTATGTGTGTGTGTGCGTGTGTGATGCAGACATTGTCCAGTTTCTTGAAAACATATATATGCTGACTTGTTGCAGTGTTTATGGTATAAAGAATACAGATAAGAATATATAACGTATATTTTATTGTCACCATCATCGTCATCAGCAGACTAGGTGATACAATATTTTTTCAGAGGTGTCTGGCCAGAGTGCACCTTAGTCACATACTGCACACATGACTTTTAGGAGAGCATGTGTTTTTTGTGCTATTATCTCTGCAAAGTCATGTGTGTACTGTGAGTGACTAAGTTGCACAGTGACCCAAGACCTCTGAAAAAATATCATATCACTTACTCCGCCGGTGCTGATGGTACAAATAAAATACATGTCATATATTCTTTTTTTATCTTTATTCTTTACATACTGCAACAAGTCACACCATATACATGTTTGCACAAAGCTGAACAATGTCTGAACACACAGGAAAGAACACTAACGGCATGCATGCATGCAGTTTAGCACAGCATACATGCACTGCTCAGTCCTGCTTTTTGACAAACACTTCACAAGTCCTGACACAAAGTAAACATTACTGAGGCTGCATAAATGTTTATTTTTTGAAATAGACATTAAAGCAGCAGTGCAACAATCTGGTGAAACTTTTGACCTATACTTTTTTATGCTATTTTACATTGCCACTTTACTTACTTTCTGACTTGTATGATACCGTTCTTTCCAGTATTTGAGTCTGCCTTAGTACTTTTTCATGCCTGAAATAGTAAAAGGAGAGCTTCTTTTAATACAGTCCTGGTCTTCATCAGTATTTTCCACTGTTTTTGTTCATCAGTTGTTTATATATCACTTCTGTTGTAAGTAAAATTAACAATTATGCAGCAGGCAGTGTTTTCTGATCTCACAGAACAATATTTGTTCAGAAACAGCTGCAAATACTGATGAAAACCTGGTCTGAGCCATATTAAAAGGACTGCTCCTTTTATTTGTTTAGACATGAGAAAAAGTACTAAAGCAGACACAAATTGTGAAAAGAAGGTCATCACACAAGTCAGGAGGTAAATAGCTAGCAATCTAAAATAGCACAAAATAGTATAGATCAAAATGTTCACCACATTGTTACACTGCTGCTTTAATTTATAATTTAATTATGACATTATGTGCTCACAGCACACAAAATGCAACTGTCTTGTGTTCAGAAAATTCCCAAATGCTGACAAAGTGAAATGGGAACAGTACACCATATGCAAAGTCCCCCAGAATTTATTGTGCAGTCACTCATGTGCACAGTTGCCACACAGAGTCCCCAGAATTTTTCTGCATCCCCAAAATGCAACTGTCTTGTATCCAGAAAATTCCCAGGTACTGACAAAATGAAATGGGAGTGGTACACCACATGCAAAGTCCCACAGAATTTATTACACAGTCACTCATGTGTGCAGTGGTCACACAGAGTCCCCAGAATTGTTCTGCATCCCCAAAATGCAACTGTCTTGTTTCCAGAAAATTAACATACTGTGATGATGAAGTCATGATGCACAGTGTCTTGCCAAACTATGTGAAGGATTGATAACATGATATGAATCCATTCAGTGTTCTGTCAGAAATGATGACCATGAGAGAACTGTTGCTTGTTCAAAGTGTGCTGCAATTCCTGTTAATGCGATGCGATCACCTCAGCCAGATGGAAGGGTGCCCTTTGTGTGTACACTAATAGTAGCCTTGGTGAGTTGATGATAGATATATATATATATATATATATATATATATATATATATAATGGCCTGGATATTCAAACTGCGCTCAAAACCGGCGCAACAGCAGGAGCAAGCACAAACCAGTTGCACAAATGTGCAACAGGTGCGATATTCAAACATGGAGCAGAGCACATTGCGCAAGCAACCAACGTCTGAATATTGCACGTACTGCGCCATCGAGCAACCAGGAAGGAGAAGCTGAGCCAAAATGTTGCGCTATGGCGCAACCAGGGAAGCTCAGCTGAGCAGTCCAGAGCTGCCATAGCGCAAGCACAGCCCCCCCAGGGCAATGGAACTGCACATCCAGGGAGGCAGGCTGGGGCCCACCGCCAGCCATGCCCACATGGGCACAGGAACACACTGCAGAACCCACACCATACGGCACACCCCAAGCAGCAGCACTGGGGTGGGACGGATGATCCAATGCCCATGGGGACAAGCCAACAAAGCATAGCTGAGCCCTGACACCCAGCACAACCACTGGCAGGCGGAGAGGGCCACACACAGGGGTTGACAACCACAGTGCACATCAGCCCCGTGATGCACAGCACACCCTGCACTGTGACCCCAAGACACCACCCATGTGCAGTGCTTGGCACTGCAGAAACCATCAGTCCCCAGTACTCATCAGCCCCATGCAACACAGAAGCCTACAAGCCAGACACACCCCTGTGCCCCCAGCACTGGGTGGCAGCAGATGGCAAGACCAACCGAAAGTCACTGCCATGCTGGAGATACCTCCCCATGCACACACACACACACATACCCAGGACCATACCAGCCCAGATGGCATATACACACCTGCAACTGAGCACCCATAGCCAGCTGCAAATCAGAGACCAACACAGTATTCATATATCAAAATAGAAATGTATATTAAACATATTTCAACAAGAACAATAAAAACTATTTACAAGGGGGGGGACGGGTACAAGGAAGGGGTGTTTAAGAGGGAGGATTAAAAACTTGGAGAGAGAGGAAGGCAGGGTGGTAGGGATGGGAGAAGTGGGAAGAGTAATGTGGAGTTCTGGCCCAGCTGGCTCCTGGTCCTCCCCTGCTGGTGCCCCATTCCATCCGGCCCTGATGGCGTCCATGCCTCCGGATGGCTTGCAGGATCTATGGTTTGCAATGCTGACCTCTGTGAGGCGCGGACATCCTGTTGCATCCTTCAGAGAACCTCGAGGCCTAGGAAAATGGGAACACAGTCAATGGCTGTGACTGACCACAACCCTGAACACCACCCAACCTGCAAGCCATATAGCCCAATGTCCCGCACCTGTGATGGCATGCACCCACCCACAGTGAACATGCACATGGCCATCACAAACAGGCGGCACCAGCTATGTGCACCACCGCCACACACTGCCCACGTCAATCACAGTACAAACTGGGCTGGCAAGTGATGTGGCAACGTGGTGCGATGCCAGTTACAGCTATGTGCCCAGTGCATGCCTGGACCACCAGTGATGCATACATAGACGTGCCGTGATACTGCACTGTGATGCATGTCACCTGTGTCGTGCCTACATACATGGATACATAGACAGTGTCGGTAGATAAGGGCCTATGGGCCACCCAGTCTGGCCATTTGACCTTGTAAGTTCACTCTGTTGTCCTATGTCTGTTGCACCTTACCCTGACCTCCAGAATTCTGTATGGCTATCCCATGCATTCTTAAATCCTGTGACCAAGTCAGCCTCCACCACTTCCTCTGGGGGTGTTCCACTTGTCCACCACCCGTTCTGTGAAGAAATTCTTTCTCATGTTTCCTCTGGATCGTCCCCCCTCCAACTTCATCCCATGCCCTCTAGTCCTGGAACATCTTCCACGCTTAAAATAGTGTTTTCCTACACTCTGTTCCCCTGTAAGATACTTGTATGTCCCCATCATATCCCCCTCTCCCTCCCTCCTCCAGGGAGTACATGTTCAGTTCCTTCACCCTGTCTTCATAGGACTTGTGATGCAATCCATGCACCATCCGTGTTGCCCTCCTCTGAACCCTCTCTACCCAGTCCATGTCCATACGTAGGTATGGTCTCCAGAACTGTACACTGTACTCCAGTGTGGGGCCTCACTAGTGTCTTGTATAGTGGAATTATGACCTCCCGTTTGGTTATGTTGTGCATGGCTGGTGGTCTTGCCCCCCCAGCATGCAATAGCATCCATGAAGTAATGATACTCACACTCCTCCAGCAGCTGGGTCTGCCACTGCTGCTGATGCTGCTGCTGCTGCTGCTGCGGTTGGGGCACAACACCCCTGGCACCGGGGCCCTGGCATGGCCCAC
This sequence comes from Neoceratodus forsteri, assembly GCA_016271365.2. NCBI lineage: Eukaryota > Metazoa > Chordata > Ceratodontiformes > Ceratodontidae > Neoceratodus > Neoceratodus forsteri. The sequence goes on along the minus strand of CM057450.1, from coordinate 1,569,472,988 downwards.
CTCACCCTCGCCCGGCGTCCTCAAATTCCGGCCTGTGGGAGACATATGTTGAGACAAACATCAGTGTGACTCAAAAGCAGAGTGCCCCCTGCCCCAGGGAGAGTGCCTGCCCACACAGCCATAACCATCCATCGCACAGCTGCACACACTGACACAGCCAACCGTGTCCGAGCCGGCACCTATGCACAGCCACCCAAGCCCACACACACCCCTACAGAGAATATAGGTGCATAGATGGTACACTCACCTGGCCTAGGCACCATGCCCCGCTTGGCACATGAACGCAGCCGCGTCAAGAGTTCCGGCTCCCTCCGGCGGAGGTCACTGTAATGGTGCCGGCACTGCTCAGCAGACCGGCCCCGGCCAGTGACCTCCACCAGGTCAGTGGCCACTTGCTGCCACACGTGGGTCCTAGGCATGGTGAGGGGGGCCTCACCATACAGTGCCTCACAGTGGGGCTCCACCAGGGCCACCAGGTTGGCCACTTTAAGCTGGCTCCAGGACACCGCCCTCCTCCTAGCCATGGCACCAACTTTACAGCAGGCAATATGGTGCCCTGCTGCGCCGTGACCCCACGTGGAGTTGTTGCGCAATAGACCACCACAGGCTCCAATCGCTGTTCGAACAGCGCCGTCACTTTACATGGCGCTGTCACCAGACAGCGCAATAGGGATGTACACATGGCATGCGAACAGCACCAGAGGGCAGAGGGCATACACAAGGTCACGGCAATGACGCAAGGCTACGCACAGTGCCATCGGACGTATAGGCATCCTGCGACTGCCAAGCTGAGCACCAGTGCCACAGTGGACTATCGCGCAGTAGTGCCACAGCGCCATATAGTGCCCAGTGCTGTAGCGCCACTGGCACAATGGTGGCCATGGCCTGAATCGCTTCTCGCGCTCAGCGGGTCTGCAGCATGATAGATGCATGCGTGGCTGTCTGGGCATGCGCCATGCAGTGTAGCACGCAGCCACAAACCTGCGCCATTGGCTCAGCTGGACCTTCCGATTGTGCAAAGCGCAAACACGCGATATTCAACCGACATATGTAATCATTCGATCAGCCATTCAAAGGCGCGGTGGCACAATTAGCATGTACATTAAAGTTGTCACACCTCATTTGCATGTGTTGCGCTATAAAATTGCGACAGTGGGTTGTGCCGGCCAGATTTGGTTACTGCAGGTGAGAGGTGAGTTACATGCTGTGTGATGCTCAGGACAATGGTCATGGGCAGGGGTGCCGGAGGATGATAAAGGTTGAGGGGGCTGAGCATGAAAACGGCACTTAGAAAGGGTCAAAGGGCACCTTTCTATCAGTATCTGCCATGCGGAGAGAAGCGGGGGCGGCTGCTATGCTGCGGGAAATGCTGTCGACCGCACAGTGACAGGTGTCACTTCACCCATACAGATCACCATAACTGACCAGAGCCAAGCTGAGTGTGGACGGTGGGTGTAGGAGGAGGCCGAACTTCACCGCGGGAGATGGAGGCCCTCCTCCAGCCTACCTGGAGGATGAGCCACTATTGAGTGGACGAAGGGCACCTCAGGCGTGCAGCTGCATGGGAGGGGTAGCTTGGGCCATCAACCTGCACGGAAGCCACCAGCTCCGTGCAGGAATGCAGGAAGAAGATGGGGACTGACCGCGGGAGGCTGAAGGAGAAGGTGGCAGCCTTCAGGCGCCGCGTGCTGGCACTGGTGGGGGCCACCAGTGGTGTTGCAGCTGACCCCTACAGGAGGAGACACTGGTCGCGTGACCATGCAGCCAGTGCGTGCTGTGGTGTACCAGGCGGAGGATTCCAGACAGGTGGAAGCCCATCACTGCACGGTATGACATGGTGGTGTTGTTGGGGGTGCTGTTGTTCACATGCACTACACGTACTCTCTTTCTGTTACAGATCCTGTTCGTCTGCAGGAGACGGTGGTGGTGTTGGGTCCAGACAGTGAGGCAGACCTGCTGGACGTGGAGGAGGACCATCCACCTCTGCCACCAGCCTGCAGGCACTGCAGCAGCATGCAGGCTGGGGCCAACAACTCTGGTGTCAGTGATACAGGTGCAGGGGTGCACAGCCTGTGTCACAGCAGTCTGGCATGCAGGTAGCCAGCATGCTGTGCCTATGGCAGGCACGACCTGCACCATTGATGATAGCAGGCCTGCAATGGGCAGTGATAGGTGAGTGTCCCATGATGGACACATGGCAGGCCAGCACGTGCCCCTGGGCCTTCCTGGTTCACACCTGTGTGCCAGCATGCTGTACAGTCCCAGGCTGTGCCTGTCACTTTCCAGTGGGGCAGCACCGGTGGCTGTGCAGGTGTCTGGCACTGTTGTCAGCCGGAGGTGGAACAGGTGGACCTGGGGGCTCAGCAGTTGGAGGGCGGCAGCAGCAGTCGCACACCAGGTCCGGGGGTACAGTGTCAAGCAGTGGCACATGTCCACTGCCCTTTGATCCGCCCATACCTGATCCTGGCAAACAGCGCCCACCCTCAAGGGGTGCTGTGCACCAGGACCGTCCACACCCTGGGGGTCACGATGCCATTGGGGCACAGTACCCATTGGACGCGCACACCTGCCTGCTGCAGGCGTCGGTACAGCTGCAGGGGCGGGTTGCAAGGTCCGTGGAGGCACTGTCTGTGTCCGTGGAGTGGCATAGCAGGGAGTGTGCTCAGGACCGAGCCGAGCTGGTCCTTATCGCGAGGCGGATGTGACCGCTGCCATTGACAGGCTGGACCCAGGCAGTGGTCTCTGTCGGCGGCGCATTGGCCACTTGTCAGGTGCCCTGTACCACACCCCACAGCGCTCTCCACTCCCATGTTCCCGGCGTCAGGCGACACCAGGCCTGTCGACGCCGGGTTCTGCTTTGGCATCCCGAACCTGGTGCAAGTTTGTTTGGCAGGATGCAGACCCCTGTGCGGGCAAGGTCACGTCCGCACAGTGGGACCCCTGGTGGTGCACCAGCGCCACATGATGTGGCCTCTGCTCAGCCTGCCAGTGCTGCTGGGCCATGGCGGAGCCGCCCATGCATCCGTGGTGGCCGTGGGACAGTGCTACCTGACTGAGCTGTCTCCCAGTGCAGGCCCTGTCTGGTGTTGCCCTGTGTGTGTGTGTCATGGTGGGCAGTGCACTGCTGGGTGCTCTGCTCACAAGCTGACACATCGGACCACCTGCACTCTCCCAACTGCTGTCCACAGGTGCGTGTGCATCATGATGCCTGCATTGCACTGTACACCAAGGTGCAAGGTGCCCAGGTCCTGACACGCGTCGTGGACAGTCCAGGTGGTGGGGTGGTTGGTGGTGCTGTGTGTTGGCAATATTTCCACAGTGCTGTGCTGCTGCCCATGTATGCTGCCTGGTGTGTGTGTGTGTGTCCATATGAGTGCTCACCCTCTCTGATGGTGTGTTGGTTTGCCTGGAACCTTCAACTCCCCTGACCTTCATGCACGGTGTGTTCCCCTGTGTGCCTGTGGTTTGCGCATGGACAGTGTTGCCTGCACATGTCCCCTTGCCTTACCTGTGTTGGGCGTAGTGCTCTTCTGCAATGGTGTCCAGGTGCAGCTGGGCCTGCCATGTCAGTCGGGGGTCCATCCGTCCTAGGGGGGGCTGCTCATCACTAACATCACCGGCGCCACTGGCATCCCCATCGCTGTCCCCCTCTTGGACCTGTACGGCTATCCCATGGTCTTTGGCCATGTTGTGCAGGATGCAACAGGCCAGGAATATCCCACAGGCCTTTTGGGGGCTGTACTGTAGGGCTCCGCCGGAGGTGTCCAGGCATCGGAAGTGTGCCTTGAGCATCCCAAACACCCACTCTATGATGTTACATGTTGTGGCATGTGCCTCATTGAAACATAGCTGCGCTGGGGTCGTGGTGCGCCAGTACGGTGTGAGCAGCCAGGGACGGAGTGGGTATCCGCCGTCACCTGTGTGGAGATAGTGGAGATCAGTGTCATGTCAGGTCCATATTGCCCATATCCTTGTGTGCCACTACCATGGCACCTGTGTCATTCCCACCCTTGCCCAGAGTTTGCATTCCATACATGTGTACTCACCCACTAGATGACCCGTGGGGATGTTCCCACTCTCGAATCGATGGAACAGTGCAGACTCGTGCCATATGAAGGCATCATGTGCTCTGCCAGGGTGTGTGGCACAGACATTGATAATGCGACAAGTGGCATCACACACCACCTGGCAGTTGACACTGGAAAACCCCTTTCGGTTCCGATAAGCCTGGCCGTCGGGGCCAGGTGGCGTGCGAATGGCCACATGGGTGCAGCTCCATGGCCCCTAGCATGCCAGGCATACGTGCTACCCTGTGGAACTCCTGCATGTTTGCTGTAGCTCTGCCGCGTGCTGGGGAAATGAATGTACTCCGCAGCATGAGGCAGCAGCGCTGAGGAACTGGGTGAGGATACGTGGCGTGGCCGACTGTGTAATGCCTGTGGTGTCCCCTGTCGGCCTCTGGAAGGTGCCCGTGGCGAGCAGGCACATGCAGGCTGTCACCTTGGTTCTGCTCGACAGAGCATGACTCCGTCGTGAGGGTGCCTGCATCACATCACTGCACAGCTCGCAGAGCCGTCTCAGTATTGCCCTGTTCAGGCGGTGCCGGGCCACAATCTCGACATCTGTGTACAGCTCAAAGCTGATGCGGCACGATACCGCCTGTCGGGGCATACCGCCAGCGGGCCCTCCACGGCCATGTCCCCTGCAGCATGGTGTCTCACCCCTCATTACAGTTTCCATGTGGAAGCTGACACTGTCCATCTCCTGGCTTCTGCCCCCAGCTGCTGTACCTGTGTTACCCCGCTGCCCCCACTGCTGCTTCCAGTGCACCGGCACCCCACTGGCCTCTGTCCTCCTGGACCCACTGTCCTCTCTGCCCTTCCAGCTCCTGTCTCTCTCTCTCTCTCTCTCTCTCTGTCTCTCTCCCCAGTTTGCAGCCTGCTAGGGTTCTTGCGCCGCTTCCTTGAGCCTTTTGTTTTGGCCATCCGGTGCCGCGCCAACTTCGTACCGAGCCACTGTTGCGCATTGCGCAAGTGTTCGGACATCGCATTGCGCACTTTATGCATGGACCCGCCCCCTTCGGTTGTGCATGCCTTCATTTCCATTGCGCTGTTGCTCAGCATGTTTTCGGTGGTGCAACTGGCCCCTTCTGAATATCGCAGAATGGTGCATTTTTGGAGTTGCACACGCAACCCTGTTGCGCATGGTGCAACCCTTTTGAAAATCCAGGCCTCTGTATATATATATATATATATATATAAATACATATATATAAATATATATGTCTTTCCTATCGGGGTTGCCATACAGTATATATATATATATATATATATATATATATATATATATATATATATCACATACATGTACTCATTGTATTGTTTTGTATTACAGGTCACATACTGTTGGTGTGCACATTCCAGTGCGTGATGAGAAAGTTTTGCATTGAAAGTGGAAATGGAATACTCTCAAGCCAATGAAGGTAAGTATTTTTTATTTTTTGGGGGGGAAAGCATATTTGCAAGTAGATCTTATTAATGGTTTATTATTTGTTTACTTCTTCACAGCTATCATCTGCATCCTTCTCCAGTCAAGTAATGATGGCCATGGTCATCATCAATTCCAATGTCTTCTGCTTGTTGCATGTCTGCCCCAGCCCGGGGTGGGGGGAGATGTTGTAGAAGTTCTTTGGATAAGGCAGCTATGACACCACAAAGCATCTGGAAGTTTCCTAAAAAATGAAATGAAGGACTTATTACAACTTGATTGCAACAGTAAGACATTATGTTTAAGCCATGGCTGTTCCACCACAGGTATCTGGATTAACACAAAGCAGCAAGTTGTCCCACTGCAGTCATCAGATCACAATTTAATTTAGTACCTGGCTATGTAACAAATACACTGTGTCAGTGTTCCTGCATCTCAAGTTATATTTTAAAACCACATCTTGTCAAGTAAAAGTAACACAACCCGAGTCCAAGTTTTTCAACACTGTCAGGGCTGCACAGCTGCAAATTTGGAATACAGTGCATGATACGTTGCAGAAATATTTTTTGTGATGTACGTCACCTAGTTTGTGAATCAACAGTCAGATTTCTTGCACTCTTATGAAAAAAAAGGAACAGATTTAATAAAATTGATATACTTACCAGTATGGGTTGGAAATGGATATCCCTTAGGTTCCTATAGGCAGTACTACTGCTGTACCATTGATACAGACCTTTAGTGAAGGACAGTCCTTTGTTGTTAACCTGTAAAAAAGCAAAATAAGTTGACCTATGTGTTTGACCATTGCAACTCAGAAAGCAACAGAAAACAAAACATACAGCTAAAGGAAGCTGAATAGTATGAAAAACATTAGTACACATACTCACTTTATAGTTTTGATACTAAGAAGCCTTGTGCCTGTGGCTCATGGATGTGGTCTCCTGTTTGAGTCCCTCTGCCTTGGCGTGGTCAAGGCATGTAATGGAAAACTTTGTTACGGTGGTGGTGGTTATAGCTGAGGCACATGATGACATTCCCTCACATCTTCTTGCATCTGGAGGTGATGGCAGTGGCTAACAGCGATCTTACGGTGGTGGTAGTCATCCAAGGCTACGCACGGTCACATTCTCTATGGTGGCAGTGGCAAACAATGGTCTTATGGTGGTGGTGGTAGTTCAAGGGGACTCATGGTCACATTCCCTATGTTGGCAGTGGCGAACAGCAGTCTTATGGTGGTGGTAGTCCAGGGGGACACACAGTCTCATTCCCTATGGTGGCAGTGGCAAACAGTGGTCTTATGGTGGTGGTAGTCCAGGGGGACACACAGTTATATTTCCTATGGTGACAATGGCTGATAGATAATAGTGATCTTATGGTGGTGGTAGTCCAGGGGCCAAGATATACTGTACTCTGTGTTATAAATGTGATGTAACATGTGGAATTTGAGTAACTATGAGTGGGATACTGATTTAACTTCATGAAAAAGAAAACATGTATCATACAAGAAATGTGACAGCCTTTTAACCACTTAAGTTAAAAAAACCTGCCAACATTAACCTCATCATCATTCATCATCATCCACATAAAGAAAGCTGCCCTCACAGTCTTCTACAGTATGTCTGAATTCTGATGACTGGGAAATTCTTTCTCCATTGTATTATCGTCTACATCAATGGTAGGCTGTTTCATGCTGCCACTGCCACCAGGATGGTCCCTTTCTACAACATCAGCAAAACCATGACTATGCCAGGGTATAAATACTGAGGTTGCAGTCTGAGCTGGTATGTGCCTCTCATTCATTTTTATGAATGACAGCAAACTGACATTTGCAGGAGAGAGGTTTGTACGATGATCCCGAGCTATTGCACCTGCTGAGCTGAATATCCTCTAGACACTCACACTGGAGGATGGGCATGTCAGGTACTTCAGTGCCACAGTGGTCAGCTCTGGCCATTCACTGACCTTTTCACTCCAGTATAAAAGGGGATCATCAGTGACTGACAGATGCCTGTTTTCAGACAAATATGACTCAACCATTTGCTGCGCTGCTCTAAGTCCAATGGTTGATCCATCATCCACTGCTCCAGAATCATTTATGTCTGGAATACTCACTTGGGACAAAGCCTCCCAAAGTGGGTTAATGCCAACCCCTTTTGATGACAGACCACCTGGAACTGCAGTACCCTTCTCCTTATAGGATTTGCTTGATACTATTCCTCCAGGTTCACCTTCAGCCTGATTATGCTTCTGAGGTTTGCTGACCTGGGCATGTGACTTCTGTGCCCCTTGAACCAAGCGCACCAGTTGCCCACTAACAGTTTTTACCTGTTCAGGACCACCCTTCAGTAGTGAGACAATTCCACATTTGTATTGTGGGTCCAGCATTGTTGCTACTGCAAAGTTGTCACTAGGTTGAATGCTCAAGATTTGACGATTCTGGTCAAATACTGTCAGAATGTGTTTCAGCAACACACTGCTAGCACGGTCTTTGGCAACATCAAGATTATGCTGTACATTCATCAATGGAATTGATTGGCTAATGGAGGCAGACTTGCCACTCACTGCCTGTGCAGCATGTCAAAAGGTCTCAAGATTGCTATTACAGAGTCCATGAGGCACCACTATTTAGTCGTCATAGACATGGAGGCCCTGGAACTGTCACGGCTACTGTGCATGACAAGATATTCTGAGATGGCTTTGTACTGTTCATACAACCTCTCTGCCATGTATAAAGTGGAGTTCCACTGGGTTACAACTTCCAGCTTCAAGCAGGGCTGCAAGAGGCTGTTTTGGATCTGCAACTGCCGAAGTTGGTCACGGACCTTTGTAAACCATGAAAAGTGAGAACAGATACAGCATGCAACTGTCAGCATTTCCTTTATATCAGGGTGCTGCAGAAACTTCTACACCCCAAGATTTAAACAGTGGGCCATGCATGGAACCCGAAAAAGGTCACAGTTCGTGATGCATTTTACCACATTTAACCCAGTGTCACTTGCTATGAACCCAGCTCTCAGGGACAGGAGGTTCAGCCACTTGTCAGTTTCAGTCAGTATCAGGTCCAACATGTTTTCACCAGTGTGTGGACAGGTCACATTGTGCGTAGCAATCGTTGCATGCTGTCAAATTCCTGGAATATTGCTTCCACAACACTCCACCTTACTATACTGATTATTCACACTACCAACTGCACAAACAACCCCCGGCACCTGCCCCCAGTGTGCATTTATACTCAAATATGAACTCCCCACTGTTCTGCCACTTGTCCATATATCCATACCTAAATAGATGAATGGAGAGGAGGAATGTTGAAGGGCATGTCTTACTGAGTTGAACAAAGTCCAAGAGGGTAGCATCTTTCAAAAAAAGAGGTGTGCAAGAACAAGGGGGCACAATTTGAAGATGGGGGGCAGCTCAGAGGTAATGTGAGGAAGTATTTCTTCACAGAGAGGGTTGTGGATGCATGGAACGGCCTTCCGGAGGAGGTTGTGGAGTCAAAAACAGTGGTGGAATTCAAGCATGCATGGGACAGTCATAAGACAATTCTAGGGGTTGGGGGTAGGAAGAAGTAGGCTGCTGGTTAACTAGGATCTGCAGCTTATCCGTTAGGTAGGGAAATGGGCAGACTGGGTGGGCCAAGTGTTCCTTATCTGCCATCAAATTCTATGTTTCTATGTTTCTATGGTACAACTCCGGGACAGCACGGGTCGAAAGGTATGTATTGGATTGGACTTTCCATTTTGGACAGTCATGTGCAGCAACCACGGGAACCCAGAATTCTCCACAAAGGAGAAGGGCAAACGATCAATTGCCAGCATTTCCGCTACAGCAGCATTAAGTTCACATGACACTGTATGATTCAGTGGGTACTTCAGCTTATGTGCAAAAACACTCTGTAACGTGGGTTGACTTAAATGTTTTACATGGGGTGTGATGACAAATGGTTCTGCTCTGCAAATCATAGGTGGTGGATTGTGGACGTGTGATGGAGACAGTTGCATAGGTGATGACAGACCCAGAAATGCAGTTATTTTCCCACATTTACCAATGGGGTTGATCTACCACTTGCACTAGACATACTGCATTCACCACCACCACCACCACCACCAAAACTGCTGCTCTCACCACTGCTGTACAAGATTTCAAAATCATTCGGCTCCTCCACCTGATCATGCCTGTAGTAATCCTCTGCTCTTATTTCATCACTACTGCACACATTTAATTTTCTACTTGATGTTACAGTCATGGAAGGGGATAACATGCTCGTTATGGTTGATGACAAGGTGAATGCCCCACTGTGTTACAGGTATTAGCTACCATCTTGTGCTGGGTCCACAATTCCATGTGCCTGTTCTTAAGATGTGCACGCTGTCCCCCTGTGCCCAGATGGCTTCCCTTTTTACCTTGACTCACATGCACCTGGCAAACCTGGCTGATCGTAACTGACTCATCATTTGCTTCTTGCACAAAAAAATCCCAAACAAGGGATTGTGATGCTCTAGTTTTAACATATCCCTGAAGCTCCTTATTGGACTCTGTTTTTTTAAGCCATGAAGTGGGGGATATGCTACATGATTTTTCAGGCAGGACACACTTGGACTGCAACTGACCACCATGACTACCTATCATTATTACTGGGACATCATCATCAACTGAAACTGGTAAATCACAACTTTTTAAGGGGGTGGGATACAAACAGACCCACACACAGCCACCTTGAATTTCTTTTTCACTAGTTCCCAACAGGGGTCACTGACATAGTCACTATATTCATCAACATCATCCACATCTTCTGCTTGGATGCTGGCATGTGGACTACATGTTGCAACCACAATAACATCATCATTATCAGATTCATCATCATCAGCACCACCATCACCTGAAATGTTTTCACCACACTGTGAATCACTGCATGGCAAATGTGTGACCTGAACTACAGTGGAAGAAATGTCACATTGGGGCCCAGATATTCAAAAGGGTTGCACCATGCGCAACAGGGTTGCGCGTGCGCAACTCCAAAAATGCGCCATTCTGCGATATTCAGAAAGGGCCAGTTGTGCCACCAAAAACATGCTGAGCAACAGCGCAATGGGAAATAAAGGCATGCGCAACGAAGGCGGGTCCATGCATAAAGTGCGCTTGTGCGATCGAACTGCTGCGCCAATGCGCAGGTAGCTCAACGGAAGTTGCTCAGTAGCAGAATTGAGCCAAAATAAAAGGCTCAAAGTGGCGCAAGAACCCTAGCAGGCCGCAAACTGGGGAGAGAGACAGAGAGAGAGAGAGACAGGAGCTGGAAGGGCAGAGAGGACAGTGGGTCCAGGAGGACAGAGAGGCCAGTGGGGGTGCCCAGTGCAGTGGAAGCAGCAGTGGGGGCAGGGGGTAACACAGGAACAGCAGCCGGGGGCAGAAGCCAGGGAGATGGACAGTGCCAGCTTCCACATGGAAGCTGTAATGAGGGGTGAGACACCATGCTGCAGGGGACGTGGCGCGGAGGAGCCCATCGGTATGCCCCAACAGGCGGATATCGATGCCGCATCAGCACGAGCTGTACACAGGCGTCGAGATTGTGGGCGGTACCGCCTGAACAGGGCAATACTGAGACGGCTCTGCAGAGCTGTGCAGTGATGTGATGCAGGCACCCTCACGACGGAGTCACACTCTGTCCGTGGAGACCAAGGTGACAGCCTGCATGTGCCTGCTCACCACGGGCACCTTTCAGAGGCCAACATGGGACACCACAGGCATTACACAGTCGGCCACGTCACGCATCCTCACCCAATTCCTCAGCGCACTGCTGCCTCATGCTGCGGAGTACATCCATTTCCCCAGCACTGTGGCAGAGCGTACAACAAACATGCAGGAGTTCCACAGGGTAGCAGCGTATGCCTGGCGTGCTTAGGGGCCATGACTGCACCCATGTGGCCATTCACACGCCACCTGGCCCTGACGGCCAGGCATATCAGAACCGAAAGGGGTTTTCCAGTGTCAACTGCCAGGTGGTGTGTGATGCCACTGGGCGCATTATCAATGTCTGTGCCACACACCCTGGTGGAGCACATGATGCCTTCATATGGCACCAGTCTGCACTGTGCCATCAATTCGAGAGTGGGGACATCCCCACGGGTCATCTAGTGGGTGAGTACACATGTATGGAATGCAAACTCTGGGCAAGGGTGGGAATGACACAGGTGCCATGGTAGTGGCACACAAGGATATGGGCAAAATGGACCTGACATGACACTGATCTCCACTATCTCCACACAGCTGACTGCGGATACCCACTCCATCCCTGGCTGCTCACACCGTACGGCGCCCCACAACCCCAGCGCAGCTATGCTTCAATGAGGCACATGCCGCAACACGTAACATCATAGAGCGGGTGTTTGGGATGTTCAAGGCACACTTCCGATGCCTGGACACCTCCGGCGGAGCCCTACAGTACAGCCCCCAAAAGGACTGTGGGATATTCCTGGCCTGTTGCATCCTGCACAACATGGCCAAAGACCATGGGATAGCCGTACAGGTCCAAGAGGGGGACAGCGATGGGGACGCCAGTGGCGCCGGTGATGTTAGTGATGAGCAGCCCCCCCTAGGATGGAGGGACCCCCGACTGACCCGGCAGGCCCAGCTGCACTGGGACACCATTGCAGAAGAGCACTATGCCCAACACAGGTAAGTCAAGGGGACATGTGCAGGCAACACTGTCCATGCGCAAACCACAGGCACACAGGGGAACACACCGTGCATGAAGGTCAGGGGAGTTGAAGGTTCCAGGCATACCAACACACCATCAGAGAGGGGTGAGCACTCATATGGACACACACACACACACCAGGCAGCATACATGGGCAGCAGCACAGCACTGCGGAAATGACATTGCCAACACACAGCACCACCAACCACCCCCACCACCTGGACTGTCCACGTATGTGTGTCAGGACCTGGGCACCCTTGCACCTTGGTGTACAGTGCAATGCAGGCATCATCATGCACACGCACCTGTGGACAGCAGTTGGGAGAGTGTGCAGGTGGTCCGTGTGTCAGCTTGGTGAGCAGAGCACCCAGCAGTGCACTGCCCACCATGACACACATTGCACACAGGGCAGCACCAGACAGGGCCTGCACTGGGAGACAGCTCAGTCAGATAGCACTGTCCCACAGCCACCATGGATGCGTGGGCGGCCCCGCCATGGCCCAGCAGCACTGGCAGGCTGAGCAGGGGCCACATCGGGTGGCGCTGGTGCACCACCAGGGGTCCCACTGTGCGAACACTACCTTGCCCGCACAGGGGTCTGCATCCTGCCAAACAAACTTGCACCAGGGGTGCTCGGGATGCCCACAGCAGAACCCGTCATCGACAGGCCTGGTGTCGCATGATGCCGGGAACAGGGAGTGGAGAGCGCACTGTGTGGGGTGTGTGGTACAGGGGCACCTGACAGTGTGGCCAATGCGTCCGCGACAGAGACCACTGCCTGGGTCAGCCTGTCAATGGCAGCGGTCACATCCATCCGCATAAGGACCAGCTCGGCTCGGTCCCAAGCACACTCCCTGCTATGCCGCTCCACGGACACAGACAGTGCCTCCACGGACCTTACAACCCGCCCCTGCAGCTGTACCGAGTCCTGCAGTAGGTGGGTGTGTGCGTCCAATGGGTACTGTGCCCCAATGGCATCGTGACCCCCAGGGTGTGGACGGTCCTGGTGCACAGCACCCCTTGAGGGTGGGCACTGTTCGCCAGGACCAGGTATGGGCGGATCAAAGGTGGTGGACATGTGCCACTGCTTGACACTGTACCCCCAGACCTGGTGTGCACTGCTGCTGCCGCCTCAACTGCTGAGCCCCAGGTCCACCTGTTCCACCTCCTGCTGACAACAGTGCCAGACACCTGCAGCAGCCACCGTGCTGCCCCACCGGTGCTGACAGGCACAGCCTGGGACTGTGCCAGCATGCTGGTACACAGGTGTGAACCAGAAAGGCCCAGGGGCACGTGCTGGCCTGCCATGTGTCCGTCATGGGACACACACCTATCACTGCCCATTGCAGGCCTGCTATCATCAATGGTGCAGGTGCATACCACTGCCATAGGCACAGCATGCTGGCATACCTGCATGCCAGACTGCCAGACTGCTGTGACACAGGCTGTGCACCCCCTGCACCCGTATCACTGACACCGGAGTTGTTGGCCCAGCGTGCATACTGCTGCAGTGCCTGCAGGCTGGTGGCAGAGGTGGATGGTCCCTCCTCCACGTCCAGCAGGTCTGCATCACTGTCTGGACCCACCACCACCACCGTCTCCTGAAGACGAACAGGATCTGTAACAGAAAGAGAGTACATGTGAGTGCATGTGAACAACAGCACCCCCCCAACAACACCACCATGTCATACCGTGCAGTGATGGGCTTCCATCTGTCTGGAATCCTCCACCTGGTACACCCGCAATGGCACTCGGCTGCATGGCCGCAACCAGTGTCTCCTCTGTAGGGGTCAGCTGCAACACCACTGGTGGACCCCCACCAGTGCCAGTACATGCCGCCCTGAAGGCTGCCACCTTCTCCTTCAGCCTCCTGCGGTCAGTCCCCATCTTCTTCTTGCATTCCTGCACGGAGCGCTGGTGGCTTCCGTGCAGGTTGATGGCCCGAGCTACCCCCTCCCATGCAGCTGCACGTTCCTGAGGGGTGCCCCTCCGTCCACTCACTAGTGGCTCATCCTCCAGGTAGGCCTGGAAGAGGGCCTCCGCTCTCTGCCGTGGTGAAGTTCGGCCTCCTCCTCGCCCCGTCCACACCCTCAGCTTGGCTCTGGTCAGTCATGGTGATCTGTATGGGTGGAAGTGGACACCTGTCACTGTGCAGTCGACAGCATTTCCCCATGAGCATAGCTGCCGGCCCAGGGGCGGAAGCCCCCACGTTTCCACTCGCTGGCAGATACTGATCGAAAGGGTGCCTTTGTCCCTTTCTAAGTGCCCTTTTCATGCTCAGCCCTCAGCCTTTATCATCCTCCACCCATGAGCATTGTCCTGAGCATCACACAGCATGTAACTCATCTCTCACCTGGTAACCAAATCTGGCCAGCACAACCCACTGTCGCATTTTATAGCGCAACACATGCAAATGAGGTGTGGCGCAACTTTAATGACATGCTAATCGCGCCACTGCGCCTTTGAATGGCTGATCGCATGATTTGCATATGTCGGCTGAATATCGCGTATTTGCGCTTTGCGCAATACGGAAGGTCCGGCTGAGCCAATGGCGCAGGTTTGTGGCTGTGTGCCACACTGCATTGCGCATGCCCAGACAGCTTACGCATGCGTCTATCGTGCTGCAGACCTGCTGAGCGCGATAGGCGATTCAGACCATGGCCACCATTGTGCCAGTGGCACTACAGCACTGGGCACTATATGGTGCTGTGGCACTACTGCGCGATAGTCCACTGTGGCACTGGTGCTCAGCTTGGCAGTCACGAAGGATGCCTATACTTCCTATGGTGCTGTGCGGAGCCTTGCATCATTGCCATGACCTTGTGTATGCCCTCTGACCCCTGGCGCTGTTGGCATGCCATGTGTACGTCCCTATGCGCTGTCTGGTGACAGCGCCACATATAAAAATGTGTGGCGCTGTTCGAACAGCACGATTGGAGCCTGTGATGGTCTTTTGCGCAACAAATCCACGTGGGGTTACGGCGCAGCGGGGCACCATATTGCCTGCTGTAAAGTTGGTGCCAAGGCTAGGAGGAGGGCAGTGTCCTGGAGCCAGCTTGAAGTGGCCAACCTGGTGGCCCTGGTGGAGCCCCACTGTGAGGCACTGTATGGTGAGTTCCCCCTCACCATGCCTAGGACCCACGTGTGGCAGCAAGTGGCCACTGACCTGGTGGAGGTCACTGGCGGGGCGGTCTGCTGAGCAGTGCCGGCACCGGTACAGTGACCTCCGCCGGAGGAAGCCAGAACTCTTGACGCGGCTGCGTTCACGTGCCAGGTTGGGCGTGGTGCCTAGGCCAGGTGAGTGTACCATCTATGCACCTATGTTCTCTGTAGGGGTGTGTGTGTGTGCTTGGGTGGCTGTGCATAGGTGCCGGCTCGGACACGGTGGGCTGTGTCAGTGTGTGCAGCTGTGCGATGGATGGTTATGGCTGTGTGGGCAGGCACTCTCACCGGGGCAGGGGGCACTCTGCTTTTGAGTCACACTGATGTTTGTCTCAACATATGTCTCCCACAGGCCGGATTGTGAGGACACAGGGCCAGGGTGACGTGGGCCGTGCCAGGGCCCCGGTGCCGGGGGGTGTTGTGCCCCAACAGCAGCGTCAGACCCAGCTGCTGGAGGAGTGTGAGTATCATTACTTCATGGATGCTATTGCATGCTGGGGGGGCAAGACCACCAGCCATGCGGGACACAACCAAAGGGAGGTCATAATTCCACTATACAAAACACTAGTGAGTCCCCACACTGGAGTACAGTGTACAGTTCGGAGACCATACCCTCGTGTATGGACATGGACTGGGTGGAGAGGGTTCAGAGGAGGCGACATGGATGGTGCATTAATGCATCACAAGTCCTATGCAGACAGGTTGACGGAACTGAACATGTACTCCCTGGAGGGGGAGGGGGGTGATAAGGACATACAAGTATCTTACAGGGGGAACAGAGTGCAGGAAAACAGTATTTTAAGCGTAAAGGATGTTCCAGGACTAGAGGGCATGGATGAAGTTGGAGGGGACGATTCAGAGGAAACATGAGAAAGTATTTCTTCACAGAACGGGTGGTGGACAAGTGGAACACCCTGCCAGAGGAAGTGGTGGGGGCTGACTTGGTCACGGGATTTATGAATGCATGGGTTAGCCATAAAGGAATTCTGGAGGTCAGGGGTAAGGGCAACAGACTTATAGGACAACAGAGTGAACTTACAAGGTCAAATGGACAGACTGTTGTCCCATAGGCCCTTATCTGCCGACACTGTCTATGTATCCATGTATGTAGGCATGACACAGGTGACCTGCATCACAGTGCAGTATCACGGCATGTCTGTGTGCGCCACTGGTGGTCCAGGCATGCACTGGGCACATAGCTGTGTAACTGGCATCGCACCACGTTGCCACATCACTTGCCAGCCTAGTTTGTACTGTGATTGGCGTGGCGGTGTGTGTGGGCGGTGGTGCGCATAGCTGGTGCCGCCTGTTTGTGATGGCCATGTGCATGTTCACTGTGGGTGGGTGCATGCCATCACAGGTCTTGGACATTGGGCTATATGGCTTGCAGGTTGGGTGGTGTTCAGGGTTGTGGTCAGTCACAGCCAGTGACTGTGTTCCCATTTTCCTAGGCCTCGAGGTTCTAAGGAGGATGCAGCGGGATGTCCGTCGCCTCACAGAGGTCAGCGTGGCAAGCCACAGGATCCGCGAGCGACACGGAGGCATGGACGCCATCAGGGGCAGACTGGAATGGGCGCCAGCAGGGGAGGACCAGGAGCTGCTGGGCAGAGCTCTCATTACCCTTCCCACTTCTTCCATCCCTACCACCCTGCCTCCTCTCCAAGTTTTTAATCCCTCCTCTTGAACACCCCTTCCTTGTACCCGCCCCTTGTAAATAGTTTTTATTGTTCTTGTTGCACTATGTTTAATATACATTTCTATTTTGATATATGAATACTGTGTTGGTCTCTGATTTGCAGCTGGCTATGGGTGCTCAGTTGCAGGTGTGTACATGCCATCTGGGCTGGTATGGTCCTGGGTATGTGTGTGTGTGTGCATGTGTGTGCATGGGAGGTATCTCCAGCATGGCAGTGACTTTCGGTTGGTCTTGCCATCTGCTGCCACCCACTGCTGGGTGACAGGGTGTGTCTGGCTTGCAGGCTTCTGTGTTGCATGGGGCTGACGTGTGCTGGGGGTCTTCATGGTTTCCTGCAGTGCCAGTCACTGCACATGGGTGGTGTCTTGGGGTCACAGTGCAGGGTCTCGCTGTGCATCACAGGGGCTGATGTGCACTGTGGTTGTCAGCCCCTGTGTGTGGCACTCTCCGCCTGCCAGTGGTTGTGCTGGGGTGTCAGGGCTCTGCTATGCTTTGTTGGCTTGTCCCCATGGGCACGTGGATCATCTGTCCCACCCCCAGTGATGCTGTGCTTGGGGTGTGCCGGTGTGGTGTGGGTTCTGCAGTGTGTTCCTCTGCCCATGTGTGGCATGGCTGGCGGTGGGCCCCAGCCTGCCTCCCTGGATGTGCAGTTCCATTGCTCTTGGGAGGCTGTGCTTGCGCTATGGCAGCTCTGGAATGCTCAGCTGAGCTTCCATGGTTGCGCCATAGCGCAACATTTTGGCTCAGCTTCTCCTTCCTGGTTGCGCGATGGCGCAGTATGTGCGATATTCAGACGTTGGTTGCTTGCGCAATTTGCTCTGCTCCATGTTTGAATATCGCACCTGTTGCGTGTTTGCGCAACTGGTTTGCGCTTGCTCCTGCTGTTGTGCCAGTTTTGAGCGCAGTTTGAATATCCAGGCCTGTGTGCTAACATTTACATGATGATCAGAATCCTTGTGTTCAGTTACTGGGATGTTACTGGGGAGTATGACATCATCTACACTGTCACTCACTGGTACTGCTTCAAACTCCACTATATTTTTGGACACAGTAAACTGGTCAGAAGTAGAACTTGAGGCAGCAATACTCATACTACCACCACCAGCAACTGTACTAACACCACCAGCTGGGACAACATCATCTCCTCCAACTATGAGTGAAGCTACTGATTGCACTGTAAAAAACATTGAAGGAGAAATACCTTTCCTCACATCAAAAAACTGCCACAAAACTTCTGAAGAAGGACCTGGTTGGTTGGAAAGCTAAAGCACTTTGTTCTTTTCTGTAACATCCATGTTGGTCCAATAAAAGGTATCAAATCATTTGTTTCTGGCTCTGTTTTTAAAAGGACCAATACGGCACCTACAACATTTTTTTCCTCACATCAGCAATGCACTTCTGTGACTGCGTACTACCACGCCCACAATCTGACCTCTGGCAGCAGTGCCATGGTGAGAAACAGCTTTGCTTGCACATCTTTTTGTGGACATTTTGGGGGATGAAAAAGAATATTCTAAACAAATTTAAATTTTCAGAATGTTCACTCTGGGTGGGGCCGGGGGATGCTGGATGTGAAGCTAAAAAACAACTGTGGCTTCAACAAGAGATACAGATGCAAAGTCACAACAAATTCAACAACACCTCAACTAACCAGTGGTGTTCTCAAGCCACAAACAATCCAACCTGGAAAACAATACCTTTAGCTGGTGGGGGGGCACTGACTGCAGATTACAGCAGTGCAAAACCAAGAAAAGATACCACAATGGCAGTACAAAATCATGCAGGTGCAGTGGATATCAAGTTCACACTGCTGCACCTGCAATTACACTGTGGCAGAATAAAAGGTGTATTATTTGATGTCACGCACACACACACACACACACACATACACACAATTTGTCTACAAGTAATATGTAGCAAATTGAAAACTTCAGTAATATACAATGTATTTTAAACAACCTGAAATTATGCACTGCAGCACCAGGTCCACGACACACACAATCAGCAAAAAAATGTCAACAATTATTGAAAATATTACTATGTGTACATTAACACAGTCAGTTATACAAGAAAAATATTACCAAAAAACAAAGAATTCCCTACTTTTTCAACTTAAGTCTACATACACCACAGCTATGCCCTCCTCCAAAGCTCACTTCCATTGTCTGTCAATACACAGACTGAATGTTTGCATTAACTTTCAAAATCCACACACAAACAATAAACGCTTGATGATATGAGCACAGGAGGGTTTCCTAGTCAGTGAACTAAAGGTTCAGCAAAAAAAAAAAAAAGACTCAAAAAGGCTTTTTTAACAGCTTTTAGAAGGTTTGAATCACAGAGAGCTCTCAGACAAGATTGTCTCTAACAGCTTCCTACACACACTACCCCAATCTGAGGTTGTGCAGAGCAATCTAGAGCCCATGTAACCTGAAATCCCATGAATCACTGCAACATTTGCCTTTGGTGCTTAAAAACAAGGGGAAGTGAGGTGAAATACATTGTTTTCAATGTACTTCACCTTAAAATTTGTGGAGTAGTGGTTTGGGGAAGGCGGAGTAATGCAAATTCATTGTTTTCAATGGACTTCGCGTTACATATCATGACGTGAAGTACACCACTTTGTGCTGCGGAGCACTTTATGAATCCATCTTCACTCTGAGAATTGGTCCACTGAGTTAATTGAGGCCACTTCACCCACCATTATCACTGTGTTAATGCTCCACACCACCTGAAATAGTGCACTTGTAGTGCTAAAAGCCAGCAGTGGGATGTAAATAAAAACACAAAGTGCCTCCAACACTTCGACAGCATCTGTACCAATCCACATTTCATGTCTGTGGATGCAATGGCAATAGCTACAGCAGTGGATTTCACACACACTGTAACGGTGTCAAAACCCACTCTATATATAAATGCACTCCTGAAGAGCAGCAGCTCCCCAGCTATGGCTGGGGGCACAAGGTTTCTGGAGGGCCATGGCTGAGGGAAAGCCAGCCAGGCTTGGATGTGGTGACAGGGCTCCAGGTCTGTTATATCGGACTGGTGAACTCATGGGTCTTGGCCTCCATAGGCCCTTCTAGCAACAGCAAGACAGATGCAGCTCAGCAAAAAAGCAGAGATAGCATGGAGACTCCCAGAGGAGAGGTGTGGGGTTTGTAGGAAAAAGATTTGAGCCCTTCAATGTACATCCAAGAGTGCTTTTGTGGCCCCCTGCACTACAAATGATAAAGTATGGGGAAAAACCCAAGCTTAACTGCTAGTGAGGTAACAAACAAAGAGTAACTGCAAAGTAAGGAAAAAACAAAACTGTATTTTAGATCCAAGCGGGTAAAGAATAGCTTACTGACGGAATGTCTGAAAAATAGAACCTAGTTTGAATGCAAAGCTGAGACAGAGCTTATTGAAGCTGTGGAAAACCTTAGTAATATGGATGAATGCATCTGAAATGTAAGATCCCTACAAAGGGTATAAAATGTAAATGAGAACTATAAGTATAGTCACATATTATGAAAGGAGGGCCTTTTGGAAAGAGAGAGAGAGAGAGAGAGAGAGAGAGAGAGAGAGAGAGAGAGAGAGAGAATATGGATTAGCCATACATAAAACCTTTGGGACACACAGCATAACCTTTGAGTATTGCATGTTGTGTGCTTCAAAATTAGAAGATTGCTGTACAGTTTTATATGACCTAGAGAGACTAGAATAGATCAGGTATGATCCCAGGTGCAAGGAATGATTTTCAATGGGAATGTACATCTGTCAGTGGAGGAGTCATGGAGAAATCCTCCACCAAAATGATCAAGTCACTCTGGTTTTTGGTTACAAATATGTGCCAAGTGCTGCTAACCATGACTGTATCTGTTGCCCAGAAGGTCACATAAAACTCATCCATCAGACTAGCCAGTGACTGAAGGTTAATTACATGTCAAAGATCTTGTCAGGAATGTAAATATTTCAACATCTTGCCTCTGAGAAGCGTAACCTGAACAGCAAAGTGCTGTGAAATGACTGTTATCATCTTCAGAAGGGAATTGTCTAGCTGCAGCACAAAGTAAATGCCTCCCAAGTGTGTCTGAATGTTGAGGAAGGTCCTTGCTGCTTGTCAGATGATGCCTTAAAGTACAGTGAGTTTTGTTTATGGTGTTAATCTATCTGTGGGACTCTTTTCAGGGCATCACCCCCCCCCCAGATGAACTGTGGCGCCCAAGCACTGTCACTCAATGTCTTCCCCAGTCCCTCCAGGGCCCCACTAATTGTCATCTTTGTCTGCATTCCCCTTGGGATCAGAAACCCACCTTTCAGTCACTTATTGACTACCTCTCCCATCCCCCCACTAAAACTGAATAAATAATTCTGGGGGATTTCAACATTAACTGGCTTTCCCAATCGGTCTCCCAATACAAAGATCCAATAGCAGCCCTTGACATTGTCCAACTTGTTACCTGCCCTACCCACCTCAATCCCCACAATGGTACTGCCACTGTACTTGATCTCGTTATGTCCAACCACCCCCACAAAATCACCAACATTGCTGTCCTCCCTAATGCCCTAAGTGATAACTCCCCAGTTCTCTGCATTTGATCTTGCTTGGTAAAGAAGCCCCCACCCAAGACTGTCCTCACCAGATTGCTCAAACCCAGTAAGCTTGGCCAACTGAAAGCCCATTTAGCCCAGTGGGACTGGTCCCCCCTGTATCTTACTCGTGACCTGGATGCAGCCCTTAATTACTTCATCTGCTCTTTTAATGCAGCCTGTGACTGATTTGCCCCCTTCTCTAAACATATTCTAAAAGGCCATAATACCCCCTGGATCTCTCAGGTCCTTCTTGATCAGATGTGCCTAAGAGGCAACCTTTGGAAGAAAGCCACAGACTCTGGTAAACCTGTGGATAGACAGCTGTACCGGGCAGCTCATAATAGTTGCACCTGGGCCATCCGAAAAGCTAAAGCGGAGCACTTCAAAACCAACCTCACCTCTTCCTGGGGCTCTGGTCGCAAGTTCTGGGAGAACAATAAATTCCTCAATGGGAAACCACCTCCCCTCTACCTACCCGATTTTATGTTAATGGCTCCATCTCTAACAATGTACAGCGTGTCACTGGCACCCTAAATACCACCTTCTTTGACCTTAGCACAGTTCTTCCTCCTGATTTCTTTAATCCTGTTACCCTTCCCCCCATAAACCTCTTCACCCTCCTTTTTGCTTCCGTCCCCTAACCCCCCCCAGAGGTCAAACCCTACCTCCTTAAAGCCCTGAGTGGTGTTCATCATAGTAGTGATACCCTTGATCTATGCCTCCTGCATCTGGTTTTGGATGAGGTTCTCTCCCCCTTCACCAGCCTTTTAAACTGCTTTCTCTGCCTCAGTAAATTCCCTTCCCTATCGAAAACAGCCATCATTACCCCAATCCACAAAAGTGGTGACCATTTCTCCCCTGGCAATTTCTGCCCAATTTCCATCCTTCCCCCTCTCCAAGGCCCTAGAACGCATTGTCTCAGAC
The DNA here is from genome assembly GCA_016271365.2 of Neoceratodus forsteri. Classification (NCBI taxonomy): domain Eukaryota; kingdom Metazoa; phylum Chordata; order Ceratodontiformes; family Ceratodontidae; genus Neoceratodus; species Neoceratodus forsteri. Next base: position 1,569,450,450 of record CM057450.1, on the reverse strand, counting down.
CAACTTACTGAATACCTCTCTAGCTATAACCTTCTCTCCAATGAACAGCATGGTTTCTGACAGGGCCGCCGCACTTCCACCACCCTTGTGGAGTTCTCTAGTTACATCCACTCTGCCCTTGACAGCAGCAGACTGGCTGGTGCTGTCTTCCTTGATTTGTCTAAGGCCTTTGACATTGTCAATCACACCCTTCTCATCTCCTCTCTCTCCCAACCTGGCCTCTCCCAGGAAACCACAGTTTGGTTCTCCAACAATCTGTCAAACCGCTCTCAGCAGGTCGCAATTTGCAACGCCCTCTGCAAACCCCTCCTTGTCCACATGGGTGTCCCATGAGGGTCTATCATAGGGCCCCTTCTGTTTAGCCTTTACCTTAATGCCCTACCAAAAGCCTGCTCTGAAAATATCATTTCTTATGCCAGTGACACTGTTCTCTACTCATCCCACACTAACCCTGCCTCCCTCGTACTTTCCCTCCAGAATTCCTTTAATGAAGCTGAGTCCTGATTCATCAAGCTCAAACTTGTTCTGAACCAAAAAAAGACCAAGGTTATGATCCTTTCCCACCACCAGAACAGACTCAAAGACTCCCCACTCCACATCCAAACATCCCTCTCCTTCCCTCTCGAACAAGTGAATATCTTTAAATACCTGGGTGTCACCTTGGATTGTGCTCTCACCTATCATGACCACATTCACCTCCTCTGCACCTCCGTCAACTCATGTCTTGGCCTTCTTTATCGACACAGGAGCTGTCCCCCCCCCCACAAAGCCCTCCAACTCATGATTTCATCCTCAGTATTGTCCCTCATTGATTATGGCATCCTGATATATGTGACTGCTGACAACACTGCTCTTCACAGAGTCAGAGTCTCTTTAAATAAAGCCTGTCACCTAGCCATAGGTTTTCCAAATACTACCCACACCTGCATGCTCTATAGCTAATCTAATTGACTAAACTTTGATGACAGACTAGAATACCACACCTACCTTCTCACCAGGAAGATATCTGTTGGTCTTAGTGCCCCCAGCCTCTCCCCTCTCTTACAACAAGCTCCCACCACAGTGGCCACTCATAGCTCACACAAGCCTACCCTACTAGTCCATCACCTCAGAACATCCCTGGGTCAACACTCTTTTTCCTATAGAGCCCCCTCCTGGCTCAATTGCCTTCCCCCATCTATCACCCTGGAACCCAAACTTGGTCACTTCAAATCCCTGCTCCATGACCACCTCCTCTCTTCTTGCTCCTGCAACTGCCCCAAGCTACCCCTGCCCCCCCACCAACAACGGACTCCTGTACAGCATTAAATTACAATCTACAGCTGTACCATGCTTTGCTATGTGCTTCTTCCTTTGTCGGTAATGCAGACTTAGCTCTTATTTATTTGCCAGTGCAATATAAACTAACATAGATGATGTTGCCAGTTTACTGTTGTACTATCTCATTATTTTATATACTGTTGTATTTCCTCTACATATTGTCTGTAAAGTTTTGTTCTTCTCTGATGTGGAGCCTTTGTAAAGGAGTCTCTGTCTCAAAGGATTGTAATTCCTATACTGTTCAACAAATAAATAAATAAATAAATGTCCATAGTTGCTCTCTGGTCACACCAGCCAGTGATGGCTCTAAAAGCCAAAACAAATTAGCCACTTGGCTACTTTCTATGTCATTTTTATCCATCACTTCTTATGTTTTTACCATAAAGTCAATTTTAGGACTTCAGTGGGCATAGCCCTGCAGACCTCTTGCTATCAAAAAAGCAGTCAGTGCATTCCTTCTGCCTGAACAACATGTTGGAGTTGCAACATAGTCACCTTCACATCCGTGAAGCACTCCACTCGTTGTCTGCAATGGCAGTCGCACTGCACTATCTTTTACTCTGTCAGTGGTCATGGCAGAACACAGCACACTTGGCCATGTCCAAGATGGTGGACAAGCAGTATTGCTCATGTGCAACTGCTAGCACATGCATAGTAGAGAACAGTGGCCATCTTGGACATAGCAGAGTGTGCCATGTTCCTCCATGACCACCGATTTTTTTTTTACTTATAGCTATCCCCCTCACCCAACCCTCCTTCTCAGCAACTCCCCAGAAACAAAACAATGACACAGGGGGTGCCCAATCCCCCAGTGTTGGAATTGTGTTCCACCATGACCTGTACTTTTAACATTTTCACAGTGCAGTTGTACACAAGTCAGCTGCAGAATTCATGAACTTCTTCTTGTTTAACCAGATAGTTCATAAAGAAACCCATGCTAACAAAAATAACTTTTTAGCTTCACAGTCATACTGTAAAGAGGCTTCGCAGAGCAGGTTGTTTAACACCCTCCACACACATATACAGTGATGTGCTTAATAGCATTGCACAAGCTCCTTTGCACTGCTTGTTTAATCTATCTATGGTGATGTGTTGGGGTTACACATGCTCCTTAGAGCCAGTTCTTAAATCCCCTGCAGCAATGTGCATGTGTGTGTGTGTGTGTGTGTGTGTGTGTGTGTATGTATTTTTTCCTCCCCCAACCCGACCTTCTCTCTCAGCACCCACCACCCCCTGAAACATAACAGTGACACTGGGGGTGTCCAATCCCCTAGTGTCATGATCAGGAATCCTCCATCATGAATTTTTGTTTTTCACCTGTAAAAAGAAAACACTCCATCCATGTCTTTTGTGACCGTTCCTGACCCACACCCAACCCTCCAACTCAGCATCCACCACCGTGCACCCTCCAAGCCTTTACTTACCCATCAGGGGTCCAATGACATAATCCTTTCTGGACCACAGACACATCTTCACTCTTCAAAGCTGGACTGTGAACTGAAGAACAGGTGCACTGTTCATTGTATTTCAGTGGGGTTTTGAACTTATTAACATAACTTGGGCATTTTTTGCATGTTTTTGTCCCATATTTTTAAAGTGCATTTTTTGGGACCCCTTCTCATGAGCAATTGCACTGACATTAGGCAAATCTGTCCCAAAAGGTGATTTCACAGCCCCTGTACAAAATGGCTCTACAACACTGGCTTGACAAATATTTTGTCGACCAACATTACAGTGACAGATTTATGTTAACCACAATTGTGGTCGGCATAAATCCATCTGGCAACACTGCGTTTTCTTCAGGGGACTTTGCCGCAAAACCCCCATACTTAAGATAATCAACTCTGAGTTGGAATTGATTCAAGAGGGGGGTGCAAGACCCTAAGAAAGCAGTGCCATGGTCCTGAGGTGACAGTACAGTGACCCGTCACTCTGTCACTGTACTGTCATTCGTGGTAGAGGTGTTGATGTTGGATCAGCATATGGTGCAAAATCTCCTTTCAGGCTGGAGTTAAACATTTTCTCTGCCCTTGTTCATGAGGTGGGGTCCTAAAAAGGCTATGTTGAAATTTTGGTGTAAATATATTAAAAAAACAATAAAGTTATGAGCCTATGTTGAATTTTGAAAATGCAGGCTGGTAACTTTGGTAATTTTCAATATTTTTACCCCAAATTTATGACAGAACCATATCTTTATAGCACCTCATGAATGTGACAGCTGTCATTTTTCAAATACTGGCCAAAATGTTTTGAACACCCCAAAAGGGGTTTTCACTGCCACTTTGTGAAATCACCTTTTGCGTAGCAGTTAAAAATTTTCTCTGCACTTGTTCATGAGGTGAGGTAACAAGAAGACTATGTTCCAAATTTGGTGTAAAAGTATTAAAAAAAACAATATTGTTATGAGCCTACAGTGAATTTTGTGAACATAGGCTCATAACTTTGGTCATTTTCAATATTGTTACCCCAAATGTACAACATCACCATTTATTTACATCATGTCATGAATGTGAAAGCTGTCACTTTTCAATTTCTGCCCAAAATGTGTTTTTGCATCCTGAAAGTTGGTCTTGTAGTCCTTGTGTAAAATCACCTTTAGGCCAGGAGATGAACATTTTTTCTGACCTTCTTCAGGAGGCAGGGTCATAACAAGCTATGTTTTGACAATTTTGTGTAAAAATATTAAAAAATAAATTTTCAATATTTTACCCCTAGTTCATCGGCTGCAGCTCTATTGGTTCTAGCCAGAGTTTGTTGATTTAGTATTCAAAAACATACAGCATTTAAATGCATTAATTAAAGCCTCAAAATTTCCATTCCTTTTCAAAAAGAAATGAAAACTAACAAAGTAACCAATAACATGTAATATTATTTTATAATACTTTTGACAATAATTTAGTTTCTATTAACAATTTTTAAACAACTTTCACTAAAATATTTTAACTAATTCACAAATTGTTAAACATTATAAGGAAAATATGATCCACTGTATTCATTATACGAAATAAGAATATAGGCAGAAAGGAAAGAATAGAGAGGAAAGAAGTGGAACAGGGAATTACAAGAATTTAGGCATTATCCTATTAGTAGAGTAGTAAAGTAAGTTGACCCGAGTGAGTAGGCCATTCACAAAATAGTGTACACTTCAACTTATCTGTTAGATATACAGTGTGTCACTGCTTTCTCCTCCACCGCCCCCTGCTTTTCAAAGCCATTATTTTCTCCCTCATTCAATGAGCTATTTTCTCTACTCTTAAAAATGTCCTTAAGTTCCTTTCTCCATTCTTTCGGGGGTGGGAGGTGGACTTGTCAATCCATTTCTTTATTATCACATTTTTAGCCATTATTAACAGTAAAGCTATAGTACCTTTATCTTTCCTTTTTAAGAGTGTTTGCTGATTATAATAGCTTATTATGCAAAACTTGAAGTTGTTACTTTCTTGGATATGAGGCAGTCCACTAAGAAGTTTCTTAAACTGGGACTATAATTTAACAATTAATGGGCAGTCCCACAGTCTCTGCTTTAGATTAGTGTTCTTGCTTCTATATGTTTGCTACTGATAGCTTAATTGTGTTTGGACCATTTATTTTTTTCTATATGGATAATAGCATGGAAAAGGTTGTGAATGAGTTTGTTCTGCAGTATTCTATGATTAAAGAAAATATTTTGTGTGGTAAATTCCATATTTCATCCCATGGTCAACCTGAAGTATCTGCATTAAATGTTTTTGGCCAGTAGTTTAATATTTCTAAAGCTTCACCTCTAGTTTTACATAAGAAGAGTGCATAAATGCTGAAATTGTGGACTTTGTACTGGATATCAATAGGACATTTCTGGTATCAATATTGGTTGTAAACAGTTCCTCATTTCTATTTTACAGTCTAGTAACTGCTTACTTTATTATTTGCTATTTGTTTTATCTGTTGTGTTCAGGTCCAATTAGATTGCAAGGAGTCCTAGTCTGCTCATTTTCCTGCCATACATAGGTCCAAAATCCTTCAAATTCCTACTGCCTCTGATTCTTCATCATGTATTGTTTTTTCCTTCAGATTTAATATTTGGGTTTAAAAATTGGTTACCCCAAACTGGTTATTGTGGAGATTTGTATAAAGTGAGTCCTAATATAGCTGGGGCTTGATTTACTTTTTTTACAGAGTCGAGCATTATCTTATTTTTAGTATGATTTTTGGCAATTATATTTAGAAAAATCATAGATTAGGGGTTTACCTTATCCCATATAGCAACCTTTGTTTCTGTGCTGATCCACTAAGGAATATATGGAGCATGGCAGGTTCTTGCAAGCGACTTATTGCATTGTGAATCTCTGTATGACAAATAATATATGTAATGCAAGGCAATTTTATTTGTATGGCACCCATTCCCAGGGGCTATTGCTAGTCACATAAACAAAAAGACAGAGTAGAACACAATGCCAGTAAAAATAATTCAGTAATAACATTCAACAGCAACACAAGGTCCAAAACTCAATGCAAACAGGTGTGTTCTCAATTGCAATTTGAATGTGGCCAGGCACAAAGCACCTCTTCCCTTTAGTGGAAATGCATTCCAGAGAATTGGGGCAGTCACTCTGAATGCCCTATAACCCAAAGGCTTAAAACGGGCTTGTGGAACAGATATGAGGCCTGTATTTACTGATGGAAGGGATTAACTGATCAACCACGAAAATGGGTCTGTGGCCCATGGACTTACCAGTATACTGTAAATAAATAAAACAAATAAACAAATTAAGTAGTATAAGGCCTCTTCTTTCTTTTGATCAAGTTAATTTATAATGCGCTTGTCATGGTTTTTTGAAGGCCGAGATACATTTATTTATTAAGTTTTGCACTGCAAGCAACCATGCCATAGGGATACAATTGGGGATCATCATTAAATAGCATATGATTTTTTTTATAGTGCTGTCATCTTATTCAAATCAGTACTACCCCATAAATTTAAAGGTAGCATATTCCTGTTCTCTATGTCCTTGTTCACTGAATTCTTTAGAATTTTAAGATTTTCTTTGGCAAAACAGGTGTACGATTTCTGTGTTGGAGTCTTAGGTAATGTATACTATCTTTGGCCCATGTCAGTCCTGTCTTTATTGCTCACTTTTCATATTCAGGTTAATGATAGTATTTGTGATTTGTCATTTGCTATCTTAATAACCATAAATCTTTCCAAATGTACGTAAGATGCTCATATTTCTCAGTATGGAAGTATGAGGGTTAGATATTGATAGTAGTAGGTCATCAGCATAAGCCAAACAATCATATTTTCCCTCTTTTACATCTATCACTATAACTTCCTGATCTATTGGTAGTTTTATTTTATTAAAGGTTAAAGGAATACAATAAAATGTCTTGGCAAATGAGGTAATTCTTGTTTAGTTACTCTGTAAATGTTAAAAGTAGGGAAGATTTTCCATTCATCAGGACTGCCACCTTAACATAGAAACATTACTGAAACCTTGGATTGGGAATATAATAGTTTAACCCATTTAATAAAGTTTCTTGGTAATTCATATAGCTGTAATGTATAAAAAAATAAGTCCAGTCAATCCAACTGAATATCATTTCTGCATCTAGAGAAATTAAGGGTACTGGGGTATTGGCTATTTCTGTTATTTTAATTAGATGTAATATTTTCCTAACATTATCTGCTGCATGTCCTTCCTTAGGTAAACCAGTTAGCTGAGAACCAATTACAGTAGATAAGAAAGGACCTCATTTAGTCTGTTTGAAAGTATTTTAGCTAATATTTTAGTGTCTGAATGTATTAAATGTATTGGCCTAAAACTTTTGCATAATTCTGGGTCTTTACTCATTTTTGTAAAACTGTTATCAAACCCTTACCTAATCTCAGAGCAAATATTTCCATTTCCTAAGCTTTGTTTAAGGTTTTTTGTAAATTTTCTTCAGAACATTTGCTATAAAAGTTGATAGGAATGCCTTCTAGACCTGGTGATTTATTTTTACTCAAGGACAGTATAATAGCATTTTTAACCTCCATTTCATCAATTGGACTAAGACCTTTTTATGTTCTTCTTTAACTTTTGGAAAAATGTGCTTATATAAATTTATAAGGGATTCCTTTGTGGCTTGTGGGTTTGACTTTTCCTCAATCTGCCAGAGCCACGGGGGCTGGATTTTCAAATGCCTTCAAATGCCACAAGCCGCAGGTGCACTGACTATATGGTGTATGGAGCTTACTCATGCTCCTGGCTGGCAACCAGAATTCTCTGTCCTGTGCACCAATTGTTGTAAGTTAGACCAGCTTTTTCTGGGGCTAGGTAGCAGCAATCCTGGGTACCCTTTTTATGGTATCGCACCAACTATTTGGTGTAAGCTGTCATAAATCAGGTAAAGTTTTGCAGCTGTGCCCAACCTACTAAAACTGGTACAGTTGTCGCAAAAGTGTTTGGTGCAGCTGCACTGAAAAAAGGGTTTGACACAAGGCTTGACATAAGCCCTGTGTCAACCTTGGAAAATCAGGCCCATGGTCTTAAACACACATAGACACTAATATAGACATTAGCTCATGATCAGAGATTAAAATGGAAGGTACTGCATTTTGGCTTCATGCAGCAATGGAATAGATGTTTTGGTAATGAAAATGTGGTCCATGCAGAATCCCATTTTGTGCACAGTAGACCAAAAGGCATACTTATTCACACTGTTATTTAGTTATTTCAATGCATCTACTAAATCCATTCATTATAAAGTAGTATAAATATAAGCTAGTAACCGTCTTTGATGTTAAGGTTTTCTTTTACTTGGAAGGAGGTGTCTTTACTTATGAAAATACTAACACCTGCATTTGTTACTTTCACCTGCCTAGAATACTTGGCCTACCCATTTTTCTCTCATACGCTCAAAATCCTGACTTTCTAAATGTGTTTTATATAAAAATACTATACATAAGCTTAGATTTTTAAGATGATGTAAGAGTTTATGGGCCCAATATTCAGACAGGTGCAAAGCATTGTGCAAATGTTTGTGCTGCATTTTGCTATTGCCCAAGGTCCCAGGATGTTATATTCAGTCAGGTGTTGCCTACTGAATATAGGACCATGTCAGTGCAGTGCTACGTCAGGTAGCAACACCCCAACGTGGCTTCTGAAATTGGGCTCTTGAGTTGATAACTCCTGACAACTATTAAACAGTTTTTAAAAGTACCCATGCAAATGAGCCCATTGTCCATGCAAGGTGCTAAGGGGCCATTTGTATGCCAATTATGGACTCATTTGCATGGGTTGTGGTGGCAAATAGCATGGCACCACCCCCTTCCATCTTTGATAGCTGAGCTATCCCTGGTGCTGGTGGTCCCCCGATCCCCAGCCCCATAGCAAAAATACAATTCCCTGTTGCCAGTAGTCCCTCCTTCCAGTCCCAGCCCCTTAAGAATACATTAAATCCATGGTTCTTGTGGTCCCCTCCCTCCTGCTGATCCCAACTCCATAAAAACAAATAAAATCCCTAGTTATAATGGTCCCCTCCCTGCCTCTGATACCATCCCTGTAAGAATAAATAAAATCCCTTGTGCTACTGGTCCCCTACCTCCCTCCAATCCCAGCCCCAAAGTAAAATTCTGTAACCTTGGTGGCAGTGGTTCCCCACAATTGCCTGCCCAGAAGTAAAAAAAAACCCTCCCTTGTGTGCAATGTCCTACCCCACCCCTGCAGCATCAGGCACTCCTCCCCACTGACCTGATCAGTATCCAGGGAGCTGCAGGGATATATGGTGACCAGCCTAGCCATCCTCACACCTCCTTGGCTGGTAGTTATATTCCCAGGCAGGGAGCACATCTCCAGTTTATAGGCAGGGCACATCACCCTGGCCTATAAATATGAGGTACAGTCCCTGCCTGGACATATGGTGGCCAGCTGAGGAGGTGTGAAGAGGGCTGTGCCACTCGCCATATGCCTCCATGGCACCACTGATACTGATCAGGTCAGGAGGGGGTGTCCAGTGCTGCAGAGGGAACACTGGATGCCGGAGAGGAGTTGGTTTTACTTCTGGTCTGCCAATCATGGGAAGAAGGACCACTACCACCAGGAATGCAGAGTTTTACATTAGGGCTGGGATTGGAGTGAGGGAGAGGGCCACTAGCAGCAAGGATTTTATTTATTCTTATGGAGATGGAATTGGAGGAAGGGGACCTGTAGCACCAGGGAATTTGTTTATTCTTTTGGGGATGGGATCAAAGAGAGGACGGAAAACTAGCACCAGGGAAGTATATTATTAATACGGGGGGATTGACTTGCTAACTTCATGTGTCATAATTTATGGTTCATTCATACTATACCTAGTTGTTACCAATCCATCAAAGTTAGAGACATGCTAGTGTCTATTGAACTAAATGGTCTCTGGAGAGTCTAGAGCCTAACCAACCGTAATTCTATTTATTGACATAACTATAAATTAATGAAGAAAACAAGAGCAGCATGTGGTATTTAAGCTTTACATTTTAAATATTCACTGCTTAGAGAGTTTCTTCCTCTTGCCCCCATTTTGGGGGGGGTGAAATTGAGCTTGGCACCTAAATACAGTTATCAAAAATAAAACTTTAGCAGACATTTCTGGGACCTGAGAAGAGGAAAAAAGAGTTTCCTTTTCTAGTACAAAATTCAGACAAGAGAGCATTTACCTTGCTTCTTTTCCCACAGTACAGATTGTACTTCTAGGTAAATATACAGGTATTTCAATTTTGAATCAATACAGATGTCACATATGGTTTATTACTTAAAAGTAAAGGCATAACCATGGCATTGCAAGTTATAAGAAGGATCCACGAAGTGTTATAATTGCAAGTTACAACCACTATTTAAAAAACAAGCCTAGGTGGTTTTTACTGTAATTAAAATAAAAAATCTCTATTGCAAACATTAATCAGCACAAAGGCCCATAAATGAATCCTCTACAAATTCAGCAACACATGGTTTTGTTCCTTTTATTGGACCAACACAGATGTAACAAAAGAAAACAACACTGGTTTATTTTGTTGCATCTATGTTGGTCCAATAAAATATCAAACCATGTGTCTGTGGATCTGTTCTTATTAGGACCAATACAGAACTAATTCAGTGTGTCCTCTACAAATGATAACCTTAGTCTCATGGATTATACTTATGGACTGCATTTTCTAAATGGATGCAGTTATTAGCTTATCAGTTTAAGAAAATGTAGTTGCAAGATTCGACCCATCTGTAGGAACAGAAGGTTATCTGAAAGTATAGTAGGTCATGACCAGGGTCCTTAATTCTCATAATAATGAAAGGTTCAATTGTTGTTTTCAGCAGCTTATATGTCAGACTTGTCTTGATGAATTTTGAATGAAAGCATGATCTGATATCTCCAGTTGTGGCAATTTGGTGAAATTAGAATCATAGTTTTGTTGTGTTGTTGTCTCAAGATGAGCAGAAAATGGGAGCAAGACCAGCTTTTAAGAAAATTAGGTTAATTCAAATGACGCTGCTTCTGTCATGCGCAAAACAGTCAGCAGTGCATGAATCTGTCCCCTTGCTGAAACCCTGAGGGAGACATTTATAATGAAAGTTAAACAGTTACCAGAAGCCCAACATAAGTTCCACCAAAGAGTCCCCTCATTCAAACACTGGATACCTAACCCCGGTGTTGAGAAGCTTCAATAAAAAAAAAAAACAGTGTGACCTGTGAGCCCAACCCCAACTCTGCCAAAGAAGGCTACTCCCATTCCAACACTAGGTGCACAACCCCAGTGTTTGATAAAGTAAATTTAAAAAAAATGAATTCCTTTCCTTAACCTACTAGCATTCATACAGTACCTCTTACTTCTCCCACCCCAAAACCAAGTCATGTACACACCTTCCCCTAACCCATTAGTACCCAAGTCCAAACCTCCTCCACACATACCACTGATAATTAAAAAGAAAACAGACAACAAACAGTGTAATCCTCCTCTCACTTCCTTGGTCAGTCAAACTCTGAAGAAATGAAACCATGATCTAACAGCAAATGTAGGTTTTATTCATTCAGATGGTGGCTGCTCAAGGAGGTGTGTGGAGGGATTTGCCAGTCATCATCTTTTTTTTGTTTGTTTCTTTTATTAAGGGTAATATGGGTTGGAGGATTGGGTTAAGGTACTAGTGGGCTAACGGAAGGAGTTATAAAACTTGATGTTGAGGATGGGGAAGGGGGAGTTATAGGTGCTAGTCAATGGGGGAATTAATTTTTTGTTTATTACCATAGCACCAGGGTTGGGGTCCCATTGTCAGAATGTGGGAACTTTGCTGAAGTTGGGGCTACCATTGGATACCAGGGGTACTTGTTCATGGGAAGGGTGTGAGAGAAAGGTACCACTGGATGACATGGATATTTGGACATGGGATAGGGTGTGAAAGGGGGGAACTGGATGCCAGAGGTACTCGGACAGGATGTGGGCACCACTGGATGCAAGGGATACTTGGACATATGTTTGGGTGTGCGATATGTTATCACTATATGCCAGGGATATTTGGCAGTGGGGAAGGGCATAGGGTTGGACCACTGGATGTCACGTATACTGGGATATGGTCAGAGTGTGGAATGGGGTACCACTGGACACCAGGGATACTCTTTTTTTAATTCTGTTTTGCTCAGATCACTTACTTCTGGAGCCCCGTCGGTTGATTCCCCACCTGATCCCTCCCAGACTGAAACATCCCAGCCTGCGATCATTCACTCTCCCATCATCGTCTGCAGGAACTCCCCGGTCTTTACTCCCCATGGTGGGGCTATTTCTCAGTGCTCCAACACATCAGTCCGATTGCCTGGTAGATGATGGGCAATTGACCGTGAATGAGATCCAGAAGGGTAGAGTCCTGCATCAGGAGTGGTGGCAGTGGAGTGACATCTTTCCTCCAGACATTGGAGTGTTTCCTTGTTTTTCCATGGTTGCCCCTGAGGAGGTGTAGATGTGCAATGATGTCCAGTGTGAGATGTCCATGCTCTCACACTCAACTCACAGATGTCTGACAACACCTCCACCCCAATACCTACATGACCCTGGCTGTTACACACCCAGCTTCTTCTTGCTGTCACTGATGCCAGGGAACTATGACTCACCCCACCCTGAGAGAGGAGAACTGTCCTCCGGGCACTCAGTCCATTCTCCCTGGCCAGCCCCTGGCAACCTGAGTTTTCTCCCAGCCCCAGGTTGCCAGAGTTGTGAGAGGTAAGGAGCTAGGTGCCTCAGCCCTCAATGCTACCCGGCCGGCCTTGACACCAGGGATACTTGAACATGGGTCAGGATTTAGAAGGGGGTCCCAATGGGCACTAAGGACTTCTGGTACAGGGGTAAGGTGACAAATGCAGGTACCAGTCAATACCAGGGACTGTTTTGGGTAGAATGAAGATAGGCATGTCAGTGTACTACTGGAACTTTTTGATGTAGGGTTGGGTAAGGGCTGCTTACAATTATACATTTTGATAATGCCAGTCAAAGTGTGTATCTATTATTAAATTCCTTTTTTACAATGTAAGGAAAATCATTGCAAAAAGTACATTTAAGCATCTGTTAGGGTTGCCCCTTAATACATTTATTACTCTCCTCAGAAGCTGGCGAGCTTAAAAATGGTGGCGGCCTCATCCTGTACAAGGTGTCATCAAGGGGAAGGGGACCTGTTGCACATTTTCTGGAATTGTCCAAAGATAATTCCACTTTGGACAGCTATTAAAAGTGGAGTGGACCTGTTACTAGGTTTGGAGGACCTCTTCACACCTGAAATATGTCTGTTGGGAGATGTAGCTCATATTCCAGTCAAGAATAGAAAGTTCCATATATCTTTAATCTCGGCTTCTCTCAAAAAAGTTGTTCTCAGACATTGGAAGGACTCTGTCATGATCAGCTATACTGAATGGTTAGAGGAATTACTTGCCAGCCTTAGGGTCAAAAGGATGATTGCTCTCCTTCAGAATAAACTCCTAGGTTTAATAAGATTTGGGGTCCCCTTTATACTATTTACTCATTATAGTTCAGGAAAGGTCCCTCTTGGATTAAAATGGTACAATAAGGTGTCTTATGCTTGGGGTGGAGGGGTGGGGTGGGTGGGGAGTTTTGGGGCATGGCAGAGGATGGATCCAGTTATTATCTGTGATATGTATGAATGTATACTCAATTGGATGTGCATGTCTCTTTTGGATGCATTCTCTGTAATAATACCTGCAATAAAATCTTTATGGAAAAAAAAAGGGTTGCCCCTTAATGCCACAAAAATTGTGCAACTTTAGGGCAAAGGGCATTAAGAAATCCCTCAGGCTTTGCTAAATCTGTGGCATGGTAAATCTCAGAAGGGGCATGGTCATGTGGCACAGTGTTGACACTGGTCTAACTTCAGTACCCTCTCACCAAGTATTGATGTGCAAATATTTTTCTGAGCCTAGAAATACAGTGCCAAACATAGGGCAACATGAACACTGCATTCATTCAAACCCCAGGAAACATGTATGTGCAGCAGGGCAATCAATCAATGGATTTGCATAATGCTTGTGGATGCTAGCTAAATGGAATATCTTCGCATAAATTCCCTTTTGTTGGCAGAACTCTATGGCTGGATTATTCAATAAAAATGACTGTACAGTGACCAAAGGTAAATTCAGTCTTTTTTTCTATTAAATTCTGTTATCACACTGATCATGCAATAAGCACACACCATAGCCACACATCCATAAAGTGCAAGACCATAGTGGCATCCACCATTTCCATGAATTTCATTTAACTGTCTACTCTTCACTTATAGTTGTGAAACTTTGGCATTAATGCAAAGTCAAAAATATAAGGTTTTATTTAGTTTTTTTAAATGTTATTTTTCCAGCTTGGATTTTTTCACATGAGCTGGATGTGCATCTATAGTATATACTGTAGCTGATTTTTTTTTTTACTTTTTTTCAAACTTCTGTTCACAAGGTTGTTTCTGTTTTTCTCTTTATAAAGCTTAAATAACATTGATTTTTTTTAGTGCAGTTTATTTTTCTGCTACTTCCTGTGAAATTATGGTTTGCATTATGTAGGGACATTGCTTTTCTTTCGTGGTGATTAAGTTACATGCCTATCAGCATTAACTATCAATTGCTTCTCAACTAACAGGGTTTAGAGATTTGGGACTACTGACGTACAATTTGTTAATTGATTTTGTAAACCTCATCTTAAAATGCAAAATCACTTCTCAATTGATTAGACATAGTTTTCTTCACAATTTGCAGCTAATCTCTTCATGTCATTTACAGAGAAAAGAATGTCACAGTTAAATTCTTCTATAACATCAATATAACATCAATAAGAGACAATTATTAATTACAGTCAAACAAGATGAAAATGACAAATAGCAAATGTTGTTTTGTACATTTCTAGTCTAAGTTTGTCATATAGTATATTATACTTATCTTTTTTTTTTTCCCATGTTTTAAGCTCAATGCACACCTTTCTCACACTTGCCCAGTGCCATTCCTGATGGCCTGATTCTAAGCACTTAAGCATGTTGGTTTTGTATAGTGGCCATATCATAAGGATTATAAAAATGCTGATCTGAAAACCTCCATTGCACTACTCCCTTCCCTTCACTGCCACATCTTAGCCTAGTGTATCTGGATTAAGGGTGGTGTGGCTGGGGGAAGTAGAATTACAACATATGCCCTAGATATTTACATGCTCTGCTATGTGTGAGCCAATATGCAGCCCGAAGGTGCAGCTGCAAGGCTTGCCATCCATGACCCCGCATCATGCCAAAATGATGCAGTATCCCTGTGTAAGAGAGTACTCCTTGAAATCTCACACTGCACATGATACCCTGCCACCAATGAGACCACACAGGCAATGATGTCCACCACTTCTTTACTGGTCACAGTGCATAAACAGTACAGTCTACAAAAATACACCAGAAGACTCATGCCAAAAGCTTAAAGTCTTTGCTTACCACAGTTAGTCACATTCTTCGTTCTAGACCCTGATTGCAATAGGTATTGTGGACCATAATCTGTTAGTGGACAATTGTTATCCCTTAAAGAACTTCAGTATGTTATCACACCCTTAGTGACCACCACCAGCCTAGTCGAGGAGAGGCATAACATGATGCACAAAATCTCAACCAGGGGTGTTTGAGCTGATCTTTGGTTTGAAACAGATTTATTTTAATCTGGACAAAACAAGGCTAACATGATGCCATATCCCAGGAAGATATGCAAGGCTTCCATCACATGCTGTATCCTTCATATTCTTGTGCAGGATGCCACAGTTTAAAGTTTATGGAGTATCCATATGAATTAGTGCATATTTGCACAACATACTGTATTTATTAATCCCTGCTTATGCAGCAAGTAGAGGGGACCTGATGAATTAAGAGCCTCTTCGACCAGCAAATTACTATGCCACTTCATTTTACAATGAGTGAAGTGGATGAATGGGAAGAAATGTTGAAGAAAGAGGAGTAGGCATTAGTGGTGGATAAACCCTTTGTCTGAAGGGGCAGGCAGAATTGATGCCATGGAGCTCACCTGAAAAGAGACTCACACACTTGCTAAAATAAACAAGGAAACTCCTTGAGGACAAGTTCTTCCGGTTCCTCCCCCTAGGGAAGCAAGCTGTACAAGCAAGGGCCAGTTTACAAACTCACACGGATGAGTTGTGAAACACACCAGCATATTGCCCCACACACACACACACACACACACGCTACTACTCCTCCTCCTCCTCAGGTTTTGTAATGTGTCCCTTAGGGCTCAACAGTTGATCATCATTGGTGGAGATGCCCCATTATATGATGACAAAGCTTTAGCTGGCTCTTACGGGGGCAGGGGGGGGGCTCTAACTCTTCGTGCCCTGTTGGGTCCAGGCTCTGTGTCTTAGAGGACATGAATGGGCTTCAGCAAGTACATGAAATGTTATTGATGGAGTGGGTATGGAGCAACTGACTTGCCTGAGTGCCTGAACTGGGCTGTTCTAGCTCACTGCATTGATTGGAGGACAAGAATGATTTTCTGTGGCACAGTGTTGACAGAGAAGCTAGCTTTGGGTCAGGCATCAGTGTCCCATAGAGGCTGCTGCTACTTGTCATGGTATGTTCCCCAGTTTGCCATGTCATATGTGTCTACCTTTTATGAAATGGGTACATGCAAAAGCTATGTTGGTCCTTGAGCTCTTCTGGCCAGCTTACACATTAAGTGAGAGCATAGTGCACTGGATATTAGTATAGTGGTGTCAGGAGGCTTGGTTAAATATATGCAGCCAATACCAGATTATTGGTAGGTATGAAATAAAGGCAGGATATGGAGCATAAACTTACATTTGTATGCCACATAAGACATTTACAGAACATACTTCTTTCAGAACTGAGATCCAAGCCATCTTGTATCACTGGCTATAAATAGGGCTGCACCCCACCTGCCTTCTGTAACCTCATTGCCACCCCATGGCTTACCTTTAATGGTAAGTATACCTTTGCTGCTTAGGTGGAGTGACTCCTGGGAAAGTCAGTTCCAACATGGTGGTCATGGGAGATGAGGCTACATCTGGCCTCTGCATGACATCTGCTTAGGAAGCAGGTTCTGCACTGCCCATGTGGCCACATTAGTAGCCCCCAAATATTGGGGAGGGACCAGGAGAGGATGTTCTACTACGAATGTGACTCTACCCCCTGGCCACTAGGGACAATTTAGTGATAAGTGCCAGGAACTCTCCATGGAGGCACAAAGCATTTACTGGAGACATAAACCTGAGTCCTCCATATAATAAGCAAACATGTTCACCACTACGCTGTCAAGCTGGCCCCGTTTTTCACACATTTAAGAAAACACAATAAGCTGCTTTACATGTTTTAATTGAAATAATGGCAGATTAGTGTAATAAACTGTGAATGAGCTTGGTACATCATTTTGATTGCTAGTGCTCTTTACCGGCTTGTCTCTTCCAGTCTAATACTCACAATTATTTAATGGGTTTTAGTAGTAGTAGTGGATTTTATTTAGAGTCTCATGGTGGCAGTACAATAAAAACAGAGAAAGCAACACTTAATAAGTGCCATCCAAAATAAAAATATACATAAATAACAGCTCTTCATTCAGTAGCAACAAAATCACAACAAACAACTAATGCGTGCTGCTGCATATCTTAGATATTCATATTTTAATATCAGAAGGGGCTTTCACTCCCCATATGCCTGTATAAGTATGTACTGTATGTTTTAAAACCTTCTGAAGGCCTCTGCCAAAGATGTTTCCCTTTAAGGATCCTGAGAGGGAATTTCACAAAACTGGTCCTACTACTTCAAAGGAGCAGTTCTCTGAGGTTTTAAGCCTAGGAGGAGCAACTAGGAAAGCTTCCTCAGTGGAGCAAAGGGGCATGTAGACCTGTAGGGATACAGGAGATCACACAAGTAACCTAGGCCCAACCTGTTTAGGGCCTTATAAGTTATTAGAAAATGGCAATGGAAATCCTAGGTTCCTAATTGGCTACCAGGAGTCAATTGCTGTGCCTCTGTTTTTCAATAGAGCCCTATACATAACAAGTACCAGCTGCATGCCCCAAAGGCAAACTGGTATCCTTACATGAGTTAAAAATTCAAACTCCAGCAGCAGTCTTTTTTTTTGCTTACTAACTGACACACTGAGTGAACCAATGAGCAAGAGAAGGCCCCTCCAGCACAAGTCACCAAACGCCTTATGTCACAAGACACACTAAGTAACAAAATTAGAATAATGACAATAGAAAAATGTCATCATATTGTCTGGGTAGAGAGCATTGTTAGCTCTGACCATGGCTCGGATTCTTCTCATGTAGTGGACCAACCTCTTGCTTAACTGCCTCAAGCCACTACCACATCTCCATGAGCGGGAAACAACGTGAAACATATACCGCTCCTGTCATCATGGAGTGAGTGGTACAGTGTGGAGCTCAGTCTTAACCCACTTGCTTACAGACTCGTCTTATTTTTTATTATTATTTTTTTTACAAAATCAGTTACCTTGCTTTCAGTAGACTTCTTATTGTGCTACGTCTGTTCCCTGAAACACCCACTGCCATCTTCTCCACTGTAACAGATTGTCTCCCTGGAGGCTGTGAAGTCATGATCAACCACCCCCAAGCCAACAGTCACTGACAAGATGCAGGAAATCCCACAAAAAAAAAAAAAGCTGATGACACACAAAAAGAAATGTAGCATTAAGGTACAGTTCACAGCAAAGAAACTGTGAAAGACTACAGTAGAGGGACTACTTTACCACTATAACAATTATTTTTATTTTACTCGAAACTTATGATTTTTTTTTCTTTTGATTTTCCAAAACTGTCACATGTGGGCCATTTTCTAAGCACAATAATACCCACCAGGGTGGGCAGTATTGGGCAATTCTGGACTTTTCAGGGGCTATAAGGCCCTCCACCTGTGGTATTGGGCCTCATTATGCACCTGGGTGATCTGGTATTGCCCAATACTGCACATGCTGTCTGGTATTGTTGCTTACATAATCCAACTTTAACTCATAGGGTTCAAGTCTCAAAACACAGTGCAAGCCATGCCAAGTGGCTGTGCAATTCAGCCTGTCTGCAAGTTCGTAAAACCCTTTCATAATTGGAATGCAGCGAGCTTGCTCGGTTCTTTGCAAATAAGGTGGCTGACATTAGGGTGGAACTGTTGCCATCACACTCTAGGGGAGTGGCCATGGACTGGTGCGTGGTCACGATGCCTCAGTTTTCCTGGAGTTCCTTCGGCCAACTGGCATTCATGGATGTCATGAGGATCATCCAGCTCATATGCCCTATGTGCAGTAGTTTGGATCCTTGGACAGACCTCCCTAATTTTGGGTTGTATTGATATTATCAGTCTTATCCTTGTGCAGATAGTCAGGTGCCCCTTGGAATCTGGTGAGTTTCCTAGCTCCCTGAAAGAGGCAGTGGTGACACCCCTCCTGAAGAAAGCTACCTTGGACCATGATTGTCTTGAAAACTACAGACCTATCTCTAACCTTCCCTTTGTTGGGAAGGTGATTGAGAAAGTAGTGGCTGCATAACTGGAGGACCATTTGACCATCCATGACATCTATGAATCCCTCCAGTCTGGATTTCATAAAAGACATATTACAGAGACAGCGCTGGTTTGGGTACTCAATGATCTCTTGATGGCTAGACATCGGAAGAGCCATTCCATCCTGGTTCTCCTTGACCTTTCTTCAGCGTTTGACACCATAGATCACATAGTGTTGATAGAATGCCTGAGGCTGTTCTGTGGAATATCTGGAACCATCTTAAGATGGTTCACTTCATTTCTCACTGGGAGATCATAAAGGGTTGTGTCTGGGGTCTTTTCCTCAGATTCAACTGCTTTGTTGTGTGGGGTTCCTCAGGGTTCAGTATTCCCACCCATGTTATTGCGGTGTACATGCTACCCATCGGAGACATTGTAAGGAAGTATGGGCTGAGGTTTCACTGTTTTGCAGATGATACCCAGCACTGTCTTTCTTTTGCTCCTGACCAGGAGGGAGGGCGCTCTCTCGGTCTTTAATAACTGTCTAAGAGAAATCCAGGAGTGCATGAATTCTAGCTGACTGAGGTTGAACTTGGATAAGACCAAGGTACTGGTTGTGGACCCGGACAGACAGATATGGGAGATGAATAGTGTTGCATCATCTGGAATTTTTCTTGGTGGTGTTTCTCTCCCAACTTCTGAATGGGTGTGGAACCTGGGGGGGTAGTTCTTGACGATAGGTTGACACTGCATTAACAGGTGTCGGCAGTCATCAAGACTTCCTTTTATCATCTTAGGAATATAGCTAGGGTTTGGCATCTTGTTCCATCTGCCTACCTGCCTACTTTAGTCCATGCCTTCGTGTTCTCACACCTGGATTATTGCAATTCCCTTTATCTAGGGCTTTCTGGCATTGAAATCCATCATCTGCAGCTAGAGCAGAAAGTTGCAGCCTGGCTTTTGATGGGTTCTAGAAGATTCTGTCACATTACCTTGGTGCTGCGTGAACTGCACTGGCTGCAAATTCAGTGGTGGATCACCTTTAAAGTTGAGTTGATGACTTTCAAAGCCCTACATGATCTGGGCCCAACCTATCTGAAAGAACTTCTGGTTCCCTATCACCCTGATCGATCTCTCTGCTTGGACAATGAGGGGTTTCTAGAGGTTCCAAGGGTGAATTTAAAATCTTCTGGTGCTCGGGCATTCTCGTATGTTGACCCTACCCTTTGGAACTCTCTAGCCCATTGGTTGGAGAGTGCCCTTCTGTGGAGGATTTTAAGAGGGGTCTAAAGACCTTCTTATGGTAAACAGCATTCCCTGAATTTTGAATGTTTTAATTGTTTGATTTGCTTGTGTTTTTTATCATGCTTGTTTTAATTGTTTTAATGTATAGTACCTTGACACTCGAAAGGCACCTTAGAAATAAAAATTATTATTATTAAGTGCAGCTTGCACTGCTAGCAGGTGCACCAGGGACCCTGAACCTGATTCTCTATTGAGTAGGATCATGGAGCAGCTTGCAGCAACTGTGGCTGTGTTCCAAACAGATGGCATACCTGAATGGTTTGTCATAAGCTGTCAGGCAGCCTGGCAGCAATCTAGGACAGTGAGCACTCAGTAGAGGTATGCATAACATCGCAAGGAGTGTGACTGATATATGATGGAAAAGCACAATTATATCATAACTATTTGTCATGATGACAAATGGACAATATGTACAGATGCTTTGGTCATTGCTTTTGTGTACCTTACATGCAATGTCTGACTCATCTGTAAATGTCATCAATTTGTCATCCCAACAAGTAGTTATAATATATGTGTGCTGGTACATCATAAATAATCATGGTGGTCGGCATATTTGCAGGACCCACCCCTAATAGTGAGAACTGATCAACCATGGGTCTTGTATGGACCATTATACCAGCCCTGGCTGGTCTAATGGGTGTTTGAATTTGTCAGCAGCAGCCCCTTTACAGAATACAGAAATTGGGGATATTGCAGAATTACCCCAGCACACAGTTCCTTGTGCCATGCTGCAGTCCATTTTGTGGTGTACAGATAGCACAAGCCCCCTTTGGTGCATGCAGCCTGCATTTGCCACAGGCAGCATTTGTGAATCACTGTTGCTGCATCTTGTGGTGCAAGCCACTCCTTGTGTCATTCCTTGCGGTGCAAGTTCTTTGTGACATTAATGAAAGATCTGAGAATTGGGCCCATCATTTTAACACAGTTGTCTGCCTTGTTTAGAACAAAAATATGCTCCTGCCTGAATTACCAGTAAATATTTTTCTTTAATTCACTGTTTTCTTATTTTCCCTATACAATTTTGAAACCAGCATGGCTGCACGCATCCTTCATCTAGACAGGAGAGTGGGGGCCCTCACAAGCACTGTTAATGTCATTCTGTAGTTAGCTGGTAGGTGTTGAATGAATACTGTGAGGTTTGGTCGCTCCTTCCCTGAGTGTCAAGTACATCACTTCTGCGATATTACCAGCCATCTCCAGATGGGGGATCTGAGGCTCGAACACCTCTTCTTCCAGAAGTGAGAATGATATGCTGCAGTACATGCTGGGTCTGCCCAAATATTAGTGCTGTGCAGAATCTTCAAATTCCGGCAGAACAAAATTTCACAGAATTTTTGAAATTCCACCAAACATCTGCCAATTTTCACTGGAAATGGAATGACAGACATCTGCAGAAGAAAAATGCAGAAGGATTTTTTCCACATATCCACAGAACTGTATTATGCAGATCTCAATATTTTCCCTGAAAATGGTTGCAGAATGATTTCCCATGGAACAAATGCTGTTCTGTAGCATATTATTCTGTGGATCTCAATATTTTCCACAGAAATGGTTGTGGAATGATTTTCCATGGAAAAAATGCTGTTCCATGGAATATTATTCTGCAGATCACAGCAGGTGGAACTTTGCAAAAGAACCAGCAAACTTGCAGTGGAAATTCTGTAGGCGGAATGGTAATTCTCTGCAATTTTCCCCAGCAGAATTCCCCATTCTCCACAGCAATACCAAATATATTTTTTTTGATATTTGATGTATTCATTTCATTATATTGGCTAATTGCTCATTAAATGCAAACCCTATATACTTGGGTATTCAGTTGTTTTTGGACTACAGGGAGTAACTGTGTGAGTGTTCAACAGACATAGAGAATGACCTTGTAATGATTCAGTTGCACAGCCTTTCTGATTGTGCGTATCCTTTCCAT
This sequence comes from Neoceratodus forsteri, assembly GCA_016271365.2. Classification (NCBI taxonomy): domain Eukaryota; kingdom Metazoa; phylum Chordata; order Ceratodontiformes; family Ceratodontidae; genus Neoceratodus; species Neoceratodus forsteri. The sequence goes on along the minus strand of CM057450.1, from coordinate 1,569,427,929 downwards.
TTTAGTATGAAGAAAAATGTTAATTTTGTTATTATTATTAGTATTACTACTCAACATATGTGCCTTATTTGGAGTTATAGCAGTAAACAAAGCCTCCACATGGCTGGGTGTACTACAGAAAAAGGTATAGGACTAGGCTGCAATTCAAGCGCAATCCACCATCAAAAAGACATCAAAGGACACAAATCTGCTTCAGATCAATTGCATTTTATTCACAAGTTTGCAGAGACCTCTTATCAAGGGAGGAGACCCTGGTGGGTCCCAAAGAACTCTAACCAGTTTTGATCAGCACATCATCAGGAAGAAACCCGCATGACTGAACTCACTCCTTATAAGCAACACATCTTTATTGATACACATGTGCTCAAAATAACAAGTACAAGTGTAAAGAAGTGACAATTAAAAAGTGTTATTTTGAGGTATGCCAAACTTTCAGTCACCTACATGCCCCATTTCCCCTCCCACTGGTGTGTTGACCTCCAGCACAGACATTGACTAGTGCTTGAATCTTGACCACCACAACCCCTGGTGCCTTCAGGGAGCATCACCCAATTTTCAGAGTGGTAGTGGTAAGGAGACCAGTAGGCCCTAAGTCTCTGGGCCACACAGCTGGGGAGATGAGATGTAAGGTCATCAGCACCTGCCCCATACAATTTACTCCCCCAAACCCCTTCCTCAAACATGCAGAGGAATGTCTGCTAGCAAGACCGATGCACTACTCATACATCCTGCTCTCTTTCAGTGCTCCCACATGCACTGCCACCTATAATGTGGTCACCTAGGTTGCAGTATCAAGATGGAAGCCACTACCAACTTTCTTCAGAGAAGGAGAGCATCCACTGAAATCCTCATCATTGTTGCCACTGGACAGCAAGAAGCCCCAATTGCTACTGTACTATTGAGTTGGATGAATGTTTAAAGGTTTTAACTGTGGATGTTTTCACCTCCTTTTTATGGCTGCATGGTGATATGACCATGCTGACATATTGCTCTGAGGAGAGAGAGAGAGAGAGAGAGAGAGAGAGATGGGACTGTGACAGGACTGGATAGGGGAGGGGAGGTTGACCCTCCAGGAGGACCTGAAGACACTGGAGGGATGGTCACACACATAGAGGCTGAAGTTTAATACTGGGAAGTGCTGGATTCTGCCCCTGGGAGTCAGAAACCCAGCTCATATCTACACCTTGGGTGGGGAGACACTGCAGGTTTCAGAGGGGGAAAGGACCTCAGGGTGGTGGTGTATGCCAAAATGAACAACTCAGAGCAGTGTAGGAGGGCTGTTGCCTACACTAACAAAATGCTGGGTTGTATATCCAGGGGGATAACTTCAAGGAGCCGAGAGGTGCTCCTCCTGCTGTACAACTGCCTGGTTAGACCATACCTTGAGTACTGTGTGCAGTTTTGGCATCCTTTCTCAAAAAGGGATGTTGCAATTCTGGAGAGGGTCCAGAGGTGGACAATCTATAGAATATGGGGTCTCTGGGACAAGCCCTATGGAGAGAGACTCAAGGAGCTCGACCTGTATTCTTTGGAGGAGCAAAGGAACAGAGTGGACATGATTAAGGTCTTCAGATATCTCAAGTGGATAAATAGGGTAGGCTGTGATGGGGTGCTTAAGCTGAGTGAGGTGGGTAACATCTGGGGGCACCCTATAAGGCTGGTCAGTGGGAGGTTAAGGGGAGAGAGATAAGGAGGTGATACTTCACTGAGAGGGTGGTGGAACCATGGAATGTGCTGCCAAGAGAGCTGGTCACTGTTGAAACTGTGGAGGGATTCAAGAGAGGTTGGGACAGGTATAAAGGGAGGGTGCATCTCAGTACCTCACTGGGGAAGGGGGAGAGGGACTTGGTGTGATGAAAGGGGGAGGCTGTGATGGTGCCTGGTATGGGCACTGATCCCCCAAGCAGACTTGATAGACCAGAGGGCCTACTCTGCTGGCTTGTTAGTATATTAGGGTACATAGACTGTATTCTTCCCCTGAGTGCATCAACTGGACATGACTCACAACTATCTGAGTTGTATCCATTTATGACAGTGGTATTTTTGCATCTGGCCCCTCTGCCACCCCTGTCTGGACTAGATTATACTATTTCATTGCAGGACTGTGCATTTCAGTTAGCTACTTTAACTATCACTTTCTTTTAAGCCATTTTTACAGCCCTTTAATAATTGTGCCTGTTAAGCGCTTTAGGCAGTAATTGCTCTGATTCCTGTTGAAATGGATATTCATATTTTGAGGGCATGTAAAGATACATTGCTTTTTGGATAGTACTAACTGCACTGATTTTTACAATACAAGTATGTTTTAAAAATGAGGGCTCTTTTTATAGTAATTTGCTCTTGAAAAAGTGAAGCCATGAAGCAGAGCATGTGAATTACAGAGCACTGAGGAAGGCATGGCATTGGGATAGGTAAGCCGCTTGAACCTTTGTAGCAAAAAGATTCTCCCAACAGAGAACAGAGAGGGTCTAGCCTGCCAGAGTGTGAATATTAACTACATTAAAAACAAGAACAAAACACTCTGAGTAAGTGTAAACTAACACCTCTGCCCAGCCAGGCTCTCTCTTTCTAACACACATACACACCTCTTCTGTTCTGCTGTGTGCCAGAATGTGAACATTGCTGTGGGCTGAATCAAATTACATACCAGCTGAGGGAGCTTCCATGCCTACACAGAGCTCAGTTATTCACAGCATGCTGCTACAGCATTGCTTTCTTGAAAAAAAAAATGTGTCTTTTAAACAAGATATTTATATTAATTATTTAAGTTAATGAAACTGTGTGTCTCATAATTTATTTTTAACTGTTGGAATTCCTACTGTGAGCTGTAGCATTGTTTGGTTGTGCAGTTCCTTTCTGAGTGTCTGTCTCTGTGAATGATTGCTTTCATCACCCACACGCTAGGGACAGAACTGAGTTTTAACCCTTGATTATCCTGGTAGTTTATCTTCAGCCTTCTTGCAACTTGTATTGGCATGCCTTTTTTTGTGTTTCCCTGTTCAGCTTAGGCCTATATTAAAGGCATTGGGGCCTATTCATGAACATGTGTATGAAATGCTGGAATGCAATGTAAGTATGGGCACGCAACTACATGCTGTGCAGAGCACTCTGACTAAGCAGCATTCACATACAGGTGCAGATCCTGGTGGGAGAAAGGAGGCAGGAACAAGACAGGTGTGCAGCTGCATGCAGGGGTGGGATGCAAGACATGTGGAACCATCTCCCCACCCAGTGACCCTGCCATATAAGGAACAGTGGAACTGCTGTGCAGGCATCCTATGTGAGGCACAGATTGGAGATGGCAACTAGACATGCATGAGAAGGAGCCGACGGCCAGAGGGAGGATGCACCAGCAACTTGGCCCGTAGCTGCCACAGTGGATGATGGTCCACCTGGCCGAGGGAGGAGCCTATGACCACAGGCCACCAACTTCATGGCGCGCAGGCCACTATGCTGATAATGGACATCTGACACCACTACAATGTACTGTACAGGACCAGAGCCCCATCCATCCCAATGGATGCCAAGGAATGGATATGGCTAAACATCCAAGCTGCCAACAACACTGCAGGATTGGAGGCATGCACACTCTTGGCCATCAAGCACAAGTGGTGTGGCCTCTGGTCTCAGGTGAAACAGAAGCTGTGCTGGGCACTCCAGTCCCAGGGTGCCACAGGCAGTGGCCCCCTTCCGCCAGAGCCCCTACTGATGCCCATAGAGAAGCTGGTGGACAACACCATCAGTGATGGGGTGATGGATGGTGAGCCCAATGGGATTGAAAGCATGCAAGATTGTGGACATTACAACAGCATGGCCTAGGCATGGAAACATGGCACTATTGGAACAGCTGATTGACACCCTGTCCCCCAGTGCAGGATGACATGGATAGTCTGGATAAGGGCCCATTTGTGCAGAGCACAGGTCCTATGCATACAGGTAGCATGACAGGTAGGTGCAGTCACAGTGGCCATACCATGTGCCATACACACACAAATCACATCCTGTGCAACTAATGTGTACTACCCTAAACAGGTGGTACACAGATGGACATATGAGGGTCACTGCAGGTGGACTCGCAGCCGGAGACACCCATGTCCACAGGACTTCCCAGCACCATTAAACCAAGCCTGAACCCTGGGACACAGGTGACCCCTGGGGTCGTGGCTGCGGCATGGACTGAGGAGACCCATGACAGCCAGTCCATTGAGGACACAGGAGCAGCAGGTGGACACCACAAGTCCAAGGACTGGCCACAGTGGCTGAAGCAACCCAGAGCAGCAAACACAGGGGCCACAGCCATGCAGGCCCTGGACATACAGGCCAGTATGGATACAGCACAGGATGACCTGCCAGGGACATCTGCCAGCCCATCTCCAATATACTATGCATGATGGAAATCAGCAAGCAACCCCTTGACCACCTACTACCCCAACCTCTGTAGGCTATAGTTGGAGTGGCTACAGACAACACAGAAGCTGACACAGTTGATAGATTGGCTCACCGGGGTCCTGGCAGAGACCTCAGGGGCACAAGACAGATGGTCAGGGAGCTGGGTGCAGTTGTACAGGCACAGGAGCATATGGTGGAGAACCATGTGGCTGGTGTCCAGGCACAGGAGGAACTTGCCAAAGAAAAAGCCTCCAGGATGATGTGCCCAGGAGAGGGTAGTTGATGCTCTCAAGGCCATCACCATGCACCTAGGTGCCCTTGGCCCCCACCGCTGGTGCCTCCATGTAGGGCAGCCACCACAAGTCCCCCACCGTACACACATCAGGACTATCCACCCAGTAATCCTGGATGGAACAGCCTCCCAAAGGCCGGATTGGAAGGGGACAGTGGCATAGCACCACCACAGCATTTGCAACACACGGCCAACACCCCTGCCGGTACTCTGATGCAGGGTCCTACATGGCCCAGAGGCAGGGGCATCATCAGATGTGCCAGGGATGCTCACAGAACATGACATGCACAACACCTGGATAAGCCTGACTGGACACACACACGATGCACCCACACACACTCACAGACACACCCACACACCCACATGTGCCTGGCAACCCACACTCACAAGAACCGCATGCACCAGGCCACATGCAGCACAGAGCTATGTGCATGCAGATGGTGGGGCACACATGCTGCATGCAACACACAGGTGGCCCCCTAAATGCCTGTGACACCCATCCGCCATACATCATTGACACACACACATGCATGGTAGGTAGCACGATGGATGTGGCTATGCTGCATGGTGGCACAGTGCCCCATGGTAGCTGAGCCTGCATGCCCTGTGGGGGCATGGGTGATGATGCATGCAAGGCATGTCCACAGGGCCATCTGTCCTGGGTTGTACCATGGTGTGTCATATGCAGCACTGGCCATTCATGCAGCATCACTGCCAGCCATATCGTGGACATCTGTGTGCACTGGCCAATTGGTGCTCAGCTCTGAAGTGTCATCACTGCACCCTTGGTACAGCACTGCTAGTGCCCAAATATACAATGGGCAATGCAGTGCCAAACCTCATGGGCAATGACACACTCTAGCAGTGGCTCTAGAAAGACACGCCAAGGCAGTGTGTCATGATCATGATGCACCTGGTCTGGCAGGCAGGGTGGGCTGTTGTCAGGTGCAGCAGGGCACTCCCCTGGTGGTACAAGCAGTCTCTGTTGAACACAGATGTTGTGCATCATAGCACAGGAGGTGAACACTCTGCAAGCCCATCCAGGGGCTATCATCATTGTGTCACCTGTGTGGTCCAGGCAATGACAGTGCATCTTCATTAGTCCAATGGTGCATGCCATGATTTTCCTCACCCTCCTATGTGTGTGGCTGAAGGCCTCCTCTCCTGGGTGTTGTGGTGCCAGGTAGGGCATCAGGAGGTACGTCTGCAGTGGACATCCACTGTCCCCTGTGGAAGAGAGGGTGCATTGTATTAATATGGTCATGGTTCTACACCATGGCATGCATGTCTGGGGGTGTCACATGCATACTTACCTATGAACTACCTGGCCTCCTCTCTGCCTGTGGACAGGTGCCATTTAAGGGTGCCATTATAGAAGATGTAGGCATCATGGCATGAGCCAGGGTAATTGCTGAAGACCTTAGTGATGATGCCTGTGGTGTTGCACACCACCTGGCAGTTGATACTATGGTAACCCTTCTGATTCCTGTATGCCTGATCATTCAATGGTGGTGCCAGGATGGCCACATGGTTGCAGTCTATGGCACCCAGCATGTTGGGCATACCATATGTGTCATGGAACACCTGTGCCATGGCCCTGCTGTCCTCCGGCACGGTGGAGAATGTGATGTGGCTGGTGACATGCTGCATCAGGACATCCCTCACATGGAGCAACACCTTGGAGATGGATGACTGGCTCATGCCCGCTATGTCACCAACTATCCTCTGGAAGGACCCCATTGCATAATACAGCAGAGCACACATTACCTTCATCTTGACAGACATGGCCCTGGAATGTGCTGTACGTGGCACAACCTGGTCATGCACAAGCCTGCAGATGTACCTGAGCCTGTCATGGTCCACGTGGAATAGCTGCAGGCATTCTGTATCCTGCAGTAACTGCACAGCCAGGCATTTGTGGTACACATGTGGCCATCACCACTGTGGCCATCACGGTGCTCACTCAATGGCATCCTCAAAGAGGACTACATGTATCAATGCACCAGAACACATCCTACTGTGCAGTGTCCCTTGCAATGCCACTGCTGAACATCGGTGTCGGTATTGCCGTTCTGAGGCATGCAGTACAGGGCATACATCTGCCTTCTCATGTCCTTTAAGGTGTGTGGGTGGACACATGTGGTGGATGTGTCATGCACCCCACCGTGCTGCCCATTGCACGTGTCACCAGCAATCATTCATGTGGCCGTGATGGTGTGAGCAACAAGTAAGAAGATAGTGGTGGAGTACATGTGTGGCCTACCTCAGCAGCTGGTTCAGGAGTCCCCGTCATGATACCAAGATGTCCCGCCAGAAACCACAGTTAAGTGCTAATGCTTTAGTTCTCCACTGTGTGCCCATTGCTCTGTGTGTCTCCCTAGTTCTTGTGTGCCATGCTGCATTGTGTTGCAGAGCACACAGCAGAGGCCCACCACAATGGTGCTTGAGCTGCTGGATCTGAGGGACAGGATCATGGGGAGAAGTCATGGCATTCAGGCACAGAGGGTTGTGTTGGCCACCAGACATATTGGATTAAATCACCAGATGCCAGACGCCACATGAGGTCATCTACAGGGAGAAGTGAAAAGACCTGCAGGCCATCCATGTGCCCCTGAGGTGGGTTGACCATGTGGACATGGCAAGTGTGTTACTGAGTGTGTGTGTTTGTCCCTCTTGCTACAGTGTCCCAGGGTACTGATGTCCGTCCCCCTCTATATTCATCCCACTGAAGGGTTACAGGGGACCTGTGACATTGCTGGTAGTAGTGGAGCACCCATTCACCAGGACCAACCCCCCCACTCAAGGACTAGTACCACAGAGTTTTCTGAGTTTGATTGAGAGGCTGTCCATTATGTCATGTGTGTATCATGACCCCCACCCCACTCCCATACCCTCCTATCCCCATTCCTGTCATGTTGTCTTGCAATAAAGCTGGCTTTTTGGTACCATCATTGTGTCTCTGTCCTTCACCTCCCCACAGTGCAGTCTGGGCAGACATGTATGGTGTGGTGTGTGTGCTACAGTGTGTCTCCTATGCACCTGTGTGTCCACAGGGCCCACATCTGGTGTGCCTGAGGCTGCCTGTTGGTGCCGGGCCATACTGGCCCAGGCATGGTGGGCGTGGGGCCTGTGTCACCTGCCACCGCTATCCGCCCTGTGCATACACCATTCCCTTCATGGTTTGTTGTTGGTTCTGGTGGCTGTGTATGTGTTTTAAATGGCATATTGCAGCTCATTGGCTTGTGTGGGCCACCTGTGATTGTGCACATGTCCCAGGAGGGCACAGAGTTGGGTCCCTCTCATGGCCTTTCTGCCTTCACCCGGGATGCTCTGTGGTCTGTTGGGCCCATTGTCTTCACATGCCCATGGCCTGTGGGAGGTCTCATGTGCATCTGGCATTGTTCATGGTGTCCTGGTGGCACAGGGGTTGTGCTAAGACCACATGCCATTGCAGCCCTTGTGCGGATATCTGTGCTTGTGCTGTGCAGCCTGTTTACAGCTGCCTCTGCCCCATGTAGGCCACAGCCCAGTGATATGCACCGTGTTTTGCCATGCCATGCTTTCAGCATGAGCATAGGGTTCTGCGTGCATGTATTCTGCATAGCCATGCCCCTATGCACACCCAGATAGTCCTTGCCACACACATGTATGCATCCTGGCACTGCACAATTTTTGTGCATGCCACATGCGGGTGACTTACATGCTCGGTGTGTGTATCCACTTGCTCACCAGCCTTGCACGCAGTGCATAGCAGTTGCGCACGTTCATGAATAGACCCCATTTTGTTTTGTTTTTTAACATTCTATTTTTTCCCGCCTACGTGCCCTCCATCTCCAACCTTCAGGGGCCTCTGGGAGTCATCCCTCTGCCATCAGTCTGACCCGAGACCTACCTTGTGCCCCATGTAGCTGTGGCTATGCCTCCGGGCAGGGGAATGAGGTGGGGCTTTAACACCCCATACACTTTTCTTGTTTCGTTGGCCAAGGTAGTCCAGGTGAGTGGTGGCACATCAACAGCATGCTCCTTACTCCCTGTTTTCCCAGTGATGGAAGGCTGTTTTTCCTCTGGTTTCCTTCTCTTGCATGGTGTGCACCCTGATGTCAAGGTGGTACGCACCGACATCCACCATGTGTCACGGCCGGCCCCCCCACGTGAACAGGGCTTGCTGTACCTCGAGTCTCCACTCAGGGTCAGGCAAGTAGCAGGCCTTGGCCTTCCTCCCTCCCCCCAGAGAAGGCAAGCTGTCCTGGGACGCTGAAGTCTTTCTCCCACGGCTGGACCTCCAGTGACCCACGTCCGCTCCTGAACCCAGGTCACCTGTGTTGCAAGTGGCAATCCAACTGCTCTGCCGATGGGCCGGCTCTGCCCCATTGTGTTTTTATAGAGTATTCCTCACACCTATTTTATTATGCTGTTCTGTGTGCACCTCCACATACACTTTTTTTTACATTTCTATTTGATCAAGCTTCACAGCCAGAGAAAGCTTCATTGTTGTATCTTTATAGTGCAATGTACAGTATTTATCTCATTTCATTACCATGTCTTGTGTATCTGCAGCAGCCAGTATATTTAGGGCCCAATCCTCAAATGGTTCACTGCCCTTCTATGAGTGCAGAGGTCTGGGAAAAGCCAAGGAGCATCCCCTATGCACCACATGCACACCATCTGGGTACTGCACAGCATCCACAGTATTTGTGTTTGCTCCCTATGTACTCTTTGCCTAACCAGCACCCCTCTCTATGCGGGTGGGTGAGATGGTGGTTTGCCGGGGGCATATACTAGTGTCCACTCCATCCTACACAAACTCCTTGAGGCACAGGGCTGGTGGATGGAACCATTAGCTATGACTGCCTAAGGGCAACAGTAGCAGCTATGCAGCCGCCTCTGCCTCACCACAAACCACACATCCCATCCTGTTTGACCCTATCTTCTTCAGCCCCCAGTCATTAGAACCTCTGCGGTGTGTGCTGGGTGTCTTCACTGGCAACAGCTGGTGTTCAATGAAATTCTGCTTAATTTTCTGTGGGGATATAGCAGTCAAGGAGGACTGCACCCTCCTCAAGCCCCCACCAATGAACCGTTATTCAAACATTATGCAAATGGTAAGCACCCATTGTTTGTTTAACTTATTATTTATGCTCCCTTTCATCTCAGGTGCAGCTCTTTTTTTGGGCCACCCTAGACTTCTGTCACCTCTGACTGCAATATACCACTTCCATCAAGCCATGGCACTGCACCAAATACAGGGACAGGAGTGGGCAGTAACTTCCTAAATCTCTAATGTTGCATCAAGTAGCATGGCAGGAGTGTTGTGGAGTCCTCCATATATACTGGGGCTCATCTCTGACTGCTGCTGGGGCTATTTTGTGCTGTTTTCACCCTATTCCTGGGTCATCCACACACTGTGCTCAGAGCAGCAGTATGCACATCTGCATGCCTGTTGTGAGCCCAGAAGGTGCCTCCCCACTGTGCCTCTTCTCTGCTTACACCTGTGTTCACCCAAGTAGCAGCATTGCAGTGTAGACAGAGACCTTCTCATGGTGGAGGAGGGGAGTGTCCTGTTAGACACTCAGTCCTCCATTCCCTGGCCAGCCTTGAATGACTCTGGCTTGTTCCAGAACTCAGGTTGCTGGCCCAATGAATAGTAGCTCTACTACTGTGCTGATGCCAGCCTTTGGCCATTTCCTATTGGCAAAAGAGAGAAGACAATAGGAACTTGATTTGCTATATACTGTGCTATGTGAAAAAAGAGTTTTGTTGTATTAAGTGAATGGGATGAACAATTTAAAGAGCAAAGCCACCTGTAAGTTTTGGTTACTTCACTATATGGCTCTTCAGATGTGTGGTTTGAAAACCACTGGTTTATTGCAGTATACTTGTGTGCATTATACTGTATAAGTGTGCTCAGAGGCCTCTCTATGTGTGCTGCACATAACCCCTTACTACCTGTATGCAACTTAGTGCTTTGTAAAGTACTTAGGGTTACAGTGTGTATGAAAGGCACTACGTTATGTAGTTAGGGTGTGTTCTGCATGGCTTTGCATCCAAACTGAAAAGCTTTGGTACCACAGGTCAAAGATCATAGAATGCTGTTGCACTTGTCTATAGTGTAAAGTCAAGCTGCATGGTCCTGCTGTGTTTCATCTACAGACATGCTTCACAGAGATACTGTGTTTTCTGGGACTTTTTACTGTGCACTTTTGCTGAGCATGTAGGGAGCTCAGGGGAGCCAATAGCTGAGCTGTACGTCATCTTAGGGGTTGGGGTTTCAAGTTTAAAAGCCTGCACTGCCCGCTAGAATGAGTGTTGGGTGAGCATGAGTGGTGCGAGAGCCCCTCCCTAGATAAAATTCTCTGTGATCTAAAGTTTGTGGTTAGATCATAGTTATTTTGAGTTGTTTCTTTTATTTTTGTAATCTCTAATGTTTTTAGATATATTGTTATTTAAGGTTCTCTACTTTTAATTTGATGATGTCTGCCCTAAGGGTTTTTACATTTTTAATACTGAATATTGGGGGCTCTATTATTCAGTATGCATTTCACCTTCTTGATATAAGTATCAGAGATGATTCCCTCATGGTAGAGATTATGGGGTGCTGCCTGATGGTTTGAGTGACCATTTGTCTATCCTTTGTGATTGGTACACTAAATTGAAAAATAATCCTCCTAAGTATATTGAATATAGAAATTTAAAAAAAAAAACTCTTCAAATATAGCAAATGCTGCTTTTTCTGGGGTTGATTGGACTCAACTTGAATCTCTGCCAGATCCCAATACTATGCTTGACCAATTTTCTAAAAATTCTTTTCTGCAATTGATAGAATAGCACCTTTAAAAAGGACGAGAGTATGGGTTAATACACATCAATGGGTTTATCTAAAACTAGAAAAGCAAAGATCCAATTTTTTTTTGTCTAAACAAAGAAAATCTTTTTGGGATGCTAAAAAAAACACGGAAGACTCTGCATGAATTGTTAGGGAGAGGGGACAAAAATTACAACCATTTCTTTACAGAAGTGAATTGGGTCCGGTTTCTGAGATGTTTAATAACTATTTCAGAGACTTGGACAGTTATAGGTTACAGTTTTCCCCTCCTGTGATTGATACCCAAATTTCAAATAACGTCGAACAATCCCAAAAATTTTGCTTTAAAAAGGTTTCCCCAGAAAAAGTTATGAAATATTTGCTCATTAACGAGCCTTGTCGTTCCTTATCCCATGATGGTTTAGACTTTAGGGCCCAGATATTCAAACTGCGCTCAAAAGTAGCGCAACAGCAGGAGCAAGCACAAACCAGTTGTGCAAATGCGCAACAGGTGCGATATTCAAACATGGAGCAGAGCAAATTGCGCAAGCAACCAACGTCTGAATATCGCACATACTGTGCCATCGCTCAACCAGAAAGGAGAAGCTGAGCCAAAATGTTGCGCTATGGAGCAACCAGGGAAGCTCAGCTGAGCATTCCAGAGCTGCCATAGCGCAAGCACAGCCCCCCCAGAGCAATGGAACTGCACATCCAGGGAGGCAGACTGGGGCCCACCGCCAGCCATGCCACACATGGGCACAGGAACACACTGCAGAACCCACACCACACCTGCACACCCCAAGCACAGCATCACTGGGGGTGAGACTGATGATCCACGTGCCCATGGGGACAAGCCAACAAAGCATAGCAGAGCCATGACACCCCAGCACAACCACTGGCAGGCGGAGAGTGCCACACACAGGGGGTTGACAACCACAGTGCACATCAGCCCCCCATACGCATAGCACACCCTGCACTGTGACCCCAAGACACCACCCATGTGCAGTGACTGGCACTGCAGGAAACCATGCAGTCCCCCCAGCACTCGTCAGCCCCGTGCAACACAGAAGCCTACAAGCCAGACACACCCTGTGCACCCAGCAGTGGGTGGCAGCAGATGGCAAGACCAACCGAAAGTCACTGCCATGCTGGAGATACCTCCCCATGCACACACATGCACACACACACACACACACACACACCCAGGACCATACCAGCCCAGATGGCATGTACACACTTGCAACTGAGCACCTAGCCAGCTGCAAATCAGAGACCGACACAGTATTCATATATCAAAATAGAAATGTATATTGAACATATTATAACAACAACAATAGAAACTATTTACAAGGGGGACGGGTACAAGGAAGGGGTGTTCAAGGGGGAGGGATTAAAAACTTGGAGAGGGAAGGCAGGGTGGTAGGGATGGGAGAAGTGGGAAGGGTAATGTCGGCTATGGCCCAGCTGGCTCCTGGTCCTCCCCCTGCTGGTGCACCGTCCTGTGCCGCCCCTGCTGATGTCCATGTCGCCGGATGGCTTGCAGGATCTCCTGGTTCTCAATGCTGACTTGTGTGAGGTGCCTGACATCACGCGCCAACCTCCTGAGAACCTCGAGGCCTAGGAAAATGGGAACACAGTCAATGGCTGTGACTGACCACAACCCTGAACACCACCCAACCTGCAAGCCATATAGCCCAATGTCCCGCACCTGTGATGGCATACACCCACCCACAGTGAACATGCATAGGCCATCACAAACAGGCAGCACCAGCTATCGCACCACCTCCCACACACTGCCCACGTCAATCACAGTACAAACTACGCTGGCAAGTGGCGTGGCAACGTGGTCTTGATGCCAATACACAGCTATGTGCCCAGTGCATGCCCTGGACCACCAGTAGCATACACAGGCGTGCTGTGATACTGCACAGTGATGCATGTCACCTGTGTCGTGCCTACATACATGGATACATAGACAGTGTCAGCAGATAAGGGCCTATGGCCCACCAGTCTGCCCATTTGACCTTGTAAGTTCACTCTGTTTTCCTATAAGTCTGTTGCCCTTACCCCTGACCTCCAGAATTCCTTTATGTCTGTCCGTGCATTCTTAAATCCGTGACCAAGTCAGCCCCACCACTTCCTCTGGAGGGCGTTCCACTTGTCCACCACCCGTTCTGTGAAGAAATTCTTTCTCATGTTTCCTCTGAATCGTCCCCCCTCCAACTTCATCCCATGCCCTCTAGTCCTGGAACATCTTTTATGCTTAAAAATAGTGTTTTCCTGCACTCTGTTCACCCCTGTAAGATACTTGTATGTCCCCATCATATCCCCCTCATTCTCCTCTCCTCCAGGGAGTACATGTTCAGTTCCTTCAACCTGTCGTCATAGGACTTGTGATGCAATCCATGCACCATCCGTGTTGCCCTCCTCTGAACCCTCTCACCCAGTCCATGTCCATACGTAGGTATGGTCTCCAGAACTGTACACTGTACTCCAGGTGGGGCCTCACCAGTGTCTTGTATAGTGGAATTATGACCTCCCCTTTCCTGCATGGTTGTGTTGTGCATGGCTGGTGGTCTTGCCCCCCCCCAGCATGCAATAGCATCCATGAAGTAATGATACTCACACTCCTCCAGCAGCTGGCTCTGCCGCTGCTGCTGCTGATGCTGCTGCTGCTGCTGCTGCTGCTGGGGCACAACACCCCCCGGCACCAGGGCCCTGGCACGGCCCATGTCACCGTCGCCCTGCGTCCTCAGATTCCGGCCTGTGGGAGACATATGTTGAGACAAACATCAGTGTGACTCAAAAGCAGAGTGCCCCCTGCCCCAGTGAGAGTGCCTGCCCACACAGCCATAACCATCCATCGCACAGCTGCACACACTGACACAGCCAACCGTGTCCGAGCCGGCACCTATGCACAGCCACCCAAGCACACACACACCCTACAGAGATATAGGTGCATAGATGGTACACTCACCTGCCCTAGGCACCACGCCCGCCTGGCACGCCGACCGCAGCCGAGACAAAAGTTCTGCTCCCTCCGGCGGAGGTCATGTACTGGTGCCGCAACGCTCAGCAGACCGCCCCATCCAGTGATCTCCACCAGGTCAGTGGCCACTTGCTGCCACTGCTGAGTCCTGGCACTGGTGAGGTGCCTCATCGCCTAGCCATCATAGTGTGGTTCAACCAGGGGCCACCAGGTTGGCCACTTCAATCTGGCTCCAGGACACCGCCCTCCTAGCCATGGCACCAACTTTACAACAGGCAATATGGCGCCCGCTGCCCGTAACCTCACGTGGAGTTGTTGCGCACAGACCACCACAGGCTCCAATCACGCTGTTCGAACAGCGCCGTCACTTCACATGGCGCTGTCACCAGACAGTGCAATAGGGACGTACACATGGCATGCCAACAGTGCCAGGGGTCAGAGGACATACACAAGGTCACAGCAATGATGCAAGGCTACGCAGAGCGCCATCGGACATATAGGCATCCTGCGCAACTGCCAAGCTGCGCACCAGTGCCACAGTGGACTATCGCGCAGTAGTGCCACAGCGCCATATAGTGCCCAGTGCTGTAGCACCACTGGCACAATGGTGGCCGTGGTCTGAATCGCCTATCGCGCTCAGCAGGTCTGCAGCATGATAGACGCATGCGTAAGCTGTCTGGGCATGTGCAATGCAGTGTGGCACACAGCCACAAACCTGCGCCATTGGCTCAGCCGGACCTTCCGTGTTACGCAAAGCGCAAATATGCGATATTCAGCCGACATATGCAAATCACGTGATCAGCCATTCAAAGGCGCAGTGGCGTGATTAGCATGCCATTAAAGTTGCGCCACACCTCATTTGCATGTGTTGAGCTATAAAAATGCGACAGTGGGTTGTGCTGGCCAGATCTGGTTACTGCAGGTGAGAGGTGTTACATGCTGTGTGATGCTCAGGACAATGCTCATGGGTGGAGGATGATAAAGGCTGAGGGGGCTGAGCATGAAAAGGGCACTTAGAAAGGGACAAAGGGCACCCTTTCTATCAGTATCTGCCATGCGGAGAGGAAACGTGGGGGGCTTCCGCCCCCCCCGGGCCGGCAGCTATGCTCATGGGTAAATGCTGTCGACTGCACAGTGAAAGGTGTCCACTTCCACCCATACAGATCACCATGACTGACCAGAGCCAAGCTGAGGGTGTGGATGGCAGGCATAGGAGGAGGCCGAACTTCACCACGGCAGAGACGGAGGCCCTCTTCCAGGCCTACCTGGAGGATGAGCCACTAGTGAGTGGACAGAGGGGCACCCCTCAGGAACGTGCAGCTGCATGGAAGGGGGTAGCTCGGGCCATCAACCTGCATGGAAGCCACCAGCGCTCCGTGCAGGAATGCAAGAAGAAGATGGGGACTGACCGCAGGAGGCTGAAGGAGAAGGTGGCAGCCTTCAGGGCGACACGTGCTGGCACAGGTGGGGGCCCACCAGTGGTGTTGCAGCTGACCCCTACAGAGGAGACACTGGTCACGGCCATGCAGCCGAGTGCCATTGTGGGTGTACCATGTGGAGGATTCCAGACAGGTGGAAGCCCATCACTGCACGGTATGACATGGTGGTGTTGTTGGGGGGGGCTGTTGTTCACATGCACTCACATGTACTCTCTTTCTGTTACAGATCCTGTTCATCTTCAGGAGACGGTGGTGGTGGTGGGTCCAGACAGTGATGCAGACCTGCTGGACGTGGAGGAGGGACCATCCACCTCCGCCACCAGCCTGCAGGCACTGCAGCAGCATGCACGCTGGGTCAACAACTCCGGTGTCAGTGATACGGGTGCAGGGGGTGCACAGCCTGTGTCACAGCAGCCTGGCATGCAGGTATGCCAGCATGCTGTGCCTATGGCAGTGGCATGCACCTGCACCATTGATGATAGCAGGCCTGCAATGGGCAGTGATAGGTGTGTGTCCCATGACGGACACATGGCAGGCCAGCACTTGCCCCTGGGCCTTCCTGGTTCACACCTGTGTACCAGCATGCTGGCACAGTCCCAGGCTGTGCCTGTCAGCACCGTGGGCAGCACCGTGGCTGTGCAGGTGTCTGGCACTGTTGTCAGCATGGAGGTGGAACAGGTGGACCTGGGGGCTCAGCAGTTGGAGGGGCGGCAGCAGCAGTCGCACACCAGGTCTGGGGGTACAGTGTCAAGCAGTGGCACATGTTCACCGCCCTTTGATCCGCCCATATCTGGTCCTGGTGAACAGCGCCCACCCTCAAGGGGTGCTGTGCACCAGGACCGTCCACACTCTGGGGGTCACGATGCCATTGGGGCACAGTACCCATTGGACGCGCACACCCACCTGCTGCAGGACTCTGTACAGCTGCAGGGGCGGGTTGCAAGGTCCGTGGAGGCACTGTCTGTGTCCGTGGAGCGGCATAGCATGGAGTGTGCTCGGGACCAAGCCGAGCTGGTCCTTATGCGGATGGATGTGACCGCTGCCATTGACAGGCTGACCCAGGCAGTGGTCTCGTCATGGACGACACAATGCAGCTCGTCAGGTGCCCCTAGGCCCACACACACCCACGCAGTGCACCTCCACTCCCCATTCCCCGCGCCGGGCGACACCAGGCCTGTCGATGCCAGGTTCTGCTGTGGGCATCCCGAGCACCCCTGGTGCAAGTTTGTTTGGCAGGATGCAGACCCCTGTGTGGGCAAGGTCGCGTTCGCGCAGTGGGACCCCTGGTGGTGCACCAGCGCCACCCGATGTGGCTCATGCTCAGCCTGCCAGTGCTGCTGGGCCACGGCGGGGCTGCCCATGCATCCGTGGTGGCCGTGGGACAGTGCTACCTGACTGAGCTGTCTCCCAGTGCAGGCCCTGTCTGGTGCTGCCCTGTGTGCAATGTGTGTCATGGTGGGCAGTGCACTGCTGGGTGCTCTGCTCACCATGCTGACACACGGACCACAGGCACACTCTCCAAACTGCTGTACACAGGTGCGTGTGCATGATGATGCCTGCATTGCACTGTACACCAAGGTGCAAGGGTGCCCAGGTCCTGACACACGTACGTGGACAGTCCAGGTGGTGGGGTGGTTGGTGGTGCTGTGTGTTGGCAATGTCGCTCCAGCAGTGCTGTGCTGCTGCCCATGTACGCTGCCTGGTGTGTGTGTGTCCATATGAGTGCTCACCCTCTCTGATGGTGTGTTGGTATGCCTGGAACCTTCAACTCCCTGACCTTCATGCACGGTGTGTTCCCTGTGTGCCTGTGGTTTGCGCATGACAGTGTTGCCTGCACATGTCCCCTTGACTTACCTGTGTTGGGTGTAGTGCTCTTCTGCAATGGTGTCCCGGTGCAGCTGGGCCTGCGGGTCAGTCGGGGTCCCTCCGTCCCTAGGGGGGCTGCTCATCACTAACATCACCGGCGCCACTGCGTCCCATCGCTGTCCCCTTCGGACCTGTACGGCTATCCCATGGTCTTTGGCCATGTTGTGCAGGATGCAACAGGCTAGGAATATCCCACAGGCCTTTTGGGGCTGTACTGTAGAGCTCCGCCGAGGTGTCCAGGCATCGGAGGCGTGCCTTGAGCATCCCAAACACCCGCTCTATGATGTTACGTGTTGCGGCATGTGCCTCATTGAAACATAGCTGCGCTGGGGTCGGGGGGCGCAGGTACGGTGTGAGCAGCCAGGGACGGAGTGAGTATCCGCAGTCACCTGTGTGGAGATAGTGGAGATCAGTGTCATGTCAGGTCCATATTGCCCATATCCTTGTGTGCCACTACCATGGCACCTGTGTCATTCCCACCCTTGCCCAGAGTTTGCATTCCATACATGTGTACTCACCCACTAGATGACCCGTGGGGATGTCCCCACTCTCGAATCGATGGCACAGTGCAGACTGGTGCCATATGAAGGCATCATGTGCTCCGCCAGGGTGTGTGGCACAGACATTGATAATGTGCCCAGTGGCATCACACACCACCTGGCAGTTGACACTGGAAAACCCCTTTCGGTTCCGATATGCCTGGCCGTCGGGGCCAGGTGGCATGCGAATGGCCACATGGGTGCAGTCTATGGCTCCTAGCACGCCAGGCATACGTGCTACCCTGTGGAATTCCTGCATGTTTGTTGTACGCTCTGCTGCGGTGCTGGGGAAATGGATGTACTCTGCAGCATGAGGCAGCAGTGCGCTGAGGAATTGGGTGAGGATGCGTGACGTGGCCGACTGTGTAATGCCTGTGGTGTCCCTGTTGGCCTCTGGAAGGTGCCCGTGGTGAGCAGGCACATGCAGGCTGTCACCTTGGTCTCCACGGACAGAGCATGACTCCATCGTGAGGGTGCCTGCATCACATCACTGCACAGCTCTACAAAGCCGTCTCAGTATTGCCCTGTTCAGGCAGTACCGGCCCTACAATCCGACATCTGTGTACAGCTCCGAAGCTGATGCGGCACGATACCGCCTGTCGGGCATACCGCTGACGGCCCCTCCGCCACGCCCCCTGCAGCATGGTGTCTCACCCTCATTACAGCTTCCATGTGGAAGCTGGCACTGTCCATCTCCCTGGCTTCTGCCCCCGCTGCTGTTCCTGTGTTACCCCGCTGCCCCACTGCTGCTTCCACTGCACTGGGCACCCCCACTGGCCTCTCTGTCCTCCTGGACCCACTGTCCCTCTCTGCCCTTCCAGCTCTCTCTCTCTCTCTCTCTCTCTGTCTCTCTCCCCCAGTTTGCGGCCTGCTTCCTTGAGCCTTTTTATTTTGGCTCAATTCCGCTACTGCGCAACTTCCGGCTGAGCCACTCTTGCGCATTGCACAAGTGTTCGATTATCGCATTGCGCACTTTATGCATGGACCCGCCCCCTTCGGTTGTGCATGCCTTCATTTCCATTGCGCTGTTGCTCAGCATGTTTTTGGTGGCGCAACTGGCCCCTTCTGAATATCGCAGAATGGCGCATTTTTGGAGTTGTGCATGGCGCAACCCTTTTGAATATCTGGGCCTAGGATTATAAAGTTAGGTGTTAAATCTTTTGATTTTCCACTCTCTATTATTTTTAATTCTTCCTTATGTCATGGAATATTTCTGGACCAATGGAAGTTTTCAACTATCTAGCCAATCTTTAAGAGTGGTAATCCCACTCAGGTGTCTAAATATTGTACCATATATCTTCTTTCTCTGTTGTCAAAAAATTCTTGAGAAAATTATTTTGGATCAGACTACAGAGTTTTTGAGCAAGTATAATTTGTTAACAGAACAACAGCATGGTTTCAAAGCCAAACACAATACAGAGATGACATTGGTGGGGTTCACTAGCTGTATGAGGATGCTCTAGATAAGTGTCACTGTGTTGCAGCTGTTTTTGTGGCCCTCACCAAGGCCTTCAATTTGGGTTGAACATAGTTTATTAACTGGGGTTCTATAGAAGTTACATTTCTTAATGGATGTTATCAGTTGGTTCATAGACTATCTATGTAACAGAACACACACCACTTCAAGAAACAGAAACATAGAAACTTAGAAACATAGAAACATAGACTGATGGCAGATAAGGACCGCTTGGCCCATCTAGTCTGCCCATGTCCCTACCTACAGGATAGGCCGCAGATCCTAGTTAACCAACAGCCTATTTCTTCCTACCCCCCACAAGAATTGGCATATGTCTGTCCCATGCATTTTTGAATTCTCCCACAGTTTTAGACCCCACAACCTCCTCAGGAAGGCTGTTCCATGCATCCACTACCCTCTCTGTGAAATAATACTTATTCACATTGCCCCTGAACCTCCCCCCTCTGTATTTAAATTGTGCCCCCTTGTTCTTGTGTGTCTCTTTTTCTGAAAGATGCTACCCTCTTGGACTTTGTTGATTCCATTGAGGTACTTAAACGATTCTATCATGTCCCCCCTCTCCCTTCTTTCCTCAAGTGTATACATATTAAGCTCCTTTAGTCTCTCCTTGTATGGCTTCTCTTGCAGATCCTGCACCATTTTAGTCTATGCCCCCCTCTGGACTGCTTCCATCCTATCTATGTCCTTGTGGAGATAGGGTCTCCAGAACTGGATGCAGTACTCCAGATTGGGTCTCACCAATTGTCTGTACAGAGGGATAACAACTTCCTGTTTTCTGCTGGTAATGTCTCTCCCTATGCATCCCAGTATACCCCCAGCCCTCCTTACTGCCTTCTCACATTGCTTGCTAATCTTACAGTCATCTGATATGATTACCCCCATGTCCCTTTCATTTTTTATTGTTGTTACTACCTCCCCCCCATTGTGTATTCTTCCCTTGGGTTCTTGTTTCCCAGGTGCATTATTTTGCACTTCTTTGCATTGAATCCAAGCTGCCATACTTCTGACCATTCCCCCAACCTTGCCAAGTCCCTTCCCATCCTTTCTACACCTCCTTGTGTATCAACCCTATTGCAGATCTTTGTGTCATCTGCAAAGAGGCATACATTTCCTTCCAGTCCCTCTGCAATGTCACTTATGAAGACATTAAAAAGGACTTGACCTAGTACTGAACCTGCAGTACCCCACTAGTAACCCCTTTTTCTTCAGAGTGGACTCCATTTACTATTACCTTCTGTGTCCCGTTGTCCAGCCAGTCTTTTACCCAGTCTACCACCCTGGGACCCACTCCCAGGCTGGTTAATTTGACTATTAATCTTTTGTGTGGGACTGTGTCAAATGCCTTGCTAAAGTCTAGGTAGACCATGTCCACAGCCCCTCCCTGGTCTACTACTTTGGTCACCCAGTCAAAGAAATCTATTAGATTCATCTGACATGACCTTCCCACCAGGGGTGTAGCCAGGAATTTCTGAACTGCACACCAAGTGTGGAGTCACTGCTACCCCCCCGGTTAGGGTGAGCTACCCCTCCCTCATCCATACCCCCTCACCCAATGTGTTATTTTCTGTATTATACACCAGCACACCACTAGCCACACCACCAAAAGGTGTGGCAGGCTGGATTTTGGTTACAATATTTTACTGTGACCACCCTATACCTCATCAAGGTAGCCAGTCCCAAAGAGGTCCATTCCCACCATACCAGACATGTCACACCAACAGGTTTCAGACTAACAGACTGGCTTTTGGTTACAATATTGCATTGTGACAAGCCTCTGTACCACATCAAGGTAGCCAGACACACACAGACACACACACAGACACACACACAGACAGACACACACAGACACAATTCTAGCAGCCATGGGAATCAATCATGGGGTACAGTTCAGTGAAGGAGGGCTCGTCCCAGCACACATGGGGCTGGAATTAGTGTATGTACTGTAGTACTTAAGCTCCATTATGGAAAAACTGTTTGCATTGTAACTATTCAGAAACTTCTTGGCTCTGTTATTCAAAACCTTTTTGCAAACTTTGAGGAGGCAGTATAGCGCAGTGGTCTAAGGCTCTGAGCTGCAAATCTGGTGACATCCAGCAGAGCAGACCTGGGTTTGAATCCCACGGCTTCCACTTGCATACTGTGTGACCCTGAGCAAGTCACTTAGCCTCCTTGTGCTCCCAGGTCGCTCCTGTAAAAAAGCTTTCAGCTTAGTGTGCTATATCTGGTTAAACAACTAAAAAAAATAAAATAAAAAACTTTGCTGCTCCCACAACTCAGGCCTGCACCATCAACTCATGGAACAATTGATTGTGCCTTGCTGTTCAGTTCAGGCAACTTAGGTTGCTCCTGCCACACCATCAGAAAGGGGCATGCACCTCTTCTGCAAGCATGAACATACCATATTCAGTATGGTTCCATGACAGCAACTGCTATCTGTGCTTGGGGGGCTAGTGCTATGTACCACACACAGAAAGCATATCTGCATCCCAGTAATCACTAGACTGCCAAAAAAGGGTGTTTTTACTCCAGGATACTGGGGATAAAATGCATAATAACAAAGGGCCAGACTACTAACTTGAAGTAGTTTTCATAGGTGAATGACTCAAGATTAGAAGCAAGCCAGCAATTAGGTACCCACTGCCCTAAATCTATTCCAGAATCCAAACAAGTCACGGTCCCTAAAAAGATTAAAGGACTCACCTGCAGTGCCTCAGCAGACAGCTCAGCTCAGTATGATGACTGTCAGGAGTGTCTTAACTTTCCTCGCCTGAGTCCCGACTCTGTTGCAACAATGTTACGCAAGTGCAAGCAACTTATAGGCTGGCTCTCTAGAGACTCTGGGAAGGAATCCTCGCTAGTCGCGCTCTCTCCGGCGGCGAAATTTACTCTCTCAGGCAGCAGTCGCCCTTAGACGATGAACAAAAACCGCTGATCTGCAGGCAGCACATGAGAACCTTCCCGAAAATGTACTCAATCCTCCGGCTGTGGGCAGCTCCAGTACAATAAATCCCAAATCCGATGTTCCACTGCTGCACTATGTCCTGACTCCATCCTGTCCCAGTCGCAAGGTAAAAAAAAAACAGAAAGAGCACAGCATTGGCAGGAGCATTTAAAGAGCCCGCCGGCCCTTAGCCCGCCCCTTACTACACCACTACCTCGCCTCCTTTCTTGGCAAACGGACCTGATTGAGACACAGCAACATATTTCTCAATCAGGTCCGATGGGCTTGTACACTTAAGCTGACTCCACCCCCAACCCCTACAACCTAAAAACAAGTACAAAGAGTGGCCTGGGAAGCCCGCGAAAATCAAACAAACAGAGGAATACAGAGCAACACCAGAGAGACCAGCTGGTACCTGCTACCCGCTGATCTGCAGCAGCACACCATGGCGTGTCTGGCTCATCGGTAGCTACGCCCTTGCTTCCCACTGTGAACCCATGCTGCCTTGGGTCCTGTGCTCCACTGGCCTCTAGGTACTCAACAATTCTTTCCTTCAGAAGTGACTCCATCACTTTCCCTACCACAGAGGTCAAACTGACAGGTCTGTAGTTTCCTGCCTCTGTCTTGCTCCCACTTTTGTGAAGGGGAATCACATCCGCCTTCCTCCAGTCCTCGGGTACCACACCATCCTCCCATGATTTATTAAAAAGAGTAGCCAGTGGTTTCCCTAGTTCAGCCCTTAATTCTTTTAGAATTCTGGGGTGAATTCCATCAGGCCCCATTGTTTTGTCCACCTTCAGTTTTAGGAGTTCTTGCAGAACCCTTTCTTCTGTGAAAGGACTGGGATCAACCTCCCCCCCATCAAGACGGCTTCTGTTAATTGGATTAGGCACTTCCCCCTCCACTTTTATGAATACTGAGCAGAAATATTCGTTCAATATCCCTGCTTTTTCACTGTCCCCTCTGCCCACCCACCGTTCATTCTATTCAGCCTCACTATCCCTCCCTTTGTCTTTCTACCCTCACTGATGTACATATAAAAAGGTTTTATCCCCCTTCTATTGGGTGTAAATCTTCACAGCCCAATTTAATATGTTGTGGTGTTCCACAGGGGTAGATTTTAGGCCATTATTTTTTTCCTTTATATGAACACTGCACCTAATGTATTATATAGAATACATCCAAGTTCAAATGATGCTCTTAAAAAGGTACAGGCAGATTCTGACAGTTTTCAGAATTAATTAACTCTAAACTGTGTGGTTTTAAATCATAAAAAAAAGGAGTTATGTTGTTTTCAAACAAGCACAAAAGTGAACATGTACTACCCATCTCTGAACTTAATGGAAATATTATTGAATTAGTTGATAATTTTAGGCACCTGGGACTGATTCTGGATTCCAATTTATCTTTTGGTTTACATATAAATAGTATTAAGAAAAGTATTCATCAAATGTTTGGGGGTCTCTACCAAGTTAAATCCTGCTTAACAACAGAAGCCAGGTTTCTATTAGTGCATATTTTTTTTTATTTAGTGTTTTAGATTATGCTCTCATTGTTTACTCTGCTGCTTGTATTAAGTGGTTTGATCAACTTCAGGTTACATATAATGCTTTAATAAGGTTTATGTTGAATGTCCCTTTTCATACGCATCACTGCTCTCTCTTTAAACAGTCTGATAGTTTATCAACGAAAAATAGAATTCTACTGAAAATGGGTATTTTCATATTTAAAGGTACCTTAGGTTTTCTTCTAAACTTGGTCTCAACATTAGTCCCCTGATTTATTAATGGTTGTGGCACCAGATCTCAACATAGATTTACTTTTAAGTTTCCTCTGTTTAAGAAAGTGATACGTTAGAGATCAATTCTTTATCAAGCTTTTTTTAAATTCATTACTGGCTGAATTTTTGAATTGTAGAGCAGTTCTTAATTTTAAAAGGAGTCTTACTGTATTTTTGAAAGATAAAGAGGAATGTATATGTAATAAGTAGATTAGAGAAATGTGTATTGTATTGTATTATTTTATTATATGTTTGTATGTCTTCTACTTGTAATTCTATCATATGTTATACACTGGGGGTAGGATATTCAGACTGCGCCACAAACAAGCACAATAGCAGGAGCAGGTGCAAGTGCAGTGCACCCCTACACAACACGTATGATATTCAAATACAGTGCAGGCCAAGATGCGCTTGTGCAACACAGCTGAATATTATGCCAAATGCACCATGGTGCAACCGTGGATGCGCAGTAGAGCAAGGCTGATGCACAGTAACACAACCAGGGATGCACATTGTTGCAGTATAGATGCGTAGTAGCACAACCAGGGATGCACAGGGACAGGTACAGAATGCAGGGGTGTACCACCCACAGAAACCATGGTTGGAGGAGCACGCAGCAGACCAGACAGTGCCCCCCCAGCACCCCATGAACTGTACAATTAGTGGTGAGCTGGATGGACCACCAGCCCATGAACACCAGCACCAAATCCTCAGCCAGGGCACGGTGCCCCAGCACACTCCCCCGGCAAGCAGTGACCACAATACAAGGAGGGTCGACCACCCAGTGCCACCCCATCCCACCAATGCAGCGCACACCCTGTACAGTGATCCCCAGACACCCGGACCAGAAGCAGCACCCAACAGTGCATGGCACTGAATGCATGCCACTACCCCCACCATAACAATGCAACCCTGTGCACCATGGAGCCATGCATGGCATCCCCACTATGAGCACCCCACAGCAGGTGGCACCAGCCATTGATGCAACAACTGCAGACACAATGCCACCCTGCATGGCCCCCACCATGGCACAGCAGAGAGGTCAACCCTGCGTCAGTACCCGAGGGACTCCGCATGCAATAAGGCCTGCCCTGGACCCCACCACCAACAGGACAGCACCCTGCACACCCACCCATGCACACACACTTTCCCAGCACTGGCCCCAACAGATAGCACAGCCGCCCACTGTGGTGCATGGAGGCATGCGCCACAGAGGATGCGACACAGGGCAAGGACAAACACCCACCTTGACCCAAGGGCACCCAGACACAGGGCCACAATAATGGGGAAACAAATGTCACTGGTGTGTGTCCACTGATGTTGTGTACCCACGGCCTGTGCCCCACCATGACACAGGTGAACCAGCCATCCTACACATGCACCATGAAGCCATCTGCCGCCAGCATGCAGCTGGAGCACAAGTGACAGACATTAGAACACAGACACTGCAACAGACACCAGCCACAACATGAAGGGGGGTCAACAACAGCATAGCCCACAGTGTCACCTGAGGCAGACGTGCAACAAACTGGTGGCAGGAGGCTAGCCGCCATTGCACTGTGCCAGAGGGTGGCTGGCATGGACAGCCACCAATGACATGCCAGCAGACCATGCGTACCATAGACATGCAAGGGGGCCAGCTGCACTGTCCATGGACATACTGACAGGGGCACCAGGGACACAGCACATGCACCAAGGACCACTGCACACAGGTATCCAGTGCACAGGGAGCAACACACATTCCACTGACAGGGACTGAGTCCCCCACCCACACAATAAGTGGGTCCCTGCCCGACACATGCCCAGGCCTGCACCACTCCTGATGCCATGCACACCACTGCAGCCAGGCATCATATGCCTGCTGCAAATCAGAGACCACCACATTTGTCATATTAAACAAGTATGTATTAAAGGGGTAAACTGTACAAACAACAAAACAAATCAAAACTATATACAAAGTGGAGGGGGCCACAAACCACATGGGGGTGGGCATGGGGCAAGGGTGTACATCAGGGAGTGGGATGAAGGGGTGTGAGAGTAAGTCCAGGGAGGAATGCACAACATGTGTGCTGTAGGGCCTAATAGTGATCCCTCTCCTCACTCTGGTCCCTGTGGTGCCTCCTGTGCCTCCTACGGTCACCTCAGTCTATCCTCTAGAGCAGCTCTAGAGTAGTCCAGGACAGCTGTAGTAGCCCTTGAATGTTCCGCTCAAGGGCAGTCCAGCATTGGCCACCTAGGACAAGGGAGCAGAGTCAGTATGTATGACTGGCCAGACCCCTGCAGCCCACCCAATGTGCACGGCATAGAGCCATGGGCCAAGCCCCTGAGATGGCATGTGACCACCCACAGTGTCTGTGCCCACAAGACCTGCCTACCTAGACACCCATAGCCATGCAGAACGCTGCACACGCCCACCGCCCATGT
This sequence comes from Neoceratodus forsteri, assembly GCA_016271365.2. Lineage (NCBI taxonomy): Eukaryota > Metazoa > Chordata > Ceratodontiformes > Ceratodontidae > Neoceratodus > Neoceratodus forsteri. The sequence goes on along the minus strand of CM057450.1, from coordinate 1,569,400,991 downwards.
TCTGCACAGCACCAACATGGCCGTACAGTGACCTGGCCATGTGGTGCAAAGGCAGTGGCATAGCCGTGGATCCAGTGCATGCACAGCCCACTTGCAACACCCACCCACACATGCAGTACCACAGAACAGTCTAAGTGCACTGTGTGGCATGCATGGCAGTGGACCCAAGTGTAGATGGCCACGCCCCACCACCACCCCTGCAACCCAGCATGCACAGATGTAAGGGGAAACATGGCACTCACCTGCATCCTGGCCAGGAGGGCACTGCTGGCCCATGTCCCCACCAATGAGGCCCGGATGCATGTCCACTGCTCCCACTCTGGCCCGCTTTCCCTGTTCCCGGGTCAAATGTGCCCTATAGTGCTCCTCTGGCCTAGGGTGCAAACATGGAGATGGAAACATCAGCACAGGTCAGTAACAAAGCCTTCCCTGTGTGTGCGTGCCCACACAGCCTAGCCATGATGCACCCCCAACACCACCACCACCACTAGATGGCCCCCAACCCCCTGCAGTGTGGCCTTATGCACATCGTGATACCCAGACAGACGCACACTACCAGTGATGGGATGGAGCACCTACCTGCCCATGGCACGGTGCCTCACTGGGTGCATGACTGCAGATGCACCAGGCGGTCAGGATCCCACTGCTGGAGGTTGCCATAGCAGTGGTGACACTGCTCCACTGACTGGCTGCTCCCTGTTGCCTCCTCCAGGCCCTCTGAGACCTCCTGCCACACAGCAGTCCATGGCCTGTGAAGGGGTTCCTGCCCAATGAGGGCACCAGCATGTGGCTTCACCAGGGCCAGCATGTTTGCCAGTTTAATGGCACTCCAGACCTGCGCTCTGGTTCTTGGCATGTTGCTGTCTCAAATGCCAACAAAATGATGCTCTGTAGTGCACATGCGCCATGTGCGGAGGCAGCATGGCACTGCACTGCCAGTCCCTATCGTGCTGTCACCGGACTGTGCAACAGGGGTGCAGCCATGTGGACGCATGATGCCTAGGGGCAAAGGTCATCTGCAGAGTCAAGGGTCTGTCCACACATGGGATGCTGCAATGCTATTGTGATGCCCTGAGTGTAGCGCGGTAGGGTGCTTGAGTGTGATGCCTTGCAGTGGCCTACTGTGCTGTGGTGCCATGGCACCCATGGTACACCATGGAATGAGCGCCACATGGGTTTACAGTGCACTAGCACCACAGGTAAAGCGGAGGCCATGTTCTGCACTGCCTCCCATGCACAGCAAGTCAGCAGCACTGCATACATCGGCGTCAGGACCCTGGGCATGCACCGTGCGGTGTCGATTGCACACATCACAGTGCTGCACCATAGCTTGAGCACGCTCACCTACATTGCACAAGGCACAACAGCATGATATTCAGCCAGGTTATGCAGATCAGCTCATTAGCCATTCCACGGCACATCCACTGCATTAGCATCCACTTGCAGTTGCAACTTCCCTCATTTGTATGCGTTGCACAATATAAATGTGACCTGTGGCTGCAGAGGCCATGGTTCAGTATTGCAGTCCATTGTGGTGGGTTGCATGCTGTTGGGATGTGGGACTGTGGTTTGGGAGGGCTGTATGGGACTGTACAGTCCAAGCTAACACTTGTCATTCTCACAGGCACAAGCATGACCATGCATGAGGAAGAGGAGGAACAGGGAAGGGAGAGAAGGAGCAGGCCCAACTTCACCAGGGCTGAATCTGATGCCCTGTTCAAGGCATATCTGGACAAGGAACTGCTACTTAGCGGACAGCAGGGAACACCACAGGCCCATGCTGCAGCATGGGGTGAGGTGGTGTGTGCCGTGAACCAGCATGGTAGCCACCAGCAGTCTGTGCAGGAGTGCAAGAAGAAGGCAGGCATGGACATGGGGTGGCTCAAGGACAAGGTAGCTGCCATCAGGGCTGCATGTGCTGCCACTGGTGGGGGCCTGCCGGATGTACCCCGCCTGATGCCACAGGAGGAGTGAGTAGACAGCAGCATGTGGTGTAGTGCCATCAAGGGCGTTCCTGGTGGTGGCTTTCAGATGGGTGGCAGCCCATCACTGCATGGTACATCCTGTGCTGTCAGTGTGTGGGTGGTGGAGGGCAAGGTGGAGTCACTAACGCTAATGTGTTCCCTTACAGCTCCTGAGCATCTACATGGAGCAGTGGTAGTGGATGTGTCCACTGAGAGGAGGCCCTGGATATGGAGGATCACCCATCCATCCACCTCCACAGCTGTCCGAGGGACCGGCCAAGTACATACCTGCACATCTATCTGGACTGATGTGGGTGGTGCGGGTGCGGACAAGGCCCTGCCTGTGTCCCAGCATGACATTGCCCCCAGTCTCCAGCATGCTGGGACCCAGATTGGGGCTGGATCCAGCACTGATGATGATGATGGACCGCACGTCCCTAACTGTGATACTTGTGGGACACAGGATGGTCCCACAGCAGGCAACCGCATGGGGGTTACTGCGGGTGATGACGCCGTGGCTGCCTGCATAACAACCCAGTCCCAGCCTGTTCCTGTATGCCCCAGTGGGGCAGCACTGGTGTGTGTCCAGGGAGGTGGGGCCATTGCAGCTGCTGCGGCAGCACTGGTAAGCCCTGGCAATCGGCAGCCAGAGGGGCAGTGCCAGCAGTCAGCCAATGGCAATGGGGGGACAGTGTTGGGGCGGTGGCAGTGCACCATGTGTGAATGTGCCCAGGCATGGCTCTGGTGTACAGTGCCCAATGTCAAGGAATGCTGGCTAGCAGGGCCAGGAACAGCACAAGGGACAGCATGCCAGACCAGCGGACAACCCCTTATATGAGCACAGCTGTCTTCTCCAGGCTTCAGTAGATCAGCAGATGCGGCTCATGACGGCGGTGGATGCACTCAGTGAGGATCTGTGCCAGGCAGACGAGTGGCATAGCAGGGACCATGGATTGCTCCTGGCAGAGATGGCCCAGCAGCAGGCAGATGTGACCACTGCCATTGACAGGCAGACCACTGCATTGACAACTGTCATGGCTACACTGAGCACCCAGTTTGGTGCCCAGCCGCCGCAGACAACGCACAGTGTCATGTCCACCCCCGTTCATGGCACTGTGTGACACTTGCTATGTCGATACTGGGTTCAGCTGTGGGCATACCAAGCACGCCTGGCACGGGCATGTTCAGTGGGCTGCAGACCCCTGCATGAACACGGTCACATTCATGCAGCGTCACCCCTGGGGGCCCATCGGTGCCACCCCAATAGGTCACTGGTCAGCCTGGCATGGCTGGCAGGTCTTGACAGGGCCACCCACGCATCCATGGCAGCCAAGGTACTGTGCCGCATGGCTGACCTGTCTCCCACTGTGGCCATTGTCTGCCACTGCACTGTGGTGTGCATTGCGCGACACATGGGTGGGGCACCCGACCCTGCACACACACGGTCCCTGTGCACACCCTCCTGGCTGCTGGCCACTGTGGCGTGTGCATGATGATGCCTGCATTGTGCTGTCTGCCAGTGGGCAATGGTGCCCAGTGTCTGAGGCACACACAGTGATGGCCACTGAGCATGGTCGTGTGTGGTCGTGTGTGGTCCTGTGTGGGGGTGAGGGTGGTTGTTGGGGTTGATGTGCCATTTTCCCTTTGTGCATGTGTTGTGGTGCATGTGTTGTGGTGTGTGCACGTGTCATGTTCATCCCTGCCCATCCCTGCTGCAGTGTGCGGTGCCCCACTCAGACCCATTCCCTTACCGCCATCCTCCCCTGATGTCCTGCCCTTCCTGTCTGTAGGCTGTGCCCTTGCCCTTGGTGGTTGCGCATGGCCCCTTGTCCTACCTGTGTTGTCTGAAGTGCTCCTCTGTAATTGTGTCCCGGTGATACTGTGCCATCCAGATCAGCTGGGGATCTCATTGCCCAGGGGCTGGCTTCCCTTCACCAGCTGGACCGGCGTCCTCATTGTCCCCACTGCTGTCCCCTTCTTAGACCTCTATGGCTATCCCACAGTCGGTGGGCATGTTGTGCAGGATACAGCAGGCCAGGAATAGCCCAGAGGCCATTGAAGGGCTGTACTGTAGGGCACTACCTGATGTGTACAGGCACTCGAACCATGCCTACAACAGTCTGAACACCCACTTGATGACATTCCATGCTGTGGCATGTGCCTCATTGTATCATAGCTGTGATGGGGTTGTGGGGCGCCGGTATGGTGAGAGCAGCCAGGGCCGTAGGAATTAACCACTGTCACCTGTGTGTAGAGGGGGGGACATTAGAATGGTGGTCTGCTTCGCTATGCCATGGGCCAACATGGCCAATACCCATGGCACCTCTGACTATGCACCCCCCACCTCTGCTCATGTAGTCCTGCGTGACATGCATAGTCACCTACTGATGGCTATTGGTGATGTCCCCACTCTCAAACCTGTGGCACAGTGCAAACCGGTACCAGATGAAGGCATCATGTGCTCCCCCAGGATGTGTGGCAGTCATTGGTTATGCACCCCATGGCATCACTCATCTCCTGGCAGTTTATGCTCGGGTATCCCTTGCAGGTTTATGTATGCTGCACCCTCTGGGCCAGGTAGCATGTGGATGCCTACATGGGTGCAGTCAATGGCCCCGAGCATGCCAGGCAACCATGCTACGCTGTGGAACTCCTGTATGTGTGCTGTGCGCTCCGCTTGTGTGCTGTGGAAATGGATATACTCTGCAGCATGTGGCAGCAGTGTGCTGAGGAATTGCATGAGTAGGCATGACACAACTGACTGGGTTATGCATGTTGTGTCCCCTGTTGGTCTCTGGAAGGTGCCCGTGGTGAGAAGGCACATGACAGCTGTCACCTTTGTCTCCACTGACAGAGCATGGCTCCGTCGTGTGGGTACCTGTGTCTCATCACTGCACAGCTCATAGAGCTGCCTCAGTATCGCCTGGTTCAGGTGGTACTGGCCCACAATTTCTGTGTCAGAGTACTGTTCAAAGCTGGTGCAGGCTCAATACTGCCTGTTCTGGGTGTACCACCAACAGGCACTTCCATGGCTGCTCCTCACTGCTGCCTGCATTCTCACACCCCTCATTACCGCCTCCATCTGCAAGGTGGTATTGGCCATGTCACTGGCTGGTGTCCCCCCCCCCGGGTGGCTGTTGTGCTGTTCCCCCCACTGTCTGTTCCTGATGCTTCCCCTACACCGAGTTCACCTCCAGCTGTTTGCCTGTGGCTGTCCTGCCTCTTGCCACTGCCCTCAGTCCGCAGTGGCATTCTCATGCCCTTTTCTGCACACTGGCATGAGCACACCCACTCCTACCCTCACTCTGGCACAGTTTGGTCGACCTTGTCCTAATCCTGCCCAGTCCTGCACCCTGTTTCCTGTTTTTCTCCCTGGTTATCTGTCTCCATGCTCCCACCTGTGGCTTCCTTGTGGCATGTTCTTCCTCCCCTCTCTTGTTTCCTTTTATTTTGGCTCTTTTCCACTGTCACACAACTTCCGCTTGCTCCGCTATTGTGCACATCGCATGCTGTTGAATATCGCACTGCAAATGTTATTCATGGTTCTGCCCCATGGTTGTGCATGCATTCATTACTGTTGCGCGCTTGCACATTGCTTGTTATGCTGCGCAGCTGCCTCCCATCCAATATCGCACAATGGTGCATTTCTGTACTTGCACTGGTGCATCCCTGTTGCACATGGCTCATTCACTCTGAATATCCCGCCCTGGATGTTTTTATGTGTTTCCATGTTACCACTTGCTGCCTTAAAAAATGGGCATTTTGCTCATCAGGCCTACAAGAATGAAAAATAAATGAAAAATTAAATTAAATAATAAGAATCAAAAATCTGGGCCCCTTGTGCTTTGTCCTTCTCTGAATTGTTGTCTCCTCTCACCACACTTGCACACATAGATCTAAACACAGAAGAGTTCTATTTTTTTAATTAATTTTAACTAACAATCCCACCCTGCACTCTGCTGTTAATGCCCCACCCAGTGCCACTGATAGTCATTTGCTTTCTAAATCATTTAAAAAGAATCTTACTTTTTATAACTTACTCTTCCAAGCTTGCCTTATTTTTTACCTCTTATATCATGTAATGTATACTATCCACGTATGTGCTATGTATCTTTGCACCTCCATAAAGCTACTGTAACTCTTTATGTACTGCAATGTATTTGTTATTCCTTGTATTCTGTCTTGTAACTTGCTTTGACTTGTATTCTCACAGATCGTGCTTGAAAATAGGCAGTTGTGTCTAGTGTGCTTACCCAGTTACCAAAAGCAAATAAATAAAATAAATAGAAATGAAAGGAATTGGGAAACAAGCATAAACATGATCTGTGCTAGCTATAACATTATTTGTGTGAATCCATGTTGATTCAAATGAAAGCAAATAAGTGCAGCTCTTGCTCTCACTCATCACTCAGGTCTTCATTTTTTATGAAGTAAGCTTTTCTCAAATTATTTCAAAAGCAAATAAACTGTCAGCAGCATGTCAAGGAGTATTAGCAGCTGGATGTAGGGTTGGTTTATTAATTTTAACATTTCCCCAAATTATGTGCCTTTCTGTGTGTGTGTGTGTGTGGGGGGGGGTCAACAACATATTTTTTTAAATAAAAAAACATATAGGTCCAGTTTTCAAAAGAGCTGAGCCATGCACAATAGGGTTGTGCCTGCGCAAGTCCGAAATGCGCCATTCTGCGATATTCAGCAGGAGGCAGTTGCACCCCCCAAATCATGCTGAGCAACAGCGTAATGCTAATAAAGGCATGCGCAACTGAAGGGGGAGGAACCATGCATAAACTGCACAGTCCGATATTCAGCGGGGCCATGCAGAGTTATGCAGGCGCAACCCCTACCTGCGCCTGCACAACTTTAGGCAACAAAAAAAAGGATCAAGTCAAGGGCCACCCACAGGTGAGCTGCTGCATTGCAGGGTGAAACACAGCAGCTGCCATCTGTGGGTGGCCCTCCACTTGTTCCTGGTGCCCCCGCAGCCCAATCATGGGCATAATAGTAACCCCTGTAGCCCAATCATGGGCAGCAGAGTAGCCCCACTGCAGCCCGATCACTGACATAAAGTAATTCTTCCCCAACTAGCCCAATTGCAGGCATAAAGTAATTCTTCCCCGACTAGCCCGATCACGGGCATAAGTAATTCTTCCCTTCCCCCACCCCGACTAGCCCAATCATGGGCATAAAGTAATTCTCCCCCACCCCCGACTAGCCCGATCGTGGGCAAAAGTAATTCTTCCCCACCCCCGACTAGCCCGATCGCGGGATTAACGTCAACCCCCAAAGACCAATATCCCTGGTGGTCCAGTGGACGCAAAGCCCGATCGTGGGCATAAGGTCAAACCCACCCCAAAGTTCAATATCTCTGGTGATCTGGTGGCCCCCACCCACTCACCTATGGAGCCCCATCACCCCACCCCTGTCAGCCCGGCGGGTGGTAGCACCCACCGCCTGCCTCCCGCCACCTGCCGACTGACAGCTCGGTAGGGGCTGCACCCATTGGTTCAGAGCAAGAGCCAATGGGCATGCAACCCATACCGCCTAAGGCAGTCAGATATGTGAATGAATTCATTCATTTCACATATCTAGACTGCTATAGACTGCATGCCCATTGGCTCTTGCTCTGAACCATCGATGTGCAATCCCACTCTCAATCGGCCGGGCGGCGGGGTGGCAAGCAGGTGGTGCTGCCGCCTGCTGGCTGATGGGGAGCAGGGTGGTGAGGCTCCGTGGGTGGGTGGGGTGGGGGCCACTAGATCACCAGGGATATTGGACTTTGGGGGTGGGTTTGACCTTATGTCCACACTAGTCATGGTCCACTGGACCACCAGGGATATTGGTCTTGGGGAGGGTTGACATTATGCCCGCGATCAGGCTAGTCGGGAATTACTTCATGCCCGTGATCGGGCTAGTCGGGGAATTTACTTTATGCCTGCAATCGCTAGTCAGGCTGGGGAAGAATTACTTTATGCCAGCAATTGGGCTAGTCTGGGGAAAGAATTACTTTATGCCCATGATCGTGCTTGTCGGGGATTTACTTTATGCCCATGATTGGGCTAGTCAGGGGAGAATTACTTTATGCCCATGATCGGGCTAGTCGGGGGAGGAGTTTACATTATGTCTAATTGGGCTGCTGGGGGGGGACGGAATACTGTTCTGCCCGCGATCGGGCTGCAGGGGGCATCGGTCCCCGACGACTGCTGCCTGGCAGGGCGCCAGGCGCAAGTAGTTGGGGATCAGCGCACCTGCATGCTAATGGCATGTAAATGGGGCCATAATTAGATGTAAATGGCCCCTCCCATTTGCCTTGCATAAATTATTACCCCATTTGTATGTCAGCTTTTGAATATCGCAGGTTTGTGCATGGCGCAATGGAACTTGCGCCACCACATCTGAATGCTCCACTCTGACCACTTGCGGTGGCACAAGTTCCACTGCACCATGCACTGTGGCTGTGGCCAGGGGTGATATTCAAAGAAGTTGCTCAATAGCGCAACTCCATTGAATATCGCCCTGGCCACACCCCTGCGCAACTTTTTTGAGCAGCGCAACGGCTTGCACCACAGAATGGTGCAGTTTGAATATCTGGCCCTTAATGTATAAATCAGTGGATGCCCAGTCACATGCACAACCAGACTGCATTGCCAGCAGTGTTCTTACTACTGTTGAGGTTGGTGAAAACACAGGCTTAGTTTGCATGGCTGTCCATCTACCATCCTCTATACACAAAATTAATAAATTATGACATTATTCTTGGCTAATCAGGATTGTTTATTTCTAAATATTTCAAGAATTATTTTTCCCACATAACATCTCATGTAAACCATTTTAATGCTACAGTTCTAAGTTCAGGTAATGTAGTCCAGTTTATCACAAAGGGGTTTCTCTAATTTTCCACACAATCTATCAGTTGTACTTTAAATTCAAGTTGTGTTTCTTAACAGAAAGCTTCAACGTAATTTATAATACATGTATCTGTACAATTCCCATATGTCTTGTGGATACAAGAGTTTCTGCTCAAGTCCTATGTGTCCCAGAACTGCTCAGCTTCACTTTGTAGTTCTATCACCCGAAGAACTCAAGAATGCTTTCATATAACCATAAGAGACACAGTAACCAAACAAGCAAGCATATACCAATTTTTTATTCTACTCTATTATTCTAAAACAAATTTGAAAATGCTTGCAGCATTTTGGGGCTCCACCACCTGAGAGGCTCAATGACTTAAAAGTTGTTTCATTCCAGGCAGGGGACCACACTCCATGAGTAACACCAATTTGTATGAGTAAAAAGAAACATATTTCAATTGTAGGAATATTTTATGTTACAGTCACAGAGAGGGCACTTATAGCCTCACAGAGAGCATCACACTTATCTGGTGCTTCAGACTTAAATTCAAGTTCTTCATCAGGGGCCACTTGATGGAGAACATAACCGAGTTTATGTCTGAAGCGGTAGGTAATTACAGCACTCTCTGTGTGGCTATAACTTAATAAAATGTTCCTGCAATTGGAAGTACTGATACAGTCTGTTTTTTTTACCTCTAAAAATTGGCGTTACTTGTGGACTGCAGTCTCATGCCTGTTGTTCCTCTTGATTTGTTGAACCGGTGCAAGTACGCTGTGAGCCATGGAAGGAGCTTTCAGAAGTTTTCACTCAGACTCACTGCTATGAAGCAGCCATGTTGGCTGTGACCAGAGTTTATTCCAGTGGTTGTCACTCATTGGGCTTGCTACTGTGTGAGAAACTAACCAAAACTGCTCACTTAATAGCCTTTGTAGCCTTATATCCAACACTCAACAGCCTTTATATTGTGGTTTCCCCTTTGGTAAGACTTCAGAAGTAGTGCCAAAAGAAATCTTTACTCATAGATGGCTAGCTCTAAGGGCACTGTGATAGGCATTTGAAATGGGTCTGGAACCTATGTAAGACAAATGGGAAGGCGTGACTTAATGTAATAGTGACCTCTTATAATTTTTGCTCAGTACCCCCTCTCCTTGGGGAGCAGGCTATGGTAGGGGCCCAAATGATAAATTGGAAGTAAACTGGGACCATACCCACACACTACATCCTCCAAGCAATAGTTAACCAACTCAGAAATGGAGTAGACACATAGCACTTTTTTATTATCATTAAGATGTCGTGCTGCATGCTGACAGCAGCAGGTTCACTCTCACATGAGGGCCAAGTATTCCCATAACTCCCTTCCCAGGGTCATTAAGGAAAGTTGTGTAGTAGCAGGAGGTGCTTACCTACCCCAAGGATGGAGAAGTACAGTACAACTAGGATGCTTTTCCTTGCTTCTGCTACCTGGTATACAGCAGCCCACGTTCAGGATGCTGTCCTGGGCTGTCTGCTTGGTAAGCAGTTCTGTTTATTTAATTATTGAAATCTGATAATCAGGAAGATCCAGTGAAACAAAATGTCCCTTTCAGGGGCAATCCGTAAAAAATTACAAATAAAGAAGTAGGCATTAGAAATGTTGCTGCACATACATATGCAGATACAAAAGCTGAATGTACAAATGCAATTATATAAAAACAAAACTAGCAGGTAGTTACTCAGAAGCACTGGACCACAGAGTAAAAAGTGAAAAAAAAAAAAAAAGATGATTATACAGCAATGGGGACTGGACCTCATACAGGTAGAATATCCTCAATGATTACAATTACACTAACTACAGCAAAGAAGATAGGCCTCAAGACTCTTACAATACGTCCAGCCCACTGGCACAGTGGTAACACTACCACTTGCTGTGCCTACAGCCTGGGTTTGGGAGCAAACCTGAAGCACTGGAGGGTTGGTCATAGGGGAGGAAGACTAAGTATCCAGAGAGCAGTGCTCCTTCTCTGGGGAAAGGTGGGTCTCAGTGCCCAAGAACAGTCCAGCCCCTAGCAATGGCAGGGGATTGGTGAACCTGGGGACTGATGCAGTTGCGGGACTGGTGAAGCAACGGACAATGGCAAATCAGCTGTGGGAGTATACTCAACATTGCTAAGATATCACTAAATGCCCATTCTGCTGTGGTACCAACTCTAAAGAAAAAAACACTGTGATCAGGCAACATGACCTCAGGCCTGTCCACCTCCCCTGCTGGAGCAAACCCAGGAATAACTGGCCAGATCATCCTGGTGATTTCCATATCTCCTTCTTAGTCTCTTGGTGGGAGCACTGTTGTTCTGGGGCAAGTATTGACCTACCCAGTTTGCGCAGGCAGGCCCTGTGGAGGATAACGTTTAGGTGATACAGGGGCTGATATGCAGTACATCCCCATTGATCAGAGATGCCTAAAGAGACAAAAAAAAGATTGTTTCCATCAGGTCATCAGGTTATCAGGCAGTCCTTTCAATGTTAATTTTAAGGAAAACTTAGAAATACAATTCAAGATACGGTTTCTGATTAAAATGTATTTGAACTGGTTTTTCATGCAATATTTTAGCAGATAACATATCGATACAATCATTACACATTCTCCTCTGAAACTTTAAACATGTCGGTATGCAGAAAAATATGCATTCTGTCTGTCTGCCAGTCTGCCTATCTATCTACGTGCTTGTCTTTCTGTCTGCCAGTCTATCTACATCCTGTCTGTGTGCGTGTCTCCGTGCGTGTGCATATGTGTGTGTGTGTGTGTGTGTGTGTGTGTCTACAGAGACAGAGAGAGAGAGAGGACATTGAGGGATATGAAATTCAGGTTCTTTACTGCAAGTGACATATCAAATGTACTAGAAAAGGGATTAATGGACTAATAGAATTATTAGTAATAGCACCAACTGCTGGTGAGGTAAAAAGTGTTAATGCTCTTACTAAAAACAAGGCATACTAAGAGCTAACGATCACTTCAAGACATCTGAAGATGACCATTGGCAGCTGGCCAAACAGTCCATGTATGCAAGTGGAGTGTGTAATTTTTCACACCCATTAAAAAAAAAATATATATATGTATCATATATAATTAATTGCAAAAAAACATCATTATTGCACTAATTAGGGTTAAAGCAAAGAAAGTAGAGAACTGTGGCATTTGGGTTTTCAACCCTAATATCCCACCCCCACTCTGCAGGCAGCAAACCAGACATGGAGTGTGCCTTGGGATTCTCAAGCCTAATGATTATCCCATTCCATCAGTAAAGAAGATGAGATGTGTACAGTGTATGAGAATGGGGTGAGTGTTAGGCTTGAGAACCCCAAAGCACTCCCTATGCCTATTTTGCAATTCATTTTCTTACTTTTAGAGTTAGTCTAATTATATCCTTATTTCCCAGTCAGAGTGCAGTCTCCTCTGGGCCCTGCACTCCCATCCATCCATACTTTTTGTCTTAGTGTAACTCTCTCCTTATTTGCCTGTGTGCACTTGTATCACTCTATAAATGTATGTTGCTGTTGAAGCACAGGTCCCACTGAGCCCTACACTTCCATTTGTAATACAACACCAACCAAACTGTCGGCATAGACTTCTTATTACTACACCTCATGTACACAGTACAGAACCTTTCAAAATCTCAGGCAAAATATAACCCCACTGCACCGCAATGTTACTGTTTGCCACAGACGTGAAAAAACAGCTTTGGCAGGATTTGAAGAATGACAGCTGCCACGTTCGTGTGGTGGTTTTAAAAAATGGCTATGTTGAAAATATGGGGTTAAAATATTTAACATTTCCAAAGTTACAAATGAGCATAGAAAAATGTAAATATATGGACATAACTTTCCTATTTTTGCATATTCTGAACTGCAATTTTCAATATACCTTCTTTTTGACCCCACCTCATGAACAAGGGTGGTAACATTTTTTGAAATTGTTACTGAAAGGTGATTTCACCTAGTGACCTCAAAATCACCTTTTGGGACAGATTAGCATAATTCCATTGACATTGCCTATGAAGTGGGATCTCAAAAAGGTCATGCTGATAATTTGGGGTCAAAATATTCAGAAACGCCAAAGTTATGCATCAGAGTTGAAAACCCCATTGAATACATTGAACTGCATTTACCTTACTTTCTCATATAGCAGTCGACAGTTCCAGCAGCAAGATGTGTCTTGAATGGGAGACTGGGTCTCCAAACTGGGACCTGTTCAGGTGAGTGAAGATGTCCCAGGGGTGTGGGTGTAGGGGTGTGAGATGGTGAGTGCTCAGTGGGAAGGCGAGGTGGGGAAAGAACAGATCGCTGAGGGACCTTTTTTTGCAGGTAAAAAAAAGGCATTAAGGGACCAGTTTCTTTATTAGAGGTACAAAAAAAAGACAGCATATGGGATCAGAGGGTAGGTGGGGGGGGTGCCACTGGATACCAGGGACAAGCATAAATATTATAAGTATGGCGATTAGATGGTGGGAGTGCCACTGGACACCAGGGAAAAGAAAAATATTATAAGAAAAGTTCCTAAAGGAAGTAATCCAAGGGAAATGGTCTTATAGTTCTTTTGTTGCATTCCCTGAGGTGTTCATTAGTATCAAATGTATGTATTTGGTGGGGTCACTTTAACTCTACACATGAGTCAAACAGTATTCTTTTTTCAAACTTCTATATTACAGAAGTTGCTTGTTTCATTCGTCCTGACATTTTGCACTGTTTCAATAGTGCTTTTTAAAGGGCGATTTTATGTTTTCTGGAAATAATTCATAATACATTTTAAGCATATGTTTCCCCCAAACAAATTTTCATTCTTAATGTTTTCTTATTTTTAGTTTTAAATGATTCAATCGTTAATTGCCAAGCAATCCTGCAATTCATTAATTATTCATCTTTCTTATACTCTCTCAGTGTTTTTGTACATTCTGCATACTTCCTAGAAAACAAATGCATTATTAATTTATATACATTAATGACACATAGTTACAATTTGCTTTATAATGCCACCACCAAAATACCTACACCATCTTTTTTACACATTAGTTTTTTGTAAATTACTCCATAGGCATGTTAAGGAGAGGCTGCTGTTTACATTTATCATGAAACTGCATTTATTAAAGTAGGATAAATGCAGTTTCATAGCATTTGAAAATTGTAAACACAGTCTCTTTCTGATTCAAAAATCCTGCTGTCAGAATTCTAAAATGGCTTCCATGATTTTCATTTAATTATTTAATTTATTTTTTGGTAACTGGGTAAAGGCACTGGACCAAAGGTCCTTTTTCAGGCCCGAACTGGACAAAAAAAAAAAAACATACAAAAATACACAAATACAATCAATAGCAATACAAAACCCAAAAATACATATTACAAATTGCAGTTACAAACAGATTTATGTAATAAATAACTTGTTAACCTTTGTTTAAACATTAAAAAAGAAGGAGCAATCCTAACATCAAGTGGGAGTGAATTCCAATACAAAGGTGCTGCTATTGAAAAAGCTTTAGGGCTTAATCTAAGCCTAAGCCTCCCAAAATTATCACTGCAGAGTCCTTCCTCATGGAAAATTTCCACATCTCAAACAATACCTGCTTCTTCAAGACTGGCTACCTATCTACGAAGCAACAAATGTTAACTTGGCTCTTGATCACTTCATCTCAATTTTCAACAAAGCCTGTGACCTCTTTGCCCCTACAAAAAAGCACAAAACAAAATCTCTCTCTAACCCATGGCTCACTGCAGCTCTTCTCTCACAGCTGAAACTAAGCGACCACCTCTGGACAATTGCTAGGGCCACTGACAAACAACTAGAGATCCAAAATTACAAACAGGCATGAAATGCCTACACAAAAGCCATCCAGCTCATGAAATCCACCTATTGCAAAGATGCTCTCACCAAGACATGGGGTAATGGTTGTGCTTTCTGGGACAATATCTAGGATGTCGAAGGGAAGCAGCCAAAAACCTCTCCAGCCATGTTAATGGCTGATGGATCCTCAACCCTCGACCCCAAGGTAATCGCAAATATCTTTAACTCAGCTTTTTCAGACCTTAGTGCTGTCCTACCCCATGACTTTTTTTAAAACAGGGCCTACTCCCCAATATCTCAGCCCCACAGTCTAACCATCCTTCTCTTCTACTTCAGGGAGGTAAGGCTGAATGAAGCTGTATTACAGCAGCTATCTCTAAATCTAGATCTAGCAGCGACACTCTGGACTTTAAGCTTATGTTGCTCACCCTCAATGAGGTAATTCATCTATTAACAAAAATCCTAAACCTCTCTCTCAGCTGTGGAAAATTCCCAGACCTATGGAAAACAGCCACTGTGACACCTGTCCATAAAAGTGGGGATAAGATGAATCACTCAAATTATTGCCCTATCGCCATACTGCCCCCAATCTCTAAGGCACTCGAGTGCATCGTGGTTGATCAACTTACCGACCACTTGGATAAATACAATATACCTTGTCCACAACAACACGGTTTCTGGAAAGATCACCGCACCACCATAACCCTTCTTTAGTTCACTGGAGCTTTGCACAAATCCCTTGACAACAGCTTTCTCACAGGGGCCATTTTAATCGACCTCTCCAAGGCCTTCGATACAGTACACCATGGACTACTAATAATTGACCAATTACTGAATGCCGGGCTATCATCTGCCTCTTCTCTCTGGTTTAAAAACTACTTAGAAAACCAGTGGCAGAGAGTAAAATTGCTGACGATCTTTCTGACACCCTGCCTGTTTGCTCGGGTGTCCCACAAGGATCCATACTGGGTCCCCTCCTTTTTAGCCTTTTTTTAAACTCCCTCCCTTACCACTGCTCTGAGCAGATCATACTATATGCTGATGATGCTGTTGTATTCTCCATTCACAAAGATCCTGCAACTCTTCAACACAACCTTCAACTTGGTTTCAGTTCTGTAGAGACATGGTTTCTTAATTATAAACTGGTCCTCAATGACAAGAAAACCAAATCTACTCTCTTCTGCAGCTCTCATAACCCACACAAGCTACACCACTTGGCTATCTCAACCACCCAGGGGAACACTCCAGATCAGGTGGGGTCCTTCAAATACTTAGGGATATAGCTTGACTCTAATCTCTCCTATGGACCTCACATAGATAATGTAGCTAGAGCTGCTAATACATGGCTTGGCCTCCTCTACAAACACAGACAACACCTCACACCAGAAGCTTTGAAGGTTGCAGACTTGAGTTCTGCGATCTCTGTAATAGACTATGGTCTCATCATTTATGGCTCAGCCACAACCACAACCCTTAGATGCCTCTCAAATGCCTTAAATAAGGCATGTCGGCTCATCATTGGTGCTCACCGTCTCATATCACCAGCAACAAAAAAATATTTATAATATTACAAAAACAACATTTTGAGGGCATTTATCCAATGGTTAAGTACGGAATATGGCTAAGGGGGTCCCGATAAGCATATTTAAAAATATTGTTTTGGAAAAAAAAAAACAGACAAAATGGCAGTATACGAAAAACCTCACGATAAAGGATTCCCATACAAAAACCTTGTACAGCTATTTTGAAGTGCTGACTGAGCATGCTCAGAACCTGAATATTTAAAATGTAATAACTTTGGAATGGATAATCTTTTTTTTCACCAAATCAGTGAAAGCCCCTTTTATGAGCCAAGGTCATTTTACTCTGAAAATTTCAGACCAAAATTCCAAACTATATGGGTGCAAGGTGATGACAATAAAACAGCAAAAAATTTTGATTTTTTTTACTTTTTTGTGCTATTTGTGTCTTGGAATCCATATATCTGACCAGAATGAAACTTAGCATTTTGAAAGATCTACTTGATGAAACCACACGTGCAAAATTTCATGTATATCCGCTGAACAGTTGTGAAGTTATTAAAGTGCAAAATTTGTGGTTTAACATTAAAATGTATACTCAACCATAACTATAGTGGGACTACCATGACACTTTGATACATATATTTATGAAACAGGGGTGGACATAAATGAAGTGTGATAAATCCATTTATCTGACTAACTGTACATAAATTTCATTTATGAATACAGTTACATCACATTCCATTTATGTACACAGTTTCTACTGTACATCACTACCCGCACTGCTGGCCAGACCTACTTTGCCTTATTTTCACTCTCTCAGTCTCATATATTGTTAGTGCTACACACTGTCCCCAACACTGCCATATTTCAAAGTAACTCACCCATTCCAAATATAACTTTCCTAAACAAATCCTCTATCTTCCCTTCTGACTGACAATTCCATAGGACTCTCAGGAATGCATATACCAAAGTTATTAGAGCAGGAAAAGCTGCATATTTCAAATCTGAGCTACAACAAAACCTTAACCCCCCCTTCCAATTCCTGGTGTATCCTGCACTCCTTCTTTGACCCCCTTCCAAACCCTCACCTCCTACACTAATTATTGATGGGTCACCTGTCTCAGACCTTGTCTCAGTAGCCTCCCAACTTAACTCCTTTTTCACCTTTTGTGCCTTCCCCTCTGATGCATCCCTTCCCTTCACTACCCCCTCTTCCCCCTCCCTGTTTCAGGGTTTCTCCTTCCTGCGTGTTTCCTGCCACCAAGTCTACCATGTCCTCCTATTGCTTAGCCCTAGAAAATCTTGCCCAGATGGCCTTGACCACTACCTTCTTTGAGTCTCTTCTGCTATTGCTTATCCCTTTACTTACCTGCTGAACCTCTCTTTCAAAATTCCCACTGTTCTCCAGGCATGGAAAGTTGGCAGATGAATTCCTCTGCACAAAGGGGCTGACTCTTCCTCACCAGGGAACTATAGATCTATATCCTCTCTCTCCTCCCTGGCCAAACTGCAAGAATCTCTTGTTTTCTCCTGCCTTACTGACTTTCTAGACTTCTTAAATCTCTACTCTCCTTTCCAATCCAGTTTCAGGACCAATCATTCAACCACTACCTCTCTTCTCTGTGTAACAAACTTAATCCTCACTAGCATTAATCAAGGACTCAAAACCACTGCTATTTTCATAGACTTAGCTAAAGCCTTTGATTCAGTATCTCACTCTCTTCTCCTTAATAAACTCAGTTCCATTGATCTCTCATCCTCTACAGTCACCTGGTTCCACTCTTACCTTTCTAGCCACATCCAATGTGTCTTTTCAGGTGGTGCCCTTTCCTCTCCTCTACCTATCCAGGCTGGTGTCCACTGAGGCTCTATCCTAGGCCTGGTCCTCTTCTCCATCTTTCTTAATGATCTTCCCTCAGCATGGTCTTTCTCTAACATACATATGTACATAGAGGGTACCATCCTTTTCACCTTAGGGTCCTCCAACTTAGACATCAAGCTCCAGCTGCAATGACTTCCAATCTGCCCTTTGCTGGTTTCAAGCCAATCAACCCAAAGTAAATACCAAAAAAATAAATGTTGATGACCTTTGGAACCTCTCAAAAATTGGCCAACCTCTCCACCCCCTTCTTCTCCACCCTAGATGGAACCATCCTTTATGTAGTCTCCTTTTTCAAATACCTTGGCATCTGGCTAGATAGCCAGCTTGATTTCTCAGCACACATAGATAGAGTTCACTTAAAGATCCATCCCAAGCTGGCTGCCTCATATAGAAATAAAGACTCTCTCTCTCTCTCTCCCCCTGCCTGTCTACTGGGAACTCCTTACTAAAATGATACTTCTGTTATTCGACTATGCCAACATAGTATGTGGAACTGTCCCTGCCTTCTCGCTAGCCAGACTGGACACACTTTCTAATGCCTTCTGTTGCTTAACAATAAATGCCCCCTCCCAGCACATGTAACTGCTCTCTCTGTTCCTCTGTTTCCCTAATCTCTGTTCAACTGCACTGTAAGTACCATGCCTCCCTCCTCATCTCCAATTTTGGCTTGGGTCAGTCATCTCTTACCTCTCCTGTCACCTCCTTACTGCCCTCCTATCCCTTCATTCTAGAGATTCTTACACTTTTTCTTTCCCTCACTCCTCTTCCAATAAACTTGGTGACCACAAACAATTATGTATTTTATGTCTTGGATGGGGGGGAGGCACACAGAATCACACAAACAGTTGGGGGGAAGCACCAGCACCACCTATTGGACTATTTTTTTCTCATATTTCAAATATATACCTGACATGCAAAAAAAAAAAGAATAAACATGTCATACATTTTTTTTTCACTTTTTATTATTATTTTAAAATGAGCCATTGTATGATAGTGACAAGGCATTCCAGGGTGTTATTGTGCACAACATCACTCCTCATGTGATGGGAACCACCGGCTTCACCTCATGCTTCAACCCACCCAAAGAGTAATGTTATTACACAATAACACACACCCTGTCATGCCTTATTGCTTAAACAAACCACTGCTATTTAATGTTTTAGGAAAAAAGAAATACTTTGATGCAACACCTCTTATTCAGGATGGCGCTGCACACTTCCCCACCCACTTCAGACTCTCTGGTCCCAGCACACTTCTTGCTCTCACCATATCAATGCTGGTTATACTTGCTAGTGATAAAGAAAAAAGAAAGACAATGGGCAAAGTCTAACTTTTATTTCTCTCCTGGTCAATTGTGGCTTATATTTCAGATGGAGCTCTCACTCCCCCCACTTTTCTTCAGGATAGCAGTCCACACTTCCTTGCCCACTCCAGACTGGATTGCCGACACAAGGGTGACACCACCACCACCACCAAAGTCCAGCACAGTAACAGATTTCTCCAGTATGCAGTGAGTCGCTGTGCTGGTGAACAGCAAACACCAATGGTGCAGCTCCCGGTGTTGCCCTCCCAATCCAGCTCTGATTCAGAGTTAGATATCTAGAGACCGAGGGGTGCGGGGAGCCAGAGCTCCCCACATGGGGGGTTTGGGGTGCAGTCGCCCGATACAATACGGACGCATCCCTGACAGTGCGTTGCCAACACTCAGCATTCCCGCTGTCACTGTTGGGGATGTCAGCACTGTGGCTGTTGCAGAACCATAGTAAAGCCCTTCAGACTATAATCCCAATGTTCCTGATGCACTCCTCAGTCACACCATATGGCCAAGCCTTCCTATACCTGCCAGAATGGTAGAAAAAAAAAAACATCAAACTGTAAATGTCTATATTTCTTCTCTCCTGGTCATTCTTGGTTTAAATTTCTCACAGAGCAGCACTTGCTCTCTCCCTACATTGACACATAACACCAACGGCATTCACTCCTCCAACATAGTGTTCACTAGTCTGTGTGAGCAAAAAGTGAAGGAAATATTTTTTAATTAATTATTTAAAAAAAAATAACAGCCACAGAACAAACTCCCATATCTCCCCTGAGATGGTCAAGCACAATAGACCGAGGACTGTCCTGCCTGCTTGCTAAAACATGCTGCCCTTATCGATATTTAATTATTTAAAAAAAAAAAACATCAACCAGACAATGCACATGTTAGTGACATTAGTAGTGTTGGGATGTTTAAGCATCCCTAGCAGCCTCCTAACAAGCTGACACTATGCGGAGCTACATATGGGAAAGTAATAAAAAGTACTTTCAAATTTCTTTGTTTTTTAAATAAATAAACCATTTAATACAATTATGATTACACTAGCCTAACTGGTCTTCATTGCATAAATGACATATGCAGGGGGTACATTGTGTGATACCTGATTTATCTGTACTCAAGCTGTTTGACCTTGGACACCGTACTTGTGGCTTACACCGTGAGGTTACCCGAGGTCAGACAGCACTTGTATAGATAAAACAGGTCTCCCCTGCATATCCCTTATGTATATATACAGTATATATCTATATGCTACACAGGCCCCTGTTCATTATGATTGAATAGGCACTTTAATGTTAACATCCCATTGTTGCACCTTTGTAAGTCACCCCAATTCTACCAATTTGCATGACTTTGGCAGGAATGGAGTTGGTGCCAAGACCTCTGGATTTAACAAATGTCATTCCCATGGGTCTGTGAGGGCAGAGTTACAGAGTTGCAAAAATGATAAATGT
Source organism: Neoceratodus forsteri (assembly GCA_016271365.2). Classification (NCBI taxonomy): domain Eukaryota; kingdom Metazoa; phylum Chordata; order Ceratodontiformes; family Ceratodontidae; genus Neoceratodus; species Neoceratodus forsteri. The sequence continues at coordinate 1,569,380,189 of CM057450.1, read as the reverse complement.
CTCTGCTTTTAAGACTTTTTTTTTGCTCATTAATGGCAGCAGGTGTGCTCAGTCTTGCCACCAATCTTTTTTTACTGACACTGGCATGCCAACCCCTGGTGCCAGCTTTAGTACCCATGTGTCCCTCCTGAACATTTGTGGCACTGGGGTGCCCATCCCCCAATGCCATTACAATTTACAATCCCCCACTGATAATTTTCATATTCTCCCCTGATAGGTTTTGTATACCCCTAGATCATGAAAGAGCAGGGTGCCCACTGCTGGTGCAGCTGAGACTACACTGACACTGGGGTGCCCAATACCCAGTGTTAGTTTAAATTTATCCTGAAACACAAAAAATAGATCAATTCATTTTGTGCTGTTTCACCACCACCCATCAAGAACCCACCCTAAACTCATTCCAACTACTCACCTCTTCACCCACCATCCCACACCATTCAATAACCTAGCATGGTCCTCTCTCAGTTGAAGACATCCTACTGCTGTACAGGCCAACTGTGAAGTAACAGAATGCAAGACACTGTAAGCCTGGTTAATGTATTTTCAATGTGTTTTAAACTTTTACTTATAACTATTTTTTTTGGCCCCACATTTTCAACATTCCCTTTTATTGACCACACCTCATGAACAAGGGAGGTGGCATTTTTCAAATCCATCAAGAAAACTGATTTTGTAATTGCGCCATGAAGTCATTGTTTGGGCCAGTTTTGAAAAATTTCCCCTACCTGGTTCATGAGGTGGGGTCATAAAAAGACTATGTTGAAAATACCTGTATAGGGTCAAAATATATATAAATAAATAACAAAGTTATGAATAGAGATGCAGCAAACCTAAGCTTTGCCAGTGAAGTTGCAAATATTGTCCTTCACAAAGCTTTGCAAAGTGTCCATTGCTCTGAACAACTTTGACTTCACCCAAATTCATGAAGTTTCACCACAAAGTAGATAAATTGTCAACTTTGCAAGGGAATTTCAGACACTTTGTGTGCTAATTTTATCCACTTCAGCTTTAGCCTGCATTTTGTGACATGCAAACTTTGTGAAGTACTTCAAGAAGTGAATTTCAGCAACATCACCCATCTCTAGTTATGAAGTACATTGAAATTTTTTAATGTTCACTTATAACTTTGGTAATTGTCAGTATTGTGACCAAAGCTTTCAACATATTCCTGTTTTACTCCACCAGATGAATGTGAGGGGTGTCATTTCTCAAATCCTACCCAAAATGTGTTTTTGCACTTGTGGCACAAGATTATATTTTAGTCAGTATTTTATAAATGGCACCTATCATGTTCAGAGGGGGATAATAAAAAAGACTATGTTGGAAATTTTGGGTTCCAAATGTTAAAAAAAAAAATATAATAATGTCATGAAGAAACATGTGCAGAGCTGGCTGTTGGCCCTGTGGCTAGCGTGTTATAATCCCTTGACAGTAAGCTGAGCTCAGGGGGCAAGCTTGGAGAACAAGCTTTATTGGCCAAGGATGGGGATGGCACTGCTGTGCGGCACCACTCCCAGCCTGAGGACCAACAATGCAGTGTTCTTCTGCATAAGAAAGTGGTAATCACATAGTAAAAAATACTCTCCTCTGGGCCCTTCACCTCTGCTTTTGTAGTTGCAGAAAAACGGGCCCTGCACCTCTGCAGTCAGATGGACTGTTGGCCCTGTGCATCTCAATCTGTAGCCACATGGAACTACAGGGCCCAGATGACTCTGCACTTCTGTAACTCTACAGATTCTTTGGATCTATGGCCACATGGAAGTGCAGAGCCCAGAGGGACCTGCACTTCTGCAGCCATCTGCATTGGTCCACTCAGGTCCTGAAGGTAAATGAGGATATGATTCCACTATCATAAAAAGAAAGGAACTTCATTGCAAAAAACTACATTAATGTGGATATTAGGGTTAAAGAGAGCAAAGTAAGCAAATAAAAAAACATTAGAGTTTGTACTCTTGGCAAATGAGTAGTGTGGTGTTCCTTGGGGTTGTTAACCCTCATGCCCACTCCCTCCCTTGAGCAAACAAGATCATTTATTTATTTAGTTTTTGTTGACTAGGTAAGTACACTAGACAAGAGATTTGCCTATTTTCAGGTACGTCCCAGGAGAGTACAATGAAATACAAGTTTATACAGAGGACAACATGATACAAGTTAAGCATTACACAGAATCAGATAGAACCTGATGAACATAACACAAACAGTCAGTAAATACAGGTAGAATATGAACAAAATATATACATAGAGTCACCAAGGCTATGAACAGTGCATTTTATATTTCTATACATAAGTTCTTGCATCATGCAGGGCCAACAGGGTCAAACGTATGAGTGAATCTGTTGGCAACATGTGGTGAGCCATGCTTCTCTGCCTAAAGAGAGTATATATGCTTGGGAGGCACTAACTTGAAGATTTACCTTGTGCTTTGGACAGAAAGCTACTGGCTGGGGAATAGGGTACGCATTAGGGTTGACATCCCCAAGGGACATCACGAGATTGATTTGCCAAGTCTCCTCAAGACTCCAAATGTTAAAGTTTTCTATTTTCTTATTTTGTCCACTTTATGTTCTTCAACCATAATGTCTACATTAACATTGTTTTTGAAGTAGATATACACTGTATATGTATCTATGTCTGTCTGTCCATCTATCTATCTATCTATCTATCTATCTATCTATCTATCTATCTATCTATATGCAAGCAATAAGACACAATGGGTGTTTACTCACCTGGTAAAGGTGATTGTGTTGGTTGGCATCCATGACACTCCAGACATTACCTCATGGGTTTTAGCCCACCTGATAGACTAGTGATGCACATGACCCAGATCAGATTTCTAGCATATCCAGGTCCCAGAAACCCCTGCTCTCCAGTTCGAATCTTCCATAGCTGAAATAAGGTTAATTAGTACAAGAGAAAACATACAGTGCAGGTACAACCAAGTGGAAGTAATAAGAGAGATGATCAGAACACAGAGGACGGACCATAGCGTAATAATAATGGCCGAGGGCCGATTCTTTATTCTTCTCCTATTATATACAGTCTAGTCTCGAACCCGAGGGTCCGACTGGTGGTTATCATTAGAAACAAGCACTGTGTCTGTTCCCTGTGTGTCTAACATGGGTGAAGGTCCCCTAGTTGGAACGGTCACTCTGAACACTCTGAAGGAGGGCCTTGGGTGCCATGGATGCCAACCAACACAATCACCTTTATCAGGTGAGTAAACACCCATTGTGATTGGTTGGCATCCATGGCACTCAGACATTACCTCATGGGTAGATAAGAAGCAGTGAGTACCCAGGAGGGAAAACAGAGTGGACTAAGAGTGAGTGGTTGAGGATGCTGCCGCCAGGACCTGGGTGGCAAAGGTGGGCCGTATGGCATGTAATTGTTCCAGCCTGTAGTGTGTCTGGCAAGCGTGTGAAGGACTCCATGTGGCACGCCTTACATATGTCCTCTGAGGACACATGGCTCTCCACCCAAGAGGTGGCGACCACTCTGGTGGAGTGGGCCTTGATCCCCTGGGTGGAGTCATCCAGTTTTGCTGTGTGGGCATTTTTGGATGACTCGCCTTAGCCACCGACTATGGTGGTTTGAGCAGCGTACCCTGCCTCTGTCCCTCGAGGCGATGAACAGTCTCTCTGTCTTGCGTATGAGACGGGTTCTGGTTAAGTACACAGAGAGGGCAGATCCCACATCGAGGTGATGTGGGGGCACGCTGGAGCCCTGTAGGGGCCCTCTCAGGAAGGTGGGCAGCTCGATGGGTTCCTCCCTGTGGAAACTCGTGGAGACCTTCGGTTGGAAGGCTGGGACTGTTCTCAGACGGACCCCTAGTGGGGTGAACACTGTGTAGGGTTCTGCACAGGATAGGGCCCCAAGTTCTCCAATCCTTCTAGCCGAACAGATTGCCACCAAGAAGCATGTCTTGAGGCCAACGCAGAACAGGTCCGCCTCACGAAGAGGTTCGTAAGGAGCCGAGTTGAGGGACTCAAGGACCAATGGGAGGTCCCACGGGGCGATGGTCGGTTGAGTCCTCGGTCGGAGGATCTCTACTGCCCTTAGGAAGCGTACGGCGTCGGGATGCACTCCCGGGGTGTATCTGTCAATGAGGCCTATGGCCGCCCCTATGGCTGATAGTTTCACCCTGAGGGAAGAGTGCGCCAGTCCCTTCTCCACTCCCTGTTGGAGGAATAGGAGGATGCTGGCCATGTCGGACTGCTTGGGAATCTTGCCCCATTCCCGGCACCACCGAGTGAAGATGGACCATTGCCTCCCATACGTGGAAGTGGTGGAAGCCCGTCTGGACTGGAGTAGGGTGCTGATGACAGAATCATGATACCCCACTGCCCTCAGTCTCCTCCTCTCAGGAGCCAGGCCATGAGCTTCAGGGTCCGCTGGGTTGGGTGGAGCACTGGCCCCTGTGAGAGCATGTCCGTTCGGTAGGGTATCCTGAAGCTGGCCAGTGACATCTCTCAGACCTCTGCAAACCATGCCCTGTGCAGTCAGTAGGGGGCCACCAGGATAACCGTCTGGCCTGACTCCCGTATTTTGGCTAGGACTTGTGGGATCAGGGGGAGCAGTGGGAAGACATAAGGGTTCCTCCCCCTCCAGGATTGCGACAGTGCATCCGTTCCCTGGGAAAGACTGTCCCTGAACCACAAGTAGTATTCCCTGACCTGAGCATTTTCCCGTGACACCATGAGATCCATGGACACGGGCCCCCATGTCGCCTGGATCAGCTGGAATAGGGCCGGGTGTAATCGCCATCCCCCTGGGTGTACCTGTTGCCTGCTGAGCCAGTCTGCGCGGATGTTCAGCCTTCCCGCCAGGTGAACCGCCCCCAGGTGAGTGAGATTGGCCTGGTTCCAGATGAGGACTGCCGTTGTCTCCTCATCATGGCCCTGCTCCTGGTTCCGCCTTGCTTTGCTATGTAGGCCACCGTGACTTGATTGTCGGAATGGATCAGAACCGACTGACCATGTACCTGGCGCTTGAATGCCTTCAGGGCGTGAAATATGGCTCTCATCTCCAGGATGTAGATGGAGAGCTCCGCCTCCGCTGGTGACCATAGGCCCTGTGCCGTTGTGTCTCCCAGGCAAGCTCCCCAGCCGGAGAGGCTCACATCCATTTCTATGACGATCAGTCGAGGGAGCTCCAGAGGGACTCCCCTGGTCAGATTCGCCTCCACCATCCACCATGCCAAGGAAAGTCTCACTACATGTGGTAGCGGTACCACAACTTGTAGATTGTGTTCGCTCGGTGCCCCCCGAGATAGGTCATAAGTTTGTAGAGGGCGCACGTGCCACCTGGCCCAGGGCACGAGGTCTATGCATGAGGCCATACAGCTCAACAACTGAGCTATCCTTCCCATTGTTGTGTGGTGGCGGGCCCTCATCTGGTGGGCCAGCTCCATCAAGTTGAGAACTCTCGAGTGGGATGGTTTTGCCCAACCCTGAGCCAAATTGATGAGTGCTCCCAGATGCTCGATCTGCTGAGTGGGATTCAGGTGGCTCTTTTCTCAATTTATCACCCAACCGTGGTCTTCAAGTGCCTGCATGGCAGATTCCGTGTGGATCCGTGCCTGGTTTTCGGACCGGGCCCAGATGAGCCAGTCATCCAGATACAGGATGATGTCCAGTCCCCATTCCCTGAGTCTGGCTACCAGTGTTATGGAGACTTTGGTGAACACTCTCGGGGCCGATGACAGGCGAATGGCATGAGCCGGTACTGGAGTGGTGACCTAGGATGTGGAAACGGAGGAATTGCCTGTGCTTCCGGATGATGGGGATATGGAGGTAGGCGTCCTTTAGGTCTATGGATGTCAGGAAGTCACCTACCCGAATGCACAGTAGGGTGGATCGGATGGTCTCCATTTTGAACCGGTGTGGGACCACGTATCGGTTCAAATGTTTCAGGTCCAGGATGGGCCTGAGTTCTCCTGATTTCTTGGGCACCAGGAAGAATATGGAATAGACTCCCAGATTCTGCTCTGGCACTGGCATGGGCTGAATGGCTCTGTTCCGAATTAGTTCTGACAAGATTTGTTGGACCTGGTGTGGGGATGCCCTTCTCCTGGCTATGGGGGAGGAGACGAACCTTTGCGGAATGTGAGCATGGGCTAGCTCTATGGAGTATCCCCTGGTTACCACGTCTTGGACCCATCTGTCTGATGTTGTGTGGATCCAGCGATAGGCGAATAGGGTTAGCCTTTGACCCATTGGTGGGTATGGGTCCTGGCCTCGTGCTGTTGAGAGGGGGCAGTCACTGTTGCTTTCCCTTGTAACCTCTACCTCGACCTCCAGCTCTTTGGCAGCGGATCTGAAGGAGGAGGACTGATAGTTCTGAGGATATGGGGCACGGAAGCCGGGAGAGGGGCCTCTGCTTTGAAAGGAGTGACCCTGTTGTTGTGTATCCCTGCAGGGTTGGAATGGTTTGTTTCCCCCCTGAAACCTCCGCCTCGAAGGGGGGAGATAGGAGAACTTGGACTTATTCTTGAGGAGGTCTCTGCCCTCCTCCTTTTGCTTCAAATAATCCTGCAAACCCTCCCCGAAAACATGCTTTCCCCGCAGTGGTAAATTTTGCAACAATGTTTTCGACTCATGGTCGACGTCCCACAGTTTCAGCCACAGTGCTCTACGAGCACAGTTGGTGATGGCGGTGGCCCTGGCTTGAAGACGCAGAGTGTCTACCGCCATATCAGCTAGGTATTTGGCTGCATCCAAAGTGCACTCCAACAGTTCTGCCTCCCTGGACTTAGGGATGGCCTGCTCCTGGAGCTCCTCTAGCCAATGAATCTGTGCTCGGGTCGTATAGATGGCTGTGGTGGTCGCCTTAGCTGCGGTGCCCTCAATCTCGAAGGCCCTCTTGAGCATATCTTCGACCTTTTTGTCCGTCGGGTCCTTGAGGGCTATTGTGCGGCATGGTAGTACAGTCCTTTTGCTAAGGGCCGCCACCTGGGGGTCAATGGTGGGGGCCTTGCACCAGGCATACGATTTTTCCCCTTGGACCGGGTACATTCTGTCCATGTTCTTGCGATTCGACATCCTGCCCGGTTAGGGGGATTGCCATTCTTTACTGAAGATGACCTCGATTGCGGGACATACAGGAAAGGTCTCTGTGGTTGAAGGTCTCAGTTGAATCATAGGGTCGAGCTTTGACTCGGGCTTGCTTTCCTCCGTGTCAAAACCCATGGTGGCCTTGATGATTTTCATGAGCCCTGGGATGGTGTCAAAGGAGCATAACTTTGAAGTCAGGGAAGGTGTCGCTTGAAGCTCCATATCTTCTTCATCTGAGTCCACCTCGTCCTCTTCCCCTGCATCATCCCTCTCCCTGTCCTCGTACGCGTTGTCGGGAAGGGTGTCCTCAGGGTTTGGAAGTCCATCCGGTTGCCCCCCCACCTTGTCGGGTTCTGTACCCGGTGCTTTTGCCCTGTCTTGGGTGAGAGATTCCAGTTTCTCCATGATTTTGAGCATAAAGTTCTGCTGGCTCTCCATCATGGCGACCTCGGCCTGCTGGTTCTGGATAATGAGTGGGCCCGGATCCATCCATGTAGCATTGCTGGGTCCTGGGTTGTCGGGGCCCAGGGGTGGGGTTCGCTCCAGGGAAGAATTGTCATCGTCCAGGAGGCAGGCCATGCAGAGGGGACCCAGGGTCTGGGGCAGGAGGGTAGCACTGCACGAGGAGCATTTCTTCGCTTTCACCATCTGGAAGGAGAGAAAAGTATACTTAGGATGGAGCTGTGATCCCCCCTTTTATTTTTTTCTTTCTCCTTCTTCTCTTCCCTAGAAGGCCACATGTCGGTTGGGGGGGTGCTATGTGAGGACCCCCGCAATGAGGGCCAGAGGAGGGAGGGCTGGAGATCAGCGGTCTGGTGCCATGGCTCGCTATGGGAGGAGCCGTGGTGACCAGGATGGAGTCCATATAACTCAGGCTACCTACTCGGGTCACTATGGGAGGGGCCCGAGTGGTAGGGGGTAAGGATGAAGCCCCAGTGAGGGGACAGGCGCAGAGGGTACAGGAGGAGGAGGGGCCACCGGAGGATCGCTATGCAAGGGACCCTATCGGGGGAACCCCCGGTAATGGAGTAGGCCAGTCAAGTTCCCTCCCCTTTTTTTTTTTTTTTTTTTACTCTTGATGGTCAAGCAGAGTACTGAGCACTAGAGCCACACAGTCTGCACACATGACCCTGGCAGCGTTCCCATCGTCGTCCAGGGCCAGAAAAGGTGAGAGCCATTCCCCTTCCTTGAAAGGGGACAGAGGGTGGAGCGGTGGATTGCGGTTTCCACATCCCCGTGAGGGGCTCAGAAGGAGGAGGGAGAAACCCCCAGAGAGGAGCGTGATGATGGCCCGCAGGAGCAGGCGTGAAGAGTCTCTCTCGCCACCCTCCAGGAGCTAGCCGCTCGTAGACTAGGGCGAACCCCCCTGCTCCAGACAAGCCGCGAGGAGGAGGGACTACCTCGTGAGAGCAGCGGCCTAGCGAAGGAGGAGCAGAAGCCCACGTGGTTACCCCTTCCTGTTCCCTGAGGGGAGAGGAGTACCAGGAGGCCACCAGAGCGGAGGGACAGGCTGCAGTAGGCCTAACCAGGCCTACGGGCATGCGCTGACATGTGCCATTGCCTTCCGGAGGGCAAGAGCACCTGCGGCAGGAATCCGCACCATGGCGCGAGGTGGACAGGCACAGAGGTCTCCCGTTCAGTGGAGGCGAAGGATGAGGGGCCGGCCTGCCTGAGGGTTACCGCGTGTGCAAGGAAAGAGAGACCACGCGGTCGGCGCTCGACCGGAACAGGCTGCTGGTCCGCCCGTGGCCTTGCTGAGACGAGGGACTGCAAAAATCGGCCAAATGGGGTGTTAGGGTCCCCAGCCTAGGGGCGGCGCTGCGAGCGTTAAGGCAGGCATGGGCCGCACCACTTCTCAGGGAAAAACGAGTGAGGAGCACCCAAACAAACATTGCATACTACATCATATTTACATAACAACAGGACAAAACAGTAAGCCCTTTTAGGGATAACCGAAGGCTGCCTAAAAGAATCCTCTGATCTAGATAACACCAAAGCAGAGGGCTAGCTTAGCTTAATCCTCCTGGTTAAAATCCAGGAATTTCTAACTTGTAAGGCTTCCAGAAACTATTGTACCTGCCTTCTGACTTAGCCTGATGAGCATACTTAAAAGTAAATAAATCCTTGATTCAAGGTCTTACCTTGTAGGAGCAGACAGGGATTCCTGGTGTGCTTCTTGCCTGATCAGATGCATGATTCAAAACTGGAGAGCAGGGGTTTCTGGGACCTGGATATGCTAGAAATCTGATCTGGGTCATGTGCATCACTAGCCTATCAGGTGGGCTAAAACCCATGAGGTAATGTCTGGAGTGCCATGGATGCCAACCAATCACAATGAGGTGTGGGTTATCTCCTGATAAGAGCATGCCCTGGTGCATTGTCAGGCACAAGGTGCTTGCACCGAGTGCATTATGCACCTGGGCGTGCTCTTATCAGAAGATAACTCACACCTCGTAGTGTCTTATTGTGCTTATAAAATGGGCCCCCAAGCAATTATTAAAAAAAAAGTGAAAAAAATGTCAAAAAGAAAAAAAAAGGTTTTAATAGTTGAAATAGTGAAGAATAGTCCCCCTATTAGGTGTGAAACTGTTTTGAGATGATAGTGGAGCCCCCCCCCACCACCACCACCACCATTAGCAACACAAATGAGGCTGTTTCATTCAGGAATATTTTTGTTTTCATTTTAATTGATGTTCTACAGTGGAATGAAAGACTGTAAGTGAGGTCAGAGCATGTACTGCAGACTCTGTGGTGGCGGCAGTGCTGACATTGTTAAGTCGATCGGACTAACATGCGACAACTGTATTGAAGTATTATCTTAGAGAACATGTCTTGTGTGCTGTTGTAGCAATGGGTTTAAAAATATATGTAATGTCAAGCACCCTGAGCTTTTGAACAGCAGCACAGGAGTTCCAGAATGAGTGCATCCCTTAGGAGCTGCCCTAGTGAGCGGCTCATGTTTTACAGTATTGTCCATTGAACTTTGTGTTGCCTGGAGATGCCTCACGTTTTCAGTCTTTTTGAAAGAGGCATTTCAGTTTTATGTTTGGAGACATACATCGGCTTGCCGTGCTCGCATTCTCATTGGTGGGTTTGTAAATGAAGAGGTTTGTGGGCTGTGGGAGTGACTTGCTGTTTCAGGCCATGTTTGGCTTTATTCTTTGTGTGGCAGGTTATATTTTTATGTGTGTGGTGGTGGTGGTGTGGAGGGGGTGGGAGTGTTATCCGATTCCAGGGGGGCATGGAGCTGCAGCTTGTTTCAGTATTGGCTTCTTTGGTGAACACTTGGTGTTAGCAAAACAGGAGAACCAAGTTTCACCCAAGGTTTGAAAGCCGCATCTTGAGGGCACGCACTCATCACTGGCGGCTTTTTAAACAGGAGTAAAAAAGAGACAGTTCTATATTTTAAATAATGGAAAAGACTTTCAAGAACATTTTTGTTAATGATCCAGATACTGCAGTTATGGACCCTGGGTTGCTTAGGGTGGGTGGGGGGCCATGCACTGATGTTGCTTTCTTACAGAATGCCCACTCAACTGTTTGCAGTGCCAGAGTTTGACAGTGGAGGCACCATGATATGACAGCTGTGCTGTGGCGGGCGCTTGTGAAGAACTGCAGGTTGGCTAAATATGCGCTGATAAGGACAAGGCTCTGAGAGGCTCTCAGCTAATCAGAGTCATTGAAATGTTTTGCCCATTTTATAAATATATATATATATATCAGTTGCAGACACATTTTGTTAGTGCACTAGTTAAGGTCAAAATGACAAAAGTTGGGAAATAAGGCATTAGAGTTTCCAACCCTGATGCTCCACCCACCCAAACTAGGCAGGAGAGCAGGTATGGGGTGTGCATTGGGCTTTTCAAGCCTAATGCTAACTACATTCCATCTGTAAATAAGGTCAGATGTGTAGACTTTATGAGAATTGGGTGAGCATTTGGGAGGGTGGGCTGTTAGGGTTGGAGACTCTAACACCTTCTTTCACAACATTTGCCACTTTGACCCTAACTTGAGCATTAATAAAGATTTTGCAACTAATTTCCTTTCTTTTTGAGATAGCATAGTTTCTATCCTTTGGACCCTGCACTGTCATCACTCTGTAGATGTGTATATAGAAACATAGAAACATAGACTTTGATGGCAGATAAGGACCACTTGGCCCACTCAGTCCGCCCATTTCCCTACCTATTGGATAAGCTGCAGATTCTAGTTAACCAACAGCCTACTTCCTGCAACCCCCCACTATAATTGCTTTATGTCTGTCCCATGCATGTTTGAATTCCCCCATTGTTTTAGACCCTACAACCTCTCCAGGAACACAGTTTCATGCGTCCATCACTCTCTCCATGAAAAATAATTTCTCTCACATTACCCTAGGCACTCGTCTAACTTTAAATTGTGCCCCCTTGTTCTTACACATTTCATTTTCTGGAAGATGCTACCCTCCTGGAGTTTGTCGATTCCCTTGAGGTACTTAAAAGTTTCTATCACGTCCCCCGTCCCTCCTTTCATCAAGGGTATACATATTAAGCTCTCTCAGTCTCTCTTCATATGGTTTCTGATGTAGACCCTGCACCATTTTAGTTGCAACATTTATGTATGTAGCTATGGAAGGGCACCAAATTGTCAGCATAGCAATCTTATTAGCTCCCCTTGTGTGTGTGGTACAGAACATTTTCAAAACCCTTCCAAAACGTAATTCTGTGCAACTGCAACACCATTCTGCACCACAGGTACAAAAACACATTTTGGCCAGGATTTGAAAAATGACAGCTGTGACATAAATGAGGAGGGGTAATAAGAAGACTATGTTGAAAATCTGGGATCAAAATATTTAAATGGTCCAAAGCTATGAACTTGCATAGCAAAATTGCAACGGATGGTCATAACCTTAGAATCTTTTCATATTTTGATCCCAAATTTTCAGCATAGCCTTCTTATAACCCTGCCTCATGAACAAGGGCAGAAAAAAAGTTCAAATCCTTCCCAGAAAGATGAATTCTCCACGCGACCACAAAATCAGCTTTTGAATAGGAGTTGCATAATGACAGTCCTATTGTTCATGATATGGGGGTCCCCAAAAGGCCATGTTGAAAATTTTGGGTCAAAATCTCAAACAGCAGCTAAGTTACATATAAAAGTTGAAACCCCCATTAAAATACACTGAACCACATTTACCTTAGTTTCTCATATTGTAGTCACCAGTTCCAGCAGCAAGACAAGTCTTCGAGCAGAGAGCGGATTTCAAACCTGAGACCTATTCCGGCGAGTGAGGGGATGTGGGATGTACTGGGGGATGTGGGGTGGTGCGTGCTGAGTGGGAGGTGGGGGGGCTGATTGGCAAAGAACACTTTTCTTTTATCACAGATTTAAAAAAAAACATTGAGGTGCTGTTTTCTTCTTTTCAGGTTATAATTCAGATGGGGGGGTGCCACTAGACACCAGGGAACTCTGAAACAGTGATCTGCAGGTGGGTAATACCACTAGACACCAGGGAATACTAGTTTTTTACAACAGGGACCATTCTTCTCAACCCCATCACCAAACAAATCAGGGACAAGACTTACAACAATCAGGGACAAAGTCCCCAAATCAGGGACACATCTTACAAAATAAGTGTATCATCACAAGAAGCTTATATAATAAGTAGCTTATTGATAAAATCCTTTTCATGAAGGAGAACATAACTGTAATACTACTGTCTGGAATAATTTTAGAAGTCAAATCTAGACTGTTCTGTTACAAAAATGCCAAATTTAGGAGGGACAGAAGAGATGTTTCAGTCAGAATCAGGGATGTCCCTGAAAATCAGGGACAGTTGAGAGGTATGATCAGGGATGGAAACTGATGGGTGAGGGGGCCACTAGACATCAGGGAACAAATAACATAATGGGGCTGCCGATTGGGGGGTGCCACTAGAGATCAATGTATACAGTGAAATAACGGTGACAGCGATCGGTGGGTGGGGGGATGCCACTAGATACCAAGAAAATAATTGAAATAAGGGGAATGGTGACTGGAGACTGGGGGCTTGCCATTAGACATCAGGGAATACAATAACAGGGACAGTGATCAGAGGGTGGGGGGGTGCCACTAGACACCAGGGAATATAGCTGTTCTATTTAGGGTGACAGTGATCAGAGGTGAGGGGTGCCACTAGACACCAGGCCAAGGGGGCTCACAGTTCACATTGCAGCTGGCAGAGGGAGTTCAGCTGCGGCTGCAAAAGTCAAGAAATACCCACTGTTCTCATACAGAGAACATGGGGGGAAGTGCTCCTCTTGCTAAGATGGACAACTGGGATTTTGGATGCCCAGAAAAAGTATTTCTGGCCCTAATTGTGAAAAACAAACATCAGAATCTAGCTAAATTGGGCCTGTTTAGCTAGGTTTTGGTGTCTGATTTTTAAACTGACAACATTTATATGTATTTTCCATGCTTTTTAGTTAGTGAAAAAAAATCAAGATGGTGGCTCATGAGAAAGGATTTTTTTCTGGCAAAAAAGGATTGGCCCCTCACGAAAAAGAATCCTTTTTCATGAGGCCAGATCCTTTGTCAAATTTTTTACTTCTATCCTGGAGAGTGATCTTCCCATTCAAAATAATGGGAACTTAAAATTTAGTAATTTTGAAACAGATTAATATTGTTTCACCAAACTACTGCATGGCAGTTCTTTAACCCATGCTGTATCTACCATAAAATATCCACACCATCTGGGCACAAGGTGATGAGTAGAAAGCTGCAAAATGTGGCAACTTTTAAGGTTTTTGCACTATCAGGGTCTCAGAATCCACTCATCCAACCTGAACATAACTTGACAAGTCAGAAGATCTACCCCATGGGACAGCATATGCCAAATTTTGCACAAATCTATTGATCGGTTACAAAGTAAATAAAGGGCAAAATTTGAAGTTAAACATTAAACATACTAATCAACCCTAACTATAGGGGCACGACTATACCTCTATAGGTGCAGTATCACCTGTATTTTATTTTTTTGAAAAAGCTTTATGAGAAAAGGCATACTGAGCCAACAAATAGCTCATTTCCAGATGCATTCTGGGGGAAAGGGGAAATGGGATGCAATATGCATCACAAGATACAAAGTACAATTGTAACCCCCCTGTTACCCGGGGTTACTAGAATCCCAGTAAGACCTAGTGGCAGGCAGGGAAGGCAGCTTGTGAACCTCCAGTTAAATGTATTTCACACTGTCTCACTCTGTTCACAGTCTCAGCTGAGACTGAGGAATGACATCATTTTACAACTGTCACAGCTGCATAAGTCACACTGTAATGTTGCAGTTGGAGGTTAGAGTACAATGCTGGGGAATTTGAAGCCAGTCTGTGTGCAGTCTTAGAGAGAGAGACTGTAGTGCAGCAGAGTGCGTGCAGGATCTCAGAGCTTTAAGCTCTGTTTAAGAGCTACTTTTGGTAAGGTGTGTGTTTCCACCTGAAGAGGAACACAGGAATTGGTAATTGAACTGGTGGAGACCACTTTCAATGGTTCAGTAGCCCCTTCCCTGAGGAGATGGGGGGAAGGTGTTTGCCTGTTTTCCAGGGGCAACCCCGCAGGGTCCGGCTAAGGGAAATAAGCTGCCTGTTCCAGTTGTGCTGAGGCACCAGAAGCTCTGAGAGGAAGATTCCTTGTGGAGGAAATGCCTGTGGGGCACCAGCAACCAAAGAGTGAGTTCACTCTGAAAAAGGGCCAAGTGTTTTCACCTGAACAGAAGGAAACTAAAGGGACTATTATTGTGGGGTCAGAAAAAGACAGAGAAGTACAGTTGGAAGCTGTGGGGATTGGACTACTTAACTCAGTGGTGGGTCTAGAGTAATGGACAATGCCACTTATCAGTATGTTCAATGCCAGCACAAAATGAAAAGAAAGTGGGGATTGGACTGCTTAACTTTGTGGGGGGGACTAGAGTAATGTTCAAAGCCATGTATAAGTATGTTCAAGTCCAGTACAAATGGGAAGCAATGCAAGTAGACGGAATGTGAAATACATTTAGTAAGAATCTACACAGCAAAGTGCTAAAGGATGAGGTGTTTACAGTCCAGATAAATGGCCAGGTATGAATTGTGGGAGTGAGAGGTGGGAGACCCCCCATCAGTAGTAACCAAATTCATCTCTACAGATTTGCTCTCAGACACCTTTTGCTTTCTCTCAGGTACTTGTCCAGTGCCTGAGGAAAGCACCTAGAAGTGGGATTGAAAGGAAGATTCCCTGATGGAGCCATGATGTGATTAGGTGGTTTAGGGAGCCACCAGAAAATGTATCCATGAAGTATGGAAGGTGTCCAAGTGGCTTGCAAGGGAGCTGAGCCAGGGAAAACCCAGAACAGTGTACAAGTTTGGGCTGCGTAACCCAAAGCAGCATACAAGTCTGGGCTGTTTGCCCAGTGTGTGGTAGAGCCTGAGGGCTAATGTGATGAGGATGTGTTCTGGTCTCTTTTAATCTGCATTACCAGGAGTGTAGCCCCATGGGGGTCCATCTATGCTTTGTTTATTCTGTTTGGATATGAATAAAAGCCACACTTTAGAATACCACTTCTCATATTGGACATTACAGTTATTGCTTCCTGTGTTCGGAGTTACTTGGGTGCCCCTGTGCAGAGTAACCAAACCTAGCCTATGTGCTGAGTGACTTATTTCTCCCTGAACCAAGCCCACCTGGTTTTGCTGTCAGATACAAATGGCATACCGGGCTGGAGTTACAAAATTGGAAGCACTGCTGAGGATTTGGGTTTGGAATCTAGGGAGGAATGCAAGAAAGGTGCTTTGGCAAAGGGCTAGCGTTCTGGCTATCTGGCAGTGGGGAGCCCAAAAAGCCAAAGCAAAGGTTAACTAATGTGCCGCTGTGTGCTCTTGTTCATGTGCTGCTGTTAAAATGCCAACTGTTTACCAAGGGGCAGTAAAGCCTGAGAGTCTATGCCCTTGTCCTGCATCAAAATTATAGTGTTTTGCCAGCTTTTAAAACTGTTGTGACAAAGAAAAGTGTGGAAAACTAGGGGTAGCAAAAGGAAAATTGTGCCCTGGATGTTGGAAATGCTTTCTTGTGAACTGAGAGACTTGTTGTGTTGATGGCCATGAAAAATGGTTGAAATGGGCCCCCGCCATGGGGTCAGTTGATAAAAAAAAAGTGTGGTTTTGCAGTTTAAATTTGCCTGATCGACCATCGCCATGAGGAGAAGAGCACTCGAGAGAAAAGAGGCTCATTTACATGGCGTTGACTGATTGGTGAGCCTGCAATCAATCCTGCCCCCAAGCCAGCTCAACAGTGACTGCCAGCATTCGAGAGGGAAAGTGTGTGGAGTGTGCATACTGGCTTATCAGGAGGAGCATCGCAGTGACTGACAGTGCTGTAAAAAGTTCAAAAAACTGACTTTTCTGTTTAAATTCGGGCTCAACCCGCATCTCAATCAACTGGATTGTGAGTATGGTATTCAGAGGGACAGTCATCAGGACTGCCAACCCGCTTCTTTCCAGAGGCCTCCAAGACTGGCTGCAGGCCGTTTTCCATCACAGCAAACAGCTACTGATAACAGTGAGTACCAACAGAAATAATTGCTCAAACTAAGTGATTTTGCCAAAAGCCAGCTGAATCTGAGTGTAGCAGTGTAATCACTTTGCAAAGAAGGACCGTGTTAACTTTTACCAGCAAAAGCAAGCATTTTAAGCCATCGACTGTGAGCATAAAATTATAGGTTCAGCGTCAGTATAAGTTTCAAAGCCATGAGAGAGACTGTGAGTTGTATCAGATATGCAGCAAGAGTTACAGACAATCCTGTGCTTGAAATACTGAGGCTTTAAGGGACTGTGAGCTAGAGCAATATCTTAAGCAAGTGAAAAGTCCATGATAAATAATATAAATGTGCTAGGAAAAAGAATAGTGCAAGTTTGTGCAGTTTGAGCAAAGTTATCAGTAGAGTGTGTAAATTGGATGCGCAATGGCTTGACCCAATTACAGAGTGTTGATGCGTAGGAGTGCTGCCGCCGCCATTACAGGGTGGGGTAGTATTGTAAACACAGCAGCAGAGGAGACATTTTGAAAGAGAGAGAAAGTGTTTAGTGAAATGGGACTAGAAATAACAGTGAGCATTGTTTGTTTTTTTCTCTGCAGTCATGGCTTCAGGACCAGCCCGCTACCTGGATCATACACAGGCTGTGGTAGCAGTAGAAGTAAACAAGTTAAGGGACATTGTGAGATGTTACTATTGAGGACGACTGCCTCCTCATGCGGCGATTCCTGGATATCTAGTGCAAGTATGTTTAATGTGTTTAAATGCTGGAAGAGACGTCTTCATGGTACCTCACTGTTCTGGATGCTTAGAGAAATATGGTTTATTTAAAGCGCCCAAGATTCGTTTGGCTCCCACTTGGACAAAAGTTCAAGAATATGTAGTTGGCAGCACACAGTACCAGGCAGAGCCTGTTGGAGAAGGCCCCTCAGGGGAGTGTGGCACAAAGCTAGAGGGTGCAGATTTACAAACAGAACAATTTTCTGATGTTTCAGATTCTGAGTCACAGAGAGACCTATCAGAAAGAGCATCAATAGACCCATGGAGATCGGGGCCTAGCCCAAGTCTCATAGGAGAAGACTAGATGAGGGAGGCTTTTGAATGGGAGGTTTCAACCTCCATGCCCAGTGAAGAGTGAATAGTCTCAGGAGTGAGGATGACTGCTCACTTGTGGGCACAGATTCTTAGTGAGGAAGAAGAAGAACAGGACCCTATGTGGCCTTGTGGAAAAGGAACTGGTACACAGCTTCAAACTCTTGCCTCAGAGGAATGCATGGAAGAAAGTGGTAATGCCACTGCCCTGGCTGTGCAAGAAGAAGCTAGGGATACATTTTTTGAGTCTTTTAGAATGCGTAGCTGGCAGAACCAGGACTGGCCACCCCCAAGCCAGGCCAGAGGTCTCAGGTTGACCAAAGCTAGTAAAGAGGAGAGACTGGTTCACAGGAAGGCGAATGAAATCCATGAGCTATCCATTCCTACCTTTCCTTGGAGAGTCTGGGAGGAGATTGAGAACAGCAGGAAGTCCTAGATTTGGGCAGAAGCAATGAAATGTGTGCATCCTGGTGCAAACAAGCATGTCAGGAACAGAATGTTTCATGAAAAATACAGCCAGTGGAAAAGAGGCAGGAAACTGTTAATAGACACTGTTCGAACTGTGGATGGATAGGGACATGAAACTTTTCAGAGTGTGAATTATGTACGCCCAGATGGGGTAATAATTCAAGCACCTGGCCCATTGTGCTATTGGCCACAATGCAAAGACCTCCTGGTGAATGTGCCCATGCATACCAAATGGAAAGCAGAGTAGTGGTAGCCAGTGCTGCCACTCCAGCCATTGCAGTGCCAATATTATTCCACCAGTATGGATGTCCAGGACTCAGGTGCCCACATTCATTAGTTCTACAGTGTACTGGCTTCCCAGAATCCATCGACTGGCCCACCAGATTACTTCAGATCCAGAGAGGACACCAGCACAGCTGTATCCTGATTCATCGCCTGGTAATTGGATGACTTCAGACCAGCTGTTTTCCTTTTTGTTCCTGTTCTAAGGTTCCATCTCCAGAGATGACATCAACCCAGCAGTTTTCAGATGTGCCCTCCTGTTGTTCCTGGAAGATGTCTGCCCAGCTGTATCGGAAGAATGCTGCCAGGGAGAGTCTTCGGCTGAGGACCAGGTTGGTGCCATTGTCATTCTACAAGGGACTAGTAAGTCCAGACTTTTCTATTCTTATGACATTGCAGTACACACCCTACACTAGCAGACTCCAGATGTTTGAACTGTCCTCAAAGACTCTCCCCTTCGGGACTTTGGCATGCTAGAACTGTGCTTCACTGGGAGCCAGCCCAGGAGAGATTCTTTAATGGACTTACCTTAGGGCACTGTAGTCACTAGATGGGAATTTTAGGGCACTCCATCCCCCAAATGGTGTATTGTAAATAATGTCATTGTTTTCTACTGTTTTCTAATGTTTATACTGTTTTTCTACTTTTCTAAAAAAATCTTTTTGGGATTCTCCAGTGTTTGATGGTAGGGGTTTAGATAGACTGTGTATGCAGATTAGGAGTGTGTGTTGTCTTTCTTTTTCTTGCAGGTGTTCCTGAAGAAGAGAGAAGAGAAGACAAGAAGAGGAGGAGGGACTCATCGGAGTCCCTCACTAGTACATTAGAGAGTAGTGTTTAAAGTACTGTTGTTGTTGTTGTTACTGTGTGTAACTTCTTTTTCTTTCTACCGATATGGTTGTGCGGGAATAATGCATGTGGTATGGTATTAGCTCCTGGTGTGTAGTAGCATGGTGTCCAGGGCCGGGGAGGTCCCCTGTTTGTTTTGTTTTGGGATTTGAGTTAGAAGCAGACAGATTTTCCCTAGAGGGCTGGGAGATAGACAGGCTGTGGTCCTGACCTGCAGTAGGGGTTGTAGTACTGATCTATTAGGGCTATGCTCTGGGAAATTCTACCAGAGCCACTAGGTACCCATAGTCAGTGGGGAGAGTAGAGGCTGATGCATCAGCCAAAGGCCTCTAGGCCCTTAGTGTTGTCTGCCAGTGCTGGCACATGGTAGGGGAGAAAGTAGCGCTACCTCCAAGTAGTCAACACATGGGGCGAGATGACCTAAGCCGGGTGAGTAATGACTGTGGACAGTAATTTTCTTGACCCAGGGTGAGTGTAACCCCCCCATTACCTGGGGTCACTAGAATCCCAGTAAGACCTAGTGGTAGGCAGGGAAGGCAGCTTGTAAAACTCCAGTTAAATGGATTTCACACTGTCTCACTCTGTTCTCAGTCTCAGCTGAGACTGAGGGATGACATTATTTTAGGACTGTCACAGCTGCATCAGCCACACTGGCATGTTGCAGTTGGAGGTTAGAGTAGAATGTTGGGGAATTTGAAGCCAGTCTGTGTGCAGTATTAGAGAGAGACTGTAGTACAGCAGAGTATGTGCAGGCTCTCAGAGCTTTAAGCTCTGTTTAAGAGCTACTTTTGATAAGGTGTGTGTTTCCACCTGAAGATGAACACAGGAACTGGTAATTGAAGTGGTGGAGACCGCTTTCAATGGTTCAGTAGCCCCATCCCTGAGGGTATGGGGGGAAGGTGTTTGCCTGTTTTCCAGGGACAACCCTCCTGAGTCCGGCTAAGGGAAAGAAGCTGCCTGTTCCAGTTGTGCTGAGGCACCAGAAGCTCTGAGAGGAAGATTCCTTGTGGAGGAAATGCCTGTGGGGCACCTGCAACCAAAGGGTGAGTTCACTCTGAAAAAGGGCCAAGTGTTTTCACCTGAACAGAAGAAAACTAAAGGGACTGTTACCATGGGGTCAGAAAAAGACAGCTAAGTACAGTTGAAAGATGTGGGGATTGGACTACTTAACTCAGTGGGGGGTCTAGAGTAATGGACAATGCCACTTAGAAGTATGTTCAAGGCCAGCACAAAATGGAAAGAAAGAAAGAAAGAAAGAAAGAAAGAAAGAAAGAAAGAAAGAAAGAAAGAGGGGATTGGACTGCTTAACTTTGTGGGGGGTCTAGAGAAATGGACAAAGCCATGTATAAGTATGTTCAAGTCCAGTACAAATGGGAAGCAATGCAAGTAGATGGAATGTGAAATACATTAAGCAAGAATCTACACAGCAAAGAGCTAAAGGATGAGGTGTTTACAGTCCAGAGAAATGGTCGGGTATGAATTGTGGGAGCGAGAGGTGGGAGACCCCCTATCAGTAGTAGCCAAATTCACCTCTATGGATTTGCTCTGAGACACCTTTTGCTTTCTCTCAGGTACTTGGCCAGTGCCTGAGGAAAGCACCTAGAAGTGGGATTGAAAGGAAGATTCCCTGATAGAGCCATGATGTGATTAGGTGGTTTAGGGAGCCACCAGAAAATGTATCCATGAAGTATGGAAGGTGTCCAAGTGGCTTGCAAGGGAGCTGAGCCAGGGAAAACCCAGAACAGTGTACTAGTTCAGGCTTTGTAACCCAAAGCAGTGTACAAGTCTGGGCTGTTTGCCCAGTGTGTGGTAGAGCCTGAGGGCGAAAGTGGTGATGATGTGTTCTGGTCTCTTTTAATCTGTATTACCAGGAGTGTAGCCCCGGGGGGTCCATCTATGTGAATAAAAGCCACATTTTAGAATTCCACTTCTGGTATTGGACATTACTGTTATTGCTTCCTGTGTTTGGAGTTACTTGGGTGCCCCTGTGCAGAGTAGCCAAACCTAGCCTATATGCTGAGTGACCTATTCCTCCCCAAACCCAGCCCACCTGGTATTGCTGTCAGATATAAATGGCATACCAGGCTGGGATTACACAATCAACTGAGAATAAAACAAAATTGAAGAAGATATAAAATTGTAAATATGAGGAGAAATACTAATTCAAAAATAATAATAGAACATAAAATCAAAAAGCAAAAATAAAAATAAAACACATCGATGGATAAAAAATAATCATATATATATATATATATATATATATATGTGTGTGTATATAAATATATATTATAGTGTGATGGTACTGGCACTATAGTTAGGACTGAGTAAGCACTTTAATGTTAAACCTCAAATTGTGCACCTTTATAACTCTGCCACTGTATGACAGATTTGCCTGGAATTTTGCTTGCACGGTCTAGTAGTATAGATCTCTGGATCTGGTATGTTGCATTACAGTTGGATGTACAGTTGCGGAGCTACTGAACACCACGATTTGTCCATTTGGTCCAAAATGTTTAGAGAAGATGCAGTCTGGGTCACCAATGTGCCGTTTGAAGATCTGATGTAAAAATATTAAATCATTCAAAAGTTGTTCAAAAAATAAATTCCCATTATTGTCAATATGGAAAAAAATATGTGTCTCACAAAAAATTCACAAATGCAATTTTACTTTCACAAATGGCCCTTTTGCTTTCATGTTGCAGCCATCTAGTTTTCAGTTACTGAGAGAGAAAAATGCCTGGTGTTTAAATGTGGGACCCTCTAAATAAACACTAACTGTTGTATTTACCTAGTCGGGTCCTGAGGATGCCAGCTCTATCCTTTTTTGGTGGTAAAACCCACCAGAAATATCATTTTAAACATCAGAGAAAAAATGCTTTCACAAATCATGAACGAAACTGGAAATATGTTCGCAAATGCGAAAGTTTCATGCTAATTTTTGCAAAACTTCTGTGATTTGCATATTTTTTTAAAAAACAGCAAATCTTTGCTATCACCCTGCAACTGAATGGTTCGGTCTTTTGGGCTGAAATTTGTAGAGTGTCAAGCTCTGGTCCCCCAGATGTAACTTGTCATGGTTTGGTGCCCAAACATTCAAGTGGACCAAAGTTACAGTGTTCTGAATTTGAAAAATTTCCTGTAGGATAACATTACAGCACCGTGATGCCTTTCAGCACCCGTATCTCGAAAATGAAGTGAACTATGGATTTCTCACTACCCACAGTTATGTGAGCTAACCTGTAGAAACAAGTTTAGAAATTATAAGTTACACCAGCAATTGCATTTCTTTCCTACCTTCTATGGTTACAGACATATTGGCAAAAACAAGTTCCAAGGGTTCCAAGGGTGCCTTTTCAGTGTATTTCAGTGCCCATATCTCATACACGATGTGAGATACGGATTCAGTTGATTTATATTGTGTGGATGTCTCATAGTCATGATTACAATGACACTAGAATTTTTTTGTAGCTGCTACGGTTGCTGAAATATTGGCATATTACTGTTACAAGGGTTCCTTGCCCTATAGGGCTGCTGTATGGCTCCATACCTACATGTGAGTGGGAGCATGGGGCCCTCTCAGCCCCGTGCTCCCACGTATGCATACCATTGGGCAAAAAATGGACAATGTGAAGGGAGAGCAGGGCTCAGGGGGCCTGCACACACACTAACACATGCCACATATCAGTTACATTACACTTTCTCAAAAAGAAGGGAAATTCATGGCAAAAAACTCTGTTAATGCATCAGTTAAGGTTCATTCCACAGTGATAAAAGCATGGGAATGTGGTGTTAGGGTTACCACCCCTACCACCCCACCATCATCCCCCACACACCACCAGGCATTGGGGTGTGCATTGGAGTAGTTGTGCCTAACTCTCATGCCATTCTTCTATACTGCACTACCTCAGCTTGTTTACACATGGAATAGGGTGAGAGTTAGGTTGATGACCACAATGCACACCCCGATACCTTGTGGTGTGTGGGGGTGGGGGTTGTGGTAGGGTGGTAACCTTATCATCACATTTCCAAGCTTTTGTCACTGTGGTATGAACCCTAACTGATGCATTAACATAGTTTTTTCCATGAATATATATATATATATATATATATATACTATATATACATATACACACACATACCTATATAAACATGTACACACACATACATATCATGCAGCATAATAATCAAAATATTGTGAAAAATTTAGGAAGAGCAGATATCTACAGGGAAGGAGTTCCAAAGATTAGGGAAATGAAGGGATAGTAGGGGGAAGGTAAGAAATACAGTCTACTGTAAGCTCAATAGGCTATATACTTGCTACAAGGGGGTGAGAGTAGGTATGGGAAACAGAAAAAAGTGATAGAAAAAGAGATAACATGTTGAAGGGTTGGGTATCAGGACCATTTGCAGTAAGGGGTAGTGGTCAGGAGCAGTTGCAGGAATGGAAAATAAAGTTTTGGAGAAGACAAGACAATGAACTGGAGGATGGGGTGGAGCAGATATCTAAGGGGAGGGAGTTCCAAAGATTAGGGAAATGGTAGGAGAAGGCAGCCCGAACCGAAGTGGCAGTTTGGGCAGGGAGGGCTAGGATTCTGAAAGGGGTGTTGTGGAGGGAGTAGGTGGGATAAGAAGGGGTGAAAGGAGTGCAAAATGTATCTGCCTGCAGGGTCATATCTGCTGCATGACTATTGTCTTATTTTGTCTTATTTTGTGTTATACCCATGTATCTCTTATTCATTCCTTGTACTTTGTAACTACACTGTTTTGCTTTACTGCCAAAATTGTATCATCCGAATGCCATAATTGAAATACTGCTTTGTACCCTACTCTCTAAAACCTTGTATATTATTTATACTGCATAACTCTTTGTGTAACATCATTTGTTTATACCTTGCTGTAACTACCTTGTGTTGTATCTCTGCACTGTTTTACCCTGTAACCTCCCGGATCATGCCTGAAAATAGTCATCTCTATGGCTAGCGCACTTACCCAATAAACAAATACTAAATAAATAAATAAAATAAATAGGTAGGAAGGGAGGGAGGGATTCAAACCAGAACTTCCCAACTAGTGAAGCACAATGGGCAAGGCATCTGGACCCAAGAGGAGGGAAGAAGAGGGTGACTTAGAGGTCACAGTGGTGTGTACATGATAGACAGTTTAGAGAAAAGCAGCAGAAGAAACTGAAGCAGGTGACCAGTCTGGCGAGGGTGGACTTAGGGGCAACACTACGTCTCCAAAGTTGAGTATCGGGAGGATCATCTTATGGACTATTTCCTGACTGGCCGGGGGGGGTGCAGTCATGGTGTCTATACAGAGCACTTAGTTTGGGGTGAAGCTTTTTTTGTAAAGCATCCACATGGACAGAGAAGTCAAGGTTCCTATTGAGCCAGAGCCAGAGGTATTTAAAGGAAGAGTCATCCTCTAATAGGGTTCCATAAAAGGTGTGAAAAATAGGGAAGGATGTAAGCCTGGCAAGCCTTTGTCTGGTGCCAAAAGTCATAGACTCTGTTCTTTTAGCATTGAGGAACAGTTAATTTGACTAAAACCAGCATGGACATTATCAAAAGCCAGTTGAAGGCTGGTTGCCACATCTTAGGGGGAGATACCAGAGGTATACAAAACAGTATCATCCGCATACATGTGGATATTTGCTGTTGAGCAGGCAGAGGGCAAGTCATTCAGAAATATCGAGAAGAGTATCAGTCTGAGTACTGCACCTTGAGGGACACCAGTGTTAATGGGGAGAGGGGGGGAGACAGAGTTTCCTGTCGTAACTGATTATTGATCTACCCATAAGATGGGAACAGAAGCAGCTAGTGGTGGAATCAGACACCAGCTGCAGCAAGCTCAGTGAGGAGTAGGGTGTGAGCCACAGTGTTGAAGGTTTTAGCCAGATTGACAAAGATGGCAGAAGTGATGTGACCCTGATCCATGCAGGAGAGAATGGAGTCAGTGAGCCAGATCAGGGAGAGCTTGGTAGAGTGGGCCTTGTGGAAACCAGACCCGAAGGGGGTGAAGAAGGAGGAGGAGTCAAGGAATGGAGAAAGTTGATCCAGTAGCAGGTCTTCTTGTAGTTTTGCAAGAATTGGGATTAAGGATATTGGGCGGTGGTTACCCAGGTTTGAAGAATTACCACTCTTTGGAAGATGGATGATGGTAGCAGGTTTCCAGGCATCAGCGACAGTGGCCAGTGAGAAGGATAGATTCAGAAGGTAGGTGAGTGGGAGAGCAATGGCATGAACAGATAGAGGTAGAAGCTTAGGGTCAAGCCAGTCCAGGCTTTTGCCTTTATTAGGGTTAAAGGCTAGAAGAGATATTAGGGTGTCAATGGTCGAGACGGGTGAGAAGGAGAAATGGGCAGGGGGGATAGGGAGTGGGTAAGTTATATTAGTTAGTGTATATTAGGGTTAAGATAGCACTTCCATCTTTAACCACAATTTTTGCACCTTAATAAATCTGTCTCCATTCAACCAAATTGTCCAACATTTCATAGATATGAAATCTGGTCCGGGGTCTCTGGATCTTGAAAATCTCCTGTCAGTAAGTTTGGGAAGGCAAATTTACAGAGCTTCAAAAATGCTAACATTCACCCAAATTAAAAGGTTTTCTTTTTTTCTTACCTGTAACAGAAAACTGCTTTATTTTTTTTAAACTTGAAACAGTTTTGATACCAGCTGGCTCAAGTTTGAAGTTTTTAACTAGTATAGTTTTTAAAATGTAAGTTAAAAACTGTGTCATTTTCTGAGCATGCTCAGATTAAAATAATGGACATCCTAAGTATAGGTGGATTTTTATGTTTGCTTGCACGCATGTGCAAGAAACATAGTGCCACCATATGAGAATTCATAGGTGTGCCTCCCCCACATCCAATGCCCTGCTGCTTTTTTGCAGGCACTGCCTCACCCCACCAATGAATGTCAGAGCTGTCTATGACAGCCCTTCAGATGCAGTGGCATACAGCTGAAGGCAAAAAAACCACTGCAATCAGCACTGGTAATGTGTAGGCAATTTGTATACTGCTGCATCAGCAGTATGCAAAGTGCCTACACATCAGCACTGCACTGAATCAGCTGTCATAGACAGCTCCATCCTGTAACAAGTAGCACACTGGGAGCCCACCCCAGCATGCTCATGCACTCCCCCACACACACTGTATGGCCGATGGGGGTGCC
This sequence comes from Neoceratodus forsteri, assembly GCA_016271365.2. Classification (NCBI taxonomy): domain Eukaryota; kingdom Metazoa; phylum Chordata; order Ceratodontiformes; family Ceratodontidae; genus Neoceratodus; species Neoceratodus forsteri. Next base: position 1,569,353,754 of record CM057450.1, on the reverse strand, counting down.
CAATCCCCCATCAGCTCCGCTCCCCCCCAACAGAGTTCCAGGTGCCATGCTGGGAGCCCACCTCAGCATGGCAACAGTTCCATAAGGCTGATGACAGTGCCCAATCCCTGTCAGCTCCACTGTATCCCCCCAACAGACTTCCAGGTGCCACACTGGGAGACAACACCAGCATGGCAAAAGTCCTGCATTGTCTTTAAAAAAAAAACATGCCCTGTAAGAAAAAATGGTCTCTTGCTGACTGTCTTGACCCTCAACCCACGCCCACCCTCTGTGCATCCTGCCTCCCCACACCCCCACCTCATCCTATACTTACGTCCGAAGGCTGGTGCAACAATCTTTGGTGGACCGGGAACATGTCTGCACTCTTCAAAGCTGACCGTGAATTGAGGAAATGCCAGTAAGCTGTATAATGAAATAAATAGTTTTTTTTCAACTTTGATGCATATCTCAGGCATTTTTTGGAATTTTTGCACCAAACTTTCAACATGGGGATTTTGGGACCCCTCCTCATGAATTCTAGCATTGTCATGGCATTAATTGGCCCTGAAAGGTGATTTTGCGGTCACTGCACAGAACCACCTTTTGGGACTGATTTACAAATTGACAGTGTCACAGTTCATGAGGTAGGCCCCCAAAAACTCTACACTGAAAATTTTGGAAAAAAATTTCCAAAAATGACTGATTTACGAGCGTGTGTTGTGCAGTTCCTACGCACGCTCGTAAGTTCACAAATTTTTTATATTTTCACTCCATATTTTCAAGATTGCCATTTTGCCACACCTCCTTATGAGCAGTACAGCTGTTATTTTTCACATCTCACTCAAAATGTGTTTCCACGCATGTAGCAGACAGTGGCGCAGTCGGTGAGCAAAATCAATGTTCGGGACAGATTAAGAAAATCACAGTGACACTGTTCATGAGTGGAGGTCCCAAAATGCCTGTGTTGACAATCTGCTGTAAAAAATCCCCAAACTAATTACATTATGGGTGTGCATTGTGCAGTTTCTATGCACACTCATGACTTCACCAGTTTTTTAAATATTTTCACTGCAGATTTTCAACATTGCCATTTTCTACACCTCCCCATGAACAGTACAGCTGTCATTTTTCATATCCTGTTCGAAATGTGTTTTCACACCTGTGGTACCAAACGACATAGTCGCTGTGCAAAATCAGCTTTCGGCTAACAAACTGATATTGTCACTGTTCATAAGGTAGGATGGTCACAAAAAAAAATGTTGAAAATTTGGAGTGAAAATACCAATGAACGCCTGAGGCGTTAGGGTTTTCGACCATAATGCCCCACCCTGTACAGACTGACAGGCATCAGGGGTGTGACTTAGGGTTGTCACCTGTAATGCTCATACCATTCCACCCCCACCCACACCCTGCAGCCAGTGAGTGGCATTGAGTTGTGCCTTGGACTCTTTGGCCCCAAAGTTCACCCCATTCTCCTATACTGCACTCATCTCATCATATTTCCTGATGGAATGGGGTGAACATAAGGGCCAAAGATCCCAAGGCACACCATGGCATTTGTTGGTGTCTGCAGGGTAGGGTGTGGTAAAATGGTGTGGCTGTTATGCCTGATGACCCAAAGGCACACTCCAATGCCTGTCAGTATCTGTAGGGTGGTGGTGGGGTTGGCTTCAATTCAATACTTGACTACCATTCCTATTATGCATCTCTGTAACTCCTACACTACCAAAGCCAATGCCAGCAAACAAACATTCTGCATTGACAAACGCTCATTGTGTTAGCAGTTTAAGTGAAAGTGACTTCCTTCACACTACTTTCATCACACAGCTGACCAAAGCAGTGTGAAAGAAGTCACTTTCATTTACATTGCTAAAGCACACCCCCCGAACACCTCCCTGCCACCATTACAATTACCAGATGGTAAGAGTCCAATAACACCAGAGGTATCCCCCCTCCCAACCCACATTTAATTTTATATTTCCAAAGTCAACAAAGTACTTCCCACTTTATGAGGTAAAACAATAGAGTTCTAAAATATAATATTCTTTTTCCTGCACCATCCTTGTTTTAAGTGCAATATTTTATCTAAATGTTGATGCCATCTGTTTAAAATATTTAAATTGTTTAAATTACTACAATATGAGAACAATTTATTTGAGTAATACTCAGCGTCAGACCCCTCATTAGGTCTTGCATGTCACAGCATTTATGAGACTTCAATACAAACTATTAATATCATAAACTATTAAAAGTTTACAGTATTACTACATAATTGTAAAGGTACTGTAACTCCAAATAGGAGGATATCAGAAGCCACTAGCATTATAGATAGGAAGGAGGAAGAAGGGAGGAAACATGGAACTGTGGAGAGGGAGAGGCTACTTGTTGGTTCCTTTGCATGGCACTGCATCTTATTTAAATTACCCTGAGGGTCCAGCAAAAGGTTGCCATGGATAGATAGATTGAGGTTGGCAATATTATCTAGAGATCAGAGTGATGAGCTGTGAACAACCTTGACACATTCAGAAAACCAGGATTTGGTTCCCTCAAGCTCTACTTGCATACTGTATGACCCTAAGGAAGTCATTTAATCTCCTTATGCTCCTGGTATACACATGGAAATGAGCTTCTGCTCAGTGCAGTGTGCCTTTCTCCTCAAAATATACAAAACAAAAAAACAAAACAAATGCAAAATAAATGCAAATAAAGATCAATCTGGCAGGGAAGGTTAAGGAGAAAAGGATAGCATTCAGGAAATATAAGGAAACACAGAAGGAGCAGAACAGAGAACTTTATCAGTTAAAGCAGAAGGAGGCTAAGCCAGCCCAGTGGAGTTGAGGGCTGAGGAGCTGGATGCCACACCTTACACCACACCAGTGACCCGGGTGCAGGAGTGAGAATGAGTCTCCAGGGGTTGACAGGGGAGGAGAGGGATCAAGTGTCTGATGGACTGCTCTTCCTCTCCAGGGAGGAGGGCCCACAATGGTTGACTTCCAACTGCCCTCTGGTGGAGGCTGGGAGTCGGTGGCATGCGCCATATACATGGGGGAGGAGTCGAGGGGAGACACCTGGATGGGGACGCACATGGACGCATGCATGCTCATAACTGCTAGCATCATTGCATGCCCTCTGACTATGGGGAATCAAGAATAGGGAAAAATGGCACTGGTCATGGTGGCTTGATGGCCGTTCTGTGGGGATGCCTGGCTCTGAGGTCTCACTGCGGCAATGGGATCCTGTGTTGGCTGAAATGGGGGGTCTCTCTACCACCCAACCATGGGGGTGGAAGCCACAGGGGTATGCAGTGAAGTCCAGGTGGGAGCTGGGGCAATCTGGATGGCAGCCAGAGTAGGTGGATGCCTTGATGTGGATGGCAGACCGGGAGCCAATGTAAGAAAAATGACTAACTAACAAAACAAAATGCAGAAGGAGGCAGGGCAGGCAGTCAGAATAGCAAAGGCCCAAACCAAGTAAAAGATAGCCAATTCTGCTATGAAGATGGATAAAACCATTTATAGGTACATCAGGGAGTGAAGAAAGACCAAGGGAGGGATATAGAGACTTAATAAAGGGGTGGGAATGTGGACAGAGGGTGATAGTGAAAAAGTAGGGATACTGAATGAATATTTCTGCTCAGTATTCACAACAATAGAGGAGGGGGAGGTACCTAAACCAAATGAAAGAACACTCTGGATAAGGGGTCGATACCAGTCCATTCACAGAAGAAAGGGTTTTGAAAGAACTCTTGAAACTGATGGTGGACAAAGCAATGTGGGCTGATGGGATTCACCCCAGAATTCTCAAAGAACTAAGGGTAGAACGAGTGACACCACTGACCACTCTCTTTAACAAATCATGGATGGATGTGGTGGTACCTGAGGACTGGAGGAGGGTGGATATGATTCCACTTCACAAAAATGGGAGCAGAGCAGAGGCAGGAAACTACAGACCGGTTAGTTTGACCTCAGTGGTAGAGAAATGATGGAATCACTTCTGAAGGAAAGAATTGTTGAGTACATAGAGGCCAGTGGGACACAGGACCCCAGGCAGCATGGATTCACGGCGGAAGGTTGTGTCAGATGAATCTAATAGATTTATTTGACTGGGTGACCAAATTAGTAGACCAGGAAGGGGCTGTGGATATGGCCTATCTAGATTTTAGCAGCTCAGAATAAGTCAGCACTACCCACCACTGAAAAAGGCAAAAAACAAATTGTAAATGTCCAAACAAAATGCAGTTTAATGATACAGCTTCAAACACAAAATGCATAAAATCCACAGACCTTAAACATGCTGATTGCTCAGGCTGGAAGAACAAAGGCAGGACCCAATTAACTTCTACCAGTTTCGCAATAGCCTCTTCAGGAAGTGTTCCAAGATGCATCAATATGGGCAATTTAAAGCAAACTCTTAAAGGAGACCACATTCAATTTTTAAAAATGTGTATTGATAAATGAAAAAAACCTCAAAAAATACTACCAATGTATTTTACATGTAACCTCCCTGTTACCCAGGGTTACCAGAATCCCAGTAAGACCTAGTGGTAGGCAATGAAGGCAGCTTGTGAAACTCCAGTTAAATGGATTTCATACTGACTCACTCTGTTCTCAGTCTCAGCTGAGACTAAGGAATGACATCATTTTAGAACTGTCGCAGCTGCATAAGCCACATGGGAAATGTTGCAGTTGGAGGTTAGAGTAGAACATTGGGGAATTTGAAGGCAGTCTGTGTGCAGTCAGTGAGAGAGAGACTGTAGTGCAGCTGAGCGTGTGCAGGCTCTCTGAGCTTTAAGCTCTGTTTCAGAGCTACTTTTGTTCAAGGTGCGTGTTTCCACCTGAAGAGGAACACAGGAACTGGCAATTGAAGTGGTGGAGACCGATCTCAATGGTTCAGAGCCCCATCCCCGAGGGGATGGGGGAAGGTGTCTGCCTGTTTTCTAACCCTCCTGGGTCCAGCTAAGGGAAAGAAGCTACCTGTCTGAGTTATGCTGAGGCACCAGAAGCTCTGTAAGAGATTTCTTGTGGAGGAAATGCCTGTGGGGCACCTGCAACCAAAGGGTGAGTTCGCTCTGAAAAAGAGCCAATTGTTTTCACCTGAAACAGAAGGAAACTAAAGGGACTGTTACTATGGGGTCAGGAAAACACAGCCAAGTACAGTTGGAAGATGCGGGGATTGGACTGCTTAACTCAGTGGGGGGTCTAGAGTAATGGACAAAGCCACTTATAAGTATGTTCAAGGCCAGCACAAAATGGAAAGGAAGAATGTGGGGATTGGACTGCTTAACCTGTGGGGTCTAGAATAATGGACAAAGCCACTTCATTTTAAATATGTTCAAGTCCAACACAAATGGGAAGCAAGACATGTAGACTTAATATGAGATACATTTAGCAAGATTCTACGCAGCAAAGTGTTAAAGGATGAGCTGTTTACAGTCCAGAAAAATGGCCAGGTATGAATTGTGGGAGCGAGAGGTGGGAGACCCCTCATCATTACTAACCAAGTTCATTCTGTTTGGATGTGAATGAAAGCCACACTTAAGAAGCCTACCTTAAGAAGGTAGCTGGTCCATTCCACTGGGGTGTCAAGCAGACGAGGCATACTGATGAGTCCTGGTAGGACGAAACACGTGTCTATGTCATCTGTTAGCACCCTTTGCAAACTGTGTGAGAGGCCTTTCGGCACCATGCAATTCTGCTTAAAGTTGGACCAGCATAACAGTCTGTGGTGATTTGCATATGCAGCCCATGATGCTTTACATTGCGGGGGCATGTGTGATTTTGTATTTTCTTGAAACTTGGCTTCCCAGCCAAATGCCCTTTGGGGTAACCCTTGCCTCAGTGTTTGCGCACAGAGGTTCTTTGTCTTTAAATGTTTTTTATTTTAATGGGTTCACCACAATATATCCAAGGCACACTGCCTTAAGGGTAGCTGGTCCATTCCACTGGGGTGTCAAGCAGGCAGAGGCATACTGATGAGTCCTGGTAGGACCAAACACTGTGTCTATGTCTTCTGTTAGCACCTTGCAAACTGTGTGAGAGGCCTTTCAGCACCATGCAATTCTGCTTAAAGTTGGACCAGCATAACATTCTGTGGTGATTTGCATATGCAGCCCATGATGCTTTGCATTGTGGGGGCATGTGTGATTTTTGTATTTTCTTGAAACTTGGCTTCCCAGCCAAATGCCCTTTGGGGTAACCCTTGCCTCAGTGTTTGCGCACAGAGGTTCTTTGTCTTTTAAATGTTTTTTATTTTAATGGGTTCACCACAATATATCCAAGGCACACTGCCTTAAGGGTAGCTAGTCTATTCCACTGGGGTGTCAAGCAGACGAGGCATACTGATGAGTCCTGGTAGGACGAAACACGTGTCTATGTCTTCTGTTAGCACCCTTTGCAAACTGTGTGAGAGGCCTTTCGGCACCATGCAATTCTGCTTAAAGTTGGACCAGCATAACATTCTGTGGTGATTTGCATATGCAGCCCATGATGCTTTGCATTGTGGGGGCATATGTGATTTTGTACACACTTAAGAATACCACTTCGGGTATTGGACATTACAGTTATTGCTTCCTGTGTTCAGAGTTACTTGGGTGCCCCTGTGCAGAGTAACCAAACCTAGCCTTTGTGCTGAGTGACCTATTCATCCCCGAACCCAGCCCACCTGGTAGATCTGTCAGATACAAATGGCATACCAGGTAGGGGTTACATACACAATACAAATCATGTAAAAAGAGAGCCACTCGTCTGATTAACAAAACAAAATAATACATATAAATGCACAAATATATAATCTAAAAATGTGCATAGTTATTTTTATATCAAATCTAAATCACCTCAGCACCATAAGTTTGTGTACATATGTATACTTGTCTCAAACATATATAACATAAAACTAAAAGAGACTTACAGACCTCATCTGTTCCTCAAACACTGGTGAAATACACCACAATGGGTGCATATAAAATACTATATTATAATATATTGGATATTACAACCCCATCAGGATAGCAGTGGTGCCCCCCTGTAGCAATCATGTGAAAGGGGAACAAACTGATAAATTCATTCAACTGTGTTTTTATTTGTACATTATCTACTAATTACTAATATCATTCTATATATATATGTAAAGTTAGTCTACCTCATACACAGAATAACTTTCATATTAAAGAGGGACTATGGTCACAAATTACTGGCATCAATAAATTCAGAATATGTATCAACATAGCCCCAATCACCCTCATGCCAAAACTGAGATCCCTAAGTTACTTTGTTTAAAAGTTACAAATCATTTTACAACCCTAAATTTTCTGCCTGTTCAGAAAAGCCAATTTCAGTGAAGAGGTGCTGATGATGTCATCTCCTGAACTCACAGTCCTAGTCCTCCCTGTCAGCAAACTTACAAAACCTGTTTCTCCAAAGTTTAAAAACTATGTGCAAATGGTTTTCTCCAGGAGAACAGGCAACACCATTCATTAAACATTGCTTTAAAACCTACGCGTGTTTCAGGTTTTGTAACAAAGTTGGAAAATTCATATTTTTGTTTTTGGTGCTTTTTTGTTATGGTCCTTTTCTTCTGGGTTGCTGGATGCTATGTCACAGCACACTAATGTGAGATTTGCAGACTGCATATGTCTGATGTGGTGAAAGGCTATGATCATTCACACCTATCATTCAATTGAGGTGATTTCTCAGGATGGCACTTTAAATCAATTATTCCATCACCCTGTAAATGGGGGTGGGAGAGGTAGTGCTGCTTTGAAACCTTACTAAGAGTTTCTATGCAGTAGCCAGCTCAATGCTTAATCACTTAATTAATCAATCAATCAATCAATCAATCAATATTTTATTCCTAATGAAAGTATGAATGAATGGGATACTCAGTTGAGCAGAGCTCATTTTCTGTTTTCTCATTGACAGGCTGTTACTTGAGGTATATTCATGCTCATCTGTGTTGTACTTCACATTACAATGATTGTTTTACCAAGGCTAACACTTCCACCCCAGTACTGTAAGAAGTAACACATATAAGGCCCCTATTAAAACTTATTATAAAGCAGACGCTGACAAACAGCAATGCAGTTACCAACATTGCAACACTTGTAACAATACAACTTCCAAACAGGCACTACAGAGTAGCACTTCACATGGTATCAACAGACTGGAGGAATACTGACTCAGTATTCTGCAACTCTGGAGAAATGAACCACACCAAAAAGGCATTAAAATACAAAGTTGTCAATTTTGTTACAAAATCTGAAACACATAGATTCTATAGCACTGTTTTTAAAATGGTTCTGCCTGTTTTACTTGTGAAAGCCATTGCAGAATGATCTTTTAACTTTGGAGAAACAGGTCCTATAAGCTTGCTGACAGGAAGGGCTAGACTGAGTTCAGGAGATGACCTCATCAGCTCCTCTTCACTGAAACTGGCTTTTTTGAACAGGTAGTGAAATCAGGGTTACAAAATAGCCCATAACTTTAAAATGAAGTAACACAGAAACCTAATCTTTGGTATGAGATTAATCTGGGGTATGCTTATTCTAATTCTGCAATGTAGCACTTTTGGCCAGAGTCCCTCTTTAAACTGTTCCCAAACCTCATGAATTTAATAGATAAAGTTACAGATTTTTAGTTTTGAAGATACACTGTTAAATCAATATCTTCATTTAGACCAGGTAATTCAAGTTCACCCAGTGTAAAAATCCAAAATGACTCTTTCTCGATTAGAATCCATTTAACATTGCCACCTCGTGGTCCCACAAATGCATTGTCAATACCGACAACAGAAAAATCATGACCACCCTGATGCTGAACTTCCTGTAAATGTGAACTTAAGACGCTCTTGCAATCTTTTAACCTAATGAAGCTTAAATGTTCCCCAATCCTACTCTTGAAAGGGCAGGTAGTAATACCTACATAAAAAAGTACCATAACAGCAGGTAGCAAGGTAAATAACATTAGTAGTACTACAATTAATGAAGTGACAAATTTCGTATATCCTGGAATTATTTTTAGAGGAAAAAATCTTAGTTTTGGTCACAGCCTTACATTGTGTACATCTGCCACATCTGAAACACCCCTTAGGTGCTGAAGGTATCCATCCCATGGAGGATGGTTTATTGTATGGTAAAAAATATGTACTAATGTTTCCTTCAAGTTTTTACCTTTCTTATGATCCATTTGCAACTGCTGCTCCACCACGTCTCTCAGGGTGGGTTCTGTGGCTAGAATGTGCCAATATTTTAACAAAATATTTCTAACATCCCCACTGTCAGCCCCATATTTGGTAATAAATAAAACTTTTTCCTGAGTGACATCTTTCTTTTCCCTATATTGTAACAACTCTAATCTTAGTATCTGTTCTGTCTGCTGTTTAACTTTATTTAGATGTTCTATACTATAGCCTCAGTTCACAAATCTTTGACATAATTCCTTACACCTTTTTTCACTAATCTTGGCATCAGAACAATTATGTTTGACTCTGCAAAGTTGTGACTTGGGGATGTTGTTGATGGTGTGGCGGGGATGACAGCTACTTGATAATAAAAGATTATTATGATCCGTCTCCTTCCGGTAAAGATCTGTAATGATCCCCCCATCTGGTCCCTTAGCGATATCTAGGTCAAAAAAATGTATCCTATCCACCGAATGATTTACTGTAAACTTTAAATTTGGATTTGACTGTTCCAAATACTGAACAAATTCTCGCAGCTGTACAACTTTTCCCCGCCACACCATAAACACATCATCAATAAAGCGACGCCAAAGATCTATATGATCATATAATGGATTTTTTGTTCTATTATAAATAGTCTGTTGTTCCCATAGGCCTAAATATAAATTTGCAAATGTGGGTGCAAAAGTAGCCCCCATTGCAGTTCCCTTAATTTGAAGGAAATGCTGTCTTTGGAACAAAAAACTATTTTTAGTCAGAACTAACCTTGATACTCAAGTAGAAAATTACAAAATGGTTTATCAAAAGTTGTACTCATTGTCAACCAGTAATCAAGTGAATTGAGGCCTCATTCATGAGGGGTGTTAGAATATAAGGATTCTACATCCTGTGTTACAAGTAGCCAAGTAGATTCAAGTTCCAAATCACTAAGAATGCCTAGAATCTGGGTAGTGTCTCTGATATAGGATCTCAAAGTAGGAACAATTTGTTTAACATGTCCATCTACAAACATAAGCAGAGATTTCATCAGGGCCCCTATACCAGAGCCAGTCGGGCACCCAGGGGGTGAATCAAAGATTTATGGACTTTTGGCAATATATAAATGGTCTATCTAATAGAGAAATTAACCTTTAAATACTCCTTTGATTGCTCAGCAATAATGCCTCTATCAAATGCTTGATCAATACATGTTTCTACTTCTTTTTTAAAAACCACAGTAGGATCTGATTTTAATCCTACATAACAGGAGGTGTTAGATAGTTATTTCAGTATTTCATTCATATATCTAATCTCATCCATTAAGACAACCAAACCCCCTTTATCAGCTGGTTTAATAATCAGGTGTGGATTATCTTGTAACTCAATTAAAGCAGCTCTTTCCACATTTGAAAAATTATTAAACACATTTCTCTCTTTGTATGGTAAATTTTTAATTTCACCCAATACTGCCTGTTCAAAAACCATAACAGCTGGAGAGTAAGGTGGCATAAAAGTGGAAGGCTTTTTGAAGATAACATTACAAAAACCACTGTCCTCATGTGGAGTAACACAGTCCTCAGCTTCAGAGTCTCTTTCCCCCATTGTCTCTTGTTAGTTTTTAGAGAAAAAATGTTTTCAAATTCATTTTTCCAGTAAACATCTTTACTTCTAGATAGTTATAAAATGGTTTAGAACAACAAGTATGAATGAAGTTAAGTTCCTTAGACAGTACCTGCATTTGTGTGTTCAAAGATTTTCTAGATTTTAGGAAGGCATTTGACACAGTCCCACACAAAATATTAATATACAAGTTAGCCAGCCTTGGAGTGGGTCCCAAGGTGGTAGCCTGGATCAAAAATTGGCTGGACAACAGGACACAAAGGGTAATAGTAAACGGAGTTCATAGTGAAGAAAGGAGGGTAGCTAGTGGGGTACCAGAGGGTTCAGTACTGGGTCTGGTCCTCTTTAAAGTCTTTATAAGTGACATTGGAGAGCACCTGGAAGGAAAAGTATGTCTCTTCGCAGATGACACAAAGATCTGCAACAGGGTTGATACACAGGAAGGGGTGGAAAGGATGAAAAGGGACTTGGCAGGGTTGAAGGAATGGTCATATGTATGGCAGCTCAGATTCAGTGCAAAGAAGTACAAGGTAATGCACATGGGAAATAAAATCCCAGGGGAAGAGTGCACAATGGGGAGTGAGATACTAACAACAACAAAAATCAAAAGGGACCTGGGAGTAATGATATCAGATGACCTTAAGGTGGGCAAGCAATGTGAGAAGGCAGTAAGGAGGTCTGGGGGATACTGGGATATATAGGGAGAGGCATCAGCAGTATATAACAGGAAGTTGTTATCCCTCTGTACAGACAGTTGGTGAGACTCCATCTGGAGTACTGCATGCAGTTCTGGAGATCCCATCTCTGCAAAGACATAGAAAGAGTGGAGACTGTTCAGAGGAGGGCAACCAAAATGGTGCAGGGTCTGCACCAGAAGACATATGAAGAGAGACTAAAGCAGTTTAATATGTATACCCTTGAGGAAAGGAGGGAGAGGGGGGCATGATAGAAATTTTCAAGTACCACAAGGGAATTAACAAAGTCCAAGAGAGTAGCATCTTTCAGAAAAAGAGATATGCAAGAACAAGGGGATACAATTTGAAGATGGGGGGGACGGTTCAGAGGTAGTGTTGGAAAGTATTTTTTTCATGGAGAGGGTTGTGGATGCATGGAACAGCCTTCCTGAGGAGGTTGTGGAGTCATGAACAGTGGGAGAATTCAAGGATGCATGGGACAGGCATAAAGCAATTCTAGTAGGGGTAGGAGGAAGTAAGCTGTTGGTTAACTAGAATCTGCAGTTTATCCATCAGGTAGAGTAATGGGCAGACTGGGTGGGCCAAGGGGTCCTTATCTGCCATCAAATTCTATGTTTCTATGTTTCTATAATCTGTGGCACAACAAATTCCAGAAGCAAAGGAAAAAAGTGATTGGAAAGCTGCTTAACAGAGAAGAAGAGAGAAGAAGCAAGACATTCTAAGACAAAAAAAATATTCTTGAAAATACCTTTAGAGTAAGCTGGAACAGCCAGTTTGTTTAGGCTTTAGAGCAAAACATCAAAGAAACATGGAGAAAAAGATAAATAAAAGAAGTAGATTGAAAGAAGAACACAGGTAGATGAAAAGAGACTTAACTAAGTACTGTACTTTAAAGAAAACAAAACTGCCTGGGGACTCAGCAGGCAAACTGCCTTTAAGATTCAAAACATCTTATGAATTTTTTTAAAATATATTTATATAATTGATTTACAATCCACATCTAGTAATCAAGAAAATTTGGCTTTACAGTTTAAGACAAATGGGGCTCTATGCAAGCAATAATACCCGACAGTGTGGGTGGTATTGGGCAATACCGGACTGTCAAGGGGCATTATGAGGCCCGGCACTACAGATGGAGGGCCTTATAGCACCTGAAAGGTCTGGTATTGCCCATACTGCCCACCCTGGATGATATAATTATGCTTAGAAAATGGGCTACCTGTGGCATTTTTACATGGGATTTAATACAATTAAAAAGAAATCTTAAAAAAAATGACTAAAAATGAAATTGTAGTAGTTCTGTTGTAAAATAGTGCCTCTGTGTCTGTGGTGTTCCATCTCCTGTTGCCTTCACCCTAAGCCATTCTCTTCTATCCCTTCCCTATGACCAGCAGAAGACATGGAGCTTTTTTTTTTTTTTTTAGAATTCCCTCCTTTCTCGTTGTTCTTTAATAAAAACACAGGTTTTCTACTTTGTTGCAGATCATTTTACTTTGGGTGGTCAGGGACTGAGCTGAAGTTTTCAACTTGAGAATCTGCTGGAAGTAAGGTGCAGAGTCTGCAGCAGAGTGCTGTGGATATGATGGGGGAAGATGGAGGGCAGTGAATCGAGGAAGGTACTTGTAAAATGTTGTTTAAAAATGAATTAATGTTATTTCCTTTTGTCTCGTTTTTCCATTCTGTGTGAGCCGTACTGTGTTTGTTGCATGTTGTGCCATTTCAGAGTAGCACTGAGCATGTGACGTGCTAGCTCTGCTGCTTTTCATTACAGAAGCCATTTTTTAACTTCATCAGCGGAAAAAAATGGAAAAGACTTTGTGGCTAGTATACTCTGTGGCTGATTTCTGTTAACCAAGTTTTTAGAATTGCAGCTCCTAGTGACAGGTTTTGGTGGTGAGGGACTTGTTAAACAGGGAGGGGGGATAGGGAAGACTCATTGAGAAAGGAAAAGAAAAAACTTGTTGATTTAAAAATGGAAAATTACATGAGGCCGATTACACTGATGACTTCCTTTTAAGGTTTGTGATATGTGGCTTCTTTTGGTCAATGTTTAGACCTGTAAAAAAAAGGTGTGCCAACCCTATTACTAGTAACTTGCCACTAAGTGAGAGGAAAAAATTGCAGCATATTCAGTTTGAAAATTCAGTTACCATGATACCAGTGATGGGGTTGGCACCCCTGGTACTTGTTTTTTACAGGGCTATAATTGCAAGTTAATCTACCCCTATCAGGCAATCAAATTTATTTTACAGCCTATTTTTTTTTAATGTCACCCCATAGTGCAGCACTAAAACTGTTACTGCAATGTTATCTGGGAATAGCACAGTCAGGCAGGGTGGGGGCCATAGTCTGCAGCCCCAGTGCATGGTGCTTACCTGATAGCACATATGCACATATATATTGCTGCACCCATACATATTTGGGTTCCTGTTCTGCATATAAGGTGCAACATTATACACAGAAGTTTTGAAGGCATTATAAAGCTAAACTTGTAGCACTATGTAATGCATCCCAAACCCTACCCTTTTCAGAGTGCACAGTGATGCCATTCCTCCTGATCATCTGCCTAGGGGTCCTGCCTCCTTCTTTATCTGTCAAATGCTCATTAACCCATTCATATTGCTGATCCCTGGAGTCTAGTGATCTTCCCATCTCTGATTGTCATTCTGATGTTAAAGTAAGTTACTAGCCCATCTCTTCAAGTGGTGTAACAGGCTGTGCTTTGAAACAACTGAGAAGCTGCATGGGATATACTATATTGGATTAGAAATCTACAACTGATCTCTCTTACTTACATCTGAGGGAAGTTTTCCTTACTTTACAGTCTTACATTGGGATTGTTTTGTGTTTAATTTCATTTTTAAATCAGGAAGGGGGTTTTCAAAACTACTAACAGCTAATATTCTTAAAGTGAAACTACCTCTGGTTGGAAGCTGCAATACTGAACATAGGATTTGCAAGAAAGCGAGTTGTGCTCACAACAGAGGGAGGTGAACCTTACAATTGTCTATGGTTTGTAGCAGATATTCTGCAGGTGGAGGCTACGTCTAACTGAAAGGTGAAATAAGGAACTTAGAATTATCAGGAAAAGACAGTCTTTCAAGCAACAGAGGGAGGTGGATCTAGCTTTAAGTTTGTTACAATTCTTAAGATTTTCAGTGCAGAGTTTAAAGCACAGCTGACTTATTTTGGGGCTGACTGCTTTCAGTGCACAAACTACCAGGCTGTATTAGGGCTGGGGAGGTTTACCTGTGTCTGTCTTGGATGTCTGGATTTTTCTCTGTTCGATTAGCAGGGTATTTTCTCTGTCAAATTGTTGTGTAGGGCATCTTGCTGACAGGAAGGCACTCATCGCAGAAGTGGGTCAGAGCTTTTAGCTGATTGTTTTATGAGGGCACAGTTTAGGCCCAACCCCTTCCCACCCTCACCCACCCATCCCTGGAAATAGTTCCTTTATACCTGGGGTTCTGACATCATTTCCTCAAGAGTGCAAGGTGCATATCACTGTCATATCCTCTCTAGCACACTGCACTGACAATATAAGCATACACATTGTATAATATATATATTTCTATATAACATACCAATCACACACAACACACAAAAAAGTAGATAAACATGTGGGGGTAGTGCAATGTAATGGCTGTGGGCAGCAGTCTTCTGGGAGACTTTCTGGAGGCTGAGATGCTGCCCTATTTGCAGACAACTCTCTGCCCTGAGGGAGGAAGTTGCCCGTCTTCAGGCCACACTGGACAGTAGTAAGGGAACCTTCCCCCAGGCCACACTGGACGGTAGGAAGGGAACCTCCCCCATCCAGGGAGCACCATAGCTACCACCACTACCTCAGAGGTTGTGAAGAAAGCACAGCAGTTGGACCACAGTGGGCTCAGGGAGAGTGAGGATGGTGGAACAGAGGCACACCCAGTCAGTTGTTCCACTCCACAATCCATACTCCATTCTGGGGGAGTATAGCTCCTCTATGGATGCATCCACAAAGGAGACTAAGGAGGCTGAGGACAACTGTCACAAGGGAGGCCCACAGGAAGGAGGCAGAGGACACCACAGGGAAAGGAAGCAGCTCCTGGTGGGGGACTCAATTATTAGGGGGTTAGAACTGGGGGGAGCAGGGAAAACTGAAGTAAGGTGCCTACCTGGTGCCATGGCTTGGAGGGACAGGAAGCGCATCCTCAGGATCACGAGATCAGCTGCACGGGAGTCTGAGCTGGACGTCATTGTCCACCTAGGGACAAATGACTTGGCTCATCATGAGATTAGAGCAGTGCAGAAGGACTTTGTAGAATTGAGGAGGGGCCTAAGACAAGTAGCACACACAGTATCCTTCTCAGAGGCGCTGCCTGTCAATGGCGTGAGTGAGGCGAGGGTACTTAGCACCATGCAGTTTAATGAATGGTTGAAGAAACGGTGTGGAGCACAGGGGTTTGGCTTCATTTGGGACTGGGGTTCCACCTGGAGGGACATCAGCCTATACTGGTAGGATGGTCTGCATCTGTCCAGGAAGGGAACAAGTCTTTTGAGCGATCAGTTTAAATGCTTCATTGGCAAGCTTTTAAACTAGTCAAGGGGGGAGGCACTGATAAGCAACAGGAAAATCCCAGCCTCTCCCTACAAAACAGGGTACTAAATGAGAAAAAGACCGAGGTAGAAAGGTCAGTGGGGGAAGCTGCAACAGAAGGTAAAGCCATCAAGAAATGGAGAGCAATGAGTACCAATGCCCATAGTCTGAGTAACAAGCTTCCTGAATTAGTGCCCTTGATGGAGGAGGAACATCTGGATATCGTGGCAGTCACAGAAACATGGTACACACAAAACCATGACTGGGACATAAACATACCAGAATACACTATCTACAGGAGGGACAGGGAGGGTAAAAGAGGAGGAGGAGGAGTAGCTCTTTACATAAGGGAAGGAATCAAAGCAACAGAACAAAAGGGAATACAGGAAGGAGAAGCACTGTGGGTAAATTTGGAGACCAGCAATGGCACCACAATCTGAACAGGGGTTGTATACAGACCCCCTTCTCAGGGGGAGGAAATGGACAAGGAAATGATATAGAGTATACTTAGAATGGCAGAAAAAGGGGATATATTGCTGATGGGTGATCTGAATATGCCAGATGTTAACTGGATTGCAGTTGCAGCAGCCACTTCGAAGAGTGGGGCTATTCTAGATGCCCTACAGGGGGCATGCCTTAGACAACTAGTTTTGGAGCCCACTCGAGAGGAAGCAATCTTAGACCTGGTTCTCTCAAATGGAGATGAAGAGAGGATCACAGATGTAGAAGTGGGTAGCCATCTGGGAACTAGCGACCATCGAACAGTATGGTTCACAATAAACACAGCAATAGAGTCAAGCCATACAAAGGCAAAGATACTGGACTTTAGGAGGGCTGACTTTGCCAAAATGGGTAAGTGCCTAAGGAATGCACTAGCAAATGGGCAGGAAGGAGGGGTGGAAGAACAATGGGGAATAATAAAAACTGCCATCACAGAGGTAACAAGCCTTTGTGTGAAGCAAATAAACAAAACAAAATGATGTAAGAAGCCACTATGGTTCTCAAAGGAAGTAGCAGTGAAGGTTCAAAAGAAAAAGAAAGAATTTAGGAAGTACAAGGAATCACAGAAGGAGCAGGACAGAGAACTGTATCAGTTAAAGCAAAAGGAAGCTGGGAAGGCAGTCAGAACAGCAAAGGCCCAAACCGAGGAAAAGATAGCCAACTCAGTTAAGAAGGGGGATAAAACCTTTTATAGGTACATCAGGGAGTGAAGGAAGACCAAGGGAGGGATAGTGAGGCTTAATAAAGGGGAGAGAGGGTGGGCAGAGGGTGACTGTGAAAAGGCAGAGATACTAAACAAATATTTTTGCTCAGTATTTACAAAGGAAGAGGGGAAGGTACCTAAAACAATCAGTAGAGACACTCTGGATACAGAAGTTGATACCAGCCTATTTACAGAAGAAAGGGTTCTGAAAGAACTCTTAAAACTGAAGGTGGACAAAGCAATGGGGCCTGATGGGATTCATCCCAGAATTCTAAAAGAACTAAGGGTAGAACTACTGACACCACTGACTACCCTCTTTAACAAATTATGGGAGGATGGGGTGGTACCCGAGGACTGGAGGAGGGCAGATGTGATTCCCCTTCACAAAAGTGGCAGCAAGGCAGAAGCAGGAAACTACAGACCTGTTACTTTAACCTCAGTGGTAGGGAAAATAATGGAATCACTTCTGAAGGAAAGAATTGTCGAGTATCTAGAGGCTAGAGGGGCACAGGACCCAAGGCAACATGGATTCACAGTGGGAAGGTCATGCCAGACAAATCTGATAGATTTCTTTGACTGGGTGACCAAAGTAGTAGATCAGGGAGGGGCTGTGGACATGGCCTACCTAGACTTTAGCAAGGCATTTGACACAGTCCCACACAAAATATTAATACACAAGTTAGCCAGCCTGGGAGTGGGTCCCAAGATGACAGCTTGGGTAAAGAATTGGCTGGAGAATAGGACACAGAGCATAATAGTAAATGGAGTCCACTCTGAAGAAAGGGGGGTTACTAGTGGGGTACCGCAGGGTTCAGTATTAGGACCGGTCCTCTTCAATGTCTTTATAAGTGACATTGCAGAGGGACTGGAAGGAAAAGTATGTCTCTTTGCAGATGACACAAAGATCTACAACAGAATTGATGCACAAGGTGGGGTGGAAAGGATGAGAAGGGACTTGGCAAGGTTAGAGGAATGGTCAAATGTATGGCAGCTTAGATTCAATGCTAAGAAGTGCAAGGTAATGCACCTGGGAAACAAAAACCAGGGAGAAGAGTACACAATGGGTGGTGAGATACTAACAACAACAAAAATGGAAAGGGACCTGGGGGTAGTCATATCAGATGACCTAAAGGTGGGCAAACAATGTGAGAGGGCAGCAAGGAGGGCTGGGGGGATACTGGGATGCATAGGGAGAGGCATCACCAGTAGAAAACAGGAAGTTATCATCCCTCTGTACAGACAGCTGATCAGACCCCATCTGGAGTACTGCTTGCAGTTCTGGAGACCCAGTGTCTGCAAAGACATAGACAGGATGGAAGCTGTCCAGAGGAGGGCAACTAAAATGATGCAGGGTCTGCACCGGAAGACATATGAAGAGAGACTTAAGGAGCTTAATATGTATAGCCTCGAGGAAAGGAGGGAGAGGGGGGACATGATAGAAACTTTCAAGTACCTCAAGGGAATCAACAAAGTCCAAGAGGGTAGCATCTTTCAAAAAAAGAGGTGTGCAAGAACAAGGGGGCACAATTTGAAGATGGGGGCAGCTCAGAGGTAATTTAAGGAAGTATTTTTTCACAGAGAGGGCTGTGGATGCATGAAACGGCCTTCCAGAGGAGGTTGTGGAGTCAAAAACAGTGGTGGAATTCAAGCATGCATGGGATAGTCATAAGGCAATTCTAGGGGGTGGAGGTAGGAAGAAGTAGGCTGCTGGTTAACTAGGATCTGCAGGTTATCCATTAGGTAGGGAAATGGGCAGACTGGGTGGGCCAAGCGGGCCTTATCTGCCATCAAATTCTATGTTTCTAAATCCACACTAACTCATTCAAATTGCTGATTCCTGGCATCTAGGGGTCCTGCCTCCCTCTTTATCTGTCAAATGCTCATTAACCCATTCATATTGCTGATCCCTGGAGTCTAATGATCTTTCCATCTCTGATTGTCATTCTGATGTTAAAGTAAGTTACTAGTAAGGGCCCAAGTGTGGAGACTCATGCTCATGCTGCTACTGCTATCTGGTAATGTTCACCGTAACCCTAGCCCCCCTAAACAAGCTCCTTGGAGTAACAGAAAACAGGGTACACTAAAACTGGCCTCAATCAACATTTGTAGCCTGCTTTCCAAGTTTGATGCCCTTCAAACATGGGTGGCCCTACACAATCCTGATGTGTTATCTATTGTCGAGACATGGCTCACACCCAAGATCCCCAACTAAGCCACTGTACTTAGTGGGTACATACTAGTCAGACAAGATAGACTTTACAAGAGAGGAGTTGTCTGTGCCATCTATCTGAAAGACCATCTCCAGGACCATGCCCTCCCCAGGATAGACTCGGGGTGACTGCCCAAACCCTTGCAATCAAAATAGTTCTAGGGACTCAAAATAAAGCTCTCATGGTATTATCAGTCTACATACCTCCAAAAGACCAGTCCAATGGTATTAAAGCAGTTCTTGACTGCTTAAGCAACTTGCTCCCCAACTCTGAATAGTCACAATAGGGGATTTTAATGTGAACTGGCTCTCCCCTGATACTGCTCATTTTAAAGATGACATCTCCACCATGCACATTACCCTGATGGTTGACTCCCCAACCAGAGCTAACTATCACATGGGGACTAGTACCCTGCTTGACTGGCTACTCACCAGCCACCCAAAATGCATCTCTCACACAACAATCCTCCCTGATGTAATCAGTGACCACTCTCCAGTGGTCTAACAGAGCTCCTAAACTAGCTGCCAAAACTCTACTCAGATGTGTCGTTCCTAGAGGGCAGTTTGAACCTCTAAAGGCATACCTTAGTAGGCTGGACTGGGCACCAATTAACAGTGTTAAAAGTGTTAATTCAGTTCTAGAATACTTCATCACAGAGTTTAATACTGCATGTGTTAAGTTCTCCCCAATAGGAAACGTAAGGTAAAGACTACCTGCAACTCCTGGATTATGCCAACTCTCCTTGATCTCATGAAAAACAGAGATCACCTATGGCATTATGCCCAAGTCACAGGCAGGCAGGTTGATATACAACTATACAAAAGGGCTAGGAATGCTTTTACCTGGGATATCCAACTCCCTAAAAATCACCATTTCAAAGGAGAGTTCTCAAACTCCTGAGGTGATGGTAGGAAATTTTGGACTAACATAAAAGACCTGACAGAAAATATCCCCAAAACTGCACCCTCAATGCTTACCATAGGTCGGGCTGTTACCCAAGATCCAAGAATCACTGGTGACACTTTCAACTCTGCTTTTACAGATCTAAGCAGTGTTCTACCCCCCCCCAACTTCTTCTTGACTGATGGCAGCATTGAAAATGTAGATAACATTAACCCTCCATTGAGGGAATCCCCCATTCTATTTCAAAACTATAACCTAGCCTGAAGCTGGCAAATATCTTAAGCGTGTGCTTGGAAAATCAAGTTACATTGGTGATTCCCTTGACCTCAAGTTTACCTCACATACTTTGGAAGAATTGCTAACACCATTAACTAATTTATTAAATCTCTCACTCTGACTATCACAATTTCTGCTGAAATGGAAATCTGCCATAGTAACACCAGTCCACAAAAGTGGTGACAGGGACAACTATGCCAATTACTGACCCAAATCCATCCCCTCTCCCAAAAGTACTTGAATGAATTGTTGCTGATCAGTTGACAGACTATTTGTAAAAGTATCATATTCAAAGCCGCCAGCAAAATTGATTTAGAAAAGGGCACAGTACCATCACTGTGCTACTGGAATTTATAGGTTTCATCCATTATGCATTAGCTCAAGGTCAGCTAGCCGGGGGTGATCTTTATAGATCTGACCAAAACCTTTGATACGGTTAATCATGCACTATTATTGAAGGTTCTCTCCAACACTGGTCCCTCCTCTGACACTGTAAGGTGGTTCAAACGCTACCTGTTAGACATATTATGGCAAGTGATGATAAATGATACCCTTATCAAACAGCCATCAGGTGCTATCAGGTGCCCCCAAGGGTCCATACTTGGCCCTCTATTATTCAGTCTCTTCTTAAGTCACCTTCCCCTTGCATGCACTGACAGGATCCTACTGTATGCAGACAGTGCTGTTTTTTTTTTTACAAGTGACCCTGACCTGCTACAGCTGGAGAAGCAACTTAAATTCAGATTCAATGTTATAGAAGATTTGTTTGTCAGGCATAAGCTCCTTTTAAACTATAAAAAAACTAAAGCCATGCTCTTTGCCATCCCTCACAATAGCCACAAATACCGCCTGCTCTCAATTCGAAATAGGACTAACACCCCACTTGATATGATAAATTCTTTTAGATATCTTGTGGTTACCATTGACAGCTCTTTGTCCTTCACTATCCATGTTGACAACACTGCGAAAGTAATCAACACTCAAATAGGCTTGCTGTACAGCCATAAAAAAAAACCAAAAAAAAAAACTTACCACTGAGACCCTCAGGATGGCGATACAAAGTTCAATCATTTCCATAACTTATTTGGGCTTGTGGTTTATGGATCTGCCACAACTCAAGTTTGAGGAGGATCACAATGTCCTTAAACAAATGCTGTTGACTCCTAACAGGAGTCTCTTGTCTCACACATACGTGTGACCTTTATGCCCAGACATGCTGGCTTAACCTTCAGGGTGGGGCGATATATCAAACCTGCTTGCTAGGTAAAACAATGAGCCTGGGTCTGTCATATCCAGGTATTCAGGAGCAGTTAATTTTTTCCACATATCAACAGTGAACTACAGGGTCAAACAACCAGCCATTTAAGATCCCCCTCTACTGCACAACACAAAGACAGAGATCTTTTGTGTACCGTGCTCCTTCCTGGCTCAATGGTCTGCCCAACAACATCCTAAATGAAGCAAAGCTGAGTCCTTTTACAGTTAAGATCTGACAGTACCTCACATCACTTGGTGTATGTCACTGTCCAATCTAACACCTGGGTGCATTTTTTCCTGCTAATCTCTTAGAGGCACTTAGCATGTAACTCTGCACTTACAGTAGTATTCTGCCCCATACCCCACCTTACCGCCTTCCCTCCCTACCTTACCTGCCATACTTATTTCCCCCATCCCACTACCCATATCTTCTATCCACTCCACCTCTTCCTGCCACGTTCCACCCCTCTCCCTTCCCCTGTCCCATTGCCCTCCCCTTCTTCCCCACCTCACCTCTTACCCACCATCCTCTACCTCCTCACCCCTTACATGCACCACCCACTGCCCCCCAACTCTAATCTTGACATTGCCTTCTTGGTTGTTTCCTTGCTGCTTTCTCCACATTTAAAGTAATAGAAAGTCAAGTCACTGACTGCTTTGGCATTATTGTAATCCTATTTTATTAGTACCTACAATGTTATTTCAGACTTGTTTTACTCTCCTTATGTGAGTATCACACATAGAGGTGGGCGAAGTGCCTAAAAATTCGTTACATGTAATATTTCATGTAGAACCTGAATTTCATGTAATACTCCACAAAGCAAAGTGAATTACTATGCATCTAGAAGCAACGCAAAGTTTGCATTGTTTTATATTGACTTTGTGTTACTTAGTCTTGTTTGTGTGCTCTTTAAGGCAATTTTTGCAGTGACTCATGGGATATAAAGTCACATGAGCTCTATATTGTCTTGCACAGCCTCAGTTTATCATAGTGTGTGTAGTGGAAAGCTGGAGCCAGTTTGTTCTCACAGCTCTGAGATTCAAACCCTCAAAAAAACCTTTAAAAATGTATTTTTGCAACAAAATTGTCTGTCAAAATTGAGTAGATTGATTGTAGTAAACCCTTATGTGGTTATATCATCAAGCATTTATTGAGTTTGTGTGAATATTGAATGTTTATTTAGTTGATTCAGTGTCTATACTGAGAGACACTGTAGAAGTGTGCTTCGGGGGAGGGGCAGATCTGTGATGTAGAAGAGAGTTTAGTGAGAAAGGCAGTTTTTCCAAATGTTGTTGGATAGTGTTTTATTATTTTTGTGTTGAGGTACATACAGGAAAACTTCACATAATAATTTCTAAGTTTTTCTGTTTGCTGGGCATTTTTTCGGTCATTTTAAAAAACTGTGGGCAGGATTCACAAAGAAAGCCAAAAATCCCGCAGCTGCGGGAAAAAGGCCTGCAGCAATGAGGAAACGCAGTTGCGGGATATTCATATAGAAATTTTGAGCAGGTGCGGAATTTTGTAAAATCCCCACAGCTGCAGAATTTCAGCAGGTTCGGAAATTGCGCACATGCTGAAAATCAGCAATTGCGGATCCACAGCTGCATAAATAGTTTAGGAGGCACAGCAACAGTGAACTTAATTAGCTGGAACAGCAGATTTTAACAGGGCTGCCCTAGAATGAAGCTGAAAGCACCCAGAAAGAGACCAGCAACCAATCCCTCAACTGGGACCACTGCAGCACCACAGGTACAAGCAATACCATGGCACCACAGTGGTCAACTGTTACTGCTGGTCCTCCCTCCCTGGGGTGTTCCTGTTGCCTGCAGGGGTAGCACTCACTGCTAGATGGCCAGGGTCTACTGCCTGTGGGGCTTCATCATGGGCTACACTGTGTCTGGTGGTTGTTGCCTGTTGCCATATCATGGCAATGTGTGCTTTTGTTCTGTTACACCAGCCACAGTTATGCTATCTGGAATGCTATTGCCAGTGCCTTACCTAAACCTTAATTGATTCCAATTGCTGGGGCACTACTTCAGTTTGCTGAGGGAGAGTTACACCTCATTCCACTGCGTGTAACATTTTTTCCACACCGGTGGAAAAAAAAACTGGTTGTGAATTGCCTTTCAGGGGCTGTGCCTTACTTATCTCACACCTTTTTTTCCTCAGGGACTTTCGCAGCTGCACTTTTTTCCAGTCCTTAGTGTTGTTTTCCGCAGCTGCGGAGAGTTTTATGAATAGCACTCAGTGCAAGTTCCCTTTATTTCCTTAGTTACTGCAGTTTTGAGGACTTAGGGAAGGTTTTGCACCTTCAGAAAGCTTTGTGAACCCAGCCCTGTCTGTGTTGTACTTTACTGAATAGTTAAAATTTCTGTGCCTGACTCTAAATCTATGTGTGTGCTGTCAATTGATATGCATTTTATTGCAGAACCACAATTGCAGTTCTCTGAATTCCTCAGTCTGTCTGCAGTATTTTTCCCTGCTTCTATGTAGGTAGCTACTGCTGCCCCCCCCCCCCCATCAAAATAAGGTATTTTTTGTTTTGACTGTCAGATTTTGGAAGACTGGTTAAGGATTCCAGGACAGATCTTGTGTTGTGCCTGTGCAGCTGGATTTAGGGTTTTGCTTCCCATGCTCCCAAAAGTGCAGAAACATAAATTTGCTGTTAATTATCTGTATAATCTTAAAAAATGCCTGCAAAGAGACAGTCAGGCAAAGCTGTTTCTGGCTTTGGCCCTCCTGCCAAGAAGACTATTAGTAGTAGAAATTGTTGTGATGATGATGATGATGCAGTTTCATTAGGGCTAGAAAGTCTAGCAGTGTTAAAAGAGGTTGTGGCCATGTCAGTGAAAGTACACAGCAGAAGGGAAAGTTAGTAGTTGGTGCAAGCAAAGGGATTTCTTTGACTCTGTTTTTCATAGCAAAATAAGTCACTTCAATGCTGGTTGGAGATGCTGTTGTCCATGCTGGTAGTAAAGTTAGCGAGGGAATGGTTGATAACAGCATGAGTATTGCTACAAGTTCAACCCTATTAAACATATCAGGTGGGGAAAATGTGGTTGAATCTGCAGACTTGAGTGCAGTTGATGTCCCACCCCCCACCATAGTTGAACATGATTCTAATCATGATGATGACACATAGTTTCATATTTCTGATCTTGATCTTAGGCCATCCAAACATTCAGAAGTTGATAAAAAAAGTGTGGATGATAATATTGAGTCTGGGGTTGGAATATCTCCATAGGAGGACAGCATCCAAACTGAATTTGTGGATGATGATTATGATGATGATGCTACTTGTGACCCCATTTGGGAACCGGACAAAAAGAAAGTGAAGGTGGCTGATTGTAAGCAGTCTGTTAGTCAATCCCCCCACCTCAAAGTTTGGATGTACTGTAGCTGTATCTGTGCTGATGTAATAGTCATAGATTCTGATTTTTGGTCAAAGACCAGGTGTGCACAACACCAGAAATCATGCAGTACACCCCACATTTCATTGCCAACAAAAGTGCAGTTCCATATGCAATGCCAACAGTGACATGTGAAGAGTAGGGCATCCAAATCCCTAGTTTAAATTTTTTTGTACAAGATAACAGCAATGAAACACTGGCAATCTGCCAGTTTTGCCAAGTGCGTGTGAGGAGTGGTATAAAGGGTAGCCATTTGGGCAGTGGGGGCCAGCATACTCATCTGAAGAGCAGGCACATCGTACTGTGGACTCGGCACCAGAGGGGAGCTAATGCCATAGTTGGGCATTCACCCTCAGAAATGTTAAGGAGCATGGTATCCCCTTCCCTCAGCGTAAGTAGCCATGTTGGTAAAAGTGGTGAAAAGACACCAGAGGATTACTACAGGCATGAGGAGGATGATGATTTGGAATGTTTAAGCAGTGGTCAGAATAGCAGTGGCAGTCCATTTAGTAATTCTGCTACATCAACCCTGTACTTAAAACATGGAAAATAACTGCATGTATTGGCTTGCCACCTGTGCAACCAACATCACACATCCAAGGTACCCCATTCCATGTCAGATAGCAGAGTACAGCCATTTGGCATGCCACGTGCAAAGCAATGAACAATGTAGGCATGCAGCCCATGTTGCACAGCCTTTTTGTGCATAACAGTAAATACCCACCAAATCATGCAGTTGCATGTGAACTCAATACTGCCATAGCAGAAATGCTGGCAATTTACCTTTTGCCATTTTCCTTTGTGGCACATGCATGTCCTAAATGGAATGTCCCATCCCGGACATACTTTTCCACCCTTGCTGTCCCTGAGTTATATCATATGGTGACAGAGTCTGTAAGACATGCCCTTCAACATTCCACATCACCTTATATTCACTTAAGCATGGATATGTGGACAAGTGGCAGAACAGTGGGTAGCTCCTATCTGTGTAGTACTGCATATTGGGCGCAGCTATCTGGGGTTGTCTGTGATGGTGGGATGGAAAAGCAGTGTAATAAGTCAGACTGTGGTGGTTGCAACCTTCATGGCATTAGACAGCATGTCACACTTGCAATGCATAGTGTAGCAGGGTTGCCTGAAGGCGAACACATGCTGCACTTGCTACTGACAGAAACTGATGAGTGACTGCACCCCCTGTCCTTAAAAGCTGGCTTCATAGCTAATAATAATGGATCAAACGTTGTGAAATGTATCAGTAATGGAGGCTTTGTGCAGGTTCCCTGCATGGCCCACTGTTCAAATCTAGTGGTACTGAAGTTTCTGCAGTACCTGGAAGTAAAGCAAATGCTGACTGTTGCACACCACATCTGTGCCCACTTTACACAGTCTGGAAAGGCCTGTGACTAGCTAAGGCAGCTGCAGATTCAAAACAGCCTCCCTCAGCACTGCCTGAAGCTTGAAGTTGTCAAAAGATGGAACTCAACACTTTACATGGCAGAGCGATTGTACAAGGAATACAAATCAATCTTAGAGTACCTATTTATGCACACTTGCCGTGACAGTTCAGGGCCTCAGTGTCTATGACAAGTGAACAATGATGATCAATGGACTCAGTGATAATAATTTTGAGGCCGTTTGAACATGCCACACAGACAGTGAGTGGTGGCACTGCATCCATTAATCAGCCATTCCACTTCTCCAGGTGCTGAGGCAGACTGTTGAATCTGCAGCCTAGCTTTGATGTTGCCAAAGACAGGTTAAGCTGTGCATTACTGAAACACATGGTTACTGGATTAGACAGCAAGCAACACATTGCCACTATTCAGCAATCTCCCTAATTTGAAATAGCCACAATAGAAATTAAATGGCTGTGTCTATGCCAAAAAAAATTACAAAGGCACGAACAATAGTTCACCATTGTGGTATGAAGGCATACACAAGGGGCAGCATGTATTGGTGATGCAGCAGACATCAACACAGGCAATGCTCTCACTTGGGACACACTGATGCATT
The DNA here is from genome assembly GCA_016271365.2 of Neoceratodus forsteri. NCBI lineage: Eukaryota > Metazoa > Chordata > Ceratodontiformes > Ceratodontidae > Neoceratodus > Neoceratodus forsteri. The sequence continues at coordinate 1,569,326,460 of CM057450.1, read as the reverse complement.
CAGGTCATCTTGACGTTCATCTGAACTTTTAATTCAATTACATCAGCAGGAGAACAGCAGCAGTAGTAGCAGCAGGTGGTGTTACAAGGCAATGCTCTCACTTAACACACTGTGATGCATTTCTGGCAATTACATTTTTCATCTGGGCTTTTCATGAAATTAAAACAGTGGGACATTCACACACAAGGTTGCACATTTGTGGGGGCATGGTAGGTGGTGTAATACTATTGTAATTATTGCACTGGTGCTTTAACTAAATGTTCAGAAAAGTAACAAGTATTTTTGTAGTTGTTACTTAATTTACTTTATGTTTTACATGACTAATGACTGGTAAAATGGCAGAAGCTGTGTGCTTTCATTACAGGTGAAACTGTGGTGCCGCTACACATGCTGCAATAAAAATGCCTTGAACATGGCATTTTGGAGCCACAATATTTAATTAAATGAAAGCATGCAGTGTCTGCAAAGCTTGTGACCACATGACTTAGTACATAAAATAAGGTAATGAGTAAGAGCAAAAAAAGTTCTATTGATGAAAGCATAATGGCATGGGGGGGCATTTGGGTGAGGTGGGGAATCTGATTTACCATTATGAGGGTCAAGAAATATAGGATTAATGAAATTAACATCAAAAAGGAAACATTAACTGAACATAAATGTCATACTTAGCATGTAAGAAAAATAAATATCGCTTAAGAAAATAAACAAAAGCAGAGATTTTTTTTTTTGAGGTGAGGAATTTTTTTAATGCTGTCTTTCTGGACCCTCATAATGATAAATCTGATTCACAACCTCCCTCAAATGTTCAACCTCCCCACACCATTATGCTTTCTGCAATTTTTTTGTTCTTACGCATCATTACTTTATTTTATGTAATAAGTCATGTGGTTGCCAATTATGTGGACACTGGGTGCTTTCATTTCAGTTGAAATTGTACCCCCAAGAAGCCATCTTCAAAACACTTTCATTGCTGCATGCTTAACGGCACAACAGTTTCACCTGTAATGAAAGCACACGACGTCCACCATTTTGCTGACAGTCATGTAAAAAATAAAGTAAATTAAGTAACAACTACACAAAACAACAAAGAAAACATTAACTGAACATAAATTTCATACTTAGTGTGGAGCAAATAAAAATATTAATTAAGAAAAAAAATTAAAGCTGAGGAGACTTTTTTGGGGGTGAAATTGTAAATCATAAAAAAATTTTAAGGGGCTTGTGAGGGCTGTTGCTGATCACACCACCACTGATATTGCACAACAAGCTTATGATCTCCTTATTCTGCCCCTTGATATGACTGAGCCACTGCACGGCCACCTCCATCACCATTTTCACTGCCTCTACCTCAGCCCACAGTGCAGCTAGGTCTGCTGCTGTGATGGGTCTTGCTCATGGGCAGCTGCAGGAACCACTACCTGTGGCGATTCTGTTTCCCTTCTCTGCTGATGATGCACAGGTGGACAATGTTCCTTTGCCACAGCTGCAAGAGTGGCTGTTACCTCCTGCAGCTTGGCATCCCACTCAGCATGTAGGTGAACAACCATGTGGGTTCTCTGACCACCAGTGCTGAGGTGCCCACCCTTGCACCCCCAGCAGACCAGCACATTGCAGATTTTGGAACACACCACAGTGGAGTCCTGAGGGAGGCTGCTAAAAAATTCCTACATGGGAGAGCTCTGTGCAGGGCCCAGTACAGGCAGTGGGGGGGCACCAGATGATGCCTGCTGTGCTGCCAGTGGTGGAGGGGGAAACAACCAGCTGCTACAGTTGCTACTGCTGCTCCTCCTGCTGATGCAGCTCCTTTGACTGCTGCTGCTGTTCCTCCTGCTGCTGCTGCTCTTGTTGCTGGAGGACCACTGCTGCAGGGCTGGCTGTGGCTGAAGTGCAGGTCCCAAAACTGGACCAGTTTAATTGAACTGTTCGGACAAGGCTGCCCTGCATTCATGGCCCCTGCTGGCCACCACTTTGCCCACCATGATCCATAGCAAATTTAAACTTATAACACAAAGAACAACAACAAAAAATACTAGTACAAGTACTAGTTAAATAAGTATAATAACTAAGTGTAAGTAACCAAAAATAAACCCGTTTTTAACACCAAAAGAACTTTCTAATTATCTAAAACTTCTGGTGCTATTCCAATAACTAAATAAAAAAGGTTTAAACACTGAAAAATCACAATCGCAAGTGAACAACTTTGACAAACTAAACAGCACAGTACACCAGCTCTTTCTGCAAGAGAAAGTGAAAGTAAAACACTGACTTCCTGCCTATTTAGCTGCCTCCCTGAATCATGTGTCATCCAAGAAACCAAAGCTGGGAACTCAAATATTCATTTAAATGCTTTCACTCATTCGTTGGTTGTTGCAATTTTCTTTTATTATGATTAAAATCCCCTACGTTTCGCTCCTTTGAGCTTGTTCACTGGGCATTCAGAATCTGTGTTAAACACAAAAATGTAATCACTTTTTCATACTGTAATTACATTTTCTTCACATCTCTTTTTACTGTATTTTTAATAATTTAAAGGACACATTTCACTTATTTACCATTAGGGTTTCCTATACTTTTTGTTCCGATTGTATAGTGGTATCTATTATCATAGGACTCTCTGTGAAATGAAACATAAAAAAAGTTTTTAAACCACTTTTACATAACATTGTGCACAGTCCATAATATCAGTTCCTGCTTGTGACTTCAATCTTAAATTTGAATCCCCCATAGCTCACATACCTATAGAGCCACTGCTTTATTTTATCAAAGTAAATGTCCGACTATCATAGAAACCAGAGCCAATAGCGTTTCTCCTTATAAGTGTCCAGCTCCTTTTGTACTCATGCTGTAATACAGAATGCAATTCTTAAATTCAAAATTAGCTTTTACTTTAAGTTTATACCAAAAATGTAGTTGAATACTAAAAAATGAGATTCGAGTTCCTTAAATTTCACCATACCTCGTAAACTTGTAAGCTTATTCAATTTTAGCCTCTGTTCTATCAAGAGCTGCTGAACTGAACCCAATTGCTTTCACCCAATAAACCAAAATAATCATTTAAATTGCTTTTAGGTTTTTAAACATCGCAATGTTATTTATATGGTGATTCACAAATGCGGTTACCTTTCTTTCACTGAACTGCTTCTAAAGACTATTAGCTCCAAACAGTAATGGCATTTCTAAGATGCTACACGGCTCTTGCGATGTGTCTTCTTCTTGAGCCCACTTGGATTTGTCGCCAGAGTGACGTATCACTCTTTGCACTTCTCATGATATGCGAGTGTTGCTAAGCAACAGTAGACGTCTACACTCTGTGAAAGAGTGATGAAGACTGCTTTTCCAAGTGGGCTCTGTTATGGAACTGATTAAATATGGGCTGTGCTTTCATAATAGATGAAAATAATTAGTTTTGTCAGCATTCTAGAACTGCAGTGATTTCTCCAATCATACTAAATATTTTATTTAAACATAAACACATCCGTATGTTTATACAGTAATACTTAGAATTATTCACCATAATGGATATTAGAATATGGCTTTTTTACTGGATTTTACAGCACTTTATCTATATTTATAATCATAATGGTCCAAAATCATATATAATAACTTATTTTCATTCATTTTCATATTCATTTGATATATAACATATTGCTAATGACTTATAATGCTAACATAGTGAATATTAAAGTTATATTTGTACAAAAACTTAAATATAGGTCTGCAATATGAACAACGGTAGTCATATAGCATCATTATGTAATCACAATCCCTTTAATTTTATTGCTTATTTATGTATAAGTTTTTTCTAATTTCAAACTAAATATAATCCTTACCTAAACTGTTTTACACTTTTTCTGATATAACCTAATCGTTCTCAACTATTATATTGACTGTTTTAATTCTTTCTTGTGATTCATGCATTATTCTTTATTCCCTGAATCAAGTAACCTGAAAACCTGCAGAGAAAGTCAGGCATGTGATCAGTGGCCTGTTTCTTAATGACTTCACCTTATCAAAATGGAATTCAAAGTGAACTGAAAGTGGACAATGAGAAGTAAGGCGCATTTTGACTTTTTAATAGAAATTTTGCATTGTGATACGTGAATTTGAAGTGGACCACTTCGGGTTCACTTCGCTAGCAAATTAAAACTTCACTGCATCTCTAATCATGTGTTGTAGTACCAATTGTATTTTTATGATATGTTGTTTAGTCCCAATTGTATTTGTATGACATGTTTTTTTCTTTTGTACTGAACTGGATGTGGGACCTTTATAAATGAGCTCCCAGCTCAAAAGGTAATTGTAATACAAAGATTGATTGCATAAATAAAAAAAAAATTAAAAATGTCCCATAACTGTTCAATATACTGCCCCTGGCAGTCTAGTGGTCCCCCATCCCTGATCACCATTCAGTGTCCAAAAATTAACTACAATTAAAGAACTTTCTAGGCATCACTGGGCTCCCATTTCAGAAAGTGAGGTTTTGGTTTTGAAATTATAGTTGAATATAAGGCTCCAATTGAAGTCAGAATCACTGCAGAAGCACGCATCTCAAATATGAAATGATATGCTTGTCTGATCACTAAGTTGTTTGACTGTATCTTAAAAAAATGGGGTTATGCCATTGGGATGGAAAGGAAATTTTCTTGTGCATTGCAATATTCAGCAAATGAGACAGTTCAAAATCAAGAAAAAAAAGACCTATAAGTCTGGTTAATATTCTTGCAAAAATCTTGAGTTGTTATACAGTATGTTGCTCCAACTGCATAAATGGATCTTGAACAATAATTTACTGGCAGAGCATTGCAAAAGAAAAAAATTACTCTTTGTAATTGCTCTGTCATCCATTATTTGGTTCAACAATAGGAAAGAAAAAAGAGTTTTTGCAGCCATTACTGACTATAAGGCTGTTTTGATTCAATAAATATATATTTATTATAGGCTAAATGTATTGGATAAAGAAAACCCAAGCATTCACATTTCCCAGCAAAACAATGCCATTTAGTTAGTACACTTCTTATGATGTGCTGTTTCCCATTTTGACTAACTAATCTTCTTGGATGCAGGAACTGTGATGCAGCTGAGCCTCCACATGCCTTTTAGCTGGTCTCATCATCTGACATTTCTTTCCATAATTGTATACAATGTTTTTAAATGACAAATAGTTTTACTTAAGAGAAGAGCCAATATACATTTTTATTAAACCTTGGATCAAAATGCCAGCCAGTGATTGGCTAAAACCTGGTCACATTACCAGAACTAACTGGCACTATTGCTCTGCCTTACATTGGCAATGAACAGTAGCTCTAGCAATGGGCAAGAATTCAAGAACAGTTGCCTGCTAAATTAAAACTTGAGTATTGTGGTTAAAAAATGCCACTTTTCTACAACATTAAGTGTTAACTTGCATTATTTTCTTTAATGTTTTTTTTTTCTCCGTGGTAGTCTGGCAGCCCACCCCCCCTCCTGATCATAATAGCTACCTCCCCATTCACCCACGACATCAGGACAGTGACTGGCCTCTAGTGTCTGCTCATCTATGCTACTAGCTGCCATCTCTGGTCCTCTCTTTGCTGCCTGACTTGCTAATGCATCATGCTTTCTCTCTCTGTGGACAGAGCCATCATGAATTGGATTTCTTTTTTCTATCTTTGTATTAGCTTACTTCATAAACAGTAAATTCAGGTGCAGGACAGTAGAAGTACAGCTCTAAAACTCTGAACAATGCATGTGATTGCTGGTACTATAATATTGACACTAACATAGATGTTTCCTTGACTAAGCAGTTGTCAACTGCATATTGCCCATTAAAACAGCACAGGTAAGTATGCACGAACAAGGTAAAAATAATAAACACAATTAACAGATAACAGCCCTGTTGGATCCACATCACCTGTACCTCATATGCCTAAACAGTGCATTAGCACAATCACAGGGATGAGCCAAAATAGTTTTTGTCTCAAGGTGTCTCGTCAATAATAATGTAGTCTTAGTAACTAGTCACAGTTACTGTTTCACCCCCCACAAATGTATTTATTTATTTATTTAGATTTTGTTCAAATGCAGTATGCTTGCGTCTGTACGGGAGAATACATTTATACAAGTGTCCCACACCCTCTCAAATAGCTCTCCTCTATTTTTTAACTCATGTCTAGTCCACTCTAGGGAAGTATTTTGGTGACAAGTTCTAACCACAAACCCACTGTAGGAGGCTGGTATGATACCCATGTATTTCATATACATTTAATTGTCAGAATCAGCAGCACTATGATGACTCATTGCCTTCTGGGGTATTCAGCCCAAGGAGGACCAACAGGTAGTGTCTTCTATTGGCTTTCCGAGCCTCTGCCCTAGCTGCTCCCTAACCCTTGACCAGAACTATCATAAAAATAAATAATAATCATAATATTAATAAACTTTATTTATCCAGTGCAATTCACGGATATCAAAGCACTTTATAAAAAACGAGTACAATTAATATAAAACCATAAATAATTAAAATACAGATAATAACAGCTAAAATCCAGCCTTTACTCATTACAAAAGGCAAGACTAAATAGGTACCCCTTCAGTGTGGCTTTAAAGCGCTCTACCATCAGGTACTCCTGAACCTGATGAGGTAGAGAATTCCACAGGGTAGGGGCTACATAAGCAAATACTCAAGCACCGGATAACTTCAACCAAACCCTGGGAACCTGTAGCAATCCCTCATCTGTGGAGCAGAGTGGTTGGGGGCAATAGGGGCACAGAAGCTCTTGCAGGTAGTATGGTCCCTGTCCATATAGAGCTTTATAGGTCAGCAAGCCGACCTTGAAGGTGATCTTCCACTGCACTGGCAGCCAGTGCAGCTTGTGCAGAACAGGTGTAATATGGCTAGATCAAGAAAGCCCAGTTAGTAACTTGGCTGCCGGATTCTGCACTAGCTGCAGTCAGTGGACATCGACCCCAGAAACTTCAGAAGCAGTGCAGCTAGGTGCCTTGCACTTCTCCACATCTCCCATATGCTGGGGAGAGCCCCATGGTAAATCTACTCATCACAGCTGATGGGAGGGAGAGCTAGTGTATAAATTTAAATTTGGCCTCTTTATATTTATTACATCACAACAGCCCCATATGAGACTCACAAATCATGGCCACATTATCTGCTGCAATTTTTTCTTCAACTTTTTATTTGAAAAGTTTTTCAATACAACATTTCACAACAACCATTTAGACCAACACATAACAAAGACTAACAATTACCCAGAAGGCCAGGCATTTCTCTTTTAAGGCAAAATTCTGAAAAGGTTACATATATCTAAGGTGCTTAAAATGAATTCAGAATAAATATCATTCCATTCATTCCTCTATACAGTATGTATTTTTACAACCATGGGAGAGTATAAAAGCAAGTACAATTCCATTCTGTTATGGGGTATAAATATATAAATTAATAAATAACTGTATAAAAATTAGTTAACTCTGGTGCCATAAAAATTCCATACATTTTTATTTCCCATTTTTCATTTTTCTTTGTTTTTATCCCTTATTTCCCTGAGCCAAACCACCTATTCCCTCTTGCATGGAAGAATGTCCTGCCTATAATGCATTATATATTGTACATCACCTAATGCCTCCAGAGCAAGTCGAATTGATCTTTACAATGGTTTATCAATGCCGTGAGTAGTTCCAGTTTATACACCATTATCATGAGGTCTTGCCAGTCAATTACAGTTGGAATTCCTACTGTCAACCACTTTCTTGTTATGGTTTTCTTTGCAGTGAATTAAGAAATATTTTCATTTGTTTATTCATTTTTTAAAAAGTATATAACAAGGAAAGGCATCATGAAGAGAAGTTTGTTTCCAGGTGTGAACCGTGGAGGGGTGTACAAAGTAATGGCTGTACAATAGAGGCATACAGAATGCTAAAAAGTATACATAACAATTGCTATTTACAGTAGAGTCATACAGAAAACATATGACACAATTGTTATATTTAATAGGAATAAACTGTAAATACAAGCTATATTTATTTACTTAGATATATACAGTGATACACAGCAAGAACAAACATTGTGAAGTTAGTGAGATCTAGAAAGAAGAACAGATGCAGGAAGCAGTAGGGGTTGGCCTGAATAGGTGTTTAAGAGCAGGGAAGGAAGGAGAGAGACACAATTGAGAGGGAAGGCTGTTCCAGAGGGAGGGAAACCTGTAGGAGAAGAAGAGTTTGCCTGCGGCGGTGTGGACATGTGGGAGGGAGACAGTGTGGGCACAGCTTGACTGTGAGTTGTAGGGTGAGGGATTGATAGGAGTAAGGACAGACGCAAGGTAGGATGGGAGAGACCCAAACCAGTATATAGCAATGAAAGTAGAGCAGTGAGAGGAGCTCCTCTGAGCAAGGGACTTGAGGGAAAGGGAAGAGTGAATGTCACAGTGGTGAGTTAAGGAGGAGGAGTTAGCTGCAAACCTACAAAAGGCATGAAACAGAACATCAGGTTTGGTGAGGGAGGTAACTGGGGCAGCACTGAAAACTATGTCTGCATAGTCAAAGGCTGGGGTAGCACTGAAAACTATGTCTGCATAGTCCATTGCAAATTGTCATTAAATTTTGAAAAAAGACAAAAGTCTGCAGTAAGCTGTATGTGAGTGGCAAATATGTCAGTTAAGGCCTCATGCAAAACTTCAAAGAAGGGTTGGAGTACTGTACATTCCCCAAAAATATGACCATGAGTTGTTGGAGAGCACCCACATCCTCTCCAGTAAGAAGATCCCTTTCCCGAAGGATATTTCACCATGATAGCTGGAGTTTAAAGTAATGTAAGGTATCCTTCCAGAAGAACTTCTTCCATGTATAGGAGGCTGTACCTAAATGTAAAAATTCTAAGTGTCTTTCCCATTCTAAGTCCTCTATGCTGAGATTCAAGACTGTCTCCCATGCCCTTTTCACTGAATTCAATTAATCTTTTCATAAGGATATCAGTGCCACATATACATAAGAAATAATGTGGGGTAACTGTGCTCAACCCTCTAATGCCTGTTGTAGGATATCTATAACCTATCGGATCTGTTTGTCAGATGCTAAAGCCTGGGACACTGATCTAATAAAATCTACAGCTTGTAAATAATCCTGAGGTCTTATCTTCTGCAATATCCACCCGCAAATACCATTCCCAAAGTCAACACATACTACCTGTTTGATGTGAGAATGCCTCCCTCAGAAATGAGTAAATTCTTACAATGGAGCCCTTTGGATCTGCCCTGACCCTCGAAACCTCCCTCTGTAGACCACTAATCTTAGCAGCCCTGGGGTCCCATCTATTCACACTATGGAGGTGGGCTGAAATCTGCGGCATTTTAATCTCTGCAAACCCCCAAACCCCAGTTCAATCTCTAACACTGCCTGAGTCTGAAGCCCAGCTAATCCAAGCAGGTCCCCACATCAGACTGTTCCCCACGTTTTCCACTGTTCAAAGCCAAGATCTTCTAATCCTGGGAGAAAGTGGATTTCCACAGGTAGGTGCAACAATATTTTTTTCCTGCTCTCCTCCCACAATTTTAATTGCTGTTCTCCATGGTTCCAAAGTATATATTACTAGTGGATTCACCTTTTGGTATGCCTTGTACTTGGCCATGCCACCTTTATGTAAGTAACAGAGGGGTGTGGGATGCCTGGGGCCCATCTCTAGCAAAATCCAACTTGCCCCTTTTTCCCTGTAACAACCATTCACACAGCAGCCAAGTTGGGCTGCCATATGATACTGTTTTAGAGCTGGAAGGCAAAATCCGACCATGGTAGTGGGGCCCTTCAGTCATGCCAGTTCTGTCTTGAGTCTCCTACCCTTCAACAGAAATTCTGTACATCTGGCCTCAAAGAAATGAATATCTTTCGGAGATCACGTGATGCAGAGTGCTGAGTAGAAGCTCCTTCATTCAGCTCCTGCCTCCTGATCATTAAATCGTCTTTTTTAGACATTTATGTTTCTACATTCCCTCTGCTTTTGTATTCTTCTGCTATCTAAGCATCTTGTGAGCCTGTTCTGCGAGTTCGATTGGTGGATGGAGGCATATATGAAGAAAACCCCACAGAAACACACCCCTCCTGCTACTTCCAAAAAGGCCTCAAAGAAATCCCGGGCCTTGAGTGGCCTAGATAGGCCTGATCCTTCGAGTCAAGTTGGGGAACAAGAACCTTTAATGCTTAATATGTTCTTAGAAGAGTTTAAACCCTTTCGTGAAGAGATGAAAGAAATGGCGATCGACCTGAAAACTCTCTCTAGAAAATTGGATGAAGTCTCGTTAACTGTCTCCAATAATACAACTTGAATAGTCTCGTTGGAGAAAAGGCTAGAGAAACTTGATCCTGAATTAGTGTCTACGCGACAGAAGCTATCTCATGTGGAGGCAAAACTGGAAGATTTGGAAGGCTGTAGCCGCAGAAACAGTGTTGTGATATTAGGGCTACCAGAAGGAGAAGAGGGCCAGCATGCTGCAGCATTCACACAGAAGCTGGTGGAATGGGTTTCTGGCCCCTCTTCCTTCAGCCCAGTATACATTATAGAGCGAGCTCACAGGTCACTGCGACCGAAGCCTTCTCTGGATGCTCCCCATCCTATTATCTGCCACTTTTTAAATTTTCTGGAAAGGCAGCACTTCTTGCAGAAAGTGAAAGCTTTACAAGAGGTTCATTGGGAGAATAAAAAACTGAGAATTGTACAAGATTTCCCTGGATCGGTTCGTTTGAAATGAAAAGTATTTCATCCCATCATTTCTAAGATCATTGCCACGGGTCTGAAATTCAGGATGGGATACCCGGCCAGGCTACAAGTTTTTGTAAATGGATCCTGGTTAAATTACAATGATCCGGAAGCTGCCCTTTCGAGCCTTAAAACCATGCTACCGGACCTGTTCCTAGAGCCTTGAGAGACCCTGTTCATATGTTGAGGAGCTGCTTGGAGATGCCTTATTGGAACTGTTATCTCTCTTCTTCTCTGAGGAGATAATGTTGACGAGCTGTATTTGGAAGTTCTTGTTTTCTCATCTGGACAGTGTTAATCAGTGCATGACCTACCTTCTAACAGCCTCTCAAGCCCTAACTTCATAAAGCTAACTCTTGCTCAGGGCAAAGACACTTGGGGTCTCAGGGTTGGCTTAATTAGAAAAAGAGCTTTGTGTCCCGGTATATTCAGTTTTGTAAATTGCATAGAGAGGGGAAGTTTGTGTTATTAATTCTAGGACTAACGTTCACCTTACAGTTTGCTTGAAATGGGAGCAGTCTTGGGCTTTCTCAGTAACTCATATTACCTTGTCAGGATCAGGTTGCGGCCACAAGAGAGCATATCATGCATATGTAATGTAATGCCATGTTGTTCTTAATTCGAGGAGGATCTCCCTCAGTTTTCTCACCAGTCCTGAGTTCAGGACAGCAAATTTCCCCAAGGGGAATTCTTGTAAATATGGGCTGGTATATTTCTGGGAAGAGTTGTTTTTTTCAGTTTTCTTTCTTTTGGGTTCATGATCTCAATGCTTTTCTCGATTTCTGCTCTCAGTTTGCTGGGAAAGGGCTATTCCCCTTCATTAGTTTTCCGATCTGGTTCTGGTTTGTGTAAAGATTTCTTATAGGGCAAGGTAACCCCTATTTTCCACTCAGGTTCTTGAAGTTACTTGGCACATTCATGAGTTTGGCAGTTTACTCTGCTCTCCCTCTCATTATCATGTTAATGCATATGCGTGCGCATGCACTGGAAGCCCAAGGCCGCTCTCTAGTTTTTTTGGGGTAATTAATATCATTCGCATTATTAAATATTTACTTCTGGATGTAAGTTGCAGTGCCATCAGCAGAGGTGCATTATTGGGAGGCAGGAGAAGGAGGAAAGGAACCAGTACTGTGCTAAACGTTGCTTGTGGCAGTGTGGGGGGCAGTGGATTTGGGGTTTTGCTAAGTGGAATGGGGAAGTCGGAGGAAGGGAATGGGCTAATTGTGGTGGGGTTGGGGAGGAGGGAGGGTTTTACAGCAGTAAGTTTTGGAGTATGGTTCCATGCATTATGTATCTTGTGTTCAGGGCTGAACATACTAAGTTCAATAACTATCATCGGATGGCCAAAGAGGTGACTTTTGCTACTTGGAATGTTAAGGGGATCAGGAAAAAATCCAAACAATATCAGGTTCTCAAACATTTAAGCTTATTACTTTCTTAGATAACTTTCCTACAGGAATCCCATTTATTAGAAGCTGAAGCTTTACAGTTAAGGAGGCAACAGGTTGGGCTGGTTTATGATGCTCAGGGTTCCACTAATAGTTGTGGGGTCATGCTTATTATTAATAGAGGCATTCCCTTTGTCTCTACACAGGTCATCAAAGACCCTAAGGGCAGGTTTATCCTAGTTAAAGGCACTCTCTGGTCAGTTCCACTTTTACTTGGTAGTATATATAGCCCTAATATGGATGATCCAGGGTTTTTCATGAGACTCATAACCATTATTCTTCCAATGCTTCCTATCAGGATTATTTTGGGGGGCAATTTCAATCAAGTCGTATATTCTAAACTTGACAGGTCAGGTAGTGGACCGGGGGTGGTCTCTCCTGGGCAGAGGGCTTTTAGGGACTTAGTAGACCAGTGTGGGCTCTGTGATGTCTGGCGCATGTTATATCCTGACTCTAGGGAGTTTACTTTCAGGTCAATGGTGCACGGCTTGCAGTCCCGTATTGATTACATACTTATTGCTCAGGCTCTCCTACCCAGGGTTAAGACCTCCTTGATTCAACCTGGCCTTCTCTGATCATTCACTGGTATTATGCAAATTGGCATTCCTTAATTTACCTAATAGGGAAACCAGATGGAAACTCAATGAACAACTCCTTAAAGATGTTAAAGTATTGCAAGCTCATAAGGGAGCAAATTGAGTTCTTTTTTTTTTTATCTAACCCTTTAGACAGTGCAAAGCCGGATATTTTATGGGGGGGGCCTTCAAGGCTTACACGAGAGGGATCCTCATTAGTATGGCGGTGAGTAGGAAAAGGGCACAGGAGAAGGAACTATTATCATTACTGTCCCAAATTCGGTCACTTGAAATTAATATTTCGGCTAGTGCCCCAGATGAAGACAAGAGGAAGCTCCTAGTGTTGAAGGACAGATATCTAGAGTTACTATGGGAAAAAGCAGACTTAGCTATTATTCGTACTAGGGCTAGTTACATGGATCAGGGAGAGAAGGCGAGGTGTCTATTGGCATTGCGTATAAAACAAGAATCTGCAAGATTCATCCCTTCAATTCGAGCAGTGGCAGATGGGTCTCTGAAAGTATCTCTTACGGAGATAGTACAAGAATTTGCCCTATATTATGAAAGACTGTACAGTGACATGGAGTATCCTCCCTGTCCTGGGAGTACGGAGAATTGTCTGAGGGATTCCCATCTGCCCTTCCTTTCAGAGCCACACAAAGCGTTTGTTGGTCACCCCTATATCACAGGAGGAAATTGCTGAGGTTATTAGTGGATTACCCATAGACAAAGTCCCAGGACCTGACGGATTCTCCTCCCTATTTTACAAAGTTTTTGGGGATCTTTTATTACCAGTACTTTATCGCCTATTTCAATATATTTTAACAGGGGCAGAGGCAGACCCTCACCTCTTTGAGGCCTTGATTGTTCTTCTCCCTAAACCAGATAAAGACCCTGAGCTTGTTCAAAGCTACAGACCTATATCCCTTCTAAACCAAGATATTAAAATTCTTTAGAAGATACTATCCAATAGGTTAACTGTAGTTCTCCCTGAACTAATAGGTATGAACCAGGTAGGATTTATGAAGGGGCGCTCATCATCTGACCATTTGCGTACCCTATCTCATGTCTTCTCGGCTACCAGGGATGCTGAGTTTCCCACAGGACTGGTTTCCCTGGATACCGAGAAGGCATTTGATCACGTGAATTGGAATTTTTTGTTTCGAGTTCTGGAAGCTTTTCAGTTCCCCTCTGTATTTATATCCTGGATTGCTACATTATATAAAACCCCTACAGCAAGGATCTCTGGGAATTGGGCCTTTTCCAAACCTTTTCCACTCCATTCAGGGACCAGACAGGGTTGCGCCTTATCTCCTCTGTTATTTAATTTATATCTGGAACCTCTCATCCAAAACATTCTCAATGATGCCTCTATACAAGGCATTTGGGTTGGGCACCTGAAATTAAGGTCACTGCATATGCGGATGACGTGCTGATACATTTATCCCATCCGGTATCTTCTGTACCAGCTTTTTTGAGTGAAATAGTAAGATTTAGTGCCCTGTCCAATTACAAACTGAATGCTAGCAAATCCTCATTCTTTCCGTTAAACCATAAGGTATTTAAAAATGACATTAGTTCCTTAGGTCTATGTTGGACTCCCAGGTCAGTTAAATACTTGGGCATTAAACTATCCCGTAACCCCCTAACATGGTTTAAGAAAAATCTCAAATCTCTCTCACAGCTTATAATTCACAACCTTGACAGGTGGTCCAAACTTCCCATGTCACTATGGGGCCGGATCAACATAATTAAGATGAATATATTCCCTAGAATTTTTTACCCTTTATCTCTTCTCAATACTTTTATCTCATTACTCTGGTTTAAAAAGTTACATGGCATATTTACTAGATTTATTTGGGCCGGTAAGTATCCTCGATTGGCCTACTACAAATTGGCAGCTTCAAAACTTGAGGGGGGTTTGCGTATTCCCCATCTGGCTATATATTATTGGGCCAGCCATTTAGCAAAATGTTTGAGATGGGTATCTCCCAGCCCGGAAAAAGAACAGCCGGCTTGGCTTAGGATTGAATTGGATGTAATTAGGTCTAAGAATCTGGACCCCCTAACCTTATTCTATCTTAAAATCTCCCAGGTGTGTATGGCTGAGGAATGCCCTATAATAGTTACCTCATTAAAGGTATATGCACAATTATGCTCATTTTTGGTCTACACCCCTCAGTTGGATTTGGCACAGTCTATCTGGAATTCCCCATCTTTCACCATTAACAAGAAGCAGATTCCCCGTAAATGGTTGTCCCAATTGGGGGATGGGAAAGTAGTCTCTTTCGTGGATGAAGAGGGGCAATGGTTGCCAGTAGGAGATATTATTTGGAAATGTCTTATTCCGACTCCCTCTCACTTCAAAGTTGTACAGTTAAAGCACTTACTTACAATAGTTTTCGGCAATACCCCCCTCCCAGACTGTCATAGCCCTGATACCTGAGGTTTCTTCACTTCTTGGATCATCAGGTGTCATATCTAAATTATATAAGGTCTTGTTTTATAAAATATATGGAGACTCTTTTGGACCCACAAAATTCTGGAACTCTATCCTTCCTCAGTATCATCTAGATTGGCAATCCCTGCGGAGATCCTGTCATAAATATGTTTCTCAAGACAGATTACGTCTCGTGCAATATCACATCTTACATAACATGAATTGCACCACGGTAAAATTAAAGAAATGGGGTCTTTCAAACTCCAATATATGTACTAAGTGTTCACGGGAAGAAGGAACACTTCTTCAGATGTTCTGGTCCTGCCCTAAAATTTCCCTTTTATGGGATTCAATCAAGACTTCCCTGGATCCTTTACTGGGCCTTCAAGAGTATTTTACTCCTGATATTTGCCTTTTAGGGGACCTGTTTTCTATCAGAGTTAAAGTAAGAAGGTTTCATATTTCTATGATTGCCTTATCTGTCAAGAAGCTTATTTTATGTCACTGGAAAGACAAGTCCACCCCAACCTTTCAAGAATGGGTGAATGAAATTCTTGCCAATCTACGTACAGAAAAAGCGATTGCCAGTCTTCACAACAGATTGGCAGCATATATCAAAATTTGGGATCCCCTTCACTCTCTAATTTTAATGGCTCAGTCTTAATCATGTCACAGTCTTAAATGCCCTGCAGGTTCTCAGGTAATGAGCTTGGTATTTAGGGGATACATGGATTTGTTACTGCTGTAAGGGTTGGGACGGGAGGGTTAGGGAGTCATGGCTTTATAAGTGGCTGTATTTACATCTCATTTTCATTGTAACTGTGTTTTACTGTGGAAAATATACTAATAAAGTTTGAATTATAAAAAAAAAAGAAATGAATATCTTTCAAATTCAGTCCCATGGGCAGCCATCTGGAATGGGTATAACATACAAGGGAAGACATTCATTTTAAGTAAGTTAATACATACCATCCAAGATATTGGAAATGCCTTCTATCTGGCCAGGTCTCGAGCTATCACCCTCAACAGGGGTGAATAGTTCAGTCTACAAAGACTAGAAAGTTCTGGGCCTACTTTAATGCCCAGGTAAGTAACTGAGATCACCACCCATTTAAATTGGAGTGTTGGTGTCTGTTCTTACTCCGCCCCTCCCAGCTGCATCAGTTCAGATCTATTGTAATTAATTTTATATCCCCAAAACTAGAGAACTGATCAACACATCAAATAATCTGTGGCAGAGACTACTCCAGCTTTATAATGAAGAGTAGAAGATCATCTGCATAGAGTGAAACCTTATGGGCACATCCCCAATTTCCAGTTATCCCAGCTATATCCGGGCTTTGCATAATATGCTCTGCTAAAAGCTCCATCACCAGGGCAAATAGTAGTGGGGAAAGGAGGCACCCCTATCATGTGCCCCATGAGAGAGGGGAAAACTCTTGAAAGAGACCCCATTCACCAGAACCTGGCCTTTAGGTGCCATATAGAACAGCTGTACATATTTTAGAAAGCTCTTCCCTATACTGAACTTCTGCAGCACTGAGGTTAAATAAAACCACTCCACCCTGTCAAAGGCTTTCTTTTCATCCAGGGAGAGCACACATACCTCCTTTAGACACCGAGAGCCTCACTTAACTACATTGAACAGCTGTTGAATATTGTTGTAGAAATACCTACCCTGGACAAAGCCAGTCTAATCAGATTTAATTAAATCAAGGAGCAGGGCATCTAATTGCCTGATCAGTAGTTTGGCTAATAATTTTGGTGTCACAGTTAAGTAAGGAAATAGGCATATAGGCTGTACAAGTTATGGAGTCCTTCAACAGTTTTGGGATAACTGTGATGGTAGCCCAGTAGCATGACTCAGACAGGGAACCTTGTTCCAGCTCCTCCTCTTCTCAGATTCTCCAGTTATGATGTCCCCACCACCTGGTAGTACACTACTTTCAGCCGTTCCAGCCTCACAACCTTCCCTCTATTCAGCATCCCCAAGGCAATAGCCCATTCTGTTGGCTGTGTAGGGGCCCACAACTGCTCCACCTGCTTCTCTGTGAGTTCTAGCTAGGTAACATCCCTCAAAAAGGCATTCACCTCATCACTATTAGATGCACATTCTATCATGTATAATGCTTTATAGAAATGCATAAACTGCACCCTAATATCTGTAATTTTTTTTAGGTGCTCTGTTTCTTCCCTTCTCTGACAGCCGTCATTCTAGAGGTTGCTCCATTCCCATCCCCCTGATGTCCACTGGGCCTCACCACTGTATTCCCCTATGGTTTTCCCCCCCAGTGGGGTTGGCAGGAGGTCTCCAGGCCCCCACAAAAGACCAGATCCAGTTCTGGTCAGCACCACAGCTGGTTGGAGAGTGGGACCTGAGCGCCCCTCCTTCATCCAGTCATTGGAGATATTTTTCTCCTTTTCTCCCTTCCCAGAGGAAAGGCATGCAATGATGCCAGTGGTGGTGTCATGCATCCTCCAGTGCATGGCACGCTGAGCATCTGCCCCACCTCTGCCCACCATGTACAGTGTCAGTGTGTCAACCCCAGCCTCTGCTAGGGGCCAGGCAAGAACAGATCACTGATCCCCTCTCCCTGGAGGAGGAGAGCTATCCTTTGGACGCTCGATCATCCTTCTCCTCAGCCAATCCTGATGACCCTCTTGCACCACAAACACAGGTCGCTGGTGTGGCAGGACATAAGGCAGGAAGCTTCACCTTCCAAGCCACTGTGTCAGCCATTAATATCTGAACTTTTATTATATGTCTTCCCCACTCTATCCTTTAGGGTTGCAACAAGGGTAGTGGTCTTTTGACCTCTGGCTAAACGCACTAAGGGGAGCTAGGTCATCTGTCATTATATAGGACTGTACTAGCCCCATTCATAATGGCTGAGTTCAGTGCATTCAGGGTTCTTTGCAGTAAATGCAGGGTTGCATCTGAATGGTCATCATAAATTTTCTTCTCCAGTCCCTTCATTGCCTCTTCTAGCTTCTGTATATTTTCCAGTTTTTGTTTGACTCATTTTGCCATGTAAGAAGTTATCATTCCCCTCATGCATTACTTCCCCACTTCCCAGTGATTCTACTTTGATAGTGCATTATTCTTATTTGTTCTAATATAGAGACTCCATTGCTCTTCCAAAAACTAAACAAACTACTTCTGGAAAGTCATATAGGATGGGAACCTCCAGATGAGCAGGCAATCATCTGCATCCCTGGTACTCAGGATCAAAAGTACCTTGGCATGGTCAAACACAGAGATGGCTGTCATTTTGGCATGGATGACCCTATGATACCAGGATGGTAGCACATCATTTTGACGACTACTAAAAGGCAACAATGAAAATGGTGCCTGCTTTACAGTGACCAGAAATACAGTGAAATTCATATTCCCACCTCCTCGAGGTGCTACGACCTTGGATTTGGTATCTATAGTAAGGGAGGTGCAGGAGGCAAAGCCCCTCACAAATACAAAAGTCACTGTATTTCTGGTTGCTGTAAAGCCGGTGTCATTTTCACTGTCGCCTTTTAGCATTCGCCAAAATGGCAAGGAACCTACAGGGACCTGGGTGCAAATATATACTCTTTTCATGACCAGGATTTGTAGGGACTGGAGGTACTCAGTCAGATAAGCACTGCATTAATAGCACCAGTCAAGAGAGTGCTAGTCCATATAGTGCTACCAGGGAAGGTGACCAGGGATTTACAGTGCTAGCCATATGCGCTCTACTGGTCACTGTCCATGGTACTGCTATATGGACGAATGCAGCAGAATCCAGGAGCCTGGCTGAGCTGCTCCCGTGGTGTGGAGGGCTGGAGCACAGAGCAGCTTCACCCAGAAGCAGTGAAGATCATGGTTCTAATCCTGGTATCTGACATTTTCAATATATTGGGACTTTGTTTTTTTTACATGGGGCCGGGGAAACAGTATTCCATGGCACCACGTATTTTAACTTTCCCTGGGATCTGCTCCCCCTCAGAGTGAAAATCCTATAGATGGGGGTGGGGGGGCAAAGCCCCCACCTGCAAAAAAAAATGGTGCTATTTTTACAGTGCACTCCTTACCGATGCTATTGTTGTCAGCTCTCTTTGGACTCAATGCTGTACCTGGAGAAGAAAGTATATTCTTGCAATCCTGGATTTGCCTCCTACCATACACCGACTAGATCCAGCTCTATTAATCCCAGTCCCCCTCTTTTCACCTCAGGCTCCTGCCGTCCTTCCTCCATAAACCTGTCCAGGTCAGTATTAAGGGCACAATTAAAGTTCCCCTTAACACTAAGTTTGGACACTGTTCTTTTGTAGGAAGGCCAGCATGTCATCAGAAACACAGGGTCATGCTGCACTGGTGCATATGTAGTCCCAAATGTGACTGGTTCCCCATATAACTGCCCTGTACAAAAATGTATCATCCAGCTCTCAGATTACCCACTCTTATCTTTTCCACAAAGTTGAGGCCCTGCAAAACAAGATGGCCACACCCCTCCAGTGTCCAATGAAAGATGCAGCACAGCACTGACCAACCCACTAACAGACTAGTTTTGCATGTTCTGAGCCAGGGTTATGCATCTCTCATAACATATAGTAGCAACACCAACCCAGCATTTTTTGAGAGCACTGAACATCTTCTTTCACTTGATCAGAGTGGAGAGCCCCTGAACATTCCATTAGCACATTGTAATATTCAATATTTTATCTATGAAAAGATTTAGGTGACACTGGATGAGGCACCAAGCCCCTACCAAACCCAGACCCAAGCCACGTCCCTCCAGTGTCTATCTCCTGTCACTCAATATACCACATAATCTGTGTACCTACACATAAATTAATCCAATAGCATATTTCTGCAAAATAAATCATAAACTTAACACATAACTAGAATATATAAGATAACTACTTGACAGCGTCCTCACTGTACAAGGAAGCGACCATTTTTGCCTGCCATAATGCAGGGCATCCCCTCCTCACACAGGTGATTACCTCCTGCCATAGACAAATTCAAATGGGAGCACAGTAAGAGTACAAGAACAAATATGTATTGATGTAAACCCCCACACCTCCACCCACTTGAGTAAGTTCAAAACCTCCGAGGATGTAACTTGCCCCCAACCTTATTTCACATGACTGAGGCAGAGAGCACCCTACAGCACCCACCTCCCATTCCAGAACATGCCACAGGCACCACATCCTAGAACTAAAGAGCAGCTGCCATGGTCTCTCTGCACCCAGGTTGTAAAACTCACAGCAGCATATATTAAGCACCAGTGTTCTCCACAAATTTTGTGCCCTAGCATAAGTCAGAGCCAAAGGAAGACAGTAGCAATGTAACCTTCCTGAGATAACTGTGTCCTAATAGGTGACATGAGTAAGGAAGAGTAATTCCCCTCAATAGAGTGACTCGTGCTCATACAGCCACCCTAAGTGGACAGCAAGACAACATCAAAATCAGAGAATTCATAGGGAGAATTAAAAGCAATACTCTGCTTACTTTTCCAACCCTTGGAGCGGGCCACCCCCCATTACATGCATCCTTTAAGGGCACTTTCCCACATGCTGGATTTGTCCCCACACCGTGTACCCAATACAAGCCCTCCAGTTCATGCCAGTATGTAACCCTGATGTCCCCAGCTATTGCTGCCCCCCCTTGACTCCCCACCAGAGCCAGCATCCTTGTACCCTTACAGGTTAGCACACAACATGTATCTATGTACTGAACTGTTGTCTATTAATTGGTGCTCTGTCCAGCGGCTCAACATAGTATGTCCACGTCACAGAGGCAAGGTGTCAAAGGCTGCCCTCTGCATCTTCACTATAAGCTATAGCCCTAAGAAAAGTCTAGGCAGCATATTAGACCACAGAGCCACACCTGCCTAATGTCTGGACTGCAACTGACCCAGCTCACTGAAAGCCCTAATATACATTAACAGTGTGCAATCTACTAGCGAGCTGGGTATGGCTGCCATCCAACAGTCCTCTCAAGTGTTCACCACCAGCAGATCAGTCCAAACCTTTGCACAGCCTGAGATACATCTGGGTCTCTCTCTCGCTCTCTGTCTGTTGCGGGAACAGAAATTCAAAAAGTAAGAAAGAGAAAAAAGGCATCCATATCACACAGTCACATTTCCACCATTGTGCTTCAGCAATCCAATAAAGGCCCAACTGTTTTCATTTCTGGAGCAACCCCATTTGTATACATAAAGATCTTGCCTTTTCAACATCCCAGAAGGTGAAGGTCTGCCCCTCATGTCTTACTTTGACAACCACACGGTAAAAGAATCAAAACTGCACCTTGTACTGTCTAAGATCATTGAGCAGTGGGGTGAAGACACTCCATTTATTCTGCACCAGACTGGAAAAAACAAAAAGATTGACAGGGTGACCTCCATATTTCAGTGGGCCAACCTTGTGTGGTGCAGCAAGGATCCATTGTTTAGCTGGGTAGTAAGGCAGCTTTAAAATGATTTGCCATGTAGGAGCATCCGTGGAGGGTTTTGGTGCAAGCACTCTATGGTCCCTTTCAATATTAATTCGATTGTATTTGCATGTGAGCTTGTGCACTTGCACCAGCCATTTGCCAATGAAATCCTCCATGTCTTCTCCATCTATTCTCTCTGGAATGCTACTTTCTGGAGATTGATGAGGCACTGGAAATTTTTTGGGCACTCCATGTTGTCCCAAAGTGTAGCCACCTCCTTTTCAAAATTGGGCTAGTTGAGCCAGGAGCTTTGCAAGATGTGTCCTCAAGCACCGATACTCGCAATTCCACATTCTTAATGTGGTTTTCCTACTGCTCTAAATGGTGTGTTTGTTTCATGTAGAAGCCACCTCTTACAGAAATATAAGTATGCTATGTACATGCATAAGGCATGCCACATGCATAATTGTGCAATGTTTGCATGTGGTTCGCATACACTAAGTGAACCTATGTGAACCACATCTAAAAAGCAAATCAGGTTAGCATGGTGCAAGCTTGACATGTGTGAAGCAGGTAAGCTGGTGCAAACATCATCTAAAAATTACATCAGGTTAGCGTGTTGCACGCTTGACATGAATGCAGCAGTTCAGCTGGTGTGAACATCATTTAAAAATTACATTGGGTTCACCTGCTGCATGCTTGCTATGTCTGCAGCATCTAAGCCAGTGCAAATCTCATCTAACAAAAAAAACACATCAGTTTCTATTTCTTACACTACTGCTAACAATTAGAGCTATTAAAATACATTTTCATTGAGTTCCCATTAAAATTAAGTAAACTCATTAATTCTAATACTTTTGCAAGTTGCTTAAGGGCTTTTGATTTTTGTCATTAAATTGCCATTAATTTGTAAAGTATTGTTTGCTTACTGTATTAAATGCACAGGATATGCTCAGTCAACATCCCCAATTCCAGATGTGCTAAGATAGACCTCTGTGTTGTGAAGCCTGACCTTTTTGTTTTGGGCAATGCAAATCCATGTATGCATATTTAGTGCTACAAATGTGTTTCTCTATGACTGTTTCAGCTCACTTACTTTCCCTTTGTCATTCTGTATGGAGCGTACACTTTGGCCAAGCGGTGTGTTTGCTGAGTAGGGTCTTGGAAGCATGTATCACACCTCACTTATTGTCACTGAAATGAAGATCACGGCCACTCAAAATGAGGGACAATGAGGGACACTAACCCTCACAATGATCAGAACACATCCTGAAACATGGAGATACAGTACCTCAGAACACAATGGAAAGCACTGTATTAGCACCTGAGAATTAATTTCTATCATAAAGCAGGGATGCTATTTAGGTAGGGCAGTTCCTCCCCCGACACATTTGTGCCTAGGTTGTTCATATGGTGTGGCAATAATGGTATTACATTTGATACATCAATGTTGATGGCAGATTTGGATTTTATCTTTTGCACAATAAGTGCCCCTCAGCATGCATGCACTCACCCTGCAGCTGCAATCCTGACTCAACTGTGTTGAATGAATGAATGAGTGCTTTATTTATAAAAAGGTGCCTTTCCAAAACCAAGGCACCTGAACAATAAAACCACACACATTTTTTTAAATAACCAAGTAAAGTTAAACTTAATAATGTCCAGTCTCTCCACCTATTAGCGGTGGCACCATTACACATGATGTAGAGGAGCTCCAGCCAAGCAAGACCACATAAGTTATGTGAGTGCAACATTGTCTTTCCACCACAGAGTGGACAGGCTGCACTTTACGGCTTGGAGGACTCAGTGAGCACTGAACTCTCAATAGCAGTGTTGTGGTGGCATATTTTTGTTGTTCTACTCTTAGTGAGTCTCTGTCTCCCCTGATGGCTGAAGGGACAGAGGGTGAGCTAGAAGCTAACAGGAGACTAGGCTACCTACTTACTCTGCTAGGTTTACTTCATAAAAAAAGCAGCACAGACCTCCATGTTAGCAAGCTTGGTCTAGCAGCAGTGGTGACAGTGGTGTGGGCAGCCTTCATTGGTCTTGATCAGTGCAGTGCAGCAGCAGCCATGGCAGCAGCCAAGCAATAAGCAAACAACACAGGATTGAGTGGGTAGGCAGATCACATTGGGGGCCTGGGATGGTTGGTTCTAGCATCTAGCTTCTGGCAAAAGGACACAGGAAGAAAGGGCTGAAAATTGGTTGCTGGCACACTGGGCCAGGTTGTAGGTTCTGGCCAGATGGACAGGTAAGTAAAAGTAAATAATTGTTTTTAAAGGAGGATTGGGAAAGGTGAAAGGACTAAAATACTGATGCATTTTTCATGTTTCTGCACCTTTCGGCAGCTTCATGACCCATATTGATTGAGTGCTTGATAAAAATGAATTTTTATACAGGAATTTCATTTGTTGGGACAAAGTCCTGTTTTCAGCAAAGTCCTATAATACAGAATGGTATTTGAATGAAATGGAGATGTTCAGAGAAATCAGGACAAGGTTTTTTTTGGGGGGGAGGTCAGTACATCAGCCAGGAAAATAAATTGTTAGTAATTGAATGGGTTTAAGCCCAAATCTGATGCACAGCTTTGGGGTATAGACAGATGAATCTTATACATTTAAATTTTTCCTGATTTGGTATCACTTTTCAGTTACAACAAATAAGTTTTACCTTTTTGAGATGTTCCAGACATTTCAGAGCTTGTCTCCTAGGGGCTAACCAGCGCCTGGCCTCTACTGGTTGTTGGCTCCCCCCTGCTGAAATCTGAAATGGCACCCCTGTCATAAAGTCTAAATTTACAGGACACGCTCTGTGTGAGCAGCATGTTTTCCATGAGGGATGGATGAGAAGCAGAGCAGTTTTCAGGGGTAAAATGAGGTCTGTCTCTTGCGTTCAGGGACAGTTGAGAGGTATGGTGTACACACACTATTGGAGCACCACTATAGTCAGGCTTATGCCCCCCACCTAGTGAAGCTGACCGCCACATCCTCATGCTTAGGCATATTATGACATAGAGCAAGGGAGACTGCAGGAGCATGCACCATTAAAATGAATGGAATATTTTTTATTACTATTTTATACATTATTGATGAAGATTTGGAGATTTATGAATTTCACCACTCAACTAACAACAAGCTCCTTGTTAGTAGAACAGTGGCCTTCATTATTCTCCAACCCACCATCATAATGTATAAACTAGTAATAAAAAATAACTCTATTCATTTCAAGGGGGTACTCCCCAGCACTCTAATCCATGAACATCATCTCTTAAAGATTCCTGCCTCTGGCTTCCTAGTACTCAGGTAAGAGACTCTTGACTTATATTGATACTTGGTGGGTTGTCTGTAGCAGCATAGCCACACCTGCTACAGTGTTATGTGGGTGAGTGTCAAGTTATTGCTACTTTTGTGTTTGCCCCTTATAGTTTGTTTGCATGGAAGCATTCAAAACTATGGAGAGAAAATAGTAGGAGTACAGGCCAGACAGAAATAATTAAGTAGTTTTGTGGGTAGGTGTGTGTACTGGGGATGGAAAGAACCACATGTGTTTCCATTGGTATGTGTGCTACAGTTTCACTGTGCAGCTGAAATGAGGGCAGACAAGAAAACTAAAAAGTATTACAGTAGCCATAAGCATGCCACATGCATACAGATGCATTTAAATTTTTATTGAAGTACAAGCAAGCCATATGTCTGCAGGCAGTATGACTTAGTGGTCAAAGGCACTGAACTGCAAACCAGAGGATTTGGAGACTTGAAGACCTGGATTGGAATCTCATCAACCCCTACTTGTACAGTACATGGTGTGATCCTGAGCAAGTCACTTAACTTTTATGTGTGCAGTTATCAGGGATCACTTGCTTTTTGCACGCATGCCACATGCATGCAGTCTGTTCCAATTTAACATAAAAAGCTTGCTTTCCACAGTTGCTTGCTACACACATGCCACATGCATGCAATCGGCTCCAATTTAACATTTAAATCATGCTTGCCGCACGCATATCACATTGGTAGCTTTATGTGTGTAACATGAAAACATTTCATATAATTATTTCTGTAAGGGACTACTTCTATTTTTGGGGTCAGGGCTTCTAAAACTTTGACTGACACTGGGCAGCCCAAGGCCTCCATTGTTTTCTCTGAGACCTCTATGTCTAGGTTTGAGCTTGCCACAGCTTCTGGTGAACCTTTCTTGTCCATTTGCTCAGTTAAACAGGTGGATTTCCATCCATCCAATGCCAAATACCCATCCATCCCTCATCTGCATGCCATTCAGATCTGCTTAAAGCCCATTATGGAGCAAAACATTTAAAATACAAGCTTTTTCCTCGACTGGATTCAGGAGTGCATGAAAAGGCTTCTACTCACGTTGGCCAATCATGTGCACCCACAAATTGGATTTCTGCAATTAGCATTAAGTATGATCAGAGCTGATCAGCAGGTGCAATGGGGCAGGCAGTGGCTTATTAATAAATGAATATTTATGCTCAAATAAAGATTTTTGCTACTGTGCAGTGATGGTACTCTCAGCAAAAAGGTGACTGGTGACTCCTCTACTGCCCCTGAAATTCAAACCCAAAATATTAATAATAAACTCCCCCATTTTGGTAAATTTACAAGTACATTCTTGCTTTATGTAAAAATTGGGCTGGAGCCATTTTTTGGGACAGAGAGAAGGCATGGGCTGCACAAGAAACTTTCTAAAACAGACTGCATCATGGGGGAGGAGTGCATTGTAACTCAAGCTAGGTTTAACAAAACAGATTTTCCATATGGAAAAGATTTATATTTTTCAATATCTGAAATATATCATTGTATCCCCAAATTTGATTCAAACATATGTCAGATACATTCACACTTTTCAGATATATTTCAAGATCTATTCAGAATGATCCAGGATTTATCATCTTTGTGAAACATCTTTGATATATATATATATATATATATATATATTTGAAATATATTTTTGCTATACTACTGTATTTCAAAATTCAAGTTTTTGTTCTTTCAATGTTATGTCCTCGAATAAAATCAAAAATGCTTATTTGTGCATGTACATTATTATAGTTTCTACATAGTTTTCATTATAGATAAATATATATTTTGAATCTATCCAACATCTATATTCTAAGTTACTTATACCTTATCATTTTTGGTTTCCCTTGTAGGATACTAAATATATAATAAAAACACTAAAATATATTCATAACAAAGTTTTAAATTATACTCACGTGGAAAATAACTATACTGTATTTTGTTAATATACTAACATACTAAAATGCCAGAAGAATAGACCTAACGGTCTTTTGTGTCTGCTCATTTGGTCAGCCCCCACCCTGGGAGCTGACCTTAGTGCCCCCACACCCTTTTTGGCTTCTCTCTTCCCAGTCCCAGATATTCCTGCTGCACAGGACTTTGCTTCCAGAACCCTTCCCCTGTACCTGTCCCACCCTCTCTTGAAACCCTCCACCATCTATACTGTAGACTATATTTGAATATGCCTGCATATATTACATATTTCAGATATCTGTGCATTTTTCCAGTTACATTTCAGATATTTGCAGAATTCAATTAAATATGTCTTATATTTGGAATTAATATACTAACTGTAAATGTTTTGTTAAACTATTAAAGAAAATATTTTGTTTTACTTGTTACTGTTTTTATGGACTCTCTAATGAAAAATTATAGTTTAATGCGAACGTAATTTTACTCTTAAATTTTTACAATGAGTGAATGTTAGCAAACATATTTTCAATAATTTAGAGATGTATTTTCTGAGGTATATTTCATATAGTATATGTAGTGCCTAGATTGGTACACAGGAAAGGAAAAAGTTTAAAAGATAAATTAGTATATTCGGTAAAACCAAAACAAGAACACACAAGAATGTGGTTGCCTAGACAACAAGAAAGGTGTTTCAAATGTGGGAACTGCAAATTTTGTCAATCCCTTACACAGACTAAACATTTTATTAACCACAAGCAAAAAGAGAGACAGAGGACAGAGGATTCATCACCTGTGTAATGGAAGGGGTCATTTATATGGCCACATGTACATGTGGATGTTTTTATATAGGTAAGACAAAAAGAAAATTAAAGGAAAGGGTGGGGGAACATCTGAGAGCAATAAACAATGGTGATGTTAAAACTGCATTGGCAGTCCATATTGGGAATGTAAAAAACCTAAAAGAGCACGTTTGGTCTTATGTAGGGACTGAAAAGCCTATAAAAAGCCTGGGGGGGTGACTATGATAATGTCTTGCTAAAGAGGGAACAATACTGGATTTTTGCTACAGGAGGGTAAGAAAGAACTGGGCTTAATGAAAGAATTGATCTGAAACCATTTTTAAAGAAATATTTTTATCTTGGCCTGCTGTGAAATAGGTTTAGTACAATATGACCATATAGTTATTGTATGAAGATACCTTATAGCAAATAATATGTATTAACCTGCATTTCCTGTTTTTTTATAGATACCTCTACTAAACATTTGAATGCAAAGTGGATCCCCAAGAAAGTGGAGGAGGACACTGATGTACAAAAAAAATAATAGTGGTAAAAGTTAACACTAAAGTTAAATGATAATACTGAGCTTTTCATGATGCAATAGTAATAGCAAATATTTTTAACTGGTTTTATGGTGATTGCATAAATCTTATAAGTAATTTATGTTGTACTGGCACTTTAAGAACACTGAGCATTTAATGGCACCTTATGGTTATGTTTTTCATTCCTATGATTAAGCGCAGAGGGGGTGAAACACGTTGGGAGTGTTATGCTGTGAGAAGGGAACAGCTTTTATGGAAGTAGGGTGAATTTAAAATAAAATGAAGCACTTTGTAGCACTCTGAGGAAAAAGTCCTTGCTTCCTTTGTTCATTTGTGAAGAATAACAACCTTCCAGGCTGGTAAGATGTTGTGTTCTGGTTGTAAAACTTGTGCTGGCATTTGTTTCTTTTCATATTTACTTGTTGCCGCCAAGCACAGTTCCCGGGTGCAGGCCTGAAGCTTATTCTAAACTTTACATGTTATTAAGGCCATTTTTTTGCACGGGTATTGAAAAAAAGTACAACCGAATTCAAAAGCCTATGCTTTAGTGACTTTCCTGGTGTAATCATTTCGGTTTGGTCTGGATTAAGAATGGAGACTACTAGAGCTGTGGAAGTCCCTTTAAAAAGTTGGATGACATTCAGTAATGGAAAAGAAGCAGCCAGAAGAGATGAAGATGCTCACAGCCAAGACTCAGGGGAAAGCACCTCATTCAAGGACCTGATTTTTAATAACATTGAAACGGGAACAGAAACCATTGTGGAGCTTCTGAAAAAGACTGAAAATCCTGAGGTAAGCCCTACTAATATTAAACAAGCTTTCCAGCAATTTGAAAGGGCAGCTTTTAGAGCTAAAAGATTACATTGGGACAGAATCTTCTTGAAAGCATATCTGGAGGTTGAGCGTGCACTGCGAGGGTTAAGAGTCCTTAAAAATCCTAATTTGGTTTACAAGGGAAGGCTTCCTGGAGAAATGGCATAAAATAAGCCATGAGGCCAGTAAACACTACATGGAGATGATTTTAAAGGAGAATGCAGTAATACAATTAGAGACAGAAGAAGAAATCAGAGTAAAACAAGAAGCTCTATGTAAATATAGAGAACATCCATTGTATGAAGATTTCTGTCTGAGTTTTAAACAAAATTTAATTAAATATGCTAAAAAAATTCAAGATATTAAGAAATCCAAGTTTGAACGTGATACTAATGATTATTTAACTGACCAAGTTTTTGAGTGGGGGAAGAAAGTGAGGTTCAACACAAGCCCAGGATCATATGATAAGACACCCACTAGACCCATTCTTAACAACAAATATGATGTGAGAGAAAAAGAAGAGTTAAGCAGTCTAGAGGATATTTATTTAGGAGAAGAAGAATATGCTGTGACATCAGACACTGGGAGGACACCTGAAGGCCTGAGGTGGAGCCAATGTTTAAATTATAATCAGGTCCCAAAAAATGAACTGGGAGGGTAGGAAGAGGGGGAAGTGGCATTTATCACAACAAAGGTAGAAGAGGATGGAATATGAGAGGCAATATGAGAAGAGGTCAACAATAAATAATGTTATTAATATTTCCTCAAGGGAACTGATGACAATAGAAATAAGACTTTTAAATAAAGGCATTTCTTTCATCCCTTAGCAGAGATTTGACTTATTTGAAACAATAGTGGATAGCCACAAACTAACTAGGAACCTTGGACTGCAATATTTTTTTAATAAGAAAGAAGAAGACAGTATCGCAGACCCAGGGGTAAGTGAGACTGTGATACCTGTGGACACTGACATGAATTTTTGTAAATTTAAACTTGCCTCTACTTTCTGTCCATCATTGACACCAGTGTTACAGACTTTTGTTAAAAGTTGCAAAAGGGATTTGTTGGATTTGGATAGAAGTTTACAAAATGAGAGTAACAATGTTACAAATAATTTGAGTGCAGCAGAAAGAGTTGCTATTAATGAACTAGGGAAGGATAAAAACATAACCATTAAGAAAGCAGACAAAGGGGGCTCAATTGTAATGATGGATACAGATGAATACCTGTTAGAGTCACATAGGCAACTGAGCAATACAGCATTTTATAAGAAAGTCTCAGTAGATCCAATATTAAAATATAAAGAGCGGATTGAGAGCTATTTGGTGGAGGTAAAGGAAAAGGGGTGGTTAACTGATGATACCTTCTCATTTCTGAAAGTACATAATCCTATGACAGCATGCTTCTATATACTTCCTAAAATACATAAATGCCTTATAAATCCCCCAGGTCATCCAATTGTATCAGGAAATGGCTCTCTGACTGAGCCTTTGTCACAATATATTGATTATTACATCAAACCCATAGCCCAGAATGTTCCCTCATATATAAGAGATACAGGTGATATACTGTCTGCGTTAAAAGAAATTGAAATTGAAGAAAAGACCTTGTTTGTGACTTTGGATGTTGAATCTTTATACTCCAATATACCTCATGAAGGAGGTTTGGAAATGTTAGAGTTCTATCTGGATAGAAGGGATAGTAAGGTTCTGCCTACAGAAATGTTAGTCAATATGGCAGAGTTTGTAGTAACATCGAATACTTTCTTTTTCACAGATGATCAGTATATACAAGTTAAAGGGACAGCTATGGGGGCAACTTTTGCTCCAAATTTTGCAAATCTATATCTGGGAAAATGGGAAAAAGAGTTCATTAGAAACAGTGAGAACAACCCATTTAGAGACAAAATAGATATATGTATAGATGCTTTATAGATGATATATTTATCATCTGGACTGGTACATAGAATGAACTCTTTGATTTTGTTAAATATTTGGAACAAAGTAACAAAAATCTACGGTTCTCACTATCCTTCAGTTCCACGCATATTAATTTTTTGGATTTGATAATTAAAAAGGATGGAACTGGGGCATAGAAACGGATCTGTATAGACCAAATAAAGGCAGAAACACATTATTATAAGCAAACAGTAGTTATCCTTATCACACCATAGCAGGTATTCCAAAAGGGCAATTTTTGAGAATGAAAAGAAATTGTAGTACCAAGCTTATGTATGAGAAAAGATCTGATGAGCTGGAAGAGAGACTACATGAGAGAAATTACCCAGCAAATATTATCACCAGGGCCAGAGTAGAAGTAGATAACATGATAAGGTCAGAGGCCATGCATAAGACAGAGAAGAAAGAGAAAGGTGACCTGAGAATAAATTTTGTGAGTACGTATAGTGCACAATCAGGTGAGATTGGGAAAATAGTTAAAAAGGACTGGCATCTAGTGAGTTTAGATCCAGGCCTAAAGGACCTTAAGGATGTAGTGCCTAGATTGGTACACAGGAAAGGAAAAAGTTTAAAAGATAAATTAGTACATTCAGTACAACCAAAACAAGAACAGACAAGAATGTGGTTGCCTAGACAACAAGAAGGGTGTTTCAAATATGGAAATTGCAAATTTTGTAAATCCCTTACACAGACTAAACATTTTATTAACCCCAAGACAAAAAGAGAGAAAAAGGTCAGAGGATTCATCACCTGTGTAACGGAAGTGGTCATTTATATGGCCACATGTACATGTGGATGTTTTTATATAGGTAAGACGAAAAGAAAATTAAAGGAAAGGGTGGGGGAACATCTGAGAGCAATAAAGAATGGTGATGTTAAAAATGCATTGGTAATCCATATTGGGAAGGTAAAAAACCTAAAAGAGCATGTTTGGTCTTTTGTAGGGATTGAAAAGCCTATAAAAAGCCCAGGGGGGTGACTATGATAATATCTTGCTAAAGAGGGAACAATATTGGATTTTTGCTACAGGAGAGTCTGAAAGACCTGGGCTTAATGAAATAATTGATCTGAAACCATTTTTAAAGAAATAATTTTATCTTGGCCAGCTGTGAAATAGGTTTAGTACAATTTGAACATATAGTTATTGTATGAAGATACCTTACAGCAAGTAATATGTATTAAGCTGCATTTCCTGTTTATTTTATAGATACCACTACTAAACATTTGAATGCAAAGATGATCCCCAAGAAAGTGGAGGAGGACACTGATGTACAAAAAAATAATAGTGGTAAAAGTTAACACTAAAGTTAAATGATAATACTGAGCTTTTCATGATGCAATAGTAATAGCACATTTTTTTAATTGGTTTTATGGTGATTGCATAAATCTTATAAGTAATTTATGTTGTACTGGCACTTTAAGAACACTGAGTATTTAATGGCACCTTATGGTTATGTTTTTCATTCCTATGATTAAGCGCCAGGGGGGTGAAACGCATTGGGAGTGTCATGCTGTGAGAAGGGAACAGCTTTTAAGGAAGCAGGTTGCATTTAAAATAAAATGAAGCACTTTATAGCACTCTGAGGAAAAAGTCCTTGCTTCTTCCTTTGTTCATTTTTGAATATTAACAACCTTCTAGGCTGGTAAGAGGTTGTGTTCTGGTTGTTAAATTTGTGCTGGCATTTGTTTCTTTTCATATTTACTTGTTGCCGCCAAGGACAGTTCCCGGGTGCAGGCCTGAAGCTTATTCTAAACTTTATATTTTATATATGTTAAAATGGGTTTGGTCTGATATACAGTACATCTGGAAAGTATCTGTAAGATATCTATCTATCTATATATCTATCTATCTATCTATCTATCTATCTATCTATCTATCTATCTATCTATCTATCTATCTATCTATTATATATACTGGCCCAGTAGGGCCAGTATAGTTAGCGTTGAGTAAGCACTTTAATGTTAAACCTCAAACTTTGCACCTTAATATCTTTGTCACTGTATGACAGATTTGCCTGAGATTTTGCATGGTACTATATCTCTCTGGATCTGGAAAGTTACGTTATGGTCAGATGTATGATTGTGGAGCTGCAGAATGCAAAATAACACGAAAAAATTGACTTTTTGCACATTTCTTTGCTCATGCCCACAGCCGGCACAGTTTGTCTGTTTGGTCTGAAATCTTCAGGAAAGATGCAGTCTGGGTCACTGATGTGCCTTTCAAAGATTTAGTGAAAAAATGTTAAACCATTCAACAGTTATTCAAAAACAAGTTTCCCATTATAGTTAATGGGGAAAAAAGATATGTGTCTCACAAAAGCTGCTGCCAGTACATTTTACTGTTGCAAATGGTACTTTTACTTTCATGCTGTCGCCATCTTGTTCTCAGTTAGTGAGAGAGAAAAGTGCTTGGTATTTAAATTTGGAACCACCTAGGTAAACACTGACTGGTGTGTTTACCTGATGAATCCCTAAAGGGATGATCCCCACCTACCCTGTCGCCCCTCCATATGAAAATACTAATATCCTCATTCCCTGGTGTTTGGTGCCCTCCCCCACCAGCTGATGGCTGGCCCCATATAAAAAACAAAATACCCTCATTCTCTTATGTCTAATGGCCCCTCCATCTGCCAATCACTGGCCCTATAGGGAAAAAGATTTCAGTGTACAGTCCCCCTCCTCCCCTCCTGCCAAGCACCCCTCCATATAAAAAAATAATAATATGCTTTCCTTATTCTTTTAGTTTGGTCAATCATGGTCTTTTACTTTCTGTATTGACAAAGTTAGGGATATCTACAGAGGTCAATGACTGGCTCAAGAATTACTTGAGCAACCACACTCAGGAAACAAAAACTAATGGACAACTTTCACTTCCTGCTCCTATTTCACTGGGTGTTCCAAAAGGTTCTGTTTTGGGTCCCCTTTTGTTTAGCATTTTTTTTAACACTCTTCCTCTTGTGTACACAAAATCACACATTTTTTATATGCCGATGATGCAGTGGTTCTCTCAAGTGGGTCCTATTTTGGGCCGGTGCAGAATAATTTGGCAAATGACTTTTTAGAAGTCCAGAAGTGGTTTAAAAGATCCGGGTTGGTTCTTAATGAAAAAGAAAAATCTATTGTGTTGCCAATTCAAAAAAAAGATTGAATTCAGATCTCTCTCTATCAATTTGCATCATTACAGTTACTGATAATGTACAAGCAAATAATTTCAATATTATTATTATTTGGTATTACTCGGTTTGAAGTAGACAAATCAGACAATTACCCATCTTGAATGTCTCCCACACAGTGTGGGTGAATTATCTATTGTTTGAGGTCCGAATTAGGTATTTGTCCAATCTCAGTTTACTTAGGCCTCTTAATTGATGAGGGTCTAACTTATGAGCCACAGATTCTTAATATGACAAAGATAATACATCAGAGATTTGGGACATTATATAGACTATTGCCATTATTAACTACTCCAACCCAGCAGTTACTAGATCAAAGCTTTTTATTATCTGTAATTGATTATGAACTGCTGTTCTATTTCTCAGCAGGGGAGGGTTTACTATCTAAAGTTAAAGTGCTCCACAGTTCGATTGCTAGGTTCAGTATCCAACTATCAAGTAGGACACATCACTACAGCCTGCTTGTACAGGCAGGCTGGCTTTCACTTGAATGTAGATATAAACTACAGATAGGCTTATTAGACAAAAAGTGATACTTAATAAGATGCCTGTCTCCAAATTATCAATTTTTAAGATGCAGAATACTTCTGTCATGACCTAATAATCTGCTTTACATTACTTTTTTATCCCTAGAATGCATATGACAATGGGCCAAAAGACACTACCTTATTTTCTCCCATTTTTTTTAACTCTCTGCAATCAGTATTCTACTGCATCAGTGTCTCATTTTCCTCTTTTAGACACATACTAAAAGAGTACCTCTTTGCTGAATGCAAATGTAAATGTTTTGCATAATTGTCTTATGAATGATTTTTATATTATGACTGTAATGTATTCATATATTGTTGCTGTTCAGTCTTTTATTCTGTATTGTATTGTTGTTATTTGTGTACTGGTCACCCATGTAACTGGGTCTTCTGGCCCTTGGTCTTATCAGTATCAATAAACAAAATAAACAAACAAACATTCCCTGGGGTCTAGTGGTCCCCCCACTTTGACAGGTAGTCCATCACCACCCAGCTCCCCTCATCTCAACCCTGGATGGGTGACCAGACAGCCCTCCTCTCTCCTCCTTGGCTAGCCACCCACTGATCAGAATGAATGAACACACTTGCTCATTCATTGCAGCTCCTGGTCATCTTACAGCACAGTTTTCAGGAGGTAGATATGGGGGGCAGTTCTGGTTACCTGTGGGGTAAGTGAGATGAGAGAATGGCATTGTGGACTCTCCTGGATCCACAATGCCATTCCCCCATCCCGCCACCCCATGGGAGATTGGAACAGCCCCATCCCCTTCTCTATCCCCTGAAAACTTTGCTGTAAGATAACCAGGAGCTGCAATGAATAAGCACATTTGCTCATTCATTTGGCTCATTGGTGCCCAGCCACAGAGTACAGAGTACGGCTGTGCTGGTCACCCATTCAGGGTTGGGATGGTGGGGGTGGATTAGTGATGGACTACCTGCCAGGGTGGGGGGGGCACTAGACACCAGTGAACAAGGAAAGCAAATTATTATTTTTTTTATTTGCAGTGGTGATCGGCGGGTGGTAGGGACTGGACAACAATAATTTTTTTACATGGGGCTGGTGATCAGCAGAGAGGACAAGAAACCGGGACCAGCCATTGGTGGGGAGAGTGTGGCTCTATCACTAAATGATACATTAAACTGCAGATGGAATAAATTCCTAAGTTTAATGTATTATTATGTAGTTCAGCCCAAAAATTCCACAGAAAAGAGTGAAAATCCACAGAAAATGGGTGGAAGTTTCTGATCTCACTATAGGCATAAGTGCCAAGGCAGAATTTGCAATGTTCACCCATCCCTAAAAACAGCCAATAATACTTTCCTGATCATCTGTTTTGATAAAAATCTTCTTTTTAAACTTTGCATATTTCTAAGCCGTAGAATTGTCTGCAACTTTTTTAATTCACATTAACACAAAATCAATACTCTAATGACTATTTTAACATATGTTAAGAAATACTTTCTTTCTAATGTTTAACATATTGATTTGTAGGCCATGTTTCAAAACAATTCACTCTTCCCAAAGAGGGATAGCTTGTAGCTTTCACCCGATGTTTCTAATTCCCTATGTTAAAAAAAAGGTATGCAAATAACTTCATGATTATTCATGAGCTATGGTTACAGTGATATTTGTGAAAATGTGGGGCACATAACTAAAAGTTATTCTTTTAATGTGAACAGATGAAACCAAAAAGAAATTGTTGTAAACAGTGGTGTTGAACAGACCAAGCTTCCAAAAAGCTTGTAGTTTTCACCTGATTTTTCTAATTCCCTCAATTTTAAAAATTGGGTATGCAATTAAGCTCATGGCTGTTCATGAGCTATAAGGTGACTCTAGGCATCCAAGCCATGTCGCTTTATACAGTTGTTTTTGAAGTCCTTACAGAGCAAGCTCAAAACCAGACATTTTAAAATGTAATAACTCTGGAACGGATTCATATTTGTTCACCAAACCAGTGAAAGGCACCTCTGTGGGCCAAGCCCTTTCTACCCTGAACTTGTCAGACCAAAATTCCAACCCATCTGGGCCTAAGCAATGACAAAAAAAAAAAAAAAATGCACTTTTTTAATGTTTTTTCACTATGTGCATCTAGGAATCCACACATCGGACCGGAACAAGACTTAGCACATCAGTAGACCTACTCCATTGAGACCATACATGCAAAAATTTCTTGGAAATCTGTTGAACAGTTGCAACGACATTAAAGTGCAAAATTTAATGTCTATTACTGACATCTGTACAGCAGTTGCTGAATTACACAAGTTCCATTATAAAATATACACTTACCCTGCCTAGAAGTGATCCCTCCAGCTATCTGTACAGCAGTAGCTAAATTATATGTGATTTCCATTATAAATTATATATTTATGCAGCTAGAACTGATTCCTCCTGCCATCTGTAGGGAAGCTGCTAAATTACATGAGTTCTGATCTAAATTATATACTTACAAATCTAGAACTGATCCCTCCTGCCATCTGTATGGCAGTCACTGAATTACACCATGAGTTCTGTTTAAGCAATTGGTTTAAATGCTTCATTGGCAAGCTTTTAAACTAGTCAAGGGGGGAGGCACTGATAAGCAGCAGGAAAATCCCAGCCTCTCCCTACAAAACAGGGTACTAAATGAGAAAAAGACCGAGGTAGAAAGGTCAGTGGGGGATGCTACAAAAGAAGGTAAAGCCATTAAAAAATGGAGAGCAATGAGTACCAATGCCTGTAGTCTGAGTAACAAGCTTCCTGAATTAGTGGCCTTGATGGAGGAGGAACATCTGGATATCGTGGCAGTCACAGAAACATGGTACACACAAAACCATGACTGGGACATAAACATACCAGGATACACTATCTACAGGAGGGACAGGGAGGGTAAAAGAGGAGGAGTAGCTCTTTACATAAGGAAGAAATCAAAGCAACAGAACAAAAGGGAAAACAGGGAAGAGAAGAAGCACTGTGTGGGTGAATTTGGAGACTGACCTTATTGGCACCACAATCACTTTGGGGTTGTATACTGAACCCCTTACTCAGGGGAGAAATGGACAAGAAAATG
This sequence comes from Neoceratodus forsteri, assembly GCA_016271365.2. Taxonomy (NCBI): domain Eukaryota; kingdom Metazoa; phylum Chordata; order Ceratodontiformes; family Ceratodontidae; genus Neoceratodus; species Neoceratodus forsteri. The sequence goes on along the minus strand of CM057450.1, from coordinate 1,569,288,783 downwards.
ATAGAAAGAATACTTAGAATAGCAGAAAAGGGGAGATATTGCTGATGGGTGATCTGAATATGCCAGATGTTAACTGGAGTGCAGTTGCAGCAGCCACTTTGAAGAGTGGGGTTATTCTAGATGCCCTACAGGGAGCATGCCTTAGACAACTAGTATTGGAGCCCACTTGAGAGGGAGCAATCTTAGACCTGGTTCTCTCAAATGGACATGAAGAGAGGATCACATATGTAGAAGTGGGTAGCTATCTGGGAACTAGTGACCATCGAACAGTGTGGTTCACAATAAACACAGCAATAGAGTCAAGCCATACAAAGGCAAAAGTACTGGACTTTAGGAGGGCTGACTTTGCCAAAATGGATGAGTGCCTAAGGAATGCACTATCAAATGGGCAGGAAGGAGGGGTGGAAGAACAATGGGGAATAATAAAAACTGTCAACACAGAGGTAACAAGCCTTTGTGTGAAGCAAATAAACAAAATGAAATGATGTAAGAAACCACTATGGTTCTCAAAGGAAGTGGCAGTGAAGGTTCAAGAGAGAAAGAAAGCATTCAGGAAATACAAGGAATCACAGAAGGAGCAGGACAGAGAACTGTATCAGTTAAAGCAAAAGGAAGCTGGGAAGGCATTCAGAACAGCAAAGGTCCAAACCGAGGAAAAGATAGCCAACTCCAGTTAAGAAGGGAGATAAAACCTTTATAGGTACATCCGGGAGCAAAGAAGACCAAGGAGGGTTAGTGAGGCTTAATAAAGGAGGGAGGGTGGGCAGAGGGTGACTGTGAAAGGGCGGAGATACTAAACAAATATTTTGCTCAGTATTTACAAAGGAAGTGGGGAGGTACCTAAAACAAACAGTAGAAACACTCTGGATACAGAAGTTGATACCAACCCATTTACAGAAGAAAGGGCTCTGAAAGAACTCTTAAAACTGAAGGTGGACAAAGCAATGGGGCCTGATGGGATTCATCCCAGAATTCTAAAAGAACTAAGGTAGAACTAGTGACACCACTGACTACCCTCTTTAACAAATCATGGGAGGATGGGGTGGTACCCGAGGACTGAAGAAGGGCAGATGTGATTCCCCTTCACAAAAATGGGAGCAAGGCAGAAGCAGGAAACTACAGACCTGTTAGTTTAACCTCAGTGGTAGGGAAAATGATGGAATCCCTTCTGAAGGAAAGAATTGTTGAGTATCTAGAGGCCAGAGGGGCACAGGACCCAAGGCAGCATGGATTCACAGTGGGAGGGTCATGCCAGACAAATCTGATAGATTTCTTTGACTGGGTGACCAAAGTAGTAGATCAGGGAGGAGCTGTGGACATGGCCTACCTAGACTTTAGCAAGGCATTTGACACAGTCCCACACAAAAGATTATTATACAAGTTATCCAGCCAGGGAGTGGGTCCCCAGAAGACAGCCTGGGTAAAGAATTGGCTGGAGAATAGGACACAGAGAGTAATAGTAAATGGAGTCCTCTCTGAAGAAAGGGGGGTTACTAGTGGGGTACCGCAGGATTCAGTATTAGGACCGGTCCTCTTCAATGTCTTTATGAGTGACATTGCAGAGGGACTGGAAGGAAAAGTATGTCTCTTTGCAGATGACACAAAGATCTGCAACAGAGTTGATGCACAAGGTGGGGTGGAAAGGATGAGAAGGGACTTGGCAAGGTTAGAGGAATGGTCAAATGTAAGGCAGCTTAGATTCAATGCTAAGAAGTGCAAGATAATGTACCTGGGAAACAAAAACCCAGGGGAAGAGTACACAATGGGGGGTGAGACACTAACAACAACAAAAATGGAAAGGGACCTGGGGGTAGTCATATCAGATGACCTAAAGGTGGGCAAGCAATGTGAGAGGGCAGCAAGGAGGGCTGGGAGGATACTGGCATACATAGGGAGAGGCATCACCAGTAGAAAATAGGAAGTTATTATCCCTCTGTACAGACAGTTGGTGAGACCACATCTGGAGTACTGTGTGCAGTTCTGGAGACCCAATCTCTGCAAAGACATAGACAGGATGGAAGTTGTCCAGAGGAGGGCAATTAAAATGGTGCAGGGTCTGCACCAGAAGACATATGAAGAAAGACTTAAGGAGTTAAATATGTATAGCCTCGAGGAAAGGAGGGAGAGGGGGGACATGATAGAAACTTTCAAGTACCTCAAAGGAATCAACAATGTCCCAGAGGGTAGCATCTTTCAAAAAAAGAGGTGTGCAAGAACAAGGGGGCACAATTTGAAGATAGAAGGAGGGCAGCTCAGAGGTAATTTAAGGAAGTATTTTTTCACAGAGAGGTTTGTGGATGCATGGAACGGCCTTCTGGAAGAGGTTGTGGAGTCAAAAACAATGGTGGAATTCAAGCATGCATGGGACAGTCATAAGGCAATTCTAGGGGTTGGGGGTAGGAAGAAGTAGGCTGCTGGTTAACTAGGATCTGCAGCCTATCCATTAGGTAGGGAAGTGGGCAGACTGGGTGGGCCAAGCGGTCCTTATCTGCAGTCAAAATCTATGTTTCTGTGTTTCTATGTTAAGCAAAAATGCATGATGGAGGGGGGACGGGTGCTGTGAGATTTACACATGCCTAATAACAATTTTGGAACAGATTAATATTTTTCACCAAACTAGTGAAAGGCACATCTGTAGGCCAAGCCTTTTCTATCTTAAAAATTTCAAAGCAAAATTCCAAACTGTCTGGGTGTAAGGCGATGACAAAAACCCCCCAAAAAACAGAAATTAACAGTGATTTATACATTTTTCCCTATTCACAGCTTAGAACCTGCATATCCGATTAGAACAAAACTTGGCACATCAAAAGATCTTCCCCTCAAGAACATGAATGCAAACCTTTGTGCAAATCTGTAGAGTGGTTGCAAAGATATTAAAGTGCAAAAGTAATACTCACTACTGCCATCTGTAGGGCAGTCGCTCCATTATTCATGAGTGCCATTATAATTTAAACATTTACCCTGGCTAGAACTGATCCTCCTGCCATCTGTATGCAGTCACTAACTTACACATGAGTTCCACTGTAAGTGATACACTTACCCAGCTAGAACTGATCCTTCTTGCCATCTGTAGGGCAGTTACTGAATTAAATGAGTTCCCTTTGAGAATTAATGCACAACAGGGAGGGGTGTTTTTGTGTGATTTACACATGCCTGATAATAATGAATGAATATTTTGTTAGCAAACCAAAGAAAGGCACATCTGTGGGCCAAGCCCTGAGTACCCTGAATGTTTCAGACCAAAATTCCAAACCACCTGGGTGCAGGATGATGACAAAAAGCAGCAAACAACAGTGCTTTGTTAATGTTTTTGCTATCAGCATCTCGGAATCTGCACATCCAACTGGAACAAAAATTGGCACATTGAAAGATATGCCCAATAAGACCAAACATTCAGAATTGCATGCAAATCCATTGAACAGTCACAAAATTATTAAAGTGCAAAATGTTACCCTCACTACTGCCATCTGTAGGGCCTTCTGTGAATAACACATGAATTCCATTATAAATTATACACTCGCCCTGGCTGGAACTGATTCCTTCTGCCATCTATTGGGTGGTTACTTAATGACAGTGGAGTTCCATTATAAATTACACATTTACCCAGCTAGAACTGATCCCTCCTGACATCTGTAGGGCAGTCACTGAATTACACATGAGTTCCATTTAAAGTGATTTATGCAAGTTTCCCAAACACCTTTTTCATGTAGTATGCCATTGCCAGTCATGCTGCAGATGTTGAATCTGCAATTTGCTTTGTAAACAAAATCTGTCATTTTTTTATGCTTTATCAGCACTTTGTTTCTGGCTATCCTCCTGTTTTCCCTGTGTGGCCACACCCCCAGAATGAAGTAATGCAAGGGGGCTGTCAATGTTTTACATACAGCAACAAGGAATTCTTTGTAAATTATAATGTTGACTTAAAACTTCCTTACTCAGAGGTGCAGTCTCTTATTTCGATAGTGGTGACCGCAGTATGGCATCTAATATGTAGATGTACATAGCAAGGCATTGTGAGTACAATAAGAAGCTGTTTTACAATTTTCTTACTGTAAAGTGCAGTCTCCTATTCTGAAGTGGCTCCAACAATATAAGTTCTCATATGTTTATTTTCAAAACAAGGCATTGTGAATACAGTATCTAGCTGATGGGATTTCTTTACTGAGAGACATAGTCTCCTACAGTATTTCTGTAGTGAGCACAGACATATAATAGCCTATATGCTAATTTACATAGTGAGGCACTGTGGGTGCAGTAAATAGCTAATTTTTCTATCTCCCTAATTAAAGTGCAGTCTCCTGTTTCAGAAGTGTTTACAGTAGTACAATCTGTAGAAAATCTTCAGGAAAAATGTTTTTGTGATGCAGCAAGGCCAAAAAAGATCATTTGCCATTCTGTGTGGATGTTGTTTCACTTTTATTGCTTGCTGGCGAAGTGACAGGTCTGAAGTGATAGCTCATGTCAAAATGTAGGAATGTGACTATACCTTTCTATGTTTATGTGATATGGCTTGAATGGCTGCAAGTAGTCCAGGAGTGTAATTATGGGTCAGTGATTACATGGCTCTGAGCTTTCAGCCAATCAAATCACTAGAATCATCCTACAAATGTTAAAATGCTAGCTGCAGCTACCTGAAAACAACGTAAAGAGTCAGCTAAAAACTGACAGTGTCGCTTTAAAAACTTTGTTTCACTTGCATGATGTCGTGGTTTGGGGTTTCAGCACTGAGAAAAAAGGGCACGGTTATGCAAATAAAGAAGAGCACATAAATAAAGGAATTTTTGTCATGGAAAATAACACATTTTGGCAGTTTGAATGGTAGGAGTCTGTTTCACAACTCCTACAGGTTACTGCTCTCATTTTTATGGCAAACTTGCATAAATCACTTTAAGCAATAATGCACAGTGGGGCTGTGTGGTTGAGAAATCCACACATGCCAAATAATAACTTTGGAACAGATTAATATTTTTCAGCAAACCACCAAAAGGCACATTTGTGTGCCAAGCCCTTTCTACCCTGAAAATTGCAGACCAAAATTTCAAACTATCTGGATGCAAGGCATTGACAAAAATAACAAAAAACAACAAAAAACAGCATTTTCTTTTACATTTTTCACTATCCGCATCTTGGAATCCACACATCCGATTGGAAAAAAATGCAGCACATCATGGGAACTGACCCCTGAGACCATACATTCAAACTTTTGTGGAAATCTATTGAACGGTTGCAAAGATATTAAAGTGCAAAATGTAACATTCACTACTGCCATCCGTAGGGCAGTCGCTGAATTACACACACGTTCCATTATAAATTATACACTTAACTATACTAAGTCACTGCAGCACCTGACCCAAAAGTTAAAGCACACCAAAATCAACAAGAGGCAGTCTTACAAGTACACAACTTAAATTCAGTGGCTTCTAAAACTTTTCAACATGTAGCAAGTGGAGTGTAGAGGTGGATGTACTGCTGAACCAGTTACACAAGTGGGCTGGCTGCCTGGCGTAACTATGATGGTGAACACTGTGATGGTGTCTGCAGTTTAGTTATTTTAAATGGTTCATCAGGACGTTCACCTCTACACTCCACTTGATAAATGTTGAAAAGTTTTAGAAGCCACTGCTTTAAAGTTTTGTACTGGTAAGACTGCCTCTTGTTGATTTTGGTGTGCTTTAACTTTTGGGTCAGGTGCTGCAGTGATTTAATAAAGCTGAGCATTTCATTATCTGGTTCTGCATGCACCATAATCTGTTTTCTCATTGTGAGTGAGTACAGCCCCTCTGTTTCTTTGTGATTGAAATTATGCACTTACCTTGGCAAGAATGGATCCCTCCTGCAATCCGTATTGGAGTCACTAAATTACAAATGAGTTCCATTATAAATTATATATTTACCCAACTAGAATGGATCCCTCTTGCCATCTGTAAGGCAGTTGCTAAACTACACATGAGTTCTGTTATAAATGATACACTTACCCAGCAAGAACTTATCCCTCCTGCCACCACTAGACAGTTACTGCATTACATGAGTTCCATTTAAGCAATAATGCATGACAGGGAGTGTGTTGTCATGAGATTTGCACATGCCTAATAATAATTTTGGAACAAATTAATATTTTTCACCAAATAAGCAAAAGGCACATGTGAGCCAAGCCCATTCTACTTTGAAAATTTTAGACCAAAATGCCACAGCATCTGGGTGCAGGAAATGACAAAAAAACAACAACAAAAAGAAGAACTTTTTTTAAAAAAAATTTCCAAGCTACATCTCAGAATACACACATCCAACTGGAACAAAATTTGGCATATCAAGCTATCTACCCCAAGAGACCATGCATGTGCACTTTTGTGCAAATCCGTTGAACAGTTGCAAAGATATTAAAGCACAAAATGTAATGTTCACTACTGCCATCTTTAGGGCAGTCACTGAATTACTCATCAGTTCCATTATAAATTTTACACTTACCTTGGCTAGAACTGATTTCTCTTGCCATCTGTATGCAGTCACTAAATTACATGAGTTCAATTATAAATTATACACTTACCTGACTAGAACTGATCACTCCTGCCATCTGTAGGGCAGTTGCTAAATTACACGAGCTCTGTTATAAATGTTACACTAACCCAGCTAGAAATTATCCCTCCTGACATCTATAGGGTAGTCACTGAATTACACATAAGTTCCTTTTAAGCAATACTGCACAACAGGGGGTGTGTTTTTGTGAGATTTACACATGCCTAATAATAACTTTGGAAAGAATTAATATTTTTTCAACAAACCATGGAAAGGCACATCTGTGGACCAAGCTCTTTTTACCCTAAAAATTGCAAACCAAACTTCCAAACCATCTGGGTGCAAGTTGACATAAAAAAATGTAAAACAAAAATAGTGATTTTCTTTACATTTTTTTTCACTATCTGCATCTCAGAATCTGCACATCTGACCAGAAGAAAACTTGGCACAGCATGGGATTTACCCAATGAGATTGTGCATGCAGAATTGTGTCGAAATCCATTGAATGGTTGCAAAGATATGAAAGTGAAAACTTTAATGCTCACTACTGTCATCTGTAGGGCTGTTGCTGAATTACACATGAGTACCATTATAAATTATACACTTACCCTGGCTAGAAACTGCCATCTGTAAGGCAGTCACTAAATTTCACATGAGTTCCATTATAAAGTATAACGTGTTAAAAAAAATGTTAAACCTGTGATATTAATAAAAAAATCATAAAACAGATTTTAAAAACATTATCATTTATTATTGTAATATTAGAAAATGGGGAGAGACAAATGTTGTTGCTAATTGGCTAAAACCACCAACCAGCTAGTCCAGTATGAAGCAGCAGAGACTGGGAAATAATGAGTCCCAGTCTCAGTGTGCCTCATTAATTACAATATTCCTGTGCCATGGAATTTTTTAAAAACAAACAACACCATGTTTTTTTTCCTTGCTTAGCGAGTGAGAGCCCTCCCAAACAGGCAGAATGGCAGGTACCACACTTAGCATTAAATTGGGCACAGACATCTGTCTCTGCCCATGTTCTAAGGAATCTGTTTCTGTACAATCGTCTAAACAACATGCTGAGGTGGCATGCTTTCCTTAATGCAGCAGCTACACTCATGCTAAGTTTAGAACTGCCAGCTCCATTTCCTAATTGATGTCACCCTCTTCACAGTAAATGGACCAATGACATACATTCATATGAAAATATATGAAAAAAAATCTCTTCTATGTATATATTCAGGCATTTGACACCTCCTGACCCCATCATTTTTGCAAATAAAAAAATCTGGAGGCAGTATAGTGCAGTGGTTTAAGGCTCTGAGCTACAAATTTGGTGATATCCAACAGACCAGACTTGGGTTTGAATCCCACAGCTTCCACTTACATACTGTGTGACCCTGAGCAAGTCACTTAACTTCCCTGTGCTCCCAGGTTGCACCTGTAAAAAAAGCTTTCTGCTTAATGTGCTACTCCTGGTTAAACTAAAAAAAAATAACCCTTGCACCCCCTCACTGTCAACAGTCACAGTTTCTTTACTTCTAAACCAAACTGTAATGACATCCTCACCATTGCTCCAAACTTTTGTAGAAACTTCATGGAGCCACTGGTATTGCTACGATGTAATATACTATTAACATAAAAAATCTTTCAGAATCAATAAGACAGAGAATCAGTAAGCTGCTGAGCCCGCAACATGTCTGTAGGTGAATTATTACCAAGAACTAATATCCCATAATGTCTTACCAAGTTGGTGGGCTGTCTCCTCTTAGCTTCTTGATCATTGTCTGTCTTCTGATCGCATCCACACAAAGAAATCAAAAATGGTAGTTGGAGTCCATATCCCCAATTGCGCTGCATCTCTGAGCCACCATGACACATGCTGGCACATACAATTCTTGTGGGCTTCCATAGAGAAAAATACATGTAAATGGTAAAATGGAGCACTCATTTTCTCAGGGCACACAAAGAGACAGAAAATGTAAATGCTAAAAAGGAGCATAAGTGTGGGTGGGGGGGGTGACAGTTGAAGAAGTGAGGGAGGGAGAAGGGTGTTCAAAGCAGTAAAGGAAACACTATGTACTTTAAAACAATTTTGAAATGATGCAGTGCCCTCTACTGGCAAGTATACAGTACCAGTAGAGGGATTACTTTACTAACAAAACAACTTTAACCTAATTTTTAGCCATTTCTATACACTTTTTTTAAATTTCTTAAATATTACATAATTTCATATGCAACCCATTTTCTAAGTAAAATGGGTGCTATGCATGAATGGGGTGGGGTACTCATCAAAGGTACATACCCACCCACACAGCTGTGCACCTGTGGACAAGTGTTCACCAGCCGGTATTCACTACCAGCTGTCACCTGTCCATGGCCCCACCCCACCAGCATGCATGACACTGCAGGGCAGCTGGGGGAGGAGTTGCAGAACTGGACAGGCATCCAATCGGATGCCCATCCTTGGTCCAGGAGTGGATCCCTTGTGCCTGTAAGCATGGGTCCAGGGCATACATAGCCCCTGTGGGTGCCTGGACCTGCATGGCCATAGCCCAGTTACCAGGTGGCTCAGGACACTGACCCCCAACCCCCTGGAACAGTGCAACCCTGTCCAAGGATTCAGTTGGCATGCTCCCCACCCCATGGCACCAACACCCCCTGGCCCATACATGTTGTCGGTGGCACAGCATTTACCTGCTCAGCTGCCCCAGCCTTCCCTGTCTACCTCCTGGGCTGCAGCAGCACTGAGGGTCATTTCCTGGTCCCCTTATGACTGGCGGGTGAAGTCCATGGGGGCACACAGTGGGTTATGGCAGGGTCTGCCCTGGAATAACCTGCACCCTACTGTGCCCCCCAGTGCACAGCACACTGCAGCATCGTGCATGCCATTTAGTGTTGGCATGCCCCCAGCAGGCCCCCCCTGACTGCCCCTGGGGTGGTGCTGTCCACGCGGCCGGGGGATCGGGCACATAACTGGTTCGTGCCCATTGCTGAATGCCACACAGTGTCCATGGGGCCCCATTCCATGGCATTCATGCATAATGATGCCAATGTGCCCAGTTTACGCGGTGCATTAGCATCATGCATAGCACCCAATCATAGCAGTAGAAGTAGTAGTAGCAGATTTTATTTATTTTGCGTGCCCTTTCCCAAAGACTCAGGGTGCCCTTACAAAGTATGAAACTGGCAAACAGCACATAAATACAAGCAAACAACCATACAAATAATAAATAAAAATAAATAACACCTACTAATATAAAGTAATTTCTATCAATCAAATGAAAACTGCTTGTCACATTTAGTAATTTCTTAGACCCCAAAGGCTTGTTGGAAGAAAAAAAACATAATTTTCTTTCCTTTTCAGTATCTCTAGGGACGGTGACTCTCACAGGTACCCTGTGAAAGAATTTCATAGGATCAGGGCAGTCACTTCAACAGCCTGATCCCTGAAAGATTTTAACCTTGCTCTGGGGACCTCTAGTAGGGCCTCTCCTGCAGATTGGAGAGAGTGATCTGGAGTGTAGAGATACAGAAACTCCTTCAGGTAACCAGGACCCAACCCATACAGGGCCTTATAGGTCAGCAGACCTATTTTGAAGGAGATGCACCAGTGCACCAGCAGTCAGTGCAGTTCACTCAACATCAGTGTAATATAACAGAACCTTGAAAAACCCATCAGCAGCAGCTGCAGGGGCCACATCATATCCCCCTCTGACTTTGAGGTAGAGTGTGTTACAGTAGTCAAGCTTTAAGGTAACAAACGCATGCACCTGTATGGCCAGATCGTCAGGGGGGATAAGGGATTTAATCTGGGCAATATTACGCAGTTGGTAAAAACCTTTCTAGACAGTGACAAAACATAGTAACATAGTAGATAATGGCAGATAAGGACTGCTAGACCCACCTAGTCTGCCCATATTCCCTGCCTGCATCATCAACCATGGACCCTACCTATTAATTGGCTTTTGCCTCTCTTCCCCCATCTAGGGTTCCCTTATGTCTATGCTATGCATGTTTCAATCCTCACACTGCATTAGCACCCACCACCTTCTGGGATAGGCTATTCCAAGCATCTACCACCCTCTCTGTGAAGAAAAACTTCCTCACATTTCACCTTATCCTGCCCCCCTCCAATTTCATATCGTGTCACCTCGTCCTTGTACAGCTCTTGTACTGAAATATGTCACCCACCTGCACTTTGTTCAAGCCTTTAAGATACTTGAAGATCTCAAACATGCCCCCCAAATTCTCTCTTCCCTTCAAGTGTGTACGTGCTGAGGTCCTGAAATGTTTTCTGATGAAAGCCCTGCATCATCTTGGTTGGTGTCTTCTGGACCCCCTCCACCCTGTCAATGTCTATGTGATGATATAGCCCCCAGAACTGAAAATCATATTCTAGATGAGGCCTCACCAGCATTTTGAACAATAGCATCACTACCTCCCTTCTTCTGCTAGTGATACCCTTCCTATGCACCACAACATTCCACTGGCCGTCCTCACAGCCTTGTTACACTGTTTGGCCACCTTTAGGTCATCTGAGATGATTATCCCTAAATGCTACTCTTCTCTGTTGACTGTCAGCAATTCCCCCAATCCTGTAGCTCTCCTCAGGGTTTCTTTGCCTAGGTGCTAAGAAGTAGACCAGGGAGGGGTTGTGGACATGGCCTACCTAGACTTTAGTAAGGTATTTGACACATTCCCACTCAAAAGATTAACATACAAGTTATCCAGCCTTGGAGTGGGTCCCAAGGTGGTGGACTGGGTAAAAAATTGGTTGGACAACAGGACACAGAGGGTACACAGAGTCCACTCTGAAGAAAGGGGAGTTACTAGTGGGGTACTGCAGGGTTCATTACTGGGACCGGTCCTCTTTAATGTCTTTATAAGTGGCATTGCAGAGGAACTGGAAGGACAAATATGTCTCTTTGCAGATGACACAAAGCTCTACAACAGGGTTGAAACACAAGGGGGTGTGGAAAGGATTAGAAGGGACTTGGCAAGGTTGGAAGAATGGTCAGAAGTATGGCAGCTTGGATTCAATGCAAAGAAGTGCAAAATAAATGCAACTGGGAAACAAAAACCCAGGGCAAAAATACACAATGGGGGTAGTAACAACAACAAAAATGAAAAGGGACCTGGGGGTAATCATATCAGATTACCTTAAGGTTGGCAAGCAATGTGAGAAGGCAGTATGGAGGGCTGGGGGGATACTAGGATGAATAGGGAGAGGCATCACCAGCAGAAAACAGGAACATGTTATCCCTCTTTACAGACAGTTGGTGAAACCTCATCTGGAGTACTGTGTGCAGTTCTGGAGACCCTATCTCCACAAAGACATAGACAGGATGGGGGCTGTCCAGAGGAGGGCAACTAAAATGGTGCAGGGTCTGCACCAGAAGACATACGAAGAGAGATTAAAGAAGCTTGATATGTATACCCTCAAGAAGAGGAGAAAGTGGGTGGACATGATAGAAACTTTCAAATACCTCAAGAGAATCAACATAGTCCAAGAGGGTAGCATCTTTCAGAAAAAGATGTGCAAAAGCAAGGAGACACAATTTGAAGATAGAGGGAGAATGGCTCAGAGGTAATGTGAGAAAGTATTTTTTCATGGAGAAGGTTGTGGATACATGGAACAGCCTTCCTGAGGAGGTAGTAGAGTCAAAAGCAGTGGGGGAATTCAAGAATGCATGGGACAGACATAAGGCATTTCTAGTGGGGGGTAGGAGGCAGTAAGTTGTTGGTTAACTAGAATCTGCAGCTTATCCATTAGGTAGGGAAATGGCAGACTAGGTGGCCAAACGGTCCTTATCTGCCATCAAATTCTATGTTTCTACGTATGATTTTCTACTTCTTTGCATTAAATTGTAATTGTCACACTTTGGACCATTTTCCAGCATCTCCAGATCCCTCCTTGAGACTAGTGTTTCATCAGTATGCCTCATCTGTTTGACACCCCGGTGGGATGAACCAGATGCCCTAAGATGGTCAATCTGGGTTATGTTGTGGTGAACCCAATTAAAGCAAAAAAACAGTTTAAAAGACAAAGAACCTCTGTGTGCAAGCACTGAGGCAATGGTTACCCAAAAGGCATTTGGCTGGGAAGCCAAGTTTCAAAGAAATACAAAATCATACATGCCCCCACAATGCAAAGCATCATGGGCTGCATATGCAAATCACCACAGAATATTATGCTGGTTCAACTTTAAGCAGGAATGCATGATGCTGAAAGGCCTCTCACACAGTTTGCAAAGGGTGCCAACAGAAGACATAGACACGTGTTTCATCCTACCAGGACTCATCAGTATGCCTCATCTGTTTGACACCCAGTGGAATGAACCAGCTATCCTAAGATGGTCGATCTGGGTTATGCTGTGGTGAACCCAATTAAAACAAAAAATGGGTTAAAAGACAAAGAACCTCTGTGTGCAAGCACTGAGGCAATGCTTACCCCAAAGGCCATTTGGCTGGGAAGCCAAGTTTCAAAGAAATACAAAATCACACATGCCCCCACAATGCAAAGCACCATGGGCTGCATATGCAAATCACCACAGAATATTATGCTGGTTGTAATTTATTTATTTATTTAGTTTTTGTTGACCGGGTAAGTGCACTAGACAAATCCTGCCTATTTTAAGGCACGACCCGGGGGAGGGGGATACAGATGAATGCCAACTGACCTTGGACCAGATTAAGCTGTTGGTGGTATTTTTAGTGAATGAGGGAAATTTGGCCAGGACACCGGGGAAATTCCCCATCTCTTTTCGAGAAGTGCCATGGGATCTTCAACATCCACCTGAACTACCACCAATCCAGGCAGATGGGACCTCGGTTTAACTTCTCATCCGAAAGACATGATGCATTGTTTTTCAATACTTGCTGTTATTTAAGGGTTTAGTAAAGCACAGACAGTACAACATATCAGGCAAAGGCAAGGAGAAGCATGGAGTATGTGGAAAAAGTGCCATTGGTAGTGGATCAGTCAGAAGGGTGTCATGAGGAGGTGGAGAGAGTGCTGAGCAAGGTGGTAGTAGGAGCAGCACTGTTTCTGGCACTGCAACTGCTAGTGACAGGGCAATGCCAGCCTTGCCACATACTTTGCCAGTGTCAGCTTCACTGGGAATAAAAGCTTCCAGTGTCTTTGGGATGCAGCACAGTACTGCTACTTCCAGCACAGTAGTAGCTCATCATTCAAAAGAGTCAGAAAAGACTGCCATGGATATTGCAGCACTACTGTATGAGTCCCTAGGGTCTCAGGAGGAGTAAGAATACAGTGAACAGTCTCAGTCACAGGAGATTCAGCAGTTAACTCAGGAGCTGCTAGGGACTAAGAGCAAGGAGGGTTTGGGTTCAGTGGCATGCAGTATTAGAGATGATAACAGTATGGGTGGTACAGAACCAGTTTCTGTGGTGGGAGTAGAGAAGGAGCAACAGCATAGAGAGCTTCAAAAGGTGTCTGAGGAGCAAGAACATCCTTGGAGTGAACATACTGTTAGTGCCACTGTTCATGTGGCAGAGAAGGTTACTGAGGAAGAGGAGGTGTGGTACAGTCAGCCCTTACTGTCTCATCCATAAGTGTCAGGAAGCAGTGAGGGTACTAATGATGAGGGTAGTGAGGGTAGTGAGGGCAATGATGACCCAGTAGTAGTGGCAGCCACTAATTGGCAGCCACCCCTTCCACAAGCAGCAACCACAACTGTCAGTGGTAAAGGGCAAGCAATCCCTTTTACATCACTGCATAAGCAGCAACCTGTCAGGGTAAAGGGATTGCAACTGGCAAAAAATGGGATATGGGGATAAGCAGCAGCAGAAGCATCCAAAGAAAACCATTTCACTCTCCCCTACATCCCTGCCCTCATCTGCCCTTTCCAGAAAAATCCAGCATGTTGGTGGACATTTACTTGTGTGGAATTTCTTTGTAATCGATGAGTCTGATGGCGGTGTGGCTGTGTGCAACATCTGTCATTCCAAAATTACCTGGGGTAAGCCAAATTCGCACTATGGGACAACTGGCTTGCATAATCATATGCAAAGTAAGCACCCCATTTAGTTGACACAGCATAAGTAGTTGTCATCTATGCCCAGTTCTGAGAGTTCAGCACACTCTGAAAGAGAGGGACCCAGCCTGAAGATGACATGTTAACATTTGATCCCTCATTGTGTTCCACCACTGCACTTACAGATACAAGTGGAGGTAGTCAAGCTGATCTGTCCACTGCACAGACAGAGAGCTTTTTCCAGCATGTCCTTGCTGGCAGACAAGGCAGCCAAATATGCAAGGCCATAGCTGACAAAGCCAAAACAACCCCCACAGTGCAGCACACTCTGAGATTTAAGCAGCCAGATATCAAATCGGCATTAACCAAGCATACCAAATATCATCAGAAACACCCAGTGACAAAAGAGCTGAAGACGGCTGTTACCAAGATGCTGGCAACAGACCTTTTGCCATTCTCATTTGTCAAGAATCAGGGTTTTAGAGAACTTATGGAGAAGGCTGCACCTAAATACACCTAAATATAAAATGCCCAGTTGAACTTATTTCAGCATTAATGCTCTTCCAGCAATGTTTAGTGACCTCACATGCGTGGTGTCACATGTTCTGTCCCACTCTGTAGCAGCCAGCATCCAACTCAACACAGACATCTGAACCAGTGGCCCATCATCAGGTGTTAGTTATATGTGCATTACTGCACATTGAGCATTTTTTTCCTCAGGTATATACCTTGCACCCCTGTCTCTCAACTACTTGTCCCCTGACTACTGTCAGCAGTACTAGTGGTTATCGACAGCATGCTACTGTACATTAAGTATGCAGAGTATGCATGGGTCACATATAGCTGAGAGAATTCTGACCTGCATCAATGAGGCCAATAGACAGTGGCTAAAGCCACATGGATTCCAGGCTGTGTATATTGCCAGTGACAATGCCTGGAATACCATCAAAACAATCACTGATGGCTGCTTTTATCATGTCCCCTGCTTTGTTCATGTGTTGAATCTCATTGTGAGGACCTTTCTGGATCATGAAGCAGTGAGTACCATGTTTATTGTGAGCTCCAAAATCTGCAGCCATTTCAATCACTCTGCCATGGCTAGAGCAGAGCTCAAAGCTCTATGGAAGGCCAATAATGTACCACAGCACCGTTTGAAGCCTGATGTGCCAACCCAATGGAATTCCACACTCTATATACTTGAGAAGCTGTATGAACAGTACAAGCCACTCAATGAGTATATAATGCACATGTGTGATCGGGAAGCAGTCAGCCATGTCGCTGAGTCCATCCCAGTGGTTTTTGATGGACAGTGTTATCCAAGTCCTCCATCCACATGAACAGGTGACACTGGTTGTGACAGTAGAAAATGCATGTTTGAGCCAGGTGATACCATTGCTGTGTGCACTCCACCAGGCACTGGTCAATGTAAGGCGGCAATTTGAAGTGGCTGCAGACTCTGTTGGAGTAGAGCTGGCTGAATTCATCATGCAGCTGTGTGATTCACATTAACAGCTCAGAGGCATACATCCTGGCAACCCTGTTTGATCCCAGGTACTGCACAAGCATGGCATGATGGCACTTCTTCCAGGTAGGAAGGCTGATCTTAATCTCTGTGTAATCATCCTGCATGGCAAGGTTGAAAACTGGATGAGTCAGTCAGAGCAAAGAGTGAAAGAAATCAGAAGCAGTAGAGAAACCTGAAGCAGCCACATACTCTCATCCACTATCCTTCTCCTCCACCAGTATGGTGTCTGCACCTTCAACCTCATCATCCTACAGTAGCATTGTGACACAAACCCCCTCTGGTCCATGATGAAGGACATTGGTGTCTCTACAGACCAGCCACCTGAGGGCTACACAGAACTGCAGCTGTCTGCATGCCACATGGTGCAGTCATATCTTGATGACCCACAACTACTAAGCATTGATGATGAACCCCTTGACTATTGGCGAAGTAAGCTGGAAATTTCACCTGCACTTGCTGCTGTTGCCTTTGAGTACCTCACCAGCTCCTGTGCCAGTGTAAGCTCAGAAAGGGTTTACAGTGTTGCTGGTGCAATTGTGCCTGACTGCTGAAGCCACCTGTCTGATCGGAATGTGGAGTACCTAACTCTTGCGAAAATGAACTAACATTTCCTCCCCAAGCAGTACATTGTGTCAACAACAGCAAGATTCCGTGATTCTGCCAAAGAAGATGGTGAACAGCAGGTCTCATCAGAGGATGAGAGTGTGACAGTGCCATCTGATGAAGACACAGCTGAGGAGTTTGAGTCCTCCTGAGTTGGAGACAGCACATGTGTGGGTGGTGTGAACAGAAATTGCTCTGCAAGGTACCCTGGCTGATACTGGTTTGTATCAGCAGTTACATTGTCAGAACAAAGAAGCAGGGCACAAGGAGTCAGTGTGTGCATTGCATAAGTCATCAACTGCTGTGTTACAAAAAAAGTTGGTGATAAATGATTCATGATTAATGCTGAAAATTCACACTGACATTACCTGCAATTCTATAGTTATAACACTGCAGTATTTACAAGTTTCCCAGTTGGCCACTGTTCAGGTCCCCCACTCAAAAAAAAAACTGCTGCATACATTGTTCTTGATTGTTCTTGTCCTTAAATGTTGAGTGTTTACAAATTTCTCAGCTGACCTCTGTTCAGCCCCCCCCCCAAAAAAAAAAATTGCTACAGACATTGTTTTTCCCTAAAATGTTGAGTGTTTACAAGTTTCCAGTTGGCTGCTGTTCAGCCCCCCAAAAAAAAAAAAAACTGAACCTTGAAACCCAGTAAATAGACTCATGACAAGGAAGTCTTGTGTCAAAACAGATAAAGTTTTATATTTTCAAGAAAACAAAGTACAACTTATAGCAAACAACCATGAAGATAATAACAAGGAAAACAACTATTTAAGCAGAATGAAACAAGTCAACAACAGATTAAAAAAAAGCTATTTACATGGAAAGATTCAGAAGCAACAACAAGACAAACACACAACAGTCAGAACTCATCATAATGAAAACTATTTACAAGTTTGAGAAATAACTCCTCAAAAAAACAAAATCACTGATAGTGTCGGTGGCTAAGCGATGGCCGGTTCTGTGGCCTCCTCCTTGGAGCCATCTTTTTTAAAAGCCGTTGCATCTTTTCCTGGTTCACCTCTATTCTCACCAAGTGAGCCTCCAGTGCCACTATCTTTTAACAAGTTTTACATCCTTGTCCCTTTCTAACTTTGGAGGGCTCTCAGTGTGCTGGTTGGCTGCTCCTTCTTGGCCACATGGTGCTGCGATGTCTGTGGCCCTGCTTCCACTGCCCCTGTCTGTGAGGGGCCAGGCTGCTGATGCTTCTCCCTCTCTGTCAGCCTTACAAGCTCATGCTGAATCTTCAGCACAGGATTTTTAGTCTGTATGCAGGTTGTCATCTTCTGGTGCTGGTCCTGCTCCTTCAGTGGGGTGGGCACCGATGGCGGCAGTGTGTCAGTGTTGTCTGCAGTACAGAAAGAAATACACTGTTTTAGCACAATGGATCTTGCAAGTGTGTGTGTGTGTGACTGTCAGATTAATGTCATCATCAGTAGTAGTAGTACACTACTCTTTCCAGTATCCAGTGTCACCTCATTGTACCCTAACTTTGTGCTGATGTCATGGTTTACAGCCTCTGTATTCATTCATCTATTCTCCGGGGTCACTGCTGTATGTGTTACACCCCACACCATCACATCCACAAAGGTTGGAAAGTATAAAGGCCATGAGTGCATGAAAGCTGAGGTCTAAGTAATGTTGGAACATTATATACTGCCCCCTCCCCTCATGTCATGTGCACCTAGCCACCACTGTGTCTCAAAGACGATGGTGTAATACCCATTGGAAGGCTCCCCCATCACACACACACACACACACAGTCATCTACATTATGTTTTTGCAGATACTGAAGTCCACATATATAGCTGAATAAGAAAATGTCACAACCCTGTTTAGCCCATTCTGGTATGGGAATTTGTTTCTGTAAACAACATGTAGCATAAAAAAGAGCATGAACCCTCCTTTCCAGCATGTGATGACTACATGTTCAGTGTAATAAAAAAGGAAATCATACCATGTGCATGGTGTGGTACACTTGACCCACTACTAAGTTAGAAAACTGATAAACAGTGTATGCTGCAACATATACAGTGTGTATAGATCTCTCCTCTAGAGTACCCCCCTAACTGGACACTGTACACAGTATTATACTCAGGAGAAAAGCTGTGGTGGTGTTTGTCAGAGGTTGTGTCAGCGTTTGATGTGTGAAATGAAAATTAAACAGCAGTGGTCACTAGTAGCAGTCAAGGACCACTTCCATGGGCAAGTACCAATACTCTACTGTTAGGTAAAGACAACCAAACATGGTGGATGATAATCAATTTATACACAAGTGGTCATGTAAAACATTTTCTCACAATACCAGACTGGCACTGAAGGACAAGAAATTGGTACAGGGTTTACAAGTGGTTCCAGCAATGATAATGGTGCCTCATATGGGGCTATGATACAAAGAACTATACAGAAACCCAAAATAAGATACAGGAAGGCAGCATGTTTCAGAGGAAAATATGAACAACTATGAGAGCTCCCACTGTGACATTAGAAAGGGAGAGGTTCAGAGGGAATGTGATGAAGCACTTCTTCACTGAAAGAGAAGTAGAGGAGTGGAATGTCCTACAAGTGCAGGTGGTGGTGTCAGAAACAGTTACAGTATTCAAGAAAGCATGGGATAGGCACTAGAGGATATTGGAAATGAAAGTGGGGGGAGAGGAAACAGTGCAGAGACAGAATAGGGTATAAACGATCCAGAGACACAGTAGTATTAAAGTGAAATAAAAGTCAGACTGATTGGCCCATGAGGCCCTTATCTGATGACACCTACCTTTTATGTTTCTGTTTCTATATGTCCTTGATACAGCAGACCAGGGTTTCATTGATACTTTCTCAGCCTCAGTTTCAATTACAAACTGTGTTGCCTGCCTTAAGCAACAAACTGAACCTACCTCTGTTCTGAGGTCATTCTTGTAAGCCACTTAGACTAGTGCAGCAGCAGTACTGCACAGTGGCCCTCTTACTTACCTGTTTGCCTAACACAGAAATACACAGATGTACAAACATTACTTCCTATCACTATTTAAGTCTTGTCTGACCTCACCCAGCAAGGGCAATGCTAACACTATCACCCTTACAGCAGGTTCTGCTGAGCAGTTGTAGATATCCACCCGATGGCCTGTCATGGCCCTTCTATTTCATTTTGTTACATTGTGACCACTTTGACGTTACTCTACAAGCCATGAATAATGAGGCCAGTGCCACACATCACCTCAATCCACTATACATTCACTCTTCACATTCACAATTTTGGAGATGACACCTTGCACTCCACTGGGGAGGGAATGACACATTGCCACCAGTACCAACTGCCATGTTGCAGTTTAGTCAGATAGACACGGTACTCTCAAGTGATGATTTATAAAGATTCTAAAACACTGATTGGGCAAGTCAAGGCTATGCCACTTCTTAAAGGGAAATTGCATTGGACATGGAATTAATTACTGCTCCTCCACCCCTCTTCCAATGACCATGTAGCAACACAGGGTGTCTGAATGACATGAACTGGACTGCTAAGGCACTGAATGATTTCAACAATTGTAATTTGGTATTTTATGAGCAGTGTAAAAAGTTATAAGGATCATATAGACAAACTGAACACCCAATCCCATACCCTGACTGGTCTGTCATGGATGTTGATCTGTCCACATACATACTACCAGCATGATCAACAACAGTGCGTGCTACTACCACCCTGCTGCATGTACTACAATGCAGGCATGTTTTGTGAAATTCAGATGACTTTTGCCATTATGTATGCAGGGCCATATGGGGAATATCACTGGGTTACTCAGCACCAGGAAGGGGGAAGGGGTCGGGCAGCCAGCTGAGTAACCCAGGCATGTTTTGTGAAATTCAGATGACTTTTGCCATTATGTATGCAGGGCCATATGGGGAATATCACTGGGTTACTCAGCACCAGGAAGGGGGAAGGGGTCGGGCAGCCAGCTGTCTCTTAGGACTAGGAGCACTTCAACTTCACAACACAACAGATGAAAACTTTTCACAAGGGTGCCTCTTGAATATGTTGCACACTAGCTGCAGGCCATGTTCCACTGGTTTGCAGCAGTGAAACACAAAGATGATAGTGTGTTGATTTAGTTGAGTTCTTCAATACATTCAATTTAATTTGTTAACAATATACATAGCTTACCATACACAGGTTCCCCATTGCTCCTGCCTGGTCCTCCAGTTCCTGCCACACTGCTGCTGGAATCCCTGCTGATGGCAGCAACACTAGCCCTTCCTGCAGCACCTGTTACAAATGAAGAGTAATAGTTCAAATCAGTGTTGGAAGTTGGAACACATAGTAAAGCAGCACTGCAGTAATCAAACAGATTCCATCCTGTGGGGAAGGCAAACTGCCAACTTGAACACAGAACAGAACAGAAAATCACATGAAGGGAGGTGAAAAGGAATCACACTGAGGGGTCCACTTCCCTTACAGAAAGCTGCATATCTCATCTTCAGATGAGGAGTGCTGTTGGAAATGGCCATAATGGAGTGACATGACTATTCAGAGATGAGGACCGCAAATCTGGATATGCACAGTACAGCACACATGTGCACTGGATGCCACGACACTACTCACACTCTGCTGCAGGGGACGCCATGAAGGGATGCATGGAGCAGTGGGTACTGGGCAGTTCTGCCCACTGACCTGACCACCACTCTCACTGGACAATCTGGATGAGGATGCTGATGGTAGGCATGACACACACGTGAGTCACAGATAGCCACAATGGAGACAGTTGCTATGCACATGATTGCAGATGCAACAAGTATTAAGTTAACAATGTCACGGTAGGACAACAAGTTAGCACAACAATAACTTAGAAAGCAATCCAAAACGGAGGCAACATCCTCTCCGTTCATGTACCTATCCCTGAGGATATATGTGTGAAATATTGCGATGCCCTGGCATGTGCATGCAATTCAAAGGCACTTTACAGACAAAGTACGTCTGTGATGTGACACAGACACACAACCACCACCATCATCAAAGAGGGGTTGTAGTCAGCTCAGAGGACTTACGTCATTGACACCACAGGCAACTACGGTAACAAAACAAAGAGTTATTTCTTGTTCTTCATATTTTGTTATCTCATTGGAATTATGAAAAAAGGCTCAGATTACTTGCAGAGTATCAAGGTAACAGTTTATCTTTAACTTATTCATGACAATCACTGTTGAAATTATATGGGGGCATGGCTTAGCCCCACATAAAACAAAAGTATGCAGTAAGCCACGGTAGCTCAAGCAATTAAAATACTATTTTAGGGAATTTTTATATTGAGGCTGTTACTCATTTTTTTCATAGAAACATAATAGGTTGGTCAAGCAAACCTTTTTAATGAATCCATGTTGTATGTTGTCAATGTTTCCTATATATTAATCTAATTTCTCTTTTATAATACCCTTCAAGATTTTACCTATCAGGGATGTCAAACAGATTGGCCTGTAGTTGACTAGTTTTGTTTTATCTCCCTTTTTAAAAATTAGAGTTATATTGGCTACTCTCCAGTCTATGGGTACATAGCCTGAGTTCATGCTGCTTTCAAACAGGGACTTAAGGGGATAAAGTAGATATTGTGACATTAATTTGACCATTTTTGCTGTGATTTGTTCTGGACCAGGGGAGCAGTCTTCTCTGATATGTTTTATTTCAGTAGATATTTAGGGCAGGATTTTCAAACCATGGAGCAGGGCTTGCATCCTGCCCTGCACCACAGAACTTAGGTTTTGCCAGTGTGCCACACCACATTGCCGCAACTATGCCTGAGTTTCCATTCCCAGGCTTAGCTGTGACACTTTCCATGATTTATGTCAGCTTGCACCAAATATCTGATGCAAGCTCCATATTAGAGGCCCCAGGGAGTGGCACAGGCTAAACTACATAAATGTGGTCTAATGACCTGCGATAGGCACAAGGGATAGAAAATCCTGATTGCTGACAGGAGAATGCCACAAGCTGCATGCGTCAAATGGTCGGCACAACGGGGGCTTGCAGAATTCTTACCAGTTTAAAAATCCAGCCCTTAATCTTCAGTGAAGGTACTTTGATCTATTGATTGAGATCCATGGATCCTGGTTATGTTCTGTTTGGTACTATATATACTACTGAAATATGTGTTCCCGCCTCATGCACCACTTGATTATTATATTCAAATGGGACAACTTTGCATGTTGATGTCTTTAATGAATTGATGTATCCATAAAAGGATTTGCTTTTGCTTTCGGATACATTTTTTTGCAAGACATAATTTTGTGTTTTGTTTAGAATGTCTTATTTCTGTTTTACATTTTCTCAGTGTTTGTTTATACTTGTTCCAATAAAAGAGTGAGTCTTTTTGTAAATCCTAAAAGTTTTGTGTTTTTCTCAGATTAGTGCAACTTGTAATGCTCTAAGAAACTTTTGAAAATCAAAACCATGTGTGTTACTGAAAAAGAAAAAAAACAAGATAATGCTACATTACATTTAATTTTTATAAGATGTATCTTGTATTGGCAGGCTGGCAGTTTAGACTAGGGTTTCAAGTAAAAATTTTTAAAATGAGCTTGGAAATTCCAGCAGTCATGGGTTGAGTCCCTCAACCACAACTTGCATACTGTGTGACTCTGAGCAAGGAACTCAATAACTCCAGTGATTAAAGGTTGCATCTGAAAACAGGCACTGGTGACTAACATACAGTACCAAGTTTCCACCCAAAATTTAATAAAAAATACCATCTAACCCCCCCCCCTTTTAACTGCATGCCCGAAGGACCAGGAGCTCTCTCACTTGAAACTCCACTCCTGTACAAATTGTATTGCACTATGCTGCAACTCTGAAAACCTGAGTTTGAATCCTATCAGCACACCTTTGCGTTCTAAATTACCCTGAGCAAGTCATTCACATTCCTTGTGGTATCAGGTCACATCTGGAAGCAAGCTCTGACTTAGTGTGCCTTCCTAGGATAAACAAGTTCCCATTACCTTCATTTCCTAATCTTTTGAGGAACTTGTTGATCTCTGTCATGTCCCTTCATGCTCTCATCTCTTTCTGGAAGTAAATGTTGAGATTCCTCACTTTCTGCTCATAGGATTTTTTTGCACAACCCCTGCACCATTTTATTGGCCCTTCCCTGGACTCTCACCAGCCTGTCCATGTCATTTTATAGGTGCAAACCCCGGAACTTGGCACAGTATTCCATGTGGGGTCTCAACAGTGAACAATAGAAAGGAAACATAACCTCTCTCTTCCTACTGGAGACACCTCTTCATCTGTATCCCAGCATCCCACTCATTCTAGCTTTAAATTATGTTTTTCCCTACAGTTTAGTAGTAAAGGCAGTGACACAATAAACCAGAATTAAACAAAAGTCAATTGAAGGAGACATATGTGACTTTCAGGTGTGAAAGGGTTAACTACTCATTTCAGTGAAGTGATGTGTAGCTTCCTGGGCTAACACTACCAGAGAAAAGCACCCTCTTCCCCCACACAGCACTTTACACCTCTGGAATCAGCTCAACAAGCAGCTTTGGACTGTCTCAAGCATTAACTGCTCACTTCAATGAACAGATTTGTAACTTTCTGGACTGGCACCACCAGAAAAAAGCAACCCCCACCCCTACCACCACACAGCACTTTACACCTCAGAAATCAGCCCACCAAGCAGCCCTTTGAGCTCTAAAAATTTTACACAAAAAATTTACACATGGTTATTAGTACTAATATTATATTTGTACTAATAATCGATGTATGTTTCCATATTCAAATCTTAAAAGAACAAATCTGCACTCTCAAGAGATTTCAATATGGAAATACACAGCATTTGATTTGGGTCAGTGACAATAAGTAGTTTTCCAGTATAAAATGCCAGTTTCTAAAAGTAGAAATAAAATTAGAAAACAGTCAGCCCCCCACCCCAGAATGCACCGTTTTCAACCATTTATTGATTGGTTAAAGATTTTGACTTTGCAAAACCCCCTGCTCTATCAATTTCTTCTGGGGGAAACATTATAAATACTGAATTGAATAAGTACACTTATGTGCATCTGAACAAAGTATAAACTTTATGACAGTTTACTGAAATATTTAAGGAATTGTAAAGATGCTATCAAAATAGAGAACATCTGATGCAGTTTAACACATTGACCTGTGGTGATCATTCAGCAGAAGAGCAAAGCTATAATGGTGCATGCACACCCTTGCACGCCCACACACACACACACACACACACACACACACTCACACAAACACACACACACTTCACTCTCTCTCAGCTATCACATTTTATTTCATGTTTCTAAAATAGATTTAATATAATGAGCTCATTTAGAATATACTATTTACAGAGCTATACATTTAAAAACTTTGCATACCTCAGGGTCCATGTCATACCCTGTAGCTCAGTCTCCAGCTGATGACTTGTTTTCTAAAACAAAGAGAATGCCAAGCAGCTAGCTTAAAGGGACACTGTCAGCTTTGCAAGTCATTTGGCAAGTAACTCTAATTATTATGCCTCTAGGCACATAAATGTGTAGCAGTTACCACAGAATGCCCCTGTGCAGCCCCAAAAACATTTTTTTACCTGATCCACAAATTTAAGCAATATTTTCTGTACATTCGTCCTGAGCTAAAGTCTGCCATCACCAGAAGTATAGCAACTGGAGGAACATGCTTGTGCTCAGGAACACAGTCCCAAAGTGTACTTTTTACATGCTAGTCAAAAAGCTGAGTTAATGCTGCACATTTGCCTATAAGGAAGCGGCCCATGTATCTGATTAGCAAAACCAAGTGCTAGTATTTGCACAAAATGCATTTAAAAACAGCTTCCAGAATCACTCACTTGTGGAAGAGCTGGAGCTGACATCCCATGCATGCTCAAGAGTGTGCCACTTTTGAGCAAGTGTGGGATTTCTGCTCCAACAGCTCTTCCACATACGCCCAACTTCGGAAGCCATTTTTAAATGCATTTTGTGTAAATACTAGTGCTCGATTTTGCTAATCAGATACATGGGCCGCTTCCTTATAGTCAAATGTGCTATGTTAACTTAGCTTTTTGAGTAACATGTAAAAAAAGTACACTTCAGGACCATGCTCCCGAGCACACGCTCGTTCCTCCAGGGGCTATGCTTACGGTGACAGCCGACTGTTGTTCAGGATGAATGTACAGCAAATACAGCTTTATTCATGGAATCAGGTAAAAAAAAATTTAAAGGGGTTAGACAGAGGAAGTCTATGGTAACTGCTGCACACTTATATGCCTACAGACATAATAATTAGAGTTACTTGCAAAATGACTTGTAAAGTGGACAGTGCCCCTTTAAACAGAATGCAGGAAAAACACAGCGCCTCAATAGTAAATTCCAAGTAAAACATACAATGGGGTAACTTGGGACTTTTAAAAATATAGCTGTGGCAGCCAGCCCGATACTGTGGAGGGCTGAGGTATCTGTGCCTTACCTCCTTCCATGCTGGTGACCCATGTTCATGGTGCAAGCAGGCCACTGGGGGGTCAGTTTGAGAGGGAGTGAGAGAGGACTGAGCATCTGCCAGTCAGCTCTTTTCTTCAGGGAGGGAGGGAGGACTGGATCTCCCGCCGAATGACTGCCACCAGGGGGAGGCCTGTGGTGGTAAGGGTCTGTTGGGTGTCTGGAAAGGGGAGGGTGCTGCGGGACTTCTGCTGATATGTGCACACCTCCTTGCCTACACCTCTGGCTGTGTGTGCCCCAGCAATGGGGGAAAAAGAGAAAAATAGAGAAAAAAAATGGCGGCATGATGATGCCTGACTCTCCACAGGCTCTACACCACAGTGACTGGGCTGAAGGTAAGTTCTGGTGATACCAGGGTGACAGGGCTGGGGGAGTTGGACAGAAGGGGCAGCTGGGGACAAGGAGTACAAAAACCTATACTGAAAAAAATAAAGCTGTGGCAAAACAAGATAAATACTTAATCGGTATAAGTATATTTCATATCATCTTACTTCGGTAAAATTTCAACATCAAAACCCAAAAAAGTGACAACCTCGAGGTTGTTGCTGTACTAGACCTAATGGTGAACTTTCACCAATTTGGAGTGTTCCCTCCACCTTGAACAAACTCTGACTCAGAGTTTGTTATATTAAGGAAGGGGGGTGTGGGGACAAAGCCACCCGCATGGGTGATGGAGGGCACAGCCCCCAGCAAAGAAAACAGACAATGTCAGACAGGCAAAATTTCACCTGTCGACATTGTTTCCATGGCTGAGCCACATTTCAACAACTTTGTTGTCACTGCGGCTTGGTGGAACGAGTATAGCTTGCATGCATCTGAGCAAAGGATAGACTTTATGACAGGAAACTGAAGTATTTGGTGTGTACAGTCAGTTCTAATTGTGTGCACGTTCCATTTGTGTGCACAAAAACCTCTGGTCCCAATTCATTTACTATACCTGCCATGTTAAATAGACTGGATGTGTGAACACAGATTTTCAGTTGCATGCACAATTTTTAGCAAAACAGCCAGCAGTCAGCTATGTTTTCAGCAGCTATCAGTGAAGATGATTAGGCATTAATTGATTGAAGCACTAAACAATGGCTAGATGGACTGTGCAGCTAAGCAGTAAGCAGGTGTTAAGCATATGCCTAATTGCTAGCTTTTGGTAACCTGAGGTTACCTGATGTGATTTTGTTTTTAGTTCATTTTTTTATCCTCCTGGTCCCTCATAGCAGTACCTCTTGCCAGATCCCCCAGCCCTGTCCCCCACTTGTAGCTCATCCTCCAGCTGCCACACAGCTTTACCCCCATGGCCTCGCAGTGGGGATCCCTCAACCCACCTGTCTCACAGATTTGGTGCTGGAGGGTGTTGCTGTTAATTGCTGGGGTGGCACCTACGGGGATTGGCTGCCATGGGGCATGTCAGGACCCTTTTTCATCTGTGTTCTTTTTCCCCCTAAAGTGAGGACGTGCAGTGAAGCCACAAGGATCAAATGAGCATGCTCCTCTATGCGTTCCTCCAAGCATCTGCCTCACCTTCCCCTGCTGTATCCTCAGCGCACTAGCCCACAGCTTCCGCTAGGCACCAGTAGTGCACCAATTGCTGGTGTCCCCCCTCCCTGGAGAAGGAGAGCAGTTCAGAGGATGCTCAATCCTTCTCCACCCCGCTGGCCACCAGCGGCCCATGCTCGTTCCCTAACATGGGTCGCCGGCATGGTGTGAGGTAAGACATCCAGCGCCTCAGCCCTCAGTGCCACTGGGCCAGCCCTGATATGATTTAAGTATTCTTTTGTTGACTTCCGGTGACATCACGGAGAAGCAACAAGCCTAATCCATGAGGTTCCTGGCTCAGCTGCCTAAAATTCCCCCTGATACTGTGATTTGCAAGCTCAAAGATGTCAAAAAACATAGGGGGAGCACCACAGTCTACTAGTAGAGGCAAAATCTGAGCTGAACCCAAGGCAAATTCAAAGGATTCTGGCAGATTAAAAATGGGCCTGCCAAGTAGGCCATCCTCTCCGACTGGTCCCCAGCCATTAGATTATGACACTGATGGAGAGAATGAACAACTATCGAGATTGAGGTTTGAGAGGCTCTTACATGAGATTACTGAGTCTAGAAAAGAGAACAAGCAGGAATTTCGGGCCATACAGGCTCAGTTTGCTACCTTTGAAAACCGTATTGAACAGATAGAAGAAAGAGTGTCAGAAACAGAAGATACGGTAATGCAGTTAGCCACCATAATCCAAGACCTAGTACAAGAGACAGAAAGCCTGCATGTGAAATACCTGGACTTAGAAGGCCGCTCCCGGTGGGACAATTTGCACTTGTATGGTTTACCTGAGGATACAGAAACAGGCCCTATGGCACCCTTCTTAGAAAACTTGTTGAGAGATATCCTTGATCTCCCTGCAACCCTAAATTTCCACGTTGAGAGGGCACATCGATCGTTGCAGAGGAAGCCTACTGACCCAGCAGCACGCCCACGCTCAATAGTCTTTAAAGTGAGCTCCTTCAGAGCCAAGGAAGAGCTGTTGAGGCACACATGGAGTAAAAAAGAGATTAAATACCTCACAAATAGACTCTATTTAGCTCACTATTACCCCCAAGAAATTCAGATCCAAAGGGCTAGGTACTTACTGATCATAAAAGCCCTAAGAGAGAAATCTATTCGATTCCATACATCTTACCCTGCAAAGCTGAGAATCTTTTGGGAAGAGGGGGTAAAGACATACTCCATGGCCGAAGAAGCTATTGAGGCTTTGAGGGAGAAGAATATCTCGGTGAGCGGAACTAGGAGCCAAGAAACAGGGAGGCGGGGACTCTTCAAGCAACGCACCGGTGCCAGGAAGACATTGGGATCTAAAGGTGGAACACACGCTGACGTGATGTGCACTATTCAGAAGATCCTTAAAGGGAAAACACAGCAGGAGGAATCCACAACTTGAAAAATTGCAAGATTGAAGAACACAGTATATGGAGTGGCTGAAATAACTGATTCCATGGAGCGCCCTAGAGATGAGTACAAATTGACTTGTCTGATCAATGGGGTTTACCTACAGGTGTCAATATTGATTTCTAAATAAGACCAGGGACTTGCAGAGAGACAGAGGGGCATAACTACTCGATTTCAGCAAATACAGGATGCCAAGCCCTAAAACATATGGAAAACAACTTCTAAAAAAGCACTCAAATTCTCTTAAATTATGAGTAGCCTGATTTCACTCTTGGAAGTTTGCTAAAGTGCTACTGGTATTTTATTTTACTTAAATGGGCTCAGGCAAAATTATAAGAGGCCTCAGTTTGAAGGGGGTTGAGGATATGTTAATTAATAATGAGGCCATTAGGCCATTCAAAAAAATGGCCCGGGACATTAACTATTATAGACCAGAGGTAGGAAAGCTACTGAGTAAACGAACGGATCCTAGTAAGCCTCTAAAGTACTAATGCAAGGCTAAATGTAATCCATTATAATAACTGGTCAGCAATTTCTCTCAATGTACTGACCAGGTTGATATTTTCCATAACAACCGGCTGGTTGTTATGACAGTCATGAGCCATGCCAGTCAAACTATGCTGCTGCCTCATTGGCCAACATTCTGTATGTCGGCTGGGCCAAACAGTCTCACAAACTGCTGGAGAAAATTGCTGGTCTGTTATTATAAAAATAAAATATGCAGAGGGTGTTTTATGAGATGACGCATTACCTCTTTGTGGGATGTTTGATAAACCCCTCAGGCTTCGCCCTCAGTGTTTATGTAGCATCCCACAACTCGGGTGTGCATTAAATTCTCATATCAAACCCATCCCCATCCATTATTCTCTATGTCCAGCTGGGCCCGGGGCAGATGAAGGTATTACTAACCGGTCCGGTATCTTTACTAAAAGGAGTCCTGTGACATTGAGACTCTGGAGGAGGTCTTCTGGCAACGGAGGGGCATTAATTCCTCCTCGTTCTCCTTAATAGAGGAGAACAAAGGGGCTAGTGAGATAACTTAGCCCCCTACCTTGGAAGCTAAATAATGTTGAAGGTTATCTTGTTGTTCAAAATGAAGTTAGAAAGTATTATCAGATGTGGCATAGCAGCATGATTGAAGATACTGGGCAATAAAACAGACTGGTATGGGGACACAGTTTTGATAATGAGGGGGCCACCACCATGGGTGATAGACCAATATCTGAGGGCCAAGGGTAATTCTGAAGTTTGCATACCAACATAAGATGGCTCAACCCTACACGATATGCATGTATAATGTGCATGGTATTACCAATCCTGTTAAGAGAAGTAAAATTCTCCAATTAATGAAAAGACAGGGGGTGAACATTCTATTACTACAGGAGACGTATCTCACTCAAAGTGAACATGCAAAATTTGAAAAACTGGGCTTTTCCCAGGTGGTGGCCTCCTCATATGGGGGGGGGCAGAAGACGAGTAACTGCCATAATGTTGAAGCAGGGAACTCCATTTGAGATTAAGGATAACATTATAGATAAGGAAGGAAGGTTTGTGTTCTTAAAGGGCTTTCTAGAGGGTCAGATGACCACGCTAGCTTCAATCTATATACCCCCAGCAACAGAATTTTTGGTATTCAGAAATCTCTTTATTTGATTAGCGGGGTGGGCAGAGGGCAGATTAATATGCGGAGGGGATTTAAACCTAGATATTTCAGGGGGAGGGGTGGGTAATCCCTCCCATGGTCGTTCAAACAAAGCAGAGAAGTCAGAATGTTGTTGCAGGAAATGGGATATGAAGACATTTGGAGATTTCTGCATGGCCCGGTACCCAGACATACTTTTTATTCTCAGGCCCATGACTCCTACTCCTGCCTTGACTTTCTGATGACTCAGAGAGAACACTTACCATATATACAACAGGCATGGCAAGGAGACTTTACCCTCTCGGATCATGCACCCGTTGTTTGTAAATTGCTCTCGCAGGGAGCACGTAAAAGAACATTTTGGAGACTTAATTTGGCACTGCTTAGGGACAAGGAGACACAGGAAATGATTAAAAACACCATAACCCAGGCATTATTAGATAACGATACACAGGATGTTTCCATGGCCATGATCTGGGATACAGTTAAAGCCATGGTGAGAGCTAAATTTATAGCAATAGCTACCCAGAAGAAATGGCAGAGGGAATCATATAGACTGTCACTTGAAACAAAGATAGGGGCATTAGAAGAAATGCAAAAAACTAAGCAGTGCAAAGCCTGATCCCGAGAACTTATATGTCTTAGGAAGCAGCTAAATACCATCTTAGATTATGCCATAGAGCAAAAATTGGTATACCTCCATCATAAATACTACGATGGAGATCCTAGATTCACAAGAATGATAGCAGCCCAACTGCGAACACGGAAAGCTAAATCCTCTATCCTGAAAATAAGACATCAACTACGAAGGACCTTAAAAGTAATATTCATACAATATCAGAAGCCTTCCATCACTATTACTCTGCACTTTATGCAGAAGGTGTTACCCCCAATGAGGAGGGAGTTCAAAGTTTCTTGGCCCCCTTAGATCTCCCAACACTGACGCAGAAGCAGAGTGAATCATTAATGACCCCAATTTCGCTAGCAGAGATAGCTTCGACTATTGGGCAATTAAAAACAGGTAAATGCCCAGGCTCAGATGGGCTACCGGGGGAATTTTACAAGGTTTTTACTAAGACACTGCTCCTCATGATGGGACAGGTATTCACCTCTGTGACTTCGCAAGAGGGAGAAATCCCTCCTTCCTGGAATGAGGTGATAGTCTCAGATATACCCAAAGTCAGGAAGGATCATACATATTGCTCCTTGTGTTGTCCTATATCTATACAAAACACAGACTACAAGATACTGGCTTCTATTCTGGCAAAGCGCTTAGTTCAATTTGCACCTACCTTAATAAATATGGACCAATGTGGCTTCATACCAGGCTGCCAGGCCCAAGATAACATTAGACGCTCGATCTATGTTATAGAACATATCCTAGAGAGTGAAACCCCATTGGTTCTATTAGGATTAGATGTGGAGAAGGCTTTCGATATGGTCTCATGGAACTTTTTAAGAGGTACTCTATTAAAATTTGGTTTTCCATCCCAATTTGTAGACATAATCTTTAAATTTTACAAAAATCCTATAGGTTATATTAGAACAAATGGCCATATATCAGAGAAATTCTCACTATATAGAGGGACTAGGCAGGGCTACCCCCTATCACCTCTCCTATTTGCATGCTACATTGAGCCTCTTGCTCAAAGTATATGACAAGCCCCTGACATCCAAGGAATACAATTGGCAGGAGGAGAACAAAAACTGGCACTCTTTGCTGATGATATTCTGCTTTACCTGGCTAACCCAAAAATATCGGTTGAGGCCCTATTTAGGAAGGTACAAGAATTTTCCAAACTCTCGGGATTCACACTTAACATAAATAAATCAGAAGCCTTAACATTTAAATATGAACCCGCTCCCTCCCTTAGAAAATGTTATCCCTTTAAATGGGACGCTGAAAGTATGACTTATTTGGGTATACAAATCACCAAAGATCCCGATGACCTATTCACTAAGAATTATGGCCCCCTAGTCACAAGTATTAAACATGACTTAAGAAGGTGGGCACTCCTCCCATCCTCCTTTTACACTAGGACCTTATCTCTTAAAATGAATGCATTACCTAGATTCCTATACCTATTCCAATGTGTCCCGTGTACCCTGACCCCAAAGGAGCTTCTCTCCTGGAAAAAGATACTAAATGCGTATCAATGGGCTAAAGGAAAGCCAAGGATAGGCTTTCGTAAATTAACCCTACCTAAGGAATTAGGTGGGATAGCTCTGCCCTCACTTCAGAACTACTGGATAGCAGCACAGATGCAGCTAGCACAGTTGTGGGGAACTAAGTCATACCAGGCAAAGTGGAAACAAATAGACCTTGTAAGGCCTACCCCACTACCACTCCTGGCTTGCTTATTTACTAAGCCCCTTCTAAAAAAGGCTATCCCAATAGTTACTAGGGCGACTGTGGCCATCCTGAAGGGGAGGCAATTAGGGACGAGGAGTAAACTTTGCACACAACACTTCTGGAAGTATGAATGGTTCACCCTGACCTTGCTAAATGATAGTGAATGGTACAAAAAACAAATTAAGAATGGACTAGAAGCACCATGGCAAGTTCTAAAAGCCGGGGTGATCCTGAGCTTCGAGGAAACCCAAAGGGTTTTTGGTTGGTCTGAGGGTGATAGGATACAACTACTATCAGATAAAAGGCTATATTTTAACACAAAGTAGGACCAATGCGAGAGGCTCTAGATTAGAAGAAGACAATACCCCCTATATACAAATATGGACCTCATTTCATGACGAAAAAGCAATATCTATAATATACAGGTCTTTAATATTATTAAATTCCCAAGTAATGGTATCGGTCCTATCTAGATGGGAACAAGAGCTGGCACACCGAATGACCTCCAGGGATTGGATTAAGATATGGAGAGGAACATGGACTACCACTTCTTCCCCTATCTGGAGAGAATTCACCTGGAAGGTAAGGGCGAGATTCTTTCTGGTACCCTCCGTAATGGCTCAGAGAAATTCCAGAAATACATCGCAGTGTTGGAGGGAGTGTGGGGAACCAAAGGCTTCTCATAAACATATTTTTATAGGTTGTCCAAGGATACAGACCTTTTGGCAGCAGGTAATAAATCATATTAAGATGTTACTAAATATTCAAAGCCCGTTGAAGTAGATTAATTTGGTAATGGGAATTCCCCCTGAAGAAGTAAAAGATAAAACAAAGAAATATTTATGGTCAATACTCTTAACCTCGGCCTACAAATCTATAACTAAAAAGTGGCTATAGAAGACTTCCCCTCAGATTTCTGAGTGGAAAACACTTATACAAAACACCCAACATAATGAACAGATATCCCTAAACCTCCAAGATAAGATGGAGGTTTATATTAAAAATTGGACTAGGTGGGAATTATATCAAGATCAAGTAATATGAATACAAAAGTGAAGCTATTCAAAAAGAGAATGAGTCTATAGATTTAACTGCAGTAGTAATTGTAAATGTGCCTAGTCAGTTTGAGACCGGATTGCAGGTTAGTGGAGGAGAGGTTACAACACCACTATAAACTTGTCTGTTATACTCAAAATACAAGTATCTGCATAGACTAAACTATGTAGTAATTGTTTACATAGATGTGGAAGTGATGCTCTTTATCTGATGAAATTGTCCTGCTCAATATGCCAAAGTTATAAAGTTTTTGGTTACTGTTTGGTAATGAATGGGCTGCGTAGAATAGTAGCCTATACTATTATATGAATTTGTAATTAAACTGTGCTACTGAATAAAGGAAGTATAAAAAAAGTATTCTTTTGTCAAGCACCCCTAGACCAACAATGGAGAAGCTTACTCATGTAGTCCTGACATTGAAGTATAAGGTGCGGCTCCTAAATAAAGTGCTTGTGCCTGGGGTACCAAGAAAGGAACTCATTTCAGAGTTCTCAGTCGATGTTTAATGTATTGGCTTCATCTTAAAAAACAGAGAAGCAATATTGGCTGAGTGGAATTCTGGGGTCAACAAAGACAGCACAAGCAGTAGGGGAAAGATTCTTATGTTGAGGATGCTTTATTGTGGTGGTTTACTGCCGTCCATGACAAATTCCCTTGCCTGGACAGATTTTAACCGAAATAGCAAAAAAGCCTTGCAGTCAGTATGGGCATCAACTTTGAACCCATGGCGGGGTGGTTATCCTGATGGAAGGAGAACCACAGTATCGGCTACAAGAAAGTGCATAGAGAAAGAGCTGAAAATGATTTTGAGACTTCAGACAGGTGGCTGCGGGAAGTGCTTCTTTTGCACCAAGGGACATTTTTAACACGGATAAAACCATGCTGTTTTTTAGAGCAACACCAGATGGCACCCTCTCCTTTAAAAAGGAAATGGTTTCAGGGCCCAAGAAGGCAAAGTAGAGGGTGTCAGTCATGATGTGTGCTAACAGCACAGGCACTGAGAAATTCCCTCTGTTGGTTGTGGGCAAATCAAAAAAGCCCCATTGTTTTAAAGGGTTAATATCGAGGCATTTCTAGTACAGTACACCACCAACTCAAATGCCTGGATGTTTTTCAGAACTGGCTCAAGGCAACTGAAAAAAAAATGAGGAGACAGCACAAGAAACTCATCATGATAGTCAACAACTTTCCTGCTCATAAGCCTCTCACTTTCTGGAACCTTCAGCTTGTGTTATTGCCCCCGCACTGCACAGCCTTGATCCAGCCAAAGGATCAGGGCATTATAAACAAAAGCAGCATTATTGAAAAAAAAATGTCAACAAGGTTTTGCTTAGGCTGGACTCACAGGACACTTTCAAATTCAATGTGGTCACAAAATCCACCACTGTTCTGAATGCCATTCATCTTCTGGATGCTGTGTGGGGGGGGAGGTTATCACAGAGACAATCCAGAATTGCTTTTGAAAAGCTGGGATCGATGCACAGAGAGAACAGGGGCAAGATATTAAAGTTCCCATAGATCATGTCTCTGTCCCCCCCCCCCCCCAGAATGCTTGCCTCACAATTTGATAAGTTTGTTTCTGTTGACAGTGAGGAACCAGTGAGTGAAGAACTTACTGATGCTGACATTTGAGCAATTATCATCAGGGATGGCAACACTCAGGAAGAGGAGGATGATGATCTCGATGTCCAGGTGTCCACAGCTGTTGAAGTCTGGCACATGGTTACAAAAATACACTTCATTGATCGCAAAAATCAGTTCAACTTCTTCTGATTTTATGCATTTGAAAAAAAGATGGAAATGCTCAGTACATGGACTGCCAGGCAAGTGAACATTACTGAATTTTACCAATGTGATTTCACTAGCACTAGCAGTCAACTGCAGTAATGAAATTTTACCCTAGTGTCTATGTTGCATTTTTTTATGAACATACTCTTACATACAGTATTTATTAGTGTGTACTGTACTGTATTTCATAAACTTCATGGAATGTTTTTATACAGTAATTCCTTATTAATGTATTAAATGCAATTTTAAACTGTTGCCTGGCTTTTGTTTGCATAGTACTATAGCACCCATGGTTCCAGGACTGCTTACACGTGGTCCCAAGATTACAGTCAATGTATTTTCAGTTATGTGCATTTTCAGATGTGTGCACAAATTTAGCTGGTCCTGACCATGTGCACACATCCAGAATTGACTGTATTTAGTGTACAATCAACTCTGGCCATCCGTGTAACTGTTTGACAGCTGACAGAGTATTCAAAACCCATTTTTTTGCCTTCTGTTTTTCTTTTCAAAACAAAAGGGAAGTTTGTTTTTTAAAGCTAAAGGGAAGTTTTTAGATTGGGGTGACAGGTGGTTGCTAGGCAGCACTTGAGGTTGCTGGGACTTATAGTTGCTTCTTGAATCTTTGGAACTACACACAGCTCTGTACCATGGACACGGGGGGAGGGAGGTGTGCTCTAGTCCCTTCACAAAAAAAAGGGTCCTACAAAAACTTGATAAGCTCAGGGTGGACAAGGTAATGGGACCTGATGGCATACTTCCCAGGGTACTAAAGGAGTTAAGGGTGGAACTAGCAGAGCCATTATCAGAACTGTTTAATGAGTTTCTGAGCACAGAAGAGGTCCCAGAAGACTGGAGCAGGGCTCATGTGATCCCGCTCCCCAAGAGTGGTAGCAGGGAGGAGGCAGGGAACTACAGACCAGACAGTCTTACCTCAGTAGTGGGCAAGATTATGGAGACACTCCATTAGGAAAGGATAGTGCAACACCGGGAATCCATAGGAGCACAGGATCCAAGACAGCATGGGTTTACAAAAGGAAGGTCCTGTCAAACTAATCTCATAGATGTCTTTGACTGGGTAACCAGAGTGGTGGACCAAGAGGGAGCAGCTGATGTTGCCTACCTTGACTTCAGCAAAGCTTTCGATACTGTTCCACATAGAAGATGGATTAAAAAGCTGGGTAAGCATGGGGAGGATCAGATGTTGGTCAACTGGGTGGAAAATTGGTTGACGGGCAGAAAACAAAGAGTGGTGGTAAATGGTACACAGTCAGAAGAGATGCAAGTCACTAGTGGGGTACCTCAGGGATCAGTCCTGGGGCCAGTCCTCTTCAATATCTTCATCAGTGACATTGCAGATGGACTGGAGGGTAAGGTTTGTCTGTCTGCAGATGACACCAAGATCTGCAACAGAGTAGATGATCCAGATGGTGTGGGGAGAATGAGAAGAGATTTGGATAAACTAGCAAAATGGTCAGAGGAGTGGCAACTGATTTTTAACCCAAAGAAGTGCAAGATCATACACATAGGGAAGAGAAACCCTGAAGCCACCTATAGACTGGGAGGGGAGTTGCTGGCAGTCACAAGGAAAGAAAGAGACTTGGGCGTCATCATCACTGATGACCTGAAATCATCCAAGCAGACCTCTAAAGCAGTAGGTAGGAGTAGAGGGATGTTGGGGTGTATTAGTAGGGGTATCACAAGTTGGAAGAGGGAGGTGATAATCCCTCCTTTATAAGACACTGGTTAGGCCCCATCTGGAGTACTGCATGCAGTACTGGAGGCCACTCCTTCACAAGGACATTAACCAAATTGAGGCAGTCCAGAGAAGAGCAACCAAAATGGTGTAGGGACTGCATCAGAAAATATATGAGGACAGATTAACTGAACTCAATAATAATACCCTAGTGGAAAGGAGGGAGAGAGGTGATATGATTGAAACATTCAAATACCATAAGGGCATTAACAAGGTGAAAGAGTCTAACATGTTTCAATATAAGAAAAATAGCAGGACAAGAGAACACAGCATGAGAATAGAGGGAGGCCGATTAAGGGGTAATGTGAGGAAGTTCTTTTTCACAGAAAGGGTGGTGGATGCATGGAACGGCATACCTCAGGATGTGGTGGATATGAATACAGTACAGGGATTCAAATAGGCCTGGGATAGGCATAAGGGAGGAATAAAGATGAATATGAATAGATAGGTCATTGACAGAGCAAAGGCCTATGGCACATTCATAAGGTAGAAAAAGAAATGGGCAGACTGGACGGGCCTTGTAGTTCTTATCTGCCATCAGCTTCTATGTTTCTATGTTTCACACATCTGACACCCTTGCTAATACTATGAAGTTTTTACTGGCACTGAGTTCATTTGTTTTCTACACCAGCAGCAGGACCTTACTGGCATTATTTTATTTTATACAGTATTTGGGCAGTTCCACTGAGGGAATCAAGCAGTCAGCCCCTTCTGTCCCAGGGTATATAGCACCAACTCCCTAGTGAGTGGGAGAAAGCATGGCTGGGATGTGCGAGCATAGCCGATGTGTGTAAAATAAGTGCACATGTCACGTGTGTCGACCTTGTCAGCTGCGAAAGATGGGAAAGCAGGCCAGGGATATAGGCAATTTTAAGCTCTTTGGAAAAGCAGAGTAGGCTGACCATTCCTATCTATTTTAAGGCATATTTCTAACTTACTGTTGAATTCGGTCATTGGCAAAGCCTTTGTCTGTCCTTCGGTACTACAGTTTCTAAAGCCATACACGACAACTCAGAGATCTTGGCCCATTCCAATACACGTAAGTTTTACAAGAAGTCTGCAGACATGTTCCTTCCTTTTTGCCCTTGAACCCTGGCATGTCCTCCTTAAGAGTAGGTACCTAGTAAGGGGGGTATATCTTAAAGAATGAAGGTTTGGACCCTTGAGATGCCTTTTTAATCATTGTGTTTTCTTTTATTTGTTTCTTTGCTTATCTTTTCATCATTTTATTTTTATTTTGCCAACAACTAGTAAAAAATGAACCTAGTGGAAATCTTTGCATCATGACATCAGAAAACCTTTACTGGCAAGGCTGGAAATGTGTTTCAATGGGAATTTGCACATCTGATTTCAGATTTTTATAGAGAAGTAAAACTTTCTTCCACTAAAATATTATAGATTTAATAGAAATATGTGATTTTGCATAACATCTGATCTTTTGTTTTGATTTAGCAGGTGATATTGTCCTCCTAATCAGATTATACTTGGCAAGAAGAAAAGAGATGCCAATTACTGTTTTAACCCTCATCCTGCAGCCGACAAGATAACTCGTCATAAGTAACTGCAGTCTCTACTGCCGCCGATGAGATAACTCGTCTTAAATATCACTAATTTTTCGAGCTGCACTGCATAAGTAAAGCTGCCCCTTTTAGAAATCTGCCTAGTGCATGGCAACGAAGGGACCTGTGGCTAACTGTTATTGGTTGATTAAGGATCCAATAACAGCTCACCAGATGTCAGTAGCATTTTCCTTGAACGCATGTCACTGTGCGTCCTTTCACTTGAATTTTCTGCTTCTGCACTGAAGTTCTGCTAGACATTGTTTATGATTGGACCAGAATCCGCGAGGCACTCAAAGAACACTTGCCAGAAATCCACTGCTTTGTTTTGTCAGAGGGAACTTGGAAGCAAGTCTTTTTGTGAGGTATGTTTTATTTTGAAGAATGGGCAATAATATGGGGACTCCAACTGACGAAACTGTAAGGTGTGATGTAGGGATGTGAAATTATACTTGAAGTATTTGCAATCTGTTGAAAATAAACCCTAAGAAAACAGTTTTGCCTCGGTTGGTCCTTCTTACAACTGCATGAAGTCTTATGTACTGCACTGTCTTAGGGCTTCTCGATAATATTGCTGTTCTCCACAGTATTAGAAAAAATAAACATCCCTGTTGCAGTCGGTATTATTTCATGTTGCTAATTTATTTTTATATTTTTTATTTTGGCGCGAATTTTGAACAGTTTGCAAATTCGGAAGGGCGGGAGTTTTGCCGCACTTGTAGTTCTGTAATGGGCTTGTGGTACCCTTTCAGCAAAGTATGCCCAGCCACACCAAAAACACAGCACCTGTTTTACCCCTGAATTGTATTCCTCTTTTTTGTGATTTATTTATGACTTGCAGCTTTGCCCTCCTCCCAAATGCCTCCCCCCCCATGTTGTGCTCGTAGGACAAAACGCCAAAAAAAAAATAGTGGATTGCTTACAGAAGCATTCATAAATCCCTACTGTTTGCACTTTCTACCTGGGTGTCTGAATTTTATTTGTTATGGTCGCTATATCAAGCAAATTTTATTTGTATAGTTCCTGTGTAGTTCCTGCGTAGTTCCTTTTTTTTGGCGCTTGATTGGAACTGACTACCAAATATTCTATAAAGACGACCAACATTCTGAATCTCGCTTCAGCAATCGGTAGGAGGGTCATTTTGTTGGAAATAATGGCCTGACTTATGATGCTCTCCATTTTGTGTGTTTTCATTTCTAAAGCTCTTATTCAGTGTGACTCGGTAAGAGAGGCCAGACAGCACATCCCAAGTAAAAGTTTTGCAGCGGCTATGTTTGCGACTAGTTCAGTAGACACTGTGGATGTAGTGGCAACCTTCCCTGCCCCTGTCAGTGAGGGAGGTACTGGCAAGGGACTGCAAGTACAGTAATGCAGTGCTCATTTGAACCCGCTTTGTCTTGCCATCCACATAGCTCAATTTGAGGGAGAAAGACAGCGTCGATACAGAAAGTCCATGTCCAGTTCATTTTAGGTGGTGGGAAGCTCATCGTGTTTATTTGTCTGTTGTTCTTTGGTGTGGGGTGGTGGAACGATGGTGCTGGAAAATGCACTTGGGGGGAGGAGGTGATCACAAGTAAGAGTCCCTGCTGAGTTCACAGTATTTAGACTTCATTTAGTATCCAATATGTGCCTGTTTTTTCAGGGGTGATCTGTGTGCACTGGGTGATTACACAATATGTAAGTGGAGGTTGTGGGAATTGAAACCAGGTCTGCTGGATGTACTGAGATCCTTCACTGCTTGTTACTCTAATCTATAGGTTATACTGCCAGACACTTGAGAGGATGGTGGATAAATGTAATAGGCTCCCTTTGGAGTTGATTGCAGAGATAACTGTGGAAGGCTTCAAAAGAGCATGGGACAGACCCAAGGGATTGTAGTTGTGGAGGGAGGGGCCTATGTCCGAGCAAAAGGCAAGTGGGAAGACTAGATGGGTCTGACAGTCCTTTTTTGCTGTCACATTTCTATGTATCTATATTCTAGAATGAACTAGTTTTGCTGCTGCAGTCACAGAATTCATAAAGTATATTCCTATCCTCAATGTGGCTGTTTGTGTATAGGCCGGGCAGGGGTAGAGTGCCATTCACGGGGGGAGAGAGAGGTAAGAGTCCGTAGAAATCAGAAATAATGTTCCCAGTGTGGATGTATGGGCATATTCCGTGTAGGGCATACTGGTAAAATAAATCGTGACTTTGCCATCAACCTGGGGGGAGAGTACGAAATTCAAAAGAGATGGGGCTGGGATTGAATGAAAGCCTAAGGGGCACCAATGAGACAGCCATATAAATACGTAGTTCATTCTTGAACTAAATCTTTTTTGTGTACAGGCTGGGAGACTGACTGACTGACTGACTGACTGACTATTGGGGACAAAAGAGAGTTGGTAGTTGAACTAATTTCTCACAACAGGCCATATTTGTTGGGAAAGACACCAGATTGGACTCTGAGGAGCTACAAGGTGACGGACGGAATGCTAGCTAATACTAAGGTAGGAAAAAAATGGATTCAGATGGTGGATGTAACGTTGGTTGAATATTGCAGTTCCTGGGTCAGATAATATGTTGAATGTGTTGTTTTCTTTTTGTTTGTTTTTTTCCTTAGGGTTAGAGGTAGAGTCCACCACCATGTAATGTGTGTGTGTGTTGGTGTGTGTTGTTTTTTTTTGGTCACCTCAGTCTGATTCCCCTTGTCATCTGGAACGGGGATTCCTGCTGCTGCTGTTCACCTATACCCGATTGGTCTCAGACACCCATATGCCCCTGCATTTGTACCTTCCACAACAGGGCCACAGGGAGCCTCCCAGACTCCTTTGGAACACGGATCCAGCTTAGGTGCCCAGCCACCAGGTGAAGCTCATGGACAGCCATCATGGGAGCCCTCAGCTCCACCCCTGTGCAACAGAGCGCATAGTTTCCCAGCCTCTGTCAAGAGGTAACCACACACCGACTGCCATGGACCCCCCTCCTGGAGATGGAGAGAAGTCCTTTGGGAGCTCAATCCTTCTCCTCCCCAGCTGACCCGCCCCCAGTCAGGGCTGGCACAAGGATTTACTGGGCCCTGGTGCAAGACTGTGAAGTGGGCCCTCTGCCTCCTGTGAAGTGGGCCCCCCTGGCCTCCACCATAACTCTCAATAAAAACAAAAGAAAATTTCAGTAAACATGAAGTTTAGCAGCAGAACTCACTTCTGTCTGCTCTGAGTGATCTCAGCTGAGACAAGCGACCACTGGAAGTCTCATGCCCGTCTTTTTTTTTTTTTTTCCTTCCTTCCTTCTCTTTTCCAGGACTTTCCAGACCCTCCCCCCCCAAATGAGCCAAGGCTGATCTGCCAATGTCTCCACCATCCCAGTGAATAAATAAATAAATACATTTAATTGATCTCTCCTCCTCCCTAGTCCTGCGGGTGGGCTCCCCCCCAGTCTCTGGACCTGACCCCACACCTTCTCCAGGTTCCAACTTCTCAGTTCCCACCAACCTGGACGAGCACGTCTGCTCTATACTACTACTACTACTGACAGAGTTATTAATGTTTTTCAACAGCGTGAACTTGGTTGTAAAACAATTATTGG
The DNA here is from genome assembly GCA_016271365.2 of Neoceratodus forsteri. Taxonomy (NCBI): domain Eukaryota; kingdom Metazoa; phylum Chordata; order Ceratodontiformes; family Ceratodontidae; genus Neoceratodus; species Neoceratodus forsteri. The sequence continues at coordinate 1,569,246,015 of CM057450.1, read as the reverse complement.
CAGCCATCGGAGCAAGATGAGATTGGACAAAGTACATATCCAAGAGCGAGCAGGCAGGGTGGAGACGGGATTCTGGAGCTGAGCCTACGTCAGTGACAATTAATGAGGAGTGATGGCCAACCAATGAACACGGTGTAGCAGCACCGATTGGCATTTAAAAATGACAATTTTTGATGGATGGGCCATAGAGGTCTCTGGGCCCCACTGAGCTCTGGGTCTTGGTGCAGTGGCATTCCTTTGCCGACTCCATGTTATTTATTGCTTGCCACAATTTTTTTTTTTTTCCTGACCCAAGAACTGAAAGATGCTCTCATTTTGGACTATAACAAGGGGCACAACTTGAAGATGGGGGCTGGGGCAAATATGAGGAATTTTTTTTTTTTGCTGCTGCATATGACACTCTGAGGGTTGTGGACATGTGGAATAATCTGTCACATGAGGTGGTGGGATCTAGCCCAGTGGGAGGATGTAAACATGCCTGGGACAGGTATAAGGGAACCTTGGAGGTGAGAAGGAGGGTGAGAAGCTAGTGGCAGGTAGGGCCAGAGGCTGCAAACTCTGCATAGGGATTATGGTCAGTCTGGATGGGCCCGGTGGTCCTTATCTGTCAACAGTGTTCTATGTTTCTTAATTCATTTCTTTGATTTTTTGATGAAGTGAATGGGGGGACAGCGGTGTGCATCATATAATCGTAAAAATGTGATGGCAGAAAAGGCCTCTCTTGACCCATCAATCTCCTACTTTCCCCCTCCCTACTTTCCTCATGGAGTACTGTACTGACTGCCCCCTCCATCAACCACTGCACAGATCTTGGTGTCGTAGACTAAAAGCCTGATCTTACTTGTAACCCCCCCCCGGACAGATGGGGGTTCCTGGAAGTCTTCCTTGGGTGTGCCTGAATGTCAACTGACAGGCTGGTATCCTGTGTCTCAGTGTTTGTGATAGAGTGCCTCAATGCCTCTGTGCTCTCTGTTTAAGAGCTGCCAATCACTGAGGATCCTGGTGGATCACCCAGAAAAACCTACTCTGAGGGGGATTGGATGACGCATCGTTACAGCGGGCAACTTTGGGAGGGAGGTTGGGTGCACAGGGTGTTGAGCGGCCATGATACTGGACTGGTCTTGTAAGTTCGGTGGTTGCCCAGTGTGCTATCAGCTGGCACAGCTCAGGGAGGAGGTTGAGAGGATTAGGATGCAGCTAGTGGCCCTCATTCCCTACCCCCACAAGCCTTAGCCACCAATTAGGGCTTTTCCAAATAAAGCGCCCTTTTCTAAACATTGCCATTGGTCACCAGGTGATGCTTAACCTGTTGTGTCACCTGGTATGGGAGTGAATTGGTGGACCACTTGACAACAGAGATTGGGGGGAGAGAGAGAGGGGAAGGGAGAGAGACTGGATGTCAAGAGATCTCTCAGCTACTACGTGACAACCACCAAGGACCATAGGCAGGACAGAAAATGGCTGATCTTACTTCGAGAGGGTTCCTGCAGTAGGTCTTCACTTATAGGTCTGCACCCCCTGGCGTCAGGACTGCATTGCAAACTTGTAGATAGTAATCATCAACAGGGTCTGCGCCCCATCGTAAGGTGATGTGACATCAGTGTGACTATAAAGGGGTAGTCCCACACGTCCTGCAGTTCTTTCCCACCATCACCTTATTTATCCCTTTTAAGTATTTGAAGGTCCCAATGATGTCCCTTCTCTCTCTCCTGTCTTCCAGGGAGTACATGTTCAGTGCCCTCCATGTCTCCTCTTATACCTCGCTGACTGGCTTTCATCTTTGTTGCCTTCCTCTGGACCTTCTCCAGCAAGTTAATGTCCTTTTTGTGGTGTGGGCACCAGTACTGTACACCATAGTCTAGATATGGCCTTACCAGTGGCCTGTACAAGAGCAGTACAACCTCCTCTCTCCCATTACTGATCTCCCAGCTATGCATCCCAGCATCTTGTCTGCCTTTGCTGCTGCTTTCTTGTGTTGCATGGAGTGCTTCAGGTCACTAGTGATCATCAGTCCCAGGTCCTTCTCCTTCTCTGATGCAGATACACTGACTCCACACAGGTATACTGGCTTCCCTGTGACTTTCTTGCCATTTCCACAGTGGGGCCTACCTCAAAGATTTTGGAAGAGAGTTCCAAAAGGCTAGGCTGGTACCTCAAAGGAGTGGTCTCCTGAGGCTTGTAGCCCAGCCCTTGGAACTGCTAGGGAGGCCCCTTGGTGGAGGAGGAGGAATGTACAGGGATGGCAGGCATAAGGAGGTCAGATGGTAGCTAGGCCTTGAGCTGTATAGTGTTTCCTGCAGGTAAGGCCCACCTGAAGACAATCCTCCTTCTGACAGGCAGCCAGTGCAGGTCTTGCAGTACCAAGGTTACATAACAGAACCTGGGCAGGCCTGTCAGCAATTTGACCACCACATTCTGCACCAGCTATAGTCGGCAGAGGATCCCTCCCACTGACCTCAAACCATAGAGCATTACAGTTGTCCAGCCTGTATGTCACAAAGACATTCACCAGTGAGGGCAGGTCTTTTGGTGGAATCAAGGATTTAATCAGGGTGATGTTCCTTAAGTGATAAAAGACACTTTGGACCACAGACACCTGGGCAGCAAGTGTTAGTCTGTCATCCAGGAGGACACCCAGATTTTCACCTTGAGGGATGCCATCAACAGAGTAGATCCGAGGTCCAAACCTGTTACTGCCCCAGAGGCATTCCTATCATGCCAGAAACCAGGCTTAATTACCAGTACCTCCGTATTGTTGGGATTCAGCCTCAGCCAGTTAGAGGACATCCAGTCCTGAAATTTGGTCATGCACTTGTTCAGCACTTCAATAGCACCATTAGTTCCAGGGGCAAATGACATATTCAGCTGGGTATGGTCTGCATAACAGTTGAAACCCAGACTTTACCGTCATCTAAGCTCACCGGGCAGCATGTACACCTGCAAACAGCGTTGAGCGAAAGGATAGAACCTGATGAACTCCACATGACAGGGTTTTCAAGGAGGAGAAATTCCCATCATCACCTGTTGCCTCTTGTCAGAGAGATAGGACTCAAGCCATTGGACGACAGTTCCAATGAGTCAGTAATACATCTAGGGTGATCCAAAAGCACAATGTGATCCATTGTGTCAAATGCTGATGAGAGATCAAGGAGGGTGAGAATTGACCTTCCCCTCCATCCCTCACCCTAAGGATCAAGCAATGGTTTCTTCAGAAGAGGCCTCACCAATGCCTCCCTTCAAGGCATTGAGAAAAACCCCTCTGAGGTGAACACTGGATCAATGGTCAGTTCACAAAAAGGTGGGCAACAGCTTTGAAATCACCTCAATGACTTGAGTCACCTCCACTAGCCAGACCTCCCCCAGACAATAAGAGTGCTCCTGCGCGATCCAAGCCAACCCCTGCTGGGCTGGTCTTGCCCCACTGGGGTGATACCAGACTGGAACTGCCAGCCCCATTCCATCCAGCATAATACCAGCCCCCCACGCATCTTCACTACCATGGACCCCATGTCAAGAGCTGGGACAGCCTGCCTCCTCTCGATCTGGGCGAGGGAGAGCTGGCGGCAACCTCTCATACCTTGTCCTGCCCCTCCCCACTGGCTGACCTTCTGGTTACTCAAGCTTGTTCCCAAATGTGGATCATCAGTGTGGGAGAGGTAAGGGACTGTTTTTTCTGCACCATGGTTCTCCCACACCACTACTACCAAGATGTTGGCTTGCGCCTGCTCGCAAGCCAACATAATAATAAAAAAAGAGAATGACAGAACGTTAGCCCCCAAATGGAGATAATTCCCAAGGCATTTCAAACAAATCATGGAAATTTTAATAAAGCAATATTGCATGACAGGGCGTGCACTATAGGGGGATACTGGCATGCCTCAGGAGGTGAGGCATGAGGTGAAGTCAAGTGCCTTTTGCACATGAGAAATGCCATTATCCCACAATTATGCACCCAGTGTTGTGTTTTGTTGCCCTGCTGTAATTATAAAATGGATTCCATGATTTTTAGTTCTAGGACTGTAGTGAGGTTCAGAGTGATTTCTGACCTGTGCTGCCATACTGGAATAACACGTCACATGATTAGATTTCACCAATCACTGCACAGGACTTTTCCAACCCATTTTGTAACACTATTTAGTCAAGGGAAAGGGAACATTGTTTAACCAGGAGTAGCACAAAGCGTGGATGGGTCAGATGGGAGGAAGGGTTAGGATAGGCCATCAATTGGGGTGGTGGGACCAGTCAAGAGAAGTGGCAGGGTGGACATGGATTCAGTAAAAGATACTCAGATAGGGGTATTGGATAGCACAGGGTTGAGGGGCCAGGGACATGGGAGAGAGGGCTGCATATAACACCCAGAGCATGGGGGGGGAACAGGAGATGCTCTACCTGTACGTCAGTCCCTCCATATGTTCTCCTGGCCCTCACAAATAACACTTCAGGAGCTGCTGCACAATGAGTCCAGGCAGGGGAAAGTTGTCCCTTCCTCCGGGGAGGGCCACTATTCTCCTGGCCATCATGACCAACACATCAGGGAGCTGCTGCACAGAGTCCAGGCATGGGAGTCGGCATTACTGCTTTGGGAAAGGGTCGTGGTTCTCCTGGTGCTGAAGGCCAACACCTGTGGGAGCTGTTGCACAGTGAGCCTGGGCAGGGGAGACGAGGCTGCTGCTTCGGGGGCAGACCGTGGTTCTCCTGGCCTAGGCAACCATTAAGACTTCCTTTAGATCAAGGGAGGTGGCAGGGAAGTACAGGCCTGTCAGCCTGACATGGGTGGTGGGCAAGGTGATGGAGGGCATTGTCAAGGAGAGGCTGGGGGAGGGATCTGTATAAATCACGACCCACTATAAGCTCACAACACATTCACATGTAAGGAAATTCCACTGTACCAGCCAAAAGGCTCTCCGATCACAATTAAAACTAAGAACCTCTGCCTCAGTGGCAGGTAAAGATGGGATCAGTGGCCATGGTCCCACGACCTATGCCGAGAGGGTGGTGGAATTAGGGATTGTGCTGCCCAGGGGACTATTGGAGGCAGAGACTGTGGAGGGGTTCAGAAGGAGTTGGACAGGAATAGGGGAAGGGGTGTGCTGGAAAATTCTTTTTGGTTTTTTTTTTTGTTTTGTGGTTGGGCCTGGTTTGGGAGGGTTTGTGCGAGTTGACATTGTCCACCAGTGAATGCTTAACTTGTGGTGGCACCTGATATGCAATAGGATGTTTTTACTATCACACTTTGTCTTCCAGCAGGAAAGCTCCTGATTGGACATCTTACAGATCGACAAGAACATCTGTCTCGTAGAGGGTCCTGGTTCAAGCTTTTCAGAGATTATTGAACATCAGTTTCTTCATTTGTCAAGGTTAGTTCTATGCATTACATGTTGCGCCTGATATGGGAGGGAATTGGGGTACAACAGAACAACAGGGAATGATACAATTGTGGCAGTGCTTGGTTTATGAGGGTATTGGGAGGCCATTGATGTGGAAAAGTGAGGTTGTTACACTGTGTACAGGCAGGGTAGGGGGAGATGGAAAGAGTTAGGGACAGAGACAGCAGGGGACCAAAGATACATTTATACAGGCATAAAGTCAATAATAAAGTGTATTACATAGACTGCACCCACCAGCATTATGAGAGGGAATCTAAAGGAACAATGAATTGTGTTACAACAAATAAAAATATTTCAACTGTAATGTCTCTGTGTATCCTTATGTGAGCTCTCACTGTCTGTCTTTATGTATACGGTACTGAAGTAATTTACCTGCTATTCTGTTATTCCACTTAGCTGTTCATGTCAGCTGATGCCCAGAACCGCATATTCATATGGGGTCTCAGTTCTTCTTGAGGGTCAGTGAAAGTTGTGTGTCATTACAATCACGGTGAAGCACTATTTGTTATGGCCAGAGTAACCTCAGGAGGCATTAACACACATTGTAACATGGCATTATTCAGAAGTGCACGACGGCGCCCGGGACAGGCTGAACGCCCGTCACGTGGTATAGGACCAACACGGCATTGTGAGCCGATAATGCCGTGTTGGTATCCTGGGAAGCGTTCACAGAGTCCAACACGGATTATTTCTCATAATGCGTGTTGGAAGCTTAGAAGCTTTCCAAATAACTTTCACAGCATTATTAAGCAATAAGAGTATTTCTTAGGGTTATATTAATATATATTAATCACACCTAAGGGGTGTAATGTGGCCACCAGCGCGGCAGTATACCAAGTGTGTCTTTATAACCACTTCTGCTCTCGTAATATAAGTATAGCTAAGTATTATTTTGTGTAATTTTAAGTTTAATTAAGTGTTTATGTGCACTGTTGATTTATTTTTAGTAAAATAGTCCTTCATGAGTGTTGAGGTCCGGCAGCGAAGTGATATTTACCTAGGGGATGGCATCGTATGAGATAGTGTCAGTAATTGCTAATTTATGTCACTGTCGTGCAGTATTATAGGATTATGCAAAGTGGTAGGATAATTATTAACACCGCAGGACAGTTTGCTGTGAGTATTTTTTTTTTTTGCAGGTTCGTTAATATGTTACAGTTTCAAACCGTCATTGAGTAGAGTAACATTTTGAGATATTCGTGATTTTAATTAAATATACGGCTACCTGACAGCTTCATTTGCGCACTGGTCCACTGAAGCACAGTTCTTTGATGACAGTAGCGATCAACTGAAAACTACTGTACAAATGTTTTACTTTTTAGTTATGCTTTCAATAACACGACTTTGTGTAGTCGTCCTGTTGCTAGCGACAGTGATACTGTAACAATGGTATTGCTGTCTGTTTCACGGCAACCTGTATACCTCATGAATATTTATGAGAATCTTATTGAACAATTTTCACTGTGCTTTCATCTGTAGGCATCACTGGGTTTAGTACCGTTATGAGTGAGTTGCAGTGATTAATTCAACAGATGTACATTCTGGCAGGTTTTTTCTATTTGGACTTCTGTGATTACACGCCGCCTGTGACTACTGAAACTGCTTCAACTTCATTGATGACAGCTGCTCTTTCATCTACTGTCCAGCTGTCAAATTCAGATGAGTCACGGCTGTGATTTTCATTAAGCCTGTTCACAAACAAGTCCATCTCTATGTCCATTAGCTCGAATGACCAGATCCATTTTTGATGTCAGACAGATGGAATTTTTGCGCTCGATAACTAGCCATACTGCAGTCATAAACAGTTACTTTTATGTCAATTTCTTACGAATCCTGGTGATACATTTTTTTTTTTTTTACGGGGCTGTCACTGCTACTACGGGCGGTTGCTAAACAATGAAAGTGATCAGCTAAACTGATTTAGCATTTTTATAGAATGCTTTCAAATTTAGAATTTCATTATGTATCACTGCTTTTGTGATGAGGCTATACAAATATATTAATCAAAGATTAACGTAGGGCTCATTTATTGTGTCAACCAATCCAATAAAGGCCAATCTGAATCACATTACTATAATGAGAAATAATGCCGTGTTAGGCTCGAGAGCAGCGCTTCCCAGCACAGCAACATAGCATTAATGGCTCTAATACGTGTTATCTTGCACCACGTGGCCAGCGTTGCGCCTATCGCAGGCGCCTAATACGAGGATTTCAATAATGCCATATTCTAAAGCAAGACTACAGTCTATGAAGATGCCTCAGTCTCTGGCGCCTTTTCTAAATCACTCTGCACTGTGCATGTCCTGGAGCATCACAGCATCCGTCTTACAAAGAGCATTTAATCTGCAGCAGCCTCGGCCTACGGTGATTAATGTGCCTACTAAAGAGTTGAACCCTCTGAGCTTAGCCTCGTTGCAACAATACCCCCAGTGGGCATTAATCCGATAAGAAACCTCTACCCCGTGTGATTAATCTTACCTAACACCTGAAACTTAATCCGGGCAATGGCGGACTAGTAAAATAAATATTTGACTTGTTTAGATGGAAATTGGGAGACAGACTATTGGATAGAAAATGCATTTTTCAACAACAGAAATTAGTGGTAGGTCTGGTATGGGAAGGTGTATGATACTGACATTTAGCCACGCGGGGAAATGCTAACATTTGTGCACTTTTTGTTTACAGAGTGCGCACACTAGACAACCCAGGATGCCTATTTTTCAAATGCATCCAGGAAGATTTAAATGGAACAAAAAATGATCATCAGGCATATACAGGAGTTAACATACATCTTGGTTCAGGCACATATATAACATAAGAATAAAGATACATATATTTTACTGTCACATTAATCACAAGTAAACTGCATTCTAGCACTAAATGTGGGTTTTGTGTACAGGCCAGGCAAATGGCAGGCTGATTAAGCAATAAGAGCATGACCAAGGGTTATGTTAATGGTCTATTAATCACGTTCTGGGGGTGTGCTGTGGCACAAGTGTAGCAGTGACTCACATACTGAGGTGATTAACTGACAGTGGCACCTCATCCCTGGGAAGTGCTGTATTACTATTATAATATAATGTTTTAAGTAGTATTAAAACCCTATTCAGCATTTGATTAGGCTGTACATGTATATTAATCAAAGATTAACATAGGGCTGATAGATGTTTACAACAAATCAGAAAACTATATTTCTCAGACTCTTTTATAATTAAAAAAACATATTTGATTTGCACAATCCGGGGGGGAGAGATTGGATGTAAAGAGACCTCTTACCTGGTACATGATAACCACTAAGGACCATAGAACAGAAAACAACTGATCTTACTTGAGAGAGGTTCCTGCAGTAGATCTTCAAGTATAGGTCTGCATTTCCTGGCATCAGAACTGCCACGGCAAACTTGTAGCTGAAGTCGTCAGCAGGAGCCGTGCCCCATCATCGGGTGGTGTGGCGTCAAGCGTGACTATAAAAGAGGCAGTCCCTTACCGTCATCCAGTTCTTTCCCACCATCACCTTATTTATCCTCAAGCACTTGAAGCTGCAATCATGTCCTCTCTCTTCCTCTTCCCATAACTTCCAGGGGTACATACTCAATGCCCTCAACCTCTCCTCGTGTGACTTGCCCTGCTGACCTGCTGTTATCAGACCTTGATTCCCTCACTGCTGGATCTGATGATGGGGATGTATTCAGACCTAGCTTTTGGACCTTCTTGTTCCCATTAAGGAGTACTTTCGATTAGAGTCTGAGGATTGGGACCCTGTCAAGCAGAGGCTCATGGAGCACCTGGATCTAGAATCTATGTCCCGGTCCCCATTCCTCAAGTGGATCGCCCCTTCTGTGCATCCCAGCTCACATGTTGCTCCTTTGTTTGCTGGCATCAGTCCCTCCCCCACTTCCCTGCTTCTGCCTTGTCCGGTTCCCTATCTCTGTGATGTCCTCTCAAAACCCTCTCTCCTACTTGTGCTGTCTCTTATCCTCCATACCACTTCTCCGTCCTGGTTAGTAAAGGGGCGACAAGAATATGGGGTGGATCGGGTTAGATGCGAGATTTAGAGGTTGGCTATTGGTCTGGGTGGGGTCAGTGCCAGGAAGAGGGTCAGAAGGGCAAAAGTGACAACAATAGAAGAGGGTCAACTAGGGGAATGTATTCCAGATTAGGAGTATGAGTGGAGAACCATAGTAACTTTCTTGTTCTCTTGCCTTTGAATACAATCTGATGCACTGGTTTATTACTTCCATTAAGGCTTCACTCAGATGCCCACACTGTTCTTGACTCCCCTCCTGCCCCATTCTCTCCAAGAGCTCTTTTGAGACCTCTCCCCATTTCAACAAAGTCAGCATTTTGAAATCCAAAACCTTTGTCCTAGTAGAATGACTTAGTATCTGTCCTTATGCTAAACTAAACTATATTGTGATGAAGTTGGATCCCAGTGTGAGGAGTTTGAGAGAGTGAATTAACCACCATGCTATATTAGGGTGCTAAATTAATGATAGCATGTTATCAAACTGCATGTTGACGCAATTTGCCAGATAGCATGGAACATTTGTGATAGGCGCATGTTATCAAGGTACATGTTATTGCCAATTTGTCAGTCGCATGGAACATTGTGATAGTGCATATTAACTTAAGGTGCGTATTGGCCATGATTCAGTTACATGAAAGAATAAGTGACCTTTGTGTTACACCCAAGGTGCATGTTGTACCAATTTGATGGTCTAAGTGATCATTCATGATAGTGCATGTTATCAAAGGTGCATGTTGTGCCAATTGACAAACAAAGTGAACTAGATGTTCATTTACAGAAGTGTGCAAGAAATTCATTAAAAGGTCAGTGAATGAACTTAACTGATTGCGCGAGCAACAATGGGCCAGTGAACCAAAAGGAATATCACCTATCAACCGGGATACAGTCACTGAAATTGGCCATCTAGGCAGAAACTGGTCTTTCTAATCATCTTTACTAAACAAATTTTCTTCTATCCATTAACTAATTTGTTCCTTCGCATGCCACTAATATTATTATTATAATACTTCTTCAACAGTAAGTTTTTCTTATACACCATTACACTCTAATGTAGTCTGATGCCAGCAGTATCTATCCACTATCGGTTTCTTATCTCATTACTGTATCTTTTCCATATTAACCTATTGTTGTTTCTCTTCGCATACCCGAACAGATGAGGACTCCTTCACCATCAGATAAGTATTGTTCTACTGTGAACATGTTATATATTAATAATTTATTATGAACCTACGGATCCTTTGTGACTCCATTCTTGTATTTTATTTTTCAGTACTAGACGGACATCGTCCCTTCAAGATTACTTACTGACTCCACAGTATCCTGGTAGGCGCTCTCCACATATTACTTAGATGTGTGTCTGGTATGGGAGGTTGCATGGGATATGTCCTATAATCCCAGATCTTGCCAGAGGAATCTTGCAGTGGTAATTGCCCCATAGGTTTGACTGGCGCTGGCGGCGGCAGGACCTGAAAGATTTCTACCTGTGATCCCTGGCACCCAGCTACCACACAAGGATGGACATTCCCTGCACCTGTTCTGCCTGAGCCCCAATCACCCATCGAGAAGTGCCAGTACTGCCTCAGCTTCAACGCGTCTCCTCGGGAGCCAGCTGGGACCTCAGATGCGTCCCAGTGGTGGCAGGACAGAACAATTTGAGACAGGAGGTTCCCTTCATCCCTCAGTCTCATTCCTTGGACCGCCTGGATAATATAAAAGGTGGGAAGCTCATGGGCGACCTCACCACCCCAGGATTATGGTCCCTCAGAATCTCTGCTCACATCGTCTATTTGGAACTCAGAGCAGTTTTCCTAGCACTTCAGCTTTTTTCATATGTCAGAACAAAGTGGTACAGGTCAGAACAGACAACACCACTACAATGTGGTACATCAACAAGCAAGGGGGCACTCAGTCTATGGCCTTGTGCTGAAGCAATGAAGTTGTGGTCTCCTGGCTTATTCCCTGAACACCTCCCTATGGCAGTTCACCTCCCAGGCAAGGACAATGTCCTGGCAGATGCTCCTCAACAGGAATTTCCAGGGCCATCAGAGATGGTCACTGGATCCCCTAATTCAGAGTAGTATTTGCCGGGTGGGGCACTCCTCAGATAGAATCTTTTGCAGCCCCAGACAGTTCTGGATTATATGGTACATTTGAATTCTTTAGGGGCTGAGACCAGCTACCCTAAGTGCACCTGGCAGCCGTGGTCTGCTTTCATTTAGCAGGAAAACCCTCTTCCTTTCAGCTCATCTGGTATTCTCAAGTTTTTCAAGGCTGCTCATTACTAACCCCCACTCAGGGACCGATGCCCCTGCCTGGGATTTAATGTTTGCATTGCCCAGCTTATGCAACCCTTGTTGAACCCTTGTCTTCAACGCAGAGCATAGTGTGACTTGGAAAACTGTGTTTTGCAGCCATCACTTCTGCCAGGCGACATCGTGAACTACAAGCATTGTCAGTGGAGCCTGATTTTTATCTCCTTTCATAGGGATAAGTGGTCCTCAGGACTAACAGAAAGTTCTTGCATAAAGTGGTCTCGGACTTTCACCTTAATCAATCCTGATGCCAGTCACCTGGCGTGGGGTGGTCCTCCCAGGGACTGCTAGCTAGAAATTTTTCCCGATGGTCCTGCTGCCTGCCAGCATCAGTCGTAATAATGTAATTACCTACTGCAAGAGCCTCTCTCGAACAAATATTATTGTGATAAGTTCTTACATAGCACATACTTTCATGCAGTGCCTGGTTTTGAAGGGATTTGGTGACAATTGGCAGGTGGGTATCCTTTTAAGTGGGTTGGTCATGGTATACCAGGGTGTAATGGAAGAAGGGGAGGAGGTAGCACACAGTCACTTTTGATGCAAATCCACAATTCCAAGAATAGGTCTCTCGAAATGGGAGTGGTGTACAGTCCGCCCTCTCAGACAGAGGAGTTGGGGAACTAGCAGGACAGAGAGTGGTAGCTAGGTGGAGTGCATTGCTGAGCAGAGATGGTATCCAGTAGAGACAGTGAACTGCGCTAGCACCCTCAGTGTGAGGTACAGTCTCCACCCGTTTAAAAAAGCTGACTTTTTAAACAACCTGTAACTGTTGGTAACTGATTTTGGGGGGTCTTGCATGTCTTTAAAAGCTCTTAAATACTAAATGGTTAGGATGGCGAAAGAAATAAAAAAGGAAAAACTGGGCCCACTGGGTTTCCAGCACTGTAGTGAGTGTGACTGATTTTAGGCTTGAGAAGTTAGTATTTCCAAATGCAGAAGCGCACGTCACAACAATGTAAGCATCCTATGGTGTCCAGTGATGGCCCCTAAACCCTCCCATATCAGGCCACATCACCAAAAGTTACACACCGAGGCTGTTCAATGGAACCACAATTCCCTCCCATATAAAGGCGCTGCAACATGTTAACTGGCTACAGTGTAAAATAGCCTCTAGGCCACTCATGCCAGACCTGCAAAAAAAAAAAAAGGTGCGTTTTATGCAATAGATATAATTCTCTCCCATATAAGGCACCACAACAATGAGGGTACAAACTGTCTGTACAGAGGGATACTATCTTCCTGTTTCTGGGTGATTCCTCTGCCTATACATCCTAAGTCCATTCTCATCCTTTTCCACCCCACCAACTTCCTTTTTTCTACAGGTGATTCCTCTCCTATGCATCCTAAGGTAAACAGAGGACACCAGGGGCCATGATATGAGACTGGAGCAAGGAAGGTTCAGGAGGAGATGAGGTGACACTTTTTACAGAGAGGTGGTGGCTGGGTGGAATGCATTACCTGCTGAAGTGGTAAGCAGTAGAACAGTATGTGTAAGTCCTTCTCATCCTTTCCACCCCACCATTGTGCATAGAAACATATAAGTTGATGGCAAATAAGGACTACAAAGCCCATCCAGTCTGCCCATTTCTTTTCTACATTATAAATGTGCCATTGGACTTTGCTTTGTCAATGACCTATCTATCCATATTCATCTGTATTGCTCCATCATGCCTATCCATGTACCTGTTTGAAGCCCTGCACTGTATTCATATCCACCACTTCCTGAAGTAGGCCGTTTCATGCATCCACCATCCTTTCTTAAAAAGAACTTCCTCACAGTACCCCTTAATTGGGCATCCCTCTAATCTCATGCTGTGTCCTCTTGTCCTATTTTTCTTATGTTGGAACATGTTAGACTCTTTCACCTTGTTCATCCTCGTAATGTGTTGTGCCACCACACCTGAGCCATAGTGAACCACTCACAATGTCAATGAAGTCCTGCAGTATGACATGTTGAAAGTCATGGATGGTTCAGCCATCTGCTCCACTCTGCTGGATGAAAATGTATACAGGAGTATTGATCCTGAAATGTGCAATGAATATATTTCATATGCTTTTCTAAGGTTCACATTTTCAATATTTTCAGTCTATCAATTGATTTTCTTGAGCTGTTTCAAAAGAAGTATTGTGGTGAAGGAACACTCATTAAGAAAATGAGCTTGTAAAATCCTGGCTAGGTACTAGCCCTTCACATAGTCCTGTATCATTGTGCCCAGCCTAATTTTCTATTGGCATAAAGTACTACGATAAAATTTCAAATCTCGCCATTTTCTCTCCTTAACTTAAGAGCTACTGGTCCCCAGAACCTAAATGCTGTTTAGTGGAAGCTGCCTCTTCATATTTCTTTTTATTTCTGTTTCCTCAGTGACTGAGCACTCCTCGATAGCAAGGAGTACTGACACATACAGCCACCAGAGCAGCAGGCTCTCCATAGCAACCCAACACAGTGCTGCTTGCCCATACACAGGTGGCTCTCTGTTTAATTGAAATCCATATTTCCTCAACAAATGAAGTAACTCATGTGTGTGTCTGTGTGTTGAGGTTAACCAAGATAACCAGTTAAATCCATGTACTGGAACTATTTTTATTACAAAAGTCACATTAAACTAATTATTTAGTTAACAATTTTTGTTATAAAATTAATATTGTTCTACTATGCCCATTTCTAAGCACAATAATACCCTCCAGGATGGGCGGTATTGTGCTACCTGGACCTTCAGGGGCTATAACACCCCTCCGCCTGCGGCGTCCGGCCTCAATGCGCCCCTGGCAGTCAGTATAGCACTCGCCCACCAACAAGTGTGCTATATATAATAACCATATTTTCACTCTCACTTCTACTTGTACATGCAGTTATTTATTCATGTAATATACTGTTTGTATTATGACATGATATAAAACAAATGTAATCGAAGAACTGAAAATTGAATTAACAAACTATAAACAATACTTTGGATGTATATGCTTTATTAATAAGACATAAAATTGGTTGCTTTATCACTGAATTAAAATGTATTATGTGTTCTTTACCAAATGTTTAAGTAAATTTAATAACACTTATCCTGACTTGATCCCTAGGAGTTTTTCATGCATCATCTTCATTGGGACAGCACCCGAAAACTGTAGAAGAGAACAATGAGTTGATTTTTACATTTATCAGTTCACTGACACATGACACTTTTGGAACATTTGACTTGATGGATATCAGCTGTACTGTGAATGTTGATCCTAACTTGATATATGTCAAGTTCTTCCTATATTGTGATACTGCATATTGTATGGTTAATTAAAGTTGCAAGTTCCAAAACAAGAAAGGTTTCAATTGTTGATTTTCTTGACTAGTAAGCAAATACACTATTTGTTTATAACCAGAGTAACATCAGGAGGCATTAACGCACACACTACAGGGGTGGTAAAATGCAGACTGATGTTCTCACAAGTCATAAACCTATAGTGATATATTGGGGTTGACATTGCTAGTACTGAATGCTTAACTGGATGTTGCACCTGATACGGGATGGATGTTTCTATTATCATATCACTGTGTCTTCCATGATGTGTGAAAATAGAGCTTGAGTATTCATTAAAGATATTACATGTAAC
This sequence comes from Neoceratodus forsteri, assembly GCA_016271365.2. NCBI lineage: Eukaryota > Metazoa > Chordata > Ceratodontiformes > Ceratodontidae > Neoceratodus > Neoceratodus forsteri. The sequence continues at coordinate 1,569,230,683 of CM057450.1, read as the reverse complement.
TCTTGAATATAACTTATTTTTTTTTTGTCTTTCAGGTTGATTCCTTGCAGTATATTTGACATAATTCAACAGAACATAGAATATTTTTGTAGTCGATTTGAAAATATAAATCAGTTGGGGAGTAGGGTTTATTGAGCCAAACTGCTATTCATAGAGCTTCATTTTTCATATTATTGTTAGAATCACCCAACAAGATAACATGCAACAATGTTGTGTTTTTTTTTTTTGTTTTGTTTTTCTCTACATCTTACAGAATAATCATCATGGCAAAAAAAGTGAGCTGCATTCGGATGTTTTGGCCGAGATCCAGATGTGTGTGAGTCTGATTTCTCAAATGCATAGTGAAGATGATGTTGAAGAAAGATTGTACAATCTGGATCTGGTGGAAGTGCGGAATAGAGTCTTCTGAAGATGAAGAAAAGTACTGATCAAGATTACATGCCGGATGTGGAGCAGGAAGATCATGAAGAGACCCCACAACATCAGTGAGGTGCAATGCATAAGAAGACTCATAGTAAAAGGCTCGTTCATCAGCAGAACAAAGTATTAGAAGAGAAGACAGATGAAGAGGAGATAACAACAAGTGACAATGGACACCTATTCACTGCAACTTCATGTCTCCAAGTACCAGTCCCAGAAAGTCCACTTGGATTTGTACAACTGTTTTGCCTGACAGATGAAGATTTGGAGCTTATTGCAAGGAAACAAATAGATATGCCAATGATTTCTTTCTGGCACATCAATTGATGAGTTGCCACCACATTCAAGGGCCAGGGCTTGGAAGATGACTGACAAGAAGAACTGAAGAGGTTTTTGCATTATACATTGCGATAGGACTGGTAGTGAAGAGCAGTAAAGATGAATACTGGGGATTGGATGAAGTCACCTACACACCATTCTGGGGCAGTGTGATGGCAAGGAACCGATTCAACCTGATTTTTCTTTTCTCACATGGCTGACAACTCAGATCGGAAGCCTGGAGGGATAGAGGATTTGATCAACTTTTTCACATTAGGGAGATACATGAGCGATTCCTGAAGAGATCACGAGAAACCTATCTTCCGACCGGGACCTCTCCCTGGATGAAGGTATATGTCTGTGGAAGGAAATCTAAGTTACAGAACATTTAATCCACAAAAACCAGTGAAACGCAGAATCAAGGTGTACACCTTATATGAATCAAACTTGGGATACATATGCAACTGGCAATTCTATACAGGCAAAGTCGATGAGGAACAGAGCAAAGGGACATACATACAGAGTTTGTTTGATCTTGTTAGAGAAGAACTGCAAAGGAAAGGCTACAGGATTTACACAGACAGATACTACACTGGACCTCAACTCTACACAGATTTATTTTATCTGGAGTTGGTGCAACTGGAACTGTTATGTGCAACACATGAGGAATGCCTCCCAAAATAAAAGACATAAAGCTGAAGATGAAAGAAAAGGTTACATTCAGGAAGACACCAATGTATGAAGTGGAGAGAGACAAGAGGGACATATACATGCTGTCAACAACTCAAGTAGATTTGCCGATACCGGAAGAAAAGTTTGGAAAGACTAGAGTCGATAAAAAAACAAAATGTATACTGGACTACAACAGATACATAAGTGGAGTCAACAAAATGATCAGCTGGCAGGGTATTACAATTTTAACTGGCGAAAGAAGGTATGGCAGAAGGTTCTTTTATTTACTAGAATGCCATATTAATTCAGGGAAACATAATGTACAAAATTTTCCCCAGAAAGAAAGAAGATAGAAGCACTTGGAATTCCAATGAACTGAAATTAAAGAACTTATAACGACAAGCAAAAAAATAGATGATCTTCCACAGCATAGCCAAAATGGCAATCGACAAAATGGATCCATACCAGCGACTGCAAGGAAAGCACTTCCATCAAAAATACCAAGAACACCAAAGAAGCTGTACCCTCACCGAAGATGTGTGGTGTGCACAAAGAAAGGAAGCGTAAAATTGACCTACTGGTGTGCAGATTACGGCAAGGGCCTGTGTGTATGATATAATGCTTCCTCAGATACCATTCCAAAAGATAAATCAGGGATACTTGGGATCACCAAATACAAGCGATAGCGACACAGAATAATACAATCACTTGACAGGCACAGATTCCCAGTACTGAGACCGAGATTTCGGGTGATCAAGATGTAAGATAGGTGGGAAATACCAAGTGCTACATCCCGAATGGACTGAATTAAGCTTCCCTCTATCATAGTCAGCGTGTGTCATTGACAGACACCATAGCATCAGTTTATAATTGCTGTTTCCCAGTGTGGGAAGACATGGGGTGTCCATTGGACACCAGCATGGAATAGTTAATTGGCGTATTAGATTCCGGTATCGAAGACCGAGATAGGCGGAGTGAGTAGAAATATATAGATAGGTGAAATGCCAAGTGCTGCATCCCGGAATGGACACAAAGACTTCCCTCTATCATAATCAGCATTAATGTGTCCATTGGTACACTTGGCATATTTATAATTTTATTTCCCAGTGTAGAAGACATGGGGTGTCCATTGTACACCACGGAATGGTTAATAAGCGTAGATTCCGATATCGAGACCGAGATGGCGGGCGTAATCGAGATGTAGATAGGTGGGAAATGCTGAGTGCTGCATCCCGGAATGGACACACAAAACTTCCTCTATCATAGTCAGCATTGCGTGTCCATTGGACACCATGGCATGTTGCATAGTTGCTGTTTCCCAGTATTGGGAAGACATGGGGTGTCCATTGGACACCATGGAATGAATCAGTGGCGTAGATTCCCAGTATCGAGAGACGAGATGGCGGAGTGATCGAGATGTAAGATAGGTGGGAAATGCTGAGTGCTGCATCCCGAATGGACACACAAGACTTCCCTCTATCATAGTCAGCACTGTGTGTCCATTGGACACCATGGCACGTTTATAGTTGCTGTTTCCCAGTGGGAAGACATAGGTGTCTATTGGATACCACGGAATGGTAAATGAGCGTAGATTCCGGTATCGAGACCGAGATGGCAGAGTGATCGAGATGTAAGATAGGTGGGAAATGCCAGTGCTGCATCCCGGAATGGACTGCATGAGACTTCCCTCTATCATAGTCAACTGCATGTCATTGGACACCATGGCACATTTATAGTTGCTGTTCCAGTGTGAAGACGTAGGGGTGCTCTATTATTGGACACCATGGAATAGTAAATTAGCGTGGGTCGGTATCGAGACCGAGAATGGAGTGATCGAGATGTAAGATAGGTGGGAAATGCCGAAAGTTGCATCCCGAATGGACTGCACGAAGACTTCTCTCATCATAGTCAGCATGTGTCCATTGGACACCATGGCATGTTTTTAGTGGCTGTTTCCCAGTGTGGGGAGACATGGGGTGGTCCATTGACACCATGGAATGGTTAATTACGAGATTCCTCGTATCGAGACCGAGATGTATGGAGTGATCGATGTATGATAGGTGGAATGCTGAGTGCTGCATCCAGAATGCTTCCATAAAAACAAAACAATACAAAATACAGTTTTACGTATCAAGTTTTTATTGAAGTACAGTTAAATGTGGATTATTTAAAATGAGTGCATATCATTTCTAAGAATAAGAACTTTATAAACTGCTGCCAATTAGAAATGATTCCTGTTCTCTTTAATCAAACTGTTGTTCCAGTTTGTACCAAAAGCACATACTGTTATATAACTGTCTAACCTTGTTTTATAGGGGGTCTCCAGGGTTGAACTGGTGAGACCAGCCCTGGTGGAAAGTTCAAACAGTGTGGGAAGTATATACAGAATAGAACTACTATGAAAATGTTTGTTGTATATTGTCTATGCTACTAGAAGGGAAAAGGGGATTAATGTCCCAGAAAGCTGTATCCAGGTTACCTTGTTACTAACAACCTGTCCTCCAGGTAGGCTCCGTGTCACACACATGCCCTTAACCTGCAACTAGCCATGACTGGCAGGGTAGTAGCCCTGAAGATAGTGCCATCTGGGGATACACAAGAGTGGGATGACATGGAAGGCTGAACAACATGTACTGCTTTATTCATGCTAGGTCATCAAACATGACTACTGCAAAAATACCTTTCCTATTGGTAACTATCAGTTTCTCAAACCACCAATCACATAATGTTTTCCATGAGATCTGTGCACATAATAATGGTACTCTAAGTGCCACTATTAGTAATAACTCTTAAATGTTTTTATTTCCTGGAAGATACCAGGCAGTCTTGTCGTTTGCCAGCAAATGTCAGGAATTGAGCACTACCCTGTCATAGATTGGATACACTCGATGCTATAATATGTATGTTTCTTAGTTCAGATATGCAGTGTCCAGAGAAGACTGTATGGATCTACGACACTCGCCGATGCATTGGGCAGGGATTAAGGTGGTCTCGAACTGGGGGACAGTGTTGACCTTGACCTCCAGTCAATATTCGTTGGATTAGGTGAGAGGGGAACATGCGTTAGGATCAACTGGTGCCAATGTTGCGCACAGGAGTGCCTGAGGAATCAAACCAGATGATCGTCCGCATCCACCTGGGAGGCAATGATTTAGGATTGAAGACATCAGTGATGCTGCCGGGAAGATGAAGGAGGACATTGCCTTGATCAAGCACCGAATGCGAAAACCATGATCCTTTACAATTTTACATCATCCAAGCGTCGGCAGTGGAGGAATGTTTCTGATACAAAAGAAAATGGGACAGAACAGAGAAAGATCAACACAGAGATGGGGGCATTCATGAGAGGATTGTCAGCTGGGTAGGTCAAGCATGATGGCATCAGCATCCTCTTCCCAGAACTGTATCAGCAGGATGGTGTCCACTTAACGGATCAGGAGCGATATGTTCTGCAGTGATATAAGAGGGCTGTAGCTCCAATCCTATAGGGTATGCAATTTATAGATGCAGTGGGGAGATGTACAGTATATAATCCAATGGACTATAACTTTCAGGTAGTCATTGGTATAATGTCTTTAAATTCTGTGTTTCAGATTGGAGTATAGGCTAAAAGTCTTTAAAAGCGAAGAACGTATATGGATATCGTTCTAAATACCCTCCGACTGTCGGTGAGTCTCTTCCATATGACAATCACTGTAATCTATATACACAGTGTGTTGTATGAAATATGTCCCTGGCTTCGAAATTCTTGCAACAGTCAGAATGGGAAATAAATTGGAAATAATAAGTGCATAAGGTAGGGTTACTCGTGATGTCACTAACGGTAAGTTACAGTTTAGCTTAGGTTTTGAGATGTGTGTATTGATGTACAGTATGTATTCATGTTTCAGAATTAATTCGAGGTTTGACCTCATGAAACTGCTAGCTAGTGTTAGTCCAGCTGGGTACCTCAACAGTGATTCACACACTTGCTACCCATATCTAACAAAAGGGTGGTGTACTTTGTTTTTTACCTTTATTTTTTTTTTTTTTACCTTTGTCATACCAGGAAAACACTGCAATGATGCTACATTACAACATTTTACATCTTGACTTCCATGATACTACTCAACTGATACTTTCTGGGATTACGGTGAAGACAAACTAGTTTGTCTAACAGGCTGTGGAAACCTTATGTGTTAACATAAATAGCCTTGTAGACCTACTAGTATGCATTGCACCACAACAAACTCCACTCACCGCTCTCTACTCAGTTGGAATGAATTATAATGCATGGACTAGTTCTGAACACTCCAAGAGATGACTTCATGTGAGGGTGAGCTACACTACTTTGGTTAAATTAAATATCACAGAGTATGCAAAATGTTGATGCAATGGTGTAGCATAGGGTAAGATCAGACAGTTTTTTTATCTACAGGTCACAAGCCTGAAGACGATATATAGAATTTAGAATAGGGAAAGGATAGGGCTTTTCTCCACAGGTTTTAGAATAGGGAAAGGATAGGGTTTTTCTCCACAGGTTTTAGAATAGAGAAAGGGTATGTTTTTCTACACAGGTTTTAGAACAGGGAAAGTATAGGGTTTTTCTCCACAGGTTTTTTGAATAGGGAAATGGTAGGGTTTTCTCCACAGGGTTTTAGAATAGGGAAAGGATAAGGTTTTCTCCACAGGTTTTTGAATAGGAAATGTTAGGTTTTTCTCCCCAGGTTTTAGAATAGAAAGGATAGGGTTTTTCTCCACAGGTTTTGAAAAGGAAAGGATAGGATTTTTCTCCACAGGTTTTTGAATAGGAAAGGATATGATTTTCTCCACAGGTTTTAGAATAGGAAAGGATAGGATTTTTCTCCATGGTTTTAGAATATGGAAAGAATAGTATTTTCTCCAAGGTTTTAGAATAGGAAATTAGAGGTTTTTGCCACATATTTCTGGCGTATTACCATGTCTGATGGAATGCTCTTTGTGTATGATAGATCCATACACTTGAAAAGTTTTGCATCAGTGAAATGTGGAACACTGATGGTAAATGCTAATGGTAATAAAAATAGTAAACTATTTTGGTTTCTTTCATACTGTATAGTACACTATATAAGATACTGTATGGTGGTCTAAATACACACCTTTCGTTAACACCTTACTTAATTTGCTGTCCTCACTGTAACCGTGAGATACTGAAGAAACTAGGTCCATTTTCTGTAATTATAAAACTCATGGGTGATGTATATCTTGTATTTCATCTTTGAACCTTAGGGTGAAGGTGTATCATTGCTATGTATTGACAACCACCAACTATTTTATATATAATGTATGGGGAAAAAATATCACAAAACATGGGACTAAGGCATAGTAGGATGGGTAACATAAGAAAAATGTGTTAATTATCCAAGGGCAATACAGTGATCTAAAACATAATAGTATAAGGTAATACTAGATAGGTTTTCCACTGTTCACATGCATAAATGCTGGAGATAGATTTAGGAAAAGACAGATCTTACTTGAGAGGGTTCCATCAGTAGGTCATCACTATAGGACTTGCACCACCTGGCATAGGGCACGCATAGCAGACTTTTCTAGCAATACCTGAAGGGGACCAGCCACCAGCGTCATGTGACCAACTAGCCCCTTCAGTACCAGGGTTAAGTTGTGCGGTTACGACAACGGTGACCCTGCCGTGGGCTGTCTCGACGCTGGACCCTCCCCCATCTACACAACGGCAGGTCCGACGTGGATTCCTCTGATGCAGGTCTGACATTGGGGGGCTTATAATCAACCCTGAACTGTCCCGCATTACCCTTTTGGGAATCCAAGGGATCCCTACCTGAGGTATTCCACTCCAGATTGGAGTCATTTGGGGCAGTTCAACCCTGGATTTTGCCCTTACTCCAACTACATGGGGTTTCAAGGGTATTATCCTCCACTGGACACCCCTCCTCCTCCTCCTCCCCCCAGTCTCAACCAGATCCACTCCCTTCCCTGGCTACTCTGGTTCAAGACCCTGATTCAGTATTGGTGGCAGGGCCCAGGTCAGAACTGGTTTCAGATCTGGAAACTAGGCTCCTGCAACCACAGCTTCCTATGTCTCCTTCCCGATCAGCTATCTTGCAACTGTCCATGTCTTGGGGAAGACTCGGCAGAGACGTTCCCTACAGACTTTAGACACCGTCCTGTCAAGGAGAGTGGACTTCATGATGTGTTATATAATAGGGAAAGGATAGGCTTTTTCTCCACAGGTTTTAGAAAAGGCAAGGGTAGGTTAACTCCACAGAATTTAGAATAGGGAAAGGGTAGGTTTTTCTACACAGGTTTTGAAGATGTAAAGGATAGGATTTTTCTCCACAGGTTTTAGAATAGGGAAAGGATAGGGTTTTTCTCCACAGGTTTTTGAATAGGAAATGTTAGGGTTTTCTCACAGGTTTTACAATATGGAAAGAATAGGGTTTTTCTCCACAGGTTTTTAAAAGGGAAAGGATAGATTTTTCTCCACAGGTTTTGAAGAGGAAAGGATAAGATTTTCTCACAGGTTTTAGAATAGGGAAAGGATAGGGTTTTTCTCCACAGGTTTTTTGAATAGGGAAAGGGTAGGGTTTTTCTCCACAGGTTTTAGAATAGGGAAAGGATAGGGTTTTTCTCCACAGGTTTTTGAAAGGAGAAAGGATAGGATTTTTCTACACAGGTTTTAGAATAGAGAAAGGGTAGGGTTTTTCTACACAGGTTTTAGAACAGGGAAAGGATAGGGTTTCTCTCCACAGGTTTTTTCAATAGGGAAATGTTAGGGTTTTCTCCACAGGTTTTAGAATAGGGAAAGGATAGGGTTTTTCTCCAAAGGTTTTTGAAAAGGGAAAGGATTGGATTTTTCTCCACAGGTTTTAGTACAGGGAAAGGATAGGGGTGTTCTCCACACATTTTTGAATAGGGAAAGGATAGGGTTTTTCTCCACAGGTTTTAGAATAGGGAAAGAATAGGGATTTTCTCTGCAGGTTTTAGAATAGGGAATTGAGAGGGTTTTTTGCCATATGTTTCTGGCAGTACCATGTCTGATGGAATGCTCTTTGTGTATGATGATCCATACACTTGAAAAAGTGTCGCATCGGTGAAATGTGGACAACTGATGGTAAATGTTAATGGTAATAAAAAATAGTAAACTATTTTGGTTTCTTTTCTACTGTATAGTACACTATATAAGATACTGTATGGTGGCCTAAATACACACCACTTTCAAACACCTTACTTAATTTGCTGTTCTCACTGTAACTGTGAGATACTGAAGAAACTAGGTCCATTTTCTATTAATTATATAAAACTCATGGGTGACATATATCTTGTATTTCATTTGTGAACCTTAGGGTGAAGGTGTATCATTGCTGTGTATTGACAACCACCAACTATTTTATATAATGTATGGGGAAAAAATATTGCAAAACATGGGACTAAGGCATAGTAGGATAGGGTAACATAAAAAAAGTGTTAATTTTCCAAAGGCAATACAGTGACCTAAAACATAATAGTAAAAGGTAATACTAGATAGGTTTTTGCACTGTTCACATGCATAAAGGCTGGAGATAGATATAGGAAAAGATAGATCTTACTTGAGAGGGTTCCATCAGTAGGTCATGACATATTGGACTTGCACCACCTGGCATCGGGCACACGACAGACTTTTCTAGCAATACCTGAAGGGGACCACCCGCCCAACGTCACGTGACCAACAGAACACCTTCCAGTGCCAGGTTAGGTTGCGCCGGTTATGACGTTGATGACCCTGCCGTGGGCTGCCTCGACACCGGACCCTCCCCCATCTACACAATGGTGGGTCCAACATGGATTCATCTGATGCCAGGTCTGACATTGGGGGGCTTATAATTGACCCTGAACTGTCCCACGTTATCCTTTTGGGTATCCAAGGGATCCCTACCTAGGGTGCTCCACTCCAGAATGGAGTCATTTGGGGCAGTTCTACCCTGGATTTCACCCTTACTCCAACTACATGGGGTTTCAAGGGTATTATCCTCCACTGGATGCCCCTCCTCCTCCTCCTCCCCAGTCTCAACAGGATCCACCTCCCAAACCCCTGGCTACTTCAGATTTCAAGACCCTGATTCACTCTTGCTGGCAGGGAGCCAGGTCAGAACTGGTTTCAGATCTGGAAACTAGGCTCCTGCAACCACAGATTCCTATGTCTTCTTCCCTGATCAGCTATCTTGCAACTGTCAATGTCTCAGAGAAGACTCGGCAGGACGTTTCCCTACTGGACTTTAGAACCGTCCTGTCAAGGATAGTGGACTTCATGATGTGTTATATAATAGGGAAAGGATAGGCTTTTTGTCCACAGATTTTAGAACAGGGAAAGGGTAGGGTTTTTCACCACATGTTTTAGAATAGAGAAAGGGTAGGGTTTTTCTCCACAGGTTTTAGCATAGGGAAAGGATAGGGTTTTTCTCCACAGGTATTTTGAATAGGGAAAGGGTAGGGTTTTTCTCCACAGGCTTTAGAATAGAAGCAGTTTGATACAGAAAATGATTGAACAGTAGCCACCATCTTATTTTTGTTCATGTGACCCAGGGGATGTAGAAATGGGTACAGTCTGGGCCTTCATTTACTTATTCACTTCCCTAACATGTAAAACAAGCTGCTTTTTACTTTCCCTTTTTGAATTTATTGGCTTGCACCTCATAATGCAATAGGTGGACATCCCATTGACATGAATGAGCATACCATGGGTGGTTGTATATGGCACCCCTTCTATCTGCAGTTGGGTCTGTAATGAGAAATTAGGGATCAGAAATTTCATCCAAGCCCCTGTAGATGTGAAAAGAGTGTAATGCCTTGACATTTACCCTTTTATAATATAGTTATCCCTACAAATGTGTAACAGAAGCAGTTTGACAGAAAATGATTGAGCGGTAGCCGCCATCTTATTTTTGGTCATGTGATCAAGGGGATTTAGATATGGGTACAGTCTGGGCCTTGATTTATTCATTCGCTTCCCCATCATGTAAAACAGGCTACATCTTACTTTTACTTTCTGAATGTATTTGTATGTAACCCATAATGCAATAGGTGTGCCCCTCATGTGCCAGCATGGCCTTCCTTAGGTGGTTGGGTATGACACCCCAGCTATATGGTGGTGGGTCTATAATGTGAAATTAGTGATCATACATTTCATCCAAGTCCCTGCAGATGTAAGAAAATGTGTAATCCATTGACATTTACCACTTTTATAATGTAGTTATCACAATAAATGTGTAACAGAAGCAGTTTGATACAGAAAATGATCAAATGGTAGCCGCCATCTTGTTTTTGGTCTTGTGACACAGGGGATGTAGCTATGGGAACAGTCTGGGCCTTAATTTACTCATTCTCTTCCCTGTCATGTAAAATGGGCTACTTTTTTACCTTTACTTTTTGAATTTATTGGCATGCACCCCTATAATGCAATAGGTGGACACCCCATTGGCCAGCATGGGCATACTATGGGTGGTTGGGTATGGCACCCTGGCTATCTGCAGGTGGGTCTGTAATGTAGAATTAGGGATCAGAAAATTCATCCAAGCCCTGACAGATGTAAGAAAAGGTGTAATCCATTGACATTTACCACTTCTATAATATAGTTATTACAATAAATGTGTAAGATAGGCAGTTTGATACAGAAAATGATGAAACGGTAGCTGCCATTTTGTTTTTGGTCATGTGACCCAGGGGATGTAGCTATGGGTACAGTCTGTGCCTTGATTTACTCATTCACTTCCCCGGCATGTAAAACAGGCTACATCTTACTTTTCCTTTCTCAATTTATTGGAATGTAACCCATAATGCAATAGGTGGACACCCCATTGATCAACATGGATATACCAGGGGTGGTTGGGTATGGCACCCAGCTATATGCCGGTGGGCCTATAAAGTAAAATCAGTGATCATAAATTTCATCCAGGCCCCAGCAGATGTAAGAAAAGGTGTAATCCATTGACATTTACCACTTTTATAATGTAGTTATCACAATAAATGTGTAACAGAAGCAGTTTGATACAGAAAATGATTGAACAGTAGCCGCCATCTTGTTTTTGGTCATGTGACCCAGAGGATGTAGCTATGGGTACAGTCTGGGCCTTGATTTACTCATTCACTTCTCTGTCATGTAAAACAGGCTACCTTTTACTTTTACTTTTTGAATTTATTGGCATGCACCCCATAATGCAATAGGTGAACACCCCATTGGCCAGCATGGGCTAACCAGGGGTGGTTGGTTATGGCACCCAGCTATCTGCAAGTGGGTCTGTAATGTGAAATTATGGATCAGAAAATTCATCCAAGTCCCTGCAGATGTAAGAAAATGTGTAATCCATTGACATTTATCACTTTTATAATGTTGTTATCCCTACAAACGTGTAACAGAAGCAGTTTGATACAGAAAATGTTTGAATGGTGTCAGCCATCTTGTTTTTGGTCATGTGACCCAGGGATGTAGCTATGGGTACAGTCTGTGCCTTGATTTACTCATTCACTTCCCCGGCATGTAAAACAGGCTACATCTTACTTTTCCTTTTCAATTTATTGGTATATAACCCATAATGCAATAGGTGTACACCCCATTGGTCAGCATGGGTACACAAGGGGTGGTTGGGTATGGCACCCTAGCTATATGCTGGTGGGTCTATAAAGTAAAATTAGTGATCATAAATTTCATCCAAGCCCCGGCAGATGTAAGAAAAGGTGTAATCCATTGACATTTACCACTTTTATAATGTAGTTATCCCTACAAATGTGTAACAGAAGCAGTTTGATACAGAAAATGATTGAACATTAGCCGCCATCTTGTTTTTGGTCATGTGACCCAGGAGATGTAGCTATGGGTACAATCTGGGCTTTGATTTACTCATTCACTTCCCTGTCATGTAAAACAGACTACTTTTTACTTTTACTTTTTGAATTTATTAGCATGCACCCTATAATGCAATAGGTGGACACCCCATTGGCCAGCATGGGCATACCATGGGTGGTTGGGTATGGCAACCCGGCTATCTGCAGGTGGGTCTGTAATGTGAAATTAGGGATCAGAAAATTCATCCAAACCTCAACAGATGTAAGAAAAGGTGTAATCCATTGACATTTATCACTTTTATAATGTAGTTATCCCTACAAATGTGTAACAGAAACAGTTTGATACAGAAAATGATTGAACAGTAGCCGCCATCTTGTTTTTGGTCATGTGACCCCAGGGATGTAGCTATGGGTACAGTCTGGGCCTTGATTTACTCATTCACTTCCCCGGCCATGTAAAACAAGCTACTTTTTACTTTTCTTTTTTGAATTTATTGGCATGCACCCCATAATGTAATAGGTGGACACCCCATTGGCCAGCAAGGGCTAACCAGGGGTTGTTGTTTATGGCACCCCAGCTGTCTGCAAGTGGGTCTGTAATGTGAAATTATGGATCAGAAAATTCATCCAAGTTCCTGCAGATGTAAGAAAATGTGTAATCTATTGACATTTATCACTTTTATAATGTTGTTATCCCTACAAACGTGTAACAGAAGCAGTTTGATACAGAAAATGTTTGAATGGTGTCAGCCATCTTGTTTTTGGTCAAGTGACCCAGGGGATGTAGCTATGGGTACAGTCTGTGCCTTGATTTTCTCATTCACTTCCCCGTCATGTAAAACTTGCTACATCTTACTTTTCCTTTTTCAATTTATTGGTATATAACCCATAATGCAATAGGTGTACACCCCATTGGTCAGCATGGGTACACCAGGAGTGGTTGAGTATGGCACCCCAGCTATATGCTGATGGGTCTATAAAGCAAAATTAGTGATCATAAATTTCATCCAAGCCCCGGCAGATGTAAGAAAAGGTGTAATCCATTGACATTTGCCACTTTTATAATGTAGTTATCACAATAAATGTGTAAGATAGGCAGTTTGATACAGAAAATGATGAAACGGTAGCTGCCATCTTGTTTTTGGTCATGTGACCAAGGGGATGTAGCTATGGGTACAATCTGGGCTTTGATTTACTCATTCACTTCCCTGTCATGTAAAACGGACTACTTTTACTTTTACTTTTGAATTTATTGGCATACACCCCATAATGCAATAGGTGGACACCCCATTGGCCAGCATGGGCATACCATGGGTGGTTGGGTATGGCAACCTGGCTATCTGCAGGTGGGTCTGTAATGTGAAATTAGGGATCAGGAAATTCATCCAAGTCCCAACAGATGTAAGAAAAGGTGTAATCCATTGACATTTATCACCTTTATAATGTAGTTATCCCTACAAATGTGTAACAGAAGCAGTTTGATACAGAAAATGATTGAACAGTAGCCGCCATCTTGTTTTTGGTCATGTTACCCAGGGGATGTAGCTATGGGTACAGTCTGGGCCTTGATTTACTCATTCACTTCCCCGCCATGTAAAACAAGCTACTTTTTACTTTTCTTTTTTGAATTTATTGGCAGGCACCCCATAATGTAATAGCTGGTCACCCCATTGGCCAGCATGGACATACCAGGGGTGGTTGGGTATGGCACCCCGGCTATCTGCAAGTGGGTCTGTAATGTGAAATTAGGGATCATAAATTTCATCCAAGGCCCAGCAGATGTAAGAAAAGGTGTAATCCGTTGACATTTACCACTTTTATAATGTAGTTATCACAATAAATGTGTAAGATAGGCAGTTTGATACAGAAAATGATGAAACGGTAGCTGCCATCTTGTTTTTGGTCATGTGACCCAGGGGATGTAGCTATGGGTACAATCTAACAGAAGCAGTTTGATACAGAAAATGATTGAACAGTAGCCGCCATCTTGTTTTTGGTCATGTGACCCAGGGCATGTAGCTATGGGTACAGTCTGGGCCTTGATTTACTCATTCACTTCCCCGCCATGTAAAACAAGCTACTTTTTACTTTTCCTTTTTGAATTTATTGGCAGTTTGATACAGAAAATGATTGAACGGTAGCCGCCATCTTGTTTCTGGTCATGTGACCTAGGGGATGTAGCTATGGATACAGTCTGGGCCTTGATTTACTCATTCACTTCCCCGCCATGTAAAACAAGCTACTTTTTACTTTTACTTTTTGAATTTATTGGCAGGCACCCCATAATGTAATAGGTGGTCACCCCATTGGCCAGCATGGACATACCAGGGGTGGTTGAGTATGGCACCCCGGCTATCTGCAAGTGGGTCTATAATGTGAAATTAGGGATCAGAAATTTCATCCAAGCCACTGCTGCCATAAGAAAGGTGCAATCCATTGACATTTACCACTTTTATGATCTAATGAGCTCAATAAATGAGTCACAAGCATTTTGACACAGAAAATGGCTGAATGGTGTCAGCCATCTTGTTTTTAGTCATGTGACCCTGGGTAGGTAGCTATAGGTGCAATCTGGCCCTTTATTTACTCATTCACTTCCTATCATGTGAAACAGGCTACTTCTTACTTTTTCTTAATGGATTTTGTGACGTGTGCCCATAATCCAATAGGTGCCCCTCCATAGGCCAGCATGGCCCTACCATTGGTGGTCTGTTCTGGTCACTCTCATAATCTGTAGGTGAGAAACCAATGTGAAATTTGTGTTTATATAAAGAATTTGTAGCCTGAAAGTGAAAATTAGTTACATTTTAGACAACAATTTTTATCAGTGATGCAACCGATTTTAACGTTTTTACAAACTTCAGTATTTTTTGCGAATACAAATTTGCAAAAACAATCAAAATTTCACTAAACAAACATATATATCTCCAAATGTCTTTGTTGGAAAAGTTATATTTTCACTTTGAATTATAGTTGTGTTAGTTTCTCAGTACCCTGACAAAAAAAGTTTACCAGGGAATTAACAAAAATTATGTAATAACGTCATAACCGATAAGTGTACAAACCCAGTGAAAAAACCTCTGGCAGCAGGGATATGCAATTTTCAGAAAAACCTTGGCAGTGTAAGGGTTAAAAATTGTTAAAATCATACAGATGGACCACATAGTGTAAATATATTATCGACAATGGAGTTTGCCCTTTAAGGGGCAGACCATGTTGTCCTGGTGCACCCCTTCCCTTTTCATCAAGATGGTGTGCTCAGAAGGGGAGGGGAGAGGGAAGGGGAGAGGCAAGGGATAGAACAATTACCAAGCAACAGGAAGGGGAGGGGCAAGAGGGGTACATAATGGGCAGCACAGGGGTGGCTCAGCCACTTTGCTGGAGTTTTGATTTGAGCTATTGAAACTGCAGCATGTCAGATTGGCAGATTAATTGTAAGGTTTGTGCACCAAGATAAAAAGGTAAGAAACAAACAACTAATATGGAAGAGGATGTTAAATATGTATATATATATATATATATATATATATATATAATAATTAAAAGAAAAGAAAGAGAATCAGGAAGCTAGAAATTGTGAGAAGCTGAGTAGTCAATAATGTGAGAAAGAAATGCATAATTTGATGTGGTTTGCATATTTTAGCGATAAAAATGTTTTTTGTGGAAGCAGATATGAAGCGCTACAATAGTGAACTGAGTTTAAATTGTATGGTTGTGGAGTAGAGGTGAAGCCTGCAGCAGGACTGATTTTTGTTTGTATATGCATAGTTTTATCAAGGTTTGCATATGGCAGTGATAACAAAGCGTTTGGAGAAGCAGACAGGAAGAGCTGCAGGAAGGAAATTGAGCCTGAATGGCATCGCTAGCCCCAAGAGGGTCTTTCTAGCACTAAAATCCCCAAAAAGCACAGCTTACAAGGTTTTTGTAGAGAAAGGTGAAGTGCTGAAAGGGGCAGCTGATAGGAAAATTGTACAGGACAAATGAGGCCGAAGGAACACCAGTAAGAGGGAGGATTGCGTTGCATTCAGCTGGGTTTGCCCAATTTTGGCCTAGCATTGAAGAATCAAGGGAACAGGATGTTAGGGAGGATCACGGCAGTGAAAAAGGGGTTTTTAGCCTAGAAAAGAGGTAGCATGTGGCCTGCAATGGCCCTGGTGTGTAATTGGGGGAGAATTAAGTTGGAGAGTGAATTGGTGGACCAGAGCAGTGGCAGCACATGGTAGGTCCGATAGGAAGAGGCATAGCACTGAAAGACAGCATGGGATGGACGTGTGCAGCCATGTGGCATGACATCACATGCCATATGGAGGCCGCAAGGTGAGTGGGGGCTTAGAAATGGAAGTAGGGGACAAATAAGGAGTTATGGGGAGGGAGGAACACAGGGGACTGAAAACCAAAGGATGAGGCAACAAATTTGTGGCCTGGTGCCCTGGAAAGGAGAGGGTATAGGCTAGCATGGTAAAAAAAATATATGGCATGATGTCACACACCCACAGGACCACGCGGTCCAGCCACAAGGGTCTTTCCTACAAGGTGGTAACAGGCTTACCATTGACCGACAAGGGGACAGCGCGCATTGGGGGGCAGCCCATGCAGGCAGGGTTGCCGAAGAAAGGGGATACAACCAGAGGCTTGTGAGTGTGGGCAGGATGGGGGAAGCTCAGGCCCTAAGAGGCCACGATACAAGAAGCATGGCAGCAGTAGCCATGAAAGGGAGTGGGCCTAATAAAGTTGGGGCCCTCAAGGGGAAGGGATCAGAGTTAGGCTAAGAGGCCATGTGGTGCAGCCACAGAATATGGACAAGGGAAAGGGCGAATGAACAGGCCCTGGAGGGGCTACAGCCTGAGGCATACGAGAGCATGCAAGGGGTGAGAAGTTTTTCTTTTAGGCCTGGAAAACACAAGAGGTAGCACCTGAAGCATGTGAAGGTGACTACCAGCCTGAAGCTTGAGGGGGCTGGCCCGGGAAGGGGAATGAACTGGCCTTGGGGGACAACAGCAGAGGCATGCGAGAGCTTTGAAGGGGAGAGAGGCTTAGGCCTGGAAGCCCACAAGAAGGGGTGCCTGAGGCTCATGAAGGCTATGACCAGCCTGAGGCCCGGGGGGGTGGGGTCATGGGAAGAGATAAGGGACCTGGTGGGCGGGGGATGGGAGGAAGGGGATAGCAAGCAGGGGAGACTGGAAGAACGACAAGATCACTTGGAAAGGGCCTGTTTATGACCACTTGCAATGGAGGAAGGCCCATGCAAAAGGAAAAAGAGAGAGGGGGACACGTTTTGTTACAATTAGGCGACTGTTTAATAGAGGGCCTGGCCATAAGAATGACTACAGTAGGCAAAAATTTTAATAATGAAAATCTTGTTTCTTCTCTTTAGTTGTCTTCACAGTTTGAAAGGAACAAGGGATATGGATAAAGAAGAGCAGGCCTTCAAAGGAAGATGCTTACAAGGCTATAGTGGAACTGGCTGAAAAAGCCAACAGCATGTGGGAGCTGGTATGTGGGGAGGAACCAGGGAGATCTGGGGAGAAAAGGAAACCGGGAAGGGTAAAAGAGGCAGAAGGAAACAGACAGCTAAAAGGTCATGCAGCCCAACCAGGGGGCAACCACTGACAGTGGGACGCACCAAGGTGGCTGATCCAGTACCTCTGCAGCCTATTGATCTGGTACCACCAGTACTTCTCCAGGACCAGGTTGAGGCCCCCCTAGGGGAACCCAGACCAGATCCCCAGGGTATAGTGGTTCCTCCACAGCCGCTAGTGAAGCAACCACCCCTTCAACCACAGAGGACCATAATGGGGCACCAGGAAGACAGCAGTCAACAAGGAATGGGCAAGGCCACTGATAATGCACCCAGCTCAGTGGGTGACAGTATGAAACAGTATATAAAAAAAAATTGTGTTGGCACTTGGGTCAAGGGATTTAGGGCAGATAGAGTCAGCAGTGGCAGAGATTAGGGCAGAAAAAGAGGTACTGAAGGAAAAGGAAGGAGGTACAGATAAAGAAGGGAAAGGGACAAGAGAGATAGGTGCCCCTGGGATGAGGGTAGGCAAACACGTCCCACTGGCCACAAAGGAAAAAATCTGGAAAGGAGAGTATGTGGATATCTTCGCTTTAGTAAGCTGAGAAGTCGCAGTGAAATATGAAGAAGCAGAGAATATAGGAAAGAGTGAAATGGCAGCAGCAGTAGTCTTGTTAGAAAGAAAGAGGAGGACAAATTCACAAAAGGGAAGACATGGGATGGGTGGTTTGTAGGTTTTGCTACATTTTCAGCCACAGTATTGGAAAAGAAACTGGAGTTGGACATCCCACTCATCACATACTCCCTAATAATAAGGTGGGCAAAGGCAAAAGGGGGGGTGCGGTGGATATACTACGATGAATTCTTTCGGCAGAGAATGGTGACATATGGGGATGTAAGATGGGACACAAAGCAACTAGACTTGTGGACAGATTATGTAACCGATCAGTCCACACCTGAAGGGTAGTTGGGGAAGAAAGGAGCCATGCCCCAGAGGTGTTGCTGGGCTTACAACAGGGCCTTTTATTCTTGTCCACAATGTCATTTTCGGCACGCATGTTCAAAATGTAGGGGAACACATCCAGCAAGCAGATACAGGATGACATAGGCCCAGGGAGCCCAAGGATCTGGGGGTCATAGTTCAAGTCAACAGTTTTTTTCATGAGGGACAGGGGTACAGGAGGCAGGCATGGAACAGAGGGGGGGAGGGGTAGGGGCATGCAAGTAGAGGGAGTCAGAATCACTGACCAGCGAGGCCAAGCACTGAGCAAAAGGGGAGAACTGGGGAAGGGAAAAGGGAAGAATGCAAGGGAGAAATTTAGTGAAGCCAGAACCCCCATCAGGATAGAGGCATGGAAAGGTTGGTTGGACAGATACCCAAATAGAAAAATAGCGGAGATGATTGGAAAAGGTTTGTGCACAGGTTTCTCATTGCAGTATGAAGGCCCAAGACAAGCGAAGGAGGAAAGCAACCTTGGCTTGGTAAAAGGGAGAGAAGAAATGTTAAAACAAAAGACAGAGAAGGAAAAGGCATCAGGGAGAGTAGAAGGACCATTTGATACCCCAAGATTTCAGAATATGAGGATCTTTCCATTAGGCTTGGTCCCCAAAAAACAGGAAGGAGAATACAGGGTGATTCACCACCTATCCTTTCCTGAAGGGGATTCAGTGAATGATTTCATTGGGGGGAATACAGTAGAGTGACATATGCAACATTGGAAGATGCAGTCCAGATAATCTGGGCAACTGCTGATGCATGGATGGCAAAAACGGTTATAGAGTCTGCTTTCAGATTACTTCAGGTTAGGAGAGAAGATTGGGACCTGTTGGGGTTTAAAATAGGGAAACAGTACTATTTTGACAAAGCCATGCCCATGGAGTTTTCTATAGCATGTGTGACATTTGAAACATTCAGCACCTGTCTACAGTGGATATTTCTAGAAAAAATGGGTTACAAAACAGTTATTCACTATTTGGATGACTTTCTTTTTATAGGCAGTGGGAGAAGAGAAACAGAAAGAATGTTGGCCAGTTTTTAAGAGCTGTGCAAAGAGCTGGGGGTTCCATTAGCACCAGAAGAAACAGACGGGCCCAGCAAGGTATTAGAATTTCTGGATATTTAGATAGATGGTCCAGGGGAAATATTTAGGCTCCTGGACAACAAAGTGGAAAAACTGAAGGAACTGATTCAGATACATACTAGTAGAAGAAGAGTACAATTAAAACAGGCACAACAGGTATTGGGACATCTGAATTTTGCATGCGGGCTATAGGGCCAGGAAGGGCTTTCACTAAAAGATTAGCAAGGGCTACAGCGGGGGTGAACAGACCACACCACTGGGTAGACATGACAAAAGGAGTCAAGGATGATTTTAAGGTATGGGAGGTATTCCTCAGGGCATATAATGGCTGCTCGTTCTGGCAGTAGGAATGGGTCTATAACACAGACCTTGATCTTTACACGGATGCAGCAGAGGGCCTAGGCATGGGGGGCTATCTGAGGGGCAGATGATTTGCAGAACCATGGCCTACAGACTGGGTGAGGGATGGTAAGGTAAAAGATATAACATTGTTGGAGATCATGCCCATCTGGGCCTGCACCCTGGTTTGGGGGGAGGAATTACGGAATCAGAAAGTGACATTTTGGTGCAATAATACAGCAGTAGTAGAGGTATTAAACAACAGGGGAGCCAGGTCAGAAATGGTCATGCAGGTCTTGCAACTTATGGTGCTAAGGGCCTTGCAATTGAACATGTCATTCAGTGTAAAATTCGTAGAAGGGGTACACAATACCCTGGCTGACAGCCTTTCCCATCTGCAGCTGGATCACTTCCGGAAGCTGGCACCAACAGCAGAGAAACACAAAACACCCATACCAATGAACATCTGGGATGTTGTCAAGAAGGAGCAGAACTGTTGTTTCGCAGTTCATGGGCACCATGGACTCTGAGGGCCTATGATGGGGCCTGGTGAGTGTTTCAAACATTCAGGGCAACACACCACATGGAGGTAAGTAGGCCACTCACAGAAGAGTAATTAGGAAAGTTCACCATAGAACAATGGCAAAGAGGAACAGCCCACACCACAATGGGGGTCTATTTGATAGGGATTAGTGTAGTTTTCAGCTTAAAAGGTTGGGAGAACTCGACAAAATCAATGTTCAATAGAAGGATGATGCAGGGGTGGGATAGGTTAAAACAAAGAGCCATGGATAAAAGAAGACCAATAGGGGAGCAGTGGCTTGCAAAACTAAAGGATGTCTTACCCACAATCTGCAGATCAAAAGCCAAAGCCCAGCTATTCCATATGATTTATGCAGTAATGTTTGCAGGGACCATGAGGGTGAGTGAAGAGGTGGGCCATGGCAGTAAGGAAATGGAAGGGGGATTGGAATGGGAAGATATAAGCTGGGGAATGAAGGAGATACAAATCCTGATTAAGAGGTCAAAGATGGACCAAAAGGGGCACGGCTGCATGGTAACACTAAAAAAGCAAACAGAGGGCGCAGTGTGCCCAGTGAGGGCTTTGTGGGGTTTAGCCACAGAGCATGTGAACAGGACAGGGAAATTATTCATGCATGGAGATGGAAGGAAGGTCACAGGTTACCAAGTCACAGCCCTGCTCAAAAAAGGCATGCAATTTTTGGGGGAGGAACCAGCTAATTACTCATCCCATTCCTTATGGATAGGGGCCACCTCACATTGGGCAGTGGCAGGTGAAACGGTGAATAGTATTTTGGAAAAGGGTCACTGGCAGTCTACCAGTTGCAAGTGATACATCCGAGTACTTCCATATGGAGACTAATGTTTCAACTGTGTTTTTTGTTATAGATTTGGAGCCACGTGGGGGTAGGGGGCCGGGGGAGTATGATATTGTGGAAAAGGAAGCTAAGATCATATATAAGATATTTATTTAGCTTAAACCCTATAGGAAGAGGGATGATCATGGAAGTCTGGATCTGCGGTCACTCTTATATTTATTGGGCAGAAAGCAGAGCTGAGAAAAAGGCTGGGGGAAATCAACTGTACCAAGATGTGAGTTTGGGTTGGTGTGGCTTCCGGTGGATGAGATGGGCACAACTGCTTCTTACACTGAAAGAGATGAAGGAATGGTGCCCCATTCCAGACCTAATTATAATACATTTAGGGGGTAACGACCTTGGGGTAAGCCATGGGTGGACACATACGTACAGATAAAAAGGGACTTATAGACAATACAACAGTGGTGGCCTAGGATATGTCTGGCCTGGTCAGATATGACCCCAAAAAGGGTTTGGAGACAGGAGCACAGCAATAGAGCTGTGGATAGGACCAGGAGAAAGATGAACAGAAGGGTAGGGACACTGATAAGAAAAATGGGAGAACAGGAAATATTGCGGGGTATAGAAGAGTGGGTGGAAGATTTCTACATGTCAGATTGTGTGCATCTGTTAGATCTAGCCATAGACATGTTTAAAACAGAAATGATGGGTTTTATGGAAGCATGGAGGAGGCATGCATAAAAAAAGGGGGAGAGAGAAGGACTGGGGAGGAGTTCCTCTGAGGTAAGAGAGAACAATACCCTAAATTGAGGGGAACGCCGGTCATCCAATGCAAGCTGGAGACTGGCTAGTGGAGAAAATGGGGGAAGAGGAGGGGGAAGAAAAGGAATAAGATGAAAAGAAGAAGAAGCTGAAGGAGGAAAACAGTTTTGGTTTTCACCGTTACCTAACAGAAGGAGAAGAAGGCACCCAGGTTTTCACCTGGGGGGAGCAAAGAAAACGAAGAAAGAGGTATGATCAGTGATTGATATATGGATGCAAAAAAATGCAAATGTGAGAGATAGAACAATAAAAGATGATGAAATGGAACATGGAATTATGATATATAAATAAATTAATTGCCAATCTGAGCACAACAACAAACACTGGTCTCTGTCTTTTGTGAGGGAAAATGGGGGGAATCCGGGACAAAGTTGGTTGCTGAAAGAAGTATGTATTTTGTTTGAAAAAGAAAGAAACATAGCTTTAATTTCTCACTGAAATACGTTAGGCTTCTAAGTAGCTGACAGTTTCTGACATCACAATGCCAGAATTCTACTGAATTCTGTCTTACCTGCAATGTGAAAAGCAAAGGTTAAAAACCACTTGATTTACTGCACAAACAAATATTTTATTATAAAAGAAGAAAGCAATTACTAACCCATTAAAACATAATAAATAAAACAGTAATTTATATACTGTATTTATAAGAAGTGAACACCTGCTGTTTAACTTCCCTTGGCTTATCAAATTGCAAAATAAAGGAGAGTGTGTTTGAAATAATCTTTCATACCAAGACCCTGAAGTCCACTGCTGTTTTGAATTTACAACAGATTTTGTGAATCCTTCTGAGGTGTTTTAGAACTAATTTGCAATGAAGGATTGGCCTTAAAATGTTGTTGCTGTCATATCTACACCCTATCGTCTGTTGATACATCACATGATAACTACATGTGCCCAAAATGTACAGGACAACTGCTTTATGAAATAAAAAATTAAAGAAACAGCTCCAAGTTCTGCCATATATGCATGATAGTATTTCCAGACATTCTCAACAATGTCAAATATATAACAAGACAGCAAAAAGAGACTGAGACAAGACAGTGAAGATATATTAAACAGCAGCGGTGAGGGCAATGAGTAATACCTAAAGTAGGTGATGAATTATGTTATGTGATGAAAAATCAATATAAGAAAGTTGAAGGGCATTGGGCAGGGATGGTATTGAACTATTGAATAGAAACACACCACTTATTGATATCAATGATGACTAAAATGAGAATTCAAATCAAAACACAAGTATAGCATCAAATTCAAATCCTATAACCCAAACTAAAGTCCTTGCGGTAGGTGATTCCATCATAAAAAGATATGATTCAGTAATCTGTGGTCATGACAAGGAAAACTGCATGGATACATGTCTCCTGGGAGCAAAGACTGGGAACAATATCTAGACTTCCCAAATTATTAAAACCTGTGGTAAGGATAAAACAGTAGCAGTGCATATAGGCCTTAATAATGTGGGGAAAGACATGAAAAATGTATTTACCTTGATATTAAGAAGATAGGAAAGACCATTCTGAACAATGGTGGGAGAATAATTCTCTCAGGTCTTTTATCTGTATTAAAGGGACACCTGCAAAGAATAAAACAATAGAATGTATTAACACATTCATAGAAAATTGGTGTACAAAAGAGAATGTGATGTTTGTGAAAACCTAAGCAGTGTTCAATGGAAATAGTGAGCTACATACAAATGATTGATTACATCTAAATCATTTAGGTTCCACAAATCATAGAAAATTATTAAATAAAAGCATACCCAAGGAAAATTTAAACTGCTAAGGAAGGGGGGAAGGGCTGCCAGTGTTGAATTTAAAACAACAAATAAATTAACTTGGAGGAAGAAAACAAACTCACAACACATGTCTTGTTACATGTGTAATGCAAGGGGTTTGAATAGCAAAATGGAAGAGTTTGAAGCAATTGTAAAGTCAGACAGTTGCAGAGATTTAATATGCATCACAGAAACATGGTAGTCATCCAATGATACTTGGGGGAAGGAAATTAGTGGTTATCAACTGGTCAGATTGAATAGTACACGAAAAAAGGATGGGGGTGTAGCCATATGTATCTCTAACAGGATAAAAGTATCTGTAACATTTTATAAGATTAAAAGGGCAGATCATTCAACCAAAACATTGTGGTTAAAATTAAATAACAATAAATGTAAAAGCTTAATATTAGGGCTGTGTTTCAGGCCAGCCAATGCAAATAATGATATCAATGTTGAAATTATCCAGGAATTAGGAAAATGCCTGTGAGATAGGTAAAGTTATATTCTTAGGAGATTTAAATTACTGTAGCATGAACTTGGTGAATAAGTAAGCCACAGAATGTAACAGTAGAGTTCCTTAGGGCAGTTTAACAACTGAATCTAATCCAACATATTTTTTTCCATCAAGTGGCAAAAATATTTTAGATATAATTCTTAGCTGAGAATCAATCACTATCACAAATTGCATGATTGGTACCCCCTAGGCACTACGACCATAACAGTCTTAGCTTTAAAATCAAAGAAGAATTTGCCACAGTAAAAAGACTGCAGAGGAATATATCTGTTTCACAGAGCAAATACCAGGGCTGTTCAAGAAGATTTAAACAACATAAACTGAGCTCAGTAATTAGCAGACAAATCTGTAGAAGATATGTGGACCTGCATAAAACGTAAAATTATACAAATTAGTGATATACATATCAGGAAAACAAAAAAAAATGCAAAAGTAGAGATGTCAAACCTACATAACTAAGGAAGGGCATACTTTCATACTGGATATTCATACTGGGTAGTGTACAGAAGAAGGCATAAATGCCCATTAAATCTGTCCCCCCACATCAGTGAGTCCAACTTGTTCCTCTCTCCAGCAAGAAGTTATCTAGTTTGGTTTTAAATATATTTATGTTATGACTTTCCACTATTTCTTTTGGAAGAGGATTTCAAATTCTGCCTGTTCAGTGTATAAAAAAATGATATCTTCCTTTTTAACTACATTTTCCAATTTTATTTGTTGTTTGTGTCCTCTTAGACCATCAGGTTTACACTGGATTTGTATACTTCGTTCTTCACATAAATCGTCATCTTTCATGAATTTTCACATTATTAGGAGGTCACCCCTAGTCCTTTGTTGCTCTAAACTATATAGTCCCAATTTCTTTAACCTGTTATTGTTGTTTAATCCCTTCATTCCTCCCATCATTTTTGTGACCCTGCTCTGTACTCCTTCCACCCTCGCTAATTCAATTGTTGAAGAAAAAGGCTAAGCTGTTTAATAGATATATAAAAAACAAAACTGAAAAAGTGAAGGAAAAATATAAATCAGCTTTAAGGCAGTGTAAAATTAAAATCAGGGAATCCAAACAGAGGCTGGAATGTAGCTTTGCAACCAATATAGCATATAATAGGAAAGACCTGACTACATGAATTCATTAAGAAGTTCAGATTCCAGACTCGGGTCTTTAAAGGTCAGCAATGTTATTATTGATGACCCAGTACAAATTGCAGATACATTTAGCAATTATTTCTGTTCTATTTTTACAAACACAACCTCTAGTAATGTACAATACATATCCCTTGCAATGGTTCCACGATTGTTGAACTATCAAAAGATGATATCATTAAACGAATACAGGAACTTAAAAACCTAAATTCTACAGGCCCAGATAACATTTCACCTATGTTATTTAAGCTTTTGTCACCAAGTATTGCCACTTCAATAAGATATTTGTTAATGGCTTCATTTAAATGTAGCAAAATCCATCCAATTGGCTTTCTGCTAACATAACACCCATTTTCAAAAAAGGAAACAAATTGGACTATGCAAACTATAGACCTATAAGTTTGACTTCAGTGCCAGGTAAAATTTTGTAATCTATTATTGAAGATCATATAATTAGCCACTTACAAATGCTAACCTAGTGGATGCGGAATAACGCGGCTTCACAACTGGGAGGTTGTACACAACTAATTTGCTTTGTTTTTATGAAAACAATTCAGAAGTCTTAGATAATGGAAATTCTGTTGATTGTATTTACCTTGATTTTGCTAAGACTTTTGATTCAGTACCACACTGGGCTATTGTTCAAAAAATGACTAATTTAAAGTGCGACTACCACCTGATGTGCTACATTGTAGAACTAGAATAAGCATATCCCCAATAAATCCCATACCAAAAATTAGGTTTTTTTGTTACTTCATTTTAAAGCTATGATCTATTTTGTAACCCCGCATTCATTACCTGTTCAAAAAAGCCAATTTCAGTAAAGGGCTGTTCATCTCCTAAACTCACAGTCTAGTCCTCCCTGTCAAGTAGGCTTACACAGTAGGACCTATTTCTCCAAAGATGAAAGTAATTTATGGAAGGTTGCCTTGGCAAATGGGCATAGTAACCAGTAAGAGTTGTGAATCAGTCTCCTGCCATTCAAACTGTCAAAAAGTACTGATTTCCATGAAAAAAAATCCTTTCATTTCAGTGCTCCATTTAATTTGCATCACCATGCCCCTTTTTTCTCAGTGCTGCAACCCAACCTTTACATCTTGCAAGGGAAACAAAGTTTTTAAAGTGATTTAGTAAGCGTTTTGATAGCAAATAGGAGTAGTAAACTATACTAACCTGTCGGAGTTGTGATTCAATCTCCTACCATTCAAACTGCCAAGAAGTGTTTTTTCCATGAAATAAATGCTTTTGTTTCTGAAACATAGAAACATAGAAGCTGACAGCAGAAAAGAACCTCAAGGCCCATCCAGTCTTCCCATTTCTTTTTCCCCCAATGAATTATGCCATTGGCCTTTGCTCTGTCAAAGGCCTATCTATTCATGCTCATCTGTATTGCACACTTATGCCTATCACATGCCTGTTTGAAGCCCTGCACTGTATTGATATTCACCACTTCCTGAGGTAGGCTGTTCCATGTATCCACCACCCTTTCTGTGAAAAAGAACTTCCTCACATTACCCCTTAATCGGCCTCCCTCAAATCTCATGCTATGTCCTTTTGTCCTGCTATGTTTCTTATACTGAAACATGTTAGACTCTTTCACCTTGTTAATGCTCTTAAGGTGTTTGAATGTTTCGACCATATCACCCCTCTCACTCCTTTTCTCTAGGGTATACATGTTGAGCTCCATTAATCTGTCCTCATATGTTTTCTGATGCAGTCCCTGCTTTTGGTTGCCCTTATCTGGACTGCCTCCAGTTGGTTAATGTCCTTGTGAAGGTGTGGCCTTCAGTACTGCATGCAGTACACCAGATGGTGCCTAACCAGTGTGTTGTAAAGAGGAATAATTATCTCCCTCTTCCAACTTGTATTACCCTACTAATACACCCCAACATCCCTCTAGCCTTACTTATTGCTTTAGTGGACTGCTTGGATGATTTCAGGTCATTAGTGATGGTGATGCCCAAATCTCTTTCTTCCTTTGTGACTGCCAGCAACTCCCCTCCCAGCCTATAGGTGACTTCAGGGTTTCTCATCGCTATGTGGATGATTGTGCACTACTTTGTGTTAAAACCCAATTACCACTCTTCTGACCATTTTGCTAGTTTATCCAGATCTCTTCTCATTCTGCCCACCCCATCTGGATCTTCTACTCTGTTGCAGATCTTGGTGTCATCTGCAAAGAGACAAACCTTACCCTCCAGTCCATCTGCAATGTCACTGATGAAGATATTGAAGAGGACTGGCCCCAGGACTGATCCCTGAGGTACCCCACTCGTGTCTTGCATCTCTTCTGACTGTATACCATTTACCACTACTCTCTGTTTTCTGTCCATCAACCAGTTTGTCACCCAGTTCTGTGGCCTCAGTTCTGTGCTCTGGTTCATTTG
Organism: Neoceratodus forsteri; assembly: GCA_016271365.2. NCBI lineage: Eukaryota > Metazoa > Chordata > Ceratodontiformes > Ceratodontidae > Neoceratodus > Neoceratodus forsteri. Next base: position 1,569,202,540 of record CM057450.1, on the reverse strand, counting down.
CATAACCTGACCCCTTTTTTTCTCAGTGCTGCAACCCCCAAGCATGACATCATGCAAGAGAAACAAAGTTTATAAGCACTGTTTTGAAACAGAGACCTCTACTGGTCAGTCTTGGAATTGCAGACATCTACACAACTGACATAGGAGACTACATCTCTCAGTAAAGAACTCTTGTCAGCTAGATACTATATGCACGCTGCCTTGAATGGAAAATAAACATATGAGAGCTTTTATTGTTGAATCCACTACAGAGATATGAGACTGCACCTCACAGTAAGGGAACTGGAAAACAACATCTTATTGTACCCACAATGCCTTGTTATGTGCATCTACATATTAGGTGCAGTCACCACCACCAAAATAAGGGACTGCACCTCTGAGTAATGAACATTTAAATCACCTTTATAATTTAGCCAGAATTCTTTGGTGCTGTATGTAAAACATTGACAGACCCATTGCATGACATCATTCTGGGGTGTGGCTATACAGAGAAAACTGGAGTGCAGGCAGAAACATGCAGATAAAACATCAACAAAACTGACAGGTAATGGCATACTATGTAGGACTCAGAGAGTGGTGTCTGGAATTTATTCCTTGGCCTCTCTTCCCCTATCCTGCGGGGTGCCACAGGGCTCCATCTTGTCACCCGTGTTGTTTGCAGTGTACATGCTGCCATTAGGAGAGATTATTAGGTGATAGGGTCTGAGTTTTCATTGCTATGCAGATAATACTCAGCTATACATGTCCTTTGCACCAGGCCAGGACGTGTTCCTCTCGGCATTTAACAACTGTCTCACCAAGATCCAGGATTGGATGAGTGCAAGTTGGCTGTGGTTGAACCCAGCTAAAACTGAGGTGCTGGTTGTGGACCCTGATTGTCAGGAGGTGGGTTTGTCAGCAGGGTCATTCTGGGGATTATGTCTTGGGTATGGCAGCTTAGGTTCAGTGCTAAGAAGTGCAAGGTTAAGCACCTGGGAAACAAAAACCCAGGGGAAGAGTACACAATGGGGGTGAGATACTAATAACAACAACAAAAATGGAAAGGGACCTGAGGGTAGTCATATCAGATGACTTAAAGGTAGGCAAGCAATGTGAAAGGGCAGTAAGGAGGGCTGGGTGGATACTGGGATGCATAGGGAGAGGCATCACCAGTAGAAAACAGGAAGTTGTTATCCCTCTGTACAGACAGCTGGTGAGACCCCATCTGGAGTACTGTGTGCAGTTCTGGAGACCCAATCTCCACAAGGACATAGACAAGATGGAGGCTGTCCAGAGGAGGGCAACTAAAATGGTGCAGGGTCTGCACCAGAAGACATATGAAGAGAGACTAGAGGAGCTTAGCATGTATAGCCTCGAGGAAAGGAGGGAGAGGGGGGACATGATAGAAACTTTCAAGTACCTCAAGGGAATCAACAAAGTCCAAGAGGGTAGCATCTTTCAAAAAAAGAGGTGTGCAAGAACAAGGGGGCACTATTTAAAGATAGGGGGGCAGCTTAGAGGTAATGTAAGGAAGTATTTTTTTACAGAGAGGGTTGTGGATGCATGGAACAGCAGTCTGGAGGAGGTTGTGGAGTCAAAAACAGTGGTTGAATTGAAGCATGCATGGGACAGTCATAAGGCAATTCTAGGCGGTGGGAGTAGAAAGAAGTAGGCTGCTGGTTAACTAGGATCTGCAGCTTATCCATTAGGTAGGTAAATGGGCAGACAGGGTGGACCAAGCGGTCCTTATCTGCTGTCAAATTCTATATTTCTATTTTTCTATGTTGGGAGTGTGACACTGACTACCTCAGACCAGGTGCAGAACTTGGGCATTATTATTGATAACGGTTTGACCCTTAAATCACAGGTGTCAGCTGTTGTCATCTGAGCAATATCACCTAGATGAAACACCTGGTTCCTCCCAAAGATCTTCCAACATTGGTTCATGCTTTCGTTACCTCATGCCTTGACTAATGCAATGCCCTGTACCTAGGGCTACCGGGGATTGATGTCCGCTGCCTTCAGCCAGTGAAGAATGCAGCAGCCAGGCTGTTGACTGGCACATCTAGAGCTGGCTACATAAGACCTGTGCTCTGTGGACTGCACTGGCTTCCAGTGCAGTGGAGGATCACCTTCAAGGTTGGTTTGCTGACATATAAAGCCCTACATGACCAGGAACCTAGTTACTTGCAAGATCTCCTTCACCCTTACTGTCCCCTCTGCCCTCTCCAATCCACTGATGAGGTATTGCTAGAGATTCCCAGGGTTCATTTAAAGACATCTGGGGCCTGGTCCTTTAGCTTTGTGGCCCCCAACCATGTGGAATTCTTTACCTCATAGGATACGAGATTGCTTGACCATCCAGGAGTTTAAAACTACACTTAAAACTTATTTATTTGAACCAGGATATGGTGGTTTTAACTGATAGTATTTTAACTGTGAATTTTAAATATAGGATTTTAATGATAAATTTGAAATCATTTACTGGTTGTATGTACTGTATAAGCGCCTTGGTTGTAGAAATGTGCATTTTATAAATATGATATGATATGATGTGAAAAAGGCATTTGAGGAACTTCTGTAAATCACTTTAAACTTTGGAGAAACAGATCCTGTAAGCTTGCTAACAGGGAGGACTAGACTGTGAGTGCAGGAGATGACATTATCAGCAGCTCTGCACTGATACTAGCTTTTCTGAACAGAAAGTGAATTTAGGGTAGTAAAATAACATAACTTTTAAGCAATGTAACTTAGAGATCTCATATTTGGCATAAGGCTGATTGGGTTTATGCTGATCCAAATTCAGAATTTACTGATGCCTGAAATTTTGAAAATAGTCCCACTTTAAATATTAATCCCTGTATGACTAGTTGGGTGTACAAATGGTTGAGCAATACAATACAAAGGGTGTGGATAAGTGGGTATTTCTCAAAAAACAGAAACAAGATTCAGGGGAGTGCCACAGGGTTCCATTTCAAGTCCAGTGCTCTTTCAGATTTACATCTCCAATATGTATAGTTATGTAAATAATTGGTCCATTAAATATGCTAATGACACAAAACAGGCTGGAGTTGTTAGCATGCCACTTGACAAAGTATCAATACAGAGCAATCTTAATATAATATATAATTGGGCAAACAAATTGGGTATGGAATTTAACTATGCTAAATGTTGCTTTATACATACTGCATGGGAAAACAACAGTTTAAGCTCACATACAAATTAAGTATTATACAAATCAAGGATGTTAAACAAGAAAGAGATTTGGCTGTAATTACCAACAATAACTTTTCACCAATGTATAACTATCCCCTGGTAATATTTAAAGCAAACTGCATAATGTGGTCTATAAAAAGAAATTTTAGAAGTAGAAACACAGACGTAATTATGCCATTATATCGGGAATATGTGATACCAATTTAGGGCTATGGTAGCCAGTGCTGGAATCTGCTATCTATGAGAGAAATTGATAATATAGAGAAAGTTCAATGTAGGTCCACCAAACTGATACATAATATCAAAGACTTGAGCTAGCAAGATAGCCTCATACATCGCAACTTGATGACACTGGAAACAAGAAGGCTTTGCCCCACGCAGCCCATAAATTAAGATTATCAGCTCCAGGGGAGTGCATGTCAGGAAGGGGGAGGAACTTGGAAAAAACCCTTAAACTCCCACAAACACCAAATAAAAACAGTACCCCTACCCAGCCCCAAACCCTAAACCTCTATCACTGCAGCCATCCATGCTCACCACCAAACAACATGGCCAGCTCAGTGATTCCCTGCCAAAATACCTCCCACATTCCTCTTCCTGTAAGCCTCTTGTTTCGATCACCCTCCTGAACAGTCACTATTGTTGTCCTGGAATCATGCTATTGCCATGCCTTACTACCTTTTCAAGGTAGTTCACATCACGAGGGCTCAAACTGAATCACTCAAAACTAAGTTGCTCAGTTTGAGTTACCCATATAACTGTTACCCATTATTCATTATTATCCTCTAAAGACTTTGGATTCTTGGTGGCAGCAATTTTCAGCTGTGATTTGAATTTCTCTTGGGAAGGGAAAAAGCCTTGTCTGCTGGCCATGCATTTAATGGCTCCCTATACCAAGGGGGGGGGTTGCTCCCCTTGGTTTAAGGGTTAATACCTTGCATCTGGCCTGCAATATATTTGGCTGTGGTTTGTTCATCTGTGCACTGGCTAACATCAGAGAAGAATTTGGTAAGTAATGTTTCCCCTGAAAGTATTCCAAGGGATTCTGCCAACTTATTCTGAATTGTTAACTTGCATTGTGTACTCTGATTTATTGTGTCATTCTTATGTCCATATACTGTGTTTGATGTGGAACCTTTGTGAATGAGCTTTTAGCTCAAAGGTACTTTCTGAATTACCAAATACAAATAAATGAATAAATGCCCCCTTGTCCATGAGCATCTTTTGCTATGTAAAATGCAACCATCCTGTACCATATTGATACCTTTGAGGTACTTGAATGTTTGTATCATGCCCCCCTTTCCCTTCTATCCTCTAGAGTACCTATTTAAGTCCATGAGTCTTGCCTGGCAGGGCATCAGAAGCAGGCCATGCACCATTTTGGTTGACCTCCTCTGTACTACCACAGCTCTTTTCGCGAACTTCTTATTTTGCTGACAAGACAACATTCTACTGTATCTGCATAAATAGTTTTTTTATTAACAAAAATACATTTTTGATAAAATGTGCTGTTCTTAATGCTTCCATGGATTGTTACTAAAGTGTATTTGCAACTCAAATATTTTTTTTTAATACAAATGTTTTAAAAAAAGGAAATAACTTGACTCCATATCTAGATTAGAACCCATTACCTCCTGGTTGGAAGTCAGAAACCATACCAATGGACTTCTTATTAGTAGAGAACATATTGGCTGCTCTAGTGAACTAGAGATTTTCAGTTTCAGAACACTTGAAATCTGATCTGCTGTTTAAACACTGGCAGCACTGTTTGGACTGAGGAAACAATGTTTTCCAATTGTTCAGCCATTCTGATATTGCTGCTGACAATTTTTAAGACAATCAGTTGCTCTGCACAGACCACTTGCACTGAATTAGGTGAGAGGGAAAGAAAGAAAGAAAGAAAGAAAGAAAGAAAGAAAGAAAGAAAGAAAGAAAGAAAGAAAGAAAAGTCACCTTTGTAAGATTTGAACTCCTCTTCCTGTGGTTAGGAGGCAGAAACCCTGCTAGTGTACTTTTGATTAGCAGGAAGGATGCATGCTGCTTAAATGCACTAGACATTCTTAGGACACTTTGAAATTTGATCAATTGTCTAAAAAGTGGTGGCTGTGAGATTCAAATGTAAGGGGCAGATTTTCTGAACTTTATCAGACTTCTTGGTTTGCCTTTGACAATATTTTAATAATGAGCTCACTTCTCCTGAATTTAGTAACACATGTAGTATCAAAACTCTTGTTTATAACACACACAAAAAAAAAACTCATGATCAAGATTTGAACCCTTCATCTACTTGTTAAGGGACAAACACTCTACCAGTGTCCTACTGATCAACATGGAAAAGGATTGTTTCTCTAGTGGACTAGATACTCTAAAGATACTTTGAAATTAAATTGACTTGCAGCATTGTTTCCAGTTTTCCAGCCCTTCTGGGATTGTGGTTGACAATATTTAAGATAATCAGTAGCTCGGCACAGATCACTTGCACTGAATTAGGTAAGGGGAAAGAAAGCAAGAAAGTCACCTTTGTAAGATTTGAGCTCCTCACTCTGTGGTTAGGAGACAGAAACCCTGCTAGTGTACTACTGATTAGCAGGAAAGATGTATGCTGCTATAGTGCACTTGACATTCTTAGAGCACTTTGAAATTTGATCAACTGTCTAAAAGGTGGTGGCTGTGGAATTTAGATGTAAGGAGTAGATGTTTTCAACTTTATTAGACCTTCTTGGATTGTGTTTGACAATATTTTGATAGTGAGCTCACTTGTACTAAATTTAGTAAAATATGTAGTATCAAAACTTTTATTTATAACAGACACACAAAACACATGATCAATATTTGAATCCTTTGCCTTCTGGTTAAAAGACAACCACTCTAACGATGTACTACTGATCAGTAGGGAAAATAATTGGTTCTTTGGAGAACTATTTACTGTCAGGATATTTTGAAATCTAATTGACTAGCAGCATTGTTTCGATTAAGGAGTAGAGGATATCCAATTTTTCAGCCCTTCTGGGATTGCTGTTGACAATATTTAAGATAAGCAGAAGCTCACTTGCACTGACTTAAGTAAAATGTGTTAGTACCAAAACACTTCGTTTTGTAAGAAAAAAAAGAAAGGAAAAAAAAATTGACACATTACCAAGGTTATAACGCCTCATCATTTTCTGGGGCTCTATAAAATTGACACACATTTCCTATCAGTAACTTAATGTTCTAATACTATTTTGTCCCTGGTGAAATATGTGATATATAAAGTTTACTGTTCTTATTGCTTTCCACCATGGATCACTACTGAAGTGAAAAGTAAACAAAAATATGATAGCAGTGCAAAAAGCATTTTTCTGCGACTTGTACTTTTTACAGAAATACTTTACATGTCAAGGGCACTTTTCTAGGAAGCAAAAATGACATGCACATTTTCTTTCATGAACTTTCTGTCATGAAAGGACAACCTACTATTTTCGCATATTGCTACAGTTAGATTTTTTTAATGTACTATTCTTATTGCTTCCATGGATCAAGTGAAGTTGCAACTGATATAAGAATAGTTTAATACAAATGTTTAAGCCTGAGTTATGCTTTACACCATGTTCTCTGGGTGAAAAGTATGGAAAAAAACCCGTTTTACTCTAGGTTTGAACCCATAACCCCCAGACACTCTGCCAATACACCATCAGACTATCTTGTTGTGTTCTGCAACTTCAGTGAATTAGAGATTAACATACATGAAGCAATTAATACACATATTCCTCACTACAGAAAGAGACCAGTTTCTGTTACAGTACTGTAGAGCAATCTTTTGGATTTTCAACTAGATTATCAGATCCAAGTGCCCTGTCCTGGTAGCAGTGCACACACTACCAAATAAAAAAAAAATATCCTTTGCAAAAGGTTTCTCAATGTTTCACAATTCTCAAAAGGGATTTTTAAAAATTCTTAAAAATCGCTTGACTAATTTTTCGTTACTACTGTAGAATATTGAGACCTCTCCCCACCCAGGACTATGCTTTCAATGTTTGGAGGGAAGCCAAGTCCTGTTTGGATGTTACAGTTCAACCTCGATTATCTGACCTGTTTGGGGGACATCTGAAATGATTGGATAACCAGAGGGGTGGAGGTTTGATAAATGGCATTCTGGTAGAGACAAATTGTTATTGACAATCTACACTGGGGAACACACTCAGGAACACACTTGAACAGTCAAATAATATTAAATTCTTTCAAAATGTGCTAAATAGCAATCTTTATTACAATAGTGCATGGTGCATGATTTAAAAAAATATTTTCCGAAGGAACAGAATCAGCTTTTAAAATAGTCATTAATCGACTTTTGTTTCAGAGCATCATGCTGCTTTAGACTTCGGAGTAGCATGATTTGGATTGGGTCACAGTCCAGCTGTGCTTCCTGGTACAGAATTACTTTTTCCAGGTGCTGAACTACCTTGGCATGAGTGGGCAGAATAGGAGTCTCTTATGTCTCTGATTCATTTTTATCTGGATCCTCATCTGGCTCAGGTTCTGATTGGGTCACCATTTCTGCAATGCCACCATCGGAAAAGACATCATGTCTTTACTCATTGGCATTGCACAGCAACGACTGCTGTACTTCTTCTACAGAGGGAGGATCAGGGACATCTGCAGCACAGCTTTCAAGTTCTACCAAGGTGACATCTGTGTTCAGCAGGTCAGGGAGGTCAGCTTGCTCAGAGGGGTCATTAGCTGTATTGATCTCAGGATGACTAATTTTTATCCCTGACTTTCACCAAGCCTTCTGTATGGATTCAGGGTGCAAGTTCTCCCATGCCTCTGCAGCCATATAAACTACATACTTGAGGTTTATGGCTTTAATGAGCTGGCCCAAAGGTGTGGCATGATTATCATTTATAAGCACAGTATGGAACAGTTTTTTACAATATGTTCACTTAAAATGCTCAAGGACAACCTGATCACAGGGCTGTAACTTCGATGTTGTGTTAGGGGTTAAGAAAATGCAACAAATCCTACCATCTTTTGTGTGAACATCAGCAATGTTAGGGTGGACTGACGAATAGTCCACCAGAAGCAGTTCTTTCATAGGCAGCTCTTTCCCTTGTAAGTAATGCTTGACCTGAGGGATGAATTGATTGGCAAACAACAACATTTTAGCAGTCATCCAAGTGCTTCTCTGTACCTCATACTGCACAGGGAGGGATGACATGTTTAAATGTTTAAAACATCTCAGCATTTGGGATTTTCTGATCCCAAAAAGCTTTAATTTATGCCCACAGCATTCACACAGTCAAGCACTGTTAGCCTGTCCTTTTGTTTTTTTTTATCCCTGGGGCATCTTTTTCAGAGTCATGAGCAAGTGTTCTCTTGGGCAAACCTCTCCAAAAAAACCACGGTTTCATCAGCATTGAACACTTTATCTGGCAGTAACCCATCAGCAACAACCACGTCATAAAGCTGCTGCATGAAAGGCTCTATGCTCTCATCTGCAGCACTTAGCCTCTCACTGTAAATACAAAGCTGGCGGATCCCATGTCACTTTTTGAATTGGTCCAGCCATCATTCACTTGTTGAAAATGGACCTGAAATGGAAATGTGGAAATGTAATGCCTTTTCTTTCAAAAAGAGACCAGATATCGGGGTCCCCTTCTCTCTCTCTCAGAAGAGATGCAAGTCACAAGTGGGGTACCTCAGGGATCAGTCCTGGGGCCAGTCCTCTTTAACATCTTCATTAGTGACCTTGCAGATGGACTAGAGGGTAAGGCTTGTCTGTTTGGAGATGACACCAAGATCTGCAACAGAGTAGATGATCCAGATGGGGTGGGCAGAATGAGAAGAGATCTGGATAAACTAGCAAAATGGTCAGAAGAGTGGCAACAGGATTTAATGCAAAGAAGTGCAAAATCATGCACACAGGAAGAGAAACCCTGAAGCCACCTATAGGCTGGGAGGAGTTGCTAGCAGTCACAAAGGAAGAAGAGACTTGGGCATCATCATCACTGATGACCTGAAATCATCAAGCAGACCTCTAAAAGCAGTAGGTAGGCTAGGGGGTGTTAGGGTGTATTAGTAGGGGTATCTCAGTCGTAAGAAGGAGTAATAATCCCTCTTTACAAGACACTGGTTAGGCCCCATCTGGAGTACTGCATGCAGTATTGGAGGCCACACCTTCACAAGGACATTAACAAATTGAGGCAGTCCAGAGAAGGGCACCAAATGGTACAGGGACTGCATCAGAAGACATAGGAGGACAGATTAACAGAGCTCAGTATGTATACCCTTGAGCAAAGGAGGAGAGGTGATATGATCGAGGCATTCAAACACCTTAAGGGCATTAACAAGGTGAAAGAGTCTAACATGTTTAAATATAATAAAAATAGCAGGACAAGATGACACAGCATGAGAATGAGGGGCCGATTAAGAGGAATGTGAGGAAATTCTTTTTCAGAACAGGTGGTGGATGCATGGAATAACTACCACAAGAAGTGGTGGCTATGAATACAGTGCAGGGTTTCAAACAGGCATGGGATAGGCATAAGGAAGCAATACAAATGACTATGAATAGATAGGCCACTGACAGAGCAAAGGCCGATGGCACATTTATAAAGTAGAAAAAGAAATGGGCAGACTGGATGGGCCTTGTGGTCCTTATCTGCCATCAACTTCTATGTTTCTGTGTTTCTATGTTTCTCTCTCTCTCTCTCTCTCTCTCTCCTGCCAGAACCATGTGTAAATTGTAGCATCTCACTGCTCATCCTTACACATCCTGGTGTTTTTTTCTCTCATCAGAACCTGCAGCCATCTCCATGCTGATGGCAAAGTCCCATAACTTCTTAGTGGATTTAATGTCACTAATTGTCAACTTCCCCACTCCATATTCATGTGTTAAGGCAACAGCACGCTCTCCACCTTCAAGCCTTTCAATGATGTGAAGCTTCTGTGAGAAGGTAAGAACAATTATTTTCCTTTTGCCAGAAGGAAAATCCATTGTTAGCCAGTACTGAATCACAGCATGACACTTGCTATGCACTTAGCTCATTTATAATACCACACCACATTAAGTGCTCAGCAAGGTCACCAGGTCACAAGCTGCACAGAGTTCAGGTTAATTACATGTTAATTACAGCATTTTGACAGTTTGATAGCCACAGACTTCAGAAGCAAAGTTGAACTGACAAGTAAAACATGACATGTATGCTAGTAATTATGGGGGAAACAGGTTGGGTTTGCTAGATAGGGAGGTTCGGTATTTCAGGGGTCAGATAAACATGGTGTAACTGTACTTGGGATAACCCCTTGCAACTTTGGCCTATGTGGTTTCATTCAAGATTAGTTATTGGTGGCACTTCTATATACTGGCCTTCATAGGTCAAAGGGGGAGTTCAGAGGGTGGGTGGTCTTTTTTCTATGAACTCTAATTGTTTTAAATCCTTTGGGCAATTACAGTAGCAGTATTTGGTGTTCTCTTTGCATCACTGGTGGTATCTTCAGTTGCAGCATCTAGTACAGTCTAAGGTGGTCCCTTATTTTACCTTCATCGTCCTGGTGGGTGGAGGTTTTTGGTATGGTGCGAGCTCTGGGGGGGGTTAATTCTTCTGTGATTGGTGACTATTAATAAGGCATTGCTTACAGCATATACCCCAGATACGCAACGCCTACCTCAGAGGTGGGAGCGAATGTTGGGTTATTTTCTTTCTGAGGCGGAATGAGTTTGGGTTTGGGCTAATGCTTATGGGGGTCTAGGGATTTGGCAGGTAGGTTGATGTAGTTGATAACTTTGTTGCTATGGTATCACAGCCCTTCTGTTTTGTACAAAATGGGATTGGTGACACACTCTAGGTGTTGGCATTGCGATGGTGTGATGGGCACTTTGTTACATATACTTTGTGAGTGCCATAGAATTGGGTCCTGGTGGACCATAATTTTGACCTCTATGGAGATTGTTTTGGGATGCAAAATCCCACTAGATGCTTCCCTTATGGTATTTGGTAAGACCTACAGGATTCAAGTTATTAATGCCACTCAGAGGGCATGGTTTATGGCTGCTATTATGGAGGATAAACACCTACTCTTGCAGAGATGGCATTCAACAGAGATCCCCATGTTCAATGAGTGGTTGGAAGGAATGTTTAAGTTAACGGGGTATGAGAGGTTTTCTTATATTACAGTAGGGAGATATGGGTGGTTTGCAAACATCTGGCAGGCATTCTTGAATTGATCTGGCATCTCTATCCAACAGTGCTACTTACTTTTCTCCCCACACATGACTTCACATATTCTGCCCTGAGGTGCACTGGATTGTATTCGGTTGGAGTTGTCATATAAGGGACTCTAGTTGCCTCGATTGGTAGTATGGGGTAATTTGGATGCCGCCTGCTCATCCTCCTTCTATTGAACTGTTTGTAGCAGTTTTTTTGTTATTTATTTTTCTTCTCCTGTGGTGGCAGTACATTTATTCCTTCTGGCTTGTAGTTTAATTTCTGTTACTTTATTGTGTTTATAATGTTAGAATTATTCTTAGATTGTGCATCCAAGGAGTGAGATCACTCCAGCTAGGTAGTTGTTTATGCTATTGATTGTTATATTGATTTTCTTGTTACTCTTGTTCTTGTGTTTCTTATTATTGTAAAAGTACTAATTGTAAAAAATGCAAATTTTCCCTGGTGTCTAGTGCCTCTCACAAGGATTGCCATACTGATGCTTAAATGTAAAGTTTCCCTTGTGTCTAGTGGCCTCCCACTGATCACCATCTTAGTGTTGAAAAGTAAAGTTTCCCTGGTGTCCAGTGGTCCCTCCCCCACCCACACCCATGATCGAGGTATAAATCTATACAGTGAAGCCCACCAGGATGAAGCACAGCACTGTAGAATTCTGCAGTAGAGTTACTGCAGCAAACAATGCAGTTTCAATGGGAGTTAATTGCTTTTGTCATGCAGTAAGCCTGAGACACTGTACTTCATCCTGGTGGGCTTTACTGTATTCCCTGGTGGCTAGAGGTCCCTCCTCCACCCACACCTATGCCTGAGGTGTAGATATGTATTCCCTGGTGGCTAGTGGTCCCACCACCACCTGCACCCATGCCTGAGGTTCAATGAATATTCAGTGGTATCTAGTGGACCCCTATCTCGATCCCCTATACTATGTTGTAATACAATTCCCAGGTGGCTAATGGACCCCCCATCCCCAATGCCCTGTATAACAAATGTAAATCAGTTCCCTGGTGGCTAGCAGACCCCCTGACCCCCTTATCCTGTCAGGTAGTGCCCTACCACCCCGCTTCTCCCCATCCTGACCCTGAGCTGGTGACCGGCACAGCCCTCCACTCTCCACCATGGCTTGAAATCAGCATGTACTGTATACAGTGATTCGTTATGTTAAAATTGGGCAAAAGTGCTAGCGGGGATCGGGACCAATGGACATCAGGGAATCATTATGTCAAGACTGGGCATAGGTGCCGGTGGGGGGGATCGACCACTAGACACAATGGAAAGTGTCATAATTAGCACTGGGATGGTGATCAGTGAGGGGGGCCTCTAGATATCGGAGAAAGTGTCTTTGGGAAAATGTCATTCTTTTTTCTAATCATATCATATTATATCCCCCTTGCAGCCACAGCCCCTGCTTACCTCCAGCCACTGCTCCTCCTTCACCTCCGACCTCGAAGTTGGACATGCCCAGCTGGCATATGCAGCTATACCATTGAAAGGGACTCCCTCCCATGTCCCCACACCTGGCAAGGAACCAATACTGGCACACACCTCCAGTCTGGGCATTCATCAGCCGGTGAAGCTGTGGCTATCATGCTGCTGTGGACCCTGTGCTGCCATTTTCCTCCTAGATTTTCTGTTCCCCTCAGAGTGCAAGAGTGCAAAATGACATCGGACACAACGCCGATGTCCGCTGCACTCTGCCCCTCATGTTTAACCCCATTCCAGTAGTGCTCCCGGTTGTCAGCAGGGGCCACTATATAGCAATGGTTTGCTTGGATCCCTCCCCAGGGATGGGAGAGTAGTCCTCAGATGCTTGATCTCATCCCTCCCCTGCCAACCCCTGGCATCCTGGGCTCACGTCTGAACCCGGGTCACCAGTGTGGCATGAGGTTTGGCATCTAGCGCCTCAACCCTCAGTGCGACCGGGTCGATGGAAAATGTCATTCTTAACATTGGGCCAGAGATTGTTGGGGGAGGGACCACTATACACCAGGGACAGTTTTACTTTGAACAACTTCTTCTGTACCAAACTCCATTGGTGGAGTTGCCAAACTCCACATTTTGGGCAGTTATCAGTTTTGGTTTATTTGGACTTTGCACCATGGATTAACTCTGTAAAATGAGAGAAATCTGCAAATTAATCCATGGAGCAGTTTCCCAACTTTGCACATCTCTATTCACAAATGTGACACTTCATCATTCTAAATCCAGAAATGTTTGATATTGTAGTGCTACTCAAATACTTAAATAATCAAAGTAAACTCTCCAAGGCATTTTCTTCAAATAAGAGGTGCATTAGGGCTGCATCCTGGCATCAGTGTTATTTTGTTCATAAATAGTTGCATTGGTAAAATGAACAAAATGGACTTTTACGCTCCACAAATAAATGCGCATAAAATAACAGCACTACTATGTGCCAGTTAACTTATATTAATCTCTTTCTCAGAAAAAGGCATACAGAGGAAACTAAAGTTTTAGCACCAACATTATGTGAATGGGAACATATGATTAATCTAAACATTCCCAAAGCTTCTATTTCGGGCCCAAGAAATCTACCAGATCCTTTTATCTGAACAATTAAAGACTGAACATATAATGGAGTTCCCCATCTGGGTTTAGACTTCATGAAAAAATAGCAAATGGATTATATTAATAAAAGAGTAATGATGTGCTTCTAACTCAATACCAAGTATAATACATTTCAACAAAAAGTAGGGGAAAGTGCCCAAAAACAAATTTTACATTTATGCAGTGCTAAAAATCAACATCTAATTACTCTATGGGTTGAACATTTGGGATGGTCCCTTCAATGACACTAATGCATACTTAAGAGCACATGCTTAAGGTTCTGAATATTAGAAGCAGGTACAATGCCACTGGAAATAATAATGATGAAACAAATGTTTACGTATTGGGTCAGATGAAGTTATTAGCAAACTCTAGAGCTCCCAAGATGTGTATACAAGAGGCATTTAGGGATAAATAATGTGAAAACTATGCCCATGGTTTCACATCTTTAAAAATCCATTTATATGGTATACTATAGGTCTTGGTTATATATGGATGTTGGGAAGAACTTGAATGGAAACAACATATTATTTTCCATTAAAATACAGTTAAGTTAAATTTTTGTATGCAAGGAGATGGCTCAAATAAAATCTCAGTGACTAAACATTTATTAACCAATTCTCAAGCATAGAATGAACTGGGAAACATTTGTTCTTATCAAACCAAGGTCTTTCTTGGGTTATGAAGATAACAATACTATACTGCATATACTTTAGGAAAATATGGCAGGATGCCCAAAATCAATAGAATATGTCCTTGTTACAGTAACTTAAAACAAAAAGAAACGTTAAGACATCATCAACCAGTTTCACATTTTTTTAGGTGACTAGAAAATAAATATTAGGACCCGATCTAGGAAAGGTTTTGATCAGCCAGTAGAACTTATAGTATGCATAATCTTTTATCTGGGACAAATGAAATGCTAACTAGTGTTTTTGTTTTGTTTCCACATAAGGTGGAAAAATTTAAAATAACATGGACAGGAAACAAATTACTAACTACTTTTCTGTGCTTAAATGGAATTATTTTAGAGCCTTAGCTAAGCATTGTCAAATTTTATTTTTGTAAATATATAGTTATGACAAAAGTTTTAAACCAATACAATTATTGTTCCAGTACTCAAGAAAAGCAACAGTAAAATCATAAATGAATACAGACCCATAGCTATTTTACCTGCCCTTAATAAGATCCTTGAAAAAAATGTGTCAGTACAACTTATCAGCTATCTCCCAACCTACAACCTCCTTTTCCCAGTCCAGCATGGATTTTGTCAGCACCATAGTACCATCACAGCCTTGCTCTCCTTAAAAAATAGTATTGGTAACTCACTAGAAAAAGGAGGACTCATTGGTGCTGTTTTTATTGACCTAACAAAGGCCTTCAATACAGTTTATCACTCCCTTCTCTGTGATAAACTCAGGGACCTAGGAATCTCATACTCCACTCTACTCTGGTTCAACAACTACCTATCTAGTAGACAACAGCATGTATGCCTTGGCCCATCATTGTCTGCCCCAGCCTCTGTCAACATCAGTGTCTCTCAGGGCTCCATATTAGGATCTTTATTCTTCTCCCTCCATGTCAACATGGTCCATGACTGCTTTACCAATTGTATTCCCCTCATGTATGCAGATGATCTAGTCTTCTACACAAATGCCATAAATACGACTGACCTCAATAGAAAATTGACTGCTGACCTAGGAAGTGTCCAATCTTGGCTCCAGGTGAACAAATTACTAATGAACACAACCAAATCCCAGGCCATGCTGTTGAGTACCCCTTCTCATCTAACCCAGGTACCATTGCAAGTTATCAGCTCTAATGGTACTCCCCCAGACATCATCCTGTCATTCAAATATTTGGGTATCACCTTGGACCCTTCCCTGGATTTCCATCTCCATCTTACTAATATCTGTAAGGAAGTCAGTGTCAGATTAGGAATAGCTTACCGAGCTAGTCAGACTCTCACCCCTCTGCCCGCATGTCAGTGGCCAGTAGTATTCTTCTACGCAAACTCTTTTATTGCCTTTCTGTCTTCTCAAACACCTCCAGCCACAACCTCACAGAGCGGCCGTGGCCTATAATAACATTTGTCATTTTGCACTATCTGGCAATCAATTTGTTCACCACTGTACCTTATTCTCAAAGGTAGGATGGCTGCCTCCAGCCAGCCAGTGAGGTTTCTTTCTTGGGAATATCTTTTATAGTGTATTTAACAACAACACCCCCATATCCCTTTCCACTTACCTGGTGCTACACAAAATTGCCTAGCCCCTCAGATCTGCAGACCTGGGCCTGCTCTCCATTCCTACAGTTAAAACCAAATTTGGATCAACAAGCTTTGCAATATCCACCCTGAAACTGTGGAACAAGGTCCCCCCCAAACATCAGACAGTGTTGATCAGACAATGCACTACTGCTGGCACCTTTCAGAAACAGTTCTGAACCCACTTCCTGCAATTAAATGCTTGTTCCTGTACCTAGACCATGTTACTGTGGACTTACAGCACTGTTATAAATGATCAACTGTATTCTGCTGTGCACCCTGTCATTAACTGCCACATTACTTACTGTATGTATGTAAAATTAGATCCTTACTGCTGGCATTTATCATATTTGAAATGTTTGACCTGCCTCCTTGTTTAATATAAGTTTGATAACCTTGAATCCCAATGTTGACTTGAAGTGCATGTCAAATGTTATGAATGTACTCCTCCCGTGTCATGCCTGAAAATAGGCAACTGCTTGTCTAGTGCACCTTTCCCGGTAAACAATAAATAAATAAATAAAATAAAATAGATTGTTTCATTGATAGATTGATACTATGTAATAAGGTTTGTACATGTATCATCAGCATACAGTATATCAGAGAAAGCAATAGTTTTAAAAAAAAGTTATTATACTCTAGATTTTCCTTAACAAATTTGATGCAGGCAAGCCATATACTTATGCAATAAATTTAGTTGTAGGGTTTATATTTTAAACACTAACTATCAGAACTTGTTTGACTGAAATATTAAACATAATTTTGCAAAGGTTACATGAAAGCAGTAGTTCTGATCAGTGACGGTTCTTGTAAAGAATTTGCCCTGTAACGTAGTCATTATACATGAGATCCATATGTAATGAAAATAATTTTAGAAGACCACACAGTTTACATGTAAGTAATAATTAAACTGCATACCGTAGCTAGACAAAATTACTACTTAATATTACTAGTTCCAGTGGTTGTGTTATACTTGCACAGTACATGAGCTGTAATCATAGACATCAGATTCTCAAAAGGGTTTATGAAGAACAATTATACAATGAATGGAAAATATGCGGAAAGTTAATTGGTCTAGAAGTAGTTCCAGCCATGATGTTATCTTAGTGCAATATTACAGTCTGAGACTAATGGACAACCTACATAAAATACATTTTTGTGATGCTACAAGATCCATTTAATAATTGAAAAAAGGACATCAGGGCATGTATTTTACAGGTTGACATCACTTCTCAGGTGGTTGAAGGAACTCAGTTATGCCTTGTACTGCATAATAAACCTGAGGTACTACATTATTCCAGTATAACACACTCCCTGCCATGCTTTCTTACTTGAATAGGGTGTTTTGTGGAATTGATATATTTTTTATCAGTGAGACACAGGTTCTCTTTTCTTTTGAAAAATGCAGTTGATTAATAGGAATTTCTGTTTTAGCACCTCTGTATTCCTGACAGTCTAGGATTCTCTGCTGCAATATCATTATCCATTTAACCATATCTTTCAATTGTTTTAGTGCTATTACTGTTGCATTTTGTGTTTATACCCTCCCTCAGGTCTCAACTATAAATCCAATTTCTTGTACCTCTGTATGTTTACCTGGTGAAACAATTTCAATAAATAAAATATACAAATAAGTACATTTTTTTTATTTTTTATTTATGCTCCCAGTCTCACTGGCATTGCCCCATCCTCACGTCTCTGATGCTTAACCCTTCAGAGACCCTATGGATTAGTTCCTGTCTCCTATGGTGTGACTTGGCCACAGCTATGTACTATCACTCACCCTCTTCTGAGTGTGATGGCAGCAGATTCCTCTGGTTAAAGGGTGGTCAGTAACAGGATGTGGGGCCAGGGCATTCCAGGATCATCCTGCACTTGTTAGGGTTTTTCCTTGCATTTACACCCTGATCTTTGGGATGACAGTGTGCAAGAGCTTCAGGCACGTGCAGCTGAACATCTCCTACCCAGCAATACCTCCACTTTACTGCCACCTGTCATCATTCAGGTGGAAGTACAGCAGTGAAGGCAGTGACCCTCCCTTTCAGAAGGAGAAGAGCATTATCTGGGAATTTCAGTCCTTCTCTCACAAGCTGGCCCTTGATGACCCATGTTCATTCTCAAAATATTAGGCACCACAGCAGATCAAAGCATGGCAATGCAGAGGTTCCACCATGCTGCAATGACACAGAACACAGGAACTGTCAGTACAGTAAAGGTACAACACTGCCAATGGGAGTTGTGCCATCACTGGAGTAAACTGTGTTTTCTATGGGGCGCTTTGCCCCCACACCTACAATGTGAGGGGCTCTGGTCCCCACACTCCTTGACATAATATAACCAACTCTGAGTCTGAATTGGTTCGGGGAGGGGGTGAACACCGCAGAAGCAGTAGTGTCGGGAACCCAGTGGACATCACATTGAACTGTCAGACATGTCACTGCGAAGTATTCCTTTCACTGTTGCTAGGTGATACCCAATGCAGACAGGCTGTCTAGACAATAGCAATTGCCCGTGTGTGTGTGTGTGTGTGTGTGTGTGTGTGTGTGTGTATGTGTTTCTTAAGTAGGAAAGACCTAGGAAAAACTATGGTGGGGTTCGCACAAAGAATGAACTTAGAGCATGGCGGGAGTAGCCAGCTGGCTCACATAGAAATAAAGACTTTGACGGCAGATAAGGATCACTTGGCCCATCCAGTCTGCCCATTTCCCTACCTATTGGATAAGCTACAGATCCCAGTTAACCAACAGCCTACTTCCTCCTACCCCACCAGAATTGCCTTTTGTCTGTCCCATGCATTCTTGAATTCCCCCATTGTTTTTGATCCCACAATCTCTTCAGGAATGCTGTTCCATGCATCCACCACCATCTCTGTGAAAACAATACTTCCTCATGTTGCTCCTGAGCCATTCCCCCTCTATCTTCAAATTGTGTCCCCTTGTTCTTGCACATCTCTTTTTCCAAAATATGCTACCCTCTTGGACTTTGTTGATTCCCTTGAGGTACTTGAACATTTCTGTCATGTCCCCACTCTTCCTCCTTTCCTCAAAGGTATACATATTAAGCTCCTTTAGTCTTTCTTTGTATGGCTTCTGGTGCAGACCCTGCACCATTTTAGTTACCCTCCTCTGGACTGCCTCCATCCTGTCTATATCCTTGCAGAGATGGGGTCTTCAGAACTGCATGCTGTACTCCAGATGGGGTCTCACCAACTGTCTGTACAGAGGGATAACAACCTCCTGTTTTCTACTGATAATGCCTCTCCCTATGCATCTCAGTATCCCCCAGCCCTCCTTACTGCCTTTTCAGATTGATTGCCTACCTTTAGGTTATCTGATATGACCACCCTCAGGTCCCATTCAATTTTTGTTGTTGTTAGTATCTCCCCACCCATTGTGTACAATTCCCCTGGGTTTTTGCTTCCCAGGTGCATTACTTTGCACTTCTTTGCATTGAATCTAAGTGCCATACGTTTGACCATTTCTCCCACCTTGCCAAGTCCCTCCTCATCCTTTCCACCCTCCCTTGTGTACCAACCCTGTTGCAGATCATTGTGTCATCAGCAAAGAAGCATACTTTTCCTCCCAGTCTCTCCACAATGTCACTCATAAAGACATTAAAGAGGACCATTCCCAGCACTGAACCCTGCAATACCCCACTACTAACCTTCCTTTCTTTGGAGTGGACTCTGTTTACTATTACCATCTGTGTCCTGTTGTCCAGCCAGTTGCTTATCCATGCTACCACCCTGGAACTCACTCACAGGCTGGCTAACTTGTGTGTTAATATTTTGTGTGGGACTGTGTCAAATGCCTTTCTAAACTCTAGGTAGGCCATGTCTACAGCCCCTCCCTAGTCTACTACTTTGGTCACCCAGTCAAAGAAATCTATGTGATTTGTCTGACATGATCTTCCCACTGTGAATCCATGCTGGCTTGTGTCCTGTGCCCCTCTGACCTCTAGGTACTCAACAATTTGTTCTTTCAGAAGTGATTCCATCATTTTTCCTACCACTGAGGTCAAACTCACAGGTCTATAGTTTCCTGCCTCTGCCTTGCTCCCACTTTTGTGAAGGGGAATCACATCCACCCTTCTCCAGTCCATACATAACAAAACAAAAAAAAATCAGTGTGGCTAAAAAATAGTTTTTTTCCCTTTCTTCAAGGGGGGAGGTAGGTGAAACAATTTGCTAAGTATACCTATACTGTATTCCCAGTTATTTTTACATATGTAATTATTTCTGCAAGGGTAATAATATGAATTTAGCAGATGCTGGGAAAAGGTAAAGCTTTCTTAGCAATGTCTCTGGAAAGAAAAGCAGAGCAAAAAGGGTCAGGTTGTAAATTTACTTTGGGCTGTCCAGTCTCAGACTTCTGAAATATGAGTGAGCATTAGAAGTGTCTTTGATGTCAAGAAGCAGCTAGCTAACACAAACAGTACTGTTAGGGGGTTGTGATATTTCAGGCTGATCTAAGACAGTTCTTCCAAACCCAGTTCCAGACAAAAGATTTTGAATCTGTGATGTCAGAGTGACATGCTGGATGATGTATCATGGCGTGGCAACTATCAATCAATCAATCAATCAATCAAGTCTTTATTTAACCAGGTGTTCACTGTTGAGCAGAAGCTCATTTGCAAGATGGACCTGGCTGGAGCATGAACAATTGTATATATAGGTCAACACAGGTATTTACAAGTCAATACATATAATACTGTTTACAGAGAGGAAGAAAAAGAAGTTCATATGTACATAGAATTATACAGATATTGTACAGATTACAGGGTATTTACAGTACATACATAGAAGTGTCTATAGGAAGATAAAGCAGGTTATCTAAGGTTGCAGGAGGAAGTAACTGAAGAAAAAAAATTAAATAAAAATATACACCAGGTAGAGGCGAAGGTTGGGGGGGAGGGAGGTAGGGGGAACTAAAGGGTTTTGAGGTCTAAAAGGCCCTAAAAGAGTCTGTTAGATTTGAGACTATGAACAAACTGCCATCTGAGAGTTCATGTCTGCACTGATTCAAAGTGTCTTGTGGTAAGTCAATCTATGTGGTTGGAGAGAGAGACAGAGATAGTTTTTTTTTTTGTGTGTGAAACCTGCTGTTTGCAAATATTTTCTTTCTATTTCTTTAGAATTATTGTTCCCTATACCATTCCTGTAATATCCTATAATATCTTTGTAATTATCTTGAAATATTAAAAATATTATTTTTATACTTTTTGTTACATTTCGGTGACTGAATCCTTTATGGTACAGCTGATTTATAAATGACAATAACTATATTTCTGCCACTGAGGAAAAGTCTATCATTATCATAGCCTATTTCTATAGTAAGGTGTTCTCAGTCATGACAGAGAGAGGGGGGGTCATGTGACCTTGAGCAAGAAGCACTGTACTCTGTGAGCAGTGGCCAAGTATGTAAACTGAGTGGTGGCAGCTACTGAAGTATTGACAAAGCTGATAACAGTGACACAGGCTGAGTCTAGGTAGGACCTGTCTGTCACACCATGGCAAAATTTGGAGCTCGGTTTCAGAGCAACATTTCTTAGAGTAGTGAAGTCATAAATACCGTGCACATCACTTAAATCTACATTTGTCAGTAAAAAAGATTGTCAATATCAATACTTTCATTACTGGACTTTCTGAAATGTTCAATATACTATAATCCATATCAGAGTACAAACCTTCCTTATTTTCTGATGTCTAATTTAGTGGTCCAAAAAGAAAAACTGCGCCTCTTGACTCAGTTCTGGTTCTGCTAGCTCCTGTGAAAGTGTAATTTCTCTCCCTATGTTGCCAAGATCCAAGATGGCGGCTGTGTGAGAGCTGCCTGAGGCTTGAGCTTGGAAGCTGCGTTTATGTCTGCGTTTATTTTTTCTTATTTTAAGTTTGTCTTTGTTTATTATTTTTATCTTTTCTTAGTTAGTAGTTTTAGCTTAGTTAGGGCTGTTTTAGTGAGTTAAATTAGCACTCCCGAGCATATTTTTCGGGTCTGTAGTCAGGTCTGTAGTCAGGTTGGCTGTTCACCCTGATATACAGGAGTTTTAGTCACTATTGTTGCTACGGCTGTTGCAACAACTGAAAGTAGCATGTTTTTTAATTATTTTCATTTTATTATGCAGTAGCTTTAAATTTTGATATTGACTTATGTCACGGCTGTTTTTTAGTAAAGCCGTGACAGACTCAAATTAAACCCAAATCCTAATTTAAAATTTGTGATCTGTGGGGCTGTTGCCGGAGTCGATGTCTGCCCGAATTGGAAAAACCGGCCCATAACTAAAATCTGCTGTTGATTTGAGGGAATCACCTGGATTAGAGGACTACTTATCTACGAGCAAGTAGCGGTGTGGTGAGAGCGCATTCTGCACATTTTAGTGAATTACATCGCCTATGTGTGGCCGTTCGGTTGTGTTTTGACCGCTTAATGCGGGAAGTTTTTACTTTATTACGATAGCCAAAATAGGCAGTGTTGAAACTCAGAAATCTCCATGGAGCCGGTGGTCTCAAGTGGAGGTGATTGGGAAGCATTTGAACATTTTTGTGATTGGAGTACTGACAGGAGGAGTTTGTGGATGGTCTGAACTGCCAAGTGACTTTGCTGCGATCTTGAAGTTGCTGTTCTGTGGAGTTTAGGGGTGCTGGGGGTCACTGAGTGGTGCTGGGTGGGGAATCCCTCCTCCCCCACACCTTGGACTGTTCTCCCATTGCACTGCCTCTGACTGAGTGGGAGTTGCCTTGCCTACCTCTGGGGAGCCAGAGGAGGATCTGGGGTTCTCCTAAGTCGCCCTGGGGGTGTACTTTATTGTTTACCCTTAGGGTGTCTGTAGTTGCGAGTCACAGGTGGTGGGGAATTTGATTAGCTTGGGGTGGTATAAAGGGGAGGAATGAGATATCCCTTTACTTTTCAGTGAGGTTTGCACACTCTTGGCCTTTCCAGAAAACCCTTTCTCTATGATGGAAGATTATTGAATGGAGTTCAATGGCTGATTAAATAGTCGGACTGACTGCTGACTCTTTAAAAAAAAATTAGGAGATTTGAAGCTTAAATTCACTAGGATTTGGGACTGTAGATTGCTGAGTTCAAAGAAGAATCACATCCATTAAGACACCCTCTTGGAGAAAACATTTCCTGCTGTCTGATTCTTTTATATTTTTGGTTTGAATTATTTTATTGTTGTTCGAGCAGTGAGAGTGCCCAAATGATTATTATTTTTATCTTCCAGGTAGTGTGAGTGCCTGGGAACCTTAATTATTTATTTTATTACATGTACTGATTGCCAGGGTAGTGATAGTACCAGGGGTTGAAAATTAATTGTATTTATTATTATTTATTTAAATCTATTTATTTTGTAATTTTTGGGGGACTTTAACTCTCTTTAGAGTGGACTTTATATGGGGTTTCTTTTTTGTTTCTTTTTGTTTCTTTTGGTTTTTGATTTATAAGATTTATTTTTTGGATTCTTTTAATTAGCTATTTCAAAGGAAAACAGTTTTTAAGTTGCCTATATCTGGGAAATGCTGGATAACTGGGATTTATGTATATATTAATGCTCCATTTTATTTTTGTATAAGTGTTTGATTATATATAATTGTTTTTGTATTGATTTTTTGTTTATCATATATTGTTTTTCTTTTTGAATTATTTTGTTATAATGTATTGGGGAGATTTAGTGACAGTTTGGCATTATTCCCCCACCAGACTCAGGGAATTGTGTCCCTTCGAATGTCCACCATTATCATTCAACACCTATTTTAGGTGTCGTGCTTTGGGCATTCTGAGGAAACACAAAAAAAGGTGGAGAGCTGAGCCTGGTGGGGAACAGGAGGGGGGGTGAGTGGATTGGGGTGGTAGGGCCCAGGAGACACCCTGGGGCAAAATGGGGCCAAGATAGAGGTTATTCTTGTCTTGTTCCCATACCCAAGGGTTCCGATTTTAGTAGGCAGGAGCCAAGGTCTTCCCAGACATCTCATCCAACCTTGGCAGTGTTATGCAATGCCAGATCTATTAAAAACAAGACAGCTATTATAGCTGATCTTGTTGGGTCAACTGATCTGGCTTGCATCACTGAGACCTGGCTGGATGAAAATCCAGGCCCTATATTGGCTTCGGCAACACCAGCCGGGTTCTCAGTGATACACCATCCAAGGTTGGATCGTAGGGGCAGGGGTGTAGCCATTATATTTAAGACTGAGCTGGGCCTTGTGGATGTGCTATTGGGAAGTAACAGATCCTTTGAATATATCCTGGGTGAGGGTGTAGGTTGTGGAATTCTCCTTGTCTACCATCCACCAGGAGATGGTGGAGAATTCCTGAAGGAGATAGCAGACTTCATCATCGACATGGTGTTGCGGTCCCCCAGATTGATAATTCTGGGGGACTTCAGTGCTTGGGTCAACGATGAACTCTCGCATTTTGGTCAAAATCTCCTCCGGTTGATGACGTCACTGGGCCTAACACAGGTAGTTACCTCCTCAACCCATATAAAGGGTCATTCATTGAATCTGATCTTTCATCTGGGTATGGAGATTGCTGATTTGGAGGTGAAACCAGTCAGCTGGTCTGACCATCACACCATAAGGTTCAGTTTCAGGGCTCCCCCTAATAGGTCTGCCCCTACAGAGATGGTTCACTACTGCCCTTTAAGGGGTATTAATCCCAGTGACCTAATGTCAGTACTGGATCTATTGAGCTTGTCTGGTGAATGCAAGAGTCCAGATGATCTCCTGTTAGCCTATAATAAGGCTGTGGGAGATGATCTGGACAAGATTGCTCCTGTTCGTGTTTGGCCTCTCACCTTCCGTTCAAGGAGCCCTTGGTTTGATGGCTCCTTGAAGGAGTTAAGGAGAGTTGGCAGAAGGTTGGAGAGAGCCTGGCGGAGGTCCAGCAGTGATGCTGATAGGCTTAGGTTGATGGCACATTATGATGGCTATCAATCAGAAATCACCCGTAAGAAGGCAGAATTCCTGTCCAGGGAGATTTCTGCTGCACAGAATCGACCGGCTCAGCTTTTCCGGACTGTTGACAGATTGTGTAATCCAATCTATCTCCAGCCCAGAGAAGCTTTTTCTCAGCTAAGATGTGAGGAGTTTGCTCGATTTTTTGCAGATAAGGTTGCCAGCATCAGGTCTGGCATTGGTCCGACTTCTCCTTTGAGGGACTGCAGTGGTCAACGGGAAGTGTTATGCACCCGGTCTGTCTGGTCAGATTTTCGCCAGCTGGAGTTCACTGACATTGTGAAGATCATCCAAACACTGCGACCAACCAGTTGTAGTTTGGATCCGGGTCCTACACCCCTTTCAGTAGGATGTGTAGAAGTTATCTGCCCGATCCTTGCTGACATTGTCTGAAAATCCTTGGAGAGGGGGGTTCTTTCCTGACCCCCTCAAGGAGGCGGTAGTTCGACCACTCCTTAAAAAACCCTCCTTGGATCCAGATTGTCTAGCTAACTACCGGCCTATTTCTAACCTGCCTTTTGTCGGTAAGGTTATTGAAAAGGCAGTTGCGTTACAATTGGATGATCATCTTACAACTCACAATGTCTATGATACTCTCCAATCTGGCTTTAGGAAGAAGCATAGCATGGAGACTGCCCTTGTCCGGATGTTGAATGATCTCCTAATGGCTAGAGATTGAAAGGCATGTACCATTCTGGTCCTTCTCGATCTCTCTGCAGCATTTGACACTGTAGACCATGATCTGCTGTTGGAGCGCCTGCGAATTTATTGTGGGCTGTCTGGAACAGTCCTCAAATGGTTCCAATCTTACCTCACAGACAGGTCTCAGAGAGTTGCCACTGGAATTTATTCCTCTGGTGCTCATTCCCTGCCTTGTGGGGTACCACAGGGTTCCATTCTAGCACCCATGTTGTTTGCGGTATATATGCTGCCATTGGGAGATATCATCAGGCAATACAGTCTGGGTTTTCACTGCTATGCAGATGATACTCAGCTGTATTTGTCTTTTCTGCCCAGGCAAGATGATGCTCTCTCCATGCTAAATAATTGCCTTGCTGAAATCAGATTATGGATGAGTTCTAGCTGGCTGAGACTGAATCCGGATAAGACTGAAGTGTTGGTAGTGGACCCAGGTCATCCGGTGGTGGGTTTGGGGGCTGGACAACCATCGGGCTTATTGCTTGGTGGTATGTAGCTCGCTACCTCTGATCAGGTATGAAACCTGGGCATTTTTTTTGCCAATGGCCTGACCTTAAAATCTCAGGTATCAGCTGTCATCAAATCCTCTTTTTATCATCTGAGGAATATCACCCGGGTAAAACACCTGGTCCCACCAGGTGATCTACCAACATTGGTCCATGCCTTTATCACTACCTGTCTTGATTACTGCAATTCCCTCTACCTACGGCTACCTGGGGTTAATATCCACCACCTGCAGCTGGTGCAGAACACGGCGGCCAGGCTTTTGACTGGGACTTCCAGATCCAGCCATATTATGCCTGTTCTCCATGAACTGCACTGGCTGCCTGTTTGGTGGCAGATATCCTATAAGGTTGGTTTACTAACCTTTAAAGCCCTACATGATCAGGGATCCAGCTACCTGAAAGATCTCTTGGTACCCTATTGCTCCCTCCATCCTCTCCTGTCCACCAATGAGGGATTGCTGGAGATTCCCAGGGTTCGATTAAAAACATCAGGATCTCGTGCTTTTGCTTTCTCAGCATCAACTCTGTGGAATTCTCTACCTCATTGGTTAAGAGAATGTCCAACCGTCGAGAGATTTAAAATGGGGCTAAATACTCATTTATTTAGTTTAGCATATCCTAGTTATGGTTGATTAATTTATGTCAGCTTTTAAAATTATGTCTGCTTTTAAAATTTATATGTATGTATGATCTCTTTGTACAGCGCCTTGGTTTTGAAAGATGCTTTAGAAATAAAGATGATTGATTGATTGATTGATTTCTATGTAGAGTGGTGGTACCGTAAATTAAATTTTTGAATTGCTTTGAAGAGTGAGATGTGAACTTTGATATAATTAAGACTGGGCAATGGTATGAAACTCAGTCCTATGTTCAGTACATCTGTCTGGCTGGGGGTCATTCAGTACTCTGAGAAATTTATGATTTCTTAGTTTTGTTCCTCAGGGAAAGTTTGCAGCTGCTTGGGGCATGCTGTCTTGCCACCTCTCTTGCCCCTACCTGTTTTTCTTTTCCTTTTGGGACAAGTTGGTTCTTAGTTTTCTTTTGCTGATTGTTTTGTTCTAAAAAATCAAAAAAACGTATAGTTGTTGTTGCAGTCTCATTTTCACTTGCTCATTTAATGGTTAAATGTATTTTGAATGCATTTTGCAATGTATTTCCTCCAATCTTACCCCCTTCTACAACCTACCTCCTTATGCATATGTTTTTAATGTACTGTAGATCATCAATTCCTGGCAGATCCAGCACTCTGCATTTGAAAATCTAATCTGAATATGCATTGCTACCCTTTCTTAAGGAGAGATGTTACTGTGATGTGCCATTCTCCACTCTCCCTGATGAAGACTCCGAGCGTCCTTGAAGTGCTTGTGCAGAATGTATTTTTCTGCCGCTCCATTTCATGAAATAAATAGTACTCTGCAATAAATTTTCTAGTGCTTCCTTTGAGTTTATGATCTGCTGAATAGTGTACCAACTAAATATTTTTAGATACTTTTTTATCTCTCAACTATGAATTCTACTTTTTTTAGAGAAATGCTGTTCAAACCTATTTCCTTAATTAACCCATGTTCTTCTACATCTAGGATTCCTTTAGAAAACCACTTTAGTGTTATCAATAAATAGGAAAATAAACATATGTACTCTTTTAGTTTTTATTTTGCAAAGTAGTTATTAGTTTTGCAATTACAATAGAAGGTCAATGAGTTAAAATTAGTGTAATAGATCTATGTCTCTTTTTGATTCCAATTTTCTTATCTTAGTGTTGCTTTCAGCTTGCTAGGCCAACCACATAGCTTTTCAACTCTTTTTTCTGACCAGTGGCACTCACTTCTATAAGAAAAATGTTTTTTTTTCTTGCAACGTTAAGTTGGAATGAAATTTTATGGTATTATCATTGTATAGTAGCTGAAACCAAGAGCCTCACATACTGCACAAAAAATGTCATCATCTTTGCTGCATAGAAATCTATTTTACAGTATGTAAGAGTATATTGTTTCATTAGAATCTTTGCTACTTAATTCTTTCTGTTATTTTTACTGTCACCAATAAGAATAATAGATGCTTAGGCTTGACCATATGCAGAAGTCAAGGTACATCTAAAGTGTTGCCACAACTACAGTCTCATTGCTTATTCAGGTTACTTGAAATATAAATGATTAACTACACCAAGTTTACTATTGTAGCAAAGAAAACTAATACTGATACATACATTTTGTCTACCGCTGTTGCCTTTAATTGTAGGATTGCATAATACTTCCTGTACCGTTCATGCCAACATGGATGACAATGGTCTGCTTCCCCACAGCTGGGTTGTTTAGCCCTGGATAACATTCACTCTAATAAAAATATAGACACATATAAAATGTGTGATAGAAAAAGAGCTGAACAGTCCTACCAGATGGTCCCAAGATTGTCTGCTTGGAAATGCTGTAGTCTATGTCCTCTTTACCAGTCATATAATCCCCTATTTCTACATCCTGTCTGATAACTCTATTATATTCATCCCACTTTCTCTTTAATTCCTCTACTGTCTTTGACATCACAATCTTGTCAAAAATTTCTTCTACCAGTCCCCCATCTTTTCTGTGAAGTAATACTTCCTAATGTCCTTTTTAAACTTTTCCCTTTCCAACTTTAGTGTGTGCCTTCTGGTGAACATCGTTTCTTAGCTTGAACAGAAGTGCTATGTCCACTCTGCTGGACCCTTTCATGAACTGAAAGCCTCTATAATCTCTACCCCCCATGCACACACACTCCCTTCAGTCCTCCAGTAAATGCATGTTGAGACTTTTCAGTCTCTCATTATACACCATTCCCTTCTGGCCATGGATCATCTTCTGAGCCCTTTGTTGAACTGTTAGTAATCTATCCCTGTCCTTCCATAGATGTGTGTCCCATAACTGGACATAGTGTTCTAGGTGCAGTATCCTAAGCAATCTACAGGCAGAATCACTTCACTTCTTCTGATTGTAATCCCTCTCCCTATAAAATCGGCATTCTGTTTTCCATCTCATATACCCTGTTGTACTGAGCAGTGGACCACGTTTCCAATCTCCTCACATCCTGTCTCATTGTGAATCCCTTTTTCACAATCAACCCTCCCTCAGAGCTTGTACTGTACTGCATCACCTGCAAACAGATTCACCTTGCCCTGAATACTCTCTCCTGTGTCATAGATGTACATACTGTACTCTATTATACAGGAGTGGTTCCAGGACTGACCACGTTGGCACCTCATCAGTCATTGCACTGTCTTTAGACACTTTACCATTTATAGCTATCCTCTGGGTTTTATCCATGTGCCAGTTTTAAAGAAATCCAGTTGTTTCTTCCCCTATCTAAAGATCATTCACCTTCTTAATCAGACTCCGGTGTGGCACTGAGTCAAAGGCTTTGTTAAAATCCAGACAGAGTGATTCCACTCCCTTTCTGCCATTTACATAGAAAGATAGAAAATGATAGGGCAGAAAAAGACCTGAACAGTCCATCAAGTCCATCCTATAATTCTCCAATTCATACTGTCACCCCAATTCAGAATCTCGCTAGCATCAATTCATCCCCTGCTCATGCCCTTATACATTTCCCCCACCCCTATATCCAATAACTTTTCCCTGCTCTACTCAGACATGCCTTGTTCACCCTACAATTTGCCACCATCTACACTGTATTGGAGTGTTACTCTTCAGATACTCTGGCATGCACTACTTGTTCATTTTGTAAGTGTTTAATTGTATAACTTGTATTTTTTTTTTAATCTATTTGTTATAATTTATTACTGCACTCTTCCCATCCCCTTCCCCAAAGACAACTCTGGAAATGAGTTGTTAGATCTCAGTAGGTCTTTCTCAATAAAGTCTTTGAAGTAAATAAGTAAAACAAATAAAGCCATTATTCCTTCCCAGCTTCTCCTTCCCCTCCCACATTATCCTGTCTGATAACTTTTTTTTTTAATTTTTTAATTTTAGTTGTTTAACTAGGTACTCCTTTAAATGCATTGGAATAAATTTTTATTCAGCCCTTCTATTCTCTTTCCATTCAATATCTTGTCTAGAAGTTTCTTCCACCTATCCACCACCCTTTCCAATAAGCAGTACTTTCTAATCTAGTTTTTAACCTCCCCATTTAACTTAAGTGCATGGCCCCTGCTGGACATACTTTTTTTCTCAAATTAAATGCACTTGTTGCATTCATGGTATTGAACCCCTTCATAAACTTGAATGTCTAGCATGTTCCCCAGTCTTGTGCTCCAGTGATAAAAAGTTAAAACTTGTTAGTCCTCCTTATACAGTATGCCTTTCCATGTTGTATATGGATCATCTTTGTGGAGCTTTGCTGCTCTGTCTCTCTTATCTATTTCTATTTTTTCTTAGATACAGGACCCAGAACTGCACACAGTTTTACAGATTTGTTTTGACCAGTAATCTATACAGTGGCAGCATTACCTCCCTCTTTCTGTTGGTAATCCTTTTCCCTATGTATCTACAGTAAGCATCCTCTTGTCCCTCCTATATGCCTTATTTCACAGAGAGGCTGCTTTTAGGTTATTGCCTAATAATAACTGGTGAGCAATTTTTTCCATGTGCTCATCCAGCTCTTATTACATGTGTTACATTTGATACTCTGAGTGTGAGCCCCATTCTGATAGCTGTGCCACTGCTGACAAACATCATTTGCACTGCTGAGAACCTTTGCACTCCATGTCTTGCTAAACCTAAAAGCAAAAGTTCTGAGAAAACCGGTGCCCTTTATAACTTCAGCCTTTGTAAGCAGCATTTACCCTTGCTTGAACATTCTTAAATTCTCTATTCTGTCATAACAAATCAGTTTTACTGTTTGGCTTCAGGCTACAGTTATTACTCTGTTTAGCTTTTACTCTGGAACTGTGTACTCTGGTGGGAAAGAATTTGCAGCGCCAGAAATTATAAAAAACTAATGAATGGGGTGCAGTGTAACTTTAAATGAATACACACCTTCAGTGTGTGATGCTTGTTAAACCCCTCAAGCTTAACTCTCAGGGATGGCAGTAGGTAGCATCACACATCTCGGGTGTGTATTACATTCTTGTAATACATTATACCCCATGCATTCTCTATTTATTACTCCCAGGTATTTCTCCTCTTCTGTGCTCTTTTCTGGCATCCCATAATTAAGTCTGTGCAAATATCTTTTTCCAAATATTTGGACTGAATATTTGACATTAGACTTAGTAGGTCATTCTTTGTTATTGGATGCATTAGTTTGACTGCACTTTTCTAGTGAGGTAATTAATTGGTTTAGTAATTATTTGAAAGACAGAGGGCATAGAACAGCTGTTTGGGGTATTTTCTCTGATTACTGGAAGATCGATTGTGGAGTACCTCTGAGATCCATTTTGGGACTACTGCTCTTTTCTCTGTTTTTGAATCAGCTACCTAATGCTTGTCCATTGACTCACATAATTATGTATGCTGATGACACACTGATTTTTAAACAGAGGATGACATTGGCGATCTTATGAAAGTGGTTCAGTGGGATTTTGATTTACTTCAAGGATGGTTTTTGAGGCATAAAATGGTGCTTAATACAAAAAAAACAAAGATAAAGTTGTTTCATAGTCAAAAATGGAAAATTAATTCTGATTTTTCAGACTGTACCCTGTGGTGGTGAGGTAATTGAGTCTGTTAGGGAGTTAAAGTATTTGGGCATTACTTTCAGCATCTCCCATACGTGTGAAGGACATATTATTAATTTATTTAAAGGTACTAATCAAAAATTGGGTATGTTTTTTAGGATTAGGAATTCCCTAGTGTTTGAGTCCTGCAAAAATTGTTGCACTTAGTTATTTGTTTTTAGCTATTGATTATGGAATTGTTTGTTATTCTTCAACTGGGGAGGGACTGATGACCGGCAGCATGTCAAGTCTGTGGCAGACAATACCGTGCAGTTGGAAGCAGCATGGGCAACACTGCACAAGTCAACACACTGCATCAGGGAATACTACCATAAAACAGAAAAACAAGTAACTTAAAACATATCACTGGAGTGGTGGTCCATGGCAGCATGGTGTTGAAATAGTAAATCTATACTTCACCACTGATTGTCCAACTCAAGGTCTCAACATCACAATCTGTCTTTGCTTCAAATATTGGACTTAAACCCCAACTATTGCCTGTGGCATCTGTCATGTTCTCCCTTCAAATAGTCCTTTTTCCCTTGGCCATCATGTCCAACCCTCTCCTATCTTGGCTGACCTTCCTTCCCACTCCCTATACCCCCCTCCCCTTCACACCCCACTTGCCAGGCCATGCCTACAGTACTTATCAAAGGACTCTTACATCTCAATCTTCTTCGCACTTTGACAGTAGAGGAACTGCCACTCCTGCTCACTATGACTCCTCCAATGATGTTTACTGTATAAACTTTAGCTCATTACCTTACATCCATATATGTATATCCATGCAATTGGATTTAAATGGCACTACCTCCTGCTGAACCTACTGCTATGTTCTGGTGCAAGTATCTTGTCACATGCGATGGTTATATGTTATGTTGTTATTATTATGCAATTATAATTACTGGCCAGCAATTTTTTCCATAGGCTGACCGAGTTATAATTTACGCAAACACGTGCCACATCAATCGAGAACAGCCACTCCCTGATTGGCTATTAATGTCCTACTGGGTGGGCTTCCACTCATGAGCAAACATGGTGCGTCCTTACCCACATAACGAGGCGAGAGGAGCCGTCGAGCCGCCAGACCAAAAGTACTCAACGTCTTTTTAAAAAAAAAATTAAACAGTCATTTTAATATCTGGTTGATAGCGCCATTTGAAAGCCACAGAAGACAACATGAACGGCTCATACCTCGCTCCTTGAGGTAAGACGATTGCGATTTCCACACAGAACTTTGGCCAAAGATAAAAAAAACACAACAATTAAAAAACAAACTGAAAAAAAAAAGACGATTGGAAAGACAGATAGGGTGTGTGTGTGTGACATCGAGTCACAGTGTGTGTGTGTGTGTGTATGTGAGACATAGAGTCAGAGTGTGTGTGTGTGAGAGAGATTCAGACACAGGGCTGGAAAAAATTGCTGTCCAGCAATTATAAAAAATAAAATAAGGGGTAGTGTGTGTAAAACTCAGATTTTACACACACCCTCATTGTGGGATGCAGTTTATAAACACCTCGGGCTTCTCCTCGGGGTTTATGTAGCATCCCACAACTCGGGTGTGTGTAAAATCTCATTACACACACCACCCCATATATTATTCTTTATGTTATGTACGTTCACTCAACATGTGATGTCTTAACTCTGTTGGCAACTGTTTTTCCCCATGTCCAACTTGTAAATGAGCTTGTCTCAATGATATTCAGCCTGGCATAATAAAGATTTTAATTGATTGATTGATTGATTCACACCCATATTCACTGGGTACAGTGTTGAATTACATGGTGTTGTCTTTGCTGTTCTCGCCACGTGGTATTTGCTGTGACAAATTGATGTGGAACCCTGAAGACCATAGCTGAGACTCTCTATAACTCTGTCGATTTGTTACGAATCTCCCAGTAAGAATGCATATGTGTGTTTTATATGATAGAATGAATTGTCTTTTAGGGATGTTGTCAAATATAAAAAGACAATTTTTTAATCATAAGATAATTTTGGGGAAAACACCAGTTTGAACTGAACAACTTTTCTCTTTTGACAAAATAACAATGGATACCAGGCAATCTCATATTTTGGATCTTAGACCCCTTTTATGCATACTTCTTTAGGTCAGAGAAACCTGGTTTATCAGGCTCCAATATACAAAAATCTCCCTTCTGAGTTACCATTTGTAGAATAATGCCTTCATTTAAGCATAAATTGTTTATTTTAAATCATGATCAGTATGTGACAGTTTTTAGTGTACAGTTGTTCTTCCTGTGTATCTGTTTGTTGAATTATAAATTTTGTTGAATGTTACTGGCCATTTATGAAAATGTGAAATTATTTTCTCAAAAGATTTACCAGTATAATTAATATAATGAATGAATATTCATTATTCGGGTCCCAGGCATAAGGTATGCAGTACTTGGCCAGGAAAGTTTTTTTCTTTTTAAGATTTGGTCTAAAAATCCCTTAAATGACATCATTAAACAGTCTTTGAACAAGATGTTCCATAAACATCACAATAACACCTCAACAACCAACACAGATATGTTTGCAGTGCAGTGCAAAGTATTTTGACATGTTCCACAGGTCATTATTATTAGTCATTATTGGAATTTGCCTAGAAAATGTGACGTTGTAAAGAATACATTTATAAACAGTTGAATAAAACCATTAAGCTGTCTTTCAAGAACCTAGTGTTCCATAAACACCTCAAACACACCACAATGAATGACTCAGAGCTGGCAGTAATGCAGCACAAGAGATTTGGGTCCCATGTATTATTTATTTGCTACTATTCCAGGCAAGTTGCTAAGACTATTGCTAAAAGCACTTGAACAACCATATTAAACCATCTGCTAAGAACATGGCATTCCATAAACATGTCCACATACAGACCAATAGCATCAGCAGAGGGGCTTGGCATACCACTGAGAACCGCTGTTGATCCTTGCAGGGTATGAGGATATTTCAGCTGCAGATGATTTATATTGATGTAGTTGTGAGGTTCAATAGATTTTTTTCCCCAATAATGATGCTCTTGCACAGCTCACACACTGCTTCATTTTCATACTATTTTACTGTGCTAAAATGCAACCACACTGCACTTCTCCCCTCTACTTACATGAGCAACATTTGCCCCAATAAGGCGGCCATGGCAAACACTTATTTTTTCACCTTTCCCACTAACAGACCTGAGTACTACACCCTATTCTTTCTCTCCAATAAATGTCTGACTACAAAGATTACCAATTACTTGCATGTCTGGAACTGGCACAGCCCTGCTGGACCAAGTTCTTTTATGAAGTTGCTAATTATCAGACATAATAAATGTCACTAGCGGTTACTGTGAGAATTGAGGTATAGTAACACAGCAAACTATATATTTTTAATAGTAATGCTTGGGTGTGTATATAATATGCTTATTGTGGAACTGTGAATGAATAATTCCAACCCAGACAAAAAAAAAACAATACAATTCAATTCACTCAACATACCACAAAAAGCAGCTACTAAAAAAGTACTGCTTTGGCTCTATTTATATATTGTGTACACTCAGGCTACATGACATGTACAGTGAGTTGCAGGAGGTGGGAGTCAGCTGACACCCTTCTTATTTAGGGAACTGAGCCCGGAACCAGACAATCAACAAGAAAAATTCAGTGAGTCAAGCCTGACCCACTGAAAAAAAAACTGGCAGTTTTAAAACACAAAACAATGCATTTACACAGCTGTGCACATGCAGAACACAACCTAGCAAAAATACTACATGAACACACAGGAAAGGTGCGTGCATTGTGAGTTGCAAGGGGGGGGAAGGGGAGCAGATGAAACCATCTTCAGTTGTGCAAGGAACCAATCCCAGAACCAGATGAAGGCATGACAGAAAAAAAAATCCAAAACTTGCCTCACAAAAAATTCCACTGGATTTGTGTGGAAGTGAAAGCAGTGGGAGTGGCAGCAGTCAGCAAATAACCCTACCTGTTATAGTGCCCAGAAACAGGTCCACAGTAAATGTACACAGAAATGTCAAGGCTGACTTTCCTGACTAAAAACTTCTATGTAACAAAACAAAACACAAAGTGTGTGTCAGCAAAATATCACACTGGAGCTGTGTGAAACTGAAAGCAGTGGGAGAGTGGTGTCAGCAGACATGCACATGTACTCACTCACTCATTCACTCCTAGTCCCTTGTAAGTGAGCTCAGCTATAAGGGACAAAAACACAAAAATACAGTCACAAAAGACAGACCTAACTTCTCTGATGCTGATCAGATTTTAATACTAACCAAAAAAAAAAGTCTGTTTAGCAAATAAAAAAAACTTTTGGGGGCAATTTTAAGGTCTCAGATGTACTGCAGAATTAGCTCTCAGAAATGACTGCCTCCTGTCTTCTATCTACTCAGAGTGAAGAGATCACATGGTGTGTTTGACTGTGAGTTCAGGAAACAGCCTCAAGTGGGACAGCAAAGCTCCATGAGGCTTCTAGATCTTGCCCACTGAATAGTGCTTCCTGAATAGCAGCCAAATAGTGCACTATTCAGGAGGTCAATCTGAATAGTCTGGAAGCCTACTATACATGGTATTCAGGAAATAATATTCAGTCCATGCACAGCCCTATATATAATACAGCTAACTGTTCCATGCCACGGTTCTACTCATTACCCCATGTGCATCATCTTACACTTTTTTGCACCAAATTTCAAGTGCCCTATATTAGAACCTTTCTGTAATCTTCTCAGATCCTGTTTCACTATGTTCATTCTCTCATAGAAACATAGAATTTGACAGCAGATAAGGACTGCTTGGCCCACCCAGTCTACCACATTTTCTCTACCTACAGTTTCATGACAGACCCTATCTGATCTCCAGCTCTTTCTCCCCCTTCTGTTCCACTAAGTTTCCTTTATGCCTATCCCATGCATTCTTGAACCCCAACACTGTTTTTGCCTCCACAACCTCCACTGGTAGACTACTCAAAACATCACCACTAATTCTGTGAAGAAGTACTTCCTGATATCTCTCATGACTCTATTTCCCATCATTGCATGTCCCCTTGTTCTTCAATATTTTTTCTTCTAAAAATATACCCGTCCTGTACCTTACTTACTCCCATGAGATACTTAAAGATACCTATCCCATTCCTCCTCTCCCTTTTCTCTTTCAGGGTGTAAATGCTGAGGTCCTTTAGTCTCTACTCATAGGGATTCTGATGCAGACCTGTACCATTTTGATTGCCATGCTCCTGACAGCCTCCACCATGCTTATGTCCTTCCAGAGATCCAGTCTCCAGAGCTGGACACAGTACTCTAGGTGGCATCTCACAAGTGATCTAAACAGAGGCAACACCTCTTCCCTCATTCTACTGGTGACACTGCTCCCTATGCACTTCAGCCTCCCACTGGCTCTCCCAGCTGCTTTTTTGTCACACTGCCTGGCCACCATTAGATCATCAGATATGATTATTCCCAGGTCTCTTTCCTGTTTGGTGAATGTCACTACCATTTCTCCTATTTAGTACTCTGTCCCTGGGTTTCTGTGCCCTAAGTGCATGATTTTTCACGTTTTGACATTGAAACCCAGATACAACATCCTCGAGCACTCCTTGAGTTTTCTCAGGTCTCTGTGCATTCTTTCAACTCCCCCATATTCACCGAGTGAGAGAGAGAAACTAAGAGGAGATGGACTGTATTCACTATGCGCTCTTTACTTTGGAAAGAAAAGTAAAGAAGTAGGGGATCAGTGCTTTTAATTCATTTAGAAAAGGTATGCCACTGTTACCTTATTGTCTTCTCCCTCTCCAGTTCAGCTTATTGTGACTGTCTGTTGGTGCTGTGTTTCTCTCATTGTGTTTGCCTTGTTGTAGCCAGAGACAGAGGTGGAGGCCTGTCTGTGGCCACAGCCTGCCTTGGACTTCCCTCAGTTGTGGTCCAGGAGGTGGCCTTGGCATTTTCTTGGGAGAAGCGGGCCACATATTTTAACCTTGGAGCAATGAGACCAAGCCGCTCGGGATAGAGGAAGCAATGAGAGAGCAGCCAGTGCAGTTTGTGCACAGTGTAATCCATCTGTTTCACTCAAGGAGGATTTACTATAGAGTTACATTAAGATTTTACTTTTCTTGACTGGTCTCATTTTTATTGTAAAAAATGAAAAGAGAACCAAAGAGCTAAAGCGCTAAGGAATTAAAGAAGTTATAGAACTAAAGAATTTGGATTTTTTAAGGTTTAAATGCACACAAGGTTGTGTGTATTTTTGTGTATTTTAAGGGGGCTAACTTCATATGCATTTTATGTTTTTGTGCTTATAAGTTTTCATGTGTTTTTTATGAATCTTTTACCCATTTTGTACATATTACACACTACAGTGAACATTATATTTTATGTTTTTGAGCTTTTAAAATACAGGTTTGAATACAAATAATATAAAATAATATAAAAAGCTTTTAACATACAGGTTTGAATAAAAATAACATAAAATAATATAGAAAGCCCGCCATATACAAATTAGGGAGTTCCCAACTTGTATAAAGGAGCATGCATAAGCATTCTCAGTAGGAAGCCTAGCTGCACAATGGAAGGAGAGCAGACAGTAAGGCAGAGCCTGAGAATTGAGATTTTAAGGCTTTTTTGCTAACTCAGTGCATATTAAGTGAAATCATGTAATAAACTATCTGCTTGTATTTGTTTTTGTACTGTTTGTGATTTTTGTACTGCCCTTTTAGACAGCCTGCACTATTTTGTACTAATCTGCAAGTCTTGCACTTATATCCTGCCTTACATACCCTGGAGTTGTAGTGTTTGTGCAGTGATGCATTCGAAAAAAAAAGTGGCTTGTTTGCTTTTTAAACTTAACTATATCCCTGTTCCAGGCCTGTAAAATGGAGAGCGAGTTAGTGAGAAATATTATCTACTTGAGAATGACCGGCCTGATAGCTTGGTAGTCCTTCTCTGAAAAAAGCAGCAATGCTCAAAGGAAACCTAACTGGTTAGATATTTGGATCCAATGGCTATATGTGCTGCATATATGATTAAAGCAGTAGTGATAAAAGTAAGTTGTTTTTATAGATTTGTTTTTTACAGATTTGTCATTAAACTCTGCAAGTCATGAGTTTTGTGTACCTCATAAAAATTATTCAATAAAGGTCACTATAAAGACAATATAAAGACAGCTAGGGCAAAAAGGCTCAAAAGGTTTAAGGAGATTTTTTTTCTCTCTGCCAACAAACTGGGTGGAGATAGCTTTTAGTAAGGTGGAGTTTGGTACCTATGAAATTGATTTTTTACTTTGTTCTATACTTAGAATAAGACTTGAATTGTAGTAAATTACCGCCCCACAGAATCTTACGGATCTCTTTTCAAATGTACATGAGTAGATATTTTACACTTTGGCATATTTGAATCCTTTTTTCTAGTGTACCCTACACAAGGCATTTTTCCATGGACTTTGGGAGTCGTTGTTTACCTACATTCAAATGGAAAGAAGGGACAAAAAGGGGACTGGATCTGTGTGGAATTATGAACTGTGAGCTGTTCCTGGAGTATTAACAGGACTAGCATTGAAGGAACAATTATCTAAAGACTAGACATCTTTCAAGCACAACACTGTGTGCCCAGAAGCAGAGGAGAAACAGAGAAAAGTGAAACTATTATTCCAGCAAACGAGTAAAGGAATAGGTTTGACTCTCCACTAGTCTTTTCTACCAGCTTTTCTATCAGTTGTTTCTGTCTGGAAAATATTGAAAAAAAATAGAATAGATTGGACTAGAACTGCAATATATTGCTTAATATCAATATCAAAATAAGTCTGGAGATAATTAGTGTTGCCCTAAATTGAAATTTTCTTGCTCCTTTTTTATTTTTATTCATTTCTGTTTTAGTAATATTGCGTAAAGGTTTGATGAGATAATGTTTGAAAGAGTGAGCATTCTGCCTCTTGACTCTTTCCCTCTTATATAAGTATTAAGAGAAATACAATAAAATGTCAGCTAAGTTGCATAAAAAAGAAACTAAAACCTATAGAAGGAATAGTAATAAAACTGCAAAAAATGGAGGAAAAGACATGGGGGGGGGGCAGAGGCCCACAAAAAAAATCACACAATTTTTTTGTCCATCAGCAAATCATATAGAGATCAGGGAAAATAAAAAAGTAATAAAACAAATTTGACTCAAAACTAACATCTTCACCAGTTGATACACAGTTTACAGGGTCTCATTCTTCACTGCATCCCCATTAAAAAAAATCAGGAGTATGGAGGAACTGACTGCTGTAAACAGGGTAGAAAGAGTACCAACTGAGAATGAGCAGAAGAATTTGGTACCAACAAATTAAAATGTAGCTAATATTACATAACCTGAGCTCCATATGTCTGAGTTAACAGAATCTATTGGGGTTTTAGTAAAGAACAAAAGCCCAGTGGCCATACAAGGAGGAAAAATAAATGTGAATAATGTTGCTGAGAATTTGGAACAAAAAAGTAAAATTGCAAAACCAATTCAAAAGGCTATAGTGACTCCCCAAGGTATTAACATAACTGTACAAAAAGAGACTCAGATCTCTAATAATGCCTCATATCATAATGAATGTGAGTCATTTTTAACTCTTTATGTGAACAATTATAATATAGAAAATATACCCTCTAAGCTAGAACCTCTGAGTAAAATTCCACCCCTTTGGTCAAGCGAAGATGTGGTTGATGAGACTCGAGATAAACAAGAGACTGAAGAGCCCAAAAACAGGATTACAAATCAAAAGGAAAAAGATATACTAACAACAAAAATCAGTGAACTTAAGAAGGAAATACGCTTTGGGAACAATCAGCTCTTGGAATTGGTTGCTCTATTTCATGTCTTTGTGGATTTCTGTGTAATAGGAAGTGGGAACTGTAACTGCAATAGTAGTTGAGCAAGAAAAGCAAAATTCACATCCATAGCAGTCAAAAGAAAAAATAAACCAGCAACAGGACAAGACAGAAAATGGAAATAGGACTATTAAAACTATAACAGAGAATATGGTTAATAAAGAATTAAAAGAAATTGAACACTTGATAATGGACCTAAAGGAAAGGAAAAGACATATTATGGAAACTGATAAAGACTGTAAAAGGATAAATAAAAAATCAGAGAGCAGAAGACATAAAGAAAATAAGCCAAATGTGAACAAAACTACAATATAGAGTCAAAAGAAAGACAAAAAAAGAAGTAGGACATTGTAACACGAGGTCCCTGTACCCTAATTGATACCCCAGAGGTACACCCCTGACAGCTAGCATTTATGCATATCTTATACTAACATATAGGGCTAAGGACATCTACCGTACAAGAGTAGGTGTCAGGATATATATGCATGATTGCTATACAGATTACTTTCTAATATACAGTACACATGTATTTCTTGTTTACAAGATATTAGGACACTTGTGTCCTTGTAGTGTTATGATATATGAGTCAGCATTGATGATAAGAGGCAGGAAATTTCAAGTCTCCCCCCACAAAACATGGCAGGTAGTAAGGTAATCACTGAGGTACAGAGCTCAACAAAGGGTAGGATAGGGGTAAATGGAAAAATAGACAAGGGCAATAAGAGCAGGATGAGGGAAAAAAGGATAAAGCCAACATTAAATGGAGGGCAATGAGTACCAATGCCCATAGTCTGGGAAACAAGCTTCCTGAGCTAGTAGCCCTGATGGAAGATGAAAAATTAGATATTGTGGCAGTCATGGAAACATGGTACACGGAGAACCATGACTTGGATGTCAACATACTGGGGTACACAGTCTACAGAAGGGACAGGGAGGGTAAAAGAGGAGGTGGAGTAGCTCTATATGTAAGGGAAGGGATCAAAGCTACAGAACTAAAAAGTAAAAGGGGAGGACAAGAGGCACTCTGGGTCACCTTGGAGACAGGGAATGGCATCACAATCCGCACAGGGGTTGTATAGAGACCCCCATCTCAAGGGGAGGAAATGGACAAGAAAATGATGGAGGATATTCTCAAAATGGCTGAAAAGGGGGAGATACTGTTGATGGGGGACCTGAATATGCCAGATGTTAACTAGATGACATGTACTGCAGCCACATCTAAGAGCATGGTCATTCTCAATGACCTGCAGGGGACAGGCCTTAGACAGCTAGTGTTGGAACCCACTCAGGGGGGAGCAATACTAGACCTGGTACTCTCAAATGGAGAGAGGATCACAAATTTAGAAGTCAGTAGACATCTGGGAACAAGAGACCACTGCACAGTGTGATTCACAATAAGCACAACCATGGAGACAAGCCATACAAAAACAAGGATACTGGACTTTAGAAGGGCCGACTTTGGCAAAATGGGTGAATACCTGAGAAATGCACTAGCAAATGGCCAAAAAGGAGGGGTGGAAGAACAATGGAGAAAAATCAAAACTGCTATCATAGAGGCAACAAGCTTTTGTGTGAAACAAATAAAGAAAACAAAACGGAGTAAAAAAACATTATGGTTCTCAAAAGAGGTGGCAGGGAAGGTTAAGGAGAAAAAGGCTGCATTCAAAATGTATAAGGAATCACAGAAGGAGCACGACAGGGAACTGTATCAATTAAAGCAGAAAGAAGTGGGGAAGGCAGTCAGAATAGCAAAGGCCCAAACCGAGGAAAAAATAGCCAATTCAGTTAAGAAGGGGGATAAAACCTTCTATAGGTACATTAGGGAGCATAGAAAGGTTAAGGGAGGAATACTGAAGATTAATAAAGGAGAGGGGAGGTGGGCAGAGGGAGACAGTGAAAAGGCAGAGATACTGAATGAATACTTTGCTCAGTATTCACAAACGAATATGAGGAGGATTACCTAAACCAGACAATAGAAGCACTCTGGGTAGGGGGGTTGACACCAGTCCATTTACGGAAGAAAGAGTCCTGAAAGAACTCCTAAAACTCAAGGTGGACAAAGCAATGGGGCCTGATGGGATTCACCCCAGAATCCTGAAAGAACTAAGGGAGGACCTAGTCACACCACTGACCACACTTTTTAACAAATCATGGGAGGATGGGGTGGTACCTGAGGACTGGAGGAGGGCAGATGTGATTCCCCTTCACAAAAGTGGGAGCAAGGCAGAAGCAGGAAACTACAGACCTGTAAGTTTGACCTCAGTGGTAGGGAAAATGATGGAATCACTTCTGAAATAAAGAATTGTTGAGTACCTAGAGGCCAGCGGGGCACAGGACCCAAAGCAGCATGGATTTACAGCAGGAAGGTCATGTCAGATGAATCTAATTGATTTCTTTGTCTGGGTGACCAAAGTAATAGACCATGGAGGGGCTGTGGATATGGTCTACCTAGACTTTAGCAAGGCATTTGACACAGTCCCACACAAAAGACTAATAATCAAGTTAGCCAGCCTGGGAGTGGGTTCCAGGGTGGTAGCCTGGATAGCAAACTGGCTGCACAACAGGACACAGAAGGTAATAGTGAATGGACACATTCCAAAGAAAGGGGGGTTACTAGTGGAGTACCTCAGGGCTCAGTACTGGGTCCAGTCC
Source organism: Neoceratodus forsteri (assembly GCA_016271365.2). NCBI lineage: Eukaryota > Metazoa > Chordata > Ceratodontiformes > Ceratodontidae > Neoceratodus > Neoceratodus forsteri. The sequence goes on along the minus strand of CM057450.1, from coordinate 1,569,159,015 downwards.
TCTTTAACATCTTTATAGGTGACATTGCAGAGGGTCTGGAGGGAAAGGTATGCCTCTTTGCAGATGACACAAAGATCTGTAACAGAGTTGATACACAAGGGGGTGGAAAGTATGAGAAGGGACTTGGCAGGGTTGGAGGAATGGTCAGACATGGCAACTTAGATTCAATGCAAAGAAGTGCAAAGTAATGCACCTGGGAAACAAAAACCCAGGAGAAGAGTACACAATAGCAGGAGGTACTAACAACAACAAAAATGGAAAGGGACTTGGGGTTAGTCATATCAGATGACCTAAAGGTGGGTAAGCAATGTGAGAAGTCAGTAAGGAGAGCCAGGGGGATACTGGGATGCATAGGCTGGGGCATCACAAGTAGAAAAAGGGAAGTGGTTATCCTCTGTACAGACAGTTGGTGAGACCCCATCTGGAATACTGTGTCATTTTGGAGACCCCATCTATGCAAGTACATAGACAGGATGGAAGCAGTCCAGAGGAGGGCAACTAAAATTGTGCAGGGTCTGCATCAGAAACCATATGAAGAGAGACTGAGAGAGCTTAATATATACCCTTGATGAAAGGAGGGATGGGGGACTTGATAGAAACTTTTAAGTACCTCAAGGGAATCAGCAAAGTCCAGAAGGGTAGCATCTTTCAAAAAGTGATGTAAGAACAAGGGCACAATTTAAAGATAATGGGGGATGGCTCAGGGGTAATGTGAGGACATTTTTTTTTCACGGAGAGAGTGGTGGATGCATGGAACCGCCTTCCTGGGGAGGTTGTTGGGTCTAAAACAGTGGGGGAATTCAAACATGCATGGGACAGACATAAGGCAATTGTAGTGGGGGTTGCAGGAAGTAGGCTGTTGGTTAACTAGAATCTGCAGCTTATCCAATAGGAAGGGAAATGGGCAGACTGGGTGGGCCAAGTGGTCCTTATCTGCCGTCAGAATCTATGTTCCTATTTTTCTATTGCCATCTTCTGATGATTTGTATTACTACACGGCTATGTACAAACTGTACTTTCTTTGTTTCCACAAAGTGATGACTATAACAAAATTGTACAATGTTATCTAGACCTGTGGAACCACCTCTAATTTAACCAATAGGGCTCAATTCTGTAACTAGAAATGTTTCTGTCTTACAGTAACTATGGTAATTATCTTAGGTATATAATGTAAGACATTACATATTTTACCTCAGAGATCTGGAGACACGGAGATTCCTTGAGGTATAGGGAATGCATAGCATTGGTTCCTAATGGTAAGAACTGTATAGGACAACTGTGATTTTCCTTTGGTAGTAATTAACAAGATTTATCACTCCTACAGTTGCAGCCAAAGACACTGCCAGCTATATCCAGATATTTTGCAAACTTTCTAAAGAGTTTCTCTCAGTTGCCCCTACTGTGGTAATAGCAGGCAATGTCTGTGGCTACTACTGTATGTAACAGGTTTGTGAGTCCTTGCATTCCCATTATTGCCAAGAACCTGAGAGTGAGGGTTTAGACATCTTGACAATTGGCGACCGTGTTCAGGCAACATTTGGTGTCTGCAAAGTTTTCACTTGTTGCTATTACTTTCCCTTCCTAACAAGGACAGAAGGTGTGCACACCCACATCACTGCTCCTGTTTTTCACCCACTTTGTAACTACTTGCAAAGTCTGGCTGCTTACTGGGTGTGGTCGATGCTGACTCACCTCACCTCACAGCAGTTTTGAATTGCAAGCTTACAAGTGCACAGTAGCCCACCTGTGAATTAGAGCACCTGTTGTGGATCAATACACAGCACGGTGGCTTTTCACAGTTTGATTTTATGCTCCCTCCCACTAAATGACCACTGTGTCAAATATCTGTGTAGACTTGAGACTCGATGTCTCAAACTTTCTTGCCTCCCATGGAGGATGGGCTGACTTCTCACTGGATGCAAGTCAATCTGAAAACCCCATGCTGGGGATTTCAACCCAGTACTCAGACAAGACAAACAGCCAGAAAGCTTGAAGCTAAAGGACTGTTGGTCACAGCTCTCAATGTTGCTCTGGAAGCCTCCGAAGTGAGATTTCAAACCCTTGATCTGCAAGTCTCATCTCTCAAGCAGGAGATGGGACTGCGGAAAACTGAATGTTTGAAAAGAGAACAGGATTTGGAGTCTGAGCTCCAAACTCTACAGAATGAAAAGGATTCACTTTTGCATCATTCTGCTCAGGAAAAAGAGAAGGAACTTTGTATATTGAAGCAAGAATGTGAAAGTTTGAAACAGGATAAGAGGCAGGCATTGCAAATGAATGATATATTAAGTAGAACTAATGACCAGATCTGTGATGAGTTGGGAGAGCTCCAAGATAGATGAATCAGGCATGTAATGATTTCGGTGTAGCTAATAGGGACAATTGCAAATTGAACGCTATGTATAGCGTGTTACAGAAGCAGTTACAGGATGATGTGGATCAGAGTGTTGCAAAAGTTAGTCATGATAAATGTGAATGTAAAATGGTGAAACTGTGCCATCAGTGTGAGGTGCTGGCTAGTCACGTCAATGCAATGGGTGGCGTAGCCCCAATCTTGATGACATCGTCTGAAGAGGAGGAGTCAGAGGATGACATGTCTCAGTACAATGCCCAGTCACACTCCTACTATGGCCCAGGGACCCCACCCTGCCATCCACAACATGGTGGACACCCATCTCATGACCCCACGCCCCTACATCATCGATGGAATGATGACCATCATGGGCAACGCCAACATGATGACCCCCATGATGGGGGAAGCAGGCCCAGGCCTAGTCCCAATGGCACTACTGATCACTGTTATTTCTGTTGATGATAGGGAAGAGATGGAAAAAAGATTGATGATGCCTTAGGCAGTGTGACTCTTCCCAAGAGAAGCAAACAGACTCTCCGAATGCAGATTAACCAGCTTCTACAGGAGACTGCTACTCAGGAAGGAATGGTCCGGACTGTGGCTGAAGCCACAGCTCATGCAGCTCCACAGGGCACCGAGACAATCTACCTCCAAATGATCATCCCAGAAACCCCCTACAAATGGCCCACTCTGTTCAGCAGATAGCTGACAGCATTGATCAGATGAGCCCGTCCGACAACCTCAATTGCCACTTGAAAAAGGTGTGTGCTAAATGCGAAGTGCTTAGTCTCACTGCAGACTACCAAGTCCAGATCCTATGCCAGACCATTGATCCTGGCCTATGAGTGAAACTCCCCTATGCCATCTGGCAGGATAGCCACACCACCTTTGATGAAGTTGCAGCTGAACTCATTACTGCACATAACCCAGGTGTGGTAGAAGTGATGCTCGCATATCCTGTGAAACTGAATGTGAAGGAAAGTCCAGTGATCTTCCACCAGAGGCTTTGGATGGCCTAATGAGAAGGAAAGAATATTGCAGGAGAGGGCGCAGATGCAGACCTTATTGAGTACAATACCTTGTTCCTTTGGAATATGATTCCTGCAGTGCGAGAGAAGGTAGAGCCAACCACCTACCCCACCACGGAGAAGTTTGCTGATATTCTCTGGAAAATGGAGAGAGTTTATTAACTCTACATCCCTGATTCAAGCTCCGGCTCCAAGTAGGTAGCTGCCATAGACTCCATCCTGGAGGCCACTGCACATTACACGGTGGAGGGGCAGGCCCAAGAGAAACAGCCCCTCCCCACAGATAACCAACAACCCCAGCAAGCCCAATAACAATCCTGGGGTGGGATCTGGAACTACCACAAAAACAAGAAACACCAGAAAAATAATAAGGGTAAACAACAGAGACCAGGTCCTTCATATAGGGAAATAGCTGATGAGAACTGAAGCCTCCAAGACCTTCTCGGGTAACTGCGCTCTGCAGCAGATGCTGTCCCAGTTTGAACTGAGCCTGAACCTGGAAGTGGCTCCCTATATAGCATCAGTACAGCATGATGAAATGGTTCAAGACCAGGCTCAAATGTTCTTTTCAAGAGCTTCCCCATGCCTCCACTGATACAGATTGACAATTACATGCCCCCGTCCATATTGCAAACAAGCTAGTCTTGGATACAAATGGAAAGCCCTGCACAGAGGCCAAGGTTGGGGGCTGCCTACTTACAGTATTGCTGGATACAAGCTCAGCAGTGTCTGTATTGCAAGATGACAACCCAGCCATATCACCTTGGTCCACCGGATGGACGGTGAATATGTCAGGTGTAGATGGAACTAGGCTACCTGCGTACCGCTCCCTGCCACTGCCTGTGTCACTGGGGCACCAGAAGGCATATCATAACTTTCAGCTGATGGTACTGCATGATCACCCTAGTATTATCGGAATTGACTTCTTGGCACCACACGGCTGTGTGGTAGAACTATATAACATGCTGTTGATACAGATTCAGGGACAGTGCCATACTGTCATGATTCCTGATTCACATGTGGTTGTGACAATATCCGCAAATGACAAAGAGTATGACATCATAGATATGTTTAAGAACCACAAGCTTTTCCCAAAGCTCCTTCCCATCCTGCAAAGGCATCTGGAGGCATTTGCCACCAACAAGGATGATTGTGGCAAGATGCATATTGTCATCGGTGACAGGCCCAGCTCATGAGAGGCAAAGGCAATAATCCTTTCCATCTGAGGCCTTGCCTTCTCTTAGGAAACAAGCAAATCACTTTTGCAGCAAGGTGTAATCAGGACATGTGTTTCACTGCAAATTCCCCAGTGTGGCCTGTGAAAACCCATGGGCACATGGAGACTTACAGTTGACTACAGGAAACTAAACCAGGTCACCCCTAGTTGTGCCCCAATGGTGGCATCAGCACCAGACATGCTACGACTACTGACACCTGACCAACAAGGGTTTAGTGCCCTAGATATTTCCATTGGTTTCTGGTGACTGCCATTGGCCCCTAAAAGTCAATATAAATTTACCTTCACCTTTGAAGGTAGGCAGTATACGTGGACCTGCTTACCACAGGGGTTCCATAACAGCCCCTCCTTATACCATCTGCACATGATGGATGCTCCTGAGGGTTTCTGTATACCCCAGTGCCTCTTGCAGTATGTGGATGACCTCTTGTTGGTAACAGCCACACAGGAGCAACATCTGGATCTCTTGGACGAATTGCTGACCCTCATTCAGAGGGCAGGTCTCAAATGTAACCCAGCAAAAGCACAACTGTGCCAGAAAGAGGTACTTTTTCTGGGTCTAAAGATAACAGATAAAGGCAGAAGCCCTACCTGGAAGAAGATACAGGGATTACAGGACTTGCCACTCCCCACCAGTGTGGCCACTCTTAGAAGATTTCTAGGTATGGTAAATTATTGTAGAGATTTTATTAGTGATTTTGCTCAGAAGGCCACCCCTCTGTATGAACTACTGAAAAAGGATGTTCCCTGGACTTGGAGTCCCATACACACCCAAGCTGTGACATCACTGTAGAAGGCCATGGCCTCAGCTCCAGCTTTGGTCAACCCCAATCCAGCCTTGCCATTCCATCTGGAATCAGCCACCTCTGACATTGCTATGTCTGTAGTGTTGACCCAGAAGGTCTATGGCACCCTATGACCCATTGCATATGCATCACAGCTCTTGATCACAGTGGAACAGAAGTACAGCCGTTGTGAAAGGAACCTTCTGGCTACCTACTGGGCTGTCAAGCACTTTTTGTATATCATTGGGTATTTCCTTCTCATTATCAGTACAAACCACACCCCTACAACCTTCCTATTCTCAGACAGAGTAAAGAATGGATCAGTCTCCAATACCAGACTGACACACTGGTCCCTCCTTCTCCAGGATAGGGACATCAAGGTTCACCCAACCAAAATGCCATCCATGCTGGCACATGGCCTCCTTTTCCAAGGAGAACCACATGACTGTACACTGCAGCCACCTGATCTACCAGATCCAGGCCTTTTTCTTCCTGCTACACCACAATTACTTGAGAACACCTCATTGTGTCATGTTTTTACAGATGGATCAGCCTCCTATTATCAGAGAGAACAGACAGCAGGAATGGGTATAATCGTGATTTACCCCTTTGGTAACACTGTTAAAATTTCCAAACATTGCAGTGTAGCATCATCACAGTATGCAGAGGTGGCAGCGGTGGCTTGTGCTCAAGTTCATCCAGCATGGAACTTGGGATACCATCATTTTTACAGACTCTAACTGGGTTTGTTGTTCTGTTACAGAATTTCTCCTTGTCTGTCAGAAGAACCCTTTATCTCTTCTGATGGCACCCCAGTGAAACACCGCATCGATATAATGTCATACGCTTAATAGCGCATTACATCATCATGCACCCTGGACCTGTGTATTCTCAGAGTTGGACCCCCCTCTAGTTAGAATCCTAGGTGATGGGGTCCAGGGCAACAGCCCCCATAATAGGGGTGTGGCAGAGCCCCACAGAACATCAGAAAGAGAAATCGTAATACTGTTAGTTGCACGGCATTCTGCCGCAACATTTTGACCCCATGCAAGTGAAACACATGGAACTGGTAATATACACTCATTCTCTCAGCACAGATATTTGCACACAAGCTCTATGTACACAGGTTAAGGCCCACTCCATACATGACCACATCATGCCTTCAATGACACTGCTGGACACCTTGCTAAGGAAGTGGGCTGGGGGACATCTGGATGATGGACCATCCAGAAGCTACAGCTGTGCACATTGTGGCTGTCAGGAAGAAACCTGAACCCTTCCCCTTAAATTTGTCTGAAGCCCAGCATGCTGACTCTGAACTCAAGGATGTGTTCTGATATCTGGACAAAGGCACCAAGAAGAATCTACCTGCCCTAACCCATATCGAAGGCATGAAGGTAAGTTACACTTGTCCTCGGATGACAAGCTCATCTGAACCAGCCAGATGACACCACCACAAAATTGTGGGTGGTCCATCATCATCTCAGGTCTCAATTTTGCACCAGGTGCATGACACCCCACTGCTGGACACAAGGGTGTGAAGAAACAATCCAGAGGCTCAAGACCACAGCATGTTATCCTGGTGTCACCAAGGATGTCAGACAGTACATAGATAACTGTCTTGTTTGTGCAACAACACCCATCCCTATCAAAAGAAATGGCAAATTTCTACCACAAAGGCATTCTGGCCCATGGCATGCTTTACAGATTGATTTCATTAGTCCCTCACCAATACCAGTAGAAATAACAAATGTCCCTTGTGGTAACTGATCTCTTCTCCAAGTGGGTTGAGGCTTTCCCCAAGACATGCTGCAAAATCCACTGCCAAAATCCTGGTGGAACGGTTTTTCCAGGTGAGGCCTACCTCTTAAGGTGAACTCTGACAAAGGAATCAGTTTTACAGGTGAGTTGATGAAAGAAGTCCTTGAATTCTTGGAGTTCACCAAAAGTTCCATGTACCATACCACCCACAATCATCAGGTCAAGTAGAGAGACCAACAGATGGATTGAGGAATGCTTTCCAAATTATTGAGGACAATCCCAAGGATTGGGATTCCTACTGCTGTTACTCCTTATGGCAATTAGGGCACACCTCAGCCACCACTCAGTTAACACCCTTTGAGGTGATGACTGGAAGAAGTATGAGGTTACCTGAACACCTGTTGTTTGACCTCCACACTCCCACAGCAGATTGTGTGTCTGTCCATCAATATGTGGAAAAGTTGAGTAAAGACCTAATACACACTCATTTATATGCTGCAAACTGCATGGGCAAGGCCCAACAACAGTCCAAAATTCAATCTGACAAACACACACAAGAAGTGGATTGGCAAATTGGAGATCAGGTAATGATTTGATCATCCAACACACTCTTTCTCCAATAAGTGGGAATGACCCTACCCAATTGTCAACAATCTCAGTCCAGCAGTCTATCAAGTTAGACTCATGGAAAACAACAAATTGACTGACAAATGATTACATGCAGACCAGCTGAAACAGTATAAAGGAGTATAATTACTTTTTCTCACCCCATTGGGCGGAATAGTACTAACTGCTAATGTCTGATTTTCCAGTTCAGATACACTGACGAGATGGCTATCTTGTTCCATTTTCTGCTCATCTCAGGAGTAATCCCCTGCATCCAAGGCACGGTAAAGCACATCCTTCCTCATTCTGATCCACCTGCAACTACCCCAGAGAGTCTCCATCAATATTCCTGACACTTTGATTACAGTCCAGGAAGGTTCAGATGCCTACCTCACTGCCTCAGTTTTCACTCCTGATAAATCTACCCTACAAATTGAGTGGCAAACCAAGTCTCAAGGACAAATACTCTCCATGGCCAAACTATCCAAGGGAACTTTCCATGGATGGCCCAATGCAAAATTATCCCCAAATGGTACCTTGTCCTTGCACCAAACCACTTTTAGACATTCAGGTTTACATAATATTACTGCCTTAATTGACCCTTCATATTGTGATATGTTTCCTAAAGATTCTGCCAGGAAATTTTCTGTCATACATAACATGGCCTCAGCTGCCATGTATTTATCTGTGTTACCCCCCCCATCCCCAGTGAGAAACAGGTTTTGGAATGTCCAAAACAAAACCGTGGCCCTCCTAGTGGTCTCACAGCCACTTCTTTACCTGGCACACTTATTAATAACTTACAATATATGCATATACCTGTTTTGTTTAATTTGGCTTACTGGAATATAAAAGAATTTGGTATGTGTCATACTACTAACACATCATTATTTTATAGTACCTTGTTACTTGATAGTTTAGCAGCTTTTCAGATTCGTAATCAAGACCCTATTGCTGGGTACCCACCACCGAGCATAGAGAAAATTTTAGGTGAAAACCTAGTTCTCAAAATCCTAACAAACAAAGTCATAAAAGAAACACATGTGACACATCAAATGTCACTGGTGCCACAGACACCCTTACTGGTCACTTTGGTACTGCAATGTCTATCTGGAATAAAGCAACATTGCTTCTATCAAAGCATATTCACAGAAGTTTGAAGCTGGTATGATAAATAACATCATACTCATTATTGCATGGTGTGGATGGCCTTAGTCAGGAAGAAAGATACACTGTATATAATATGCAAAACATTGATAAGGCATTTACAGATTCTAAAGAAAGATTAACACCCTTATTGCACAGAACAATAAAGAGGCAGATACAATACATTGCCTGTGAAATATTATGCTCGCCCATGGGTCATACATTATCACTACCATCAACAATATCTTCCATGATCTGGAATCTGGAAGAATCCCTGATAGCATACATACTAGATGTATCTCTATAATGTACTGCCCTAACTGCAAATCCCTAACTGTGTTGCCATGTGTATGTTACAGTCTGTTTCTATTCCTATTTCTACTGCTAGAATTTGGGATTTGTGACCAGGCATCCTAATACTGGTCCTTGTTTTACTTCCAAAAATGTTTCATTAAGGATACTATGTTTGTGTCTTTTATGTTTCTTTACCATGTTTTGACCCCAATACAGCTATATTTGATAAACTAGCATCTGTATACTCCATTGGGCACCTTGATGAAGACATCTAGAGAACGCCTCAACTTGCCACCTCTTCTAGTTTTTCATCCTCTTCTGACGATGGGTCTCACTGCACACAGACTGTTGTGACAAGAAAGGATATATTTATTTGTGTCAATGTGATGTATTTTATGTTATTAAACCTGTATATGGATATTCCCCAGATAGTATCGATTGATCCTTCACCATGGATGATGACATCACCACTAATGGCACAGAATACCAGGACTCAAGATCTGCTCCAGACACTTCTCGATTGTACCAGTCTTACTGGAAGGAGGTTCATCACCTGTCAACACAAATTTCCAACCAGACTAACACTTGCCCAGTATGACTACAAAAATGGAGACTACCTACTGTGAAAATGCAGTATAATTTGGATGGTGAATTTTGTGTGGTAACTAATTTTAAGCAATTACTGTAGTTATGGAACTGAGTTATGTATTATTACTGAACCCAATTTCTGTTTTGTACCTCACAAGACCACTATTATTAAGCACACAGTTATCACTCCCGTTCCTCTTGTGGAACCAGATATCATTGATGGTAGCCCTAATAATCTTCTTACTCTTTCAAAGTATTTACCTTACTTTAATGTACACATTGATCCTCTGACTTTAACACTGAAGTCACTTTTAGACAGGAAAGATACACACCTCATCCACATCAGCAATAATATGATCAAAAGCAAATGAAGCAATATATGCTCTTATTAATAATGGTGATTTTAATAGTGTACTTACTAATACTTGGTTAGAGATTACCTTTAAAGGTTTTGTTATTATACAAGCATTTTTCTATTTTTCCTTATCATTATGCTCTGCTGCCTCCGCACACTACCCCTACACTGTGAGAAGCTTGAATTCCTTTACAAGGCTTGTGCATCGGGTCTGTAAATGACACCTGCTCTCTCCATTTCCTTATTTTGCTTGTGTTGCCCTTCTGAGGCAACAAGGGGAATGTTACATGAGGTCCTTGCACCCTAATTGATACCCCAGAGGTACACCACAGACAGCAAGCATTTATGTATCTGTTATACTAACATATAGGTAAGGACATCTACCAGGCAAGAGTAGATGTCAGGATATGTATGCACATGATTGTTATATACTTTACTTTCTAATATACACATGTATTTCTTGCTTATGAGATGTTGGGACACTGTCCTTGTAGTGTTTTGATATCGAGTGTCAGTGGCTCAGTAGGTAGCACACTCACCTCTGAGGCTGGGCGATCAGAGGGCTGTGGGTTCAGTTTCCACATCAGGCACTTGGGTTAATATCCCAGTACTGACACTGTAGTGCAGCATGAGAGGGGTGCTGCACTTCTGAGGTGCTGTCTTTCGGGTGAGACGTTAAACCGAGGTCCCATCTGCCTGGATTGGTGATAGATCAGGTGGATGTTAAAGATCTCATGGCACTTATCGAAAAGAGTAGGGGAATTTTATTGAGCAAAGAAAACATAACATCAAGCATAAAATTGAATATCAAACAGAAAAAAATCATCAGTAATCACTCATCAACTGAAAATAAACAAGTTAGAACAGGAAAGAAAAAAACAAATACAGTCATCAGATCATAACAGCATATATACAACATCAGTGCAAAAAATTAATGTTTCCATAATAACTGAAAATGCTGTAGGGAAAGCTGATGATGTTCCAATTCCATTAGATTCAACAAAGTTGTTTCCATCTGCAGTATAATAGAATGTGGCAAGGTTGGAAGTTGCTGTAAAACATATTGACAGCGTGCTTGCCACAAATAATATTTACACATGGAAAAAATAACCCTCAAAGTAATGTGATGAAATTTGTTCCATGGCCCAGAAAAGTCACCTAGTATTAATGTTTGATAGGTGATTCTACTTAAGAAAGACCATTGCCACTTGTTGGCTAAAGTTTTCAAAACAAACAAGTGTCTGTACAGTCAAAAAGAAATGAGTCATTGTCTCCTCTATCTGAAAACAAGAAGGCTTAGGACAATACCGTTCTTGAGAAGACTTATGTTTCAAGTTACCTCAGGCATTTAACCTGCCATGGCAACATAGCTAGGTAACATCCCACATATGATGTGGATTCTTTTATCATGAAGAAACAGTAAAGCATACTTCATACGGGAAGGGTACATTCTGGAAATAGCAACACTGGTTTCTAACATTTAAAAAGGTGTTATAGAGTTGTCGCCTAGTGAGCGTCAGGATAGATGATTTTCGTAATTCCAGAATCTTAACTTATGGAAACTGTCTATGGCATATGATGGAATATACAAATGACAGGAATGTCTGGGTGGAAAGCGTCCCATTTATCCATAACAGACAGTATGACATTGCTAACCCATGCATCATAAGTATGGGTTGTGTAATGGACGCTTTGAAAGAGATGAAAAAAAGAAAGAAAGAAGAGAGAAAAAAAGCTATGGGGTGAACCATCCCAAGACCCCCTTGCTGTATGGGTAAATATGTGATGTCTCTTTTAATAGGATTAAGTCGTCTACCCCAAATCATCTGAAAAAAAATGCTAAATAGTCTCGTCTCTAAGTGTTGGGGAGGCATAAACATAACTGAGATATAAAAAAATAGGAAGTAAAAATTTCTTAACTGTCAAAACTCATTTCTTCTTCCCCAATTTCCAAGTTTCCCACAGTTGTACCTTATTCTCTCCAATAAGAAGTCGCTTGTCCTAATTAAATGTCACCACATCTGCAACATTGAACCATACACCCAATATCCGTTGCAGGTTCATGCTTGTCCGTATTCCACCTACCTCTGAGATAGAGGTGGACTCCGTATCTAAAGGAATAGACACACTCTTCTGGAGGTTAACAGTCCCACCTGAAACTGAAGCAAAATTCTGAAAGATCCGGACTGCCCTATCTCCAGAATCTTTATTACGTACAAATAAAACCACATCATCTGCATATGCAGAGATGTTTTCTGGAAGTAAAGCAGAACTGGGTGCTAACCCCACAATTTTTGAGTCCCATTTAATTTGTCTAATAATAGGGTCTAAAGCAAAAGTATACAATAAAGGGCTTAACGGACAGCCCTGTTGTATCCCAACTCTCGGGGTAAATTATCCCCAAATATCCATTAAAGGAGTAAAACTAGCTATAGGAAATAAACAAGTAGCCATGTGAGAGAAAGACAACCAGGATACCATATAACTTCATGATCTGGAATAGGTACGAGTGATGCACTGAATCAAATGCCTTCGCTTGATCCAAGGAGAGAACAAAACCAGCAAGGTGACTTGTCTGTTTTGCCTCAAAAATTTCCCTTAGCATAAACAGATTTGTTTGAATGTGAAAGGTCTATAACATCAGGTGCCATCTGTTGTAATCGAGTATTAAGCAGTTTTGCCAAAATCTTATAATCAGTATTAAAGAGATGAAGCGGTCTCCAATTCTGTAGTGAACACTTATCTTCTTTTTTATAGATAAATTTCAAAATAGACAACCCAAAGTCAGAAGTCCCGTCCCTTCCTGCAATACATAATTATACACCTGTGTCAAAGCTTCCACTAAATCTTCCTGAAATGTTTTATAGAATTCATGAGTAAGGCCATCTGGACCAGGGCTACTCCTAATTTAAGCTGAGAATGGCACGAGCCACTTCCTCTTGTGTAATTAAGACTACAGAGTCCGTAGCATGATGTACAGAGACCTGTGGGACAGGTGCCATAAAAACATCAGACAAGACAGTGGACTATGGGGCATATCACCAAACTACGTCTGCAAATGGGAGGTAGCAATTGAGAGCATACCTGAAATAGAGTAATCAATGTTGCCCACGGTCATAAAGACCTTGCATGACCATAGCATGCATCCATTCCTTATAAGCTAAAAAGGAGTTAGCGGAGGGGGAAACCAAAGTACCAACTCTCATCAAGAACTCTAAGGTGCGGGCACTATCATATTGATGCGTAAACATGCAGACATGTAATTTTTTGATTTGTGAAGAATAATCAATGGGGAGGAAACAGAATATGACAAAAGTTTATAGAATTGATTTCTATAACCTAAATATGTAAGATATTTGTCCCTGGCCATACGTCTGCCCATAGTCTGAAAATAAATCTGTAAGTCCATTTTGTATCCTGCCACCATGTCCATATGGAATCGTACACAAGGACAGAACCGCCCCAAAAAGTGATCGTACTTGTGCCTGAACAGTAAGATGGGAAAACAAGGAATTGTTAAGTTTCTACAAGTTTGAGTTCGATTAAAAAAAACGGAGGGGCAGACGCCAGAGAAAATTTCCCAGTTAACAAATGATGATCAGAGAGCTCAGAGGGGTGAGCCAATATCTGATGTGGGATACAATAGAGTGAGGAAAAAAAATAGTCAATCCTAGTATGGTAAATGGATCTATAATAAGTATATCCAGCATCGGATCTCAGAGCAGATAGGCATCAGTTAAACCAGCATCCTTCACTAAAGTACATAAAGCATGAGAGTCACAATATATTTTTTTCCCAGCCGCTGTACTACAGGAAACGTCTATAGAGGAGTTGAAATCACCACCCCAGATAATGTGTTTACGGGTACAGAGATAAGGCTTAATTAGGTCGAGTAAACTGATTCTGGCAGCTTTGGTTTGAGGAGCATAGAGGTTGATAATACGAAGGGAATGGCCCTGAAAAGTGCAGTCTAGAATCAAAGCTCTACCTAGGAAAATGTCTATAATGCGTGAGATGGAAAAGGCTGTAGATGTAAACAGTATTGCTAAATCTTCACCAAAAGTCCAGTACGAGGGACCCCTCACCCAACACCTTTGAACTTGCTTAATGTCAAAAATAGACTTCAAGTGAGTCTCTTGGAGTAAGAGAACATCAGTATGGAGGGAAGCAGCAAAATGAAAAAAAGCAGTCTGTCTTTTGTAGTTCTTGAGACTACAGACATTAAATGAGGAAAGACAAATTGTAGCCAGAGTCAGAAACTAATCAGCCACTCCCATCCATGACAGCCATGTTTTTACGTTTTTTTACTCCCCTTCTTTGTTCTGTTAACTTTTTTACGGACAACATCTGGAGGCCTGGAACCAGCGACTTCCATATCTGAGGGTAAAATGGAGGTCTCTGAATCCCCATCAGAGTCCTCACCTCCCCCTCCCCTCCCCCTTTCAAATAGTCAAAGGCATTAGAAATGGGCACCTCACTAACGTTTTGAGATTTGCGTGCAGTTGCTCTAGTAATCTGTCTGCATTGAATAAAACCTTCCAGGTCCCCAATAGGTTGGTCAGAGGTCTTTGTGGTAGTAGGGTGCAATATGATATCCACCACATCCTGTGTAGGTGAAGAGACATCTATAGCAGTGGGTAGTCCAAACACTACCTGGGGAGCCACAGTCAATATGGTAGGTGGTTGGGAGGGCGTGGAGGGCTTCAAGGGTCTGGGACAGTGACAGGTGTAGGAATTTTCTCCTGTGCCTTGTCCTGTGCCTTCTGGACTAAGATGTCAGGATTCCAACCCTCATTGCGATTCTTACTAGCCCAGGGGCATTGATGGTAAGCATGGCCCTTCTGCGCATATAGGTTGCATTGGAAAACATTTTCACAGGACATGCTAGGGAGTCCATATCCCCCACATAAACTACATTTCAGTAAATCACAGGTGCTACTCAGATGTGTATGTGCACCGCACTTGTAGCAGGCCCTAGGCTGGCCTCCATAAAAATAAACACCTCTATCCTTGCCTAAAAATAAACTATAGGGAAGATGTACCACCTCCGAGTTAACTTGGAAAAGCTTAACCTGGAATTTCCACCCACCAGTCCACAGACCTTCCATATCAATAATTGCTTCGGGGGGGGGGACAAAACCATACATATATTTTGTAACCTATGGTAAATATCACTAACGCTCACACCTTCATTACAAAACATAATAGTGACAGTACACACTGCTGGTTTTGTCAATGGAATAATATAAAGAGGTCCATAAAGGAGTGTGTTTCAAAGTGCATATTTGTGCCAAAACCTATCTAACCCACATTAGTTTTAAAGCTGATATCGAAAGTTTCTTTACCAGAAATGTGGATCAATGCATATATTTCTGAAGCCTGAAAATGCATAGAACCCTTCAGCAAAGTCCTAGCAACATAATATCGGTCTGGGAATTCACTAAGATCCCCCCAATAGTGAAGACAAACAGCATTATGTCTGAGGGCATGTTCCAATTTATTTTTAAAGAGGTCAGAAAGAACAGGTCCCCTACCAGAGGGTGGAGGCAGGCTAAGGGTGGAGGTAGGGCTGAGGGGCCTTCCCCCGGATCATCCATTGGAGGGGAGGGCATCAAAACAGTAGTAGGAAGAGATGTGAGGTATACATGGTAAAGGAGTCGGGGCCCAAAGCAGATGCCTGTGTGGGTGCATCAGAGGAACTGTAGCAAGCTTAGAAGGGACCAAAGGGGATGGGGCAAAACAGTCCAAGAGCCAGGCAATGCCATGACAGGTACAGTCATTTGGGAGGGCATGACAGAAGGGGGAGAAGTCATCAAAACACTAGTTTCACTGTGTGGGGTGCAATGTCCCATTCCCTCATGAGAAGACACAGCTCCCCCATAGTAGAGACATGCATAACATCCTCTAATTCAGAAGATTCAACAATATCCCCCATATCCTTCACAGATAAAGCAGTAGGCTTTGTAATAACAATGTCTGCAGAGGAATAGTGTCCCCAGAAGCAGGTACCTCAGTGGAGCTCATGCAGGACAGTGTGAAGCTTGTCGGGAAAACAGTACTTCATGTTTGTCCTCATCCCAGGACAAATCCGGTGTCCAGGTGCCTGAAGCAGTCCTTGTCCAGCCAGCATGAACCAGCACATCTGATGCAGTCCATTGGGGTTCCGCCTTCTCCGGAGCATCTGGCAAACCAAAGCGTGCACTGAGAAGCTTGGAGGTGGAAGTGGTGTCAGAAGAAACCGCTGGTAAAGTCTGTCCTTGGACTCCCGAAAGCGGCTCTGAAGCCACGCAGGCTATCCCGAACCCCTCACTGGAAACAGCAGGGGGAATAACACTGGGAACACAGGCTGCATTCTCTAAACTTGGTTCTGCTTCTGAACGTGGTTCCACCGATGAAGCTAGAGGAACTCGTTGTCATGCTGGTAAGGAGGGATCCTGTAGTACAGTCGTAGAAAGTGGTCTAGCCACCGCAATAGGCATAGAAGTCGACTCCTCTGACACTGAAACTGAAGCAGGAGCTGCCACAAATGGCAGCACAGCGGTACAATCCATGACCTCTCTCGAGCAAGACTGAGCACACACTGAGGGTCTCCATGATGCAGACCAGAGATCCCCCTACTGGCAAGAGTAGGGGAATTTCCCCAGTGTCCTGGCCAAATTTCCCTCATTCACTAAAAATACCACCAACAGCTTAATCTGGTTCAAAGTCAGTTGGTATTCATCTGTATCCCCCTCCCTGGGTCATGCCTGAAAATAGGCAGGATTTGTCTAGTGCACTTACCCGGGCAACAAAAACTAAATAAATAAATAAATAAAATATATGAGTCAGCATTGCCATCTTCTGATGGTTTGTATTACTACACGGCTATATAAAAACTGTACTTTCTTTGTTTCCACAAAGTGATGACTATAACAAAATTGTATAATGTTATCTAGGACTGTGGAGACACCTCTAATTTTGCCAATAGGGCTTATCTCTATAACTAGAAATGTTTCTGACTTACAGTAACTATGGTAATTATCTTAGGTATATAATGTAAAACATTATGGCCCGAGATATTCAAAGAGCTGAGCCATGTGCAATAGGGTTGCACTTGCCAGAATCAGTGGCGCCATTCTGCAATATTCAGTAGAAGGCAGTTGTGCCACCGAAAACATGCTGAGCAACAGCGCAATGATAATGAAGGCATGCGCAACCAAAGGGGGAGGAACCATGCATAAAGTGCACAGTGTGATGTTCAGCCAGGCCATGCAGAGTTGTGCAGACACAACCCCCTACCTGCACCTGCACAACTTTAAGCCAAAAAAAAGGATTAAGTTGAGGGCCACCCACAGTTGAGTTGCTGCATTGCAGGGCGCAACACAGCAGCTGCCACCTGTGGGTGGCCCTCCAAGTGTTCCTGTGACCCCCCTGCAGCCCGATCGTGGGCATAATAGTAACCCCCATAGCCCGATTGCGGGCAGCAGAGTATTCCCGCAGCAGCCCAATCCCGGGCATGAAGTGAAACAACCCACATACTGGCCCGATCGTGGGCGCTGATGTCACAAACCCCCACTAGCCTGATCGCGGGCAAACACACTCCCCACCCCCACTAGCCCGATCAGCGGCATAACGTCAACCCCCAAGACCAATATCCCTGGTGGTCCAGTGGACCCGAAAGCGATCATGGACACATAAGGTCAAACCCCTCCCAAAGTCTAATATCCTGGTGATCTAGTGGCCCCACCCCACCACCATGGAGCCCCACCACCCCACATCAGCGGCGGGTGGCAGCCCCCTGCCTGCCGCCGCCGACAGACAGCTCGGTAGGGCTGCACACCGTGGTTCAGAGCAAGAGCCAATGGGCGTGCAGCCCATACCATGAGCAGTCAGATATGAATGAATTCATTCATTCACATATCTGGTTACCTGATATGAGCTGCCGCCCTAACTCTTACTCTGAGCTAATAATAGTGTGCAACTCTACTGAGTTGTCAGTCGATGAGCAGCGGCAGCAGGCGGGTGGGATGCTGCCGCCCACCAGCTGACGGGGCGGGGTGAGTGGTGCCGTGGAGGGTGGGGGACACAGATCACCAGGATATTGGACTTGGGGGTTTGACCTTATGCCTGTGATCGGGCTTTGTAGTCCACTGGACCACCAGAGATATTGGTCTTTGGGGTTGACGCTATGCCACAATTGAGCTAGTGGGGAGAGTGTGTTCTGCCATGATCGGGCTAGTCGGGGTGGGGTGAGTTCTGCCCAGGATCAGGCTGAGTGGGGATGGGGGTTTGTCGTTATGCCCATGATCAGGCTAGTGGGGAGATTGCTTTATGCCCATGATCAGGTTGCAAGTGTGGTCTAGCGGCTGCTGTCTGGCAGGGCGCCAGGCACAAGTCATTGGGGATCAGTGCACCTGCATGCTAATGGCATGCAAATGGGGCTGTAATTAGATGCAAATGGCCCCCCACGAGTCTTGCATAAATTATGGCTCCATTTGCATGTCACCTTTTGAATATCGCAGATTTGCGCATGGCACAATGGAACTTGCACCACCGCATCTGAATGCTCCACTCTGACCACTTGCGGTGGCACAAGTTCCACTGCACCATGCATAGTGTCTGTGGCAGGGCGATATTCAAAGGAGTTGCTCAATAGCCAACTCCTTTGAATATCGCTCAGCCACACCCATGCTAACTTTTCTGAGCAGCGCAAGGGCTTGTGCCACAGAATGGTGCAGTTTGAATATCTGGCCCCATGTCTTTTACCTCAGAGACCTGAAGACATGGAGATTCCTCAAGGTATAGGGAATGCATAACATTTGCTCCCAGTTCCTAATGGTAAGAACTGCTTAAGGCAACTGTGATTTTTCTTTTGGTAGTAATAAGAAAGGTTTATTACTTTTGTGCAACGTGTTTGTGATTCCTTGCATTCCCATTATTTCCAAGAACCTGAGAGTGAGGGCTTAGACCTCCTGACAACATAAACATAAAGTAGGATCAGATGAAGACAGAGAAAGTAGGATTAAAAGAAAATCAAATTTAATGAAGCAATTAAAAAGAGACAAAGAAAACCAGGCAAATACAGTTTAGTTTATAGAAGAAAAAAGAATTGCCTAATTGCATCAAGCGATCTATTGCCAACTAACTATATGAGAGGCTTGCCAAATGCAAAAACTGAAAATAACGTTATTCTTAAACTTGCTACCTACAACTTGCTCAAGGGTATCATGGGTATAGGTTGGCAGGTCATGAAGTCAATGAACAGGTATAAGGTCAGCCCTTATAAGGGCTGGATCTGTGTTGTGTTTAAGAATTTAGAAAAAAGATCAAGGATTATTACAATGAAGGATAGATTTATGGAGATTGGAATAACACTGGATTTTATGATAAGAATAAGACAAGAAAGAGATCAGAAATTTAAAGTGAACAAAGAAACTAGTAAAGGCCCAAATAATGAATCAAAAGGAGCAACTTCCCTTAACCAGCCATGGATAACTGCATATATGAAACCAAATGAAACTGTACATAGTTTAAGTGGCGATGATGGAGAAGTTGCAGTTAGAAGAGGGAGAAAGCAAATAGGTATAAGAATTAATAGTAGCACTATAATGGAGTATGAAGAGAGTGATATTGTTCTCACAAGTTCAACTGAGGAAGAAATGATGGTTAGTACTGACATGAGAATACAGTAAATAGCGCTGAATCTGTCAAGCAATTTTGTGAGATTTCCTATTTATCCGTCACAAACTTTTTGGGAAAAAATCCTCTAAAATTATTTTTGTTATACCTACAGAAAGAGGCCAGTTCCTATTACAGTATTTAAGTGATATCTTGTAGATTTTCAACTACACTATCAGATGAGGCAACTCTCTTTGGGTAGCAGTGAACACACTAACAAACAAAACAAAAACTAAAGGCTTCACAATTCTTAATATGGATTTTTAAAAATCCTTAAAAATCCCTTGACTAATTCGGTACTACTAGTGTGATACAATAAGCCTGTCAGATGATTCCAACTGACTGGCTAACATGTAAACGATAAGAAAATCAATATTTTCTTCTGGAATAAGGCAGGGCCTATGGACAAAGATTGCCTACAATGGATGAAGAATTTCACTATTATATTACTACAAGAGACATGGATAAAAAACTTAGAGGAAGAACTAATTGAGGGCTATAATGCATTGGTTTCCCCAGCTTGTAAGAAAAAAAGGTTTGGATATTTAAAAGGAGGCTTATCAATTTTTATTGACTCGAGTTTAAAATTTAGAACAGTAGAAGCAAACATATATAATGATTTTTTTCTGTATGCTGTTATAATGAATAATAAGATTATATGGGCATTATGTAATATTTACATCCCTCCAGGTCTGAAGATTATGGATTACCAGAAAGGCATAAAAATGATTGAAAGTAGCATAGAGTCAATTAAATGCAGATTCCCAGGAGTAAAATACTTATAGCAGGTGATTTTAATGCCCATTTAGGAAGTTTGGTAGAGGAGCAAATAACTAATTAGTGTATGGATGAAATGTTAAACATCCCCGTAAGACATTCAAAAGACAAACTGCTGACAAAACATGGGAAAACTGTCTTACACTTTTTTGCAAAGCATGGACTTAGGGTCCTTAATGGATGCACAAAGGGTGACTGGGAAGGTGAATATACATTTCCAACTATAAAGGGCAGTGTACACCTGGATCTTTATGCTGTGGAAACTAGTGAATATATTATGGTAGAAAGATTTAAGGTCTTACAAATGTGGGACAGTAACCATTTTCTGATTATGTGCACCTTCTTAACAGTCTTTAATAGATCTAAAACAAATAAGGCAGCAGAAAATGAAGCAGATTTACATATGTGCATTAAGTATGGAAAAAAATAAAGTGGAATGAATATGCTAAAGAGGTGGTTGATAATATAATTAATGAAGAAATAAAATCTAAAATAGATGAAATCATGAATAATGATCAGGACAATGAGGATAATATAATAAGGAGATTGAGGCCAGATATTCAAACCATTATGCCTAGTGCAAAACCATAGCACTGGAATAGCACTGGATTCGCAAGGCTGCAATATTCAAAAGCCCTATTAGAGGCATGCTGTGGTAGCACCAATACTAATAGATAATGGCATGCAGGGGCAGGGTAAGGAGGCGCCAATGAATGCCAGCAGTGTGGCATATTCAAGGGCTAGTGCTACAGGCACGTGTGTGACCTGTGGCGGTGCTAGATACCACCAAAGAAAGTTGATGGTAATGTGGTGGTGCCCCACCCACATCATGGAACACAGTAGCTGCAATATAGCACGAATAGCCCTGGTAGTCTAGTGGAGCCCCAGCTTGAATCCTGCCCCACCGTTAAATGCCAATAAACTTTTTAGCTGGTAGTCTAGTGGTACCCCCAGCATGAATCATAACCCCAGTACACCTCGTATTGTAGCTTTCCTGGTAGTTTAGTGTCCACCCCAACAGAATTCCGACCCCATTAAATGTCAAATAAACACTTGTCCCTGGTAGTCTAGTGGCCCCAAACAACACGAATCCTGACCCCGTTAAATGTCACACAAACACATTTCCCTTGTGGTCCAGTGGTCCCCCAGCCCCAGCATGAATCCCAACCCCGGTACACCTACATATCGTAGCTTTCCCTGGTAGTCGTGGTCCCCACCCGGCAGTGAAGCCCTCGCTTATCCCACTGACAGTTTGCAAAGTGAGCCAGTGACCGGCTCTGGCCTCCTTTCAGCCACCACAGACAGCCGCCCGACTGGGGATGCATGAGCACTATGGAAATGAATGAGTGCTAATCCATTTCATAGCTCATGCATACTGCAGTTGGCAGCTAGCCGTGGTGGTGAGAGAAGGGTAGAGTCGGTCGCTGGCTCACTTTGCTGACTGTCAGTGGGATGAGATGAGGGCTTCACTGCCAGGTTGAGGGACCAACAGACTACCGGGAAAACTATGATATGCAGGTGTACCACGGAGTGAGATTCACGCTGTGGGGAGTGGGGGGGACCACTAGACTACTATGGAAAAGTATTCAATTTATATTTCACGGATCAGGATTCATGCTGGGGTGGGAGACCACTAGACTAACAGGAAAAGTGTTTATTTTATATTTCACAGGGTCGGGATTCATGCTGGGGAGTGGGGGGACCACTAGACTACTATGGAAAAGTGTTTATTTTATATTTCACAGGGTTGGGATTCATTCGGGGGTGGGGTACCACTAGACTACCAGGGAAAAGTGTTTATTTTATATTTCACAGGGGTTGGATTCATGCTGGGGGTGGGGCCACTAGACTACAAGGAAAAAGTATTTATTTAATATTTCACTGAGGTCGGGATTGATGCTGGGGTGGGGACCACTAGATTACCAGGGAAAAGTGTTTATTTTATATTTCACGGGGTGGGATTCATGCTGGGGGTGGGGGACCACTAGACTACCAGCGAAAAGTGTTTATTTTATATTTCACGGGGATGGGATTCATGCTGGGGGGTCACTGGACTACCAGGGAAAATGTTTATTTTATATTTCATGGGGTCGGATTCATGCTGGGTGGGGGAACCACTAGACTACCAGGAAATGTCTTTATTTCACATGTCACAGAGTTGGGATTCCTGCTGGGTGGGGACCACTGGACAACTAGGGTGATTCTTGTTATCACGAAAATAGAAAGGGCACTGTGGAAACAGATAATGGGCTGCACTGTGAGGAGCATGGATAAAGCTGTTGAGAGATCCTACCATTGGCAACAGGGAGCATTTACAATGCTTCTGCCTCCCCATATTGCCCCAGATCAATAATATATGTTCACTTTGTACTGCAACCAACCACTATAACGGGAAGAATATGCTTGCACATATGTGCCTGTTATAGGCTGTGGGGACTGTATATCTATCTAGATAGATAGATAGATAGATAGATAGATAGATAGATAGATAGATAGATAGATATACCACACCAGTGGTGAATAAATTGGGTAAATAAATCATGTTATTCTGGGATAAATAGTTATTTTCACTTAGAACACCAAGGCCCAGATATTCAAACTGCGCTCAAAAGTAGCGCAACAGCAGGAGCAAGCACAAACCAGTTGCGCAACTGCGCAACAGGTGCGATATTCAAACATGGAGCAGAGCAAATAGCGCAAGCAACCAACGTCTGAATATCACACATACTGTGCCATCGCGCAACCAGGAAGGAGAAGCTAAGCCAAAATGTTGCGCTATGGCGCAACCATGGAAGCTCAGCTGAGCATTCCAGAGCTGCCATAGCGCAAGCACAGCCCCCCCCCAGAGCAATGGAACTGCACATCCGGGATGCAGGCTGGGGCCCACCGCCAGCCATGCCACACATGGGCACAGGAACACACTGCAGAACCCACACCACCGGCACACCCCAAGCACAGCATCACTGGGGTGGGACGAATGATCCACGTGCCCATGGGGACAAGCCAACAAAGCATAGCAGAGCCCTGACACCCCAGCACAACCACTGGCAGGCAGAGGTGCCACACAGGAGGTTGACAACCACAGTGCACATCAGCCTCCGTGATGCACAGCACCCTGCACTGTGACCCCAAGACACCACCCATGTGCAGTGACTGGCACTTCAGAAACCATGCAGTCCCCAGCACTCATCAGCCCGTGCAACACAGAAGCCTACAAGCCAGACACACCCTGTGCACCCAGCAGTGGGTGGCAGCAGGCAAGCAAGACCAACGAAGGCACTGCCATGCTGGAGATACCTCCCATGCACACATGCACACACACACACACACACACCAGGACCATACCAGCCCAGATGGCATGTACACCCCTGCAACTGAGCACCCATAGCCAGCTGCAAATCAGAGACCAACACAGTATTCATATCAAAATAGAAATGTATATTTTAAAGGACTAATCACAAAACCAAGTGAAACTATGTACAAGTGGGGGGGACAGGTAAAAGGCAGGGGTGTTCAAGGGGGAGGGAATAACAACTTGGAGAGGGAAGGCAGGGTGATAGGGATGGGAGAAGTGGGAAGGGAATGTGGGCTATGGCCCAGCTGACTGCTGGTCCTCTCCCTGCTGGTGCCCCCTCCTGTGGCTCCTTTGCCGATCACCCTGGCGCTGTATGGCCTGCAGGACCTCCTGGTTCTGATCTGCAACCTGGCTGAGGTGCCGAAGATCCTGGGACATCTTCCTGAGTACCTCAAGGCCTAGGAAAATGGGAACACAGTCAATGGCTGAGACTGACCACAACCCTGAACACCACCCAACCTGCAAGCCATATAGCCCAATGTCCCGCACCTGTGATGGCATGCACCCACCCACAGTGAACATGCACATGGCCATCACAAACAGGCGGCACCAGCTATGCACCACCGCCCACACACTGCCCACGTCAATCACAGTACAAACTAGGCTGGCAAGTGATGTGGCAGCGTGGTCGCGATGCCAGTTACACAGCTATGTGCCCAGTGCATGCCTGGACCACCAGTGATGCATACACAGACGTGCCGTGATACTGCACTGTGATGCAGGTCACCTGTGTCATGCCTACATACATAGATACATAGACAGTGTCAGCAGATAAGGGCCTATGGACACCCAGTCTGTCCATTTGACCTTGTCGTTCACTCTGTTGTCCTATAAGTCCGTTCTCCTTACCCTGACCTCAGAATTCCGTTATGGCTAACCCATGCATTCACAAATCCCGTGACCAAGTCAGCCCCCACCACTTCCTCTGGCAGGGTGTTCCACTTGTCCACCACACCATTCTGTGAAGAAATACTTCTCATGTTTCCTCTGAATCGTCCCCCCTCCAACTTCATCCCATGCCCTCTACTCCTGGAACATCCTTTACGTTTAAAAATATTGTTTTCCTGCACTCTGTTCCCCCTGTAAGATACTTGTATGTCCCCATCATATCCCCACCTCCTCCCCTCCAGGAGTACATGTTCAGTTCCGTCAACCTGTCTGCATAGGACTTGTGATGCAATCTATGCACCATCCATTAGCCCTCCTCTGACCCTCTCCACCCAGTCCATGTCCATACGTGAGGTATGGTCTCCGAACTGTACACTGTACTCAGTGTGGGGACTCACTAGTGTTTTGTATAGTGGAATTATGACCTCCTTTTGGTTGTGTCCCACATGGCTGGTGGTCTTGCCCCCAGCATGCAATAGCATCCATGAAGTAATGATACTCACACCTCCAGCAGCTGGGTCTGACGCTGCTGCTGCTGCTGCTGCTGTTGGGGCACAACACCCCCCGGCACCGGGGCCCTGGCATGGCCCACGTCACCCTGGTCCTGTGTCCTCACAATCCAGCCTGTGGGAGACATATGTTGAGACAAACATCAGTGTGACTCAAAAGCAGAGTGCCCCCTGCCCCAGTGAGAGTGCCTGCCCACACAGCCATAACCAACCATCGCACAGCTGCACACACTGACACACCTATGCACAGCCACCCAAGCACACACACACCCCTACAGAGAATATAGGTGCATAGATGGTACACACACCTGGCCTAGGCACCCGCCCGCCTGGCACGCGTGAACGCAGCCGCCACAGAGTTGCGGCTCCCTCCGCGGAGGTCACTGTACCGGTGCCAGCACTGCTCAGCAGACGGCCCGGCCAGTGACCTCCACCAGGTCAGTGGCCACTTGCTGCCACACGTGGGTCCTGGGCATGGTGAGGGGGGCCTCACCATACAGTGCCTCACAGTGGGGCTCCACCAGGACCACCAGGTTGGCCACTTCAAGCTGGCTCAGGACACGCCTCCTCCTAGCCATGGTACCAACTTTACAGCAGGCAATATGGCCCCCGCTGCGCCTGGCTAGCGATGGAGTTGTTGCGCAATAGACCACCACAGGCTCCAATCGGGCTGTTCGAACAGCGCCGTCACTTTACATGGCGCTGTCACCGGACAGCGCAATAGGGACGTACACATGGCATGCCAACAGCGCCAGGGGTCAGAGGGCATACACAAGGTCACGGCAACGACGCAAGGCTACGCACAGCGCCATGGGACGTATAGGCATCCTGCGCGACTGCCAAGCTGAGCACCAGTGCCACAGTGGACTATCGCGCAGTAGTGCCACAGCGCCATATAGTGCCCAGTGCTGTAGCGCCACTGGCACAATGGTGGCCATGGCCTGAATCGCCTATCGCGCTCAGCAGGTCTGCAGCGCGATGGGCTTATCACGTAAGCTGTCTGGGCATGCGCCAGTGCGGTGTGGCGCGCGGCCACAAACCTGCGCCATTGGCTCAGCCGGACCTTCGCCTAGCGCAAAGCGCAATCGCGATATTCAACCGACATATGCAAATCATCCGATCAGCCATTCAAAGGCACAGTGGGCGCGATTAGCATGTCATTAAAGTTGAGCCACACCTCATTTGCATGTGTTGCGCTATAAAAATGTGACTGTGGGTTGTGCTGGCCAGATTTGGTTACTGCAGGTGAGAGGTGAGTTACATGCTGTGTGATGCTCAGGACAATGCTCATGGGCGAGGATGATAAAGGCTGAGGGGCTGAGCATGAAAGGGCATAGAAAGGGACAAAGGGCACCGTTTCTATCAGTATCTGCCATGTGGAGAGGAAGCGGGGGCTTCTGCACCCCCGGCTGGCAGCTATGCTCATTGGGAAATGCTGTCGACTGCACAGTGACAGTGTCCACTTCCACCCATACAGATCACCATGACTGACCAGAGCCAAGCTGGGGTGTGTGGACGGCAGGCGTGGGAGGAGGCAGAACTTCACCACGGCAGAGACAGAGGCCTCTTCCAGGCCTACCTGGAGGATGAGCCAACATTGAGTGGACGGAGGGCACCCTCAGGAGCATGCAGCTGCATGGGAGGGTAGCTCGGGCCGTCAACCTGCCGAGAAACCACCAGCTCCATGCAGGAATGCGGAAGAAGATGGGGACTGACCGCAGGAGGCTGAAGGAGAAGGTGGCAACCTTCAGGGTGGCACGTGCTGGGCACTAGTGGGGCCCATTATTGCAAGATGACAACCCAGCCATATCACCTTGGTCCACCGGATGGACGGTGAATATGTCAGGTGTAGATGGAACTAGGCTACCCATGCACGCCTCCTGCCACTGCCTGTCACTGGGGCACCAGAAGGCATATCATAACTTTCAGCTGATGGTACTGCATGATCACCCTAGTATTATCGGAATTGACTTCTTGGCACCACACGGCTGTGTGGTAGAACTATATAACATGCTGTTGATACAGATTCAGGGACAGTGCCATACTGTCATGATTCCTGATTCACATGTGGTTGTGACAATATCCGCAAATGACAAAGAGTATGACATCATAGATATGTTTAAGAACCACAAGCTTTTCCCAAAGCTCCTTCCCATCCTGCAAAGGCATCTGGAGGCATTTGCCACCAACAAGGATGATTGTGGCAAGATGCATATTGTCATCGAGGTGACAGGCCCAGCTCATGAGAGGCAAAGGCAATAATCCTTTCCATCTGAGGCCTTGCCTTCTCTTAGGGAAACAAGCAAATCACTTTTTAAGCAAGGTGTAATCAGGACATGTGTTTCCACTGCAAATTCCCCAGTGTGGCCTGTGAAAAAACCCATGGGCACATGGAGACTTACAGTTGACTACAGGAAACTAAACCAGGTCACCCCTAGTTGTGCCCCAATGGTGGCATCAGCACCAGACATGCTACGACTACTGACACCTGACCAACAAGGGTTTAGTGCCTAGATATTTCATTGGTTTCTGGTGACTGCCATTGGCCCTAAAAGTCAATATAAATTTACCTTCACCTTTGAAGGTAGGCAGTATACGTGGACCTGCTTACCACAGGGGTTCCATAACAGCCCCTCCTTATACCATCTGCACATGATGGATGCTCCTGAGGGTTTCTGTATACCCCAGTGCCTCTTGCAGTATGTGGATGACCTCTTGTTGGTAACAGCCACACAGGAGCAACATCTGGATCTCTTGGACGAATTGCTGACCCTCATTCAGAGGGCAGGTCTCAAATGTAACCCAGCAAAAGCACAACTGTGCCAGAAAGAGGTACTTTTCTGGGTCTAAAGATAACAGATAAAGGCAGAAGCCCTACCTGGAAGAAGATACAGGATTACAGGACTGCTCCCCACCAGTGTGGCCACTCTTAGAAGATTTCTAGGTATGGTAAATTATTGTAGAGATTTTATTAGTGATTTTGCTCAGAAGGCCACCCCTCTGTATGAACTACTGAAAAAGGATGTTCCCTGGACTTGGAGTCCCATACACACCCAAGCTGTGACATCACTGTAGAAGGCCATGGCCTCAGCTCCAGCTTTGGTCAACCTTAATCCAGCCTTGCTATTCCATCTGAATCAGCCACCTCTGACATTGCTATGTCTGTAGTGTTGACCCAGAAGGTCTATGGGCACCCTATGACCCATTGCATATGCATCACAGCTCTTGATCACAGTGGAACAGAAGTACAGCTGTTGTGAAAGGGAACCTTCTGGCTACCTACTGGCTGTCAAGCACTTTTGTATATCATTGGGTATTTTCTCATTATCAGTACAAACCACACCCTACAACCTTCCTATTCTCAGACAGAGTAAAGAATGGATCAGTCTCCAATACCAGACTGACACACTGGTCCCTCCTTCTCCAGGATAGGGACATCAAGTTCACCTAACCAAAATGCCATCCATGCTGGCACATGGCCTCCTTTTCCAAGGAGAACCACATGACTGTACACTGCAGCCACCTGATCTACCAGATCCAGGCCTTTTTCTTCCTCTACACCACAGAATTACTTGAGAACACTCATTGTGTCATGTTTTTACAGATGGATCAGCCTCCTATTATCAGAGAGAACAGACAGCAGGAATGGGTATAATCGTGATTTACCCCTTTGGTAACACTGTTAAAATTTCCAAACATTGCAGTGTAGCATCATCACAGTATGCAGAGGTGGCAGCGGTGGCTTGTGCTCTCGAGTTCATCCAGCATGGAACTTGGGATACCATCATTTTTACAGACTCTAACTGGGTTTGTTGTTCTGTTACAGAATTTCTCCTTGTCTGTCAGAAGAACTCCTTTATCTCTTCTGATGGCACCCCAGTGAAACACCGTACTGGGTCATAATGTCATACGCTTAATAGCGCATTACATCATCATGCACCCTGGACTTGTGCATTCTCAGAGTTGGACCCTCTAGTTAGAATCCTAGTGATGGGGTCCAGGGGCAACAGCCCCCCATAATAGGTGTGTGCAGAGCCCCACAGAACATCAGAAAAGAGAAATCAGTAATACGAGTTAGTTGCACGGCATTCTGTCGCAACATTTTGACCCCATGCAAGTGAAACACATGGAACTGGTAATATACACTCATTCTCTCTAGCACAGATATTTGCACACAAGCTCTATGTACACAAGGTTAAGGCCCACTCCATACATGACCACTATCATGCCTTCAATGACACTGCTGACACCCTTGCTAAGGAAGTGGGTTGGGGGACATCTGGATGATGGACCATCCAGAAGCTAGGAGTTAGCAGTACATTGTGGCTGTCAGGAAGAAACCTGAACCCTTCCCCCTTAAATTTGTCTGAAGCCCAGCATGCTGACTCTGAACTCAAGGATGTGTTCTGATATCTGGACAAAGGCACCAAGAAGAATCTACCTGCCCATAACCCATATCGAAGGCATGAAGGTAAGTTACACTTGTCCTCGGATGACAAGCTCATCTGAACCAGCCAGATGACACCACCACAAAATTGTGGGTGGTCCATCATCATCTCAGGTCTCAATTTTTGCACCAGGTGCATGACACCCCCACTGCTGGACACAAGGGTGTGGAAAACACAACCAGAGGCTCAAGACCACAGCATGTTATCCTGGTGTCACCAAGGATGTCAGACAGTACATAGATAACTGTCTTGTTTGTGTGCAAAACAACCCATCCCTATCAAAAGAAATGGCAAATTTCTACCACAAAGGCATTCTAGCCCATGGCATGCTTTTACAGATTGATTTCATTAGTCCCTCACCAATACCAGTAGAAATAACAATATGCTCTTGTGGTAACTGATTCTTCTCCAAGTGGGTTGAGGCTTTCCCAAGACATGTACTGCAAAATCCACTGCCAAAATCCTGGTGGAACGGGTTTTTCCAGGTGAGGCCTACCTCTTACGGTAGACTCTGACAAAGGAATCAGTTTTACAGGTGAGTTGATGAAAGAAGTCCTTGAATTCCTTGGAGTTCACCAAAAGTTCCATGTACCATACCACCCACAATCATCAGGTCAAGTAGAGAGGACCAACAGATGGATTGAGGAAATGCTTTCCAAATTCATTGAGGACAATCCCAAGGATTGGGATTCCCTACTGCTGTTACTCCTTATGGCAATTAGGGGCACACCCTCAGCCACCACTCAGTTAACACCCTTTGAGGTGATGACTGGAAGAAGTATGAGGTTACCTGAACACCTGTTGTTTGACCTCCACACTCCCACAGCAGATTGTGTGTCTGTCCATCAATATGTGGAAAAGTTGAGTAAAGACCTAATACACACTCATTTATATGTTGCAAACTGCATGGGCAAGGCCAACAACAGTCCAAAATTCAATCTGACAAACACACACAAGAAGTGGATTGGCAAATTGGAGATCAGGTAATGATTTGATCATCCAACACACTCTTTCTCCAATAAGTGGGAATGACCCTACCCAATTGTCAACAATCTCAGTCCAGCAGTCTATCAAGTTAGACTCATGGAAAACAACAAATTGACTGACAAATGATTACATGCAGACCAGCTGAAACAGTATAAAGGAGTATAATTACTTTTTCTCACCCCATTGGGCGGAATAGTACTAACTTTGCTAATGTCTGATTTTCCAGTTCAGATACACTGACGAGATGGCTATCTTGTTCCATTTTCTGCTCATCTCAGGAGTAATCCCCTGCATCCAAGGCACGGTAAAGCACATCCTTCCTCATTCTGATCCACCTGCAACTACCCCAGAGAGTCTCCATCAATATTCCTGACACTTTGATTACAGTCCAGGAAGGTTCAGATGCCTACCTCACTGCCTCAGTTTTCACTCCTGATAAATCTACCCTACAAATTGAGTGGCAAACCAAGTCTCAAGGACAAATACTCCATGGCCAAACTATCCAAGGGAACTTTCCATGGATGGCCCAATGCAAAATTATCCCCAAATGGTACCTTGTCCTTGCACCAAACCACTTTTAGACATTCAGGTTTACATAATATTACTGCCTTAATTGACCCTTCATATTGTGATATGTTTCCTAAAGATTCTGCCAGGAAATTTTCTGTCATACATAACATGGCCTCAGCTGCCATGTATTTATCTGTGTTACTCCCCATCCCTCAGTGAGAAACAGGTTTTGAATGTCCAAAACAAAACTGGTGCCTCCTAGTGGTCTCACAGCCACTCTTTTACCTGGCACACTTATTAATAACTACAATATATGCATATACCTGTTTTGTTTAATTTGGCTTACTGAATATAAAAGAATTTGTATGTGTCATACTACTAACACATCATTATTTTATAGTACCTTGTTACTTGATAGTTTAGCAGCTTTTCAGATTCGTAATCAAGACCCTATTGCTGGGTACCCACCACCGAGCATAGAGAAAATTTTAGGTGAAAACCTAGTTCTCAAAATCCTAACAAACAAAGTCATAAAAGAAACACATGTGACACATCAAATGTCACTGGTGCCACAGACACCCTTACTGGTCACTTTGGTACTGCAATGTCTATCTGGAATAAAGCAGACATTGCTTCTATCAAAGCATATTCACAGAAGTTTGAAGCTGGTATGATAAATAACATCATACTCTCATTATTGCATGGTGTGGATGGCCTTAGTCAGGAAGAAAGATACACTGTATATAATATGCAAAACATTGATAAGGCATTTACAGATTCTAAAGAAAAGATTAACACCCTTATTGCACAGAACAATAAAGAGGCAGATAAGCAATACATTGCCTGTGAAATATTATGCTCTGCCCATGGGTCATACATTATCACTACCATCAACAATATCTTCCATGATCTGGAATCTGGAAGAATCTCTGATAGCATACATACTAGATGTATCTCTAAATGGTACTGCCCTAACTGCAAATCCCCTAACTGTGTTGCCATGTGTATGTTACAGTCTGTTTCTATTCCTATTTCTACTGCTAGAATTTGGGATTTGTGACCAGGCATCCTAATACTGGTCCTTGTTTTACTTCCAAAAAATGTTTCATTAAGGATACTATGTTTGTGTCTTTTACTGTTTCTTTACCATGTTTTGACCCCAATACAGCTATATTTGATAAACTAGCATCTGTATACTCCATTGGGCACCTTGATGAAGACATCTACAGAGAACGCTCAACTTGCCACCTCTTCTAGTTTTTCATCCTCTTCTGACGATGGGTCTCACTGCACACAGACTGTTGTGACAAGAAAGGATATATTTATTTGTGTCAATGTGATGTATTTTATGTTATTAAACCTGTATATGGATATTCCCAGATAGTATCGATTGATCCTTCACCATGGATGATGACATCACCACTAATGGCACAGAATACCAGGACTCAAGATCTGCTCCAGACACTTCTCGATTGTACCAGTCTTACTGGAAGGAGGTTCATCACCTGTCAACACAAATTTCCAACCAGACTAACACTTGCCCAGTATGACTACAAAATGGAGACTACCTACTGTGAAAATGCAGTATAATTTGATGGTGAATTTTGTGTGGTAACTAATTTTAAGCAATTACTGTAGTTATGGAACTGAGTTATGTATTATTACTGAACCCAATTTCTGTTTTGTACCTCACAAGACCACTATTATTAAGCACACAGTTATCACTCCCGTTCCCCTTGTGGAACCAGATATCATTGATGGTAGCCCTAATAATCTTCTTACTCTTTCAAAGTATTTACCTTACTTTAATGTACACATTGATCCTCTGACTTTAACACTGAAGTCACTTTTAGACAGGAAAGATACACACCTCATCCACATCAGCAATAATATGATCAAAGCAAATGAAGCAATATATGCTCTTATTAATAATGGTGATTTTAATAGTGTACTTACTAATACTTGGTTAGAGATTACCTTTAAAGGTTTTGTTATTATACAAGCATTTTTCTATTTTTCCTTATCATTATGCTCTGCTGCCTCCGGCACACACTCCGCCTACACTGTGAGAAGCTTGAATTCCTTTACAAGGCTTGTGCATCGGGTCTGTAAATGACACCTGCTCTCTCTCCATTTCCTTATTTTGCTTGTGTTGCCCCTTCTGAGGCAACAAGGGGGGAATGTTACATGAGGTCCTTGCACCCTAATTGATACCCCAGAGGTACACCACAGACAGCAAGCATTTATGTATCTGTTATACTAACATATAAGGGTAAGGACATCTACCAGGCAAGAGTAGATGTCAGGATATGTATGCACATGATTGTTATATACTTTACTTTCTAATATACACATGTATTTCTTGCTTACGAGATGTTGGGACACTTGTGTCCTTGTAGTGTTTTGATATCAGTGTCAGTGGCTCAGTAGGTAGCACACTCACCTCTGAGGCTGGGCGATCAGAGGGCTGTGGGTTCAGTTTCCACATCAGGCACTTGGGTTAATATCCCAGTACTGACACTGTAGTGCAGCATGAGAGGGGTGCTGCACTTGAGGTGCTGTCTTTCGGGTGAGACGTTAAACCGAGGTCCCATCTGCCTGGATTGGTGATAGATCAGGTGGATGTTAAAGATCTCATGGCACTTATCGAAAAGAGTAGGGAATTTTATTGAGCAAAGAAAACATAACATCAAGCATAAAATTGAATATCAAACAGAAAAAATCATCAGTAATCACTCATCAACTGAAAATAAACAAGTTAGAACAGGAAAGAAAAAATAAATACAGTCATCAGATCATAACAGCATATATACAACATCAGTGCAAAAATTAATGTTTCCATAATAACTGAAAATGCTGTAGGGAAAGCTGATGATGTTCCAATTCCATTAGATTCAACAAAGTTGTTTCCATCTGCAGTATAATAGAATGTGGCAAGGTTGGAAGTTGCTGTAAAACATATTGACAGCGTGCTTGCCACAAATAATATTTACACATGGAAAAAATAACCCTCAAAGTAATGTGATGAAATTTGTTCCATGGCCCAGAAAAGTCACCTAGTATTAATGTTTGATAGGTGATTCTACTTAAGAAAGACCATTGCCACTTGTTGGCTAAAGTTTTCCAAAACAAACAAGTGTCTGTACAGTCAAAAAAGAAATGAGTCATTGTCTCCTCTATCTGAAAACAAGAAGGCTTAGGACAATACCGTTCTTGAGAAGACTTATGTTTCAAGTTACCTCAGGCATTTAACCTGCCATGGCAACATAGCCAGGTAACATCCCACATATGATGTGGGATTCTTTTATCATGAAGAAACAGTAAAGCATACTTCATACGGGAAGGGGTACATTCTGGAAATAGCAACACTGGTTTCGTAACATTTAAAAAGGTGTTATAGAGTTGTCGTCTAGTGAGCGTCAGGATAGATGATTTTCGCAATTTCCAGAATCTTAACTTATGGAAACTGTCTATGGCATATGATGGAATATACAAATGACAGGAATGTCTGGGTGGCAAAGCGTCCCATTTATCCATAACAGACAGTATGACATTGCTAACCCATGCATCATAAGTATGGGTTGTGTAATGGACGCTTTGAAAGAGATGAAAAAAAAGAAAGAAAGAAAGAGAGAAAAAAAGCTATGGGGTGAACCATCCCAAGACCCCCTTGCTGTATGGGTAAATATGTGATGTCTCTTTTAATAGGATTAAGTCGTCTACCCCAAATCATCTGAAAAAAAATGCTAAATAGTCTCGTCTCTAAGTGTTGGGGAGGCATAAACATAACTGAGATATAAAAAAATAGGAAGTAAAAATTTCTTAACTGTCAAAACTCATTTCTTCTTCCCCAATTTCCAAGTTTCCCACAGTTGTACCTTATTCTCTCCAATAAGAAGTCGCTTGTCCTAATTAAATGTCACCACATCTGCAACATTGAACCATACACCCAATATCCGTTGCAGGTTCATGCTTGTCCGTATTCCACCTACCTCTGAGATAGAGGTGGACTCCTGTATCTAAAGGAATAGACACACTCTTCTGGAGGTTAACAGTCCCACCTGAAACTGAAGCAAAATTCTGAAAGATCCGGACTGCCCTATCTCCAGAATCTTTATTGAGTACAAATAAAACCACATCATCTGCATATGCAGAGATGTTTTCTGGAAGTAAAGCAGAACTGGGTGCTAACCCCACAATTTTTGAGTCCCATTTAATTTGTCTAATAATAGGGTCTAAAGCAAAAGTATACAATAAAGGGCTTAACGGACAGCCCTGTTGTATCCCAACTCTCTGGGGTAAATTATCCCCCAAATATCCATTAAAGGAGTAAAACTAGCTATAGGAAATAAACAAGTAAGCCATGTGAGAAAGACAACCAGGATACCATATAACTTCATGATCTGGAATAGGTACGAGTGATGCACTGAATCAAATGCCTTCGCTTGATCCAAGGAGAGAACAAAACCAGCAAGGTGACTTGTCTGTTTTGCCTCAAAAATTTCCCTTAGCATAAACAGATTTGTTTGAATGTGAAAGGTCTATAACATCAGGTGCCATCTGTTGTAATCGAGTATTAAGCAGTTTTGCCAAAATCTTATAATCAGTATTAAAGAGATGAAGCGGTCTCCAATTCTGTAGTGAACACTTATCTTCTTTTTTATAGATAAATTTCAAAATAGACAACCCAAAGTCAGAAGTCCCGTCCCTTCCCTGCAATACATAATTATACACCTGTGTCAAAGCTTCCACTAAATCTTCCTGAAATGTTTTATAGAATTCATGAGTAAGGCCATCTGGACCAGGGGCTACTCCTAATTTAAGCTGAGAAATGGCACGAGCCACTTCCTCTTGTGTAATTAAGACTACAGAGTCCGTAGCATGATGTACAGAGACCTGTGGGACAGGTGCCATAAAAACATCAGACAAGACAGTCGGACTATGGGGCATATCACCAAACTGCGTCTGCAAATGGGAGGTAGCAATTGAGAGCATACCTGAAATAGAGTAATCAATGTTGCCCACCGGGTCATAAAGACCTTGCATGACCATAGCATGCATCCATTCCTTATAAGCTAAAAAGGAGTTAGCGGAGGGGGAAACCAAAGTACCAACTCTCATCAAGAACTCTAAGGTGCGGGCACTATCATATTGATGCGTAAACATGCAGACATGTAATTTTTTGATTTGTGAAGAATAATCAATGGGGAGGAAACAGAATATGACAAAAGTTTATAGAATTGATTTCTATAACCTAAATATGTAAGATATTTGTCCCTGGCCATACGTCTGCCCATAGTCTGAAAATAAATCTGTAAGTCCATTTTTGTATCCTGCCACCATGTCCATATGGAATCGTAGCCACAAAGGACAGAAATCCGGCCCCGAAAAAGTGATCGTACTTGTGCCTGAACAGTAAGATGGGAAAACAAGGAATTGTTAAGTTTCTACAAGTTTGAGTTCGATTAAAAAAAACGGAGGGGCAGACGCCAGAGAAAATTTCCCAGTTAACAAATGATGATCAGAGGCTCAGAGGGGTGAGCCAATATCTGATGTGGGATACAATAGAGTGAGGAAAAAAAATAGTCAATCCTAGTATGGTAAATGGATCTATAATAAGTATATCCAGCATCGGATCTCAGAGCAGATAGGCATCAGTTAAACCAGCATCCTTCACTAAAGTACATAAAGCATGAGAGTCACAATATATTTTTTTCCCAGCCGCTGTACTACAGGAAACGTCTATAGAGGAGTTGAAATCACCACCCCAGATAATGTGTTTACGGGTACAGAGATAAGGCTTAATTAGGTCGAGTAAACTGATTCTGGCAGCTTTGGTTTGAGGAGCATAGAGGTTGATAATACGATGGGAATGGCCCTGAAAGTGCAGTCTAGAATCAAAGCTCTACCTAGGAAAATGTCTATAATGTGAGATGGAAAAGGCTGTAGATGTAAACAGTATTGCAAATCTTCACCAAAAGTCCAGTACGAGGGACCCCTCACCCAACACCTTTGAACTTGCTTAATGTCAAAAATAGACTTCAAGTGAGTCTCTTGAGTAAGAGAACATCAGTATGGAGGAAGCAGCAAATGAAAAAGCAGTCTGTCTTTTGTAGTTCTTGAGACTACAGACATTAAATGAGGAAAGACAAATTGTAGCCAGAGTCAGAAACTAATCAGCCACTCCCATCCATGACAGCCATGTTTTTACGTTTTTTTACTCCCCTTCTTTGTTCTGTTAACTTTTTTACGGACACCATCTGGAGGCCTGGAACCAGCGACTTCCATATCTGAGGGTAAAATGGAGGTCTCTGAATCCCCATCAGAGTCCTCACCTCCCTCCCTCCCCTTTCAAATAGTCAAAGGCATTAGAAATGGGCACCTCACTAACGCTTTTGAGATTTTGCAGTTGCTCTAGTAATCTGTCTGCATTGAATAAAACCTTCCAGGTCCCCAATAGGTTGGTCAGAGGTCTTTGTGGTAGTAGGGTGCAATATGATATCCACCACATCCTGTGTAGGTGAAGAGACATCTATAGCAGTGGGTAGTCCAAACACTACCTGGGGAGCCACAGTCAATATGGTAGGTGGTTGGGAGGAGGGCGTGGAGGGGCTTCCAAGGGGTCTGGGACAGTGACAGGTGTAGGAATTTTCTCCTGTGCCTTGTCCTGTGCCTTCTGGACTAAGATGTCAGGATTCCAACCCTCATTGCGATTCTTACTAGCCCAGGGGCATTGATGGTAGGCATGGCCCTTCTCGTCGT
This sequence comes from Neoceratodus forsteri, assembly GCA_016271365.2. Taxonomy (NCBI): domain Eukaryota; kingdom Metazoa; phylum Chordata; order Ceratodontiformes; family Ceratodontidae; genus Neoceratodus; species Neoceratodus forsteri. Next base: position 1,569,120,969 of record CM057450.1, on the reverse strand, counting down.
ATAGGTTGCATTGGAAAACATTTTCACAGGACATGCTAGGGAGTCCATATCCCCCACATAAACTACATTTCAGTAAATCACAGGTGCTACTCAGATGTGTATGTGCACCGCACTTGTAGCAGGCCCTAGGCTGGCCTCCATAAAAATAAACACCTCTATCCTTGCCTAAAAATAAACTATAGGGAAGATGTACCACCTCCAAAGTTAACTTGGAAAAGCAACCTGGAATTTCCACCCACCAGTCCACAGACCTTCCATATCAATAATTGCTTGGGGACAAAACCATACATATATTTTGTAACCTATGGTAAATATCACTAACGCTCACACCTTCATTACAAAACATAATAGTGACAGTACACACTGCTGGTTTTGTCAATGGAATAATATAAAAGGGCGTCCATAAAGGAGTGTGTTTCAAAGTCGCATATTTGTGCCAAAACCTATCTAACCCCACATTAGTTTTAAAGCTGATATCGAAAGTTTCTTTACCAGAAATGTGGATCAATGCATATATTTCTGAAGCCTGAAAATGCATAGAACCCTTCAGCAAAGTCCTAGCAACATAATATCGGTCTGGGAATTCACTAAGATCCCCCCAATAGTGAAGACAAACAGCATTATGTCTGAGGGCATGTTCCAATTTATTTTTAAAGAGGTCAGAAAGAACAGGTCCCCTACCAGAGGGTGGAGGCAGGCTAAGGGTGGAGGTAGGGCTGAGGGGCCTTCCCCCGGATCATCCATTGGAGGGGAAGGCATCAAAACAGTAGTAGGAAGAGATGTAGGTATACATGGTAAAGGAGTCGGGGCCCAAAGCAGATGCCTGTGTGGGTGCATCAGGGGGAACTGTAGCAAGCTTAGAAGGGACCAAAGGGGATGGGGCAAAACAGTCCAAGAGCCAGGCAATGCCATGACAGGTACAGTCATTTGGGAGGGCATGACAGAAGGGGGAGAAGTCATCAAAACACTAGTTTCACTGTGTGGGGTGCAATGTCCCATTCCCTCATGAGAAGACACAGCTCCCCCATAGTAGAGACATGCATAACATCCTCTAATTCAGAAGATTCAACAATATCCCCCATATCCTTCACAGATAAAGCAGTAGGCTTTGTAATAACAATGTCTGCAGAGGGAATAGTGTCCCCAGAAGCAGGTACCTCGGTGGAGCTCATGCAGGACAGTGTAGGCTTGTGCTGGGAAAACAGTACTTCATGTTTGTCCTCATCCCAGGACAAATCCGGTGTCCAGGTGCCTGAAGCAGTCCTTGTCCAGCCAGCATGAACCAGCACATCTGATGCAGTCCATTGGGGTTCCGCCTTCTCCGGAGCATCTGGCAAACCAAAGCGTGCACTGAGAAGCTTGGAGGTGGAAGTGGTGTCAGAAGAAACCGCTGGTAAAGTCTGTCCTTGGACTCCCAGCGGCTCTGAAGCCCGCAGAGCTATCCGAACCCCTCACTGGAAACAGCAGGGGAATAACACTGGGAACACAGGCTGCATTCTCAAACTTGGTTCTGCTTCTGAGCGTGGTTCCACCGATGAAGCTAGAGGAACTCGTTGTCATGCTGGTAAGGAGGGATCCTGTAGTACAGTCGTAGAAAGTGGTCTAGCCACCGCAATAGGCATAGAAGTCGACTCCTCTGACACTGAAACTGAAGCAGGAGCTGCCACAAATGGCAGCACAGCGGTACAATCCATGACCTCTCTCGAGCAAGACTGAGCACACACTGAGGTCTCCATGATGCAGACCAGAGATCCCCCTACTGGCAAGAGTAGGGGAATTTCCCCAGTGTCCTGGCCAAATTTCCCTCATTCACTAAAAATACCACCAACAGCTTAATCTGGTTCAAAGTCAGTTGGTATTCATCTGTATCCCCCTTCCTGGGTCATGCCTGAAAATAGGCAGGATTTGTCTAGTGCACTTACCCGGGCAACAAAAACTAAATAAATAAATAAATAAAATATATGAGTCAGCATTGCCATCTTCTGATGGTTTGTATTACTACACGGCTATATAAAAACTGTACTTTCTTTGTTTCCACAAAGTGATGACTATAACAAAATTGTATAATGTTATCTAGGACTGTGGAGACACCTCTAATTTTGCCAATAGGGCTTATCTCTATAACTAGAAATGTTTCTGACTTACAGTAACTATGGTAATTATCTTAGGTATATAATGTAAAACATTATGGCCCAGATATTCAAAAGAGCTGAGCCATGTGCAATAGGGTTGCACTTGCGCAAGTCCGAAATTGCGCCATTCTGCAATATTCAGTAGAAGGCAGTTGTGCCACCGAAAACATGCTGAGCAACAGCGCAATGATAATGAAGGCATGCGCAACCAAAGGGGGAGGAACCATGCATAAAGTGCACAGTGTGATGTTCAGCCAGGCCATGCAGAGTTGTGCAGACACAACCCCCTACCTGCACCTGCACAACTTTAAGCCAAAAAAAAGGGTTAAGTTGAGGGCCACCCACAGTTGAGTTGCTGCATTGCAGGCGCAACACAGCAGCTGCCACCTGTGGGTGGCCCCTCAGTGTTCCTGTGACCCCCCTGCAAGCCCGATCGTGGGCATAATAGTAACCCCCATAGCCCGATTGCGGGCAGCAGAGTATTCCCGCAGCAGCCCAATCCCGGGCATGAAGTGAAACAACCCCCTGACTGGCCCGATCGTGGGCATGATGTCACACAACCCCCACTAGCCTGATCGGCGGGCAAACCACACTCCCCCACCCCACTAGCCCGATCGCGGGCATAGCGTCAACCCCAAAGACCAATATCCCTGGTGGTCCAGTGGACCCGAAAGCGATCATGGACACATAAGGTCAAACCCCTCCCAAAGTCTAATATCCTGGTGATCTAGTGGCCCCACCCCACCCACCCATGGAGCCCACCACCCCCCATCAGCGGCGGGTGGCAGCACCTGCCTGCCGCCCGCCGACAGACAGCTCGGTAGGGCTGCACACCCATTGGTTCAGAGCAAGAGCCAATGGGCGTGCATCCCATACCATGAGCAGTCAGATATGAATGAATTCATTCATTCACATATCTGGTTACCTGATATGAGCTGCCGCCCTAACTCTTAGTCTGAGCTAATAATAGTGTGCAGCTGTACTGACGTGTCGGTCGGTGAGCAGCGGCAGCAGGCGGTGGGATGCTGCCGCCCACCAGCTGACGGGGGCGGGGTGAGGGTGCCGTGGAGGGTGGGGGACACTAGATCACCAGGATATTGGACTTGGGGGTTTGACCTTATGCCTGTGATCGGGCTTTGTAGTCCACTGGACCACCAGAGATATTGGTCTTTGGGGTTGACGCTATGCCCACAATTGAGCTAGTGGGGAGAGGGGAGGTGTTCTGCCATGATCGGGCTAGTCGGGGTGGGGTGAGTTCTGCCCAGGATCAGGCTGAGTGGGGATGGGGGTTTGTCGTTATGCCATGATCAGGCTAGTGGGGAGATTGCACTTTATGCCCATGATCAGGTTGCAGGGTGTAGGGTCTAGCGGCTGCTGTCTGGCAGGCGCCAGGCACTAAGTCATTGGGGATCAGTGCACCGGCATGCTAATGGCATGCAAATGGGGCCGTAATTAGATGCAAATGGCCCCCACGCGTCTTGCATAAATTATGGCTCCATTTGCATGTCACCTTTTGAATATCGCAGATTTGCGCATGGCACAATGGAACTTGCACCACCGCATCTGAATGCTCCACTCTGACCACTTGCGGTGGCACAAGTTCCACTGCACCATGCATAGTGTCTGTGGCAGGGGGCGATATTCAAAGGAGTTGCTCAATAGCGCAACTCCTTTGAATATCGCCCCAGCCACACCCATGCGTAACTTTTCTGAGCAGCGCAAGGGCTTGTGCCACAGAATGGTGCAGTTTGAATATCTGGCCCCATGTCTTTTACCTCAGAGACCTGAAGACATGGAGATTCCTCAAGGTATAGGGAATGCATAACATTTGCTCCCAGTTCCTAATGGTAAGAACTGCTTAAGGCAACTGTGATTTTTCTTTTGGTAGTAATAAGAAAGGTTTATTACTTTTGTGCAACGTGTTTGTGATTCCTTGCATTCCCATTATTTCCAAGAACCTGAGAGTGAGGGCTTAGACCTCCTGACAACATAAACATAAAGTAGGATCAGATGAAGACAGAGAAAGTAGGATTAAAAGAAAATCAAATTTAATGAAGCAATTAAAAAGAGACAAAGAAAACCAGGCAAATACAGTTTAGTTTATAGAAGAAAAAAGAATTGCCTAATTGCATCAAGCGATCTATTGCCAACTAACTATATGAGAGGCTTGCCAAATGCAAAAACTGAAAATAACGTTATTCTTAAACTTGCTACCTACAACTTGCTCAAGGGTATCATGGGTATAGGTTGGCAGGTCATGAAGTCAATGAACAGTATAAGGTCAGCCCTTATAAGGGCTGGATCTGTGTTGTGTTTAAGAATTTAGAAAAAGATCAAGGATTATTACAATGAAGGATAGATTTATGGAGATTGGAATAACACTGGATTTTATGATAAGAATAGACAAGAAAGAGATCAGAAATTTAAAGTGAACAAAGAAACTAGTAAAGGCCCAAATAATGAATCAAAAGGAGCAACTTCCCTTAACCAGCCATGGATAACTGCATATATGAAACCAAATGAAACTGTACATAGTTTAAGTGGCGATGATGGAGAAGTTGCAGTTAGAAGAGGGAGAAAGCAAATAGGTATAAGAATTAATAGTAGCACTATAATGGAGTATGAAGAGAGTGATATTGTTCTCACAAGTTCAACTGAGGAAGAAATGATGGTTAGTACTGACGGTACGAATACAGTAGTAGCGCTGAATCTGTCAAGCAATTTTGTGAGATTTCCTATTTATCCGTCACAAACTTTTTTGGGAAAAAAATCCTCTAAAATTATTTTTGTTATACCTACAGAAAGAGGCCAGTTCCTATTACAGTATTTAAGTGATATCTTGTAGATTTTCAACTACACTATCAGATGAGGCAACTCTCTTTGGGTAGCAGTGAACACACTAACAAACAAAACAAAAACTAAAGGCTTCACAATTCTTAATATGGATTTTTAAAAATCCTTAAAAATCCCTTGACTAATTCGGTACTACTAGTGTGATACAATAAGCCTGTCAGATGATTCCAACTGACTGGCTAACAGGTGTAAGAACGATAAGAAAATCAATATTTTCTTCTGGAATAAGGCTGGGGCCTATGGACAAAGATTGCCTACAATGGATGAAGAATTTCACTATTATATTACTACAAGAGACATGGATAAAAAACTTAGAGGAAGAACTAATTGAGGGCTATAATGCATTGGTTTCCCCAGCTTGTAAGAAAAAAGGTTTGGATATTTAAAAGGAGGCTTATCAATTTTTATTGACTCGAGTTTAAAATTTAGAACAGTAGAAGCAAACATATATAATGATTTTTTTCTGTATGCTGTTATAATGAATAATAAGATTATATGGGCATTATGTAATATTTACATCCCTCCAGGTCTGAAGATTATGGATTACCAGAAAGGCATAAAAATGATTGAAAGTAGCATAGAGTCAATTAAATGCAGATTCCCAGGAGTAAAAATACTTATAGCAGGTGATTTTAATGCCCATTTAGGAAGTTTGGTAGAGGAGCAAATAACTAATTAGTGTATGGATGAAATGTTAAACATCCCCGTAAGACATTCAAAAGACAAACTGCTGACAAAACATGGGAAAACTGTCTTACACTTTTTTGCAAAGCATGGACTTAGGGTCCTTAATGGATGCACAAAGGGTGACTGGGAAGGTGAATATACATTTCCAACTATAAAGGGCAGTGTACACCTGGATCTTTATGCTGTGGAAACTAGTGAATATATTATGGTAGAAAGATTTAAGGTCTTACAAATGTGGGACAGTAACCATTTTCTGATTATGTGCACCTTCTTAACAGTCTTTAATAGATCTAAAACAAATAAGGCAGCAGAAAATGAAGCAGATTTACATATGTGCATTAAGTATGGAAAAAAATAAAGTGGAATGAATATGCTAAAGAGGTGGTTGATAATATAATTAATGAAGAAATAAAATCTAAAATAGATGAAATCATGAATAATGATCAGGACAATGAGGATAATATAATAAGGAGATTGAGGGCCAGATATTCAAACCATTATGCCTAGTGCAAAACCATAGCACTGGAATAGCACTGGATTTGCGCAAGGCTGCAATATTCAAAAGCCCTATTAGAGACGGCGCTGTGTGGTAGCACCAATACTAATAGATAATGGCATGCAGGGGCAGGGTAAGGAGAGCGCCAATGAATGCCAGCAGTGTGGCATATTCAAAGGGCTAGTGCTACAGGCACGTGTGTGACCTGTAGCGCGGTGCTAGATACCACCAAAAGAAAGTTGATGGTAATGTGGTGGTGCCCCCACCCACATCATGGACCCACGTAGCTGCAATATAGCACGAATAGCCCTGGTAGTCTAGTGGGCCACCCCCAGCTTGAATCCTGCCCCCGTTAAATGCCAAATAAACTTTTTCGCTGGTAGTCTAGTGGTACCCCCAGCATGAATCATAACCCCCAGTACACCTGCGTATTGTAGCTTTCCCTGGTAGTTTAGTGTCCACCCCAACACGAATTCCGACCCCCATTAAATGTCAAATAAACACTTATCCCTGGTAGTCTAGTGGCCCAAACAACACGAATCCTGACCCCCGTTAAATGTCACATAAACACATTTCCCTTGTAGTCCAGTGGTCCCCCCAGCCCCCAGCATGAATCCCAACCCCCGGTACACCTACATATCGTAGCTTTCCCTGGTAGTCTAGTGGTCCCCCCACCCGGCAGTGAAGCCCTCGCTTATCCCACTGACAGTTTGCAAAGTGAGCCAGTGACCGGCTCTGGCCTCCTTTCGCCACCACAGACAGCCGCCGACTGTGGGATGCATGAGCACTATGGAAATGAATGAGTGCTAATCCATTTTCATAGCGCTCATGCATACTGCAGTTGGCAGCTAGCCGTGGTGGTGAGAGAAGGGTAGAGTCGGTCGCTGGCTCACTTTGCTGACTGTCAGTGGGATGAGTGAGGGCTTCACTGCCAGGTTGGGGGACCAACAGACTACCAGGGAAAGCTATGATATGTAGGTGTACCAGGGGTCGGGATTCACGCTGTGGGAGTGGGGGGGACCACTAGACTACCATGGAAAAGTATTTATTTTATATTTCACGGGGATCAGGATTCATGCTGGGGGGTTGGGAGACCACTAGACTACCAGGGAAAAGTGTTTATTTTATATTTCACAGGGGTCGGGATTCATGCTGGGGAGTGGGGGGACCACTAGACTACTATGGAAAAGTGTTTATTTTATATTTCACAGGGTTGGGATTCATTCGGGGTGGGGTACCACTAGACTACCAGGAAAAGTGTTTATTTTATATTTCACAGGGTTGGGATTCATGCTGGGGGTGGGGCCACTAGACTACAAGGAAAAAGTATTTATTTAATATTTCACTGAGGTCGGGATTGATGCTGGGGTGGGGACCACTAGATTACCAGGAAAAGTGTTTATTTTATATTTCACGGGGTGGGATTCATGCTGGGGGTGGGGGACCACTAGACTACCAGCGAAAAGTGTTTATTTTATATTTCACGGGGATGGGATTCATGCTGGGGGGGTCACTGGACTACCAGGGAAAAATGTTTATTTTATATTTCATGGGGGTCGGGATTCATGCTGGGTGGGGGGGAACCACTAGACTACCAGGGAAATGTCTTTATTTCACATGTCACAGAGTTGGGATTCCTGCTGGGTGGGGGGACCACTGGACAACTAGGGTGATTCTTGTTATACGAAAATAGAAAGGGCACTGTGGAAACAGATAATGGGCTGCACTGTGAGGAGCATGGATAAAGCTGTTGAGAGATCCCTACCTATTGGCAACAGGGAGCATTTTACAATGCTTCTGCCTCCCCATATTGCCCCAGATCAATAATATATGTTCACTTTGTGTACTGCAACCAACCACTATAACGGGAAGAATATGCTTGCACATATGTGCCTGTTATAGGCTGTGGGGACTGTATATCTATCTAGATAGATAGATAGATAGATAGATAGATAGATAGATAGATAGATAGATAGATATACCACACCAGTGGTGAATAAATTGGGTAAATAAATCATGTTATTCTGGGATAAATAGTTATTTTCACTTAGAACACCAAGGCCCAGATATTCAAACTGGGCTCAAAAGTAGCGCAAGGCAGCAGGAGCAAGCACAAACCAGTTGCAATCGCAACAGGTGCGATATTCAAACATGGAGCAGAGCAAATAGCGCAAGCAACCAACGCCTGAATATCACACATACTGTGCCATCGCGCATAACCAGGAAGGAGAAGCTAGTTAAATGTTGCGCTATGGCAACCATGGAAGCTCAGCTGAGCATTCCAGAGCTGCCATAGCGCAAGCACAGCCCCCCAGAGCAATGGGAACTGCACATCCAGGGATGCAGGCTGGGGCCCACCGCCAGCCATGCCACACATGGGCACAGGAACACACTGCAGAACCCACACCACACCGGCACACCCCAAGCACAGCATCACTGGGGGTGGGACGGATGATCCACGTGCCCATGGGGACAAGCCAACAAAGCATAGCAGAGCCCTGACACCCCAGCACAACCACTGGCAGGCAGAGAGTGCCACACAGGAGGTTGACAACCACAGTGACATCAGCCCCTGTGATGCACAGCACCCTGCACTGTGACCCCAAGACACCACCCATGTGCAGTGACTGGCACTTCAGGAACCATGCAGTCCCCAGCACTCATCAGCCCCTGCAACACAGAAGCCTACAAGCCAGACACACCCTGTGCACCCAGCAGTGGGTGGCAGAGGCAGCAAGACCAACGAAGGCACTGCCATGCTGGAGATACCTCCCATGCACACATGCACACACACACACACACACACCCAGGACCATACCAGCCCAGATGGCATGTACACCCCTGCAACTGAGCACCCATAGCCAGCTGCAAATCAGAGACCAACACAGTATTCATATCAAAATAGAAATGTATATTTTAAAGGACTAATCACAAAACCAAGTGAAACTATGTACAAGTGGGGGACAGGTAAAAGGCAGGGGTGTTCAAGGGGAGGAATAACAACTTGGAGAGGAAGGCAGGGTGATAGGGATGGGAGAAGTGGAAGGAATGTGGCTATGGCCCAGCTGACTGCTGGTCCTCTCCTGCTGGTGCCCCTCCTGTGGCTCCTTTGCCGATCACCCTGGCGCTGTATGGCCTGCAGGACCTCCTGGTTCTGATCTGCAACCTGGCTGAGGTGCCAAGATCCTGGGACATCTTCCTGAGTACCTCAAGGCCTAGGAAAATGGGAACACAGTCAATGGCTGAGACTGACCACAACCCTGAACACCACCCAACCTGCAAGCCATATAGCCCAATGTCCCGCACCTGTGATGGCATGCACCACCCACAGTGAACATGCACATGGCCATCACAAACAGGCGGCACCACTATGCACCACCGCCCACACACACTGCCCACGTCAATCACAGTACAAACTAGGCTGGCAAGTGATGTGGCAACGTGGTGCGATGCCAGTTACACAGCTATGTGCCCAGTGCATGCCTGGACCACCAGTGATGCATACACAGACGTGCCGTGATACTGCACTGTGATGCAGGTCACCTGTGTCATGCCTACATACATAGATACATAGACAGTGTCAGCAGATAAGGGCCTATGGGACACCCAGTCTGTCCATTTGACCTTGTACGTTCACTCTGTTGTCCTATAAGTCCGTTCTCCCTTACCCCTGACCTCCAGAATTCCGTTATGGCTAACCCATGCATTCACAAATCCCGTGACCAAGTCAGCCCCCACCACTTCCTCTGGCAGGGTGTTCCACTTGTCCACCACCCATTCTGTGAAGAAATACTTTCTCATGTTTCCTCTGAATCGTCCCCCCTCCAACTTCATCCCATGCCCTCTACTCCTGGAACATCCTTTACGCTTAAAAATATTGTTTTCCTGCACTCTGTTCCCCCCTGTAAGATACTTGTATGTCCCCATCATATCCCCACACCCCTCCTCCCCTCCAGGGAGTACATGTTCAGTTCCGTCAACCTGTCTGCATAGGACTTGTGATGCAATCTATGCACCATCCATGTCGCCCTCCTCTGAACCCTCTCCACCCAGTCCATGTCCATACGTAGGTATGGTCTCCGGAACTGTACACTGTACTCCAGTGTGGGGACTCACTAGTGTTTTGTATAGTGGAATTATGACCTTCCTTTTGGTTGTGTCCCACATGGCTGGTGGTCTTGCCCCCCCAGCATGCAATAGCATCCATGAAGTAATGATACTCACACTCCTCCAGCAGCTGGGTCTGACGGCTGCTGCTGCTGCTGCTGTTGGGGCACAACACCCCCCGGCACCGGGGCCCTGGCATGGCCCACGTCACCCTGGTCCTGTGTCCTCACAATCCGGCCTGTGGGAGACATATGTTGAGACAAACATCAGTGTGACTCAAAAGCAGAGTGCCCCCTGCCCCAGTGAGAGTGCCTGCCCACACAGCCATAACCAACCATCGCACAGCTGCACACACTGACACACCTATGCACAGCCACCCAAGCACACACACACCCCTACAGAGAATATAGGTGCATAGATGGTACACTCACCTGGCCTAGGCACCACGCCCCGCCTGGCACGTGAACGCAGCCGCGTCAAGAGTTCCGGCTCCCTCCGGCGGAGGTCACTGTACCGGTGCCGGCACTGCTCAGCAGACCGGCCCCGGCCAGTGACCTCCACCAGGTCAGTGGCCACTTGCTGCCACACGTGGGTCCTGGGCATGGTGAGGGGGGCCTCACCATACAGTGCCTCACAGTGGGGCTCCACCAGGACCACCAGGTTGGCCACTTCAAGCTGGCTCCAGGACACCGCCCTCCTCCTAGCCATGGTACCAACTTTACAGCAGGCAATATGGCGCCCCGCTGCGCCGTAACCCCATGTGGAGTTGTTGCGCAATAGACCACCACAGGCTCCAATCGCGCTGTTCGAACAGTGCCGTCACTTTACATGGCGCTGTCACCGGACAGCGCAATAGGGACGTACACATGGCATGCCAACAGCGCCAGGGGTCAGAGGGCATACACAAGGTCACGGCAATGACGCAAGGCTACGCACAGCGCCATGGGACGTATAGGCATCCTGCGCGACTGCCAAGCTGAGCACCAGTGCCACAGTGGACTATCGCGCAGTAGTGCCACAGCGCCATATAGTGCCCAGTGCTGTAGCGCCACTGGCACAATGGTGGCCATGGCCTGAATCGCCTATCGCGCTCAGCAGGTCTGCAGCGCGATAGACGCATGCGTAAGCTGTCTGGGCATGCGCAATGCGGTGTGGCACGCAGCCACAAACCTGCGCCATTGGCTCAGCCGGACTCTTTCAGATAAGTGCAGCGCAAATACGCGATATTCAGCCGACATATGCAAATCATCCGATCAGCCATTCAAAGGCACAGTGGCGCGATTAGCATGTCATTAAAGTTGAGCCACACCTCATTTGCATGTGTTGCGCTATAAAAATGTGACTGTGGGTTGTGCTGGCCAGATTTGGTTACTGCAGGTGAGAGGTGAGTTACATGCTGTGTGATGCTCAGGACAATGCTCATGGGCGGAGGATGATAAAGGCTGAGGGGGCTGAGCATGAAAAGGGCACTTAGAAAGGGACAAAGGGCACCGTTTCTATCAGTATCTGCCATGTGGAGAGGAAACGCGGGGGCTTCTGCACCCCCCCGGGCTGGCAGCTATGCTCATTGGGAAATGCTGTCGACTGCACAGTGACAGGTGTCCACTTCCACCCATACAGATCACCATGACTGACCAGAGCCAAGCTGAGGGTGTGGACGGCGGGCGTAGGAGGAGGCCGAACTTCACCACGGCAGAGACAGAGGCCCTCTTCCAGGCCTACCTGGAGGATGAGCCAACATTGAGTGGACGGAGGGGCACCCCTCAGGAGCATGCAGCTGCATGGGAGGGGGTAGCTCGGGCCGTCAACCTGCACGGAAACCACCAGCGCTCCATGCAGGAATGCAGGAAGAAGATGGGGACTGACCGCAGGAGGCTGAAGGAGAAGGTGGCAACCTTCAGGGTGGCACGTGCTGGCACTAGTGGGGGCCCACCAGTGGTGTTGCAGCTGACCCCTACAGAGGAGACACTGGTCACGCCATGCAGCCGAGTGCCATTGCGGGCGTACCAGGCGGAGGATTCCAGACAGGTGGAAGCCCATCACTGCACGGTATGACATGGTGATGTTGTTGGGGGCTGTTGTTCACATGCACTCACATGTACTCTTTCTGTTACAGATCCTGTTCATCTGCAGGAGACGGTGGTGGTGGTGGGTCCAGACAGTGAGGCAGACCTGCTGGACGTGGAGGAGGGAGCATCCACCTGCCACCAGCCTGCAGAGCACTGCAGCAGCATGCACGCTGGGCCAACAACTCCGGTGTCAGTGATACGGGTGCAGGGGGTGCACAGCCTGTGTCACAGCAGTCTGGCATGCAGGTATGCCAGCATGCTGTGCCTATGGCAGTGGCACGCATATGCACCATTGATGATAGCAGGCCTGCAATGGGCAGTGATAGGTGTGTGTCCCATGACGGACACATGGCAGGCCAGCACGTGCCCTGGGCCTTCCTGGTTCACACCTGTACCAGCATGCTGGCACAGTCCCAGGCTGTGCCTGTCAGCACCGGTGGGGCAGCACCGTGGCTGTGCAGGTGTCTGCACTGTTGTCAGCACGGAGGTGGAACAGGTGGACCTGGGGCCAGCAGTTGGAGGGTGGCAGCAGCAGTTGCACACCAGGTCTGGGGTACAGTGTCAAGCAGTGGCACATGTCCACTGCCCTCTGATCCGCCCATACCTTGTCCTGGTGAACAGCGCCACCCTCAGGGTGCTGTGCACCAGGACCGCCCACACCCTGGGGGTCACGATGATATTGGGGCACAGTACCCATTGGACGCCAGCACACCCGCCTGCTGCAGGACTCGGTGGGCAGCTGCAGGGGCGGTTGCAAGGTCCGTGGAGGCACTGTCTGTGTCCGTGGAGCGGCATAGCAGGGAGTGTGCTTGGGACCGAGCCGAGCTGGTCCTTATGCGGACGGATGTGACCGCTGCCATTGACAGGCTGACCCAGGCAGTGGTCTCTGTCGCGGACACATTGACCACACTGTCAGGTGCCCCTGTACCACACACCCCACACAGTGCGCTCTCCACTCCCCGTTCCCGGCGTCGTGTGACACCAGGCCTGTCGATGCCGGGTTCTGCTGTGGGCATCCTGAGCACCCCTGGTGCAAGTTTGTTTGGCAGGATGCAGACCCCTGTGTAGGCAAGGTCGCGTTCGTGCAGTGGGACCCCTGGTGGTGCACCAGCACCACCCGATGTGGCTCCTGCTCAGCCTGCCAGTGCTGCTGGGCCACAGCGGGGCCGCCCATGCATCCGTGGTGGCCGTGGGACAGTGCTACCTGACTGAACTGTCTCCCAGTGCATGCCCTGTCTGTTGCTGCCCTGTGTGCAATGTGTGTCATGGTGGGCAGTGCACTGCTTGGTGCTCTGCTCACCAAGCTGACACACGGACCACCTGCACACTCTCCCAACTGATGTCCACAGGTGCATGTGCATGATGATGCCTGCATTGCACTGTACACCAAGGTGCAAGGGTGCCCAGGTCCTGACACACGTACATGGACAGTCCAGGTGGTGGGGGTGGTTGGTGGTGCTGTGTGTTGGCAATGTCATTTCCACAGTGCTGTGCTGCTGCCCATGTATGCTGCCTGGTGTGTGTGTGTCCATATGAGTGCCCCCTCTCTGATGGTGTGTTGGTATGCCTGTAACCTTCAACTCCCCTGACCTTCATGCACGGTGTGTTCCCCTGTGTGCCTGTGGTTTGCACATGGACAGTGTTGCCTGCACATGTCCCCTTGACTTACCTGTGTTGGGCGTAGTGCTCTTCTGCAATGGTGTCCCAGTGCAGCTGGGCCTGCCGGGTCAGTCGGGGGTCCCTCCGTCCTAGGGGGGGCTGCTCATCACCCACATCACCGGCGCCACTGGCGTCCCCATCGCTGTCCCCCTCTTGGACCTGTACGGCTATCCCATGGTCCTTGGCCATGTTGTGCAGGATGCAACAGGCCAGGAATATCCCACAGGCCTTTTGGGGGCTGTACTGTAGGGCTCCACCGGAGGTGTCCAGGCATTGAAGCGTGCCTTGAGCATCCCAAACACCCGCTCTATGATGTTACGTGTTGCGGCATGTGCCTCATTGAAACCTAGCTGCGCTGGGGTCGTGGGGCGCCGGTATGGTGTGAGCAGCCAGGGACGGAGTGGGTATCCGCAGTCACCAGTGTGGAGATAGTGGAGATCAGTGTCATGTCAGGTCCATATTGCCCATATCCTTGTGTGCCACTACCATGGCACCTGTATCATTCCCACCCTTGTACAGAGTTTGCATTCCATACATGTGTACTCACCCACTAGATGACCCGTGGGGGATGTTCCCACTCTCGAATCGATGGCACAGTGCAGACTGGTGCCATATGAAGGCATAATGTGCTCCACCAGGGTGTGTGGCACAGACATTGATAATGCGCCCAGAGGCATCACACACCACCTGGCAGTTGACACTGGAAAAGCCCTTTCGGTTCCGATATGCCTGGCTGTCGGGGCCAGGTGGTGTGTGCGAATGGCCACATGGGTGCAGTCTATGGCCCCTAGCACGCCAGGCATATGTGCTACCCTGTGGAACTCCTGCATGTTTGTTGTATGCTCTGCCGCGGTGCTGGGGAAATGGATGTACTCCACAGCATGAGGCAGCAGTGCGCTGAGGAATTGGGTGAGGATGCGTGACATGGCCGACTGTGTAATGCCTGTGGTGTCCCCTGTCGGCCTCTGGAAGGTGCCCGTGGTGAGCAGGCACATGCAGGCTGTCACCTTGGTCTCCACGGACAGAGCATGACTCCGTCATGAGGGTGCCTGCATCACATCACTGCACAGCTCGCAGAGCCGTCTCAGTATTGCCCTGTTCAGGCGGTACCGGGCCACAATCTCGACATCTGTGTACAGCTCGGCTGATGCGGGCACGATACCGCCTTGTCGGGGCATACCGCCGATGGCCCCTCCGCTGCCAAGTCCCCTGCAGCATGGTGTCTCACCTCTTATTACAGCTTCCATGTGGAAGCTGACACTGTCCATCTCCTGGCTTCTGCCCCCGGCTGCTGTTCCTGTGTTACCCCGCTGCCCTCACTGCTGCTTCCACTGCACCGGCACCCCCACTGGCCTCTCTGTCCTCCTGGACCCACTGTCCTCTCTGCCCTTCCAGCTCTCTCTCTCTCTCTCTCTCTCTCTCTCTCTCTCTCTCTCTCTCTGTCTCTGTCTCTCCCCCAGTTTGCGGCCTGCTAGGTTCTTCGCCACTTCCTTGAGCCTTTTTATTTTGGCTCCAAATCCGGTACTCTGCTTCGGCTAAGCCACTGCGCATTAGCAAGTGTTCGGATATCGCATTGCGCACTTTATGCATGGACCCACCCCCTTCGATTGCGCATGCCTTCATTTCCATTGCGCTGTTGCTCAGCATGTTTTCGGTGGCGCAACTGGCCCCTTCTGAATATTGCAGTATGGCGCATTTTTGGAGTTGCGCACGCACAACCCTGTTGCGCATGGCGCAACCCTTTTGAATATCTGGGCCCATTTTTATAACTTAGAACACCATTTATACAACTTAGAACATGTTATTTTCACTTAGAAATCTGGAAATGGAACACAGAGAACAATGGGCCAGATAGGGAATTTACAATGGAAAGAAAGGCAGTTTTAAGGTAAAACAAAGTAAAACACCAGTAAAAAACACTACAAATGGTGTGGTATATATCAAATACATAATGGATTGAGTAGAACAACACATTTATCTCCTCACATGAATGGTAAGACCTTTATAACTAACTCATGGCTTCGCCACTCATGAGTTATGGGTCTTAACACTCACTAGTGGAGATAAATGTGTTATTCCACTGCAGACCATTATGTATTCCATATATATATATATATATATATGTATATGTGTATAGATAGATATACAGGTCCTGCGTACACAGATGTATGGGTGTGTTGTATGCACTGACTGCCTGCCAGCACACAGTTAATGCTGCTTCCAGCCTGTGCTTCTATTCCAACCAAGAGGGGATGCTGTGGGCATGCCCTGGCCTGCGGCATCCAGCCTGTACTTTCATTCTGACCAAAAGGGGGAGCTTTGTGCTCCATGCAGTAGCACAGGGCAAACTGCATGGTAATGTATGCTTAAGCAGCACTTAATGAGATGCAAATATACCTGTTTGCCCACAGATTATCTAAGTAGGCTCATTTGTATGGGAGCTTTGAATATAGCTTCCAATTAACCTGGGCTAACCAGTTTGCACCGGGCTAATGTGTTAACACTGTGCAATCAGGTTAGCCCTGGGCAAACCTCACTTCAGTATAGCACAATTCTGCAGTATGTGGCTTACATTGTTGTTTGCAGTAGATGTCAGACATCTCTGTGGAATCACACACAATGTTCTCCACCTGCAACACTGGTTTACTCCATGGTCTCTTGAGCTGCAGTAGCAGTGTGTACTTCCTAGTTGCTATATTCAGTGCTGTCTTATTCCCAGGCTATTTTTGCCCTGCACTCCCAGCCCAGTTTGCCCGGCCTCATTCCCATGCTATATTCAGAAGCTGTTTGCCATGGGCTATACCTTTTTAATATAACTTGCTTTTTACTCCGGGCTAAGTTTGCCCACTGGGCAGTGCTAATTTAGCCATGGGGCACGGTTTTGAATATCTAGCCCTTAATATCCTAATTGATACCCTTGTGGCAGAATTAAGTACGTAAGAAAGACCAAAAAGGAAAATTCATATTGGATTAGATAAACCATGGTTTGACAAAGAATGTTATGATATAAGGAAAGAAATTAAGAAGATTGGGAAACTTGGATCAAAAATGTGACTTGTTTTGGGTGCACTAAAACATCTAAAAATTGAATATAAAAAGTTATTAAATTATAAAAAAGGAGCTATAAAAATAAATTATGGGAAGACTTTCAAGACTGCATTGTGAAAAAAGACACAAAGTCATTTCTGGCTATAGTAGCTTATGGATGCAATGAAAATAACATTCGTTATAATATGATTGGTATGATAAATGAAGAAAAATGGATAGAGCATTTTAGAAAAATATATAAGATTAATAATAAAAATAGTGAGGAGACAGCTGTAAGGCTTAGTAACACCATCCCTTTTGCAGCAAGTCATTTGTTTGTGTTTACAATCAATAAGGTGAAATTGGAAATGTTGGCACAAAGAAGGAATAAAGCAGCAGGAGCTGATGCTCTGCCAGCAGAGGTCCGTCTTCATAACCCAGATTTTTGGGCATATTTGCTTACACTGATATTTACAGTAATAAGCAACCACCTAATATTGCCACAGCACTGGAATAAGGGCATTATTGTGCCACTATTTAAAAGGGGAGACAAGCAGGATCCAAAATGTTATAGGCCAATTACATTATTATCTGTAGTACAAAAAGTATATTCCAGACTAATTTTAGATGGGTTACTCATATGAGAGGAAGAGAATGCATTACTTTCCAAATTTCAGTGTGGCTTTAAAAAAGAGCATAGCACTCTCAATTTGGTTTTTACTTTAAATTACCTAGTGGATAAATATGTACACATTAAAAAAGGAATCCTTTATGTTGGTTTCCTGGATATAAAGGCAGCTTTTGACGCCATAGACCTATATAAGATATGGGAGACTTTGGAGTGTTTAAAAATAGATCCTCAACTTCTGGCTAATTTAAAATTGTTGCATCTAAATACCACAGCAGAGGTGAGCTATAGAATAGATGGTGCTCTATCTAAAGAAATGACTATAAATAGCGGTGTAAAACCTGAAAGTGGTGGTGATGTAATAGTGGTGTAAATACTGCTGGCTTCGTTATTATTTAATTTATGCTTAGAAAAACTAATTAATAATATTAATAGCATTGATGCTTTTTCCCCCTTCAGTAAACAATGAGAAAATTCAATTATTACTTTATGCAGATGATGCCATTATCATCTCTTAGACTCCACTGGGACTTAGAAGAGGGATGATTAATGTTTTAAACTCCATAAAAGACATGGACTTAGAGCTGAATGTGGAGAAATCCAAAATATTAGTAATACGGAAAGATAATAAGTCAGAAAAATTCTGGAACATTGAAGGAAATTAGTTTGAGGTAATTAAGGAATTTAAATATTTAGGTTTAAAAATTGACAAAAATGTGTAATGGAAATCACATTTATTAGAAGTTAAATGTAGTTCCTATAAGTCAATGAGGGCAATAAGAAACTTTGCCAATAAATTTGCAAACAGCTCCTTTACTGCCATTAAAAAACATTTGAGGCCAAATGGACGAGTTAGTAACTGTATGGTAATGAAATATGGGGCTTAGATCTAGATAAAGCTAATGTTGTAAGTATACAAAATTCATTTTAAAGGTTACATTAAATTTACCTTGAGACTGCTCATCATGTTTTCTTTAACTTGAATCTGGCATGACCTGTCAAAACTAAAATAATGATAAGAACAGTTAATTTTTGGGGCAGGATAATGAACATGAGCAGTGAAAGACTGCCAAAAAATGCTGGGAAGAACTTATGAATATATCATTAAGGACTAGCCGGAATAAATTCTGGTTCCATAAATTGAATACAATGTTAAAAAAGGTAGGATGTAAGGATTTATGGAGTGCATCAGTGTTAGAAAATACAGAAGCATATGTCAGTGAGGTGATAGAGAGATTAAAAGATGTCGCCATCCAGGAAGACTTCAGCAGAATCTATGAGTTGGATTCGGGTGGCTTATACTCAAGTATTAAAATACACTGTGAACAAGAAAATTATCTGTCAAAGTGTGAGAAGGGTACACATAGGAATATTTTGTGTAAAATAAGGCTAGCATGTTTAGGCAACATATATTATAACCTGAAAAAGTGCAATTACAAAACATTTATGGGTATGTGCAATTGCACTAATAAATCAGCTTTGGAAATCATGCTTGTGCTATTTGAGTGTGAAAACTGGGCAGAACAAAGGAAAAAATGCCTTACTCCTCTGGTTCCAATGTATTTTGCATCCCAAAGAGAGGAGTACAAAAAACATATATTGCTGCTAGATACAATAAAACTGATGTTTGGTGTGGGTAGGTTTTGTCTTAGTTAAAAAGCTGTTTTGTTTTTTTTGCTTGAATAAGTTATGTGTCGATTGTATAAATTATTGTATATTTGATGAATGTGTATTAGTGTATTTATATGATTCATATCATATGGAATATGACAAACTGTGGTTTTATACATTTCTATTTAAGTAAAAAGAGCTTTGAACTTACTCCCCCATAGTATCCACCCCATTCCAGACTTTTGTGTTTCCTGCAAAAAGGCAGACGTTCTCTCCCAGATCCTTTGCAATGTCACTTATAAGGACATTAAAGAGGACCAGTCCCAGTAATGATCCTTGAGGCACACAACTGGTCCTTCTCTCATCTTCAGAGTTAACTCCTTCTACCACCACCCTTTGTCACCTATCCCTTAACCAATTTCTCACCCAGTTTACCATATTTGGACCCACCCATAAGCTGCTTAGCTTCCTTATGAGGCTTCTGTGTGGCATGGTGTCAGAAGCCTTACTGAAATCTAGGTAGACCATGTCATCCACTCAACCCTGCTCTAATTCTCTGGTCTCCAGTCAAATAATTCTATCTGATTCATTTGATATGACCTACCCCCTTGAATCCATGCTGCCTCAAGTATTGCAACCAACTGGATTCAAGAAATTTCAAAATTATTTTCTTCAACTGTGTCTCCATTAACTTTCTGACTACTGATGTGAGGCTAACTGGCCTATAGTTGCAGCCTCCTCCCTGTTACCACTTTAGTGAAGTGGAACTATATCTGCCCTCATCCACTCCTCTGGAACCACTCCTGTTTCCAGTGAGCTATTAAATAGAACTGGCAGTGATGCAGCCAGTACCTTCTTGAGCTCTCTTAATTAGAGATGGGCAAAGTGGCCTCAGTTCGCTCAGTGAAGTGGAACACGTACTGAAAGTGAATTCGCAGAGTGCTCCGCAACACGAAGCTGAGTACTTCACGTTATTAATGGGTAATGCGAAGTCAATTGAAAACAATGACTTCGCGTTACTCCGCCTTCCCAAAACAACTACTCCACTAATCCTTAAGGCTAAGTACATTGAAAACAATGCACTTCACCTTACTTCACCCTGTTTTTATGCTCCAAAGGTGAATTTTGCAGTGATTCATGGGATTTCAGTCACATGGGCTCTAGATTGCACTGCATATCCTCAGTTTGGGGTAGTGTGTGTAGGAAGCTGTAGGAGACAATCTGCTCTGAGAGCTTTCTGTGATTCAAACCTTCTAAAAGGTGTTAAAAAAGCCTTTTTGAGTCTTTTTTTTTTGCTGAAACTTTAGTTTGATTATAGAAAACCCTCCTGTGCTCATATCATTGAGCATTTATTGTTTGTGTGTGTATTTTGAATGTTAATGTACAACATTCAGTCTGTGTACTGAGAGACAGTGGAAGTGTGCTTTGGGGGAGGGGTGTATCTGTGGTGTAGGTAGATTAACTTGGAGAAAAAGACAGTGCTTTCTACTTTGGTGATTTTTTTTGTATAACTGTTAATGTACACACAGTAATATTTTCAATAATTCTTGTCAGTTTTTTGCTGATTGTTGTGGTGCAGAAGTGCATAATTTTAGTTTGTTTAAAATATGTGGTTATATTACTGAAGTTTTCAATTTGTTACGCATTACTTAGTGTATGTGTGTGTATGTGTGTGACGCGTGTCATCAAATCAGACACCTTTTATTGTGCCACATAATTTCAGCAATGTGAACCTGCTATCCACTGCAGCTGTGTAATTTTTTGTACTTCTTTGTGGTATCTTTACTGGTACTCATACTAGTGACTCTTACTTCAGCAGTGCAGTACACTGCCCCCCCATGGCCCACCCCAACTGGCAAAGATATTCTTTTCCAGATTTGAATTTCTGATGGTGAGCACTGGTTAGATGTTATGCCTTTGCATCTGTATCTCTTCAGTGTGCAGTGCAATCTTAATCTGTCTGTACATTTGGATCTCTTTAGGGCCCAATTTCCATCTCTAAATTATGTCACAGTTGTTTCTTTGGCTTCCCTTCAGAGTACTGTACAGGTGTGGTGCATAATTCAGCATGAACATTGTACTCATTAATATGCATTTTTAAATCAGGACCATCATCAGGAGTCACTCGTGATACAAATCACATTCTTCATCATCATGGTCACAAATGCAGTCACAAATTACAATTTACGATCATGTCACAAATCACAAAAGTAATTTTTTTTACTAGTTACTTGGATGTATTGTAAGCCTGTTTTGTAGTATCTCTCCAGGCTTCACCGCCCCACCATTGTACTCATTAATAAGTGTTTTTAAGTCAGGGAGTTGGACAGTGTCTGCAGTACATACACAGACTGGAAAGGAAACTGCACCCATGCAGTTTAGCACAGTATACTTCCACTGCTCAGAATACATACGTAAGACAACAAAAAAAGGGCATAATTACATACAAGGGTTGGGGATGGTGGAGAAATACATTTTATAACACAACAAGGAAGGTGCGGGGAGGCACATGGTGTGAGGGAAAAAAACTAATGTGGGATCCCATGGTGATCCAGCAGCAGTTCCAGCATGGACATAATTTGCAACTGATGTCCCTCTATGTAAGAAAAATAAAATTTACAGAAAGAACAAATTAAGTAAAAAAGAGTACACACAGAAAAGACAAAAAAAATGTAGCTTTTAAAAAAGCTGTTGGGTCTAAATCAAAGTTTAAATCTCCTCCTCGTTCTGATCTCAAAGTATCAGCAGTCACAAAACACACTTCTCTCTCTCTCTCTCTCTCTCTCTCTCTCTCTCCGTCTGCACAGGAAAAAGTAAATGTGTCTGCTTATATGATTCACTTTCTTCCTACCTAGCTAAAGAGCATGTGACTTACAGTACTGTAAGCCATGTGATGTGTGTGAGGGAGGGCTGCCAAATGTGAAACACCAAGTTGATCACTTAGAATCATAATGAGGAACGCAAAGTCCATTATAAACAATGACTTTGCCTTACTTCGCACTGCCATTCTGCCTTAACGAGAAGAGGTAATGACAAGGCGAAGTGCCCACTTCGCGTTCACTTCGCCGGCGAATTTTAAATTCGCTGCATCTCTACTCTTAATATCCTTGGATGCACATTGTCAGACCCCATTGCTTTGTCCACTTTCAGGTTTGCGAGTCACTTCAGGACTCCTTCCTCTGAATAAGGACTAGTGTCTGCCTCCTTCCAATGCTCCTGTTATTTTTGTATGACCCCACCCCTTCTTCTTATATGAACACTGAACAATAGTATTTGTTCAGGATATCTGCCTTATCCTTGTCCTCCTCTGCACATTCCCCCTCTTCCTTCCTTAACCTTACAATCCCTCTTCTGGCCTTCCTCTTCTTACTTATATACCTAAAAAATGTCTTGTCCCCTTTTATTACCCCAGTGCTACTCTCTCCTCAGTTTGTGCCTTTCTGTTCCTCACTGCTTTCCCTGCCACTGTCTGTTTCTCCTGATACACCTCCCTATCCTCCTCACTCAAAGTTTCCTTATACCTTCTGAATGCTATCCTTTTAGTCGTTATCTTTTCAGCCACTTCTTTTGAGAACCATAGCGGTCTCTTTTTCCTCTTGTTTTAACTCACTTACTTAGTGCAGAAGCTCGTTGCCTTGACTATGCCCTCCTTTAGATTTGCCCACTGTTTCTCAATCCCATCCTGGTCATTCTCCCCAATGTCAGGTCATCCCTAAGACATTCACCCATCTTTTTCAACTCTGTCCTCCTGAAGTCCAAGACCCTCACCATTGTGTGGTTCAATTACACTGCTGTCCTTATGTGGAACTACACTATCCAGTGATCACTTGGCCCCAGGTGGCCTAACAACTTGATGACTGTGATACTGTTCCTGTTAGTGTGTACCAGGTCCAGTGTTGCCCCATTGTGAGTGGGCTCTCCATTTCCTGGAGGAATGCCCCCTGCAGGGATTGGCTGCAAGGCTACAATCTACATATGGTAGACTGAAGTTCCCTACCAGCAGTACCTCACCATGTTTTGCCATTTTGCCAATGGCTTCCATCAGTACTTTATCAAATTCCTCCCCCTGTGCTGGAGGTCTATAGATCATGCCAGTGTAAAGAATGGCTCTGTTTCCTATCTCCTGGGTGACCCACAGTACCTCCACCTCCTGGCTTCCATGTATCTCCATCACTTTTAAGCTGTTCCTTACATTAAGCACCATTCCCCCTCCATTTCTTCCAACTCTGTCTTTTCTGAACTGAGTTTAGCCAGGTATACCCATGTCCCAGTCATGGTTTTCAGTGCACCATGAGTTGGTAATGGCCATAATATTCAGGTCCCGGTCCAGAATTTTAGTTCCTAGACTTCTTGCATTTGCATATATCAGATTCCAGATTTTGTTACCAATTTGCTTGCTACCCTCCTTTATTTCCTGTTTGTCTCCATTGTTTTCTCCTCTGTTTTTCATGCTCTAACTCCTTTCCCCCTTCATTTCTGCCAACCGGCTTCTCTTATTAATTTGTTCCTAGGGGATTTATCTCCCTCCAGGTCCTCCCTACTCTCTACTTGAGTCTGTGGGGGGGGCAGTATATGCCTCCCTGTTTCCTTCCACCACCACCCTCAGCTAGTTTAAATGTTCATCAGAGCAACATTTAAACCATCCACTGAGGATTCCAGTTCCCCTAACAGATGGATGCAGGCCATCACCACTATATAGTCCCTTATCCCTCCGGGTTGGTCCTCAGTCCCCAGTGTAGCCAAATCTATACTGTGTGCACCATTCCTTCAATTATGAGTTAAAGCTGCTGGTTTGGAGAACTCTTTCCTTCCCTTTGTCATAGACAGACTGCACCTCTGTCAATGAAACTGAGCATACTACATGTCTAAGACCTCTCCCCAGTTCCCTAATCTTTCTCTGCACTATCACAGCCCCATCCTAACCAGGTTATTAGTCCCCAGATGGACAATGACATCCAACTCTCCCTACCAGGGATCAGGGATTTGGCTTCATTGTGGACTGGGGGTCCATCTGGAGTGATACAAGTCTATACTGGAGTGATGGTCTGCATCTGTCCAGGAGGAGAACCATGATCCTAGGTGATAGGTTTCAATGCTTCATTGGCAAGCATTTAAACTAGCCAAGGGGGAGGCACTGGAAAGGAACAGGGAAATCCTAGCCCCACCAAAATGTCAGGGTAGTAAGTGAGGTAAACACCAAGTTAGAGATGTCAATAGGGAGAAATGCAGGGGTAAATGGAGAAAGTGATAAAGGCAAAAAGGACAGGGATGGGGCAAAAAGGGGAAAGGCCATCAGGAAATGGAGGATAATGAGCACCAATGCCCATAGTCTGGGCAACAAGCTCCCTGAACTGATGGCCTTGATGGAAGAGGGTTGCTTGGATATCATAGCAGTCACAGAAACATGGTACACAGAGAACCATGACTGGGATGTTAACATACCAAAGTACACAACCTACAGCAGAGACAGGGAGGGGAGAAAATGAGGGAGTAGCTCTCTATGTAAGGGAAGGGATAAAAGCAACTGAACAAAAGAGTAAACAGGGAGGAGAGGAGGCACTGTTGGTCACCTTAGAGACTGGAAATGGCACCACAATCCACACAGGGGTTGTAAACAGACCCCCATGTCAGGGGGGAAGGAATGGACAAGGATATGATAGAAGGCATTCTTAGGATGGCAGAGAAAGGGAAGATACTGTTGATGGGAGACCTTAATATGCCAGATGTTAACTGGAGCACATTCACTGCAGCCACATCCATGAGCAGAGCCATTCTCAATGCCCTACTGGTGGCATGCCTCAGATAGCTAATTTTGGAACCCACTCATGAGGGAGCAATCTTAGACCTTGTACTTTAAAATGGGGACAGTGAGAGGATCTCAGATCTAGAAGTGGGCAGCCATCTGGGAACAATTGACCACCAAACAGTGAGGTTCATGATAAACTCAGCTACAGAGTCAAGCCATAAAAAAAGTGAGGGTACCGGACTTCAGGAGGGCTGACTTTGCAAGATGGGAGAGTGCCTTAGAAAGGCACTAGTAAATAGACTAGAAGGAGGGGTGGAGCAACAATGGGAAAACATCAAAACTGCCCTCACAGAGGCAACAAACCTTTGTGTGAAGCAAATAAATAAATCAAAATGAAAGAAAAAAACACTATGGTTCTCAAATGAGGTGGCAGGGAAGGTCAGGGAGAAAAAGATAGCATTCAGGAAGTATAAGGTAACACAGAAGGAGCAGGACAGAGAGCTGTACCAGTTAAGGCAGAAGGAAGCAGGGAGGGAAGTCAGACTAGCAAAGACCCAAACTGAGGATAAGATAGCCAACTCAATTAGGAAGGGGATAAAACATTTTATAGGTACATCAGGGAGCATAGAAAGACAAAGTGAGGAATAGTGAGGCTGAATAGAATGGACAGTGAGTGGGGCAGAGATGGACAGTGAAAAAGCAGGGATACTGAATGAATACTTCTGTTCAGTATTCACAAAAGAGGAGATGGGGAGGTGCCTAATCCAATTAACAGAAGCACTCTGGATAGGGAGGCCGATCCCAGTCCTTTCACAGAAAAAAGGGTTCTGAAAGAACTCCTAAAACTGAAGGTGGACAAAGCAATGGGGCCTGATGGAATTCACCCCAGAATTATAAAAGAATTAAGGGGAGAAGTAGTGAAACCACTGACTAGCCTTTTTAACAAATCATGGGAGGATGGTGTGGTACCTGAGGACTGGAGGAAGACAGATGTGATTCCTCTTCACAAACGTGGAAGCAGGATAGAGGCAGGAAACTACAGACCTGTCAGCTGGACCTCTGTGGTAGGGAAAGTGATGGAATCACTTCTGAAGGAAAGAATTGTTGAGTACCTAGAGGCCAGAGGGGCACAGCACCCAAGGCAGCATGGGTTCAGAGCGGGAAGGTCATGTCAGATGAATCTAATTGATTTATTTGACCAGGTGACAGAAGTAGTAGATAAGGGAGGGGCTGTGGACATGGCCTATCTAGACTTTAGCAAGGCATTTGACACAGTCCCACACAAAAGATTAATAGTCAAATTAACCAGCCTGGGAGTGGGGCCCAGGGTGGTAGCCTGGGTAAAACATTGGCTGGACAACAGGATACAGAAGGTAATTGTAAATGGAGTCCACTATGAAGAAAGAGGAGTTACTAGTGGGGTACCGCAGGGTTCAGTACTGGGTCCAGTCCTTTTTAATGTCTTTATAAGTAACATTGCAGAGGGACTGGAAGGAAAAGTATGCCTTTTTGTAGACGACACAAAGATCAGCAACAGGGTTGATACACAAGGAGGTGTGGAAAGGATGAGAAGGGACTTGGGAAGTTTGGAGGAATGGTCAGAAGTATAGCAGCTTGGATTCAATGCAGAGAAGTGCAAAATAATGCACCTGGGAAACAAAAACAAAGGGGAAGATTACACAATGGGGGCAGGTAGTAACAACAACAAAAATGGAAAGGGACCTGGTGTAATCGTATCAGATGACCTTAAGGTTAGCAAGCAATGTGAGAAGGCAGTAGGGAGGGCTGGGGGGATACTGGGATGTATAGGAAGTGGCATCACCAGCAGAAAACAGGAAGTTATTATCCCTCTGTACAGACGGTTAGTGAGACCCCATCTGGAGTACTGTGTCCAGTTATGGAGACCCTATCTCTGCAAGGACATAGACAGGATAGAGGCAGTCCAAATGAGGGCAACTAAAATGGTGCAGGGTCTGCAAGAGAAGCCATACTAGGAGAGACTAAAGGAGCTTAATATGTATACCCTTGCAGAAAGGAGGGAGAGGGGGGACATGCTAGAAATGCTTAAGTACCTCAGTGGAATCAACAAAGTCCAAGAGGGCAGCATCTTTCAGAAAAAAAAGATGTGCAAGAACAAGGGGACACAATTTGAAGATAGAGGAGAGGCAGTTCAGGGGCAATCTGAGGAAGTATTTTTTCACAGAGAGGGTGGTGGATGCATGGAACAGCCTTCCTGAGGAGACTGTGGGGTCTAAAACTGTGGGAGAATTCAAGAATGCATGGGACAGACATGAGGCAATTTTTGTGTTGGGTAGGAAGAAATAGGCTGTTGGTTAACTAGGATCTGCAGCTTATCCTGTAGGTAGAGAAATGGGCAGACTAGGTGGGCCAAGCAGTCCTTATCTGCTGTCAAAGTCTATGTTCTATGTTACCACCATGCTGCACTAGCAATCTTCAGGATCTGCTTTCCCTTTCTCCAGGCCATGGTGCTGCATTGGCACCTTACCTCCTTCTCACCCTACCTTCCTCTTGCAAAATCAATCCCCCTCTCAATCGAGTCACCCACCAGAAGTTGCTTCCTCCTTCTCCTCTGGGGTCCTCTGTCACCATGCTTGGGGTCCCAAGTACAGACACCCCCCCCACACATCCTCCATGGCCACTTCCATTTCAGCGTACATCTAGCAGTTTACCCCTACCAGAATGGTGTAGGAATTACATAGTGTTACTGGCAGACAAATGTGCCCTTGACCCACCACCTGACCCTTCCACAGCCCATTATAGTCCAGCAGTTTCTCCTTCCTGGCATCCTCTGAGGTAACAGTGGCAGATATGATGACCCCTGAGTAGGGGGAAAGGTCCCCTGAATCCTAGCCAACTCAGACTGGAGTCTAGCAACCTTCTGCCTCAGCCCAGAAAGGTGCATACAGATGGGGCAGCACCACATTGTCAAGAAAGTCTCTCTGAAAACTTCCACCCCACAACCACTGTGCTACATTACTCCCAGCATTTCCAGTTCCTGCTCTCCCTTTGTCATCTGGAAATATTCTTGTACCCGTACCCCTGATAGCGTGTTTCTAATTTTCCCAATTTTTGCTTACTTTGCTACTTTGTACCTTTCTTCTGCATGAGGTTTTACCCCCAACCTACTCAACAGGTAGTTCCCATTTGTATGAACTGTTTCCTCCTTCTCCCCTCCCTTGCCTTTCTCTGCTTTCTCCTACTTTTGCAGCAACACTTTCACCTTCACCTAACCCTTTGCTACCTGGCCCTAGAAAGGTTCCTATTAGTGGTTCCCTATACCCTCCTTAAATGTCTTTATATGCCTACCCTAGATAGGGTGTTGCTGTTTACTCATCACTCTTCCCTGCAGTGAGTGTTAACAACTGGAGTGACTTAGGAGCCTTACCTTAGTCACCAGACAGAGCCTCCTGCTTCCCTGCTTCCTCCAGCAGGTGCCTGCCAATGCCTAAGATACCAGTTCTGTTCCATTCCTTTGCTGTCCAATCAATTTCTGGGTCACCATTAACCCTCCCACAGAGCATGATGCCAACTACAGACAGCCTTACATTGTCATGGATAACCTAGCTTATGTCACAGATATACATACTGAAAAGGAATGGTTGAAGAACTGACCCCTTTAGACCCCCAGTAGAAAGCAGAGAATTTACAGTTCAGAACTACTCTTTGGGCCTATTCATCAACCTGTTTTTGACCCATTTAGTGATTCCATCTCCTAGCCCAAGTTCACCCACCTTCCTAACTGATCTGTTATGAAACAACAACTCAAAAGCCTTGCTGAAATCCAAGCACAGGAATATCCTCCACCTAACCTTTGCCAGCAATGTGTCTCACTACATTAATAAAGTCTATCAAACTGGCCTCTGGAGACCCATGCTGGTTCTTATCCATTAGGTAATTTACCTATCTCCTTAATAAATGTTTACCAATGTTTGCCCACTATTGATATCAGGCTTACTGGCCTATAATTTCACAGATTTTTCTTATCATCATTTTTGTGTAGGGAACTTCCCTAGCCACTCCACAATCTACAGACACAACCCCTGTTGCAAATGATTTACTATAGATGACTGATTGGTGGTCTTAGTTGTTTCTTTTGACACACAAGGATACATCCCATATGGGCCTGATGATATACTGATTTTTACAGCTGCAATTGGCATAGCCCTGCAGATATAATGCAATCTCTTTAGAGAAAAGGGAGCTCACCAGATACCAAACTGACTTTTTAAACAGTGGAGGTGAACATCACTCACTGCATGTTCACTGCACTATTTTGTCCATCAGTATCAGTGGTGCACAACACTGTCCATTGTGCTCAAGATGGTGGCGTGGAGTTTTCCATGCATGCACGAGCTGTGGTGCACAGAAACTGTAGAATATTTACATCTTTTGTTCATTCTGAAAATTATCACATTTAATATATCCTCCTACATTTATAATATGAATCCTACACATTATATTCACATAATGCAAATAAATATTTTTCACACGTCATATTGTGTTAAAAAACAGCTATTAGGTAGTTTAAATGTCATGTATTTCTACTAATAAACTATGAAAAATTCACTCAAACATGTACCCAGCACTTAAATCAGTCCTATAGGTGCTCCATTCATATTTTTAATATTAGTGTATGCCCACACATGAACTAGCCATGTATTTCCATGATATACTTAAAGGGACACTGTCAACCCTCTTAGGCCTCAAAGTGTCCCTAGTTTAAAAAAACACATTTTATGATTGTTCACATTCTATAGAGACTGTTGATGCAGCTGGTAGTTTGATTCAGATCCCTTTTTTCTTTTAAAAAGTGAAAAACTGATTGCCCACCATACTGGTGTTACCACACCAAAACATGTTTGTTTGCATTTCTTGACCGGCTCCCATTGCATATTTCCTGGACTCGGTAACATCCCCAACACAATCTAACCACTGATTATTCAGTGGAAGTAGAGGAGACTGTTGTATCATGAGTGGCTTCACTGTTTCAGAGTGTTTCTAATGTTCAGAAAGTGTGCACTAAGAGTAGTTCAGTGATATGAAGCGAAACAAAGCTGAGCATAGATATACACTACCGGACAAAAGTTTTAGAACACCCCCAATTTTCCAGTTTTTATTGAAATTTAAGCAATTCAAGTCCAGTGAATAACCTGAAATGGTACAAAGGTAAGTGGTAAATTGCTAGAGGTTAAAAAAAAGTTTAGGTTAGCAAAAACTGAAAAATAATGTAAATTTCAGAGTTATAAAAAAAGGCCTTCTTCAGGGAACAAGTAATGGGTTAATAACTTACAGCTGTTCTGCAGCAATGGAAGTAAATTAAGCCTTGAAAGTTGATGCAAACAATTCCTACAGGTGTCCCAACTTTTGTTGATTACTTGATTACAAACCCCCTGTATGTATAAAAGCAGTGTTGGAACAGACTGTTATTACACCCTCTGAAGCATTATTTGGACAATATTGCACTGCAGGAAGTAGTATATTGCTATCATAATGGCGAGAAAAAGGCAATTAACAAAGGAAGACAGACAGACCATTATAACCCTTAAAAGTGTAGGTCTTTCCTTTAGAGAAATTGCAAAGAAAGCCAAGGTGTCAGTGAGTACAGTTTCCTACACCATCAAAAGGCACTTGGAAACTGGAGGAAACTCTGACAGGAAGAGGTCTGGCAGACCCAAAGCCACAACAGAATCAGAAGACAAGTTTCTGAGAGTCAACAGCTTGCGTGATAGGCAGCTCACAGGACAACAGCTTCAAGCACAGCTTAACACTGGTCAAAATAAGCAAGTCTCAGTTTCAACTGTGAAGAGAAGACTTCAAGCTGCAGGTTTGACAGGTCTAGTGGCAGTAAGAAAGCCATTGCTAAGATGGCAAAATAAGAAAAAGAGGCTTGCCTGGGCCATGAAGCACTGCCAGTGGACTACTGAAGACTGGACTGATGAATCAAAATTTGAAATCTTCGGTTCATCACGCAGGGTTTTTGTACACCGTCGAGCAGGCGAAAGGATGGTTCCTCAGTGTGTGACACCAACTGTCAAACATGGAGGAGGAAGCGTGATGGTCTGGGGCTCTTTTGCTGGATCCAGAGTCGCCGACTTGCACAGAGTGACTGGCACCCTGAACCAAAAGGGCTACCACAGCATTTTGCAGCACCATGCAATACCCTCTGGTCTACACCTAGTTGGTCAGGGGTTCATTCTACAGCAAGATAATGACCCAAAACATACCTCCAGGCTATGTCAGAACTACGTTCGAGGAAAAGAACAAGACGGTAGGCTTCAAATCATGGAATGGCCAGCACAGTCTCCAGACTTAAACCCCATCGAGCTGGTTTGGGATGAACTGGACAGAAGGGTGAAAGCACAGCAACCTATAAGTGCAACACATTTGTGGGAACTTCTGCAACAGTGTTGGGAAGAACTTCCCGAACAATATTTGATGTCCATTGTAGGAAGAATGCCACGAGTGTGTTCGGCGGTTATATCTGCAAAAGGTGGCTACTTTGATGAGTCAAAAATTTAGATTAAATTTTGTTAAACAAAATGATTCTATGATTTATTTTTATCTCCAATTGTTTATTTGTTCTATGCTTTAATTTCAGAGTACATTGAGACATTAAACTGCATAAAATTTCAATAAAAACTGGAAAATGGGGGTGTTCTAAAACTTTTGTCCGGTAGTGTACATCACCATACATTTCAGTTCTAATAAGCAAGAAGGCAGATAAAACAACCAGCAACATCAATGAATTTTAGAAGAAGCAAACAATCATAAAATGTGAGGTTTTACCTAAAAATAATATAATGCAAAAGAGGTTGACAGTGTCCCTTTAAGTGCTCAAAGCAGCAATCAGTCACTAACGGTATATGGTCAAAAGAGCATGACAATTACAGTGCCGTAAAAACCGAGCTTTGAAAATAGAGCAAAGAAATTTGCTCTACCTATAAACAATACATCAAGTGTCACATAATTTTGTATAATCTGTTTACTGCTCCCAGCAGTGGCATTTTTAGATAACAATGATAGAATGCTAATAGACACAAATATGAAAACCTTAATGACACTTACTGTCACAGAGATTTTTTCTATTTACAGTTCTCAATGGTTGCAATCTAAAAACAAATTTTCATACCCAATAAATGCAAATATGAAGTTTTCTGTGTTCAGCTAGATAGGAACCCTAACCATGAAAACAAAACCCCCAGCCAACACAAACTTTAACAAATAATAAACTAATGGTAGCAAAGCATGAATACTCTTTGGAAAATGCCCCCTCAGAATAGGGGGATGGGGGGTTAACTTTCCACTAATATCTTACAAAGAAAAACAAATAACCATCTTATTCAGTTACTATTTTATTGAATAGGAGTCCAGTCAATGCCCTCATTCAAACCATGCTTGACATTTGTGGATTCAAATGTTTCTGTATAAGATGCTTATTGAAGAAGCAATCTTTTTTATCAAAATTATCTCCACTCTTATCCTTTTATTAGTTTATTATATGTATAAGTTTGTGCCATTTGGGGGTTTCATTTTCATTGTCAGGATTCCTATTTAGCTTCCACTCCTATCTAGCAACCATCAGGAGCAGTAAACAGATTATAAAAAATTATTTCTATGATGTATTTAAATGTTCAAAGTAGTGACCAGTCATTTATGGTATGCGGTCAAAATAGCATGGCAATTACAGTGCAGTAAATGCTGTGCTGTGAAAATAGAGTGGAGACATTTGCTATAGCTTTAAACAGCCTACCAGGTCATAATGTCATACGCTTAATAGCGTACAACATTATAGCTAACCCGAGACAGTGTTGTCAATGACAACGAATGGTGCAATACTGCGTATACTGCTGTACGTGGTATTGCACCATTCACACACTCTCAGGCAGAGAATAAGACCTCTACTGGGAGTGGGTTCTGCTGAGCAGCTGCCGTGGCTCACTGGACTGAGCCACAGCAGCAGGAACCCAGGCACTGCATCTGTGGCTGGGTTTGATTTCCAGTTCCAGACATTTTATTTTTTTAAACCAATTGTGTGCTCCCCAAGTTGGACCCCCCCCAGAGTTGAGAATCTTTAGTGGTGGGGTCCAGGGGGTGCAGCCCCCAATAACAGGGGGTGTGGGGGCTGAGCCCCCCACAGAAAGAAGAGTTATGCCACATGGCAATATCGCATTGTATTAGCAGAGCTATTTTGCCATGCGGCATAATGTCTTGCAACATTATGACCCTGTGCCTTTAAACAGTACAGCAAGTGCCACAGAATTTTGTATAATCTGTTTACTGTTCCCTGTGGTAGCATTTTTAGATATCAGTGCTAGAACACAGATAGACACAAACATTAAAACCTTAATGACGCTTACTGTCACA
The DNA here is from genome assembly GCA_016271365.2 of Neoceratodus forsteri. Taxonomy (NCBI): domain Eukaryota; kingdom Metazoa; phylum Chordata; order Ceratodontiformes; family Ceratodontidae; genus Neoceratodus; species Neoceratodus forsteri. Next base: position 1,569,087,569 of record CM057450.1, on the reverse strand, counting down.
AAGTGTTTTCTATTTACAGCTCCTAATGTTTGTGCTCTAAAGACCAATTTTAATAGCCAATAAATGCAAACATGATGTTTCCTGTGTTAAGCTAGATAGGAATCCTGACCATGTAAACAGAACCCCCAGCCAGCAATAAAGCATGAATACCGATTGGAAAATGCCCCTTCAGAATTGGGAGATGGAGGGTAACTTTCCACTTATACCACACAATGAAAAACAAATAACCATTCTATTCAGTTGCTATTTTACAGAATAGGAGTTCAAAAAATTCTATGTTGGATAAACTTCTCATAAATTTAAGCAACGAATAGGTGATCACCTTAGAAGCGTTACAAATAAGGATCTTAAAATTGCACCATCAGTATATGTTCAAAGATGTGGAGCAGATCACAAGTTTACTTTTAAGGGTATTGCAAAAGTTGTCCTGGGATCTCTAGTGGAGATTTGGAAAATCTTTTATTCAAAATAGAAGCATTTTTGCTATTCATATTTAGAGCATGGAGTGGATATGGTTTAAATGAATGTTTTTCCTTAAAACCATTTCTTAAGAAGAAATGAAATATTTAATATGTACATATGATATGGCACTTGGGAACTCAAGCAGGCTGGTAGGACAGAGGTCTAGGGTTATATTCTGTTTTAACTGAAATATTTGAATAGTTTGTAAGTGAAATTAGCTCTATGTGTTAAAAATTATTACCTTGAATTAGAACTGTTACTTGGGCTGTGATATTGTAACTTTGGAGGCTTGGGGACTGTTGTTTGTCAGGGTTAATTAGAGGGAAATTTAAATGTGTTGTTTGCCTGGTGTTAGGGGGAAGGGACATTAGCTGCAATTACCTTGTCTTTAAACAGGAATTACCCTGGCCTCCATTGTTCACTTGTGAACTCAAGCAGGCTGGTAGGACAGAGGTCTGGGGTTATATTCTGTTTTAACTGAACTATTTGAATAGTTTGTAAGTGAAATTAGCTCTCTGTGTTAAGAATTATTACCTTGAATTAGAACTGTTACTTGGGCTGTGATATTGTAACTTTGGAGGCTTGGGGACTGTTGTTTGTCAGGGTTAATTAGAGGGAAATTTAAATGTGTTGTTTGCCTGGTGTTTGGTAAGAGCCCTCCCACCCACCGTGTTTTGTAGGCTTTCTTAAATACTGAAAAGCCACTGGGGGTTGGGATTGAAGGGCTGAGTATTTCTGTTTTGGGGCTGAAATTCAAAGCAACAGGAGCTGGTGGGCCTGTGACATCATACGGTACCTGATGTCTGCTTACACACACTGTTAGTGGGACCGAACACACACTGGACTGTATGTGTTTGTGAGACTTGGGAACTTTTATTGGTGGGGTTGAAATTGGGTTTGTAAATAACTACAGTCAGTATAGAAGAAACTGTATTCCAGGGAAAGGGACCGAGAAAAGGGGTGCCATTATAAACAGAGGGGATAAACAAGGTGGCCATATTCCACCATGGCAGGCATCTTCGGAAGGGTTGTAGGCTGCACAGGCTGTGGGATGGCAATAATTCTAAATTGGGCCTGGAGAGAGGGAGGCTGCCCACTCTGTAGACAGCTATCTTATATCAGGAGTGAGGTATATTGGTTAAGGAGTAAGCTGGGGGGGTGTCCAAGGACAAGGGATGTGGATATGGGCAGCAGAAGGGTGGGGCTGAGGGGAGGCTGGGGCAATGCTCTGAAATTACAGGACGTTATGTTACAGCAAGCAGGAGGGGGGATATTAGGGACAGAGGACCCTTAGATAGGGAAGTTGATGCTAAGGGGAAAGCGTACGGGATGAACATTCTGAATACAAAGAGAGTGGAGGGGGAAGAGTCAGGAGGGGCTGTTGTGTGGAAGCCTAAAACAGCAGACTGTGGGAAGGGAGCTCCTAAGGTGAACAGAACAAGAGGGGAAGAAGAGGGGCAGTTTAGAGGTGCAGTCAGGGGAAACTTGGGTTACTTGATGGAGGCTGACATAGAGTGTCACAATAAATTTGAGCTACTAAGCAACCTAGAGGGGGAGGAAGGGGTTGGTGGAAATGAGGAAACTTATACAGAGGCCGGAGGAGGAGTCGGATACCCATAGGGCATCACAGACTGGTTATGGAAAGGATAGAAATAGTTCCAGAGGAGAAAACATATATGTTAAGCAAATGGGGAGATGCAACATATTCCAGACATGAGGAGGAGCATGATTGGAGAAAACTGGGAGACAAGGAGGTGGGAGAGGAGCAACCCGTCAGCAGGGGGGGTCAGTACCAAGGATGGGGCCCTAGCTAAAGGGGACCCACAGAGAGCCTCTGGAGGCAGGGGTACTATTACAAGGGGGGAGGATGGTGGTGTGGGGGAAAGGGAAACCATGAGGGCCAGGATAAATGGTTCAGATAAGAGAGGGTTAAAGAGGACACCTATTCAGAGGGGGTTTGAGTTAAGTGGGCAAAATAGCAAGGGAGGCAGAAAGGGGAGGATGACAAGGGGGTCTCTAATAAGGCAGGAAGACTCCCACAAAATTGAGATCATGAATAAAGGGGGGAAGGGGGGCTGAGAAGGCATAGTGGAGGTAACCATAAGGATGATGGCGGTGTTAAGGTTCTGTTATTGGGAGACTTGATGATTAGAGGTATCCAGTGGGAGGGACAGGGGGGTGGATGCCATAGCCAGGTGAAGGTAGTGAGTATCTCTGGGCTGACAGTGCACAGAGCAAAGTACATGGTGTATGAAATGGTTAGGGATTGTGGAGGGAAACAGGATTTCCTGGTGCATTTGGGAACTAATGATCTAGAGGGAAATAGCATTTTGGAAATCCAAGCAAGGTTCCAAGAACTTGCCAGAGTCTGTCGGGATAATGCATGCAACATTTCCTTTTCAGAGATATTGCCAGTACCAAAGGCCTCAGTGGAGAAAAAAATGAAGCTCACAGAGGTTAATGACTGGCTCAGGAAGTGGGGTGAAGAGAGTGGGTTGGGGGTGTTAGGGAACTGGAATGGAGTTTGGGAGGATAAGGGACTATATGCCAAGGACAGGTTTCATCTTGCCCCATTAGGGAAGGAAGTCCTTAAACAGGGGATGGCTGACTACATACAAGAAAGGTGGGGTTTAAACTTGTGAGGGGACGGGATAAGGGAGGGGCTGACCAGAAGCCTCCTCCTCCAGATAAGGGAGTAGCCTTCAAGCCCAATGGGGGTGGGGAAACAGATTGGGGTGGAGGTTTCAGGAGGAGCAGAGGAGGATGGAGTATAAGGAATCTGAGTGGGGTTGACAAAGAGGATCAGGGATAAGGGGTGGGGGTTGGTGTTAGTAAATGCCAGGAACTTGGGAAACAAGTTGCTAGAGTTCCAGGCCATGCTGTTCGGGAGGGGGTGTGGATGTGGTGGCGGTCACGGAAACGTGGGCCAACAAAAACCATGACTGGGACCTAAATGTACGGGGGTACACTATGCTTAGGAAGGATAGAAAGGAGGGCAGAGGGGGTGGAGTGGTTATGTTCATTAGAGATGACATAGACATTGCTAGGGTAGAAGAGGCAGAGGGAAACGTGGAGGACTTATGGGTCACCTTACGATCCCCAGCAGGAGATAAGGTCAAGCTGGGTGTAGCATATAGGCCCCCCGGGATGAGTGATGTTCTAGAGGATGGTTTGCTGGACAACATCCTTGCCCAGTGTGGACCAAAAGGGAAAGGAGTGGTGTTGATGGGGGACCTTAATATGCCAGGTACAAACTGGGGAACCATGTCCTCTAAGGTGGCCAAAAAGCAGAGGCTGCTGGATGGCTTCCAAGATGGGAGCAGTAGTTGAGGGAGAAGAGGGGAGGTTGGCCCTGCAAGGGGACCTGGACACCCTGGAAAGCTGGGCTCACACATGGAAATTAAATTTCAATATCACCAAGTGCAAGGTGTTGCATCTTGGTCAAGAAACTCCTAAACACAGGTACACCCTGGGAGGGAAGGCGCTGGAGGCCTCAATAGGGAAAAGACCTAGGGGTCATGGTGGATGCATGTATGAATAACTCTGAGCAGTGCAGGAGGTGGCTAGCAAGGCAAACAGGATGTTGGGATGCATCGTGAGGATCACCTCTAGGAGCAGGAAGTGATTCTGCCGCTGTGCAATGGACTGGATTAGAACACACCTTGAGTACTGTGTACAGTACTGGAGACCACACTTGAAGAGGACATACAGCTCCTGGAGAGGGTACAGAGGAGGGCAACAAAGATGATACGAGGGCTAGGGGATTTGATGTATGAGGACAGACTTAAGGAGCTCTGCCTGCTTTCATTGGAGGAGAGAGGAGAGACAGGGGGGACATGATTGAGGTCTTCAAGTACCTCAAGGGAATAAATAGGATAAACATGGAGGGGATCTTTAGACTAAAGCAGGGAGGTATCACCAGAGGGCATGGTTTGAAGTTGGAAGGTGGAAGGGTGAGGGGGGAAGAGGAGGAGGTTTTTCACTGAGAGGTGGTGGACCCTTGGAATGCACTGCCTGGTGAGCTGGTTCAGAGATCCACAGTGGAGGGCTTCAAGAGAGGGTGGGACAGACACAGAAAGTGGATGTATCAGATGATGGCCTGTCCCAGGGGGGTGGGGATGGATGATACGGGTTTCTGGAGCACAAGGGATGGGAGGGTCTCGGCACCCAACTAAGGATCTAAAGTTCGAGCAGACTCGATAGACTGTAAGGCCTAATCTGCTGGCAAATAGTATGTTAGTATGGTATGCTTTACTGATGTGTTAATGTAAATAGGTATACCATTATGACAGCAATGCAAATACATTGAAGTGGATTACATTGACAGCTGTATAGTGAAAGCTCAGAGAACAATAAAGATTTTGAGTCAATGGGATTTCATGTTAACAGGTGTACTGTAGGCATCTCTGTTGTAAAGGTATACCATAAAGAGGTGGAGAGGGCTGTGCAGCCAGTATGATTGTTCTTTTGTAATGGATCACACACGAGGAGGAATGATTGGGGGGTGGGGAGCTGTGCTGCGGGTGGAACTATGTGTTGCAATGGACTGAGCATGGGAGTCAAATAATCAGCATGTGGGTGAGATGTGCAGTGGGTAGGATTGTATTTTGTAATACATTGGGCACTGTGGGGACATTAAGAAGGTGTAGACAGTGCACTGGGTGGGAATGTGTGCTTTAATGCATGGGTACTCACAGTTGATGCCCCCAAGCTGGTTCGACAACAATCTGCTGACATCCTCTAGTGCCATTGTTGGGTGGATTTGTGTTTATACACCAGCAGAAACTGCCCTTTTCTCCACTGTCTATGCAATGTGGAGTTGGTAATGTTTAATATGGGTGGTGCAGGGGCCAGAGCCCCCTGGATTTATACTAGTCTTTGAGTGTTTGTCGCTGTGTTGGTATGCCATTCTGTTGTTTTGCTGTCGTAGGGGTTGTCACTGTAGGTGTATCGCTGTAGAGGATGTCAGTAAAATTCTTGTTGAACTGGCTTGGTGAAACCACGTAAATATACAATATGTAAATACCGTCAGTAATGTTATGCTGTACATGAGTTTTAGGATTGTTTTGTTTTTCCCCCTTCTACCTTAATTCCCTCCCCAACTGTTACTCTTCTTTTTTATTCCTTCAGGCTATTGTGATGTTGTATAAGTCACATACATTTGACATCACTTGTGAGCAGAACCAATGAAATTGAATCAAATGATTTGAAAAATGCTACTTAAATCAGGAGTAGTGGTTGCTCAATGTATATCGCCTTGAAAAAGCACTTTATGTGAAACGGTCATTGGTGGTGGATGGTATTTTAGCAATAAATAAATGTTTTCATCATTTCCAAAGTTTTGGATTCTTGTGTTCTTACTGTGATCCCAGCTTTTTGAATTTTGAATTGACAGAAGAAGCCTGCGTGTAGCAGGTGGACTGCACCTGAGCCCAGGAGGGGTAGGAGTGTTAGCTCACAGGACAGACAGAGTGGTGGGAAGACTTTAATACAGGGTTGGAAGGGGTAGGTACAGCAGAACACTCATGTCCCAGCCAGGTATTGGAAGCAAAAAATGGTCAGCTGTAGTAGGTCCAAAACAAGGAGGGAGAGAAACACAAACTTACACAGTATGATTGGTAATGTGAGGAGGGCAATAAACAAGATGGGTGAAATGGATGACAAAGCTCTTAAGGCAAGCTACGAAGTTGTAGCAGTCAAGAAGATGTGGTAAAAGGAGGGAATTAACTGGGATGCAATGTTAGAGGTATACTGTGTCTTCAGAAGAGTTAGGAATGGTCAGATGGCTGAAAAAATGCTTTCTATGTCAGGTGAAAAAGAAGGAGTGAAGAAGGATGGCTGGAATTAAGATAAATGGGATGCAAAAAGACAATTTTGGGAGAACAGGGGTTGAAATTGGCACCCACTCACTAGCTAAATGATGGTAGAATTTTGTATCAGGCTAGTAAGATTTTTCTTTAACTAGCCCTGTGGGCTTGTACTGGAGAAAGTAACATTTCAATAAGTACACCAACTTGGCCAGTGAAAAAGTCTGTGGAGCAGGACTGAAACGGCTGCCAGCAATGCACTCTCTATTCTGTGGCATTAGAAAAGAGAAGCAGGGAGATTTTTTGCTTTTAAATATTTTGGAAAAGATATGCCATATATGCTGTATTAAAAGATTTCCTTACCAGTACATCTTATTGCTGGCCCCTGTTCTTCTGTTCTCCTGCCACTTTTCTTTCTCGTTTATAGAAGGAAGGTAATTGGCGGCCCGATGGGGGTTCCCCCCAAGCAAGTGTCGGACCATGAATGCTGCTCTGTGAGGAAGCTGCCGATGGGATGGTGGATAAGTGGAGAGAGAAAGAGCAACACCTGAAGTGGAAAAAGAGTATGAGAAGTTTGGAAATTTAAAACCATCATGAAGCCAAGAACTTGGTGATTTTTCCCTGTGTGTTGCTATTAATATATCCCAAATCTGGAGGGTTAATTCCTTGGACTTGTCTGGACTCTGGTTCTTAAAGGACCCTTGATGTGGATTAACTGTTCTTAATAATTTACTGGCCTCAGCTAGCTGAATTGAAAGCAACCAAGACTGAAACGGAGATTATTGAAGTCCATCAATGCTCTGAACTGCCTGCTGTTTAATCACTGTGGTTTTAGGTCTTGGCTTAATCCTCAGAGCTATAGAAATTTGATGAATGTGTTAATATATACATCATTTAAATATATCCAGAATTTATTTGTTTATTCTGTCTGCTCATTTTAAGTCTCTGCACATTTTAATAGTCTTATTAGGCAGAGAATTGGATGGAGATCTAAAGGCTCTCTGGAAACTTAAGATATCCAGGTATTTGTGCAATATTAAATCTGCATGAAGTAAAATATGGTAATCACTAGAAGTGGCAGAGGAAACTCTGAGGTGGGAGTTCCAGAGGTGAATGCCCACCCAAATATTATTGTGATTCCAGAGACACAGTAAGATTTACAGGGAGTCCCCAACCTAAACTTGAATAAAAATCAAATTAAGAATGGGAGAAAAAGGATGGGGAAAGCTGGTAATAAGTTAAAGAAACCTGAGGCTGGGGTGCCTTCTCTTAGAGCAAAGAATCTGTTGCGAAAAGAGATGAAAAGAAAAAACAACAGAAAATTACAGACTTATGGGCCGGGTATTGGCAAGCCCCCAAACATCTTTCTATGCATACTTGTGTAACTCAGATGGTTGATGGTTGTTTGGTTGGAAGCTCTGGCCTTGATAAGTCCAAATAAACCCCTGAGGTGATTTTCTGTTGTGAATGGGAAACACTTACACAGGAAGTGAGCACTGAAGACTCGGATTGCTCTGAACCAGAACCAGAGTTCTCCCCCGCATCAACCTCTAATTATTTATGTCTGGATTACTCCCCCATTTTAGGGCCTATTGTATCCCACAACTTGTAGGACCCATTAACAAATGATACCAGGGGTATCTTTAAGTTGCACTCACCAGTTCTTGAGAAATCTCGAGAAAATGAGGAACTAAAGGCAATAATTCAAGAGATAAGTGTAAACGAGTGGAACTGACACATAGAGAAGTCTATAGGGAAAAACAAGAGGGAGAGATATCGTTTAAAGGGGAAAGAAAAAAGATAATGGACACACCAAGGCTGTTATAAACATATAGAGTTATCCAAGATGAAGAACATGAGAAATATGTTTCTGATAAAGGGGATTTTGCAACAAGTTCTAATATCTTTAAACAAGGTAAGGCAAGGCAAGGCAACATTTATTTAAAAGACTCCCAATCCCGGAGGCTCTGGGCACTGTACAAATAAGTAAACACATATTCAGAAACAGATCAATAAAAACACAGAAATAATTATAAACATATAAATAATAATGCATCTTATAAACATTACCCATAGATAATAAACTAAACACCAGATTACCAATGGATATAATCAAATCAGATCTATAAATTAATAACATAATCCAAAAAGGCATGAGAGAATAGGAGGGCCTTAAGGTGGGCCTTGAATACCTCCAGAGTAGGGGCCCCCTTAACCCCAAGGGGCAACAAATTCCACAGAATGGGGACAGTGACACTAAAGGCCCTATCACCAGCTGATTTCAACCTCATCCTGGGAATCACCAGGGGGGCCTCCACAGGAGGAACGGAGGGGGCAAATCAAGAAAGCAGGTACAAAAAGGTCTAACAGATGACCAGGGCCCTGACCATGTAGGTCCTTATAGGTGAGAAGACCCACCTTAAAGAGGATTCTCCACCTGACCGGCAGCCATTGCAGCTCACGCAACACTGGTGTAATGTGGCAAAATTTTGGCTGCCCAGTAAGTAACCGGGCAGCTGCATTTTGCACTAGCTGCAGTCTGTGGAGAGATCCTCCCATGACCCTGAGGTAGAGTGCATTACAGTAGTCAAGCCTTGATGTAACTAAGGCATGCATCAAAGTGGGGAGGTCCAGAAGATGAACAAGGGGCTTTATCCTGATGACATTCTGAAATGGAAAAAAAATAGGAGCAGATGGTGGAAGATATCTGTGTCTCCATCATCAAATTCCTATCCAGAATGACACCAAGATTTCGCAACCTAGAGGAGGCCTTCAATGGAACAGATCACAGAACAAGTCCAGTCTCTGATCCAGAGGCCATCCTATCACGCACTCTGTTTGACACCACCGCCAATTCCTCTGTCTTATTGGGGTTCAGTAACAACCAGCTAGAGGCCATCCAATCGTTGATCTCAGCAAGGCAGCTGTTTAGCACATCTACCACATTGGATATTCCTGGGACAAAGGATAAGTATAGCTGGGTATCATCAACATAGCAATGAAAACCCAAGCCATACTTCCTAATGATCCCTCCCAGGGATAGCATGTACACTGTGAACAACATTGGAGCTAACACCGATCCCTGAGGTACTCCAAAAGATAGGGGACTAGGGGTGGAGGAGAAATTCCCATCACAACCCATTGCCTCCTGTTGGTTAAAAAGGGCTCGAATCAGCAGCTAGTGCCAGTGAGTCTACAGAGTTCCCTGAGGTGGTCAAGCAACACACAATGGTCCACAGTGTCAAATGCTGAAGAGAGATCAAGGAGAACAAGAATTGTCTTTTCTCCTCAATCTCTAGCCCTGAGGACATCATTCTGCACCCGAACAAGTGCAGTTTCTGTGCTATGCCACATCCAAAACCCCAACTGGAAGTGTTTGTACAACTCATGGGTCATGAGGTGCTCCTCAATTGAAGTGCCACTACCTTGTCCACAATCTTCACCAAAAAGAAAGATTGGAGATAGGTTGGTAATTTGATCTAACCTCTGGGTCCAAGGATGGTTTCTTAAGGAGTGGTCTCACCATTGCCTCCTTCAAGGCATCAGGGAAGACCCTCACAGATAAGGAACACTGGACAGTCAGATCAAACACTGGGCCAATGGTGTCGATGCATCTCATCAAGAAATGCGTCAGCACTGGATCCAGTTTGCAAAAAGTGTGCTTTAGAATGGTAGCCACCCTGGTGACTTCACTTACCTCCACTGGTCCAAACTCCCCCCAACCATGTGGCGTGCACTCAGAACACTTCTGGCAGCCACTGCCAGCTATAGCATTGCTCACTGGAGGAACTAACTATTGGATACCAGACACTCTGTCCGAGATGAACCAAGCAAACTCTTCACATTCAGCATTAGAAAAAACCTCCTTCTGCTGTACACAAGCAGGACGAAGTAGACTGACCACAGTCTGAAAAAATATAGCTGGTCGGTTCTTCCTGGCAGCAATATCCCTGGACAGGAACACTGCCTTCTAATGGTTGATTGCTCCCTAGTATTCATTTTAATGCACTTGCAGGGCCTGTTTGTCCTCCTCCAGGCTGGACTTCCTCCAGCAGCACTCCAGCCTCCAACCCTTTCTCTTCATCTCCCCGAGGTCCCCATCAAAACATGGGGACCTCGGCCTAGTGGCACTGAGGTTTGAGGTGCTGAATACCATATCTCATGCTACAGCGGAAATCTGGGTTTGGGAATGAGCCCAGGCCATCGGGGGTCAGCAGGGGAGGACTGGGATTGAGCATCCGAAGACTTCTCTCCTGGTCCTGGGGAGGGTTGGGCAATCTCATCACACTGTAGAGGCTCCAGGGGATGCTTGGGGCACTATGAGTGCTGGTGATACTGGAGGAGGAACACAGCAGATGTTGGCATGCTGTGTCTGAACATCATTGCATGTCCGCATTCCAAAGAGGACTAATCGGAGGAAAAATGGCTGGGTGTGACCATGTAGCTTGATGGTCACACTCCGAGCTGCCCGGAGGACTTTGGAGGAGTCCTGTCGGGGAGGGTCTGGGGTTGTACTGGCTGGCTGAGGCAGAGGGGAGCCCTCCAGCAGAATGGCAAGATGGCCATCCCAGATCCTCCTGGGTGCAGCTTGAGCTACCCAGCTCTCTGGGCAGGCAGAGCTGGTGGCTGGATACCCCAAGCTGGGTGTGCCGTAGCAGGCAATAAAGTATACATGAAAAAAAAAACATGGGGACCTCAGATAGGAAGATTTGGGTAATACACAGACAGGTGCGAGGGAGTCAATGACATAGGATAGCACTCTATTGTAAGAGCCCACCACAGCACCAACGCTTCCAAATGCTGGAGATAATTAAAAATCGATACTATGCTGATATTGTAATTCTGGAAAACATTGCAGTGTTGAAGGATGAAATCTGTAATTTAAGGGCAGATGTTTTCCATAATAGAGTATTGTTATAAAACATTACTGAGAGTAGAGTACCCCAACACTCTGAGCTTATTAATGATGAGATATCATCAAAAGAAAAATGTAACAGGGCAGTACAGATCCAGCTTCCTGCACCATTTAAGAAATATAATATTTGCTCATGTTATATGCAGGAGGCAGGGAATATAGAAACATCTAATAATAAGTCCTGGGGAGCTTGTACTAACCCTCCTGATTCTAGGATAATACAATCAGTGAAGTCAAGGAGTAGAAATGTATAGAAGGGTCAAAACGAAGATAAGAAACAAAAAAAAAAAACAACAAAAAAACTAAGCAATAAAAAAAGCAAGCATCAGTGGAGGAGCACCAAAGGGAAATCAGGCATTGTAAAGAGTGGAAAAGTTGTTCAGAGGATAAAAAGAGAACCGCATTCTTCTATGAGGAAATTATGAGTGAGGAATCTGAAGTCTGGAACACAGAGGAGGTTGAGACCATGGGAAGTCCACCTACCATTAAGGAGTCTGGGGCTTGGAAGGAAAATCCTATCATTAGAAGTTGACAGAATAATGTAGAATATTTGACAGAGATAGAGAGAGAGAGAGTGCCCAGGTTAGTAAGTGAAACAGGAGACAAGCTTAGAGAATGGATGTTGGGTCTTCTAGAGATTCCGGCATTAAATAATGATGAAGAGATATTTGTTATAAGATCGCCCAATTTAGGGTATCTGAATTCAGTTCTATTATACTGAATGTCAGAATAACTTGCAAAGCACATTCTGAGGAAGACCTCGTCTTTAGTCAAAAGGGGACATAAAGTTAGTTTCACCATTCCTGTACCTAATGTAGTAAATTTAAGAAAACCTGGGGACAGGAATGAGGAACATCCTATTTGTTCCTCTAAATCAAATTCTAATTTAGCTCACAAGAAACATGTAGAAAGGGAAAACCTTGCATAAATCATAAAGGTTATTGAAGGTCATGACCAGAGACAAAGCAATAGATGGCTGTGCAGGACGACCTCCATCTTCGGATAGGAAACTACTGAACAAGATTCCTTTAGAGCTATTAGGAATGAACTGCTCTCTTTTTTTAATGAGGGTCTTGAGCATTAGAATTACCCAAAATATGACAGATAATATAAAGATCTGCAGGGGTCTTGATACTTCAACACAGATTGATATCACTTTTAAGAATCCAACTATAGCTAATATGTTGATTTCCATGGCAAGTAAATTGGACTGCCTGGAAATATATATTGTTTCACCTAGGGAGATGGAAGGAAACATGCTGAGAGATACAGTACATATGAAGCAAAAGAAAATTTAGGCTCAAAGGCAGGGGAGGATGTTCCTCTAATAGATCTGGAGAAGCTAATTGATTCAAATATTTCTACACCTTTGATAACAATTGATTCAGAATGACAATTTTTGCCTAGAATCAATACGAAGGACCCAGAATTTTGGGTCAGCACTCTTGCAGTGCTTTTTGGGAATATAGAAGGAGTGAATCTTAAAATTGCTGGCCCAGAGGTTCTTCTCTTTTTAGAGAATTTTAATATTACAGGGCTGTAGGAGACATGGTGCACTGAGTTGGCTTTTTCTAGGATGGCCAGGTACACAGCTTTTGTGTTTTCTACTTGTAGGGATAAAAAGTTTGGCAGACTTAAGGGGGGCCTATTTCTGCATATTCAAACCAAATTGAACCAGAGCATTTCTGAATATCCAATAAAAATAAATAACACAATGATATTAATAATTTCAGATGGAAATAAAAAATTAATTTTATGTAACGTTTATTTCCTCCCAAAAGTAAGAACTAAAGAAATAAGAGATCAGTTTGTCCTGCATTTGGAATCTGCTCTTGATGACTTAATGGAAACTGAAACTGACTGCCCTGTTGTCATCTTGGGAGATTTTAATGCTAGAATATCTACAAAATTCTCTGAAAGGGACTATACAGATTGGACTCTCTTTCTATTGTTGACAAATTCTAATGTTACGTGTACAAGGAAATCAATAGGCTTAAAAATTAACAGTAGAGGCAAAGAACTCCTGGCAAGTCTTGCCAGAAGAAACTTTTGCCTGTTGAATGGAAGCACAATTGGGGACATTCTGGGGGAATTGACTTTCCTTGGTGCTTCTGGCGCTTCCTCACCAGTTCTGCTTTGGACCAACTTTGAAGCCATAAAATTGGTGCACAAATTACAGGTTTTGGAACAAGATGAGTCTGCACATACCCCAATAGTACTTACATTGGATAACTCTTTTCTTACTATAAATCAAGATGACACATCTTTAGGAGAAAACTTAGAGATCATTAATGAAAAAAGGATTAGATAGGGTCCGATATACCAAATTCAGTTTGAAGAAATTCTTGAATATGGAACAACTCCTTAATGTACATCAATTGATGCATAATAGAACAAAGGTGTTTAATACTGGGAAACAATGGGAAGCTGTACATACAATTTTGAGACCTTTATGTAAGTCAAGAAAAATAGTATGTCAGAGGAAAGGACCCTATAAAAACATGGTATAATACAAAATGTGGCATAGCCAAGGCAAAGTTTGGAAAAATACTCAGGCAATACAAGAAGAATAAGAAAAAAAAACATTGTAGACTATAATCTTTTGAAAAAAGGAGAGGGCCAAATACAAAAAAAAAATTTAGAAGAAGAAGAACAAAGCAAGTATACTTCTGGTTTATGGGAAAAGTTAAGGCAGGCAGTCCTGAATAAGGTTAGTAGACACTTCTGGAAAATTGTGGCCTAGGGATATAACAGGTATTCTATTAGAGTTGAGTAACATATCATGCCAGAAATATGGACATCTTATTTTTCTGACATCTATTATTCTCAAGAAGAGGCTGAAATGGTCCGCAGCCACCAGAATGCAGAAAAGCTACTTTTTCCAAGGCCAATTATAATTACAAAGAATGAAATTTTTTTGGTACTTAGAAAACTCAAGTCCAATAAAGCACTGAGCCCGAATGGGGTCTTGGGTGATGTTTATAAATCTTTTACTAATTGATGGTTTCCTTTCTCCGTCCTTAAATTCAATGGATTTATTCAAGGTGAACAATCTCCTTCAAGCTGGTCTGGCAGTATATTGTATCCAATTTTTAAAAAGGAAGATCCTAATAACACAAAAATGTATAGACCCATCAGCCTACTAGATTTGTCCCAGAAAATCATTTCAAAAATAATTTTGAGCAGATTGCTGGAATGGGTGGAGCAGAACTCAATATTAAATGAGGTCCAAAATGGATTTTGGAAGAATGGATCCACCATACAGCATTGTTATGTGCTAGAGCATTTAGCATGGAAATATACCAAGATAAGAAAATCTAAGCTCTTTTATTGTTTTGTTGATTTTTCTTCGTCTTTCGCAACATAAGTAGGAAGATTCTCTGGGACACTCTCACGGCTTTGAAAATAGAAAGAGTGTTGCTGAATGCCCTTATTGGACTACATGAAGATACTTGGACAAGGATTCAATGCAATCAATATGGACATTAAACCGGCAAGATTTGTACAAATGTGGGAGTGAGGCAAGGATGTATCTTGGTTCCCACTTTGTTTAATATTTACATTAACACAATTCTGGACCAGATTGATAATCCTGAATTTCATGTTCCAAAAATAAAAGAAAATAGAATTGATAGCTTGGCTTATGCCGATGACTTAGTTCTATTATCAACCTCAGCATTAAGCCTTAAAAGAAAATTGGTGCTCTTCGAATATTTATGTGAACAAAGAAAGCTAAATATAAATCTAAGTAAAACAAATGTAGTGATTTTTAGAAATAAATGTAAAAGGGGGGGACCATGTGATGCAGGGTACCGGGTAGAAGTTCCTCTGCATAGCTCCAGCCTCCTGACTTGATTAAAGTGTTTTTCGGAGCATTTAACAAGCCTAAAAACCTATATTTTTAAAGTCTACTGCCTTCCTAGCATTGAGTGTTCCTGCTGGGGGAATCTGAGAGAGAATGGAGGTTTACATGAAATGGGCACAGCAAAAACATACCCCACCAGTTTCTCTGGAAAAGGCCCCGAAGAAATCATGGGCCTTGAGCGGAACCGATGAGCCAGAGGTCGCAAATCAGGACACGGAGCAGGAGCCGCTCACGTTAAGCAGATTCTTAGAGGAATTCAAGCCCTTTCAGGAAAAAATAAAAGAAATGGCATCAGAGATGAAATCTCTATCTAGAAAGCTCAAAGAGATCTCAGTCTTAACTACAGATAATATCACAAGGATCTCCTCTTTGGAGAAACAAGCAGAGAGGTTCGAGCCTGGGATGGCTGTCTATGGCGAAACTTGCGTTTTGAAGCTAAGCTGGAAGACCTTGAAGGTCATAGTCGTAGAAATAATATTGTGATCCTGGGGCTGCCGGAGGGAGAAGAGGGTCAGAACACCATAGCATTTGTCCAGAAGTTGGTGGAGAAGATTGCTGGCCCCTCGCCCTTTGGGGCTAAATACATAATCGAGACAGCCCACAGATCCTTGAGGCCGAAGCCCCCCCTGGAGCCATACCTCGCCCTATAATATGCCGATTTTTGAATTACTTGGAGAGGTAGCATTTATTGTCCAAAGTTAGGGAAATCCAGGAAGTGAGATGGGAACAAGTCAAACTTAGGCTGGCGCAGGACTTACCGGGCTCTGTCCATCTGAAATGCAAAGTATTTCATCCAATAATCTCTAAAATTATTGCAGCTGGTTTTAAGTTTTGTATGGCGTAGCCGGCCAGGCTACAAGTGCAAGTAGCTGGTACCTGGGTTTCTTACGAGGATCCTGAGGCTGCAATTTCTGTCCTAAAGCTGTCCCTACCTGATCTTTTCAGGGATACTTAAGAGGCCTCTCGCCAGGTCAAGGGAAGAGTTCTGGTTTGAAGATATCTGGCTGCTACTTGGAGGATTCTTCGGGGACGATTATATATAGTTGCTGAATTTCTATCCAAGCCTGTTTAGTGGTCTTATAGGACACAATTTCTTTAATATTTTCTGGACTTTATATGGTTGCTTATGCTTTAGCTTTATCTGGGACTCTGATCTCTTTTAAAATGACTGTTTAAGCTTATCTTTTTAGGCATTGGGGAGAGTAATTTTGTAATGTTTTGGGTAGTACCTCCCTTGCAAGCATGCGAAGGGGGATTTGGTCCAGTTAAGGCCTTTGATGTGTACTCCATAGGGTTTTAATGCCCATCATTTGGTGGGTTGTCTGGAGAAGCTCTCGGGGCATTCTCTCTACAATGCCTTACCATGTGCTTTCATTCCTGTACCACCAGAGGGAGCTCAAACCTCATTGAAATAGGGCCCAATGATTTCCATGGCCCATGATGGGGAGTTTTCCCTGACATAAGGGCGCTATTATGGACAGGGCATGGCTGAACCCCTTTGGTGGGGCCAAGTGTTTCCTGTGCGGGTGAGTCCCACGTGGGAACTGGAAATATTTCCTGAGGTCTGGTTTTAATAGCACTTAACAAGGTTCATTCCTTTCAGCAGGCAAGGCTTGAGGGTTGGTAACTCTTACTAATCCTAGCGCCCTAGTTCTATTATACGGTGTTACTCCCATGGGTCATCTGGAGTGGATCAACTGAGGACCTCATATATTGTTACTGTTACTTAGGTCATTTACCTCCTATTGTTTTCATGTAGGAGGGCTCAAAGATCTCTCTTCTCTTTTTTTTTCTTAGGGTTCGGGGGTAATGTCCGGGGGCTGGGGGGAGAAGGAAATGGTAAGCTGTTGAACGTTGTTGGTGACAGTTGGGGTGGTGAGGGTGGGGCAGAAGGTAATAGTTTGGGTTTATTAACGCTAGTTTGTGATTGGGTGTTACTTGAGGGGGTGGAAGGGTTAGTTTGGGCAGGATGGGGGGTTTGGGGGTGGGAGGATGGCACAGCAGTTTTAGTGGAACAGGGGTACGTGGATCATAATAGTAGTCGCTGTCAAAGGTTAACCTCGGGCTTGTTTTTTCAACAAAGATGGCTAGTAGTATTAACCTAGCTATGTGGAATGTGAAGGGGGTTAGGAGAAAACCTAAGCAATATCAGGTGCTTAAACACCTGAGCTTCCTGCATGTGCAGATTATGTTTTTACAAGAATCTCACCTGCTAGAAACTGAGGTGCTACAACTCAGGAGACAACAGGTGGGGCAGGTTTTTAATGCCTCAGGCTCAACAAGTAGTTGTGGTGTTATGATGCTGGTTAATAGAGACATTCCATTTATTCCCACTCAGGTTTTTAGGGATTCAGAGGGAAGGTATGTTCTAGTTCAGGGTACTCTTTGGGCCATGCCACTCTTGTTTGGCAGCATTTATGGATCAAATGGGGACGATCCCACTTTTTTCACGAAATTGACTTCCATTATTCTCCCCTTACTCCCTATTCCCATTATCATGGGGGGAGACTTTAATCTGGTTTTGGACCCTAACATAGACAGGTCTGGGAATGTGTTGAGGGGACTGTCCCCGGGACAAAGCGCTTTCAAGGAATTACCAGATCAATGCGGACTGTGTGACGTATGGTGAGTTTTGCATCCCAACTCCGGGGAATTTACTTTTAGTTCACCGGTACACGGCTTGCAGTCTCGCATTGATAACCTTCTGGTCTCTCATGAGCTCTTGCCAGGTGTGTCATCCACCTCGATTCAACCAGGCCCTGTATCTGATCATTCTCTGGTGTTATGTAATTTGGCTTTCTCTAATATTCCCAAGAAAGAGACCCGATGGAAACTAAATGAGCGGTTATTGAAGGAGGAGAAATACTGTCGACTAGTGAAAGATCAGATTGATTTTTTTTTCTCTACCAACCCTTTAGAAAGTGCTACGCTGGACATTATTTGGGGAGCTTTTAAGGCTTATATTAGGGGTATTCTCATTAGTTTAGCTACAAAGAGGAAGAGGGCTCAGAAAGCAGAGTTATTATCATTATTATCTCAAATTCGAGAACTAGAATCTAGACAGCCAAACAATATTTCCAAGGAGGAGAGGCAGAAATTATTAGTAGTTAAAGACAGATATTTAGAATTATTAAGAGAGAAAGCGGAGTCGGCTATGATTCATACCAAAGCAAGTTTCATGGATCAAGGAGAAAAAGAGGGGCACCTGTTGGCCTTACATTTAAAACAGCAGGAGACTGCAAGGTTTATACCTCCTATTAGGGCACAAGCCGATGGTTCCTTTAGAGTATCCCCTTTAGAGATTGTGCAGGAATTTGCTACTTATTACGAGTTGCTATATAGGAACATGGATAGCCCTCCTTCCATAGAGGATTTGGAAGAGTAGCTTAGGGATTCCAGCCTGCCTTCCTTGGCAAACTCCCCCCAAAAATGTTTATCCTCTTCCCTATTGCAGGAGGAAATTTCAGCTGTCATAATGGTCCTGCCCTCGGATAAAGCTCCAGGACTGGTTGGGTTTTCCGCTTTATTTTATAAAGTTTTCAGGGAGCAATTATTGCCTGTACTCCACCAGCTCTACCTTCATATTCTCTCCGGGGCTGCAGTAGACACTCACTTGTTTGAAGCCTTAATAGTCCTATTACCCAAACCGGACAAAGACCCCAAATTGGTTCAGAGTTACAGGTCAATATCCCTATTGAATCAGGATGTCAAAATTCTTTCAAAGATATTAGCGGATAGGCTAACACTGGTTGTCCCAGATCTGATTGGCATGTCTCAGGTTGGGTTTATGAGGGGACATTCATCCTCAGAACATTTACATACCCTCTCGCATGTCTTCTTGGAGTCCAGGGATGCCACCTTTCCCACGGGCTTGATCTCCCTGGACGCCGAGAAGGCATTTGACCTGGTAAACTGGAATTACTTATTCCAAGTTCTCAGAGCTTTTGGATTTCCTGCCATTTTTATAGGCTGGATTAGGGTGTTATATCTGTCTCCCTCTGCAAGGATTTCAGGTAATGGGGCTTTTTCAAAATCTTTCCTGTTATATTCAGGTACGAGACAGGGTTGTCCCCTTCCCCCCTATTATTTAATCTTTATTTAGAACCCCTTATTCAAAATATTCTGAATAACATGGGAATATAAAGTATTCTGATCCGGAATAATGTGATGAAGATAACAGCATATGTTGATGATCTCCTCCTCCATTTGGCCCACCTGGTAACTTCTATCCCGAATATGCTAAGTGAGATAGTCAAATTTAGCTGTTTTTCGAATTAGAAGTTGAATGCAAACAAGATGTCCTTTTTTCCCCTTAATCACAAGGTTTTTAAGACAGACATTATCCCCTTGGGACTGTGTTGGTCTCCCCATGTTATCAAATACTTGGGTACCAAGTTAACAAGTAACACTTCCCTATGGTTTACAGAAAACTTAGAACCTCTTTCTCAGATGATTGTGCAGGACCTAGAGAGATGGGATAAGCTTCCAATTTCATTATGGGGCCACATTAATATAATAAAGATGAATGCATTTCCCCATATTTTTTATCCTCTCTCGCATCTCAACTCGTTCATTCCTGTATCCTGGGTTCAGAAAATGCATAAGTTTTTCACTAATTTTATCTGGTCTAATAAACACTCCAGGCTGGCCTATCACAAATTAGCCACTGCTAAAAATGAAGGGGGGTTACGGATTCCTCATTTGGCAATTTATTACTGGGCTAGTCATCTTGCTAAGTACCTGAAATGGGTAAGGCCGGGTCCGTAAAATCTGAGACCATCCTGGCTTAACATAGAACTAGATTATATTCAGGCTATGAACATGGATCCCTCGACCATGCTCTTTGTAAAAGTCTCCCTTTTATGCAATGTTAGCAAATGCCCCACTCTCATGACCTCATTAAAGGTTCACTTGCAGCTGTGTTCGTTTCTAAGATACAATCCGAGTACAGACCTGTCTCAGTATATCTGGAATTCTCTGGCTTTCACCATAAACAGACAGGTAATTTCTCGTACATGGTTACCTCAGTTAGGTGAAGGGATAGCCTCCTCTTTATTGGAAGGCCCGAGGGCTTGGCTCTCGGTAACTGAGATTCTCAGAAGGTACAACATTCCCGACTCTCAGTCATTTAGGGTTTGTCAATTGAAGCATTTGTTAATCACAGTGTTTGGTAAAGTCCCTCCCCGCCCAACAGTTTTTGCACTGGTACTTGAACTTTCTTCCCTTCTCGAATCCCTAGGGCTTATTTCTAAGATATATCAGGTATTTTATCTTTGGCAGTTTGAGAGTGGCAAGAGTCCCACTAGCTTTTGGAACCCATTTTTCCCGTAGTCCACTTTCAATTGGTCGGCTCTCTGGATGTTTTGTCACAAATACGTGTCCCAAGATAGATAACGCCTCATGCAATTCCATATTTTGCACAATATGTATTACACACCAGTTAAACTGGCTAAATGGGGCCTTCTCGATATTGACAGGTGCACTAGATGCTCCCAGGAAGCTGGGACACTTTTTCACATATTCTGGTCGTGCCCCAAGATAGCTTCGCTATGGGATTTAATTAAAACCCGCCTGAACCCCTTTTTGGGATTACAGGACTGTTTTACTCCAGATATTTGCCTTTTGGGAGATTTGTCTTCTATTAAGGTTAAAATTCAGAGATTTCATATTTCCATGATTGCACTCTCGGCCAAAAAAATTATTCTCAGGCATTGGAAAGACAGGAATTGTCCAACATATCAGGAATGGATACATGAAATCATTGCTAATCTCCACACTGAGAAGGCCATAGCAAGCCTTCAAAATAGGTTACATAAGTATAAGTCTACATGGGATCCCCATCACACTTTGATTATCACAGCTAGGATTTAAAGTGTATTTGGTGCACATGCCATCATATCAAGTATGAGATCATCACGGTTAACTAGCTACTACAGTATTCGAGAGAACTGCTGTGCTGGAGGGGTCAGGGGCAGTGTTGGATTGTACTACTAACTGGCTGTTCATACTTGTTTCACTGCCTCCTGTATTGTGGAAATTTTGTGAATAAAGTGTGAATTGAAAAAAAAAAAGAAATAAATGTAAAAATCAGCCAAAGTTTAAAATCAATGGGAACTACATTGCCATATCAAGCAATCAAGCAGATATGAGTATCTGGGAGTTTGTTTTCCCAAGAGTCTATCTTGGGCAAAGCACCTAGAGAGCATACAATACAAAATGTTGTCATCTGTAAATGCCCTTAAAATATTTAATAGCAAAATGGGAAAGACCTCAATAAGAGGTATCTTGAGGGTCATCAATGCCAAAATTGGATCAATCATATTATATGCTTCAGAAGTTTGGGGGTAATCTAATGTTAGAACCTTAGAAACAATTTTAAATAAATTGTACAGATATATTCTGATGTTACCAAAGGACACTCCTAACTGTATATTAAAATTAGAACTGGAACAGCATTCAATACTTTCTCTAATCCAAGAAAGACAAATCAATTTCTTGCTTAAAACTTTTTTATTATCTGATGATAGGTAATCTAGAATGTGCTTGGAAGAAGGTATCTCTATGGTTAGTTTGGGATATGTGCATCCCTTCATCCAGCTCATAAAGAAAACTTTAATGCCTGCAGGTATGGGTCATCTTTTGTGTAAGATATACATTAGACCATTTGTAGAGGTTAGGGAAGATGTCAAACAGAGGTTGAGTGATTTGGACTTTAACCAACTGTTTGTTCAACTCTCCCTATTGAAACTCTATGATTTTTATAAAACAATTAAATCTACCCATGGCCTGGAGGTCTATCTTACACTACTAACATGCCCTAAACATAGAATAATTTTTACTAGATTTAGGACAGAAAGTTATAATGCTTGCTGTATTCACTTTAGACAAAAGAGAAAAGGAATCTTATCTTCTTTTTGTAAATGTGGAGCTCAACACTTGATGACATAAAACATGTGATACTCTTATGCCCCCTATATGAGGCAAATAGGAAAAAATGGCTGGGTGGACTGTTCGGTGGTCTCAGTTCCCCCCCGGAGATTTATTAAAATATTTGTTTATGACAAAAGATAAAAACATTCTAGACGCTATTGCAAAACTCTTGTTGTCCACATATCTATGATGAATTTTCATATTTGATCCATTGTTGGGTCAAGAGATTTAATGTATTTTTTGCACATTTATGCCATTTATTAAATCAACTGCTGTATGTCCTGCAATGTTTATATAAATTGTTTTAAATTACGTAAATCTGCTGTTTAGAAAATTATGTAATTTTATGTGCTGTGTATTTCAACTTTTGTGTAGTATATTGTAACAGCAATTATGCTGATCAATAAACTTGTACATACCTACCAACCTGTGGAGCTAGAGGAGTTTCCCAGTAACTAGCCCTGATGGCTGGTGGCTGAAAAACTTAATTTTGACCCCTGGAACATGTTGCAAACTACAAGATAATACAGCATAAAAATAAGACAAAAGATATTAAAAGAGCAGTAAATATGGGGCCCGTGGTTCTCCTGGGAGATTTCAACTTAATTGACCCAGTCTGGGAGGTGAAAAGCACCCAATGGAAAACAGGAAGGAATTTCTTGTCATTTATGAAGGACCATTTCTTTCTTCAGCATGTTATGTACGTGATAAGATGGGATTTGGTTATTGATATGCTGCTGAATAGTGTGGATGACATCATCTGATCAATAAAGGGTTAGGAACCAGTGAGTAATGGTTGCCATAATAAGACTGAATTTGAGGTGATGGAGGGAGAAGCTGTTTCACTAAAAATAAGACCAAGACATTAAACTTCAGAAGAGCTGATCTGGATAAACAGAGGGAGATGTTTGTGGCTAACTTGATAAATACTGTATATTACTTATTCAGAGTGCTAATACCAAGTGGGAGTCTTGAAAGCAAAATATAATGGAGGTTATGAGTACTAAAAATGTGTCCCCATGTGCAGCAAATGTAAGATGGTGGCACAGAATTTTTCATGCATGTACAAGTCGTTGCACATGTGCAGTGAACTCTGGCAGCACAGTTCGCCATGTCCAAGATGGCTGCTGGAGTTCTTTGCGCATGTGCGGTGACTTCCCCATGCATGAAAAACTCCACGCTGCCATCCTGGACATATCATGTTCCAACAAAACTCAGCTGCAGCCATAGTGGCTTTTGCTAGAGTTTGTTTAATTTTATTCAGTTAGTTCATTTTTGTTAACCGGGTAGGTGCACTAGCCATGAAATGACTATTTTCAGGCACAACCCAGGAGAGTACAACAATCCAAGACAGGCATATAGCATGAGTACAGTGAAATTACAATAGTATAGATCAAAGCAGTCAATAGTAATGAATACATGCAGCCAGGGCAATAACAATCAATGAAATTCACATAGAATTTTTAGGCATAAAAACCCACCCAGTCAAAGAGGAGATACCACAACACAGCATCAAAGAAATATTGTTCAAATTAGTCACTAAAATGAAGGTTCAAATAGGCAGCGAAACAATGGATGGGCAAATTCCTGACTGGGCAGGATGCATTATCACAGCCACCGAGACAAGACTCAGGTGTTGGGGGGGTTGGGGTAGATTAGCCCTCAAGGAGATAGTACTGGTAAGAAGTGCTATGAGGTAGGGAGGTGAAAGTTAGGCCAGGACGCATCTGGTAGGTGAGTGGATTAAGAAGGAGTAAAACAAGTTTTATTTCTCCAGTTCATTAAGTACCATTTCCCAGCAATCTATCCCCTCTCCAAGCTTTCCCTTACAGCATATATAAATTTCTTCCTGCTATTTTGGAGGTGACCTGTGTTCTTGTCAGTGAACACTACGAAAAAGTATTAATTTAGTATTTCTGCCTTCTCTATAAAACTAACTGTACTAAACCCCCTCTTTCCTTAACCATTCTATGTTGCCCCTTGTCTTCTTATTTTCACTAATACATCTAAAGAAGGATCCTTTAGTTCCCTCACCCTTTCTGTTAACATTAATTGACCCTTTGTCTCTCAGATAAGATTTCTGCTTACACCCAGTTTCTCCTTGTACAGTACAATTCCCTGCTTGTCTCACTCTGCTCCTTTTTGTAAATCATGGATGCTCAATTTGTCTCTAATGACAAGGCAAGGCAAGTTTCTTTATGTAGTTTCCATTGCTGAAGGCTCTGGGTGCTACACAATTTGAAAAAAATCAAAGTACTGTAATAAAAACATTAAAATCAGACAAAAAACAAATAACATACACTAGGATAACAGACATGGTAATAATTCAAACTACATAGCCATAAAAGCAAAACATAAACCAACCCTTGATAAACTCCAATCCCAGATATAAATCAATTGCTTATTTAAACAGAGGGAACTTAAAGACATATTCTGATCTCCAGAAACAGACTCACAGATTACACCAGCAGAAACCAGTTATACAGCATTCACCCCAAATTACAATTTCAGGACTTTCTGTTTCTCTTTATTGAAGCAATTTATAATAACTAGTGACCCCAGATATCAACTCGCTTGTTGAAGTTTTCAAAAGCCATATCAACCCATTGTCATATCACACCAAGTTGATATGGCATCACACTGAGTTGATATGGAGCCAAGGGGATACTCGTTCATGTCCATGATACTTATTTTTGGTGCCATACTCAGAAAAGATCTCATGTGGTGCAGTGTGTAGCAAAGAGTTGGGCAAACATATTCATTTTGTTAAACGATTGCTGTAGTTTGTTTTATTTTGTCTGCAAAAAAATAACACCATACTTCTGGGCATGCGTATTATGCATCCCCTCAGCACCGCACCACACTAGTTAGTGGCCGTGCGGAGTGAACATTTTGGATCGGCTGCATGTGTGGTGACTTTTTTACAAATTTTAGGAGTATTTATGCATTTTACATTACTAAAGCTAGCTTCTCACACCTTTGTTTGTAGTCTCTCAAATTCAACTGAAAGGTTGACAGTGTCCCTTAGTCTTGTATTCTTTTCCTTTAAAACAAAATAAAAAATGCACCAGTTATTATAAAAAATAAAGCATATGTAGGTGTATGATGTGCACATTTTTTACACACCATTGGTGTATGATAATATATAAACATCTCAAACTTCTCTCTGGAGGTTTATATGTCACACACCCTGGGTGTATAAAAAAATTGCATATCACACTCCTGCTGTACATATGCATTATTCTCTATTTAGTTATTTATGACTTTGGTTACTGGGTAGGTACACTGAACCCAAGGACCATTTTCAGACATGACCAGGGCCACAGGTGACAAGGAATACATACATACAGTACATACATACATGATAATTAACTACTATACAATACATGATAATTATTCTCAATGAATACAGTTGGTACAGTACATGAAATACTGGTTGAAATGAGAAATAAGCAATTTTACAAATGCAACTTAAAGAGCAGCTTCCATTTGTATGACTAGACCCTCATTGACACTTATAACACAACTGACCTTGGCAGGATTCATCTTCAAGAAATCTTTCCTTCAGCGACTGTCATTTAAAAATGTTACATCCTTTGTAAGTTTATTCTCTGACCCACCAGCTGCAAGTGGAGCCAGTTCTGCATCCTATGACCACACCCCCCATGCAGCCCCATTTTGTGATGTCATTAAATGAAGGCTGCGTGTGCACACCCCATTGACTTGAATGGAGGACATTTTTCCAAAGATTTTATACATATTTAATGTAAGGATTTTAAGAAATCAAAGTGACCCCCTGAAAAACAGGGACCTTTGAGTGGTAGCCAGCCAAGGGACTGGTAGAGGTCACAGTGATGGGTAGAGAATAGAGCAAGCAGGGCAAATTGGCATACATTGTTTTAGACAGATGTGAGTCAAGCTTGAAGAGAAGTGGATAGACACAAGTATATGGGAGTGCAGTAAACTAAGATGGGAAGGATATTTCCTACAGCGATAGCCAGGCAGACCTCCTTAGACAAGTAGTGTTTGATATGATAGGCCACCCCAAGTTTCTGATTCACTCTGCGAGCAGCAAGGTTAATTTGTTCAACAAAGGAGAGGGAAGGTCTCATGTATCCCCCAAGTATTTAAAGGAGGGGACATTCTTGAGGGCAGGGTCAGCAGAAGAGTAAACATGGAGGGAGGAGCTGGCCTTGTGTGCTTTGGCAAGGTATGGTTTGGACCCAAACAGCATTACCTTTGTTTTCTTTTTGTTCACCAAGAGCAAATTGGACATGAACCACCTGTGGGAAGAGCAGTAGTTATGGGTGATGATGGAGGACATATGAGAGAGGAACTTGTCACTATGAAACAGGACAAGATCATCTGCATAGAAGAGGGAATTGCAGGTAAGGCTGTCTGTGGTAAGGGTATTTATAAAGATAGAAAAGAGAAGGGGTCCAGAATGGAGCCTGGGGAACACCGGTAATGACTGACCGGGCAGGGGATATGGCACAGCCAATGAGTACATTTTGGGAGCGGTCAGAGAGGTAGCTCTGAAACCAATTTATGGTCTCCAGGGATCAGCCAAGCTGGAATAATTTGGACAGGAGGAGGACATGGTTTACCATATCAAACACATTGGACAGGTCAACAAAAACAGCACCAGTGGCATTTCTGCAGTCCATGTTTGAAAGGACATGGTCAGTAAATAGAGCAAGAGGTGTCGTGGTGCTGTGGCTTTTGCAAAAGCCATGCTGCTGGATGCACAACAGGTTGTATTTCCCAAGATGTTCAGACAGTTGGTGATGGATGACCTTCTCGAGAAGCTTGCTAAGGTGAGGGAGAATTGATATGGGTCAATAGTTGTCAGAGGAGAGGGGGTTACCAGCTTTAAAAATGAGTACCACATTAGCTGATTTCCAGGGATTAAGCAAGGAGGAGGTGGAAAGGGCCAGGTTAAACATAAAAGTGAGTGGTTAATAGCAGGGGAGACTAGCTTTAGCATGACAGGGGAGAGGGCATCCGAGTCAGGACTGCCATGGTTAGGGAGAGTCCTTAGGAGCTTAGAGATTTCTTTTTGGGAAATAGCCTTAAAGTAGAAAGGGCAGGGAGGGGTGGTGGTGCTAGAAGTGCAGGGAGGGGGTAGGGATGTGGTACCAACCCCTGAGTAGGTTGCTAAATTTACAGAAAGCTTACTAAGGAGGGCAGAGAGATCAGTACATTTCATGTTGAATGCCTGGGCAACCTCAGCGGGTTCGGTTAGCTGCCCAGAAGGTGAGTCTAGTTTAATGGTGTTACTGTGTGGGCAAGGGTTGAGAAGAAAGCTAATGGAGTCCTAGAATTTTCTAGGGTTACTGAGGCTCTCCTTCTGGAGGTTGAAATAGTAGTTCTGTTTCAAGGATCCAGTCATGTGTTTGCACTGATTGCACAGTTGCCGATATTCATTCCTAAGGCCTGTGGAGAGAGACAATTTGTGGGCAGTCCACTTACAATCTCTAACTTTCATGAGGGCTAGTAGGCCTTTGGTTATTCATTGGGAGCTCCCACCTCTAACCCTACATGTTGTCATTGGGAAATAGTGATCCTGGAGTGTGAGGAGGGCATTGGTGAAGAAAGAAATGGCCCAGGATACATCTGTGATGGTGTAGAGATCCTGCCAGTTTATGGCCTTAACATCATCCAGGAGGAGGGAAGTGTCAGGGCAGTTGAAATTGCGGAAGGAGAGGTACTTTGTGGGGGGGTAAGTAGTCTTGGAGGACCATATGGCATAAGTAGAGAAGTGGTCGCTAATGGAGTTGGCAAAGATTCCTGCCTGAAGTACTCTGTCATTACGGTTTGTTATCACCCAGTCGATTAGAGTGTTGGTAGCGGTGCGAGGGTTTAGATAAGTGGGGAGTGTGATGGTCTGCACCAAGCTGTGTTGTTTCAGAGGTTGGCATGATCAGGTGCTTGGGAACTTAGCCAATTGAGATTTTAGTCACCAAAGAGAATGGTGTCCCTGGATGGGGAGAGAGCTTGTAGCCAGTCAGGAGATTTTAAAGACCGTCTACGCCCCCAGTGGAGGGTTATAACAGCACCCCAAATATACTTTCTTAGTTGAACCCAGTGTATTAAACAAGGACTTTTCTTCCACTTTCAACATCATCTGCTCATGTTACGTATACCAGCTGGGGTTGCGTAACCCTCTGTTTATGATATCACAGCCTGTTGCCAGGAACATGATGCTGTTGTTAGAAACAGATGATTATGATTTTGCAACAGGAAAAGCAGTAGGGGCATATGAAGTCTAAATTAGTAAGAAGCCTTTTTTCAAGCACATATCTTCAGTAATAAAGAATAGAATGTCCATAAAGTTACATTTTGGGGGAATCTTACAAGATTAAACTCCTATCATTTTTAACAGTAATGTTTGTGCAGAAATTTGGAAAACCAGTTTACATTCCTTTATAACACCTCAACCAAAGGTGAGCTCCACATATTCAAAGCAAAACATTCTATATACAGGGAGCTACAACAGAAAAGACCCTGCCCCTTGACTGCCTTAAACGGGACCTAAGAACAGATAACAGATTGACCTTATAACCTGGACCCAGCTTGTGCTGGACCAGAGTCAGACTGGCCAGGCTAGATCCTGGTATATTTTCAGATGGGCCTTCTTTGATGTATAATTTGTGCTGGTATGGGGGGGGCAGTAGCATTTGAAAGCAACAAAACAGCTTTGGCTCCAGTGGGACTTAAACAACTTTTTACATGTCTTGCCTTGTCCTGCTCTCACAGCATGCCCTACACATCGGTCTGAAGGGCTGAACAATGCCATTTAAAAAAAAAAATAGGCAGCAACAGTATATGTGTGGGGCTGGGCCCCCTGTCTAGCACATACTAATTCAATATATATCCAACCAGGGCCTGGGACAGCATAGGAACATGACAGGAAAAAAAGAGACTAAAGCTGTATGCACAAGTAATAATCTGACTTCTTGTTCACTCAACTCAGCTCACATGTAGATAGCAGTTATTAAAGGTATGGTTAGTTTGTCCAGAGTGTGATGTTGTTCAGATGGTGGGCAGTTCAATAGCTAACCTCTGAGTTGTGACAAGTCTCTACTAATTTTCAGCATTGCAATCTGGGTCCTCCTATTAGCAGCCCTGCACAAAAGGAGCTGGGCTTCTGGAGGTCACGGCAGCAATAGGAGGGTCATAATGAAAAAGATCTCACTTCCAGACTCCCGTTGTACCGTCAGAGAAACAGCCTCAATTCACACATATTAGAGAAGTAAGTTGCAAGTTATTTGATGACATTACCTTTTTTTGATAACAGTTTGCTTCCTCCATACCCGACTGAGTTGCTGCCCTCCAACCACCATCCAATCTTCATCGAATCATCATTGTTAGTCTGGCCCTGTAGACTGTAGCAAAAGTCTTAGAAATACACATTTTCTTGCATGGAACTGCACTCAGACTGTGGCATCTGACAAGTGTCCAATAAACATTGTAGTGTGGCCAGCAGGTGGCACCTGTCTCACAAGAATTTTCCCTTTTTTTTCTACAGTGTGTTACATGGGAAATTAGTCTTCTTGCTTTGCAACTGCTGTTGTGATCCAGCTTTTTCACCATCTAGTTTAATTCTCACAGAAACTCCTGGCTCAAGTAATGGAAGTGACTTGGCTCCATAATGCATAATTTAGAAATAATCATAAGCGTCTTTCATTTTAGTATCCAACTCATCAAACTTTTTCCAAATTTGGCCACTTAGGAGAAAGATGTGCATAGAAACTTGGTACTGTAGTACACCATTGGCATCCCATAAGTAGTTGTGCTGGACTTGACCATGTAGCTTCTATTGGAGTTGCCCTGTAGCTAAGGAGAGCAAGAAAGTTTCAACAACCTCTTGGTTGTTTGAATAGCTCTTTCTGCCTTCCTATGAGATTGGGGAAAACTTGTGTGTTTAGTGATGTATTGAAATGCATACGGTTACCAGAAGGCCTGAATGTCAGAAACTGTGAACTGCAGACCATTATCTGTAACCAGTTATTGTTGGATTCCAAATTGAGCAAATATGCATTTTAGTTTAGCCACTACTATTTCACAAGATGTGAGTGGCATATGTGCAGTCTCAATGTATCTGGAAAAGTAGTTGATGACTACAAGATAATGGTGCCTTGTAATTTCACAAAGGACAGAAATTACTTTTTGTGCGGTATTACTGGCAGACAAGTACAAATGAGAGGTTCTCAGTGCTGTGTTGATTAATTTATCTGACAGGGTTTGCATGAGGTTACCATGTGACCTTATGTCCTTATTGATTCCTGGCTACCAGACCAATAGTTTGTTATGTTCCCTGCACTTTTAAATACCTTGATGCCCTTGGAAAAATCCTGTCTAGCACTTTTTTTCTCAGTGCTGCAGGTACCACAATATAAGTTCAATAAATTAAAAGTCTATCAGACTCAGTCAACTGATCTCATTTTGGCATAGAAATGTCTTCCAAAGACATGAACTCGATGAAGATATTTTAGCTATACATGTCTGCTATGTACAGTAGGAAAATGTTCTGTATTTGTTTGTCAGTAGATGATTCATGCCCAGTGGGTTCTGCTTTTGAGCTGATTCTAGCTTGTTTGCCTCTATAGCTTCCACAAATGCTTCTACATCTTCCTTCAGATCTGTTGGTTCTGAGGTAACCATGGGATGTCTGGCTAATGTGTCAGCGACCATATGATTGTTCCTTGTAGAATAGTCTGCTTCAGGTTTAACTCTTATCAATCTGATGAGTAGGTGCTGACATCATCACAACACTTGGTCCAGGTCTTTTTAGGTTGATAAGTGTCACTGGAGGGTTGTGGTCAGTAAGCACATTGACAGAGTTTAGCCCACATAAATACTGGGAAAACATCTCACAGGTCCAAAACACTCACTAAACATTCATTTTTGATCTGGGCACATCTAGGCTCTGCTGGCATCAACATCCATGAGCACAAAACAACTGGCAATGACTTTGAATAGTGCTATTATAACAGTACCCATTCAATACTATAGCTGTTTACATCAGTACTCACTATTGTAGGTTTTGACATGTCATAAAATGTTAACAAAGGTGCTAAAGAAATACATTATTTTATCTTTAGAAAGATCTGTTCTTGGGTGTGGCCCTATGTCCAGACCACTTTGTTTTCAAACATTCACAAAGGGGATGAGTGAGTGAAGAAACAAACTGTAAGTACCTGTATGAATAATTAACCATTACCAGCATTCTTCATTGCTTCTTCAAATTGCAGGGTGGCTGCAACTCTAGAACAAATCTGACCTTTCCAGGGTCAGAGCTGACCTATTTCTGGCTGACCTTCTCACCCAGAAAAGCAAGCTCTGTCTGATGCAAACAGAATTTCCTCTGGTTTACTTTTAAACCTGATGCCCTTACACCATCAAAAATGTTGTTCATGCATGTATTTATTCACTGTGTTCTTCTCTGGTGGTGCCATATATCATTACATCATCCATTTAGCACATCACATATTTTAGGTTTTGTAAAAGTTCAGCCATTTTCTGCTGGAAGTTTTCTGGTGTGCATATATCCAAACGGAAGCCCGTGAAGACAGTATCTCCCAAAAGGTGTGCTACATGTCAGCTTTGAACTTTCTTCATCAAATGGTATTGACCAGAATCCACCAGTGGCATCCAAGGAGGAAAATATCATTGCCCCCCTCTAACTTTGGCATGTCCTCCAATATAGGAAGGACATATTTATTTATGTACTACTGCCTTATTCAACCTCCTCAGATCAATGCCTATACTAACATACTAAAATGCCAGCAGAATAGGCCTAATGGTCTTTCGTGTCTGCTTGTTTGGTCAGCCCCCACCCTGGGAGCTGACCTTGCTGCCCCCCCTTGCCTTCTCTGGCTTCTCCCTTCCCAGTTCCAGATATTCTCGCTGCACTGGATTTTGCTTCCAGAACCCTTCCCCTGTACCTGTCCAACCCCCTCTTGAACCCCTCCACCGTCTCTGCCTCCATCAGCCCCCTGGGCAGCACATTCCATGGCTCCACCACCCTCTCAGTGAAGTAGCATCTCCTCCTCCTTTCTCCCCTGAATCTTCCCCCTCCAGCTTCCACCCATGCCCTCTAGTTGCCCCTCCTCCTTCTTCGAAGCACCCTGACTGCTCCTCCCCTATTTACCCCTTCATGCACCTGAAGACCTCTATCATGTCCCCCCAGTCCCTTCTTTCTTCCAATGTGTACATATTTAGCTCTTCAAGCCTCTCCACATAGGTCCTGTCCCCCAAGCCCCAAATCATTTTGGTTGCCCTCCTCTGGACCCTCTCCAGGAGTTTAATGTCCCTCTTTAAGTGTGGCCTCCAAAACTGCACGCAGTATTTGAGGTGTGGCCTCATCAAGCAGTTATACAGAGGGAGTATCACTTCCCTCCTTCTGGAGGTGATCCCCCCTAGCGATGCATCCCAGCATCCTGTTGGCCTTGGTGGCTGCCCTTCTACAAGTCTGCAAGTTGTTCATCTTGACATCCACCACCACCCCCAGGTCCCTCTCAGCCATCGAGACTTGTAGCATTCCCTCCCCCATTACCATTACCATCACCATTAATTTAGCGATGGGCACAATTATTGTATACCAGGATTTTAGCTTTGAAATATTTACAATGACACCTATTTTTCCATCCTATTTAATTCTGCTCTGACTTTTGCTAATGTGGGGAATTGGAATTCATCTACCTACATCAACAGCATATGGCTCAGGATTGTCATTCACAGCAGTTCTTACAGGATCCCCCTTTGGGAGCCTCACAGTGCCAAATACACTATTGTGATCCTCTTCCACTCTATAGATCAGACCCATTTTTTTGCCAGCAGCTGAATGTCCCGTGAGGTTATGTATTGTTGCTCCACAATCACAAAAATATTTAAGTCATAGTATTTACCTTTAAAGGGACAATGTCAAGCCCCCTAGGCCTCAATGTGTCCCTAGTTTAAAAAATAACTCATTATGATGGGTTACATTATGTAAAGACTGCTGCTATAGCTGGTTGTTTAATTCTTTGTTTTTTTTTTAAATGTAAAAAATAGACTGCCCACCATACTGATGTTACCGTACAAGAACTTATCAAATTCCCTGTGCATCTTTACTAGACTTACCTGTAGGAATGCCCCAGCACAGTCTATCTGATTAGCCAATCTACCAGATTATGTAGTGTGAGTAGAGGAGACTGATGCAGAATGAGCGGTTGCATATCTGGTGGTGATTCTTTTTTTTTTTTGAGTCTCTGTTTTTTTCCCCCTTTCCGGATGGCCCTCCTTCCCACTGGACCTCCCAGCCTCATCACCCCGACTTCCCACAGGACTCACTTCTCCTGGTATCCCTCATGGCTTGCTCTCTGTGGCAGGGGGTGGGGTGTCCCTCAACCCATTGGACCGGATCCAGATGCAGGAGTCTCCTGAGTGGCTGGGAGTGGGGCCTACAGAGGCCAGTGGTGACTATGCAAGACCAGGATATTTTTAAATTTTCTCCCTGGCACGGAGGTAGTGGCATGCAATGACACCAATGGCGGTGTCATGCATACTCCCATGCACAGCATGCTGGGCATCTGCCTGCCTCAGCCCCCCAATTTTCATAAATCAAATCAAATCATAATTTATTTATATTGAGCTTTTCAAATACCAAAGTGCGAGTACATAAAACATAACATCAATAATAAATAGGAATTAAAATTAAACACAATTCAAAAAAACAGCAAAATATGAACTAATCAAAAGCTGATATAAACAAAAAACTCTTCAAAGAGCTTTTTTTGCAGCATTGGTGTGCCAACCCCCAGTTTCTGTTAGGGTACAGGCTAACATTGGCCACTGTTCCTCCCCTCCCCTTCCCAGAATTAGAGAGCAGTCCTTCGGATACTCAGTCCTCTCCCTCCCTAGCCAAACCCCAACAACCCGCTCACACGGCAAACACGGATGGCCTGTGTGGCAGGAGGTAAGGCACTGATGCTTCAGCCCTCCACACCACTGGCCTGGCAGGGGGTAATGCTAATGTTTAGGAAGTATTCAATAAGAACAGATCTGAAACAAAACAAGGTTGGTTATAGCTATAAATTAGCATGCTTTTCAGTTCTACTAAGCATGGAGGCAAATATACAACCAGCAAAATCAATTAATTTTTGAGCATACGAGCAAACATAAAATGTGTTTTTCAACTAGAAATATTATTCAAAAAAGGTTGACAGTGTACTTTTAACCTCTTGTCCTTGCTATGAACTAACCTTTATACTGTGGTACACTCCAAGAGCTATTTAAATTTTAGAATTATACTGGACCAACTTAAAGGAGATCAAACTTGTAGTCTATTAAAAATTGTTTCAGACAGTATTGTAGCATTGGCACCAGAATCCATTTAAAGTTCACCATTTTCCCAATAATATCCATGTTCACTCACCAAGGTGGGACTGAATCACTTTCATAGCAGATTGATGCCAAGAAAAGGTCTTCATTTGTTTTGACTTGCAGCACCCCCTTGTGGTCAACATCCCAATGGTGAAACACAGAAAAAGACCATTACAGCAACATTCACGGTAATGGTCCTTTTTCTGTGTTTTGCCTTCCCCCAGTGTTCCACCCCCTCCCTGGACAACTCCGACCTATAGTTGGAATCCTAGAGTCCAGGGTGTGTGGGGGTCAGAGCCCCCCACATGGGGGGTGTCAGGGATGCAGCCCTCCACAGAGAACAGCGATAGAAGAGGTGGTACAATACCTGCATCAGTATTGTGTCGTCACTGTGAGGGAGGTCAGCATTCTCGACGACAAAATATCTTGGTGCTTCCATTTTGACTTACTGTATCATGACCTGGTTGTGGGACTCATTTGGGGAGAAGCAAGGGGAATCTGTTTGGCATGGGGGTGGGGGAAGGGTAAGTTATTAAACTTCAGACTAACTCAGAGTTGCATGGCCATTTTACTAAACTATTTGCAGTTCACAAAGGCGGGGGGGAGGAGGGAGGAAGGTACCAGAGGGGAACAGGATGGGGTGTTTTATGATAGGATGTTTGGGAGAGGTAGAAGGGGGTGGCATTACAACACAGAAGGTGGGTTTTTTTTATTATGTTTCAGAGTTTCTTAAAAACAAATTTGCATGGACAAGTTGGTGCAGCCTCTGCAAAATTTGTGAAATTCTCAAGTGCAAATTTTCATCAATTCACACCTACTTTTCCAGCAAATTAAAACGCTGCTGCACTGCTAATTATAGGGGGACCTAGTTAGTAGTTGGAAGGGAGACCACTGGTGAACACCAGGTGGTGCAGTAAGGTATGTTGCTAGCTCTTTTGGGCCCTCTACCTTTGGTTAAAAGTAACCATAACAATACCCCAGCATAGTGTTTGGGAGATACTGTGCTGTCCAAAGTGCCATCTTTCAGATGAGACATTAAACGAAGGTGCTGGTTGCTTGTTCTGGTGATTTTTGAGGCGGGCATTAAAGATCATATGGCACTTCTCGAAAATAGTAGTGGCATTTTTATTGAAATAAATCAAGCAGCAGATCATAACAGAAACATAACAAGCATCATTATATGAAGACAAAAGGAAATTCTCACCATAACACCAGGAAACCAAAAGTTCACATAATGTCAGCAATCATGTACCAGAGAGTCATAAGTAGTAAAATACAATGTGGGGAAATTGCCAGCTCACCAGTCATGTGCTCTATCCACTGTATTCTAGTCCCTACCAAGAAATACCTCAATGTGTGTTTTCCATTGAACATCTCATCAGCAAGATACACCTGTTATAAGGCTGTAACTACATTTGAGAAGATGTATTGGTGGTGAACAATCTTTTGTTAGGTTTTAAAGGCACATCTATTTATGTAGGGCAAAATTTATCCATCAACGTACTGTCAGAATATTTTCCCCAGTGGGGAGAGTCAATGCACATGACCAGTTCCTCATATGTTTTGGACAATACATTGGCTTCTGCCATGTGTCCATGAGGAACTTTCAAATTCTGCTTATATAAGGGCATTCCAGAAATTAATGTCAGTGTTTTGTGAATATTCTCAAAACCTCACTGAGGACACTTTCTTCTCTTGAGCTTGTGGGTATTTTTCACTCCTAGCCTACTATGGCTAGCTAAGCAGTAAGAGAATTTCCCTTCAGTCTTGGTCATGTTTCCCACCAACAGATTAACCTGGTTCAATAGCATTGATTTGCACCTGCACCCCCCTCCATTATGACAATGATGGAGACAGGAATAATTTCCTTGTGCTCCTTTCTGGGTCAACACAAACTAAATAACCTAACTATACAAAGATGTTTGCAGCCTTCCATTTTTTATGTGATTTGCTAGCTAGGAAGTTCACACACTCTATAGCGATGCACTAATCTATAGCACTATTGATAGGAAAAAAATCAATCCACTCTCTGTCCGGTCACAGCTATTACAGTACAAGCCAAGGAGAACATCTGCACAGACACCTCTGGTAGTAACATACTGTACAATCTTTAAATGGAAAAACTATAAAGCAATAATAAAGGATCTATAGCTACTCCTACAGCTTGAGAATGTAAAACTCTGAAATGTATTTCTCACACTACCAGTACCTGCCTTCTATCAGCCACCAACTCTAAAACCTAAACTGACTTGAAGTAAACTCCCTTCAGACCTTCACCAAGGTGAGAAAGACACAATAACACCCAAAATATCTCACTGCAAACTATGCACACACATTTCTGTGGAGCCACTGGTTTCTCACATGGGAAAAACATTCAAAATCCTAAACACACACACACCTGTGCTTCCAGCAAATGTGCTGTATTTGATACATTTAACAATCTGTGAAAATGGTTGCCATTGTATGTTGCTGAAACATGCAAATATTTAAACCAAGAATGAAGCTTAAAAGAGTCACAGTAACCCACAAAGATGAAAGCACAGAATAACACCACACACTCTCATGCCCACATTGCCTTCACATTGGGTGCCAAGGACATACCACTTTCTATTACATGTGTAATACCAGGTAAATGCAGCATCTACACTGACAGTAAAAAGGGCTGCACCACCAGTAGGCTCTTTGATTCTCTTTCCACCCACCACCTTCAAGTTGGCTACACACATGAATCTTTAAAATTACCTCCCCAAACAGTTGCAGAGCTTGTGTGTGAGAGACAGGGACTGCACAGGATTGACCAAGGAAACTACTGGAATTTGAGACTTGGACAACTTCAAAGCAAGACTCTGACATGAGTTCAAAGTGAAAAGTAAGGTAAGCTTTACTGAATTGATTTGCCAACTTTAAAGCACAGTTAGCATGAAAGAAATCAGTAACTTTTAGCAACAGCAGCGCATTCACCTTGCATAAATACTGCATTTAGAAAATAACTCTCACAATAAAACCTTTTGTTCCCACAGGTTTGAATCCAAAATCCCTGAAGACTGGAGGCTAGTACACTACTCACCAGCCCTCCAGTTACTCAATACTTTACCCAGCACTAAGCCACGCCTTGGGCCTCAGTCACTGCACATACAAATTACTTTGCCTTAAGGGCATGCAGTGGCTACTAGGCCTTTACCCACCTCCATCAGCCCACTCACCCCTTAATACCCAATACTTAACCCAGCACTAGGCCACACCTTGGACCTTGGTCACTGCACACACAAATTACTCTGCCTTAAGGGCATGCAGTGGCTACTAGGCCTTTACCCACCTCAGTCATCCCACTCGGCCCTTTCTACCAGATACCCTTCCCTGGTATCTAA
The DNA here is from genome assembly GCA_016271365.2 of Neoceratodus forsteri. Taxonomy (NCBI): domain Eukaryota; kingdom Metazoa; phylum Chordata; order Ceratodontiformes; family Ceratodontidae; genus Neoceratodus; species Neoceratodus forsteri. The sequence continues at coordinate 1,569,049,853 of CM057450.1, read as the reverse complement.
CACTGTAACTTTTAATGTTTAAATAGTTATCACTCTGTGCACTTAAACTCTACACATTTCACATTAGCATTGAATTTACATCACATGCATTTACTCAATAGCATTTGCAGTACATTTCTCCCCCCCACCCCACAGTCTTTAAAATTCAGTCCTTTTGCAGCTGAACAGTAGTTGTTGAAATAAGAAGGATTCCAGAATTCAACTACAATCAAGTGTCCCTCTTGAACTAGTCCAAAGCTGAAAATAAAATATTACTGTACAGTTACCTTTAGAGCTGGAAGAAATAATGTCATGGACCTTGTGGAGTCAGCAGCAGATCAGGTGGTGGTGATCTTGGAGATGACCTTGATACTTAAAGCAGTTGCACTCTGGTCAGAAGAAGCTGAAGACTCTTGTGGAAAACAGGCATTTGAAGCAGTAGGATTGTCTACACAGTCCTTGCTCTCACTTACTGCCCTACTACCCCTAACACTGGGATGGAGGTGATCCCCTAGAAACTATTCACTTAACTGAGGGCTAGTACCTTAGGCCCTCTCAAACTAGTAGGCTGGACTCCCTCATGAAAAATAAGGTCCATTCAGGTCATTCTCCCTGCTCCGACTTCCCAAAACTGAGCTGTGCAGCTGCTTTTATACATTTTTAACATTCTATTTTACAAAATACTGGTCACTGATTTGACAAAACCCTGTTCCAAACCTCAGCACCAATCAAATTGAATTCCAGCTTGGAATTTGGAGGCAGCATAATCAACAATGGAATCTTAATTTTTGAATCTCAGCTACCTTCCTAAAAATTTTGAGGCTGCTCTGCTCTGTCTGCCTGGATCCCAATGTAAGAAATACATAGGGTTGGATTTTCAAAGCCCTCAGAATGGTGTAAGCTGCTTGTGTCCAACATGTTGGTTGCAACAAGCACCTTGCACCAAGGGCAGCACCCCGAGCTATTTAAGAAAGCAGCCTGCATCAAGCAATAGGCTGTTTACCCCAAGTGTGCTTGCGCCATCCTTGTGCCACAAAAGTGGTTGCAGCATGACTCTAGGGAGCTTGCGACAGACCCTAGCCACCACAAGTTTGAATTCCTGATTTTTAAAGCCCTCCCCAGGGACAAAGTGCTACGTACCATTAGACCAACCAAGGGCTGGTCTAACGGTACTTAGACATCTCCTGGAAGAGTTGTCCAGTCTGTGTCACTGTGTCAGCTTCCCTGATATGCCCTATACATTATAGTACCAGTAATAATGTAATCCCTGGTGACCTGGTGCCCACCCGTCCTGATCTGCCCCTACACATACATAGATATTTATAATACTCTTTGGTGATCTAGTGGCCACCCTTCCCTACCCTGATCTGCCCTACATGACAGATCATAATAATACTCCCTGGTGATCTAGTACTTGCCATCTACTGCTCACCACCCTGCTCCCCCACATCCTAAGCCATTATCGGCAACCGGCAAAGCCCTCCGCACACCACTACAGCCGGATGCTGAATGAACTGTCAAAGCATGTACTGTGCACAGTACACACTCTGACAGTCCATTTGGTGGCCAGCAGTGGTGGCATGTGGAGGGCTGTGCCAGTTTATGAATAATGGCCTAGGATGTAGGGAGACTGGGGTGGTGATCACTAGTTGCCAGAAGGGTGCAGGCCACTAGATCACCAGGGAGTATTACCATGATCTATTTAAGTGTAGCGGTAGATTGGGGATGGGGGGGTCAATAGATCACCAGGGAGCTGGTTATTTTTGTGTGTTGTATGTACTGCTTATGGGCACATTGGGGCATGGTGGTGGTGGTGGTGGTAATGGGGGCAACACCATGCACCCATGGAAGGGCACAGCTTCCACCCCAACCTACCGCAGCACTTGCAGCACTCATACTGAGTGTGCCATCCATTTGTCACATCCACTAAGTCACTGCAAGTAGCGGGACTTAGGCACTGGGACAATGTCCCATTTAAGATCGGTCGCAGGGTCCTCGATGCACCAGCACTCGACGCAAGCTGCCATTGCTGCAGCTTACAACCAAGGTTTGAAAATCCAGCCCAAATAGCTTTTTGTGTGACTTTCCACACTAAATTACCACTAAAATAAGCCCTTTCCCTTTTAAATGACTTTTCACCTTCAGTCTGGAGTTAGAAAATTTAAACATACATTTTTTCTGTGTTTATCTCCTCCCTGGGGCTGTCCCACGGGTGTCCGTAACACGTTCTACCCGAGAGCACACACCATCTCCTGGCTCCTCCTCCACTCTCCTTCCCTGCAGCATGGATTCTGGACTACTGTCACTCCAACTTCCCAGTTTAGCAACACCCTTTCCTCTACTTTTATTTTAATAAAACTATTTTTCCTCTGACAGAGTACATCCTAATCTGTATCATAGCCAGGTTTGGTACACATAGGACTAAATATGCCTTGGCAGTGCTGTTTAGAAAAAAAGTTACTTTTTCTGCAGTTTAAATCAGGCTGATTTTTTTCCTCTGCACAAGTGTGCTTCAAACAGTTCTGTTTTAAACCTATATAATTTTGTAGCATTAAAACTACATGAATTGGTCTTCTTCTGGACTTTACACTTGCCCCCTATGGCATTGGTTTATTATTTTAATCAAGATTTGTGGTTATTTCTTCAAATATTTTCACTTTATCTACCTCTACCTGATACGCCTTCCCTGCTGCTCTAACTTGGTGCCAATACCACGCTTAAGAATGTGGGAGCCAAGCCCCCCCAACTTCATTTCTGTGCCCTCATTTACATTCTTCAATAAATTTAATAGTAACCAATCCCTAAGTAAATGCCTGTCACTTGCCACCAGACAACTACTTTGTTTTAATTAGAAAAAATATCTGACCTCCTGCAAGCAGAGGAGTGCTCATTCCTGTGTCTCCCTCTTGACTGAAGCAGCTTTGGCAGTCTGTAGTCTGCTCGGCAACTGACATTGTAGTTTCACACAGCTGCTTCTCAGCTATTGTAAGGGGATTCTCCTCAGTGCAGCCGCACTATGCTATGGAGCCGAGGCTTGGCTCTCTAACTCCTTGCTCTGATTCCTGGTATCTCAGCAACATGCAGCTGCCGATCTGCATTACTTTAACTTAGCAGCAGACTAACAGCACAATTCCTAATACAGGCACAATCTTGTTTTTAAAATAAAACATTTTGCTGATTTCTTTTTTATCCATGCTGGCCAAAATATGCTAGACCACCAGGACAGTTAACTTGCTAGCCAGTGCAACTTATTACTACCCCTGGGCTACCTACCACTCCTGCACCCACTGTTTACCTTACATACTGTAAGGTGACAGATTATTTACAGAAATTAGCAATATATATGTCTGGTCTTAAGAGGCAGGCAAGCACTCTCTCTCCTGCCCCCATAGCTTAATACTACATAAGTGCTGATAATGATGTACTCATAGCTTTCTCTGTTTCCTTTGCAGGGACTTCCTTTCCTCTTTGCAGATCCTCAGATCCAAACCTCCCACCAGATGACAGCCTAATAGCTAAAGTATCCAGTATTACATTTTTTCTTGTAGAACACTAATTCCATGACCATTACATCCCCTCACAAGGGCAACAACATTGACCAAGGCCTACGCTACTTAGAAAAGCCTTGCTGCTTTAAGTTTACATACATGCACTTGCAACAACATTTCTATGTAATTAATTATATACACATTTTTATCATTCATACAGTTTCTCTGCATCAAGTTTTGTAAGTGAGGCTGACCCTCTGGGATTGAGCACCCTCTGAATGTAGGGTTCTATAAGCCACACTCCTATTCAGACTAATACTATAACTATGTGTTTTAGCTTATCAGAATTTGTGCTTCTTCTGGCTTGTACAAAGAAGTGTGCACACCTGGTGCACCCCCAGAATCCTTTCCAGTGTTGTCAGCACTATCTCTAGATTTAAACTGCCTAAATTTCCTAATGTGGTGTTCTCCCCCTGTCTAGACCAAATGATGAGTCCTTGAGAAGGTACAAGACTTCACAACATCTCTTGGTGATCACACATAGTCTTCCCCATCTTCTTGCTGGTTTGAAGGAATACTTATTGGCAGGGACACTGGTTTACCGGGTTTGAGAAAGGGCATATTCCATTTTGCACATTGTAAAAAATGGTATTGTCACCGGTGTCTGCGAAGCAAAAATCTGGTTTTACCGGTGTTTGGTTTTGTGTACTTTTTTAACAATTTTTAACTCTGCTAATATGCATTTTAGCAATTTTGACCTCCACTATTACACATCCTTCCATCCTTGTACCAATTTAAAGTTATTTTAGGTACAAGATGTGATGGCAGCAGTGGCACTATGGCCCCAACCCTCAGGTGCGGTGGCAGCACCAACAGCACTAAGACCCCCTATACCTCTGGTGTGATGGTAGCAGCAACATCACTACAACCTTTGCTTCCACCGCAATTGGCGATGAAGGAAATGGGTAACATGCTAGGTCTGGTAGACCCCTGGAGAACCCTCTACCCTCTCCAAAAAAGTTATACCTTTTTCTCTCCTCTCCACAATTCCTGGTCGCGCCTAGATTATTTTCTAATGTCCACCTCCCTTATGAATAAGGTCCTCATGGCAGGTATTGAACCTATAGTAATTTCAGACCATGCACTTGTCTGGTTTAAATTCTCTCCTCAATCTATGACTTCCCGTGATACGGTCTGGAAACTCAATACCCAGCTACTAAAAGATGAACACTTTCTCATTCAGATTAAATCCCTTATTAAAAATTATCTAGAAATTAACCGTGGCTCAGTGAACAGAATGGATATCCTCTGGTGTTCCTTGAAATGCTTTTTGAGAGGGGAACTGATCAAGATTTCCTCCAGGAGAAAGAGAACCAGATCTCAGAATCTTGTTCGCCTCTCAAATCAAATTAAGGCAGCAGAGAATTTATTGGCCACTTCTAGTTCGCTGGATAGCTTAGAATACCTCCACAAACTTAAAAATGAATATGAAGGCTTGATCCGAGAGAAAACGGAGTTTGCTTTATTGAAAACTAAGGCTAGATATCTGGATCAGGGAGAAAAGCCGAGCAGACTTCTAGCACTGAAACTGAAAGAAGTGGAGAACTCCAGGCTGATCCCCGCTCTAGAAGACCACGAGGGAATCATTAAAACAGAGCCCAGAGATATAGCAACAATCTTCAAAGACTTCTACCAAAACCTATATAACCCGAATACCCTCCCCCTTCAATCAGGACTAGAAGCCTTTTTAGTCACTGACACTCTCGTCTCTTGAGGATCAGGTGGCCTTTCTCTCCTCACCTCTTTCCCAAGAGGAGGTAGAACAGGCTATCCAAAGTTTACCGTCAGATAAAGCTCCTGGCCCGGATGGGTTTCCAGCCAATTTCTACAAGGCCTTCCATCAGGATTTGGCTCCCCTGCTCCTAGACCTATACAACTACCTGTTGTCAGCAGACACCCTGGATCCTTCCCTGCTGGAGGCCATTATTGTATTCATTCCTAAAAAGGCTGAACCCTCCCGAAACCCGGCTAATTACAGGCCAATCTCGCTTCTTAATTGTGATGTTAAAATCCTGTCCAAGATTCTTGCCTCTCGCATCAAACAAGTATGGGCCTCATTACTGAGTACTGAGCAGGTAGGATTTGTGCAAGGGAGATCAGTGATGGATCACATTAGGTCGCTCTCTCACGTGCTCAGGACTGCTCAAACTTCTCAGGTTCCTATGGCATTGGTGGCACTGGGCCTTGGAGAAAGAGTTTGACCGTGTTAATTGAGAATTCCTATGGTATACTATGTCTAGGTTCGGCTTTCGAGTGAGTTCATAAGGTGGATCAGAGCTTTATATAGGGCTCCACGGCAAAAATCTATTGCAATGGGATCCTTTCATCCCCATACTGCTTCACTCTGGAACCCGACAGGGCTGCCCCTATCCCCGGTTTTATTTAACCTCTATCTGGAACCATTACTGGTCAGTCTCAAAACGGCCCCAGGGATTCAGGGATGCCCTGTCCTCAAGCAAACTACCAAGATTTCAGTATATGCGGATGATATTCTGCTACAATTAGCTAACCCAGTGGAATCCCTGTGAGTTGTAATGAGAATAATTTCACAATTTGGAGAACTATCCAATTATAAACTTAATCTAGCAAAGTCTGAGATTTTCCCGCTTAATGTACACCTCACCCCGATTTCTGTTTCCCATCTGGGCATGAAGTGGACCCCATCTCACTTGAAATACCTCGGTATTTACTTGGCCCGAGACCCTTCCCTAATCAGGAAGCTAAACCTAGAAGACTTATTAGTAAGAATTAAGTCTGACTTGCAAAGATGGGGGAAACTGCCATTACCTGTGGGGGCCCGGATCAGCATTATCAAAATGAACATTCTTCCCCGACTCTTTTATCCCCTGAACCTCCTAGACATCTGGCTACCAAGGTCCTTTTCAAGAAAATTCATTAGACCTTAACCGAATTTGTTTGGAACCATAAACCTCAAAGCGGCCTTAGCCAAACTTGTCTCCCCAAAGAAATGGGGGCCTCAGATTGCCAAACTTCGAGTCTACTACTGGACTAGTCACCTTACCAAAGCAGGGAAATGGCTGGGAGATATGAAAGATATTTACCTCCCTATATGGCTAGACCTGGATCTGGATCTCATCACTCACCATAATATAAACCCCTCCAGCCTTTTCTATAGTGGTTTTGCATCTCTCCCCCGAGCGATCCAAGACTCCCCAGTAAGAGTTACAGTCAAGGTGCTTAACCAATTTTTCTCCTCCACCAGAATCTGCTATACTAAGGACCCTGGCCAACCACTGATGGGTAACCCTAATATCAAGATCGGGGACAAAATGCTAGTCCCCAAATGGCTACACCCAATTCAGGAGCTCTCAGTGGAGGACCTTTATGTTCAAGGTAAACAGGGCCCATTAATGGACCTACTACTTGCCCTAAATATCCCCACTAAGGACAGGTTTAAAACATATCAACTAAAACACCTTGTAGACAAAGAGTTCGGAGTAACAATATCCCCCTCAGTTATCAAACCACTACTAAAGGAGGTTAAGGATAGCATGGCTAAACCCCACAGGGTGTCTAGGCTGTATACCTATCTCCTGAAACTTGCTCACCCTACCCCTTTAACTGGTTCTAAGGCCTGGGCACTATCCTCCTCAGGCTCCCCATATCCATGGGGACAGATCTGGAAAGGCCTGTATATCTACAATACTCTTGATAGGAATAGGATGACTCAGTACTTCATAATCAATAACATGTATTTCACACCAGTTCGGAAATCAAAATTTGGCCCTTCTGCTCCTGTGAATGTTTCAGATGAGGGAAGAACAGGAGATCTTCCTCACATCTTCTGGCACTGTCCTAAAGTGGCTCCTCTCTGGAAGGCTATTGCGGACAAATTGGATCCCATGTTAGGTCTAGGAAACCTTCTCATTAGAGACCTGTATCATAGGTGACTACACGGTATCAAGATCAAAGAAAGGAAGTACCATATAACACTTATCGCCATGGCAGTCAAGAGACTGGTCCTCCGACACTGGACAGACAGTATCGAGATCTCATATCTAGACTGGGTGGAAGAAATGTCCCAGTGTTTCAAAGTGGAGAAACTGATTGCTAACTTCAGATCCTCCCAATGGCCTTTCAGAAGAAATGGGCAAACTATATGCTCTGTATCTTCACTGACCGAAACTCCTAGATAATTGGGGAACCTAAATGAGGGATCGCAGTCCCCAAGATCTGGACCTCTCCAGTACTCCTAGCTCTTCCTCTGTAGGAATCTCACAACCTCTCACCCCGGAACTCTGATGCTACTAGACTCCTGAGTGTTGTTTTAGATTAAGTATCTTAAGGACACCTAGCCACTAGAGATAGCTTAATATATTTCTTCCCTTAGTGGTGACGCCCTCACTGGGGGTTGGGGTGGGGGGGGACAGTTGTTTTGGTTATCCAGTTACAGTCTTCTCTGATTCCTTTTGGTACCCTTACTCTATATTCTTCCTTTGTCCAGTTCATAATATATTCAAATATGGAATTTATTAAGAGTATGTACGATGTTTAGATATCACTGTTTAAACTGATTTATGTACAGTTGAAAATTAATAAAAAGAGAATTTCAAAAAAAAAAAACATCACTACAACCTCCTTCCCTCAGGTGTGACAGAAGCAGCAGCACTGTGGCCCCCATCCCTTAGGCGTGATGGCAGCAGAACTACGTTCACCATTCCTCAGATGTGATGGCAGTATCAGCACTATGGCCCCCATCCCTCAGGTGAGGCAGCAGCTGTACTACATTCCCCATCCACCTGTGGTGATGGCAGAAGCAGTACAGCCTCCACCCCTTCGGTGTGATGGCAGTAGCAACAATGCAGTCCACATCCCTCTGGGGTGATGGCAGTAGTAACAGCACTGTGATCCCCTTTCTTCAACACCCACACCCCACATGCACAAGTTCAAATGACTTAGTCTCTTTGTTTGTTAGAACTCAGATGTGAATTAATCTGAACCATCACCGCTAAGGTGGACGATCTTTGTTTTTTCCTATCTATAATTTAGCTGCCTGAATTGGATTTCTGCCTGTGACACCACTGATCAGGATTAGGAAACAGACTTGGGTGTTGGAGGGCCAGCTGGTGGGTGAAGGCTTGAGTATCCAACGACCACTCACCTTCTACTGGGAGGGACGGTGGGTTCATGGATCAGCATTTGCTAGTCCCTGGTGGAGGCCAGAGGCACAACATGTCAGCCCTCACTGCAGGAGGGAGCGTGATGGACATCGGCTTGTGCCTTGACATCATGTGGCCTGTCACGCTCCCAAGAAAATGGGAAAACACCCACTGACCAACTGAAGGATGGCTGTTGGCCCCTCCATAAGCCAGAAGCCCCAGACATGTGTCCGGTCTGACTTCTGCCATATCCAGGATACACAGGAAGCTCTTTGGAGTAATTCTCCTCCCCTGGTAGCCTCCCACAGGGGTAGGGCCCACTCAGTGAAGGGTTACTTTGGGTTACATGGTAGCACAGCAGTAAGGGGCAGTGGATGGTGGTCAGGATTCAGCAGCGGTGGTAGGGGGCCTTGGCAGGCCTGAAGGAGTGGATGGCCAGCGGGTAGGAGGAGCAAAAAAAAAACAAACTGCTTGAATCTGCTTCTTTGAAATAAAATGTCTTTACCTAAAAAGTCCAAAAGTGATTAGTGGAGAACTTTCAAATGGATTCATGCATCTCCCAGACATGTGGATGCTTTTTTTACTTGGTGTCCATGAAAAGGCCGTCTCCCAGTTTTCATGTCTTTGTTCAGATGTGAATTGAGCACCAATCTTCCCACCAGCATCATATAGCCCCTGGGGTCTTACCTTCTGTATGTCATTGAATGTGCCTTCAAAATCCACTGGGCAAACATAAGTACACTTAAACACTTAACATTTTCTCTTTGTTGAAGCAGTCCATCAAAATTTTTTTTGTTGTCACAGAAACTGACACAGCAGGTGGGAGAAAAGGTGCAAATGATCCCATTCACCTGAATGGGGTGCTGACTGTGAAGTATTTTCATAATTAGTAAGGCAGTTTCTTCTTTGTGAACATACTTTCATTCAGACTAGTTTTCATTCGAACAATTGAGGATTTTGGATGGCCCTACTGATTATAAACTTGAATACGCTAGTTGGTAACAGTGATCCTGCGTTTAGCAATCTACAACCTAGATGCTTATATGCAAAGAATACAATAAAAACCTGACTAAAACCTAAAAACAAGCTTATAAAACACATAAAATGTAGCTGAACATGTATCTTTACCTATAAAAAATCATTGCAGCCCAAATAAAACTCAGGTAAATTACATGGTAGCTTGACTACTATTCTATGATGTAGTAAACATATATTGGTATTTTTTCTATATTCTTTGTAAAGCAGGTAAGGCCCACTAGGCAGAACTGTCTGTTTTCAGGAGTGACCTAGAAGCACTGGGGAGGTTAAGTGACTTGCTTGGAGTCACACAGTATACAAGTGGAGGTTGTGGGAATCAAACCAAGTCTGCTGGATGTACCCAGTTCAATCACTGTTTGTTACTCTAACCAGTAGGCATGGGTGGTTAAACTGAATGGCTAGTTACAACAAAGCAGTGCGGGTGATTTCCTTACTGGCTTTACATGCAGCAAAGCAGAAAGAATGCAAAGCACAGCAGCATTCATTTTAAGATGCTGAAATCTGGGTCAGCCCGCTGGAGCTGCGGTAGCACTACTGCTTGCAATGCCAGTGACCCAGAGTCAGAAGTGTACTCGGGTTGCTGTAGGTCTCACCAGGGAAGTAGGATTGAGCACCCGGGGGACTGCTCTCCTCCTCCAGGGAGGGTGGGCTGCAGATTCTGCAGCTTTACCACCACCTGTGTGACCATGGGTGGTGGTGGTGCAATGGTTCTGCAGAGTGATCAGGAGGGGAGGACGCTAGCCAGGATCTGGAGCAGTGGCATGTCTCTATGTGACCTGCCTCCTTGAATCTCATCTAGTGCCAGTGCCCTCAGGGACAGAGACCAGAAAACCAGGAACAATCACCCCACATCAGCCATTGGCAGAAGGGACCCAGGTGCCCCACACGTCATAACCAGGCTCCATGAAAGACCCACTAAGCTGCCCGACACACACTAAGGGAGTGTGGAGGAGTGATCTGGGATCCCCTCCTTACCACCTGGGGGAGTACAACCCAGACAGGATGGGGCAGGCCCACAGGAGCTCCTGAGCATTACCTGGGGTGAAGCCGGGGGATACCCAGCCTAGGGATCTCTGAAAAGTGGAGACTAATGCTGTAAGAAGGGGACATAGAAAGAGAAAATAAAAAAAATTTAAAAAGATGCTAAAATCTTAGAGATTCTGTGCAGTGACATGTAATTTCTGTGAATTCAAAATCCACAAACTAAGCAGGATTCCGTGATTGTTACCGGTGTTACAGATAAAAATGGAAAATTAGGGTCCCTGCTTATTGGCCTTTTCTGAATATGGATGTTTTCTCAATAACACCATTTCTCCACATTCTAGAATTTACTCTTCTTCGATTTCTGTCATAATACTGTTTCTGTTTCTTTTGGGATTTCTTATGCTTTGATTAGCAAATTTCCAGTATTTCTGCATACTGCCTGGTAAAGTTTTTGTGTACTCTGGTATATCATGCACCATTTCTGGTTCTCCTGACAATTCTATAGCTACAGAAAACATAAGTTCTCTTCCATGCATCAACAATGCTGGACTAAATAGTTTAGACTGTTGCACTACACTCTGGGTTGTACTCCCCCAGAGTGGCCACTGTATCATATTTCTGTCATATTTATCTGTAATTTTTTTATGTTCAACCCTTGCACAGCCTCGGACTGATATATCAGTCCTAAAACTCCTGTATGTTCTAATTCTGTTGGCAGCCTAAGGGTTCATTTCCAAAAAGGCCAGGACCTAAGGTTTGTCAGAGAAAATGCCCATTTTACTGCAAGGGTACTTGGGAACAGTTGATATGTATTTCAGTGTCTGACGCCTCCCCCTTTGCCTAGGACAAAGGCTTGCTTGGAAGAAACATGAGTTAAATTTCAATAGGGGATTTAAAGAGGGACTCTGGCCAAATGTGCTACATTGCATAATTAGAATAACCATACCCCCAATAAATCTCATAACAAAAATTATGTTTCTGTGTTACTTCGTTTTAAAGTTATGAATATTTTGTAACCCTGATTTCACTACCTGTTCAAAGAAGCTAGTTTCAGAGAAGAGCTGTTGATGATGTCACCTCCTGAACTCACAGTATAATCCTCCGTCAGTAAACCTATACAGTAGGACCTGTTTTTCCAAAGTTTAAAATGATTTATGGAAGGTTGCCATAGCAAATGGGCATATTAACCTGTAGGATTTGTGAATCAGTTTCCTACCATTCAAACTGCCAAAAAGTACTGTTTTCCATAAAATAAATACTTTTATTTTAGTGTTTCATTTAAGTTGCATGGCATTGCCCCTTTTTTCTCAGTACTGCAACCCCCAACCTTTACATCTTGCAAGGGAAACAACGTTTTTAAAGTGATTTAGCAAGCTTTGCCATAACAAATGGGAGTAGCAAACTGTATTAACCTGTAGGGGTTGTGATTCATTCTCCTACCAAACAAACTGCCAGAAAGTGCTTTTTTCATTAAATGCTTTTATTTCTGTGCTCTGCTTCATTTGTATAACTGCCCCTTTTTCTCAGTGTTGCAACCACCAAGCGTGATGTCACACAAGAGAAACAAAGTTTATAAGCACCGTTTTGAAACAGAGACCTCTGTTGGTCAGTCTTGGTATTGCAGACATCTACACTACCAACATAGGAGACTACATCTGTCAGTAAAGAACTCTTGTCAGCTAGATACTGTATGCACAATGCCTTGTCTGGAAAATTAACATATGAGAGCTTTTATTGTTGAAGCCACTATATAGAGATGAGACTGCACCTCACAGTAAGGGAATTGGAAAACAACTTATTGTACCCACAATGCCTTGTTATGTACAGCTACATATTAGGTGCAGTCACCACCACCAAAATAAGGGACTGCACCTTTGAGTAACTAACATTTAAATCACCTTTATAATTTATGCAGAATTACTTGGTGCTGTATGTAAAACACTGACAGCTCCCTGGCATGACATCACTCTGAGGGTGTGGCCACAAAGAAAACTGGAAGGCAGGCAGAAACAAAGTGCTGATAAAACATCAATAAAACTGACTATGACAGATTTTTTTTACAAAACAAATTGCAGCTTCAGCATCTGAAACATGGCTGGCAATGACATAATATGTGAAAAAGGCTTTTGGGGAACTTCCATAAATCACTTCAAACTTTGGAGAAACAGGATCTATAAGTTTGATGACAGGGGAGACTAGACTGTGAATTCAGGAGATGATATCATCAGCAGCTCTTCCATGACACTAGCTATTTTGAACAGGCAGTGAATTTAGGATTGTAAAATGACGTATAACTTTTTAACAACATAACATAGAGATCTCATTTTTGGCATGAAGCTGATTGGGTCTATGCTGATCTAAATTCTGAATTTACTGATGGCAGAAATGTTGACTATAGTCCCACTTTAAATTTCATGGTAGCTGATCAAAGAGAAAGATTCCATAAATGACAGGAGATGGAAGGGCCATCTGAATTTCAAAAAGAAATAGTTTTACAGCAGAGTTCTGCAGATGCCAGTCTAGGAAGCTACTGTTAAATTCTCTACCAACTACCACAGTCTTTTTCCATAGTTTTTTTTACTGCTTTTTTACGCCCCCTTCATTGCCACGTCTGGCCCCTCTCTCAGGGTCTCCCAATGCACTATGCAGGCTGCACCATTGGGACTGGAGGAGCTTGCTCCTAATTAGTGCTCCACTGCAGTAATTCCAGGTATCCCAATGACCACCCCCAGGTGGGATGGAGGAGTCCCCCTTCCTCTCTGAATCCTCAGGAGAACATGCACATGGAGCTACAACCCCGGATCCCATGGTCGCCAGTGCAGGAGCCAGTCACCTGTCCCAGATGTGGGGTATTTCCTGGTTTTCTGGTCCCCACCCCCTGCAGGCATCAGCACTCAGGGAAGGCCAATGAGATGGAGGCACACTGAGATGTGCCTTTGCTCAGGTCCTTGGCTGATGCCTATCCCTCCCTAGTACTCTGCGTCCTCTGCTGCACCTCCACCTGTGGTCACCCAGGTGACAATATAGCAGTGAGAACTGCAGCCCATGCTTCATGGAGAAGGAGAGCAGCCCATCTGGTGGTTGATCCTTCTCCCCCTGCCAGACCTCTGGTGACCCAGGCTCGCTACTTAACCTGGGTCACCAGCATTGTGAGCAGTAGCAATACTGCTGCCCCAGTGTGCTGATTTATTTTCTTTTTGATAGTGTCAGGAAGGTACAGTGCTGTAGATTAAAGCAAGCCAGGGAGATGGGATTGGAAGGAAATCAAAATACTGATAATTTTGGTTCAATTGTAACTTTGGGAAGAGCAAGAGAGAGAGACCCCTGCTGGTCTAGAGATGAACAGTTGGAAATGGAAATATTAAGGCCACTGGCCAATCATGAGCCAGTTTTTCAGACTGCAGAAAAGGGCTATACAAGTCCTCTTAAAATTTTCTGACATACATGAAGACTGCCAGACACACTGAAGACCACTGCAAGGAAAGCTGGGACTCTGAGACATAGCAGAGAGAAGAGAGAGACTTTACAAAACTCATTTATTTTCTGGACTCTGATTCTCTACAGAAAAGGTAGAAATTATCCAGTTAATTCACCAGTTCATTTTGTATATATTTTCTAACTTTTTTTGTAGTTATCCTGTAACCAAATATTTAAATCATGTGTATGCATGTTTGTATGATAATTATTTAAATAATCAGTAAAAGCTCTTGCTTTTATTTTTAAAGTACTACTGCCTGGGAGTGATTTTATTGAGTGTGAGGGTTCTGGAAGGTTTATTGAATCTGTATTACAGCTGTTAAGCACTAAGGAGCCACACACTACGAACACTAGAATCCTGGAGGGGAATCTTGAGTCCTACAGTAGAGTAAAAGCACACAAGGTATTTGGAGAGGGTTTGAGGCACTTGAATCAGGTTTCTGCACCCCTCTGGGAGAAGACACAACCAGGGTTATGAGAGAAGCCCTGAGGAGCTCATAATGCCTGGGTTTTACCCTCAGCACAGCAACCAAAGAGGGTTCTCACCTGGCTACAGACTCGAGACTGTATTTTACCAATACCCAGAAAGAGGAAGCCCTGGGCCCTCATGGCAAGTATTCAGTTGTGAAATCAGTGAGCACTGTAAAAGAACACGAGGAGGGTATTTCCTTACCCCCCTGTCATGGGTTGCACTTAGAGGAGGGCACTGTGAAATCAGTGGACCCAGCCACCAGGAGTGGGTTTGTGAAAAATACTGGTGGCAGAGGGGTTCAAGGCCAGTGTATCAGATTGGTAAACTATAAACAAACCACACACAAAGAGGGCAGAGATAAGGAAAAAAGAACATTTGATTAAAGTTTAAAGTTCCTTACCCTGTTTTTTTTACAGTGTAAGCTAGTGTAGCAGTAGTCAGAGAAGAAGACAGCTTCCAAGTACAGTGACTACACTACAGATCAGCTAAAGTGGTTGTGTCAGGAAAGAGAGGTCCATAATGGGGGCAAAACCAAAAGAACCTCATGGTTGTTCTCATGCCAGACAAAGAACAAGTGGCTGCCCAGAACTTCAAGTCATGTCAAGTGACTAGAAAGACCAGCGCTTGGGTGTGGAGTTGACAGGGGACATCACAGTGTCCAGTACCAGGGAGGAGGAGAGTGAGATGAGAGGTAACCCACAGCCATGACCCCGGGTGATGTCCACTATGGAGGAGGGGGAGCTGGAGAAACTGAAGCTTCAGTTGGAGCTGCAGATAGTACATCTTTCCATACAGGACAGACAGCTTGCCCTACAAGTCCAGCAGAAGATGGAATCACAGCACCATAGGGAAGCCCAACAGCAGAGGGAAGCCAAGCAGCAGAATGAAACCCAGCAAGAAATGGAGCAGAGAATGTTTGAAGCTCAGCAGCAGAAGGAACTCAAGCAGAAAAGACTCAAAATGAATATGGAGGACAAACAGCACCAAGGAAAGGCCTAGATGGAGGACAAGCAGTGTCAAAGCAAGTTCCAACTGGACAGGCTGAAGCTTCAACAGCCAGTGCCAGAGCAGGTAAGTGGCAGTGGTGAACCTGAAACTCCAGGGCTGGGTTATAAATTAAATCCCAAATTAATATCAGAATTTAAAGAGGGGGGAGAATATGGGTGCATTTTTGAATTTGTTTGAAAAGATCTGTATCCAGGCCAAACTACCCAAGGAGCCCTGAAGCTTTTAGCTATCCCCACTGCATACCTGCAAGGGGCATGAGGCACTAGGACAAATGGACAATGAGGACAGTAAAGACTATGAAAAACTTAAAAGTATGAACTCACTCCTGAGGCCTACAGAGTTAAATTCTGGAAGCTCAAAAAGAGCCCTGAAATGAGCTTTGAGAAACTCGCCACTAAGCAACGTCAGTTATTGAAACATTGGTGATAGGAATTGGAAGCAAACTCTATGGGGAAAATTGAGGAGGTTGTGCTATTGGAACAGCTCTTTTGGGCCTGCCCAGTGGAGGTGAAAATATGTCAAGAGGATAGGGATCCTAAAACAGAACAACAGGCTGCTGAGCTCTCAGATCACTATGCCTCACTGCCTCTGCAGAAAGGGAGAAACCACAAGTTACCAAAAAGGGATTTCTTGGATAAAAAAAAACATGATGAATGCTGGTTTTGTAAGCAGCCAGGGCATCTTGCTAGACAGTGTCCTAAAAAGGCACAGAGTGGACAAAGTGTCCCTCTAAAGGATGTGGGTGCACTGTGAATCCCTGAGAGTATGCCTGTGAACATGAGGGAGCACATACACCCGGTTACCGTAAATGGGGTGCAGATCAATGGGTTAAAGGAAATTGGGGCATCTCTTACCCTGGTAAAAGGGGATTTGGTTGGGCCTGAGCAACATATACCTAATCAGTTTTAAACTGTGAGGGGATTCACTGGGGAGAAGAAAACCCTGCCACTAGCTAGTGTTTTTCTGGTTTAGTGTGAGCCAGGAGTGAGGGTGCAGAAAGAGGCAGTGGCAGACAACCTTGCCCTGGATGTGATAATAGAGAACAATCTCCATCAGGGGATAGTGTGTGCAGTTACCAGCAGTCAGGCAGCAAAGGCTGCTTGAAATTCCCTGAACCCCACAGAAACCCCTGTGGAAGAGAATAGGATGCTGGTTCCCAAGCCAATGTCTCCTGGAAGGGAAAATAGTGAATGGGAGGTAGGACTTCCCCAAGTAGCCATTCACCAAACAGCTACAGAAGGTTACTCTGAGGAGGAAGAGGTAACAAATGGTCAGAAGGATAGGGATGCCAGTGACTATGAATGCTCTGACATTAGAGCTAAGGACCACAGTTTAGGAACTGAGGGGGACATGTCCCATGCTTTGGGAAAATGTGAAAATTTTGCAGCTGCTCAGAGGATGGACCCTAGCTTGGAGAGGCTGAGGGCTTATGCAAAATATGATGGGACACAGGGAAGTGACATGACACATAGGGTATTTTGGAACAACGGACTGATGTATACACAAGATGTGAGGACAAAGGATGGGGTGATGGGCAGGCAGCTTATCATTCCCCAGGGGTATTGTGAGTGGTTGCTCAAGATCGCTTATGATATCCCCATGTTCCAACATCTGGGCATTGCTCACACCATGCAGCGATTAGCAAAACTTTCTATTGGCCCAAATTCACCAAGTACATAAAGGAATAGTACAAGTCTTACCACCAGTGCCAACAGATAAGGAAGGCAGATAGAAAAACAAAATCTGCCCTAATTCCACTGCTCATTGTGAAGGAGCCATTCCAGAAGGTAGAAATGGATATTTTGGGACCCTTGAATGCCACAAGCTCATGCGGGAAAAAGTTTATCCTGAAGGTGGTAAATTTTGCTACTCAGTACCCAGAGGTGATCGCCCTCTCCTCAAGGCAAAGTGGCAGATGCCTTGCTAGGGATTTTCTCTCATGTTGGGTTTCCACAGGAGGGTACCTCTGATCAAGGGTGTATCATTATGTTGGACCTGATGAGGTGTTTGTGGGAGAAGTGTGGGGTGGTGCAAAGACACATGACACCTTATCACTCACAAGCCAATGGGTTCATGGAAAGATTTATTGGTACCCCAAAAATTATGTTCCGAACGTTTGCTGAACAGCATGGAAGGGACTAGGAAAAATACCTTGCCAACTGTTGTTCATGTACAGGGAGGTTCCCAAACAGTTGACAGTGTTCTCCCTCTTCAAACTTGTATATGGATGTAGGGTGCAAGGGCCCCTAGACCTGATCCAGGAAGACTGGAAAGGCAAGCACACCACACAATGAACTTCTATAGTGGAGTATGTCCTTAAGTTTAGGGAGAAGCTGAAGGAGCTTATGGGGGTGGCCCAAAGCTATCTGTCAGCCATCCAGGAGAAACAAAAGGACTGGTATGATTGCAGAACCAGAGCTTGCTCATAGAGCACAGGTCAGGAAGAAATGGTCCTAATTCCAGTCCAGAAGAACAAGCTGCAGGCCAAGTGAGCAGGACCATACAAGGTAGTCAGACAGGTCAATGACGTGAACTATATTGTGGAACTGCCTGACAGGTAACATACCCATAGGATGTACAATGTCAATATGATGAAGCAAAATGTAAACAGGGCAGACATGGTGTTTGCAGTGTGTTGTCCTGGTGAAGCGATGGACAAGGAAGCCCCCCTTCTGGACTTGCTAGAGGAAAGCAGGTGGAAGTCATTTCTGGAGACAATCAAGCTGTCCCCCCGTTGACCCCAGTGAAAGACAGAGGAAGTGAGGGAGGTTTTACAGGACTTTGCCCCTATATTTATTACCAAGCCTGCACAAACTCCCTTAGTGACCCATAACATAGACAAAGGGATGCAAACGCCCATCCATTTTACAGCCTATCAGGTGTCTGAGGCCATCCTAAAGGACAACTGGAGGTGGAGGAAATGCTGGACTTAGGGGTAATCAAGAAAACCCACAGTCCCTGTGCCTCACCTGTAGTCCATGTCCCCAAGCCAGATGGGTTTACTCTCTTCTGTGTGGGCTATTGTCAACTCAATGCAGTCACAAAGTCTGATGCCCACACAATGCCGTGGATGGACAAGCTATGAGATAAGTTGGGAAGGGTGACATACCTTATCACAATTGATTTAACAAAAGGGTACTGGCAGGTGGAGTTCACTGCCTGAGCTAGAGAATGGCTAGCCTTCATCACTCCAACAGGATTATTCAAATTCTGGGTAATGCCTTTTGGAATGAAGAACACCCCTGCCACATTCCAAAGGTTGGTCAACCAGGTGTTACAGGGTACTGGATGATGTTCCTATCTTCAATACCAGCTGGAAGGAGTACCTGTCCCATCTGAAGGAAGTTTTGGGCAAAATACAGGAAGAAAGGGCTCACTGTAAAGTCCAAAACATACCAGGTGGCTATGGTGGAGGTGGCATAGCTAGGCCATATAGAGGGACAGTGGCAACTCCATCTAAACCAAGCAAAGATTGAGACAATAGAGGTATGGCCCATGCGTGTAACTCATAAGTATGTTAGGAGCTTCTTAGGGACAGCATGGTATGACTGAAAGTTTATGCCAAATTACAGTACCCTGGTGGCTCCCCATCTAGCTTGCTAAAGAAAAGACAGCCCAGAAAGGTAAACTGGGAGCCAGCCTGTAAAAGGACCTTCGCATGGCTAAAAGCAGCACAGTGCCGTTCCCCAGTGCTAGCTAGTCCAGATTACACTAGGCAGTCTTTGGTACAGATGGATGTCTCAGATGTGGGAATTTGAGCAGTCCTGAGCCAGACATCCAATCAGGCAAGAGACCACCCAATAGTGTACCTGAGCAAGAAGCTACTTCCTCAGGAGCAGGCATACTCCAAGTTAGAAAAGAAATGGCTTGTGCTGATATGGGCCCTGAAGAAATTAGAGCCATACCTCTATGAGAGGCACTTCAAGGTACAGACTGACCACAACCTTCTGGTGTCATTAAATCAGATGGGCAAAACAAATGTATGGCTCCTCAGATGGAATATTGCCCTGCAGGCCTATGGCATGACCATTATGCACAGGTCAGGGTCTGCCAACATGAACACAGATGGCCTATTTTGCCAGTTAGAACAGTGACCAAATTGTAGAAGCCCTGCCATACATTAGGGGTGTATTCCCACATATTAAGTCTTAGCAGGGAGGGATGTTGCCATTTGGCCACTGCTGTCATATGAATGTGCAATTTTTTTTTATGTTTAATTTCCAAAAAGGCCAGGACCAAAGGTTTTTCAGAGAAAATGACCATTTTACTGCAAGGGTACTTGGGAACAGTTGATGTGTATTTCAGTGTCTGACATCTCCCCCTTTGCCTAGGACAAAGACTTGCATGGAGGTAAACAGGAGTTACATTTCGATAGGGGATTGGACTTTCCTGATAGCTGATCAAAGAGGAAGATTCCATAAATGACAGGAGATGGAAAGACCATCTACTCTGTTTATAACACTTTGAGTTTAAAAGAGAAATAGTTTTATAGCAGGGTTATGCCGATGCCCAATCTAGGAAGCTATTGATAAATTCTCTACCAACTGCCACAATCTATGTTCATTTTAATAGAATCAGGAAGGCAGTATAAATCAAAGCCAGATCTGTTCAAACAAAAGGAAGGTGCTGCAGTCAGATTAAAGCCAGCCAGGCGGGTGGGACTGCAGGGAAATCAAAATACTGATAATTTCAGTTCACCTGCAACTTTGGAAAGAGCAAGAGAGAGACCCCTGCTGGCCTACAGATGAATAGTTTGACCTGGAAATATTAAGGCCACTGTCCAATCTTGGGCCAGTTTTGTAGACTGCAGAAATGGGCTATATAAGTTCTCTTAAACAGATACACTGACAAAAGCCAAATTTCCTGACATATAATGCATGAAGACTAGCAGACACACTGAAAACCACTGCAAGAAACCCAGGGACTCTGAGACATAGCAAAGAGAAGAGAGATACTCTATAAAACTGATTTATTTTCTGGACTCTGATTCTCTACAGAAAAGGTAGACATTATCCAGTTAATTTACCAGTTTGTTTTGTGTAGATTTTCAACTTGTTATCTTGTAACCAAATATCTAAATTACTAGTCTGTATGTTTGTATGATAATTGCTTAAGCAATCAGTAAAAGCTCTTGCTTTTATTTTTAAAGTACTACTGCTTGGGAGTGATTTTGTTGTGAGTGAGGGTTTTTGGAAGGCTTATTAAATCTGTGTCACACCTGTTTAGTGCTAAGGTGCCACACGCTACCAAAACTAGGATTCTGGAAGGGAATCTGGGGTCCTACAGTAGGGTAAGAGTGCACCAGGTCTCCAGAGAGGGTTTGGCACATTGGAATCTGTTCCTGCACCACTGTGGGAGAAGACACAGTCAGGTTATGACAGCAGCCCTGAAGAACTCATAATGCCTGGGTTTTACCCCCAGCGCAGCAGCCAAAGAGGGTTCTTACCTGGCTACAGACTCAAGATTGTATTTTACTGATACTGAGAGAGAGAGGAAGCCCTGGGCCCTTGTGAGGAGTGTTCAGTGTGAAATTAGCAAGCAGTCTGAAAGGGCATGAAGAGGGTAGTTCCTGACCCCCCCCCCATCAAGGGTTGCACTTATGTGAGGGCACTGTGAGCTCAGTTGACCTAGCCTCCAGGAATGGGTTTGTGACCCATTCTTTAGTGCCATTAACATTCTGGGCAAATACTGATCCCATCTTTATAGATTGCCATGAGCATAAGTTCTCAGGTATGATTTCTGTTTCAATTGGTTCTCTCTGTCCAGTTAGACTGTGTATGATATGGTGTTGTATAAATTGGCTTGACTCCCTAAGCACTGCAAAATTATTCCCACTGCTCTGACTTGAACTGTGGTCCACTATCTGACACAATATGTTTTGACGTTCTCCATCTGCAGAAGATCTCCATTTTTTTTTATTTACAATGACCTCTGTGTTTGCTCTTCTCAGTGGAAAGGCTTCCACCTACTTGGTGAATTGGTCCATGATCACCAATACGTACTCATTTCCCTCATTTGTTTTAGGCAATGGCACAACTAAATTTATGGCTATGGTAGTCCATTGTCAACTTGGATAATTAACTATCATCTGACTTATCATCTTCTGGTTGCTTTACTTTGCTTCTTGGCAAGCAGCACATGACTAAATGCATCGTATAATATCTTGCCTCATTCCAGGCCAATAAAATCTTACTCTGATTCTCTCCAGGGTCTTTTTTCCTACATGCCCCCAATATGGTACAATTGTGCAATGACTGCATAGCTTTCTTCCTCAAACATTGTGGTAGAATTATTCTCCATTCTTCAGAGTTAATGGTGTGCATCATTAACACTCCATCTACTATGACATGCTGATACTCCTGACTCAGTAATCTCCACTTGGTTGGCAACATTTCTGTTTCTTTTCCTCTCTGTATTAACTCCATGAGTTCACTGGTTTCTGGATCATTACTCTGAGCTTCTTTCAAGTCAAAACATTTAAAAGGCAACAATAAGTCTTCTTCTTTAGAGTCATCTACTTCAGCTATTGTCACACTGCAACATTAAATAGGGGCTTCCAACTCCATGTCAGTGGCATCACCGTCAAATTCCTCTTCATTACTTTTCTCAGTTGTCTGTGACAGATGGTCAGCTACTACATTTTAATTTCCTCAACAGTGTTGGATCTTTAGGGCATATTCTTGCAAAAGAAGTGACCATTGTCCTAATTTACCATTGGTATCTTTCATAGTGAATAACCATATCAGTGCACTGTGACCTGTATACAACATAAAAGGCTTGCTATCTAGTTATCCTTGATACTGTCTGATGGCCCACACCAGGCATCCGGGGTGTGCCTTGGGGTTGACAGCCCTAACACTCACCCCATTCTATAAGTAAATAAACAGAGATGGGTACAGTATAGAAGAATGGCATAAGTGCGTGGGCTGATGACCTCAATGAACACCCCAACACCTTTTGGTGTGTGCAGGGTTGGAGTAGGGTGTTAGGTTTGGAAAGTCAAATACCACATTTCCCCATTTTTGTCACTTTAACCCTAACTTGAGCATTAATGAAGTTTTTTGCAATTTACTTCCTTACTTTATAGGATAGTATAATAGTATCCTTATTTGCCTGTCAGAGTTCCCACCCCCCCCCCAGCCTGTTGCCTCCTGTCCAAAGCATAAGATACAGCTCTAACCTAGTGCCTCATAGTGATACAATATTGCCAATATAATCTGTTGGAGCTTTCTTTCCATAGGGTCCTGTGTGAAGACATCACATTTGACCTGGTCTAATCAGTGGATAGGGTGGGCATTAGACTTGACAACCCCAAGTTAGACCCCACCACTTATTCACCAATACTCCAGAGACCCAGCTCCCTAATGATTTTATTTTCCCTTCTTGGTGCGCTTTGCCTTCTACTCTAATTTTATGCATTAATGTATTTTTTTTTGCAATGAATTTTCTTCTTTTTCTGATAGTGGATTGTATTTTGGGACCTGTGCAAAATGAGATAAATACAATACTGGAGACATTCCTGACCCAGTGCATGGGCCCAGCAGGCAACAGCACACACATTGGTTCCTTGAGGTTGAGGTTCCCTGACCGATGATAGGGTGCAGTGACCATGAAATCACCTTCCCCTGATTAATAAAATGACACTGAAAGTGTTCATGAGGTGGGGTCCCTAGAAGGTTATGGTAAAAAATCTGGTGAAAACTTTCCTAAAAACTCTGAAGTTATGAACATAATTTAAAATTGTCATTGAAATATATTATACAGTAGTTAACTTTGTTCCTTAGTTTACAGTTCAGCTTTAAAGAGTTCAGATGTGTCTCAGTCCACAGAGAAGGATAGCATTCGACCTCTGGTGGTAAATACAGGGTAAGGGGTGGTATGGGGTGGTGGGGGCTCAGTGGGAGGGTCAGAATGGGGGAGGGGGAAGGCTGGGACAAAGAGGGATGGTTTTCTTTCTTTCA
Organism: Neoceratodus forsteri; assembly: GCA_016271365.2. Lineage (NCBI taxonomy): Eukaryota > Metazoa > Chordata > Ceratodontiformes > Ceratodontidae > Neoceratodus > Neoceratodus forsteri. The sequence continues at coordinate 1,569,026,266 of CM057450.1, read as the reverse complement.
GGTTTAAAAAAAAAGACACTGCAGGACAGTTTTCATTTTGCAGGAACCAAGGAAATCAATAAACTATTTCAGGACACTGGGAGTGGGCTCCCCAGTGTTGCACATTGCTGGGGGGGGGCTCGTAAATGCCAACATGGAGATTGGGCTCCCTGGTGTTGGCAACTATTAATAAAACAATGGGCTGCAGTGGGGGGCATCCAACACCATAGGTAGGCATCCCAGTGTCAGATTATACAATAAATAAATACATACATATACTGCCAATAGGGATGAGGCCCCTGGTGTGCAGATACAGTTTAATTAAGGCATAACACAGTCAGGATGGCAGGGCTATAATGACAGTACCCACATCTCTGACATATGAGTCACAACACAACAGGGGTAGCTATACAACACAGCTGTCATTTGTTAGTAAACGACAGCTGTGTCTTATAGTGCAACCGGCTATTCTAGCAAAAATTCAGCTATTCTTAGAATCTTGATTTTTTTTAATTGTGCATGCTCTCAAACTGAACTTTTTTCTTAAATAATTTTAAAACTACTTAACTGTGAGAGGTAAATACAACAAAATTACGTTCCTTGGGCCAAACTCTGTGAAACCTGAAAGTTTCAGGTTTCAGTTCCTCATATTTTTTCAGTTATCGGGGGCCAAAAAAAGTCTTAACATCTTTAAAACTGTGATTTTTATGTTTTTTGCACCTCTGTAACTTTGCCGCCATTGAACCAATCTACATAACATTTTTACGATCAAGAGACTGTGGCACAAAGGCTGTGCTTTCCAAATTTTGTGTAAATTGTTGGACAGAGCAAAATTATTGAGGTGCAAAAATTAGGGATTAACATGAAAGTGCTTCCTCAACCTAATATACAGGTACTGCCTTGCCTGTATAATATACATATTATGATATCTGTAAGTATCAAAGTAATAATTTGTCAAAAATCCAACTAGCGTGTTTGGTTAAATATTGTTCAAATCCAATTCCCATCTCAGCTGACATACTGTTGTACCACAGTTCAAAGGACATGGGTTGTGATTGTACCCTTCTGTGGTACAACAGCATTCCAGTTGATTTGGAAAGTGCACAAGCCACGCAATTTGAAATCCAGCTGAGGCAATAGAAACTGCAGGGTCAACCAGATATGTCACACTGGTGTGATCACTCAAATAAATCCCTGTAGATGCTGGAGTAACCAGTGAGGTACAAAAAAATTGCAATCAACTACATATTTTCAGTCATACACACAATCCATCACAGAATCAACTAGATATTTTAAATTACTCACAAAATCCACTTCAGTTCTTCAGTAAGCATCCTCTCTGTAAGGCTGCTATGCATGATTGGGGTGGAGGCACACAGAAAATGCGAGTACCCCACCCGCGTAGCTCAGCACCCATGGACAGGTGCGCACATGCAGGTATTCACAACCAGCCTGCACCTGTCCACAGACCCTCCTCCTGGCACACAGAACTCCGCAGGGCAGCCAGGGGAGACATTGCAGTCTCAGGTGAGCATCCAATGGGATGCTTGTCCCAGGTCTACAAGGGGATCCCTCGTGTAGCGAGGCACAGGTCTGGGGTAGTGCATGCCTACTGCAGGCACCTGGACCAACATGGCATGGGCCCTGTGGCTTGCTCTCCTACTGGCCCAGTCTGTGGCACCCAGCACCTTCCCAGCACACTGATGGACCCCTGGCAGTAGTACCCCACCCCTGCAATGCAGCTTTCCCCCTACCCTCTTAAGGGCATTCCCCCATGCTCTGACCCCACACCCCCAGTGGTGGGCAGTGTCCCCTCACACACCACCCCTCCATCACCCATACCTGCTGGCAGGTGCAGGGCACCCACCCAATCAATGGTCTCAGACACCCCAGTACTTCCCAGTGGACTGTGGCAGCATAGGGGGTCATTTCCATGTCCTGCCATGTCTGGTGGGAGGTGTGCATGGGGAGCACAGTGGTTTATGGCAGGGTCTATCTTGGCATAACTTGCACCCTTCCCTGCACCCATGTGGCCAGCACTACATGCCTTAGTGAATAGCATGTAGTGCTGGCACACCCCTGGGGCATTGATCTCCACACATCCGGGGTGCCGGGCATGTACCTGTCTTCCGCGCCAGTCGTGAATGCCGTGGGGGATTTGTGGGACCCCACTCAGTGGCATTCAGATGCAGTGATGCCAATACACCTAGTTTGGCATTGGCATCATGCATTGGGCCCAATGTGAGGAATACAGCCATTATGTGGTTTTTTTTCTTTTTTTTTTGAAAATCCCTTCCAAACACCACTGACAACCGAGGAACCTCTGCAGTATAGTCATAGAGACATCTGGTCCCCTAACAGTCATATCACTGAGCCTAGAAACTACCCCTGAACCCTGGAATAAGATGCAGCAGCAAATATATAAATCCCCATTTCCTTTTGTATCAACAAAAACAAAACAAAACAAAAAACTAAGTAAAGAAACAGTGTATTTAGATTTTATTGGGGGGGGGGGCACCATACACCATAAAACATACTGGATGTTCAATTCTATGCACAACCAGTGTGTTCTGCCACCTTGGAGTTCTGATTCCCACATACTTCTCAAGCTTGGCTTTTGAAGACAGAAGGGCTTAGAACCCATCTGTGGCAGAACACACTGGTTGTGCATAGTTGCCCATCCAGTATTCTCTATGTTCATACCTATCAATGGACTGTGCCAGTGTGTGTGTTTTGCACTGCTTCCCCTTCCCTGATTTTGTAAGATACACACTGCTCTGAAGATGTAATTTGGGTCATCATTGCTTTAGTAGTTCTACTCCTCAATCATTGCAAACACTGTTTTTAAAGTAGAGCACACTATAAACTATTGCTGAATACATTATTGCCATCATTTTATACCAAGTGGTTTAACTTGCAAATTTGAGTAGCAGAAAAGTATGCTATGTGTTGAATGGCGTCAATCAACTGGCCTCCAAAATTTTGCAGTTTGGGAATTTAGGGCTGAGGGTTTTATTTTTTTATAGATTATAGTGCTATAAATATACCTCATTTTAGGGAGGGAACATGAAAACGGCATTCATGGTATTTTGCGTTAGTCTTTATGGCCTTACTAGATATTTGAACAGCCATTAAAAACATGAGGTGCTCGACAGCTTCCTTTTCATAGTAGTGTTTTTAAGTGATATTTAGGTCATGCATTGCTTTCATACCCGTTATGAACTTACCGCTCCAACCCCAAAACAGTATCTTCTTCAAATGTAAAACATGTTTATTGGTAAACAACAGAAACATACACAATGATAAACGCGTTTGTGGTTGGGGAAGTATTTTGGTTTAAAATAATAGAAATATAATACATATATGTATTTTTAACACCATGGGAGTTGCCAGTTTTCAGTCGACATGAACTCAATGAACTCGTTGCAACAACGTGTTCATTCGATGCTTAGGATTTTTAGTATGGACTGAGCAGATATTGCAACATTTCCTTCAAGGCAATAAATAGCAGGACATTGTGCAGCTTACCCCAGCCTGCACACCAGTAGTCAGCTAAACTGTGGGTTGAAGATTGGAGCACGGTCAATTGAGTGATCAGTAAAGTAGCGACTCCATTTCGTTTTAACTTCAGTCCCAGACCATGCCCTCCAACCGGTTCTTAATTAATTGTCAGTGTCTGATTTGAGGGCACTGTTTCTGTCATTCGATAGTAGATGAATTATGTTAGTCCATCAAAATACAATTGGAATGTTAGTGGCATCTTTTTGCATCGATCACCGCATGAAGGATTTTCCTTAAAACCTCCCAGTGTTAAACAGATCTGGTGTAGGAAATGGAGGAATTCTCCAGGGTGCTGAATTGAGGGGAGACGGAAACATTTGCATGTAAAGGTCGGCCCGGGCAGTGGGAGTGGATGAAGAGTCACGCCCTACGAGAGAGTCAATTGGCAGAGACAGGCAGTGACGTCCTTCGGAGGAAGCTCCTACAAAGCAGCTGCTGAATTATAGACGAAGAGGAGCTGAAAATGCAGATACAGGCACTAGAGAGTGGCACATATACATGCATACAAACATATATTCACACACTCATATCACGGGCAGCACATCTGACCTACACTGCTTCATCTGCAGATAAAAGCATCCCGAACATAAATACTAACTATTGAAATATTCTTGTAGGTATTAGTGTTAGAACCTGCGCAGGATTTCCCCCCATCCGTTCTAGCTTCCTTGCCAGCATTGCTTTCCACAATATAATGATGAAGCGAGGATTTATCACTGAGTGGACAACAGTCGTGCTTATTTCTTTAACTACAATTATTTTTGCACTTGCTACGGCTGAGCGAGCTATCCATACCAATCATTTCTTGGTTCAGTTACACGGAGGAGATGAAGATGTAGTGAAGCAAGTTGCTGCAGAATATGGCTTTAGCGGTGCCAGGAAGGTAAGGCAATTCTCTTCTTTAACCAGAAACAGCAACAAAAAATAACTACGTTGCATTGTGCCAATAACCTTTCACACTTGTATTTTCTATCATTTTTATCAGTTTGCTCCAATTTCTTGAGTGAAAAAGGAGCATATGTATTTGTTTCTAAATGCACTTCTTATGTTTTCGCATTTTGTAGAATTTAGGACAGTAAGAATCGCCTGAGGTCAATACAAATACAACCTTCATGAACATTAAATGACACGACATAGATGCTAGTGAAAACGACATAAAAAAGCTCACAAGTTCAAGGAAACGCATTATACTGTACTTGATGTGTTATCGTTCTCTTGGGGGGGGGCAGGATCTGTGTCTTTCATTTGCAGAAATGTGATCAGGCAATACCGGTTAAATTCAAATTTAAAGAATCCACTGCAGTTTATCTCTAGTAATACTTGTTTTTAAATGCAAGCTTTAATACCAAAATGAGAATGACCATGCCTGATTTCTCGAGGTTAAACCAATTACTTGTAAAGTCACACAAGATGCTGTATTACCATCTGACGTTCCTATGGGCAATACAATAGTTGGGGCCACAAGAAATAACGGTACATTTTATGTTCCCAAGGTTCGGTGCTGTAAGTGTGTTGAGGTGCTGCACTGTATACAGTAATCCGCTTGCGATGTTTGATTTCTTGAATTTACAAATAATTAGACAACTATGCTAGCATACAGTAGGTAGCCAGTCTTGATAAACTGGGCTCGAGCAGTGAAGTCAATATTGCAGTGTGTGTGTGTGTGTGTGTGTGTGTGTGTGTGTGTGTGTGTGTGTGTGTAACTAGATTGTTTTTACTCCAGTGTAGTTTAACTTTCTAATGGAACACACCCTACTTTTAATGCCGGAAGGAGGCAGGGAGTTTCCATAATACTGTAACTGGGACCCCTGCAACTGCTGTATATAATGAACATCAACTACATATTCTGTATGTTGTGGGTTAAGGTGCCTATTAAAGGACCTGAATACAAAGAAGTATGGAATCTTCCCAGGGGCTGAAAGCTAGAGTGCTTTAAATATTTATTGTGCACTAGGTATTGCAGGCTTAAATAAAATAAAAATTATGTGGGTGTGCTGTTCTGTACTGTTAGGCATAATATTTCATTTGAAATATTAAACACTGGAAATTAATAATGTAGTGTAGAAAGATGTCTGCAAAATGTGCCAAATGAAAATCGAATTTGCCAAACTTACAGTACAAAGTCCTTTAGATGTAGATGCCATTCCTATTTAAAACATGATAGATGGGCAGTAGGGACATATATTTAAATTTAAGATATCCAAAGAATAAACACATCTGCCTTAGATTTAGTTACCACCTTTATGATTCTAAATAGCCAATACATTTTGATAATGTAATTTATTACATCCTATAGATAACAATGTATGACCAGAAGATTTATTTTGTTAACAGTGGACTGAAAAGGCACTGCATAGCTGTATACATTAGCCCAGGAATTTATCTTTATTTAACTGTGTTGAACTGATGATATGTTGTCCAATACATTATTGCAACCAAAGTTTTATCCATGTGTACTGATACATTTCACAAAAAAACAGTGGTCAGTTATATTATGGCTGTTAAGATTAGCCTTGACTGGCTATATAGAGGGTTCAGTGCACACTTAGCCCTGGTTCATTTATTGTCCTTGGAGAAGATATTAGAAATACTGACAAATTCTGACAATATACTTCATAACCTTTCTTTCAGTAAGGGGTGATTTTATTCAAAAAACTGAGGTCTGTCTGTCTCCGTCTGTCAGTTGATATATGAAAGTAAAGTGTCAATCTGTGCATTTGCTATAGAAAAATGGGTCTCATGATTAAATAACCAATTTTGTCTTCAGAAAAAATGTGGCTATAACTTTTCAAAGTGCCAAAACAACATTTCCCTTTTATTTATACTGTTCCTATATCTGAACTTATTTGGTGCATTGAATAGCTGAGCACAGGCATAATTTTAAGAAGAGTCAATTTGCTCTGCATAAAAGATAGTAGTAGGAGGTACTGATGATCCAAAATGAAACAGCGTAATACTGTAAATTGCTTATAATTGCTACTGTTTAACATATTTTCAAAGAGCTTTAGAAAAGAAAAAAAAACATAAGACCCCATATGTTATATAACAGGTCTAAAGCATCTCTTCCATTTAGAAAAAAAAGATCTGTCTGTGACTCTCAGCTGTGGCTTTATTTGTTTTATGGTCAGTTAATAGTGAGAACCCCCTCCCATGCAGATTGAGATATCTGAATTTCTGTAAATTAGTGGTGAAACAAAAATGGGACACCTGTACCTTCTGCGGCTCAAATTATGCAATCAGTCAGAAGAGTGGTAAAGAACCATTTCAACATGCCACGGCAGGGAAGGATGGAAGGAAGATCCTGGGGATCACTGGGAAGGCAAGATGGGAGGGTGAGCTGGATGTCATTATCCACCTAGGTACTAATGACCTGGCAAACGAGGAGCCAAAGGAAGTTCAGGAAGAGTTTAGGAAACTGGGGAAGGGTCTCAAGCAAGTAGCTACTTCTGTCACTTTCTCAAGTACTACCTGTTAGAGGCAAGGAGACCATAGAGTGCATGCACCAGGAACTTTAACTCATGGTTGAAGAACTGGTGCTGTGAGGAAAGAGTTTGGATTCATTGGTGACTGGGGACCCACCTGGAGGATGGAGGTTTGTTCAAGCCTGACAGCCTGCATCCATCCTGGAGGGAATCAAGCACTCAATGATAAGTTTAAATGCTACATTGACAAGCATTTAAACTAGCAAAGGAGGGTGGCAGGCCAGCAAGGAGGGTACCTACTTGCTCACCCCACAGCTAGCAGTGGAACCAATGAACCAGAGGGTGGCTATCTCTGCAAAGCAGTGTGCAAAGATGGAGATTAGTGCCCAAGAGGTGGATAAGCAGAAAAGGGCAAAATTCAGCAGAAGGGCAGACAGCAAGGAGAACCAGGGATACATGACAACCAAGGAAGGGGCTGGAGTAGAACTGTGAAACAGTCTAGGGAGGTCAAATCATGGAAAGCCATGTGTGCAAATGCCAGGAGCCTTAGCAACAAGATGGAAGATCTGGAGGCTGTCATGGTGCAGTCAGACCTGGACATTGTGGCCATCACTGGAACCTGGTGTAATGATAACCACAACTGGGAGATGGCCATACCTGGCTACAACATATTCAGAAGAGACAGAGCAGGCAGGAAGGGAGGTGGCACTGTTGTGAAAAATGACATAAGGGCCACAGAGATCCAGGAGGAACAAAATGGGGAGAGATACTGTGGGTTAAGCTGGAAAGGAAAATGGGGACAGCCATCCCACAGGTGTGGTCTATAGACCACCAGCACAGGAGGAAGAATCAGATGAGGAGCTGATGCTAGCCATCCAAAGGATGGCAGACAAGAGTGAGGTAGTACTGGTTGGAGACTTCAATATTCCAGGCGTGGACTGGAACATCCCAGCAGCAACATCAACTAGGAGCAGATTTATCCTGGACTCCCTTCAGGGTGCCTTCCTCAAGCAACTGGTCATGGAACCAACTCAGCAGAAGGCAATACTGGACCTTGTGCTCACAAACAGGGACAGTGTGATGGGGGTAACAGTGGGGGAGCACCTGGGAAACAGTGACCACCAGTCATTGTGGTTTGAAATCACAGAAAGAGCAGAACCAAACCACACAAAAACACGTAACCTGGATTTTAGGGGGGCAGACTTTGGGAAAATGGGGAGATACTTGAAAGAGGCATTAAGGAGAATGGGACAGGAATCAGGGGTTGAGGAACAGTGGGCAGTATTTAAAATGGGGATTACAAGAACAACAGAATTATGCATTAAGCAGGTTAGCAAGAGAAAAAGGAAGAGGAGACCATTATGGTTTTCCAAAGAGGTAGCAAAGAAAGTGAAAGCCAAAAAGATTGCATTCAGGCAATACAAAAAGACACAGGCAGAAGGGGATAGGGAGAAGTACCAGGAGAAGCAAAGGGAGGCAGGGAGGTCAGTAAGGGAAGCCAAAGCTCAGACAGAAGAGCACATTGCAAAATCAGTGGGTAGAGGGACAAAACCTTTACAGGTACATAAGTGAAAAAAGAAAGACAAAGGAGGGATAGTGAGACTGAAGGGGGAGGATGGGGCCACGTGGAGGATGACAACAGTAAAGCTGACATATTGAACAGGTATTTCTGCTCAGTCTTTACTGAGGAAGAGGGGTAATGGGTCTGAAGGGGTACAAGGGGTGAGAATGGTGCAGAAATGGACACAAGTCCCTTTAACGAGAAAGGGTCCTGAAGGAACTGGAAGTAATAAGAGTTGATAAAGCAATGGGGCCAGATGGGGTGCACCCCAGGGTCCTTAAAGAACTAAGAGAGGTGGTGGCTGAACCTCTGGCTATCCTGTTTAGCCGATCACTGGAAACAGGGGAGGAACCCAAAGACTGGAGGACAGCAGATGTAGTCCCCTTATACAAAAGTGGGAACAAAGAGGAAGCAGGGAACTACAGATCAGTCAGCCTCACCTTGGTAGTGGGGAAGATCATGGAAGCACTACTGAAGGAGAGATTGGTAGAACATCTGGTTGTCAATGGATTACAGGACCCAAGGCAGCATGGTTTCACCAGGGGGAGGTTATGTCAGACCAACCTCGTTGAATTTTTGACTGGGTGACTAGGGAGGTGGATCGGGGAGGGTGGTGAACATGGCCTATCTGGACTTCAGCAAGGCCTTTGACACTGTGCCACATGAAGACTATTACACAAACTGGGAATATGGTTGTGGGCAGGACAGTAGTGTGGTGGGTAGGTAACTGGCTGGGTGGCAGGACACAGAGGTGGTGGTAAATGGCTGTCACTCCCACAGAGGAAGAGTGACCAGTGGGGTACCACAGGGGATCAGTGCTGGGACCGGTCCTATTCAACATCTTCATCAGTGACATTGCAGGGACCTAGAAGGCAGAATTTCACTGTTTGCTGATGACACAAAGCTCTGTAACAGAGTAGACACACCCAAGGGTGTAGACAGAATGAGAAGGGACCTGCAGAAACTTGAAGAATGGTCAGGGGTTTGGCAGTTGAAATTCAATGCAAAGAAGTGCAAGATAATGCATATGGGGCACAAAAACCCTGGCACAATATATCAGTTGGGGGGTGAGGATATAGCATACACCAAGCAGGAAAGGGATCTTGGGGTTATCATCTCTGATGACCTCAAGGTAGGGAAACAGTGTGACAAGGCAGCAGGTAAAGCAAATGGGATGCTGGGATGTATAGGCAGGGGCATCACCAGCAGGAAAGGGAGGTCATAATTCCGCTATACAAGACACTAGTGAGGCCCCACCTGGAGTACAGTGTACAGTTCTGGAGACCATACCTATGGAAGGACATAGACAGGGTAGAAGGTTCAGAGGAGGGCAACAAAGATGGTGCATGGATTGCATCACAAGTCCTATGAAGACAGGATGAAGGAACTGAACATGTACTCCCTGGAGGACAGGAGGAGAGAGGGATATGATAGAGACATACAAGTATCTTACAGGGAGGAACAGGGTGCAGGAAAACACTATTTTTAAGCGAAAAGATGTTCCAGGACTAGAGGGCATGGGATGAAGTTGGAAGGAGGACGATTCAGAGGAAACATGAGAAAGAATTTCTTCACAGAATGGGTGGTGGACAAGTGGAACACCCTGCCAGAAGAAGTGGTGGGGGCTGAAACAATCACGGGATTTAAGAATGCATGGGATAGACATAAAGGAATTCTGGAGGTCAGGGGTAAGGGGCAACAGACTTCTAGGAAAACAAACTGAACTTACAAGCTCAAATGGGCAGACTGGGTGGGCCATAGGCCCTTATCTGCCGACACTGTCTATGTATCTATGTATCTATGTAACTGGGGAATGCAATTGCAGTGTAGCTGCATTCAACAAACATATAACTACAGTGTAATTACCTTGCTGCATGTAATTAATGGTTAGTTACACTGAAACTGACACTTCAAGTCTACCAAGAAAAACCTTCTTTTTTTATTTTATTCATTTATTAGCTTTTGGTAACCGGATAAGTGCGCTAGGCAACAATCCTGGCTATTTTCAGGCATGACCCGGGAGAGCACAGGACATGGTTACAGAGTACAGTAGTACATAATAGCATATTACAGTTGTACATAACAATTATCAGGGTAGACATAAGACAGTAAGAGCAAATTAACAACATTAGGATTTAGCATCAGAGTCAGATACCATGCATTATGAAGACATTTAGTAACAATAGTCTGGGGTCCGTGCCAAAGGCCGGCAGAGGGGAGCAGCAGATTAAGAGCATTTGCAGTGTCCAGGGGTGTGAAGGTGAGAGAATAGTGAGTTTTTAAATTTCCGGTGTGAGGCAGAATTTTTAACCGTAGTGGGGAGTGAGTTCCAGAATTTGGGAGCGAAGTGAGAGAATGCCTGTTCGCCCATTTTTGGTGCGCAAGGTCTGGTAGAGAGCATAGGGACAGAGGAGGACCTGAGGGTATGGGTTTGGGAGGCAGGAGTCAGCAAGTTAGCTAGATAGTCAGGGCAAGGGGGTCTGGACAGTGAGTCAATAAAGCAGCCCAGGGAGTAGGCCTGAATATCCTTAGGTGACAGCCAATTTAAACCAGCGTAGAGGAGGCAGTGATGAGTAAGGCGAGGAGCAGTTAAGGCAAATCTGCAGATGTTGTTATAGACAGTGTCCCATTTGCTGAGTATAGAAGAGTTGGCTGCAAAGATGAGGGGAAGAGCATATTGGAGCTGGGGTAATACTATTCCCCTCGCTACAGATAATCTGGCTGAAGGCGTGAGATAGTGGCGCAGTTTGACTTCAACTTATAGGTTAGGAAAGAGGCCAGATTGGACCTAACAAACTAACAGTATTTCTCAAAAGTGGGACAGGTAAGGGCTTGAATAGTTGTTCCTAAGTAGTCAAAACAGAGAATAAAAAAAAAGTTGTGGAAACCAGGTGAAAATGCATTGACATCCATACATATTTTCAGATACGAGGTTAGCAGTAAGCATAAGCACATCACCAAGAGAAAACAAAGAAACTCACCAATCTTTTTCAATTATAGAATATAATGACTTCCAGAAATATAATGACTTCCAAGTAGCCTTTGATCATATTGATTTGGAGTCTGTGGGACAGCTTAAACGCTTAGCTAGTGATGTCCTTTAGCCCAATCCCCCTTTCTCACTTATTATCTCTATCTTTTTATCTCATCCATGTGTAGTAGAGGAATAATTGGGTAAGAGTTACAAGAGGACTGGGAAGAGAAATTGCTTTCTTCCTCAAGAGGTGTCTTCCATGCCTGTCTACTGGGCTGATCCTACTCTTTACTAGTACTGTGCAGAATGCAGAATTACACCAGTGAAATTAGCACAGAATGACCATTTCGTCAGTGGAATGTCATTGGTTCTTCTGTAGAATTCTGCCAGCTGCAATACACGGAATAATATTCTATGGAACAGCATTTTTTCTTTGGAAAATCATTCCACAACCATTTTTGCTGAAAATATTGAGATCCATGGAATAAAATTATGTGGAAATGCTGCAGAAAAACTCATTCTGAATTTTTCTGCCATGGAATTCCACCATTCTGTTTCTGGTGAAATTTTGGCAGAATTTCAGTAGAATTTCAAAAATTCCATGAAATTTAATTCTGCCAGAATTTGAAAATTCTATACAGCACTATTACTCTTTTCATGAATGAACTTAAATCAGATATAATTATGCACCTGCTTAATCAGAAATATTGGGAAGAACAGTCCTGCTTCGATTGTACATGGATGGCTTAGCAATGGTACCTCTAACTGCTGTATGATTTCAGTGTAAACCTGAAAAAAATTGCAACGTGATTTATTCCCAAGGAATGGCTATAAATAAGGCACAAATTCATTTATGTCATGCACGGAATTCACTGATTCTGTGAAAATCGTCTGTCTCAGTGAATTTTACCCGAAGTGTGAAAAGTCGCTCTTATTAAGTTACCACTCATTATTAGAGCACGCTAAAATCTCACTTTCCTTTGTTTTCTTCTCACTATTACCTCTAATTCAACTCACATTTAGTGAAACTAAGTGAAACTAATCACATCATCAACCTGTAATCCATTCATATAGTGTCAGCAAACACAATCAATTGTCAAATCTTAATTGCATTTGGCGGTAACCAGGAGATTGAAGAAACAGTCCATTTATTAATTGGGGATTACATTTAAGAAATCAAGACTTGCCATTAGCAGACTAAGGGCCAGATATTCAAAACGTTGCCCCGGGGCAAAATTAGCACTGCCCGGTGGGCAAACTTAGCCCGGAGCACAGAGCAAGCTATATTCAAAAGGAATAGCCCAGGGCAAACAGCATCCAAATATAGCATGGTAATGAGGCCATGCAAACTGGGCTGGGAGTGCAGGGCAAACATAGCCCTGGAATAAGACAGCACTGAATAAAGCAACCAGGAAGTGCAACCCACAACAACAACACAGTACACAGCAACGTGAGGGCAGGTACAGACGAACTACATGGCCAATGTGTGTGCCAGCAAATGCATGGACTCAGTACAGCTGCAGGAAGCAGCAGATGTGAAAGAACAGTGATCAAAACTGTATAATATTCCCCGTACCGTTAGCGCCACGCTAACACATTAGCATGGCATTAGAGCAGAGCTAAGCAGTTAGCCCAGAGCAAACACATTTGCCCGGAGCTAAAATGTGCCATATTCAAAAGTGCCATGCAAATGAGCCTACTTAGGTAGTCTCTGGACAAACAACCAGATTAGTATCTCATTATACCCTGATTTGCATGCAGTTTTCACAGCGTTACTGCAGCGCCCCACACAGCCACCTGTAGGTCAGTCTGGAAGTACAGGGGCTGACCAGGTCCAACCGCAGATCCACCTGTAGGTCAGTCTGGCAGTGCACGATGATAGCTGCAGGCTACATGTAAACAGTACAGCATAGCATAGCATATTGTACCCCAGGGGACAAGACAGCATAGGCACAGTTGGTGGTGGTGGTGGTGCTGCATGCAACTGTCACATTGTAGGGCATGCTACAGTGCACAGCAGAAACTACAGTAGCAAGGGGGGCCAGTAGTGTGTGGACACAGCAATGCCTATGGTGTGTAGGGCAGTGATGATGACTGCACTATACACAGTGAGAGGCCCAACCTGTGGATGTTTACTGGCACTGGACATTACTGTTACGCTGTTGTGTGACCCACAGATGTTGCACCTGTGGCATGGATGCTCACAGTGACATGTACATTCCTGGCTTTGTGTGCTATGGCAGTTGTACAGTTGTGAGGTATGTGGTTGGGGGGGCATATATTATCCGAAAGGCACACTGGTGTTGGGGTATTCCCAATACTGGCCCATGTACACTGCATGATGTGTCCCAGCCTTGTGGCCACACCTGGTCTGTAGCACAGCCTCGCCACCCATACATGCTCCCTCAACATCCTCCATGCCCACAGTGCTGCATGTGTGTGCTGGCATCTGTTGGTGTCCCGAAGTGCGGTCCGCAGGTGTGTGCTGTATGGCCACACTGCCATGCTGTCCACTGGTGGCAGGGTCACCACTACTGCCTGGCACGGCTGGGACTGGTGGCAGATGACGGCATCATTGTGATGCCATCAGTTAGCACATGCTTCCTCTATGTTTGGCTTTATCTGTGTGTCATATTTATTTGTTAAGGTCGTGCAAAACCTCGCTAAACCCGTGCAAACCGCAAAGCCATAGTGTCGCACAAAGCTAATTGTCAGATTAAGACAAGCTTTCCGGGCGGTAATGCACTTGCCAAGTGTTGGCGCTAGGTTGCACAAAACCACTTAGCGCGGCGCTAGTCGCTGAATATAGCATTGCGCCTGTATTCATGTCAGTTTGCCCCTTGCATACATTATAATTTTGCCCGGCGCTAATGCAGTTTGCCCGCGCTATTTGGCCTTTTGAATATAGCAGACCCGCGCTAATCCCGCGCTAAACCTGCGTAAACGGTTTTTGGCCGGCGCAAAGTTTTGAATATCTGGCCCTAAAGCTATGCTCCTACATTCAGGTGCCATGCTAACAGATAGTAGGAGCAGCGTAAAACCAGACAATTTAAAAGGTAATTCCATGCTGCAGCAAAACAACTAGGATGTATTTTTGTACAAATGCACTTTGTTTACTGTATTGCAGTTTTATCAAATGTACATGATGTTTTTCATACATTTTTCATACATTTAATGAAGTAAAGAATCATTTCTCAAATAACTGCCTCTGTCAGTGTGTTTCCATGAAATTTTTTTTATTTTGGATGCACATGAGCCATGAAATCATGAACGTTTTACTGTGAAAAAATACAGCCTTAGCTATAGACACTGAAATATAAGGCCACTGAAAAAAAAATTACTAAATTTACCTGGTAATGTATTTAGGTAATGGAAACATTAAAAGAGTCTGATCCTACAGTTGTTTTGGAGTCATTTTTGTGGGTAACATGAAACAGAACAAAAATTCTGAAAACTGCCCACAAATTGCCAGTCCTTCATGTAAAGGGCAGAGCTATGCAGAATTTTTAATTATACAATGACAAGAACATTTTCATCATTCTGATTGGTCAGAGTGTGCATGGACCAGTGATGTTATCTGAGCATAATACCACTGTGTTAAAGGAGATAGGAAATTATTGTTATGTAGTTAACTGCCCTTACATCTTCTGTTCCAAGCCAGTTATGTATTTTATAATGCTTTGATAATTTTCTGATAAATAAATAATCTAGTTTTGGGTTGCCCTCAATATCTATGTAGAGTTCCACTCTCCTCACCAGCTACTCTTTCTTTTCATATTTCTAAGAGATCCTATTACATCAATAACTCCCATTCCATGCTATTTTTCTGAATGGCCTGGAATGGTGTTATTGATGGCATAAAATGTTCAGACAATATGAAAAGACAGAGCAGCAACTTCTGAGGAGAGAGGGATTCAGGGGAGTTATAAAGGCAACAAAATTAGATTATTAATTAAAAAAAAATATCAGAATACTGGGTAGACCAAAAAAAATGAAAAAACAATTGGAGGGTATCCAGAGATGTAAAAACAGTTCTCTATCACCTCTAAGTCCAGGCACATACATATCCTTTTCATATGGCGACAACATGTTTAAATCAATACTCACATGCCTGTCAGCTCCTGACTTTTTCTCTTTTTTCCCATTAATCTTCTATCCACACATACTAGCCATGACATGTCTTGTCTGCCACTGACATAATTCATAATGAAAAGAAACCCCCCAAAAAGAAAGAAAGAAAGAAAGTAAAATGAAGCTGTGACTCCCCTTGGCTTCCTCGTGCACGGCAGTGAAATCTTGGTTCAATTGCATCACATTCACTCCACAAACCACTCAGCTTCCAAATGACTGCAAGCCTACTGCCATGCTCATACATTTTAAGTAATAATAAAAAGTAATAGGAAGATATTGACAGTGATACTGAGGGTGGGGTGGGGGCTTCTCAACAACAGTACACACAGCCAGAGGATTTGAGCGATTGTTGTAGTGCATGTACACTTCAATAGCATCATGTTCACTCCACAAACCCCTCAGTTTCTGAAAGAAATGGCCACATGCTTACAGCCATAACCAACTTTAAACAAAAGGAAGAAACTACTTTGAAAGAAACTGACAGTGGTCCTGTCAGGAATGGGTGGGTCTCAACAACAAGACACATAGGGCCAGATATTCAAAACTGTGCTCCGGAGCTAAAGTAGCACTGCCCAGCAGGCAAACATAGCCTGGAGCAAAAAGCAAGCTATATTCAAAAGGAATAGCCCAGAGCAAAACTTGCTGAATATAGCAAACAAAGGAAGTCGGGCAAACAGGGCCAGGAGTGCAGGGCAAAAATAGCCCAGGAATAAAATAGCACTGAATATAGCAACAGGGAAGTGCACATTGCCACTGCAGCCTATTAGACACTGAAGAAAGCTAGCGTTGCAGGTGGAGAGCATTGTGTGCGATTGCACAGAGATGTCTCACATCCACTGCAAACAACAATGTAAGCAACACACACTGCAGAACTGTGCTATGCTGATGTGAGGTTTGCCCATGCTAACCTGAATACACAGTGCTAATGCATTAGCCCAGTTCAAGCTGAATAGCCCGGGGCAAATGGGAGCTATATTCAAAGCTCCCATGCAAATGAGCCTACTTAGGAAATCTGTGGGCAAACAAGTACATTTGCATCTCATTATCTGCTGCTTAGCAGTCAGTACCACGCAGTTTGGCCGGTGCTACTGCATGGAGCACACAGTGCCACCTATTGGTCAGAATGGTAGTACAAGCTGAATGCAGCAGGCCAAGGCATGTCCACAGCATCCCCTGTTGGTCAGCAGGGAAGTACAGGCTGGAAGCAGCAGGAACTGTGTGCTGGCAGGCACAAACAGAGCAGACATCCTGCCCATGCAGCACTGCAAGCTGTACAACACAAGGTATGAATATAGGGAGAGAGAAACATGGAGAGAGTGATACCTATGTGTCACATAGCTAGATATACAACTGATATACACTCACACACATGCATATATAAATTTATAAAATGGGCTTAAGAAATCCAAGTCTCTGATTGGCTACTACATCATCTGAGCTGTGTCCTTATCAGATGATATAGTAGCCAACCGGGACTACTGCCCACCAAGATGCCCCATGACAGGAAGGAATCAGTGAGCTCTGCCAAGCCTAAACAGAAACACTAACTCACAGAGCTCACTGAAGCGGCAGCAATCCAGCACAACGGCTGGCACAGCTCACAACATGGAAACGGCAGCCTCTGCGAAAAAAATAAATCTCCTGTAATGCTGCTCTACTGGCCCGACCAAGCTCACAATATAGTGATCCACAACAAAAAATGAACACAACAAACTGCATCTATTCTAACCTCTCCTCCCCGATGGTAAAAAAATATCTCGCTTGAAATCTTCACTATCGTGATCCACTGAGCATCCCCCGTGCTGATAAGAAACGGCTTTCAGTTCAGTCTGTGACACCGCCTCGCATTCAGTCTCAGTTGTAATCTAGCAACTGTTCCTCCCGCAGCTTTCAAACCCACTTCAATAGCACAGTCCTCATGCTCAGCCCATATTTCTCCATTTGTCACTTAAACGAACCCGGAATCTACAAGTTGAAATTCGCGAACCAGGAAATAACTATCTATGGCGGCCACAAACGGACATGCTGAATTTCAACTTGTAGATTCCGGGTTCGTTTAAGTGAGAAATGAGAGAAGTAAGGGCTGAGCATGAGGACTGTGCTATTGAAGTGGGTTTGAAAGCTGCAGAGGCATACAGTTGCTAGATTACAATCTGAGACTGAATGCGAGGCGGTGTCAGGGACTGAACTGAAAGCTTTTTATGGAGCATGCAGGATGCTCTAGTGGACTTATAGTGAAGATTTCAAGCCAGATATTTTTATACCATTGGGGAGGAGAGGTTAGAATACATGCAGTTTGTTCTGTTAATTTTTTATTGTGGATCAGTATACTGTGAGCTTGGTCGGGGCATTTGCAATACAAAAACATTCAGTGTGTCTCTGACTGCATGCGTCGGGGGGGGGCGTCACATCAGACAGCACTTCTAAGATCGTGGTCATCTTGCTGCCTCTGAAACAAACACGCTCTCTCTTAGGTACCAAAGACAAACTAAATAAAAATTAAGGTGTGCCCATTGGGAATACAGTGTATGGGGACAACCTGTACTGGCCATCACAAATCATCAATAGGGGACTATATTTTTACTGTTTCACTATTTTAGTTAAATTTTTACATTTTTTGCTGTGTTTTTTCTTCTTTTTTAAATTCTTAAATACTTACTTAGATGCCCATTTTCTTTACTGAGCCTTATTTATAGTAAGAAGACACTCCGAGGTGGGTTATTGCCTGATAAGAGCACGCCAGGTGGCATATGCACCGCGCAAGCGCCTTGTGCCTTAGTACACCCCTGGCATGTTTATCAGGCAACAACCCACACCCTGCCGTTGGTGTTATTGCTATATGTGTGTGTGTGTGTATATATATATATATGTATAGATATATGATATAGATAGATAGCATTATAGATATATACATTTAGAGAGAGGGAGAGAGGGGAGATAGTCACACACTGCGACCATTGGCCATATGTGCCCTTGTGGATGCCTCCCAACAACATAGGCACTTCTCGGCAGGTGTTAGGAACACAGTGGGGGACCCACGAATGCATGGGACAAGCATAAGGCACACCTGGTGGGGTGGATGGACATATGCTGTAGACTACTAGGTGTGCAGCATATCCATGAGTAGGGACCTGGGCAGACTGGCTGGGCCAGGCTGTCTGCCCTGTCGCCATGGTCCCACTCTGTTGCCATGTGTGCCTGTTGCACACCATCATAGACCAAGTGGTCCCCCACCTCCCAGCATGTTTCTGGACCCCCATGTTTAAGATAGTATTTATCCTGGTAGTCTAGTGGTGCCTCACCCTCCAGCACGCTTCCTATTTCTATAGAATTTAATTATCCTTGTAGTTTAGTGATGTCCTCAGCATGTTTTTCAACCCGATCCTTGTAATATATATGTCTTTGTTAGCCTTTCAGTAGTCGGCTAAAACATCGCTTCATTTTGACCGAGCTGGCGATTTGAGTTTCTGCTCTTCCTCATTGACTAGCGTGTTCAGTCCGGGCTGAGGAATGAATGAGCTGTACTGAATGCAGTACAGCTCATTCATTCTTCAGTCGGGCGCGTCTGCGGTGGTGTGAGGAGGGCTGAGCTGGTCACCGCCTCGATTCGTGGGGTTGATGGGTGGATGTGAAGGCGGCGCTGGGGGGCTGCTAGACAACAGGGTATATGTGATATTACGGGGATCGGGGTCTGGAAACGTCCTAGGGGCATCACTAGACTACCAGGGTAATTATTAAATTCTACGAGGAATGGGGGTTGGGAAATGTGCTGTAGGGTGGGGGGGGCACCACTAGAATACCAGGGTAGTTATTAAATTCTACGAGGAACGGGGTCGTGAAATGTGCTGTAGGGTGGAGGGCACCACTAGACTACTAGGGTAATGATGTGTTGCTATGGGGAACGGGGGTCGGGATAGGTGCTGGGAGGGTACTTCCGCTATTAGCGCTGCCTTAAGAGCAGCTTTTCTTCTGTAGTAACTAGCGCAGTGCTACAGGTCGTGCTAATGCCTGTAGCATGGTGCTCTGCTTTTGAATATGCCAGTGTGCTGGCATTTAGGGCCCCTCCCCTCTGTCCCACCCCCCTGCTTTCATTTTGGTTTAGCATCAGCGCTAACACCTAGCGCCGGCGCTAAAGGTGCATTTCAATATTGCAGTTGGGTGCAAGGTTGGCGCTAGACCAGCGCAACGGCTTTGCACCAGGCGCTGAGCTCTGAATATCTGGCCCATAGTGTCTACCAGTACCAAGATGATTTGTAGAGGGAACAGTATCAACCAGCAACACCACCTACTGGCAAAACACCTATTGTGGACATTTTAAGCATATACTGCCACATGAAAAAATAAAGTAAAAAAAAGGCATAACAATTATTTTTTCTTTTTTTAAAATTTTTACAAAATGAGCCATTGTATAATAGCAATAAGGCACACCAGGGGTGTTTGTTATTGTGTAATAAAAATTGTTCAGAAATGTTTCTCTATGGGTTGATCCAGTTGATATTTGCTGTAATAACCAACTGGTTATTATGGCATTCACAAGCCGTGTCAATCAACCTGTGCCACTCCCTCATTGGCTAACATTTCATGTGTGGGCAGGCTAAACACTCTCACAAACATGGTGGCTCCATCTCTGGCTTATCACGGAGCTGCCACAACATCCTTCAACTCTACTTTTTTGTTTGTTTTTAATTTTTGTTTGTTTAGCAGTATCTGGTTGATCCTGTCATCTATATATTTTTTTAAAATTCTATCTAGTTGATCCTGCTTTTCATCCAGTTCAGAACAGGGCTGTGGCTTTATTTACAGTGTCAGCCTGATCGGGAAAGCTATCTGAAAATGTAAGTAAAAAGGAAAAACAAAATGAGAAGAAAAAACAAAGGACAAAAAAAAAAAATAAAGAACAAATGAGAGAGGGACAGGGAGAGAGAGACTGTATATATATATGTGTGTGTGTGTGTGTGTGTGTGTCTAACAGTCTGACACTTGGTCACAGAAATCAGGCTGGAGAAAAATTGCTGACCAGTAATTATAAAAAATAAAAGATGTGAAAGTGTGCACATAAGAATGTATTGCACGTCCTTGTTGTGGGGTGCTTTGATAAACCCCTTGTGCTTTACCCTTGGGGTTTATATAGAATCCCACATCTTGGGTGTGCATTTTGTTCTCATATCACACACATTCCCATCCTTCATTCTCTATATAATGTCACTTCTTGAGTGTTGAACACACTCAGCTTTTGACCTCATGCCTCAGCCACCCGTGGCATGACATTATTACACAATAACACACATCCTATTGTGCCTTATTGCTTAATTTCAACTTCAGCAGAATTACATAGAATTTTGGAAATTCTAATTCTGAGGAATTCTGTCAGAAGCCAAATTCTGAAATTCTGAAAGTTATATTTCAAGCATGGATTAGTAATTCTACGGAGAAGCAGGTTGATGTTCTGTGGGCTAAATAAATTACTGATTAGGTTCTTGCAAACTGTGGAAAACTAATGGGGGTTTACTCACCTGGCAAAGGTGATTGTGTTAGTTGTATCCATGATACTCCAGACATTACCTCATGGGTTCTTAACCAACCTGATAGGCTAGTGATGCACATGTGACCCAGATCAAATTTCAGAGCACAGCCAGGTCCCAGGAGTCCCCCTTCTCCAGTTTCGATTATTCCACAGCTGAAATGCAAAAGCTCTAAACAAACAAAACCTAACAGTTGTGACTCCCATTGTTGTTTATATAAAAAATGTAAGAAATCTCTGAGCATGGACTCGTTACAATGTTATATTTATTTCCTATTCATTACAGTTCTAATTCGGTCCATAAGGGCTCCGACTAAGACATATGGGACATTAGATTACAATACTAACAGTCCTTACTTTTGTATATATATCAGTTCATTGCCACCAAGGCCATTCAGCATGAATTTGATCCATAGTCGCCCTGACTGGTGGGTAGTGGAGTGTCATGGATACAACTAACACAATCACCTTTACCAGGTGAGTAAACACCCATTGTGTTATGTTGTAGCCATGACACTCCATACATTACCTCATGAGTTACTTCTAATAAGCAGTGCAAAAAACAAACCATCAGGGTGGGCCAGGGCGATCAGACGGATATGTCCTTGGGGCACGCTGAATCTAAAACTCTTGTGGCAAAATCAGTTCTTTGCTTGTATAGGGACTCAAGTCTGTAATGCCTAGTGAATGTATGTACAGAAGTCCATGTCGCGGCCCTGCACATGTCCTCCATTGATACACTAGCTCTTTCTGCCCAGGAGGTAGCCATTGCTCTTGTTGAGTGGGCCTTTATTCCTTCTGGGGGGATGAGACCATTTGTTTTGTAGGCCTCCTGTATTGACCTTTTTTATCCAGCTAGCGATGGTGGTCTTTGAAGCGGCCAATCCTTGTTTGTGGCCTTGTGCAATAACATAAAGTCTCTCGGACCTACGTATGGCTCTTGTCCTTGTGATATATAGCGCTACTGTACTACCCACGTCTAGTGGGTGATGAGTACCTGTTCCCCCTTGTCCTACCTGAGTGTGAAACATAGGCAACTCTAGTGCCTGTTCCTTGTGGAATGTGGACATGATCTTTGGTAGAAACGCAGGCACAGTTTTCATAAAAATCTCTTGTGCTGTGAATATAGTGTAGGACTCCTTGTACGATAGGGCTTCTAGCTCACTAATCCTGTGAGCGGAGTAGACCGCCACCATGAAGCAGGTTTTCAAACCTAACCAGTATAGAGAAACACTGTGGTTGGGTTCGAATGGTTCCTTCCCTAGAGCATCAAGCACCATGGTAAAATCCCAAGGGGCTACTGGTGATCGAATGGATGGTTGAATATGTTGAGCCACTCTAAGGAATCTGATGGCATCAGGGTGTACCACTGGTGGGGAAAAACCAACTCTTCCCATAGCCGCACCTATGGCCGATAGTTGCACTCACAAGGAGGATGCGAATAATCCCTTGACATGTCTACTTGCATTGGGTCGAGGTGTAATGACTTGCACCATTTGGTGAAAATGTTCCACTGTCTGTTATACGTGGATGTGGTGGACTGCTTCCTGGATTGTAGCATAGTGGCGATGACCGACTCATGATATCCAGCCATTAGCAGTCTCTGCCTCTCAGGAGCCAGGCTGACAGCTTCAGGGAATGGGGGGCTGGATGGAGTAACAGGCCCTGCCGTAACATATCCCTCCGGTATGCGAGGGTCCAACTGTCCGCGCCATGGATATCACTGCTGCGAACCATGGTCTCCTTGTCCAATAAGATGCGATCAGGATGATCTGTAGCCGGGATTGCCTGACCTTTGCTAGTACTTGTGGAATCAGGGGGATTGGGGGAAATATGTATGGCTGGTCCTGATCCCAGTTCCCAGTTGACACAGGGCATCTGTTGCTATTGCTTGTTTCTCCTTGTATCTGGAGAAGTAACCTTTTACCTGAGTGTTTGTCTTGGATGCCATGAGGTCCATAGGGATACGGCCCCATCTCTCTTGTACCATGGTGAAAAGGTTCGGGTGCAGCTGCCACTCTCCAGGATCTACCTGTTGTCTGCTTAACCAGTCCGCTCTGACATTCAACTTCCCTGCCAGCTGAATGGTGTGGAGGTGAGACAGATTGGACTGTGCCCAGTTCAGTACCTTGGCAGCCTCTCTGAGCATGTATTTGCTGTGTGTGCCACCTTGCTTTGCAATGTAAGCTACCATGACCTGATTGTCAGACTTTACCAGCACTGTCCGACCCATGATATCATTCTGGAATGCTCTCAGTGCATTGAACACTGCCCTCATCTCTAGAATGTTGATGGACAGTCGAGCTTCTGCTGATGTCCACTTGCCTTGTGCGGTGGACTGTTGCAGGCATGCTCCCCAACCGATGAGGCTGGCATAGGTCTCCAATGTCACCTCGTAAGACAGCTCTAGGGGGTACCCTCTCTGTAGATTTGGATGATGTGTCCACTATTTCAGTGAGTCTCTCACCATCCTTGGTAGCTGGATCCTCTGGTTGAGGTTGTCTTCCAATGGGGAGCCCTGCTGTAGTACGCAGTACTGTAGTGGACACATGTTCCATCTTGCCCATGGTACTAGGTCCAAGCAGGATGCAGTTATGCCAAGGACTTGTGCTGCTTGGCCCAACGTGGGCTTGGCAGAGGACCTCAAGCTCTTTACCATCGACATTACCGAGTTGATGCACTACGCTGATGGTCTTGCCAGCCCCTCAGCTGTGTTTATTTCTGCATCCAGGTGTTCTATGAACAGTGCTGGGTGCAGTGAACTCTTCTCGTGATTGACTACTCGACTGTGTTGGGCCAGAGTCGTCAGGACTAGGTCCGTGCTTATCTGAGACTGGGTACAGAAAACTAATCCACTGTTTACATTAAACAGACTTTCAGAATTCTGTAGAATTTAGGTAAAATTTTCTGAAAGCAATTGGAAGTTGAATTGTCATTCCACTTGTATTCTGCCTGTGGAATTCTGCATGTCACAAAGATGTAGTAAGGGGATATTAAGATTTATGAAAAAAAGTGTAGAAGACATAATCTATAAGGTGCTCTGATACATACAGTAGAGTGTATCACACAAAAATTAACTCACAGTTGCTCCATTATATACTGCTGAGTTACAGAGTTGGAGTAATCTTAATTCTGTGGCAAAGATTAAAAACTATTTTTGAAAACATTGCTTAATGTTCCATTTTAAACACTTCTTCCATTTCTACTAAGATTCAGTCTGATTTTCATAAAGTCTATACTTGACTTCATCAAAACTTATTAGTTTTAAATTCTAGAACAACTAAATTGATGGTTTTGGAACCAATACTATGCTAAAGTCTGCTCCATGTTTAAGTGTTTTTGATTTGGATGGATTAGTTATTGACCAGGTTTAGCAATTTAAATTTCTTGGGGTATTGCTGGACCTGACTTTAAATTTTTCCTTGTAAGTTGGAGATGTTAATAAAAAAATTCACCAAAACTTGGGTATTTTGTTTAAATTTAAGTCTTTTTTTTAGTTTCAAAACTAGGAAAGCCATTGCAGTTGGAACTCTGCTTCCTCATTTGGATTAGGTTGCTGGTATTTATTTTAGGTTGGGATCAAGGGAATTAAGTATTCTTTCCATTGCTTATAATAATATTTGTTGTTTTATTTTGTTAGCACCATATCATACTCATTCCTGTGATCTTTATTCTCAGTTAGGGTGGCTTTCTTTTAATTGTCATATTGAATATTTTGTTTGATTTATTAATTTTTAAGGTTATTAATGAGAATTCTTCCTTCCCTTTGTCTGATTTGATATCTATTCCTCCTATGCTGAGGTCAACAGATGGTTTGTTTTTAATCACTATTGTTATTAAGTGGAAATCTGGTCTTCATGCTTTTAATAATTCTGCCCCATTTTATTGGAATGCATTGCCTGTTTCTATTCATACAATTGCTTGTAAAACTCATTTAAAATTTATGTTTAAATCCTTTTTATTTGACAAATCATGTTGTATTTGTAATTATTCATTTTCATATAATGTTGTATTGATTTTTTTATAATTTTTATATTGACTTGTTTGTTATTTTTGTCTGGGTCAGACCTGAAAAAGAACCTTTAGTCCAGTTTCCTTACCAGGTTAACAAATGGAAAAAAAAGCATTTGTAAGAGTTGAAACATGATTCAAAAACACTTAATACTCAGGCAATAATGAAGATTATAGCACACTGGTTTGTAGTGCTAAAGCTCAGTGAAAATAGATTGTTAAACAAATGTTACACAGAAACTATGAGATTACATATACAGGAGAATTTGACTTTCCTTACGGGGAAAATCTTAAAAGGTACCTGAGGCTCAATTTTCAAAGGTTGATACAGGGCTTGCATCAAGCCTGTTCTTTGGAGCAGCTGCACCAAACTCCTTTAACGCAATTGCATCCAATTTTAGTACATTGTGCACAATTGTGACAGTTTCCACACTTTATGGCAGCTTGTGTCAAGTATCTGGTGCAAGCCCTGTAAAAAGGGTCCCTCACATGGTGCAAGTTAGACCAAGGAAAAACTGGTCTAACTTGTGGAATGTTGCCCCGGGACTGAAAATCTTGATCGCTGGCCAGGAGAATGTCATATGCCTGTGCACAAAATGATCAGTGCACCAGGGACTTGCAGCATTCTCAGGGCTCTGAAAATTGAGCTCCTGGAATCAAATTGGACTTGGAGATACTTGTGTGGCCTAGGAAAACCAAAGGAAGGATGTGGCATTTCAATGTATTAAAGTAAGATTACTTGGAATTCCCAAACAAAATAATATCTCTGTAGTCCATGATTCTCAAACTGCCTTGTTTTACTTGTAGTTGAACAACACATATAAATGGTGGCCCTATCTTTCATTTGTTTTTTTTTTTTTTTTGGTAATTCTCTTTCCCAATCTTCAGTAGGCTTATACAAAACTAGGACTGGAGCAAAATGACTACTGCACAGTATGCTGCCTTGTTGGGGAGATATACTTAGACTCCAAAAGAAACAAGACTTTTCCCCTGTTAATTGGCAAAAGACAGAATGGAGAAACATTATGCATTACCAATGCCCTCTGTATGAAGAAATAAATAATTTCAGGGCATTTCTAATATATATTTGGATTCTGCCTCATGTAAAGTTCTTTGTGCTAAATTCATGAAACAAAATATAATCAATTATATGTCTCTGTTTTCTTATAAAGAATCATTAATTAGAAATAGAAATAGCCTTAAGACAAAACTCCATGATGCCTATATCTGCACTACTTAGTAGAATTTAAAAACTTTGACTTCACCAAACCGCAAAATTGTTACTGTGCTGTGGCTGTTTCTTTGGTGAAGTAGCCACTTCACAAAAGAATTTTGGGCAATTCACCCAAAAATGGCAACTTTGCAGTGTCACAGCTTTGTGCATTCTGTTAATTCACACTTTGCTAATTCCGTAGAACGTGAGAGTTAATTGGTGAACTGAATTTCAGCCACTTCACTCATCTCTGCTTAGGAGAGTAACAATTACAGCAAATGCTTTATCTTATACTTCCTTGTGTGAGTTCATAGAAACAGAGTTATCAGATGGAAGACAGCAGTAGTAGATTGTATTTATCTAGCACCCATTCTATAGGTTCTGGGCACATTACAAAAACAATACAGAACATACAGCAGCACAGTGAGCAAATAACTGCATAATTTGAATACATACAGCAGTTGGGACAGTGTTAGCTTAATCACTGCTAAGGAAACGTGATAGAAAAAAGACAGTATTCCAGCCCTCTTTTACATACTTGTACAGAGGGAGCCTCTCTGAAATTCTGAGGCAGCTGGTTCCACAATATAGGCACTGCCACAGCAAATGCCTGGTCCCCAGATAACTTTAAACGTGATGTGGGGACCCTCAGGGGGCTCACCTAAGAGGAGAGAGGAGGGAAGGATGGAGCACAGGAGCTCTTTCAGGTAGACTGGACCCAGATAATGTATAGACCTGGGGACCCTCAGGTGGCTAACCTAAGAGGAAAGAAGAGGGCGGAATAGAGTATGGGGGCAGAGAAGCTCTTTCAGGTAGCCTGGACCCAGATTGTGTAGGGCTTTGTATATCAACAACCCTGTCTTGAAGGAAATGTGCCATCTCACTGGCAGCCAGGACAATGTCCACTAGCAGGAGAGATATGTGCAGAGTTAGGAACTCCAGCAATCATCTAGCTGCGGCATTCTGCACCAGCTGCAAATAGTCTGTCAAACCTCCAGATAGCCTGAGATATAGAGCATTACCAAAGTCCAGCCTGGATGTATGAATGCATGCACCAGTGTCTTTAGGCCCATGGGATTTACATAGGGATTAATCAGAGTGATCCCTCTTAGCTGGAAAAATCCATCATAGACCACTGCTGACACCTGATGTTCTCACATTGCATTCGGTCCATGATGACACCCACATTTTCAGCCTATGCCTTCCCTGGCCATGAGAGGAGTGGTATTCCATATGTAATCCCAACACCATCTGTGCCCAGCCTGCAACCCTACAAGCACCCACATCCACCAGTAACATTTCTATCTTGTCTTAATTCAGACTAAGCCAAATGGAGGCCATGTAGACATTGATATAAATAAAGCATCTAGTCAGTACATTGACAGCATTTCTCTCCCTGAGGCAAAAGACTGATCTAGCCACATGTCATTAGGATAGCAATGAAATCCCAGACTATATCACTGAATGACTTCACCCAGTGGCAGCATATACATGTAAACAACATGCGTAACAAGATTGAATGGTAGGGAATTTCAAGAATGCATGGGACAGGCACAAGGGAACCCAAATACATGGAAAGAAAGGGTAAAAGCCAGAGATCAAGTAGAATGTGTGGCATTGCAGTAGATATGGAAAATGGACTGACTACAGTAGGTGGGCCAAGTGGTCCTTCTCTGTTGTCAATTTCTATGTTTCAATATTTCTGTTTCTATGAATTTTGGGGGATCCCAATGTCAGAACAGTTGGTCGCGAGGAAAAATTTCTCCACACAACCTGCTGCACCCAGCCAGAAAGGAAGGACTCAAATCATTGCAACATAGTACCTCTAAGTCCCACTAAGGCTCTGACCTGGGTTGTTAAAAACAGGATTCACTAATTCCCTCCCATCTGTCCCCATTTTGCTATGGCCAGTAATCTTCAATACCCTTCAATCATGCATTTGCTGAGCTTATTTTTAAACAAATTTAGGGAATTACTAGATACCATGTTCTCTGTAAGTCTGTTCCATGCTCTAACAACCCTCTGTGAAATAAAATCCCCTACTTTGCTTGGTCCTGCAACTGCTGCCTTAAATTACAGTTTGTGTTATCTTAATATATACTGTATATATTTTTTAATTTAGTTGTAGACTGTTGAGAAGGTCATCATTCCTAGTAGCTATGTAAACCAAGACAAATCTAATCTCAGTCTCTTTCTGTCTAGAGTATATAAGTTTAGTTTGAATGAACTCTTTCTGTAGCTCTGCCTTCCAAAGCCCACTACTTGTTTAGTCACATTTCATTGTGCTCTTATCAGGCTGTTAGTGTCTCCCCACTGTAATGGTCTCCAGAAATGTACACAGTCATCAATATGCTTTCTCACCAATGCCCATTACAGAGGAATGAGGACTGTCTTTGATCTACAGTAATATAACCACAGTGTTTATTACATTTCTTAATCAGTTTGGTGCACTGTGTCCTTAGTTTAAATCATTTATGCATCATTATTTCTGTGTCCTTTTCTTCATCCATTGGGCCCAATTCTCAAAATGTTATGTCTGGTGTAACTTGACTTGTGCCAAAGAAAATGGTGCAAGTAGCAAGTTATGTCAGCAGTTGCAACATACTGTATTCTGCAAAGCATCCTGTGACATGCCACAGTGGACTTATGGCACCAGTTACACTGTAAACCCCCTGTGACATGGCACTATGGGGTTTACAGCAGCAGCTGCACCCTATTCTGGAATGGCTACACCAAAGTACCCCAGGGTGCTATTCTCCAACAACCCCTTGGGGTAAAACTGTCAATGTAAGTTACACCACCATATAGCAGATGTAACTGTACTTATGCCCCCAGAGGTTGCCTGTATGTGCAGCCCACCCATCCCACCAATGGTATGCCACCCTCCCTCCCAACACTGCTCTGACCCCAAAACACAAAGTCCGCAGTGCTAATTTTGTCCCTCTCATGCACTGACTCAGAAACAACATGGTAATGCTCCCCAATACCAAAATGTCCAGGAAGGCTGCAGCATGCCTCCGATCCCCAGTACTTGAAAAATAGCCCCACAGGGCTGCTGCATGCTCCCGATCCCCAGTACTTGGAAAATAGTCCCAGAGGACTACTCATGGCCTCCCCAAGGCCCACTCCCCAAATGCAGTATTGAAAGGCCCACAGGGCTACACATGGCCCCCCAAGTCTCGATCCCTGATGGAAGCTGTGCGCAAGTGGCACATCCTGTAAAAATAGAAAATAATAGACAAACCCTAACTCATAATCCCTGGTAGTCTAGTGGCTCCCCCCCCCCACCTGGCATTTGTTTTATTTTATTTATTTATTTTATTTAGTTTATGTTTAGCGGGTAAGTGCACTAGTCATAGCAATGACTATTTGCAGGCATGACCCGGGAAAGACCACCCCGCATTCCCTCCTACCCAGCCGGCAACTGGCCCAGCCCACCTCCCACCACTGCAACCAGCTGCTGACTGAGCTCTGTCTGAGTGTGTACTGTGTATATGCACTCAATTAATGAATGACAGTTCATTCATTGAGTGCATATATACAGTACATGCTCAAACAGAGCTCAGTTGGTGGCTGGCCATGGTGGTGAGAGGTGGGCTGTGCCAATTGTTGGCTGGATAAGGGGGGTTGCAGGGTGGTCTGACACTGCAGGGTGGGGGGCCACTAGACTACCAAGAATAATGGGACTGTTCAAGCAATAATACTGCAGGACTTGGATTTGGGGATTGGGATCAGCCCTGCAGGGGTCTTACTAAGACATTTTGGGGATTGGGACTTGTGGGGGTCCGATAGCCCTGAGGGGATTTTCTTAACACAGTATTGAGGGACTTGGGGAGAGGAAGGGGATCTGATAGCCCCAAGGGGCTTTTTGTAATCATCAATGGGGGATCGGGGGCAGGGGTTCACATAGCCCTGAGGGGCTTTTCATGCTTGGGGACTGGCTGGCACTTGTGCCATTCTTGTGTGCATGCCACAGACACGTGGCCAACCATTCAGGTACACCCTCTGTTGGTGTACCTGTGCGACTGGTGCAAGTCACAGGGCTTAGCAACTGGGACCCTGCCCCTTACAGAGTCGGGCACAGGGTCCTTGGCACAACTGCCCCCTTCACATGTTGCAACTTGTGACATGCATAGGGGTCCTTCTAGAATCAGACTCATTGATTTTAGTTTTTGGCCTTTAGATAATAGAATCAAACATGATTGTTTTTCCACAAAAATATCATCAAGCACTTCTGAGCATTAAACTGCATCTTAGAGCTTGCTTCTAATTTATGCAGATCACCTTGCAGTTCAAATTACTTTTTTGAGATTTCCACAAAAAATCTAATTGTTATATCATCTGGGAATTTGGTGACCAACCCTTTACATTCTTTTTCATTGTCACACACAAAGACATTAAAAATCAAAGGTCTCTGCACCAATTCCTGTGGATCCCCACTTGTAAGGTTGAGTGAATGTTTAAATTGACAACTTCAGTGTTGCTTGGATTAAGACCCCCTGTCTTTGGTTTGACTTTGACTTTTTGACCCAAGACTTTCCATGTCCTTGGTGTTGGGGTTAAAGATGTGTGAATTTGGGAAACTTCACTTTGTGAAGTACTCTGTGAAATTTCTGTGACTTTACCAATGGATGCACTTCATGTTTTCACATGGAAACGTGCTCACCTTCACCTGGCAAAGACTATGAGTAGTAGCACCTTGCTGTTGAAAGTGTCAGCAAAGTGCGACTATGCATATTTGTACCAGAAGTATCACTTCACAAGTAAAAACTATGCAAAGCATTTTTGTTCTGCAAAAAGAAAAAAAGAGAAAAAAAAACTAATGTTTTTAAGTTTAAATCCACCTCCATCTGCTGTATAAATGGCTGCCACACCCTTCCACTACCAAGACCATTAAAATGCTTTACTCCTACCTGGCCACTTCTAGTAACCCCACCTCCCCCATGCCTGGAAATGTTTTGTATAAATAAAAAAGATTAATAGGCAGTGCATAATCACATCACCTCCCCCAATCAACAATAAGCCAAATAATCACATCAGCAACTCACCATCCCATGCTTAAACCCCTGGTAATGAGTAAAAAATATCACAGTGGGTGAATCCCAACCTCCCACGCAACCCACATTTTGGCACCAAACAGCCCTCCATCCCCCAGCCCCAAGTTTATTAAGGATGCATGATGGACCTCTACCTGTAAAATGAAAGCAGTCTAGGGTTAAAGCAAAATACCCTCTTTACTCACTGATGTCTTTCAAGTAAATTAATTAACAATGACATCCTCCTGTATTGTCACCTGATTGACAAGCAGCCAATCAAGTGTACTAAAGGAAGACATCATTGTTCATTAATCTGATTGCAATGCATGAGTGAATGAAGACAGCATCTTGCTCCAGTGATGGGCATTTTTAATTTTTACAGGCACCAGCCCATAATTTATCCTCAGGAAAGAGGTTGGGTGCTAGATAGTAGGTAATGTGGAGAATTCTCTAATGGTGATTTTTTTTCCACATGAGACAGGAGTTGAAGCACAGAATGGAGGGGGTGATTAAATGGCTTGGCATGGGTGGAGAAAAGAGATGTGATCATACACTGACTACCACTCCTTTTTGCTTGGACTATGTGTGAGATGGGGTGAAGATAGGTTGATGAACTGCTAGAAGGTGGTGATGTGGGAGTAAAGATTTATGAAGGTCATGGTGGGGAGGGGGTCTAATCCATTTGACCAGTGGGTGAGAGATGGCTTTAAATGTAAAAAGAAGAATTTTGCTGCACAAAGTTGGGGTGAAGTTAGGAAATGTCCTGCTACACATTGCATAATGTTCTTGAATTCACACCACCTTCACTGGCAAACTAAAATGTCACTGCATCTCCAATTTGGGTTTAGCAGGCCTCATATACAGGTAGATGTATGTTGTACTACTTAACCACTCCTTGACACCACCAGACAATAATAACCCTTTTTAGCCTCCCTGATCCTTGAGTTAATTTTACAATAAAAAAAAAAAAATCAGCCAGCACCTGACACAGTACCAGGAGTTGGATTTTTTTGGATTAAAAAGAGTCTGGGGAGGGAGGACAAAGGTGCAGATTGATTAGGGTGGGTGAAGTGGTGGTCATGAGACTAGTCCTGGCCTCCAGGGAAGGCTGAAGTGGTTTTTTTTTCTGTTTTCTGGAAGAAGATCAAAATGATTCTGAAGGAGCCAAAAGTTTGACTAGGCTGAACCAAAGATAAATGTGTTGAATGTTAAAACATTTAACAAATACAAGTTCATCACCCTTACCCAATGTCCACCACACACCACTCTGACACTGTTCCATTTATTCTCACCCTTTGCCTTTTTTCAAGTTGAAACCCAATGTACAAAATATTTAATGCTCCTAAGTTGTTTATTTTGTCACATAGATCATTATGGGGTAATTTACTGGATGCATTGCATAAAAAACATGTCCATGGGTTTATCTGCATCAATCACTTCTCTAATATTTTTGATGAAATGAATCTGGCTTGTTACGCAACACCTGTTACATTTAAATCTGAGTTGACCCTGATCTTCATACCCACAGCCACTTAAAAATATATCTATTTTGCCTTTTTCAAAACACTCTAATGGCTTGGAAACTCTCTATGTTACACTCACTGACATGTAATTCTTACAATTGTTTTTGTCTCCTTTTTTTATGATAGTAACCACAACAGCATCTCTCCATTCGGAAAAGAGTTTATCTTCTCTTAGCAAGTGTTTTAGTATATTGTGTAGTGGCCCTTCTAGTATCTATCTAGTTCTCTGAGTACTCGGGTGTATACTGTCTATTCCTGCGAACTTATTAATATTCAGTCTATGCGAGGCCATTTTAATTTCCTTCCTACTAATTTGGGAATCTTCTAAGAGATCAAGTTCCTCCCTTATGTTATGATTGTTTTTCTTTCTTACCATATACTTAGCAGAAGAGTGCATTTAACTCATTTACTATTTTCTTACCAGTACAAGCTGTTTTATTTATGATAATCAGTTCTTCTGTGCCTTTGGTCTTATGTTTTGTTCCTACATGTTTTTTTTTAATAATTTAATAGAGTACTTCCTGATGAACAGTAAAAACATTTTAACTACTTGCCTTCATTATACAAACTCTGGACTCTGGATTAAATCTGCTAAGAAAGTTAACTAGTATTAAAGTATTGGTTGTATTATGAAATAATGACACAATGGAAATACTGTACAGACTGTGTTGCAGTAAAGGGTAACACACTTTTTTTTGCATTTTTGTAAGCCAGTAAGTATTGGGGGAAGTAATTGGAGTATACAGGGGGAGATTTTAGGACAACAAATAAACAAGTTACATGAAAAACATTTTGCTCTTAGTCTATTCATAAGATACACTGTCCAATGGACATAAATGTATATTTTCTATTCTGAGCATTTCAAAAAAGGAGTATGTATATCCACAGAAAGTAATTATTTCCATCCAACCAGGTAGGGATGGTCAATATGATTGTCAGATAATGATGCTGACATATTATGAGGCTGGTTGTGGAAGTACGTTACTGACAATAAACACATGCATCAGCTGATGTGGAACCTTTGTAAAAGAACCCTTGGTTCAAAGGTATTTGTATCCCTAGTAATAAAAAAAAAATAAAAATGCCATCAATGATATTTATCATACTAAAGGTTATTTATTTTGTTACTTGAGAAAACACCTTGTTTTACAGAAAACATAATCAGAATGTAGAGTTGTAAGAAATACTAGTATTGAAAGTGAGTTGAAATGTGACCCAGTGATGCGGGGGGGGGTGGTCTTTTGCAATAGGCTGGTATGGAACAGGACTGAGTGAAACAACTTTATAATTGTGACTATTGTAGCCATTGAAACATGCCAGTAAAGAACATTCATGATAAGAGAAATATTCACTTTATTACACACAGTAAATTCCCTTTATTATGTACAGTATGATGGTATTCTCAGAATTGATCTTTACTATACCACACATTGCCTTTTATTGTCTGGTATTTTTTACTTTGTGACTAAAACTACAAATAGTCATTGTTAGGAGTGAATACATTTAGCAAAATCTGCTTTTACAAAGTTTGTATAAAATTCCATGAATTTCTCAACTTCTTTGCATAATTTTGTGAAATTTTGCAAAACTGTTATATCTAGTAGTTACTTGGTCATTCTTGTAATTAGGGGCCTGATAATTGGTATGCCCAGTTGTTGTAAGGTGCCCAAAGGGAATTCCATCTTTTCTGACAATTGGGTAAATGGTGTTGAACCAATATGGGCTCAAAATCTGGCAATTCTTATTTTGGCAATCTTTTCTGAAACTATTTCTTTGCTTACAACTCCATCACCTTTGGAGATAGATAATTGAAAACTGCATTCATAAAATACTTGGAAGGGTCTTGGAAATTGCTAAATACAAAGAGATTTGGATAAGTAGATTTAAAGTTTCAGGAATTTATGACATACTTTATTTGTGAAATATGAAAATTTTCAAAAAAGTTGTTTGTAGGTCCTTTGCTATTGTAGGCATACAGCTGAAAGGTGTTACATGTATCCAAAGTAAAAGGGTTCCAGAATTTAACAATAGAGGAGGCAGTTGGATTAGTAGTTTAAAATTTACAAGTGGAAATATTGAAAAGTATTGATTTAATTGTGCTTACACAACTGGATGAGATGTATGCTTGTGTGACTTTGATACATTTTGGCCGTTTGTCTCTCTATCCATGGGATATACCACCCTATAGGGGTATGATACAAGGAATCCTAGAGGAGTGTTCCCCCTATAGGTGACACTGGAATAATTCCCTTGGCTAATGGTAGATTAGGAAGAAGCCCACGGGAAAGAGAGACGAGCCACTGGAGGAGCAAGGGTGGATGGTAGGGCAATGAAAAAATGAATCCAGGAACAGTCCAGGAGGACTGGCCTTTTAAGGCCTGATGGGGGAGTGATGTTGTTGCTCTGCCCATTGAACCTCAGGCTTAAAGCCTTCCCATTCAATTGTGCTTACGCAACTGGGTGAGTTGTATGCTTGTGTGACTTTGATACATTGTGGCTGTTCACCTCTCTATCTGTGGGATGTACTACCTTGTAGGGGCACGATGCAAGGAACACTAGAGGAGGGTTCCCCCCTATAGGTGCTGCAGGAATAATTCCCTTTGCTAAAGGTAGGTCAGGAAGAAGCTCAAAAAGAATACCCAAAAGGCTGTCGAGCAGCGAAGAGGTGAGAAATAAGAAGATATCGAGACCTGAAATTTAGGCGATAGACATAGAAGGGAAGGACAGGAGAAGAAAGAGATATGACAAGGATGATGAACTAAAGGAAATCTGACAAGATGCAGAAGGGTGGACTTCCTAAGGAGAGAAGGAACTGCCGGAGCCACTATCCGACTCTATCTGACAGCGGAACCTAACTACAGAACCTATGAAAGCACTAACCCTGACTAATATTATGACCATTGGCATGGAGGAGAGGGAAATCCCCCTTTTGAGGAGGAATCCTCTGGGGGACCCAAGGCCTATGTCACCTTTCCTCAAGGCTGAAGGATGTTGTGAGTAGAGACGGCTCACCTACAGCAATTTAAAGTCGAGATCAAGGAAGGAGGAAAAGTCCATGTTAGAGGAAGCTCTCACTCTGTCCATCTAAATGGACAGTTGTTGAGGGATGCGAGTGATATATCTGCAACTAGACACTCAAAAGCGAGAGAGGATGTACGATGATGGAAAGAAGCCTCAAGGCCTGAATGGTTTAAGGTGAGGAAAGAAATTGATGATGTATAATTATGAAGTGAGGCCAAGAAGGCTGGTATGGTTAAGGTAAAATATGAAGTGGAAGATGAATGATGATGGAGTATAGCCATGGAAGCTGGTACAGTTAAGGTGAGGTATGAAATTAATGATGTACAATGATGTAGAGAAGCCTGCCAGCTCCCGAGCAAAGGGGCAATAGACATGAAGACATGTCACCGGGTGGAGAGCAGGTCAAGTCAAGGTAGCATGAACCTAAGAGGGTTTTGTTCGAGCAGTCAATGTGAAGGAGAAGACCCACATACTGTAGAGGTTGGATGAGCGAGGGATACCAGATGCAGTCATGAGAAGTCTGATGGTGATGATAACCTCAGGAGTGCAGCAGGTTGATGAGGTAGCATAAGATCCAATGAGAGCTATGTTCAATTGACTGATGATGCTCGGAGTAAGCAATGTGAATGAATAGACCCTGAGGATGGTCTGAGCGAAAGAGAATGAGACTTGGGCACCGGAACACCAGATGGACTAGGATAAGAGGAGGATACAATTAGGGAAGGTGATGGCAGGATAGGGAAAACCCCAAAATAAAGCAAAGGTCAGAGAAGGAGTGGAATGGAGGGTGGAGGGAATGGGAGGAGGAGGTCTACTAGTGGAGTCAACAGGTAGACATCACCGATACAGTGGATACAGGTAGTGAGAAGGAATGATTCAATCAACTGAGGTCGATGACTGAATAGGTTGTGAGTCCACAAATAGCTCCAACAGCATGTGGAACAACAGTAATCCTAAGCAGATCAAGGGGAAATGAGTGAGGAAAAATCATAGCAGTGGAGAGGTATGCAAGGCAAAAGGAAAAATGAAAAGCAAAGTGCTAAGTGAACATCAGAGCAGCTGAGAGGCATGCAACAAACTGCCCCAGGCTGACACTCCATCACCCAGGAGCATGCCTGATCAGGAGCCCCACACCAGCAAGGCAGGGCTGGCAGATGCATGTGGCCTCAAGGGGGCCAATGTCAGTTTGCACTGAAGCCTCCCCCACATACCTAACTCCTTGCATTCAGTTCCCCCCAACACACAACAGAAGCTCATACCATTCGATGGCTTGATGTATGGCTTGAAAAAATATAAACACTATAAAGTAACGGTGGTGTGCAGACAAGTCTAGAGAAAGACAGATTCCAGAGTGAGAAAGTCAATGGGAGTAGGCTGAAGAAGGCAGGGCATGGAGGGTGATGTCACACCCCAGAAGTGCCAGCAGGACACAAGCGGCAAACAAGGAACTGGAAAGAGAGAAGTGAAATAGAATCCTGAGGGCAGGGATGGAACACAAGCGGGGAAGCGAGTGATGCCCACACAGAAGAAATCCAGGTAGATAGTCTGAGCCAGGGAACAGAAAGCATGGTGGTGGGCAAGGAAGCCAAGCAGGATGGGAGGCGGCACAGAAGAACAAGAAGTAATGCACCAGCAGTGGTCAGGGAACCAAAACCTGGACAAAATGCAATCAAATGCAATGAGGGACAGCACACCCACACCTGCAGTGGAGCAAGGGCAGAAAACAAAACATCAGGAAAGGTAGGGGAAAAGGAGAATTGGACAGGAATTGGTGGCCAGGGAAGTGGCAAACAGGGAGAGGGAGAACAGACAGGCAATAGTGAGGAGAGGAAGCCGGCAGTGGGCGGAACTAGACAGGGGCAGAATGGCACAGGGAACACAGAGGTTGATTAGAGCTGAGGGACAAGTAGGAGAAACGTGGCATGATGACCAAGGGCTGGGGAGGTGACCCAGACAGGAGAGCAAGCCGGAGAAGACCTCAGGTAGGAGAAGTTAGGAGCAAGGAAGAGTGGCACCTCCTGCCACAATGAAGAATCAAATCCTGGAACAGTCTGGGAGGAGTGGCCTTTTAAGGCCTGATGGGGGATTGACGTTGTTGCTCCACCTATTGAACTTCAGGCTTAAAGCCTTCCAATTGCCAACATTTCCTCAAAACTGAACAGATTCATAATAAGTAAAGCCACTAGAATTTTACTTGTGGAACTTAACTTCACCAAGTACTTATCACCACTGATGTCATTTGATTGTTCCTAGCAGATTGCAGTCCTGAAGTTCCTTTTTGGTTTCTTTCCCCAGCCTGTTTTTTAATCTGAGTTTGACAAGATGGAGTGAGTGGATCTGCTAGTGACACTGATTTCATCTTTATTTTTTACAGACGCACTCTCTTTAAAAGAGAGCCACCTATTCCTTTTCCTGTCAGACAAACCCGTTTGGGACAATTAGAGTTTCTCTTTCTTGGAGCACCAGTAATTTTTTGCCCCACCAGGTCTCCATGAGTTTCTATAAGCCCTAAACACTCAAGTGCAGTGGGCTGTCTTACGATCAGTTTTGCTGGATGTGACTCACATATGACATGCTATCAAGTGAAAATTGCACTTCCATGCTTCCTTCCTCCAGTGGGGGGTCTGCTATTCCTGTGCTACATAGATCTGCTGCCCATGCATCTAATGTTTTCACCTGGTCACTCCAGGCTTCTTCAGAGTATTGTGGTGCAGTAGTAAGTCTCATTAAAGAGTTAAAGTGCACGTGCTATATTCAAAGTATCCAATCCCATGTTAAAATCATAATGACATCACTCATGATGTCATCTTGATGATTATAGACAAATGTATTTTTGTATGCCAATATAATAATTCAATCCTGACAGGTATTAAACCATCTATAGTTACATACAATATGTGCATAGAAACATCATAGTCCCTCTATAAATATAAGTTTCCAAGGAGTAATACTGTGCTATAACCAAATACTGTACTTATACATATTTGATTTAAAGTGCTAAAACAATAGGCAGGGAAGCGTTCTCTTTATATTTTTCCTTCCTATTCATTTTGTCATTAATCATCAGGTACACATTTAAACTCAATACGCATGAAGGGACCCTAAAAAAGGGGAAAGTTATGCAATAATTAATTTCACATGAATTCTTGTTCACAGTTTTGTCAGAAAATCAGACAGATCTATGTTTTCATTCACACCCCACTTTCCTCTTGCTTCTAAGGTGTATATCCACCAACTCTCTCTTTTGCCAATCTTTTTTTGCTGATCTCTGCCTCTAATATTTGTTGTCACTTTCTCAACACCTATAAATTCTATTTTATGATCAACATTTGGCAAGCTTTTGATATATTTTACTATCGCATATGACATGTCAGAGTGCCCAATGGCATGAACATGTTTACCTATTCACTCCCTAAACTGTCGTGTCGTGCGGCCCACATAAATCACAATACAGTTGCACAAGACATAAACCACACCTTCAGTGGCACAATTTATAAAAGATTGACTTTCAAAATTTCTACCTGTTATAGGATGTACAAACACTTTGTCCTGTTTGACAATAGGGCAATATTTACATTTGCCACATCTATAAAAGTCCCCGGAGGGGGTAACAAATGAATATGATCTGGCTTATTTATGGGTAATGGACTGTGCACCACTATATCAGAAATGGTCTTAGTTTTTCTAAACACAATTCTGGGACCATTTTTAACAATGTTTTTGTAATTTTGGTTCCAGGTTCAAGATGGATTAATTGTTACTAATGATTTTTCTAATTTGGTTATGTCTGACAGAGAAAGCAAAAATGAAGGGAAAATCAAATCCCTGTTTTGTATTTTTCTCCTTGTCACTAACAACCTTAGGAATCAAGATCTGAGAATGTTCCATATGACTGACATTTTCAACAGCTGCACTATAGATGGTTTAACACCTTTCAGGATTGAATTATTGTATTGGCTTACAAAAATACATTTGTCTATAATCATCAAGATGACATCATGAGTGATGTCATCATGATTTTAACATGGGATTGGATACTTTGAATATAGCATGTGCACTTTAACTATTTAATGAGTCTTACTACTGCACCTCATTACTCTGAAGAAGCCTGGAGTGACCAGGTGAAAACATTTAGTCTTGTTAGCAATAGTGACTTCCAATGTTTTTTACTGTTTGCTTCATCAGTGATGGTAATTTTCTGCTTTTTTTTTAATAAATAAATGGTAATAGTTCTTTGAACACCATTACAGTGCTGTCTCATTTTGTTCCAGATCCCCCTTTTTCCACAAAAGAGACCACACACTCCATATTGTAGGTTTGGATGCTCAGTCGGCAAAGCCTTTTATTATTATTCCACCAAAAGTATAACTATATACATTTTACCATATCGAGTTCCTTCTACTTCTTTCTTATGTCCACATTTTTTATTCCAATCCTTTTATTACAAGCTTTGATTTCTTTTGTCTTCTCTCCCCCGGGCATCAAAAACCTGAGGGGGTCTTGTTCCACTCCTTCCCGTGTGTAAACCCGAGCTGGTCTTAGCCTCTCCTTCTTTTCTGGGCAGGTCCAATTCCTGCTCCCCCTTTATTGTCCACTTACCCAGGTGTCCATACCCTTCTTTTCTGTTTTTTGCTCCCGCTTATGTTGTTTTCTACCCCCCATCTCGCTTTTTCTCTTTCTTCTATTCGGTCTTTCCTTCCAACATTCCCTTTCTTCATTTTGCTTTTTTTCCCAGGACGGTGGGTGGGTCTCAAAAATACTCACCTAAGAACCTAGCAGAAAGTGGCAGAGCCCCTCTGTGTTCCCCTTTTTAATCTCCTTTTGCTTCTCCCCTCCCTGGCTATTCCTCCCCTTATTGGTCCTTGTTACCCACCTATTTTCTGACTGCCTCATGATCTCATGAGGCCGTCCACCTTCTATGACCTCACCTCCTCCCCTCTTTCTACCCTCCTTCCTTTTCCTTCTTCCCCAACTCCCCCCCTTCCTGCTGCATGTGTCAGTCTCTTTTTGGGTCAAAGGAGGAAGAAGGGCCTGGAACAATGAAGGCTGCCCTACAGCTGGCAGCCATTTTGTTTCAGATCCCCCCTTTTCCCACAAAAGAGACCACTCACTTCATATTGGAGGTCTGGCTACTCAGTCGGCAAAGCCTTTTATTATTATTCCACCAAAAGTATAACTATATACATTTTACCATATTGAGTTCCTTCTACTTCTTTCTTATGTCCACATTTTTTATTCCAATCCTTTTATTACAAGCTTTGATTTCTTTTGTCTTCTCTCCCCTGGGTGTCGAAAACCCAAGGGGGTCTTGTTCCACTCCTTCCTGGGCGTAAACCTGAGCTGGTCTTAGCCTCTCCTTCTTTTCTGGGCAGGTCCAATTCCTGCTCCCCCTTTATTGTCCACTTACCCGGGTGTCTATACCCTTCTTTTCTGGTTTTTGCTCCCCCTTATGTTGTTTTCTACCACCAATCTCACTTTTTCTCTTTCTCCTATCCGGTCTTTCCTTCCAACCTTCCACTACCTGGCCTCCAGCTTATGCTGACTCCGCAAGCTCTCCACTTCTCCCCCCCACCACCCATGACCACCCCTTTTTTAACCACTGATCTATGCCCCTACCCAGTTCTGTGATAAATATGTGATTTCCCATCTGGGATAGGTGCACCCCATCGGCTCTATATAGCCCATGTATCTCCTCTTCTATCTCCTCATGCTTAATGGCAGCTACTCTGTTTTTTCTCATAAATCTCCCCACCCTACTGTTCATTCGTCTCCTCACTTTCTCTATGGCCTTATGTTGTCTGGCTTGCCTCCACACCCTCCATGGAATCATTTCGGACCACATAATTGTTATCTTTGGCCGCCATGCTCTCATGACCATGACATCTCTCTGTATGGTGTTAAAAATCTCTAACCACGGACCATGTCCTAGGTCATTCCTGACCAGATGTAGTATAAGTAGGTCTAGGGCCTTGTTGTTCTTCCTCATCTCTAGGAGTAAGGGGAGGAGCTGCCCCCATCGCATTCCATGTATTCCCTTCCACAGGATCCTTATTTTGTCATGTTCAAATCCCAGCTGCCTTCCACCTACCTTCTGTGCTGCCTCCCTTTCCACCCAGTAGATGTGTGAATGTCCCACCATCCATATGACCTTCCTTTTCTTTGCTTCTATAAGAACAATAGGCAACAGTAAGGCAGCCACTTTCATTGAACCCCCCCCCCCCCTTTTTTTTTTTGTTGACAAGATTGCAACAGGTTAATGCATTGTATTTCTAATGTATTTCTTGTAGCAGTCTGGTGACCATCGCCCTATGGCCATTATGTCCTCCTCCCCTTTTCCCTGTGCCGCTGCCTCAGATGCTGCCCCAATCCTGAAAGAATGGGAGGAAAACCTGTCTGGGTTTTTTCCTAATTCTTTTATGCTTCGCTTTAACACTCCTGAAATTTGACTTCCTTTTACCACTTTCCCATCATTGTGTATAAACAGTGGTCTCTCTTTTCCCAGTCTGATCCTGAGGTAACTATGCATCAGCTGGCAGGGGCACAGGAACGAGTTTTTACTGGGTTCAATGTTTATCCTATAACCCTTCCCTGTCTGATCCATCTTTGAGCGCGCCATATTGAGGCAGAACCCTTTGCCTGTCCATTGCATATCCTCATATTGTAGCCCCTTTCCTGGCACAGGTGTACTTGGCCCTACCATTTCTGACAACCTGAACGCCCCCTTATGTAGCACTGCAAACAGTACTTTAAATAGCGTCGTTTCATATGGAGTGTAGCAAATTTTTGCCAGAGTTTCTTGAATCCTTTCCAACAAGTGTTCTGAGACTGGTTCTCTACTATCCCTTCCCCTCCTTTTCAACCGTTGCCACCCCATCATCATCCTTCTTACCAAAATACTGTTGCAGGGCTCCCCCCAACCTTTCATTCTGCAGACCCATCCTATAGCCGCTAGTTGTACCCTAACTGTGGAATAGACCACTCCTTCTTCCCAGCTTGCCACAACAAACCTCCCCACCTGTTCCTCTGTGACTGACCCACTTACCTCCACGGCGTGGTGAGTTCTGAATGCTTGATAAACTCTCCAAGAGCTTTCATAAGCTGTTAAAGTGTTGTCTGCCCAAGAGCTTCAAAAGAGATGAGCTGCTCCTTCCAGCCAATCTCCCATATCTCCTCTGGGATCTTCTCTCCCATTGGCTGTGCGTTGGGAGCTAGTACCCGAAACCTCGCCATCTGTAACTGGGAGAGGCTGTCAGCAATAGAGTTCTTTTTGCCTGCAATGTGCCTGGCCCTGAAACTCATGTTGAGCCTCAACCCCTGTAATACTAGCTGCCACAGGATGCGAAGTACCAGAACTGTCCTTGACCCCCTGTTGTTCAGCACATCAACTACTGTCTTATTGTCGCACCAGAATGTGACCCTCTTGTTCTGCAACCATGCTCCCCAGGTTTTCGTCACCGCCCAAATCGGAAAAATCTCTAAAAAGGTGATGTCCTTTGTCAGTCCCCCCTCGACCCATTCTTGTGGCCAAGGTTCAG
The DNA here is from genome assembly GCA_016271365.2 of Neoceratodus forsteri. NCBI lineage: Eukaryota > Metazoa > Chordata > Ceratodontiformes > Ceratodontidae > Neoceratodus > Neoceratodus forsteri. The sequence goes on along the minus strand of CM057450.1, from coordinate 1,568,982,778 downwards.
CCATCCACTTCCCCTTGAAGTAGGCTCCAAACCCATGACCCCCGAAGCATCTGTGAAAAGGTCCAAGTCCGTATTGTATAGCCATTCCTCCTGCCAAATGGGTATCCCATTGCGTGTTTTTATGACCAGTTCCCCAATTTTTATATCTTCCTTAATTTCTCTCCCTAATGTGACCCAATGATATGGTTTTGTCCCCCGTCATGGTCCCTGCCAGACGTCATGTAAACGTGCGTCCTGACCCTATTGCTCTACACGCAAAATTCAAGAGACCCATTAACCTTTGGCTAGTAATTAGGGGCACCCGCTTCTTTCTTCCTATCTCTAATAACACCCCCTTTAATTTAATTATCTTTTGGCTTGGCAGTCGGAACAAACCCTGTTCTGCATCCACCTCTATGCTTAGGAATTCCAAACACCTGCTGGGGCCCTCCATTTTTTCTCCTGCTAATGGCACTCCGAGCTCACCGCACAACTCTTGGAAGTCCTCTAGCATCACCCGTACCCGTCTTTCTCCTTCCCCTATAAACAAAAAGTCATCCAAGTAATGGACTACTGTATCGTGCCTGTACCTGTTTTTGAATACCCATTGCAGCCATGTGCTAAACTTTTCAAAGGTGGAGCATGCCACTGAATAACCCATTGGCATGGCTTTATCAAAATAATACTCCCCGTCTATCTGGAAACCCAACAACTCCCAATCCTCTCTGTGGACCAGCAGTAGCCTGAATGCAGACTTGATGTCTGTCTTTGCTAGCCACAGGGTGTGTCTTGCCCTGTTGATATCCACCGTGTCTTCCAAGGTCCCATAGGTCACCCTACTATCCTCTTCTAAAATGTGGTCATTGACCGATTCTTTTTCTGGAGAGGATAGGTGGTGTATCACCCTATATTCTCCCACCTGCTTTTCTGGACCAGGCCCAATGGAGAGACCCATAGGGGCCGGAAAGGAGGTTCTTTAAAGGGGCCCCTCTATCCTACCTGCTTCCTTTTCAGTCTTAATTTTCTTTCTCAGCAGTGTTTCCCTCCCCTTAATAGATTTTAAGTTTCTTGCCCATGTTCTGAATCTCCTCCTTTTGTAGTGTATGCTAAAGCCTTTACGAAAACCTTCTACTAATTCCCAACCCCACCTTCTCATTGGGGCACCCTTTTAACCTTCGTTTCAGTACTTCCACTCTAATTGGTGTTTTTGCTAACTGGAAATGGCCTGCTTTACTTTCTCCCTTGGTGGTACCCTCTTCCAGCTGCATATCCTCTACCTCTTCCTGTATTTTCTCCCTGCGCTCCCCAGTGGCCCCCCCAAAAAGGAATAGTTACCTTGACTTCCCCCGGGACTGGCATCTCCATATGCTGTACAGCAGGAGGCTGGGTGAGATCCCCTACATTTTGAACATGCATGCCTGAATCTGCAGTGTGGGAAACCCTGTTGTACCCCCAACAACCTTTTTGGTATCGCAGCCCTCCCTTATGCCATTCACCTTCGCCTCCTCCTGCTACTGTCATAGTTTCCCACCATAGGTCATTATGTCTTGAATCTCATCTACAATCCTCCCCGTAATTAGTCATCTGAGTTCTGAACTTCTCGTCATACTGCAACCAATTCGTGCCCCCCATCATCTTATATGAATTTCTTATTATCAGTGAATACGCTAACAGGGGCATGCCCAATTCTGGCCTCTTTTCTTGCGCTATAGCACTGAAATATGTGAAACCCAAAGTCCATGCTTCCCATGATTTTCCTTTATATGTGGCCCTTTCTATTCCTCCCCCTTTTTGACCAGCACTACTGCGGCCACCAATTCTGTTTTACTGAAACTCTCCTTTTCTTCATATAGCTCTGCTGTTTTCTTGTCTACCAGGGCAAAAATATCAACAAATTCTCCTTTCCAGATTTTTTCCTTCGTTGCTACTGGCACATGATCTCCTATCCGCACCCCTCCACCCCCTTTTATCTGCCCTTGCCCTTCCTTTTCCGCTTCCTCCGTCTGTTTTGTAACTTCTTCACTTTTTTCCAACTTCCCCAGTACTTTTTGTAACTTCTTAATGCCATATCCCCCCATACCTAACAATAATTGCTCCACATATTCTTTCATGCTGCTCTCTAATGTCAACACTGTACCTGGTTCTCTGTGCAGTTTCTTTGGTGCTCCAGTTGCCGCCTTGTCTCCTGTTTCCATTCCTTCCCGTGTGCCATTTTTCGGGGTTTGCCGGCTATCCTCATCCATGGGTTCCATTGTCCCGCCACCTGGCTGTGTTATCCCCAACCAGGTGGATTCGGGTGTGGGAATGCTGGGTCCCAGTCCTGGCTGTGACCTAGCCTCTTGCCTTGGATTGGGCTCTGGTTCAGGCATCAGCCCCTCCGTACTGGGCACAGGCACAGGGTCCAGGATTGCTTGGGTTATCTGGTGCCACCCCGGAGAACTTGTTCTGGAGCATTTTGGCACCGGGATCCCAGCTCCCTTCTCTTTTTCTCCTGCCCCGCTCTGACCCTCTCTCCTGACTTTCCCTTTTCTTGCTGGCCCTTCCCCCCTTCCTGTGTCTTCCACTGAATCCAGGACTTTATGGGCCCTGTCCACCAGCTCCATAATCATTTTCATTGCATCCGTCTTCATTTGTCTGGATGCCCGCATGTTCATTGTTTCTCTGTGTCCTGCTCATGGAAGAAATAAACATTGTTATTCAAACCATTGACCCCCTTTTTTTTTTTTTGCTGCCGCCCTGTGATCCCATCACCCCTTGTTGGAAACGTCCCTTGACCTGATCATCCCCCACACCCCTCACCCTCCCATTCTGGAAGCAGGCCCCCCATTTTTTTTTTAAAACCCTTCTTTTCACAATGTGTTCTTCCTCTGAACCTCCTAACTCCACATCCCTCATTCGGCCTTTTATGTTCTGCCCTTGATCCCTTGTTTGAGTTTACAAACGCACCCGCGCTCATTCACTTTTTTTTTAAACAAAACCCCTCATTTTTTAATCGCATGTCCCCCTTTCCTTGTTGGTTGCTCTTGTCTCTTCTGTCCTTTTGGCCCCCATGCTCTCTTTCTGTGCTCCCAGGTGGTCCCGTTTCTTTCATTCCCTTGCTCGTCTTTCTCTTGTGAACTCCTTATTTTGCTTGTCCCTTTTTTTTTTTTTTGCAAAAGGCTTGCTATCCTTCCATGCTTTCCCTTTGTGCTGAAAATGCACGCTACCATCGGCACAAACCTGCTGTACCCACCTTTCCCCCTTTTTGGAACCCCCGCTACACTCCACATGGTTTTCTTAGGCCGTGCATCCTGTTTGGTCCCTCTGTCCCGGTCCGGTGCATGCCACATGGCTTTCTTAGGCTGCAAGTCCTGTTTTGTCCTTTATCCTCCATAATCTCCATCCTTATGTCTCTCTTCTGACCCTCCATTCCCTGGTTCACCGTCCGCTTTTAAAAAACCCTTGCCTTCCTTGTTTGCTTACGACATCCCCCTGCACCAAAAACCCAACACTGTGTGCTTCTCTCTTTTGTTCCTTCTGTTCCGACTCCTCTCCCCGCTACCTCTGCCTCTCTGACAAAGCTTCCTGCTGCTCGCTCGCTCTTTTTTTCTTTTTTTTTAGCCAGCTGGTCTGCAACTTTCCCTGCTCGTGTCTCGATCGTTGCTTCCGCTACCACTCTGCTGCCTCTTCTTCACTCCTTTTTTGCCTTCTCCCTTCCTAATAATCATTTTGGCGCTTGGCTTACAAAAAGCAAACCCCTGTTTTCAGCTCACATCACACAGATGCACTATGCTGCTCTCTGAGTCACCGGCTCCATCTCTTTCATGATGCCGCTTGCCCAGCTCTTACTACAAGTAAAAACATGCTGCTATCTAATTTTGGGCCGTGTTCTGACCGCCTGCTTTTTACAACCATTGGTACACGAACACTTTTTCTTTGCACTGAAACAATAAGGAGAATGCACCGCTCACTCCGCTATAATAGCATCTAACTCCAGCTCAAAACCTTCTTCTTTTTTTAACTATTAAGGAGACATGCAATAACACCTAAGTAATCCACCGTTGACCCCCTAGTTTATTGCTGCCTAATATTCCTTTCTACAGCATTCTAAAGTTCCATTGTGAGCTTTAAACCCACAACCTTATAGATCAGAGTCAGACAGCCAGTCTGGTAAGCTACAAACTCTACTCCTTTTTTGATAAAATTCTGCAGTTTTAACATGAATTCAAAAAACGCCTCTTCCTTACCTTCTCTTAGGAACTCTTTCCAACTGATGTGCTAGGCTCTCAAAAATACTCACCTAAGAAACTAGCAGAAAGTGGCAGAGCCCCTCTGTGTTCCCCTTTTTAATTTCCTTTTGCTCTGCCCCTCCCTGGCTATCCCTCCCCCTTATTGGTCCTTCTTACCCACCTACTTTCTGACAGCCTCATGATCTCATGAGGCCGTCCCCATTTCTATGACCTCACTCCCTTCCCCCTCTTTCTGCCCTCCCTTTCCTTTTCCTTCTTCCCCCACCTTCCCCCTCCCCTTCTTCCTGCTACAATGTCAGTCTCTTTTTGGGTCAAAAGGAGGAAAGAGGCCCTGGAACAATGGAGGCTGCCCTACATGGCGACCCATTTTGTAGCTGCTCATTACATATTTTCACATGTTTGAGTATTGTTGCTGTTTGGAGCACCACAGCATTTTTGCATCAATTCCTGGTGCTCTTCAATTTTTCTTTGTTTTGTTAAAGAGTCAGCAGGTGGTGTTGTACAGAAACAATGCTACACATGTGTATGCTTACACAAGCCATTTAGTCTGTGAACTCTAGTGGTCAGTTGGTGAACTGCAAGTCAGGAAAGTGCAAAGTGATTACTTTGACTGTTCTTCATGGTTTCTTAAATCAAGATACTGAACGACAGTGAGGGTACTGTAAAAGACTATGTGCACCACTGTACTTTTACTGTGGAGACTCTACTGTGGAGACCCTATGAATGCTACCTTACTACCACTCTACCCAGCCTTTTCCTTCCATCTCCTCTGTTGCAGGTCAGGTGCTTGGCTGGGCAAAAATTATAATAAAGCTTCCAGAACATTATCACAGAATTGCTCAGTTTTCACAAAGCTCATGAAATTCAATGTCAATTACTGATGTTCTTTTCCAGTTTTTTGGCTGCTTTAACTTGGCCATCTTGTAAGGAAGAGATTAAAATGTTATACCACATAAACTCCTTGTTAGGATCTATGAACATACTAAAATTGGTGGTGACCTGTGTTCTCTAATTTTAAAGTTACTATGACTTGCAATTGTGCAGTTTATGTATTTGCAAAATTTTCATTTAAAAATGTGCAAATGTTTGGTTGCTTTTAACTCACCTCCTTTAAAAGCCAGAGACTAAAAACTTGGTACTCATGTCTATGAGATAGTGGACCTCACACTTGCCAAATGTGGTGCAATTGGAACATGCAGTTTTAACATTAAATGGACACAACTTAAATTTTGGCAAAATTTCATTAAATATGTGTGGAGATTTCACAAAATTTCATACAGCCAAAATTTCACCTTAATTCGATCAGTAGAAGTTACATTTCACCCATCCCTTCCCTATGTGTTATACACTTTAGTACTATTTTAATTACTCACTGTAAATTTAAGGAACGCTTGTCCCCTGGTTTGGGGTAGGGGTAGTGAATAACTCACAATCTAGCCTGTTTTCATTTCCCATAAAAGAACAGCTCTGCTGCATCTGTCATGGATACTCATTTTGTTGCAGACTCACTTATAACACATTTATGTCAGCCATCTGCTTCACATGGGGGATTTGTGCAGATTCCATCACCACTAATGCTGAGCTTTTGAAAGCCCTTCTGCTCATTTTTTATGCCTTCAACTTTTTCCTTGGTCTATAGTCCATACTTAATTGAAGGGCATTACACCCATTGCAACACTGCTTCCCATTCCAAGGCTCCTGAATATATCCTGTGCCCTAGATATCAAATATCAATATAGCTACATGTCCCTATTATATGTCAGGCTCCATGCCTAGTACCTTCTGTGTGTGATTATGTTTTAGTCCAACTACAACAGGCTCAACACCTTGCCAAACTACCAGGGATGTACACCAGGCAAGATGTGAAAGTGACCTCTCTTCTGTGTCCTGTGCCTTCCTTACATCAAAGGACTCAAATCCTCTGCCAGCATTGCAGTCTTCAGTTAGCATCCTTACCAGTTTCCACCCCCACTCCTCCATGTTCCTCGGCAATGTCCTTTTTTCTTGTCCCTGCTCTCCCTCCTCCTCCTCTGCACCTGCTTGTGTCTATAGCTTCTAATGGCTCTAGATAATTCTTGTACTTCTATTTCATTGGGTTGGCTGCCACATCTCTATATCCTCAGTGTCTTCCTCTTTCTGATTCTTCCAGGTCAGACAGAGGGAAAGGTTGGCCAGACCATCCCTCTACCATTTACTCAAAACGGTGCATCAATTTTCTGTCATTCATTCGGGTTCTGTTGCCTTTTCAGCACTGTAACTTTGATGAGATGTTATCCTCTTTTTTTAAAAAAGATTAAGGGGTTAATAGTGGCATAGTGGCAGAGTGCCATGCCCCCTTCAAGGTGACTCAGATTTGGGAGCAAGCTTTAGCCCCTGCAGTCATGTGGCCCCTGAGTCAGGTGGTCATCCTGTACAAGTACTTCCCATTTGCTGGAGAGGACATCACTGCAACCACACCTAAAAAGACTCCTGTGGTGGGATACAGAGATGGCACCTGATTTCTCTGAAGAGGGGGAAGTTGCAGCCTGTCATCTTGGCAGGATACCAGTATAGAAGGCAGGAAGGGAGAAAAGGGAAGTAAGCAGGGAAAAATACATTGGGATACTCCACACTACTACCTTGGTGATGACTGATAGTTCTCTCAGGATTTCTGTTACAAAGGAGGGTCATGATTGTTGAGGCTGAAAGATCACTGGCTGGGCATGAAGAAAACTGATGATAGTGGGATAAAGGTTTAAATAGTTAATAAATTAGGAACAATAATCCTGGAGGAATAGTGACCTAAGGTCTGAAAGTCCTAACTGTTTCCTCCACAAGGATTCTGTCCTTTTGTCATTACCAAAAGTCATAAATTTCTCTCAGAGTTTGAGTTAGATCGGGGACTTGATAGCTGTTTACCTATGTCACCATTTTTCTTTTCTTCTTAATGAAATGTCATCTGATTGATTTCCATAAAGTTCCTTTTATTCATAAAGCTGTGTCCCTCCGGCACCTCCAAGGAGAGACCCCTCATCAGGATTTTCTTTGGTTATGCAACTGAGCTCTGTGGTATCTTTGTGAGGGTGGTAATCTCAGTTCTGAAAAGAGCCAAAGGGACTGAATAGCCAAACCAAATGTTACAATCTTAACTACTACATTTGAGTTGTAATGAAAGAGAACTGAGTAATTTTAGACAGTGTAGAATGTGTTTTATGTTATCTAAACCTTTTGTACTATCAAACTTATTTTTTCCTGTAGAGTGATGCCAGCCAGGAGGCAACACAGTATCTTGCAGTATTACTGCAAAATGCTGCACTATATTGCAGGGAACATTGTAATTCAGTGGCAATCAAGCCCTTTTCTCATGCAATATTTTGTGGTCATGTACTGTAAGTTACTGTGTTGCATCTCCTTGCTTATTGTGATCTATGTGATTCTGCCCCACATGCTGTGCTCCCTGTTCATCTGTTTGACATTAGTGACTTGTATGTTGTTTATCTGTATGACAATAATTACTCGTATGCGGTTTACTTCTATTAAATTACTGACTTGTATACTGTTTTAAAGGTGTATCCCCACAATTGACTTTGTTCTCAGGCTGCTCACTGGATTGTTTTAATGATAATGTATGTATACTGTAATTACTTCTGCATCTCTCACACTGGCATTTTTTGTAATTAATTCCTGGTCACCCCTGAAAAAGGGATTTTGCCTCAGTGAGCTTACCCAATTACCAAAATCCAAATAAATAAACATTCTTGCCAGCTCCTCTGTAAATGGACTGTATGTCCTCACTGCTTCATACTTTGGTGATATTGTCATGTGTGCTGTCCACACTTCAATCTGTTAAGCTGCAGTAAATTAAATATCATATTTTATGGTATCACACAAGCACTTGAATACACCCAGCATTGCCTACTGACACAGTGATTTTAAAGAATAGGAAACCCATGTTTTTTTTTCTTTGGGGGGGCAGACAAATTTATGCTTTGCCTCTTAGCACCATACAAGGTACCCTGTCCTACATCAATTACAGACATACAGTTCATTGAACCTCTATCTTCCACTCATACACCAGTGGCATTTCTTCTCTTCTTTGGAAACAGGCATCTAAGCTTTACAATAAGGTTCCCTTAGCTATAGAATTGAGTCCTTATGTCTTCTTCGAGTGTGGAGATATACTCATTTTTTTTCCACTGACCAAGTTAGCTGTTTAAATTAAGCTTCTTCTGCTTTATGCCCTTTTTTTTCTGTAACTCTTTATCTTAACAGTACAATTCACATTCAATTGTTGGAACTATGAGTAGATTTTGCATTTTTTTTAAATTTGGTAGTGCATTGGCAACTCACATTGTGTTGTTTGTCAAACTTAACTAGCTTAGGAGCAGCTTTTATACAATGGATTTGCTATTCATCTGGAATGTATCTGTAGTGCTGTCACACTGCTATGAAAAATGAAAAACATAGCTACCAATCATAGGCAACAGACTTTACAAGGTTTTGTGCTGGATCCAGCAAAATGTATGCAACTGATTGAGAAATGATGAAGTAACTTACTGGTGTGACAGTTTAATGCAAATTGTACAGTACTGTATGTAAATAGTAACTATTCCTTCCTTCCTTCCTTCCTTCCTTCCTTCCTTCCTTCCTCCCTTTTGTTTGAGTTGTAATGCCAGGTTTTGGAGATCCACTGTTATAGCTTTATGATTTACCCTAACGTGATGTAGTCTGACCTAAAAAACATTTGTGTTCTGAGTAGTGCTTCTCTCCTACCTCCTTAGACTCTGAAAAGGTATCCATGTTTCAAGCTTATTCGTTCATAGACAATGAGACAGACATTTGAGAGGGCATTTGTCTATAAGGTTCTGAATTTGCTTTTGTTCCCTCAGAAAAAAAACGTAGGGAAGGATAGGTCTGCTGGTAGTGAAGGGTAGGTGAGAACAGATGGAATATCTTCTTGCAGTTGCATCTCCTTGCTAATCCCTTACTATGAACAATTTCAATAATAGCAGGTTAGAAAGGAAACTGGTTACTGGGGTAATCATATAAATGTCTTATTATGTTACTGTTTTGCAATTTTAATGGCAGACCACCTGATTACAGATGTTAATTGCCCCTTAGAATATGTCCTTTGGAACCCTTGAGATGACATAGGTAATAATATAAAGAATCCCAGTCATAAATTAAATTCCACCCTTTTCTGTCTACTGTATGTCAGAAATGTTATGGACAATAATACCCTTGAACAGTACGTCCCAAATGTTTACAAAGTAACTCATTTTTCATCCAAATGAACAAAATGGATACACTTATTTTGCTTAAATAACTGAAATATCATCTGAATTATAATTACAAAAGGTAATCTTGTTCACTTGTGAATGCTACTGTATTCATGTTAAAAGAAACATCCACATCAGGCACTATTCAAGCAGAAAGAACAACACCTGCCTATATCTTTTATCCCTTAGCAGTTGGCATCAGCAGATGTTACTGCCTCACAGAAACCCATCAGAATGAAATACATAAATCATAAGTTTATTGTGGAATTATTCTTTCAGAGCCAAGATCTCAAAAGAATTTTATAGCAGTTCTTAGTCATGCTTCTTCTGAATACAGCATGTTCTGCATAAAAGCTTTAGTTTTCTCAAAAACATAAGCTGTAAAAACGTTCTGAAGTGCTGTATAAGCTATTTATTTAAGATTCCTGTATGTGAAGTATCCATCTTCCATGTTACCTCATTTTGTTTCTGTTGCTGTACGGCAATATGCATTAGTATCTAACATTCAATACAGAGTGCATTTAGGGGTTATCTGAGATAAGCTATATCAGTGGATTTTATAGTCTGATCCCCACAATAAAGAGGAGGGCAGGGCAAAGATTGTTAAGTAAGTTGGGGGGGATGAACACCACCAACAATATTACCACTGTATTTATGGCATATTTTAAGATAATGCATGTAACTTGAAAATGACAAATCAATGTTCTGCACAGGTGATAAACATTGCTTTTTAGTATAGCCCTAGAACAGTGTATGACATTTAATTCAAAACTGTTTTCCTTAGGCCATCTCAATAATGCAGCATTTGGGGAACCACTTGTTGCACCAATGACTCAAGTCTGCACCTTGATCCTAGGTCCTTGCAGCATGTCAGCAGGATTGGTATAGCACCTACTCAGACAGCCCCAGCCTCCAGGGAGAGGAGGGATGTGCTGCCTGCTCTGTGACTGCGCCCTTTTAGCCACATGGAGTCAGAGTAAGCAGGGAATGCCTGATGCAAGAATGAATGGCATCAACACTGTGCCATCATGCCTCCCCATCTACATGTATGGGGGGCCCTGGTTGATACCATCCAGAGGAGGAGGAAAAAATGGAAAAAATGTAGCCATCAGGTTGATGGAACTTGTGTGCTTGGGACCTGCACCTGTAAATCTGCTGCCATGCCTGATTGCACTTCAGCAGGGGAGGGGATGATTCTCACCTTTGTGACAGATTACCCATGGGGGAGGAGGAGAGCTGTGTAGGACCTAGGGGTCTTGTGCTGGGCTGGGCTGTCATCAGTGATGACCATATCTGGGGTGGCTGGGTTAGAGGAACAAATTGCTAATAAAACAAATGTTTTCTTTAATCAAATTTCTCCACATTGTTACAGTTTACAGACACAATGGCCCCATATTCAGCCACAGTGGTTTGCAACATGTAGAACATAGTACACTGCTGTCAAGGAGCTATATTCAGACAGACAGCATGCCCTGTCCAGTGTGCTCTGCCTGTATGACTAATGGTCTGTATTAATGCCATGCCAACTACATATGCACAGCATTACCATGGCCCCATGCTCACAACGGACACCCAGGAGCACAAGGGTATAGCAGGTCCCAAGTAGGATCCTGCCTTTGTGCCCATGTTCTATAACTAGAGGCTAGAATATTAATGATCATATATGGCATACAAGATGCTAAAGAGTCAGTCTCATGCTACCGTGTGGCCAATATCATCTTTGTGTACTACCTCTGCTCACAAATGCACATATACATTGTGCAGAGCCTCAACCGTTTCCCTCAATTTCATCAAAATCCATGGGAACCTAGTGGTATCCCCCTTCCTCCCTCCCTCCCTGATCTCCAGTAGATCTTTGTTTAACATTGGGGTAGCCCAGTGGTACCCCCTCCCACCCCGATTCCTAAAAGAACTAACTGAAATGCCCTAGTAGTACAGTGGTACCCCTCACTATCCCCAATCCCTGAACAAACTATTTGAAATACTCTGGTTTAGTCCAGTGCTGCCCCCTCCCTCCCTGGTCACCATTAGAACTACAGAAAATGAATCACCCTGGTAGACCAGTGGTTCGCCACTCTCCTTGATCCCTGACAGCTCCAGGTAAAATGCTCTGTTAGCTCAGAGGTACCCCCATCCTCCCCAATCCCCATTACAACTAACTGACATGCCCTTTTAGTCCAGCAATACCTTCCACTCTCACTGATCCCTGATAGACTGAAGTTAAATGCCTTGGTACTGTAGTTCAGTGGTACCCCCGTCCTCCCCAATCCCTGTTTGAACTAAGTGAAATGCCCTGGAGGTACAGTGGTACCCTCCCCTTTTCTGATCCCCAATAAAACTAACTGAAATGCCCTAGTAATAAAGTAAGTAAAGTAAAGTTTCATTTACATTTGGTGCCCAATCCCAGAAGCTCTGGGTACCATTATAGACAAAAGCAGGGTTATAGGCAGCAAAAATACAGTTATCATCAATAAATAAAAAGCGATATAAAATCAGTTTAAAAGTTATCAGAAAATGCCATATAACAAAGATAGGTCTTCAGGCCCCCTTTAAATGCCTCATCCATTGGGGCCCCCCTCAAAGATTTTGGCAGCGATTTTCAGAGGGCTGGGCCAGATGGTTCCACTATGCCATGGTGACAAGACATGTGTTGACTGACTGCACAGTGACAGCACAACACCACCAATTGGTGTTGTGCCATTGCTCAGGGACTAAGTGTTTTCTATGGGTGGCTTTGCCCCCCACACCCTCCATGCACGGGGCTCTGCCTCCCACACTCCCTGTACCTTAGATTTCTAACTCCAGTCAGAGTTAATTTGGGGATGGAGGAAATACCTCACCAGCAACAGTGTCAGGAACATGGAGACTATTACAGCGAACAGCCCTAAATATCACTGTGGTGGTCTTCATTGTATTCCCAATGCTGCCCAGTCATTATACTGGGCCAGCCACCTCAAAAAGCGGTCTCCTGAGGTTTTCAGCCTGGCCCTCAGAATCACTGCTAGGACCTCAGTGGAGGAGTGGGAACATACCTGGATGGCTGGAGTAAGGAGGTCAGAGAGGTAACCAGGGCCCAGGCCAAATGGGGCCTTATTGGTGAGCAAGCCCACCTTGAAGATGATCCTCCACTTGACAGACAGCCAGTGCAGCTCTTGCAAGGACTGAGATCACATGGTAGCACCTTGGCTGGCCCACCAGCAACCTGGCTGCCACGTCCTGCACTAACTGCAGTCAGCGGAGGATCCCTCCATTGCCCCAGACATACAGCACAGTACAGTAGTCCAGCCTGGAAGTCACAAAGACATGTACGGTGATGGCAAGTCTTCTGGTGGAATCAGGGGCTTAATTCTGGTGACATTCCTCAGATGGTAGAATGCACTTTTGACAACAGATGACACCTGAGCTTCAAGAGCAGCCTGTCATCCTAGGATGATGCCTGAATTTTTCAGCCTGGGGGAAGCCATCAATGGGGTGGATCCCAGGACTAAACCTGTTACCACTCCAGAGGCATCCCCATCATGCCATTGACCAGGCTCAATCACCAGCACCTCCATCTTGTCGGGGTTCAGTCTAAGCCAGTTTGAGGAATTCCAGTACTGAATCTTGGCCAAGCATTTATTTAGTACTTCAACGGCACCTTCAGCTCCAAGGAAAAATGACATATACAGCTGGGTATTGTCTGCATAACAGTGGAAACCCAGACTGTACTGTCTAATGAACTCCCACAGGGGCAGCATATACACCGTGAAGAGCATCAGTGAAAGGATTGAACCTTGAGGCACTCCACACAACAAGGGCTTCGAAGAGGAGGAGAAATTCCCCATCACCACTCTTTGCCTCAGAAAGAGAGGACTCAAACCATTTGATGACTGGTCCGGTGAGTCCACCCTACACTCTAAGGTGATCCAATAGCACAGTATGGTCCATGGTGTCAAATGCTGATGAGAGATTGAGGAGGACGAGAATTGACCATTCTCTTCAATTCCTTTCCCAGAGGAGATCATTTTGCCCCCGAACTAGTGCAATTTCTGTGCTTTGCCTAGCTCTGAAACCAGACTGGAATGGTTCATAGATGTCAAAGGCTGAGAGGTGCACCTCGAGCTGCAGAGCCACTATTTTTCTCAGCAACCTTCCCTTAAAATTGGAGGTTGGAGATTGGTCTATAATTTGCCAGGATGTCAGTGTGGAGTGATGGTTTTTTAGTAGTCCAATGTTACAATCAGTCTTCCCAATCCCTGATATACCTTGGTTAAGTGCCCTGAAAGTCCAGGGGTCCCTCCTCCTGCCCCCCCTCAATCCACCTACTCAGCACCTACCTACCCTCACTCCATCTGTCAATGACTCATCAGAAATTAACCAGACTAGGTTCAACAGCAGGCCTACAGATAGTGACTGGCACAGACCTTTCTCTCACCTCGGCTGTAGGCCACCATCTGAATGTCAGGGACAGAGTGTATGCATACTGTCGAAACAGCTGGAACACAAGTGAGTTACAAAATGCTGAGTAGTTGCACCCTCTGGATTTGTGCTGTAAACTTGCTCTTTCCAGCAAAGGTGTTAACATTGTCCATGATTTTTAGGATGGTTGCTTTCATCACATCATATTCCAAGTTGTACACTTTCCTTTAATCTTGTAATCAGAGTTTTCTTTCCAGTGACAATCTGCATGTGTATTAACAATAGAGGGAGATGCTAAGAAAATGTGTGCTCAGTTCCAACACTCTGTAAAAACATACATCTTACCTAATCTCCAGAAAAAAAAAATTCCTGTACCGTAGCTTAAGCAATATGGAACTCTTTTGTCAATTTAAACCTGATTGATTTCTTCAATTGGGTGACCAGGGAAATAGATCAGTGTGAGGTGGTGGACATGACCTACTTAGACTTTAGCAAGGCCTTCAACACCGTACCACATAGGAGGCTCATGGGCGTTGCCACTGGAAAATTGCAGAAAAACATCCCCAAAAAGAGGCCAATGATGATCCTTAACAACTTTTTTTTTTCTGTATGAGCTGGGTTTTGAGGAAGTATGTTCTTATGAACCAACTGCCATTGATTTCTGATGAAGGATTCTGTGTCGTCTGAAAGCTCCAGGTGCCTGTGTTCTTTTGTAACAACTCTGTTGGTCCAATAAAAGGTATTAAATCATCTATTTGAGTGGCTCTTGTATTACAAGGAACACTACGGAAACAAGAATTTCTGTCCCAAAATGAGAATTTTTGCAAAAATTGTGGGAAAATTGTGGGACATTTTATTACTAGTAATAGTAGAAGACTTTATTTCTTTTTGGTGCCATTCCCAGTAGGCTCAGGGTGACCTTACAAAGTATAGAACAGACAAACAGCAAAGGTACACATACAAAACTTATGGTACAATAAATAACAATCATTAAAATTCATATTAATCAAACTTCAAACGGAGTCCACTCCGAGGAAAGGGGGTTACTAGCAGGGTACCGCAGGGTTCAGTACTGGGACTGGTCCTCTTTAATGTCTTTATAGGTGACAGTGCAGAGGGGCTGGAAGGAAAAGTATGCCTCTTTGCAGATACATAGAAACATAGAAACAGACTTTGATGACAGATAAGGACCACTTGGCCCACCCAGTCTGCCCATTTCCCTACCTACTGGATAAGCTGCAGATTCTAGTTAACCAACAACCTACTTCCTGGCACAAAGATCTGCAACAGGGTTGATACACAAGGGGTGGAAAGGATGAGAAGGGACTTAGCAAGGTTGGAGGAATGGTCAAAAGTATGGCAGCTTAGATTTAATGCAAAGAAGTGCAAAGTAATGCACCTGGGAAACAAAACCTCAGGGGAAGAGTACACAATGGGGGGGGGTACTAACAACAACAAAAATGGAAAGGAACCTGGGGGTAGTCATATCAAATGACCTAAAGGTAGGCAAGCAATGTGAAAAGCCAGTAAGGAGGGCTGGGGAATACTGGGATGCATAGGGAGAAGCATCACCAGTAGAAAAGAGGAAGTTGCTAGCTCTCTGTACAGACAGTTGGTGAGACCCCATCTGGAATACTGCGTTCACTTCTGGAGACCCCATCTCTGCAAGGACATAGACAGGATGAAATCAGTCCAGGGGAGGGCAACTAAAATGGTGCAGGGTCTGTACCAGAAGCCATATGAAGAGAGACTAAGGAAGCTTAATATGTATACCCTTGAGGAAAGGAGGGAGAGGGGGGACATGATAGAAACATTCATGTACCACAAGGGAATTGACAAAGTTCAAGATGGTAGCATCTTTCAGAAAAAGAGATGTACAAGAACAAGGGGGCACAATTTTAAGATGGGGGGTGGCTCAGGAGCAATGTGAGGAAGCATTTTTTCTCAGAGAGGGTGGTGGATTCATGGAACAGCCTTCCACAGGAGGTTGTGGGGTCAAAAATAGATGGGGGAATTCAAGAATTAATGGGAAAGACATAAGACAATTCTAGTGGGGGGAGCAGGAGGAAGTAGGCTGTTCGTTAACTAGGATCTGCAGCTTATGCGAAAGCTAAGGAAATGGGCAGACTGGGTGGGCAAAGCAGTCCTTATCTGCCATCATAGTCTATGTTTTCATGTTTCAGACTGCTTGTCACATTAGGCATATTTCTCAGACCCCAAAGGCCTGTTGGAAGAGGAACGATTTTAAATTCCTTTTAAATATCTCAATGTAGGACGCCTCCCAGAGGTACCCCAGCAAAGATTTCCAAAGGACCAGAGCTGCCACTTCAAATGCCCAGTCCCCAGAAGATTTTAGCCCTGCTCTGGGGACCTCCAGGAGGGTTTCTTCCATTGATCAGGGAGAGCGACTCGGGGTGTAAGGATGCAGAAGCTCCTTCAGGTAGCCCAGGCCCAACATTTGTAGAGCCTTATAGGTCAAAAGACCTATTTTAAAGGAGATGCACCAGTGCACTGGCAGCCAGTGCAGTTCACGCAGCACTGGTGTAATATGACTGAACCTTGTAAGGCCCATCAATAGCCAGGCTGCAGCATTCGGCAGCAGCTGCTGGTGTCGCATCGCACCCCCTCTGACCCTGAGGTAGAGTGGATTACAGTGGTTGAGCCTCAAGGTGACAAACACATGTACTAGTGAGACTAGATCACTGGGGGGGAGGGTAATGAATCTAATTCAGGTGATGCTGTAGAGATGGTAAAAACCAGTTCAGATGGCAGCCAACACCTGAGCATTAAGTGTCAGTTCGCTGTCCAGAACAACACCCAAATTCCACCTTAGGGGGAGGCCTCTAGTTTGGTGAGAACAATAAAAAGCCCTTAACCTTCCCCAGAGGCCCCCACTCTCCCACTTCGACCAGGCTTAATCATCAGTACTTCAGTCTTCCCCAGATTGCGCCCCAGCCAGTTCGACCATGTGCAAGTCCAAATCTTGGACAAGCACTAGCTCAGCATGTTGACTGCATCGGATCTTTCAGGCATGAAGGAGGTAGAGCTAAGTATCATCAGCATAACAATGAAAGCCCAGCTCATACCACCTTATGACCTTAACCCAGGGGCAGCATGTACACTGCAAAAAACATGGGGGAGAGGACAGAACCTTGGGGCACTCTACAGGACAGGACCATCGGGCTTGAGGAATAATTCCCCAACAACACCCTCTGGGACCTGTCCCAGAGAAAGGACTCAAACCAGCTGATGACCTTGCCAGTGAGTGCAACATATTCCCCTCAACCTGTCCAACAACACCCCATGATCCACAGGTCAAATGCTCATGAGAGATCGAGGAGGACAAGACTCAATCGCTCTCTACTATACCTCACCCCGAACAGGTCACTTAACACCCATACTAATGCAGTCTCCGTGCTGTGCGTAGCCCTAAACCCAGACTGGGATGGCTCATAAATCTGGAAGTCTGTGAGGCGACTCTTGAGCTGCTGTGACCACCTTCTCAAGAACCTTCTCAAAAGGGAAGGTTTGAGATAGGCCGGTAATTTGCCAAGATGTCGGGGTCCAAATATTTTTTTTTTAACAGGGGCTTACACAACCCCAGTGCTCCACAATATGTCGTTTTCTTGTTTTCTGAAGCAAATAGTGACCAGATTAAATTATTTAATAGAAATATTGTCAGTTCTGTATGATTTAAACTTGATAAATGGGTTTTGATGTCAAAATGTTTAAGTAAGCATCATATCTTCTAGGTTGCAGTGTAGGATTGGGTAAAACAGGCAGACTAGATGGAAGAATGGTCTTTTTCTATTGACATTTTTTAGGTTTTTACCAAAAATAACTATAAAGTAACTATAAATACATGTTTTACTGCATCATAAAAGTGCATTACAAACCACAGTGTTTTACTCTGGCTGCAATGATTTTTGTCTAGTAGAAGAAAAATGTTTAAATATATTTCACTTGTTTTGTCCAATTGTTTTTAGTCATGTAACATTCTTAGTTTGTGGCTAAAAACAGTCACCTGTATGCCTAGGGCACTTACCTGAATAAAGACAAATCAATACGTTTTTCATTTCAGTCTTTGCATGTGAAGATGTGAACACGTAAGTGGCAAATTGTTACAGGATGGACCACTGTCATTAATTCATAGGCACAGACATGTTTAGAATCAGAAGGGCAGTCCAAAATCCTCAGCTGTTTGAATCAAGATGCATTTAGAAAGAATGTACACAAAGAAACAAACTGCCCTTCTACTTGCAAAAAAAATATGTTGTTAGCTGCTTCAGCACATGCTTAGCCAGGGAATTTAGAAACCAAACCTGGCAGTAGTTAAGATGAAAACATCACTCAGAATCCCTTAGAACCCTCCTCCCCACCTGTCACTGTACTGTTTTGTCCAAACTCAAATCTGTGTACTACATTATTAGTATACTTGTCAGTATATTTGCTAATTTTGATTTTATCATTTTAATATTTGTACAGAAATGGGAAAAACTCCAGAAAGTTCAAGAAATTGCAGAAATATTATGGAGAATGGAGAAAATCACAGATTTTGCAGTAAATTGTGGGTACAATTTTCCAGTGCCCCTGCCCATAAGAAACTGGGTAGTTTAGGATTAGGTCCCATGATGGTAAACTGGGTACAAAATTGGTTGAATGACTGGGGACTGAGTGTGGTGATAAATGGAACTCACTCAGGGTAAGGGAGAGTGACCAGTGGGATACCTCATGGCTCAGTACTGGGACCAGTCCTTTTTAATGCCTTTATATAGATATGTGAGTGACAGAAGGAAGGGGAAGATGGGGATTATAAGACTGAAAGGGGAAGGGGGTAATGGCAGAAAGGGACATGGAGAAGGCTAATGTTCTGAATGATTACTTCACATCAGTCTTCACAATGTAGAAGAGGATAGGGCCAGAGTTGGGAGTCAGAGGAAGGGAGGACAGGGAAGTGGACTTGGGTCCATTCATGGTGGATAGGATATTGGAAGAACTAGGGAAACTGCGGGAGGATAAGGCGATGGGTCTGGACAGGATTCTCCCGAGAGTGCTCAAAGAGCTGAAGCAGGTGTTGGTGGCACCGCTCATGAGGTTGTTTAATCTGTCACTGGACAAGGGGAGGGTTCCTGGGGACTGGAAAAGGGCTGAGGTGGTGCCACTGCATAAAGGGGAAGGAAGGGAAGAACTGGGAAACTACCACCCAGTTATCCTTACCTCTGTGGTGGATAAGCTAATGGAGATTCTAATAAAGGAAAGGCTGATTAAATATCTCGAGGAAGAGGACCTCCTGAATGGCAACCAGCATGGATTTACAAGTGGTAGGTCCTGTCAAACAACCTGATTGAATTTTTTGACAGGATTACGGAAATATGGGACCAGGGAGGGATGGTGGACATGGCCTACCTGGACTTCAGGAAGGCCTTTGACACCATCCCCCACAGGAAACTAGTAGGCAAAGTAGATAGTTTGGGAGTGGGGAGCAAGCTCACAAATTGGATTGAGCATTGGTTAGAGGGAAGGATGCAGAGAATTGTGGTAAATGAGGTGCACTCAAAGGAGGAAAGGGTAATGAGTGGGGTTCCCCAGGGGTGAGTGCTGGGACTCATACTCTTCAACATTAATTTTGGGGACATTACGGAGGGTCTACATGGGAAGGTGAGTCTGTTTGCAGATGGCATGAAAGTATGTAATAGGGTGGATACGACGGGGGATGTGGAAAGTGTCAGAGAGGATCTGGCAATGTTGGAGGAGTGGCTAGAAAGAAGGCAGCTACAATTTAATGAAAGAAATGCAAAATTATGCATATAGGGAATAGAAACCCGAAGGCAAAGTACTGGCTTGGGGGGGAGAACTGGAGACAACAGCTCAGGAAAGGGACCTGGGGATCACTATTTTGGACAGCCTGAAGGTTTGGAGTCAGTGCGACAAGGTAGCAGGAAAGGTGTTCAGAATGTTGGCATGTATAGGGAGGGGCTTTACAAGCAGGAGAAGGGAGGTGATCATACACTATACAAGACCATGGTCAGACCACACCTGGAATATGGGGTACAGTTCTGGAGGCCATACTTACAAGGGGATAAGGACAGACTGGAGAGGGTCCAGAGAAGGTCTACCAGAATGGTGAGCAGGCTGCAGGAGAAGACATACAAGGCGAGACTGGGTGAGCTGGACCTGTACACACTGGAGGAGAGGAGGGAGAGGGGGACATGATAGAAACATTCAAGTACTTGAAAGGCATGAATAGGGTGAGGGTTGAAAATATCTTCAGTTTGAGGGATAACAAATCCACTGGGGGCATGCATTAAAACTTGAGGGTGGCAGATTTAAAGGTGCCATCAGGGGGACATTCTTTACTGAGAGGGTGGTGGGATCATGGAATAGACTGCAGGAATGGGTGGTGGGGGTGACAGAGTGGGCACATTTTAAAAAGCCTGGCATACATACATGGGTCTAAACAACAGGGGCAGACAGAAAATGGAGGGCAGAGGTCTTCTTGGGGGGGGGGGCTCGGGCAGACTGGATGGACCATGGGGTCTTTTTCTGCCTACAAATTTCTATGTTTCTATGTTACAAGTGATATTGGAGAAGAGCTGAAAGGGAATGTGTGGCTCTTTGTGGATGACACCAACATCTGCAATAGGGTGGACAATCCAGAAGGGATGGAGAGACTCTGCATAGACCCGAGATAACTGGTCAGAGGTCAGTCATTTGACAGCTGGGTTTCAATGTGAAAAAGTGCAAAATCATAAACCCGTGGCACAAAACCCCAGAGGCAGAGTATAAAATAGGGAAAGAGGTACTGACTGTCACTAAACAGGAAAGGGAGGTTAAAGGTGAAGAGGCAGTGCAACAGAGTAGTAGGTGGGGTGAGTGGTCCAGCTGAAGCACTTACTTCTTTCTCTCTTCTGTTTGTATGTGTTCCATAAATATGCACACTGCACTCTTGTGATTGAAATTGTAATTATCTGAGGGGAACCAGGGTGTGCACTGGAGAAAGTGTGATTTTCTCTGTGACAGCCCAGTTTCCTTTTGCCATGGTGATGCAGCAGGTAGTGCAACCAGAATGGTATTCTGGGTGACCTGGGTTCAAGTCCCAGCTGACGCACTTTCTTCTTTCTCCCTTTTGTTTGTATGTACTCCATAAATAAGCACACTGCGCTCTTGTGATTGAAAAGGGCCAGTGGGATGCTGGTATGCATAGGGAGGAGTATCACCAGCAGAATGAGGGAGGGAGGGAGGGAGGAGGTGGTGTTGCCATTGTACAGATCATTGGTGAGACCTCACATGGAGTACTGTGTCCAGTTCTGGAGACCACATCTCAAAGATAATATTGACAGTGTGGAAGCTGTCCAGAGGAGTGCAACTAAAATGGTAAAGGGGCTGCATCATAAGCCCTACAAGGGGAGACTAAGGGATTTCAATATGTATACTAAGAAAGGAGGGAGAGGGGGAACATGATAGAGACCTATAAATACCACACAGGATTGAACAAGGTGCATGACAGGAGTATTTTTCAGAGGAGAATGTGCACAATTACAAGGGGACATGCAATGAAGATGGAAGGGTGGAAATTTAGGAGGAATATGAGGAAGTACTTCTTCACTGAAAGAGTGGTGGATGCCTGGAACAGTCTTTCAGTGAAGTAGTGGGGGCAAAGACAGTGTTGGGCTTCAGGCATACATAGGCTAGGCACAAGGGAATCTTAGTTTGGAAAGGGGGAGGTAGTCAGAAACTAGGTAGGGTCTGCGGTGATGGTATAGGCAGGGAAAAATGGGCAGACTGGGTGGGTCAAGTGGTCCTTATCTGCTGAGAAATTCTATGTTTCTATGGTGAACTATAATTATTTTGAAACAATGAATATTTCACATATTCAGTGGGAATTTATATACTATGGGCTGGATATTCAAAAGGGTTGCGCCATGCGCAATAGGGTTGCCCCTGCACAAGTCCGAAATTGCACCATTCTGCGATATTCAGCAGGAGGCAGTTGCACCCCCCAAGTCATGCTGAGCAACAGCGCAATGCTAATGAAGGCATGCTCAACCTGAGGGGGAGGAACCATGCATTTATTTATTTATTTGCTTTTGATAACCGGGTGGGTGCACTAGGCATGACAATGCCTATTTTCAGGCACGACCCGGGAGAGAACAGTTTGAAACAAAAAACTTAATACATACATAGGGGTGCATGGGACACAGCACATGCAGAAACAGAGCAACAAACAGGGTAAACAAGTTTAACAGGTAATACAGCAACAATACTATATATACAGGTAAGGCATTTCAAACACTTTGAGATATACAGGTAATGCAAAATAGTTTGAGAAAATACAGGCAGTGCTAAATTGATGGTGTACATTAAACAAGACAGTAAAGGCAAGTCTGAAACAGTACAACAGTTTAAGTGCCTGGTTGAGACTGGTGAAAGAGCACAAGGAGAAGCAGGAGGAGTGGTGGGAAGCCTGGAGAAAAGGGATTAGAGAGCCTTAACGGGTTGAAACCAGAAAAGAGAGAGAGGACATGTGAAAAAAGGGGTGGGTGTAGGATAGGTGGGAAAAGTGTATGAGAAGTGTATCAACTTGGTCACTGGTCTAAGGCGGATTGAAGCAGGTACAGGGGCTGGCTACTCACAGATGTTCACGGTGCAGTTGTTTGAAACTGGCATGGGAGGTTGCTTGACGGATTGAGTAGGGTAGGGAGTTCCAGTATGTTGGGGCCATGTGAGAGAAAGCTCATGCACCCATATTTGTTTTACATCTAGGGATGTGAAGAGGAGCTTTATCAGTAGATCGTAGTCCATAGGAGAGAGGTTGTGCATGTAGCAGAGAGGCAAGGGATAGGGGGAGACCTGATCTGGTGATGCAGTCAATTTGAGCCAAGAGACTGAAGTTGGTGGGTAGAGAGACCAGGCCATTTGAGGTCAGCATAGAGCTGGCGATGGTGTTTGTAATGTGGGGATGCAGAGGTGTAGCGGCAGATGTTATTATAAGTGGTGTCCCATTTATGAAGGGAGGATTTTGAGGCAGTTTGGAAGATGACTGAGCCATAGGCCAGAGCTGGGAGCAGGAAACCTTGTACCACTGCTAGTCTGGCCGAGGGGGTGAAGGCATAGCTAGTTCTGTAGGCACTACCTAGCTTGGCATTCACAGACTTACAGACAGTAGTTATATGCAGGTCAAAGTCAAGAGATTCATCCAATGTGACTCCTAGATATTTAAAGGACGTGGTGTTGACCAGAGGGGAGCCGTCCGCAGTTCGGATATCTAGGGCAGGGTGGTTCATTTTAAGCTTGACAGGCAAGCCAAAGAGCATGGAGTGTGTCTTTGGAGTGTTGAGAACAAGTTTGTTCTTTGTTAGCCAGGATTGGATGTCTGCGAAGTCTGAGGCAAGAGAGAGGGTTATATCGTCGGCATTCCTAGCACTGTGGTAAATAACTAGGTCATCGGCGTAAAGCAGAGATGAGCAGTTTGGTGCTAGGAGAGGTAAGTCATTTATGAAAATTGAGAAAAGCAAAGGGCCAAGTATGGAGCCTTGGGGTACTCCAACTTGTATAGGGAAGAGATCTGATATGGCTTACTTAAAAACTACAGCCTGTTTCCTGTCAGATAAGCAGCTCTTGAACCAGGCTACTACATCAGGGGAGAAGCCTAGGGAGCAAAGTTTATAAAGAAGAAGGGTATGGTTTGCCAGGTCGAACACCTTTGTTAGATCAATGAAAATGGCACCAGTCAGGAGGCCTGAGTCCATGGAGGTATAGATATCATTTGAAAGTTTCAGTAGGGCGGTAGAGGTGCTGTGGCCTTTTCGGAAACCATGCTGTGAGCCAGATAGAAGGTTATATTTCTGAAGATATTCAGTTGCTTGGGTGACCACTAGCTTTTCCAGAAATTTACTGAGCATTGAGAGAATAGCAATAGGGCGGTAGTTCTTGATTTCCTTGGGGTCAACTTTTTTGGGAATTGGAGTGACTTTGGCTATTTTCCAGATGTCAGAAACTGTGCCATGACATAGGGAAAGGTTGAAAATTTTGGCTAGGGGAGAGGCAATGAGCGGGGCAGCTGCTTTCAGAATCCTAGGTTCTAGACCGTCAGACCCTAAGCTGGAATTTTCGGGAGCAGAGAGCAGTAGATTTAGTACTTCTGCCCGGTGATACTCCGGAACCTAAATAGGGGTGCTCAACTAGAGGTTCAGTTTGGGGTGAGGCGGTACTTATTGTCTGGCAGGATGTCAGGTAGCTAGTGAGATCCGAAAAATGCTGATTGAAGGAGTTTGCTATGGTCTCTGGGTTATTGCAGTGAATACCATTTAGAAGCATGTCACTGGTGTGGGCCCTGGAATTGGCACCAAGGAGTGTTTTTATGGTAGACCAGAACTTTTTAGCGTTGCCAGCAGCCTTTGTTAGCAGGTCTCTGCAGAAAATGCTCTTTGCTATGCGAATATTTCTTTTATGTATGTTTCTCTGAGATCGATACTGGTAGTAGTCATTTGGTAACCCTGTTGTTTTGAAACGTCACCATAGTTTGTCTCTGGCTCTTAGTTGCATAAGCAGATCTTTTGTTAGCCATTTAGTCTGTGTTCCGCGAATCCGACGAGTGACACGGGGGGCATGGGTGTCTTGAAGCAGGCTGAAGTGAGCCAGGAAGTAGTCAAGTGCCACCTGGGCATTTGTAGAGGAGTAGATGGGGGTCCAGTCAATCAAGGAGAGATCATGAGTAAACTGGGTGAGGTTGAAATGGGCCATGTTGCAGACAGTAATTAGTTTGGGAGGAGGTGACGGTTTATTTGTAGCATGCCAGATGCAGAAAATAGGGGAATGATCACTTATGGCATCTGCAAGGGTGCCTGCACTTACTATGCTGTCAGGGTGATTTGTAAGGATCCAGTCAATGAGGGTGCTTGTCCCAGGGGGAGTCACAACCCTTGTAGGGTCTGTGATAAGCTGGTGAAGGTTGTTACCTTGTATCATTGTATGTGAGGATAGGTTAGATTTACTAGCCCAGTTTAGGTTGAAATCCCCCAGAATAAGGACTTCATTACGGCCGATGGTGCTGTTTACTTGGGAGAGGAGTTTGTCGAGACCTCTGCAACCACCAGCGGGAGGGTTATAGCCACAGACGATGTGTAGTTTCTTTGAGCCTAGTTGTAAGGTTGCATGGATTGCTTCACAAGTTAGTAGTGTTGGCAACACATTGAGGGTTAGCACCAAATGTGGTTTGTAAAAAATGGCTACGCCACCTCCACGCTTTGCTGATGGCCTATCCTGTCTGAGGATATTGTAGTTGGGTAGATTACAGAGGGTATCAGTGGTGAAGGGTTTTAACCAGGTTTCGGATAGGCAGAGTATATCTGGATGATAAAGAGCAACCCATGCCTCAAGTTCTGTTTTATTTCGGAGAAGGCTCCTGATGTTCATGTGTACAATGTGGAGGACCTTTGAATTGCTCCAGGTTGCATCAAAGCAAGATAGGTTACTTTGAGGTCCCAGGTTTAGCTCTATATCCACGGCTAATATTAAGGCTAAGAGTGCCAAGTACCATAGCTTACGGTGGATGAAGGGTGGAGGCAGTATGAGGTGTAACATGGATTTACGTAGAGTGTAGGATAGATGATAGATGAAATTATGGGGGATGAGTAGAGGGGAGGAGTAATGGAGCCAGCATGCTGGCGTGCGCAAAGCACAGAGCGGCAAGTCATCAGGGTGGGTGAATTGATGGTATATGGTTGGAGGGAAGTAAAATATAGGTAGCCAAACAAGGCAGGAGAAAATAATAATGACCAGCAGAAGGGTAGTGCTGGGTCTTTTAGCCATGCTTAAATTATTTAAGAGGATCATTTGGGGTGGGGGTAAGGGGAGAGTGTTAGGGAGAGTGGTACAGTTTGTGAAAGAGGGAAGTTGGAGTATTCAACCAGAGAAACAGAGATTTACCAAGACGCCCTCTAGCTACCAACAATGATAACCTGCAAATGGTGAAGTGAGGAGATAGTTAATTTTTAGCCACTAAGGCGTGTTATGGGCGTGGTTAGAGTCTTACTGCCCTATATAGCTAGAGTCGGACAAGGGTGGGTGTGGTGGGGGCGCCGATGGGGAGCAGTCTTGAAGCGACTGCAGGTAAGCAGCACCCGTCCACCAGCTCGTTATTCCAGACCCTTTTAAGTTACAACTGGCGCTTCAGGTAGCAGGAGAGAAACAGACTGCAATGTCCTCAGAGCGCAGGAGTACAGTTTTGAACTCTTCTAAATCGGGCAGCCGCTTGCGAGAAGAAAAGGCACCAAAGTTTGAAACAAAGATGGCCAGCAGTGAGGCACTGCTCGAGTCAACAGATTAGGAGACACAAAATTACCTTCACGAACGGCCAGCTGGATCGTCGGGGAGATCCTGGGCAGAGGAGCCCTCCTGAGTGTCAGTCACCTGCTGAGGAGAAAGAAATGAGGGTGAGCAGCTACTTTATATAGGGCAAGAAGGAAGGAAAGAACAGGGGAAATGTAATATGAGAAGTTGGGGTGGGGGTAGACAGAGCAGAATGAAGTAGAGGACTGAAAGATAGGGCACAGAGATCAGTGAAAGGCAGTATTTCTAACTCGCTCTAAGAGATAAAATGTGGCTCTTTCTATACAATAAATTTAAAATATTATCTGGGCATAATAGGAGCAGTGTAAGCATCTGTTTTTCAATGTAGCATATCATGACTATACTGTTTAAGGTGACCACAATATTGCTGCAGGAGTGCAAAAATAGTTTGTGGTTATATTTCATGTAGCAGCAACACACCCTTTTACAAATTAATTCAAATTAATTCGACAGGTAGCACCTGTCCACCAGCTCACTATTCCAGACCCTTTTAAGTTACAACTGGCGCTTCAGGTAGCGAAAGAGAAACAGACTGCAATGTCCTCAGAACGCAGGTACAGTTTTGAACTCTTCTAGATTGGGCAGCCGCTTGCAAGAAGAAAAGGTGCCAAAGTTTGAAACAAAGATGGCCAACAGTGAGGCGCTGCTCGAGTCAACAGATTAGGAGACACAAAATTACCTTCACGAATGGCCGGCTGGATCGTCGGGGGGAGGGGGAGCTCCTGGGCATAGAAGCCCTCCTGAGTGACAGTCGCCTGCTTCACGAACAGCCGGCTGGATCATCGGGGGGGGCTCCTGGGCAGAGGAGCCCTCCTGAGTGACAGTCGCCTGCTGCATAAACTGCACAGCCCAATATTCAGCCGGGCTGTGCAGAGTTGTGCAGGTGCAACCCCCTACCTGTGCCTGCACAACTTTGAGACAAAAAAAGGATCAAGTCGAGGGTCACCTCAGGTGAGCTGCCGCATTGCAGGCGCAAACACAGCAGCTGCCACCTGTGGGTGGCCCTCCCTCTCCTGTGCCCCCCTGCAGCCGATTGTGGGCATAATAGTAACCCCCAGTAGCCCCAATCACGGGCAGAACACTCTCCCCACTAGCCCAGGTGTGGGCATAATGTATAAGAACCCCCGGCTGGCCTGATCGCGGGCATACTGTATAAAAACCCCCGACTGGCCCGATCACGGGCATACTGTAGGAAACCCCTCCCGACTGGCCCGATCGCGGGCATACTGTATAAGAACCCCCGACTGGTCTGATCGTGGGCAGAATGGAGTTCAACCCCCCTCAAAATACCAATATCCCAGGTGGTCCAGTGGACCGCGAAGCCCGATCGCTGGGCATTAGAGTCAAACCCACCCCCAAAGTCCAATTTCCCTGGTGGTCCAGTGGCCCCCACCCCACCCACCCACGAGCCCCACCACCCGCTCCCCGTCAGCCGGCTGGTGGCAGCACCCACCCGCCTGCGCCCTCGCTGCCCGCCGACTCGACAGCTCGATAGGGCTGCACCATTGGTTCAGAGCAAGAGCCAATGGGCGCAAGCACCATACCGCATAAGGCAGTCCAGATTTGTGAATGACCACCAGGGATATTGGTATTTTCCGTTCTGCCTGCGATCGGGCCAGTCGGGGGTTCTATATGTATGCCCACGATTGGGCCAGTGGGGGGAATTTCATCATGCCCGCGATCGGGCTGCAGGTGTCGGTCCTCGACGGCTGCAGCCTGGCTGGAGCCAGGCGCGTTGTCGGGATCGCGCACCTGCATGCTAATGGCTTGCAAATGGGGCCGGGCAGATGCAAATTGCCCCCGTGCCTTGCATAACTTATGGCCCCATTTGCATGTCACCTTTGAATATCGGAATTTGGTGATGGCACAATGGAACTTGGCGCCACCGCATCTTGAATGCTCCACTCTGACCACTTGCGGTGGCACAAGTTCCACTGCGCCATGCACAGCGGCTGTGGCCGGGGGGGCGATATTCAAAGGAGTTGCTCAATAGCGCAACTCCGTTGAATATTGCCCCGGCCACACCCCAGCGCAACTTTTTTGAGCAGCGCAAGGGCTTGCGCCACAGAATGGTGCAGTTTGAATATCCAGCCCTTTGTTTTTACTCCAAAATCTATTGAAATGCATTCATTAGAAGGTCATCATGTTACATCTTTTGGAGGATTCCAAAATTCTTAGCAATTAAAGCAATATTACCTATAGGCCTAGATCCTGTCAATCTATAGAACGTACAGTAGAGTTAGAATAAATGTTCTGACCTTGTTAGGGTAGGTGGTTCTTGAAATATTATTTATCATATGAAATAAGTGCCTGCGAAAATGTTTATAGTAGAACTTTCACACTAAACTGAAAAAGGCTACCAGAACAGGAAATCTTATGGAAGACATTGAGATTCATAAATGAAATGTATAAGGAATGCCTACTATGACATCTCAATATGATCAGTCTGGTGTTTGATTATGAGGATCCCATCTACAGTGTTGCAAATTAGTCCCCACACTGGACTGCATTTCCACTTCTGTTGTTGTACCTTAAATGTTCCACCTCTTACCCATCACTGCTCTGTATGCTAACATTTCTCTCTTCCCCCACCCCCAGTGGCCCCATCACCTTCAGCACTGCTCTTCCTTCCTGGCTAAATATTGGCTTGCCACTGTTCTCCGTATCTCTCCTCTCTACTTACCCCATCCATCCTGTCCTCCTACTCACTCCATTCATCAGATGTCCACTCATTTCATATCTCTTGCTCCAGATCTACAATAGGTCCATCTGTCGTATCTGTCCATCTCCCAGCACTGTGGAATAACCTTCCACTCCATTTTGAACTCCTATCCTCATTTCACTATTTCAAATTGCTCTTGTTGGCACACTCTCTGAACCACGCACCTTCTGCTTGTCCCCCCCCCCTCCGGATCCTGTACCCTTCTTACTACATTACCTGTCCATATCCTGACTAGTGTTATGCAAAATTGAAATATTTCACCTGGCAAATATTTCACGTAATTCTGCAATTATGTAAAATATTTTGCCTATGCAAAATTAAATTTTGCCAGTTTTTGGTTTTGTGCTAATGTATCAATTATATGCCTTGGCAAAATTTTTCACTTATGCAATGCGAAATTTTGCTTGGTTTCACGATTTTGTGTAAATGGTGAAATTTCACCTAAATGCGTTGGTCTGTCAATTTTGCCTATTGATGCTCCATATTTTGCTTTTGTGACATAATTTCACCGGGCGAATCTTTTGATTTCGTCAAGGAAATTTTGGTCCAAAGGTGAACTTTGGTAATGCATTGTGGATAAATAGGTCCAAAGGCACGTGTAACTTGTTTCCCAGCTCATTCTACTGCATGTTGAGTTGGTGAGCAGTCTGTCGTGGTGCATCAGAGCCAATAAAGCCTTTGAAAACATAGCTAAAAATTGTTTTTGAGAGCTAATTGCTGGAAAACATAAACTTTTTCCTAGTGGTACTGTGCTGCTAGGAGCATTTTTTTTTTTGTGGATTTTTGTATGATACTTAGTTTAAATTAGATTTTACTTTTCTCTGTGTCTTTGAAAGAGTTGTTTGGGGTAGGGGGTAGGAGTGTAAAGCGGTGCAGGCTATTTCTAGCCAAGCAGATTGATATTTACTCACAATTGTGAGTTATTTATTTACTGTTATCTCTTATTAAATTTGTTTTATCTTACCATTTATTTTTCTCTGAAAAGTTTCTCTGTCCTGTTTGAGAGAGTTCCTGCATCTGTTAGCTGTGTTATACATACCGTTCTTCCACTTTTAGTTGTGAATTGATTGTGAATTCTAAAGTTTTAAACACACAGAGCTGATTATTTGTTTTGTGGTTAGTTCTGTTTGCTGGAGTGTTAACTTGTGTTACTAAAACTGTTAAAATCAACAGTTCTGTTAAGTACTTCTACTTGATCACTTGAACTTGTCCATTTACCATTGCACTGCATTGTTGAATTGTTCCCCTGTGTTACTGCGGGAGCTTGACTCTGCACACTGCGTGGTGTTCCTATTTTAGTTAACTTACGTTACCCTTTCTGTTATAGCATTGTTTGCACAACACCTGACGTGCGCATTATAAAACAGTATATAATAAAATAGACATTTTTCAAGAGATTTCTTGGTGATCCCTCCCAGCCAGACCACTACCATATTGTGTGGTACACTACTTGCCTTTGTTTCAGTTTTATGGTTGTCTCTGCCCGGCCTTATATTAAAAAAAAAAAAAAATATGGTACTAAGTAATAACACATTACAGTACTTTATTTGTCAAGAGACACAGGTGATCTGTATTTAAAGTTGTCCGCTTGTGCCCTTTTTTCCTTGTG
This sequence comes from Neoceratodus forsteri, assembly GCA_016271365.2. Lineage (NCBI taxonomy): Eukaryota > Metazoa > Chordata > Ceratodontiformes > Ceratodontidae > Neoceratodus > Neoceratodus forsteri. The sequence goes on along the minus strand of CM057450.1, from coordinate 1,568,952,232 downwards.
TGTGTTTCTTAAATTCCTTCCTGTTTGGGGAAAAAAGGTTACTTTTTGTTTTTACTAGAATAGGCTGCCTACCATATATGGTATTAGTTGTACTGTAAGGGCTGATACCTGTCCTGATTGTGTTTGGACTTGTAAGGAAGCCAGTACTGACTGTAGGTGTGTGATGTCATTCACGTGTGAGGTGTTATTCACACAGTTAGTACATAGATACATACATACATAGACAGTGTCGGCAGATAAGGGCCTATGGCCCACCCAGTCTGCCCATTTGAGCTTGTAAGTTCAGTTTATGTTTTCCAAGAAGTCTGTTGCCCCTTACCCCTGACCTCCAGAATTCCTTTATGTCTATCCCATGCATTCTTAAATCCCATGATTGTTTCAGCCCCCACCACTTCCTCTGGCAGGGTGTTCCACTTGTCCACCACCTGTTCTGTGAAGAAATTCTTCCTCACGTTTCCTCTGAATTGTCCTCCCTCCAACTTCATCCCATGCCTCTAGTCCTGGAACATCTTTTTGCTTAAAAATAGTGTATTCCTGCACCCTGTACCTCCCTGTAAGATACTTGTATGTCTCTATCATATCCCTTTCTCCTCCTCTCTCCTCCAGGGGTACATGTTCAGTTCCTTCAACCTGTCCTCATAGGACTTGTGATGCAATCCATGCACCATCTTTGTTGCCCTCCTCTGAACCTTCTCTACCCTGTCTATGTCCTTACGTAGGTAAGGTCTCCAGAACTGTATAGTGTACTCCAGGTGGGGCCTCACTAGTGTCTTGTATATTGGAATTATGACCTCCCTTTTCCTGCTGGTGATGCCCCTGCCTATACATCCCAGCAACCTATTTGCTTTACCTGCTGCCTTGTCACACTATTTCCCTGCCTTGAGGTCATCAGAGATGATAACTCCAAGATCCCTTTCCTGCTTGGTGCATGCTATATCCTCACCCCCCAACTGATATATTGTGCCAGGGTTTTTGTGCCCCATATGCATTATCTTGCACTTCCTTGCATTGAATTTCAACTGCCAAACCCCTGACCATTCTTCAGGTTTCTGCAGGTTCCTTCTCATTCTGTCTACACCTCCTGGTGTGTCTACTCTGTTACAGAGCTTTGTGTCATCAGCGAACAGTGATATTCCACCTTCTAGGTCCTGCGCTATGTCACTGACGAAGATATTGAATAGTATAATCGTAGTAATACATCCTTTCTTTAAATACTCACTGAGAAAGGCAAAGCTTTGAAGCAATAGTCAGCAGAAATGCCTTCTAAGAAGCAACCAAATACAGGGGGGAAACATGGCAGGGGAGTTGAAGGAGCTAAGAAGTCTGCTGAAAAAAGTACAATTTCAGTTCCAGTTCCCCACAGCAGTGAAAGCACACGTATGTCTGCATCGGTGTCTTCTGATGTGGGCCCTGGTGGTGCGGCAGGAACCAGCAAAGGAGTTGGTGGCTGAACTGGGTCAGGCATACCTGTGTCTTCCTTTTTTAAAGCTCAAACTATTGCAGCCATGCTAGTGGGGGATGCTGATAGTGAGAAGAAGGGACTGGGAGGCACTGACACCAGCACAGGAACAGTGGTCCAGGAATCAGAGATGGGTGATAATAAGTCTGTCAGTGTGACTGTCCATGTTCCTAAAGGAGTTGGTGATGATAGTGTTCAACCAGAGTCTGATAATCTTGGAGACAAGGATAGTCAGCCCCCTGAGATGGCTGTAGAGAAAGAAAAAGCTGCCTTCCTCCAAGAAGACAGTGATGGGAGGAGGAGGAGGAAGACACGGACATCATCACTGTTGGTGGTGATGATGATGATGATGACTGGGTTGATCCCATATGGCAGCCTGAGTTAAAAAAGGTCAAGGGTGATGTGGGCCATTTACATGTACAGCCCATGGGTCAGTCTGTCACCAAGCCCATAAGGAAACCTCCAAGCAGTCACATAACCCCCCTCGCAAATGTGGTTTTACTGAAGTGATGAGAACAGCCCAAAAACACACACTTCCACACCTGTTTCTGAACTATCCCAGTCCCAGAAGCATCTGAAGTCCAGAGGTCAAAAGTCCCTAGTTTGGGACTTTTATGTGCTAGATCCTGCTGATGAGACCATAGCAATATGCCAACTTTGTTAAGCCTGTATTAGTCAGGAGAAAAAGGGAAGACACATAGACACTGGTTGCCAACACGCCCACCACAAAACAAGCACCCACTGAGATGGCAACAACACCAGAAGGATGCCAGAGCTGTTGGTAGCAAGTTACATGTAGTACAGCAAGAGCAGGAGGAGGGAAGGCAGAGTGGGTCAGTGGTGGAGGAGGAGGGTAAGCAATCCTTTGATCTCTCGAGTAATGGGCATAGCAGTGGTGGTGCGAGTCCCAGTCCCATGAGTCAAAAAAGTACACCACCCCCACCACCACAAGCAACCAAGATATCTGATTTCATGCAGTCTACACATTCCCAAGAGTCAAATGTTACCCCTAAAAGAAAATCATTGCTGCCACAAGTACAGTGTTCTGGTCGGACAGCCCCAAAGATGCAGCCCACTCTGAAGAGCATCCTTGAGTGGCAGACAAAGTACCCCCCCCCCAAATCATACTGTTGCACGAGAGTTAAATGCTGCCACTGCTGAAATGTTGGACATCGATCTGTTACCATTCTTATTCATAGAGAATGCTGGTTTCCACAAGCTGATGGCCCCTGCCTGCCCCAAATGGCAAGTTCTATGGCAAACCTATTTTAGTAAATGTGCCATGCCAGAGCTGAACAGTAGAGTTGCTGATTACATTAGACATGCATTGAAGCATAGTGCATCACACTATATCCATCTCAGCATGGATATGTGGACCAGAGGACAAGCAGCATCAAGCTCATATCTGTGCATAACAGTACACTGGGCACAGTTGCCTGGTGTGATACTTGATTTTGGGCCTAGCAAAACATGCGCTGCAAAATTGTGGTGGTAGTAACACACCTGGTATTCAGCAGCATGCAACCCTGAGTATGAGAAGTGTCATAGGTTCTCACACAGCTGCAAAAATGCTTAATGTTCTGCTGGACGAGATTGATGGATGGTTACACACACAGTCACTCATAGCAGGATTCAACGCAAGTGACTGTTTCATTTAGTCTACCACTTTACTCTACATTCCACCCTATTTCTCCCCCTCTCCACCCACCCTCCTACACCCCTTTTCCTCACACATATCCTGTTCTCTGTCTCTCCCCTCACACAGGCTAAGTCCCCCTCCCCACCACTCTGTTCTTCCGGACTTTTCACATACTTCTTCTGGACAGTTCCCCTTATTCCTTCCTCCCTCCTCTACTGTCCTCCCCATCCTCTCCATAATCTCTCCAATAGGCCCTGCCTGCCCTGTTCTACTTAAAGTTAGTACCTAGGTAATACTATGGTAGTTTCTACCTGACAATGCTGTATTGGCTGCATGAAACTGTTCCACACTGTTTTACTCTGCTCATTGGTCTTAACCAGAATATATATACTGTGTCTTGATCCTTGCTATCACTTCATTTTACTGTTACCTGTATTTACTCATTTACTACATTGTATTCAAGCTTTCAATGCTATCTATGTACTTGACATGGAACCTTGTAAAAGAGCCTCTGGCTCAAAGGTGTTGAATCTGAAATGTAATAAATAAATAAAATAAATAAAGTGATAATGGCTCCAATGTAGTGAAGTGCATTAGCAATGGTGTTTTTTTTAAGAGTGCCCTGCCTGGCACACTGCCTTAATCTTGTCATTCAGCAGTTTCTCAACCATGCAGACATAAAGGAAATGGTTACTGTTGCCCATCACATCTGTATTCACTTTGCCCATTCTGCAAAGGCCCGTGACAATCTACGTGAGCTACAGCACAATAACCATCTGCCTCAGCACTGGATGAAGCTTGATGTTGTCACCAGGTAGGACTCCACACTGTACATGCTTGACCAGCTGTATGAACAGTATAAGACTGTGCTAGAATACCTGCTGCTGCACAACACCTATGACAGTGCTGGAGTGTCCATCGCTCTAACAACAGAGCAGTGGTGCCAAATTCATGGGCTAATCGCATTCTCTGTCCATTCGAGCATGCTACACAGGCAGTGAGTGGGGATACTGCTTGTATGGAGTCAGTCCATATCCCTCATCGTGTGCTGAGGCAGATACTAATGAATGTGTGACACCAGACAGAGGCAAGTGGGGATCATAATACTTAGTGATCTAATGGATCACATGCTCCATATGATGGACACAAATACCCTTGTATCTGGCACTTTTATAGTCAGCTGACTTTGCAATCGCCACCATGCTGGATCCACACTACAAATGTGGCCTACCTGCTATAATTGAAGCGGTCCAGCAAGTACAACAGTTGACAGAGAAACTTATTAAACTGGTACATGCTGCACAAATGAAAATGGAAGCACTGTATCAAAAACGGGTGTTGCTAGCACCACCTGTGGCTCACAGGCAACCCAATCAGAGAAAATGGCCAAGGCAGAGCAAAACATCAACAATCCCATTTGGGATGTTCTCTTTCAGGTGGGAGTAGAAGATATGGAGGAAAGGAGGAGGAGGAGGAAACAAATGAGGTATCTGGACTCCAGCCAGCAGAATGAATGGTGGAGGCCTACATGGGGACCCAAAGCACCTTGCTATTAATGATGAGCCACTGCTGTACTGAGCAGTAAAATGACTGGCTGGCCAGCACTAACGTCTGTTGCTGTGAAATACCTGAGCTGCCCACCATCCAGTGTCACTGTGAAACGAGTGTTTAGTGTGGCTGGGGCAATTGTGAGTGACCATAGGACCAATTTGTCACCCAAGAATGTGTCCATGCTAACATTCATCAAAATGAATCAAAGGCACATTCCATACAACACAGTGATGTCAGTGGTGTTGCCACAGGAACTATGTCTTGGTGACAAGGATGATGACGGTCCCTTGACTAAGGCATCCACCAGCAGCCAGGAGGATAAGGCAGCAATGTTGAGAGAATTCCCACCTGATGAGAACTCCAGTCTTGAAGACTGTGAGGGGGTGTTTCTTGGATGATGTGGAATTGGAAGATTTAAAAGGCTGAATTTACTCCAAGGCCCCCCCCCAACAACTTTGAAGTCACAGTATGGTGGCTGGGGTGGGTATGTTATACCTTATTTTTAGCTCTGTACCATTGGATTGTTTATGGAAATGTGCTGTTATGTGCTGCAGTGTGTATACGTTTCATTTGATCACCCTTGGCAACAACCCATTGATTGGTCACCTCACCACCAATCCCCAAAGCCTATATAAAGCAGCAGCAATGTAATTACCATAACCTTAAAGATTTTTCAATTGCATGGTTACAGTTATAATGTTTTTCTTCCAAAAATATCTTACTTTTCATGTTGATTTACTATATGAACCCCATCTTACAGCAAGATATGTTGTCTGGATGTCCTTAAAAGTGCCCATGATGGCAAATTCGATACTGCCTCAGCACCCCCTCTCGTCACCTGACCTGATCTGACCTGACACAGTCATGCACTCCATGCAACTGAAAAATATTTCGCCACTTAATATAGGTGACATGTACAAGAACCCTGGCTCCTAGACTAGTACAAGTAGCATATGAATGTAACATGCTAATTCAACAGTTAACACCACAAGTGGAACTCATTTTGAGAAATGGTGAATGGTCGCCATCTTTAGTGATGTGAGTCATTACAAAAGTAATCCTGAAGAGGCTTAACAACTTACATTAAATCCCCCGCAAAAGGTTACTTATGCTACAGTACCAGGGCAAGGTTACACCTAAACCGCAATGGTTCCTGACCTGGGGAGTGGGTTAGGGGCCAGTGTGAAGGTCCTGCTGTCCTCACTTTGGAATGGATTCAAAATGTCCAAGATTACTGCAGCTATGCACTCTCCATTGATTAGACAAGACAAAAAATACCCTCCACCCAATTATTTTCTAAACACCATCTTAGCCACGTGTTTTCACACATAGTTCCTCCCTGTATGTGAGTAGCAGTGGTGATTACTCATTAATGGTAATGGTATGGACACCAGTCCAGTGGCCAACATCTTCAAGCAACACCCCTGTCTTCCACAGACACAACACAGCTTCTGCATGGCCTGGATTGATCATGTAGTCATCAAGATACTGACATACGCTGAAACCCTCAACAGATGAAATGTGACCTAAGCAAGACCAAAGATAAGAAAATGTTGATACTTATCAATTTGCATACCTGGTTTTACTTAACAAGCTGGAAGAAGAAACAGAAAAATGTATACTTACCATAACCTGTGTTGTCATTAAACTGATGACATTCCCGATAGAACAGGCTGTGTGCGTATGATTCCAATCCGACCAAGGTCCATGACAAAGCACAGTAGCACTAGCAGGCATTCCCTTTCCTATCAGCACTGTGTACCTTGAAATAAGAAAAAATTTGAAGATTGTTAAAAGTTCCACCCTACCACACCCGTGACCATCCCCCCACAGAAGACCATACAAATGAAGAAATACTTACCTCAAGGACTGTGAAAGTGGAACCATTGCACAATTAAATAAATCCCTAGATCTGGTTCAGCAGCCAGCAGCAGCAGCAGGATGGAACGATACTTAACTTAGTCGGAATTCTGATGTTGACAAAAGCAAAAATAACAATTACTATCAAGCTCAGACAACCAGATGGCAGTAACAGACATAGCACATTTGTATGAAAGTTCCAATACTTACCATCTGCATTGGGAAATTGGGACGTAGTGCATTCAAAGATCCATAGAGATCTCCTCCTTCCTGGCCCGGCATGATGATGTCATCCACAGCACACTGAAAAATAATATAAGAGCAGTACAAGCATATTAGAACTCAAGATGACATAATACCAAAACAACACCCTTACCTTGCACAGGAAAAAAAATGAAGACAGATACATGTTCAGCAGCAGCAGTATAGACTGTGTGAAGATAATCCACCAGGCACAACCATCCAGAACAGTAGTTCTTGTGGCAACTTGGAAAGAAGTAGTCAGAGACAGTAGCAGGCAGCAAGCTGCAGTGTCCCAAAATGTCATTCACTCCCCTACTGCCAGGCAAGCTACTACCACAGATACAGTCAGTCAATACAGCTAGACAATCAGTATAGCAGCATAGGGATAGGGAAATGATAATTGCACATTCCTATCTCAATCAATTGAAACAGCAGCAGCAGCAGGAGGAAAGAATTGCAAGTAGCAGCAGCATTTTTTAGCACAAATTCATTTTCTCTGTATGGGTTGACACCCCTTTTCAGGTCCCTGAAGTGGTGGTACACCCTAAAACATCAGGACTTATGCCACATTTCAGTCTCAGTTTAATGTAGCATTTTTTGGTAAACATTTCTGGACTTGTAGGCCCCATTTGGCACCGGCAACAGTGAGTTGCAGGCAGAAATATTTGGCAAACAGGCCAGAAAACAGCTATTTAATGTCTGGCTGGTGGGGGAAGGCACCCTAAAATATCATGGCTAAGACCAGATTTCACTCTCAGTTTAATTTACCATTTTTCCTGCAACTTTTCTGGACATTTACGGCTTGTGCTGTACTGGCAGAACCAAGATGGGGCTGAAAAACAATCGCAAACAGTGGACCAAAGACCATTGTTTGGTACGGGTGGTGGTTTGGGCGCCATACAACATCATGACTGGGACCTGATTTCAATCTGAATGCACTGTACAATTTTTTGGGAAACATTTTTGAACTTCTGGGCCATATTAGGTAGTGGCAGCACCACAGTTAGGCCCAAAAAGCATTAAAACAATTCAGAAAACAGCACATTTGGGTCCTCACAGTGGATGTGAACCATGTAACTGCATGTCTGACACCTGATTCAGTCTCAGTTTGATTAAGCATTTTTTGGTAAACATTTCTGGACTTGTAGGCCCCGTTTGGCGCCAGCAGCAGCAGCGAGTTGCAGGCAGAAATGTTTGGCAAACAGGCCCGAAAAAGGCTATTTAATGTCTGGGTGGTGGGGGGCACACTAAAACATCATGGCTGAGACCAGATGTCACTCTCAATTTAATGTACCATTTCTCCTGCAACTTTTCTGGACATTTACTGTCTCTGCTGCACTGGTAGAACCAAGATAGGTGCAAATAACAATTGTAAACAGGGGACCATAGACCATCGTTTGGTCCGGGTGGTGGTTTGGGCACCATAAAACATCATGGCTGGGACTTGATTTCCGTTTGAATGCACTGTGCAATTTTTTGGGAATCATTTCTGGACTTCTGGGCCATGTTAGGCAGTGGCAGCACCACAGTTAGGCCCAAAAAGCATTTAAACGGTGCAGAAAACATCACATTTGGGTCTTCACGGTTGATGTTAACCATGTAACTACATGTTTGACACCTGATTTTAGTCTCAATTTGATTAAGCATTTTTTGCTGAACATTTCTGGACTTGTAGGCCTGTTTGTCACTGGCAGCAGTGAGTTTCAGGCATTAATATTTGGCGAACAGGCCCTAAAATGGCTATTTAATGTCTGGGTGGTGGTGGGGGACACCCTAAAACATCATGATTGAGACCTGATTTCAGTCTTGATTTACTGTAACATTTTTTGGGAAACATTTCTGAAATTATGGGCCATGTTAGACAGTGGCAACACTCTGCCTCACTCTATATTCTCAATGTTATCCTAATTTTTTCCTGTCATACTATATTTCTAATCTTATCATGCCTACTCTACACAGCATGGCTTCAAGAGGCTGTGTTAAACTGTAGCCCTACTAGAGTACATTTTGGACTTCGGGGGTGGTGGCGATGTGGTTGGGCACTGTAACACCAAGTTAACATTGTGGCAAACCATGGGGACATGCGTGTTAAGCACAAAAAAAATGTACATTATGTTTAACTTCAAAATAAAAGTGCTTATGTTTCTATGATTATTCAATGATATTCATTCAGACTGATCCTGCACACAGCCAAAACAACGGCTACCAGTCCCCAACATCACACGTAGCTTTGGGAAAACATTTTGTTCCTAGGAACAATTTACAAATTACAATACTTGACATTTGTGGATAGGAGGAGGAAATACATACAAGTCAGAGGGACTAACATAAACCAAGTAGAAAGGTACGGTGATTATGGGTAAAAATGACTAAATGTGACTGACAGACAGTAACACATGACAGCGGGTGCATCACAAGGGTCAGGTCAGAGACAGGGTATACATATGAAAGAGGAAAAGGGGGGAGCATAAACATTGCATAACACACAAAAATGGACAAAAACAAATGAAAGGATATAAGAAGAGGACAGAATATAGATATGTTTTGCATTTTGCTATTTTAGAGAGTACAGATGAGGGAGAGAGACAGTAAGAAAGCAAGGACAAGAGAAAGAAAAGAAAAATGTTGCTGCCAGTTTTGCACTGACTGATCTGGACTCTGACCATTACACTGCACTGGCACTAGGTACAGAGTCTGCCCTGCCACCACCACCACCACGCAGCTCTGTCAGGAGCTCAAACATTTTCTGTGCTCCACAAGGAGTTTCCTGAGGTCCCCTTGACCTCCTGGCAGAAATCAGTGAACTCGAGATCACGTGATGCATCTGGCTGGCTAGCTGTTGCTCCTTAAGCTCCCGCTCTCCCTCTTTACAATCTGCTTAAATCGACAGCTTTGGAATTATTTACAGAGCTGCCTACCTGACTTCAGTTTTCAATCTTAGTGGAAGCTCTCTCAAAGTTTTTGGGTTGCTGACAAGATTAACAGACCGGAATGGAGACCGAGATGAGAGCGGCTCTTCTTAGGCATACACCACCGGTCTCACCTGACAAGCAGCTAAGAAAGCGAGGCCTCAACAGCAAGTATCTTCGCCAACCAATTATGTGCTTCCCACCGCTGCCACTAACCGAGGAGCGCTTCACAGGAACTACAGCCATTTAAGGAGACACTATCGGATATAGCGGCTAATCTTAAAAACCTCCACAGTGAAATGGCAGATCTTAAAATCTGAACAACGGACAACGAGCACGCATCTACTCCTGGAAATATGGCGTGATAAGGCTGACCCTGAGCTAACAAAACTAAGGCAGCAAATATCTAAACTGCAGTTGAAGACAGACGACCTAGAGGGTCGTAGCAGGCAGAACAACATTTTAATTTTTGGACTACCAGAAGGGGCTGAGGGCTCCTCTCCCATTGCTTTTATACAGTCGCTTCTCACAAAAATCGTGGGGCCCTCACCATACAACCCTACCTACTTAATCGAACAGGCACATAGGTCACTACGTTCAAAACCAGAGGCCTCAGCCCCACCTAGACCAATGATCATCCGCCTGCTTAATTACCTTGAAAGGCAACATATCCTCCTAAAAGTCAGAGAATTAAAAGCCATTCATTGAGAGGAGAAAAGCTGTGCATTACTCAGGATTTGCCATTTGAAACTCGCCAGCTGAAGAGCTACATTTCATCTTGTGGTCAGCAAACTGATAGCAGCCAGCATCAAATTTAGAATGGCCTACCCTGCACGTCTTCAGGTCTCAATAGAGGGCAAGTGGCAATCATATGAATCAGCCACTCAAGCCCAGGCTGAACTAGCAAAGAAGCTGCCCTCCCTGTTCAAGGCCCCATGAAGCAATGCAGTATATAAATATATGGAAGAGACTCTGGCCATTTTTATACTCCTTTTGTCTTCCTTATCTTTCTAGTGTGCTGTCGAGGCTCTGTTTCTCCTTTTTTTTTTTAGATCTGTGCTGCTTACCTGAACTCTATTAGGACTGGAGTGGTCCCCATGGGATATCCGATTGTTCCTGGTGGTGACTCGACAGGATCGAAACCAGACAAGAACTGAGGGAGCCCTACGTGATGGAGATCTGTGCAACATTGTGCTGACCTAAAGGAGGACTCCTTCTTAGGCAGTGTTTGTTTCCAAGGGGCTGGTTTATCTTAGCGCTAACATGGCGTCTGTCCATTGCCATCTAGTGTCCCCAGGGAAACAACTTGCTCTTTGTGGGTCGAGCCAATCCTTTAACCCTGTTGATGCCAAGCTGCCCTCTATTTGTTCTGCTCTCTTGCTGTTGCTTAGTTCATTCAAAGCTTTTCATTTTGTTTTCTTTTCTTCTTCCTTTCATTTTCTCCTACTCTCCCATGGATGGTCTTGAGCAAACATTCATTAGTTTGGTAAGATGCATGTTTCCTACTCTGTTTTCTACCATTTTATCCTTCACTTTTACATCCTCGGAGGGTGTTTTTTTCTTTCCTTTTCTTACTGTGTTTTGTAGGCTGATGTCGAAGGTGGGCTCTGGGGGGAGAGGGGGAAGGGGGATAGCACTGGGTTAGACATGGCCAACCACACGTACTGGTGTATGGGGGGGTACCCTAGTCTCTCTCCTGAGTGTCAGTATAATTATCACCATGTTGGGTTTGGTTGTATGGCCTCCAGAGAGGTCCATTATGATGGATATTTCGAGGTGTGAGAAATATGACAATTTTGGACTGGTCAACACCTCCAGGTCATTCCCGAATGGGCTTATGGGGGGTGCATTTACTAGGGTACCGAAGGGATCTCTACCGAGTAAGAGTGTTACGAATAGTCTATGTTATTGGTTCTTAGGTAGAGTGATTGCTGTAAATAGTTTTCAGTGGGTAAAATATGGGGGGGAGTCTAGTTATGACTAAGAGTGTTCTAATGCTCGTTACCGTTAATTTTGTGTGGTGTTCACATGTTATGCTACATGTTTATTGTTCCAAGCATTTATTATGTGTTTATGAGAGGATGTGGAGCACCAGATTCATCCTATCGAGGAGTTATGGGTACAGGGAGGGAGCTGTGGTGTACTTTTTTTTACTTAGTAAAGGGGCTGTACAGGAGGCACTGGAAAGTGTATGGCCATTGGTATTAAAAAATTTGTAACATGGAATGTGAGAGGGGCTCGTGTACCCAACAAAAGAATTCAAATACTTAAACACTTAGCTCTACCACAGGCTAACATTTCTTTTATTCAAGAGACCCACCTCCTACCTGGGGAAGCTATTAGCTTGCGCAGATGGGAGGTTGGACAAGTTTTTGCTTCTGGCATGTCGACAGCGACTGGGGGAAAAGCTATTTTAATCCACCGTTCTTTCAGGCTAAGGCAACCATCACGGATCTGTTTGGGAGATATGTATTAGTTCATGGCCTTTTAGATCATATTGAGGTGGTTCTGGGGAGCATATATGGTCCTGTTGGAGGAACCTGATTTTTCTGGATTTATCAGACAAGCTGCAGACGTCATCGTTCTACCACTGATACTTGGTGGAGACTGAACTTACCCCACCCAGGATTTGGATAGATCCAATCACTCACTCAAACCTCTCTCCATCGCTCAGAAGCAGCTTTATGATTTCTTAGACTCCGCTGGGTTATGTGACCCATGGAGCTACAGAACCTCCGCGATATACACCTTCCAATCCATGGTTCACCTCATGGTCCAGGTTGGACTATATATTTAGTCATTCACTACTGCATGGTCTATGTGATTCTGCTATAGAACCAATTGTTATATCGGACCATGCAGCAGCTTGGGTGACCATTCGTTAGACCGAGATTTCCATAGAGATCCGGTCTGGCAGTTAAATATGCAACTTTTGAAAGAAGATTATATTATTACCAGAGTTTCTGATTCATGTATTCCTTAGCCATAACCAGGGATCTGTTGCAAGGGTGGACCTATGAGTGGTGCGCATTAAAATGCTATTTGAGGGGGAGTTTATCAGATTTGCCTCCACTCGTAAAGGGAAAAGAGAGGTTGCAGCTGTGTCACTTCTAGCTCAAATTAAGGCACTCGAACACTGTCCCCCTTCACCTCCCTCGTCGGACACTCTGAAAACACTTCTACATTTAAGGAATCAGTATTCTCTGTTGCTGCAGGAGAAGGCTGAATTTGCCATATTAAGAACTCGAGCAAAATATATTCAACAGGGAGAAAGAGCGAGTTATCTCTTAGCCTTACAGTTAAGGAAATTAGAAGCTTCCAGGCTAATCACCTCCATTGAAGACCCTGGTGGAGTTGTTAAAACTCATCCCAGGGATATCGCCTCAGTTTTTAAACATTATTTTTCCTCCTTATACAGCAAGAGTGCTCTTTTCCCATCTCAAAACGAGATGTTGGATTACTTGTCCACATCTTCCCTACCATCTCTTTCTCCTGAGCAGCAATCCCTCTTAATCACCCCATCTCCCTCCGAGAAATCTGGTCTGCTATCAGTGACCTGGCACCAGATAAGGCCCCAGGCACTGATGGCTTACCGTCAAATTTTTATAAATTGTTTGCTAAAGATCTAGCACCCAGCTTGCTCCATCTATACCAATATATGCTTTCAGGACAAATACAAGATCCAACCTTATTGGAAGCTTCAGTTATTCTCCTTCTCAAACCTGATAAACCGCCACACTCCCCAACGAGTTATCGCCCAATTTCCTTGTTAAATTGTGACGTTAAAATCCTTGCCAAGGTACTCACTAAGAGGATAGAACAAATCTGGACCTCTTTACTTAGTCCCAAGCAAATTGGCTTTGTGGCCGGTAGAACTCCAGCAGATCACCATCGTAAACTCCAATACATTATTCGCGCAGCGAAGCTGTCCCCCGTCCCAATGGCACTAATTTCGTTAGATGCAGAAAAAGCATTTGATAGAGTAGATTGGAACTTCTTGTGGACCACACTGTGAATTATAAGTTTCCCTAATCTATTTATTAGATGGATTCAAGCTTTATACCTCTCTCCCAGGGCCAGAATACACTGTAACGGAGTAGTATCCGAGGCTTTTCCCCTTTCTTCAGGCACGTGGCAGGGTTGCCCACTCTCTCCCTTCCTATTTAACTTGCATTTAGAGCCCATCACCAGGCGCTTGAACTCCTCCTCTCTAATCGCCGGTATCCCCATAGGTAGTAGTGCCCCCAGACTTTCAGTTTATGCCGATGACATACTCCTCCACCTCTTGAATCCAGTTTCCTCCCTAAAAGAAGTCCTGGTTATCATTGATAACTTTAGCAAATACTCGAACTATAAACTCAACATTGGCAAAACTGAAATTTTTCCTCTTAACCATGTAACATATAGCTCGGCCTTCAGTCAATTTGGTATCAAATATTTAGGATTCATATTACCTTGAATCTAACTCTGTCGCGAAGCTTAATCTGGAGGATTTATGGCACAGTATTCAGCAAGATATAACAAGATGGAAAAACCTTCCACTCTTGTTCTGGTGCAGAATTAACACTATTAAGATGAATGTTTTACCCAGACTATTTTACCCTTTAAACATGCTAGACATATGGCTACCGATATCCTTCTTTCAACGTATTCACTCAGGGATTAACTTGTTTATATGGCGAGATAAGACAGCCAGAAGATCTTATTTTAAATTGCCCCAGTCTAAGGATTTTGAGGGCTTCGTCTTTCCCAACTTTCTATTTTATTACTGGGCCTCCCATTTACACAAATGTGGAAATGATTATCTCTACCTGATTCCCTTACTCATCATGGATACACCCACTATGGTTACAAATTGAATCAGATTTGCTCGTGTCTCATAAAATAGCCCAGTATCTCTTTTCTACATATTAAAAAAAATATACCCAAAGCTTTTCCTCTCCCGATTGGCACTTCTCTAAGAGTTCTTTCTCAGCTCTTTAGGTATCTCAAGGTATCTCCAACTTTAGATTTTTCCCAACCTTTATGTGCCAACCCAAACCTCAAAATAGGCAACACTCTTATAACTGGAAGATGGTTGCCAATTTCCCTGAGCATACTGTTGCTGATTTTTATTCACAGGAACATATCCTGACTATGGAAGAGATTTTATTTAAATTTGGCTGGCCATCGCGGCAGCTTTAAAATTCTTCAGCTTAAACATCTCTTAATCAGACCATTTGGGTGTAAAACTAAAGCCTCCCAGTTTGCTGAATTTTTCAGCAAATCTCTACTTCTGTTAGTAAACTGCATGGTATATCTAAGTTGTGTGGCCTTACTTTATACCTTTCCACAAATCCCATCATCTGTCGGTTCTAAAATCTGGCAAAGGCTCTTCCCGAATAAAGATGTTAATTGAAGCGTATGGAGGGATTATATATATATATCATACTCAGGATCGGTACAGGATAATGCAATACCGCTATGCATAACCTTTAGTACACCCCCATTAGACTGGCTCAAATGAGCGCATATCCGCTACTACATGCTCCAGGTGTAATAAAGAGGAAGGTTCACTGTTGCATATCTTATGGTCATGCAACACAGTATCCTCTATGGAGGCAAATAGAATCAACTTTGGATCCTGTGCTGGGGCTACAGTGTCTTTTCTCCCTGCAATTTGTGTTTTCGGTGATTATTCTAAGATCCAGGTGAGAGAAAAAGATTCCATATGGCCCTAATTTCAATGGCGGTTAAAAAATTGGTACTCAGACATTGGATGGACCAAGCCCTATTTCATACACAGAGTGGCTGCATGAAGTGTCTTTGCACTTCGTGTTGAACATTTAATAGCACAGGTGAATCACAGTGAATCCTCCTTTAAGAACAAATGGGAAAATGATATGCCTCTATCTGAATTGATAATGGTACATGAGCTGGGTCACGAACCCTCTCCTCACTATTTCTCTCTTTCTGTCTACTTATGTCCTTTCAAAGATATGTATATCCCCCACTGGGCCACCTCTTTTCTTATGTGTTACTTCTCACTTTCTTCCTTTTATACGTTAGTATGGCCTTGCTAGTTGATATCTGTGTACACCACAGCATAGGGTGGGGGAGGAGGTGGGGGATGTTTAAATCATTTAAATTATTGTTCTTAGGATTTATATTTTTTGGATTGTTGGTCTTTCTGCTTTCATTTTTCCTTTCGTTATTAGCTCCTGTGTTATCCCGTTATGTTGCTAATTCTCTGTTTGGTTATACCGTATTATGGTGTTAAAAGCAATAAAATATGTTAAATTAAAAAAAAAGAAATCAGTGAACTCATTGCACAGAGCTCCCACCTCTCTGCACAGTGTTGTCAGGTCTTCTTCAAGGCTCACTGCTGCTGGTGCTGGCACATGAGTGGCTGGGGCGGCTGCAGGCTGTGCTGGGTCACCACCATGAACCCAGTGATGCCTGTGTCTGTGTCTGTGGGGTGAGGGTGATGGGGGCTCTGCAGCTGCCTCCTGCTGATGCCGCCTTCTGAGGCACATCCTCTGACCACTGGCCCCTGCCTCCTGCTGGCTCCCTTCCCCTTCTAACTGCTCAGCAGCACGCCAAGCCCCTCTACTTGCTGCCAACTCATTCTGTTTTTAAGCCAATCCGCAGTGTGGTGGTGCTGCAGATGACTCCTTTGGCAACCAGTGCCAAAATGACCCCTGGTCTTGCCCCTCTTAACAGATCTGCCACACAAGTTACAGATCACAACTGTATTAACATTGGTGTTTTGCTGAAAAACACCACACATCTGATACTTTCTGTGGGATGGGGGCCAACAGCTGATGTCCTGGGGCTGGTGGGCACATCATGCTCCAGCTTGGGGGAGGTGGGGGATGGTATCTGGAGGTGCCTGCTGCTGCTGCCTGGGGTGAGGGCCACATGCTGCTGGACAACAAGAGGATCCTGCTGCTGCTGGGAGGGGGTGAGGGGCTCATGCTGCTCCTGGGAAGTGGGGGCTACATTCTCCTGATGGGGGTGGGGGCACATGCTCCTGCTGCTGTTGGGAGGGCACAGACAAAAAGGCCCACCTATTAATACGAACACTGGGTGGGGGTGGTCCACCTGCCTTCTTCCCAGTCTCCACCTTGTCTCTACCTTTCCCATCCATTCTAATCTCTCCTATCTCCTCCTACAACTCCTTGCTACAAAAAAAAGAGAAAAAGAAAGGGGAGAGAATGAGGGACTTTTACACATACACACCCAATAAAAGAGATATATAAATATAAAAATGCTGAAAAAAACACTAACAGAAAATATTAACTTTTTAAACTAATGGGGAACAGATCACAAATCAAATAAGCTGCAAACACACATACACAAACACTATTTTTTTATAAAGACAAGTTTGAGCTGTCCTGCTGTAGTCTGTCTCCTGCTTTCTACTACTAGGCTGAAACAGCTCTAAAAGAAGTACATTTAGTCTGGCTTCCTGCCTAAGTGCAGTCACCCATGTGACCAGCAGTCTGTTAGAGAAAAAGTCATGTGATAAGCTTTTTTTGACAATTTCACCTGATACTTACATGAGGCGAAATGTGCATGCAAAAGGTGAAATTGACAGTGAAAGTTTGCCAAAATTGAAAGCGAAATTTCGCCAAAATTATAGGCAGATTTTCACCAAAATTCTATAGGTGAAATTACATTGAAATTTACAGGAAAAATGTTGCCATAAAGGGCACGATTACATGAAATGTTTTGCATGGTGGAATTGGTGATTTTGCCAGAGAAATTAAATTTTGCTGCATCTCTAATCCTGACCCTCAACAGAAATGCAACTAGAAATGATTTCCAACACACTGTGCCTTTCTTGGTCCATAAATTTAAATAAATAAATAATTACATGGAGCTGGAATGTCAGATCCAAAAGTCAGTGTATACATTTATAAGGACACTGCACTTGTCTAAAAGACATGTATTGTGTAAACACTGATTTTCCTGATGAAGTATCATATCTGAGGGGGTAACCAGTAAGCAATAAGACATGAAAAGGTATAATTTTTTTTCTGAACTACATTCCCGTGTGCATTGTTTGTCATTAGCAGTTTGTTCCTAGTGCCATCAACCACCTAGATGTGTAGTTCAGAAAAGAAATCCACGCACTGGAGTGTCTAATTCCATTTATAAAATGTATAACTATTCAAAAAAATGAAACTTTTTTAAATAAAATTAGCGTTATGAGAAATTACAGAAGAATAAAAAAAAAAAGTAAAACACAAATGCCCTGTTGAAACTGTCTTCCTGTGCACTGTATTTTTGTGTGCCACTAGAAGGAGCTGCGTTGCTTTGTTTGGCAGCTGAGGTGAGGTGTGAGGTTTCTAATCCCCCCACTTGTGTTTGCAGGGTCTTGCTGCCATTTGTGGTTGCCAGAAGAAATCTCTTTTCCTGAACCACATGGCTTCAGAACTTTTTCAGTCAATCAGACATAGGGAATGCCCTACTCCTTTTATAAACCAAGTTCATGTGAGACAATTCAGCATACATTCATATTTTTCCCAGTCTTATGATAACATGCAGTGCTTCCAGTTTTACACTTACAGTAATGGGAACTTTTTTCCGGACTACAAAGCTAAGGAAATGATATAACCTTAGAACCTTTGCAATGCAGTCGAAATATACTGTACATTCTAATGCATGATTTAATAAGAACCAGCGTAATACATCTGAAATGTATACTATGGTTAATTTCATAGTAACATATGAAATAATACAGTAATATAAGGTCAGAAGGGATTGAAGGCTCATCACTGTATCTACTCCTCTGCTTCATTCATTTATTTAGTTATTTGGGGAGCGGAAAAAGTGGGCTAGCATAGAGACTATTTCTTATTTTCAGCATTATCTTGGGTGAGGATGATATAGATATAAACTGACTGATATTGAACCTGGTAAATCTATTGGTGGATTAATGAATGGGGACATTTGACCAGGATACTGGAAAGTTCTCCTATTCTATTTTTATTTATTAATTTTTTAATCTCTATTCTTTGTTGAGATTTTCAAATATAAACAACAAACACCAGAGAACAGTAGATTACAATAAAGTCCAACCACAAACAGCACAATTAACAAATATAAAATACAACATAAAATCATAATTGGAAAATAAACCCCTATTAATCCCCCCAGTCCACCTTTATCCACCATTCTCCTTCCCCCTTCCCTGGGGGCAATATATCTACAGGTAGAATAAAATGCCCTTATAGCTAAAAAGTATGGCATAGAGATTGAACCTAAAAACAAAGGGCAGAATAAACAGAAGCTATCATCTTAGAAAGACAAGAAAGAACAATACAAATTCCTTATGAAGCCATTAAAAAGTAGATAGGCCTTAAATAAAAAGTGTAACAAACCATACTTGAAATCTTTAGAGACCTAAGGACTGAGATCACTGGCTAGTTTAAACTACAGTGTATTATAAGGTGGTGACTAAATCAAAAGACTCCTCCAATGTTTTGAAAAGAAGATTGTTTATCATGGAAGTAGGATATAATTAGAATCATAGTTAATGTGTGTCTGAGCTGAGCCTTCAACTCTTTACAAACAGGAGTAGATTGGTCTGCCCAATGTTTAAGTATTAGTTATATGATGGTTCAGAGCTCAGTACTTATGTTACATACTGTAGCTGAATAATGTAGGTTTTGCTTGAATACAGCAGCTAGATCAGTAAGTAGGATAATGCTCATCAGATATTTAGCAGTTTGAATTGATCAGTGCTTAGGTACTTTGAAGATAGTTATACAGTCAGTGATTATAGTTCAAGTGAGCTGAATAGTTTTATGCAAGGTGACTAGATGCTTAAGCTGATGAGTAACGTGTTATGACTTGGTATTGGTTTGGCATTACTCTGTATCCCACCGTAAAAGAATGCTTAGTCCAGTAGTATGAAACCCCCCTTTTGTGATAAGAGCGCTGGAGAAGGAGGAGGAGTCGGGGAGGATGGAGGGCGAGTGCGACTCGCTCTAAGCAGAGCTGTAGTTAACTTGGTTTAAGTAGGGTATGGAGGAGGAGCTGTTCCCCCATACAACTACAGGCATGTGCCTTTAAATTGTATGATGGTTCAGAGCTCAGTACTTATGTTACATACTGTAGCTGAATAATGTAGGTTTTGCTTGGATACAGAGGCCAGATCGGTAAGCAGGATAATGTTCATCAGATATTTAGCAGTTTGAATTGATCAGTGCTTAGGTACTTTGAACATAGTTATACAGTCAGCGATTATAGTACAAGTGAGTTGAATAGTCTTATGCAAGTGCTTAGATGCTTGAACTGATGAGTAACGTGTTATGACTTGGTATTGGTTTGGTCTTGCTCTGTATCCCACAGTAAAAAGAATGCTTAGTCCAGTAGTATGAAACCCCCAAAAGAATAATATTATCAAATGATTATCTCCTCCACCTCCGAAGAGTATGACCAGTAGCACACAGGAGAGGAAAAACCTTTGGGGAAACCTCTGAGGACCCATGGCTACTGACCTGCCCATCCTTCTGGGCATACTAAGGAAAATAATCCTAAATAACAATATTAAGCTAATTCGAGTTCCAAAGTTCGAGATCCTGTTCCAGTGAAGCTAAGCTGAATAAAGTACAGAATATTCCAGTTAGCGAACGTAGCAGCATCCTTCTAGCAAATCAAAGTCCAAGAATCCATGTCCGGAGCAGAATGGTGGTAGACTGGAATCCATGGTCGATAATGATAATTCAAAGCTGCCGTTACATTAGTGAAATATTCCAGGTGAGGACATTTTCTGCAAGGAGAACCAGTAACCAAAGGCTAGGTGTCCATGTCCAGTGTAGGAGGAAGGTAGTTCGTATTCCTCTTAGCAAGCTTTTGCAAATGAATTCCTGGTGATGAAACGTAAGAACTGAGCACATGCTGCGTGATCTGGAGAGGGTGGAGTAGTAGGAATCTCTGCTCTGGAGTGGAAGCAGGTAAGTGAATTAGGTATAGATCTTAGTGCGAATATGTAGACATAAGTTAAATGTACCTCCAGATCTCGATAGGGGAAGTAGGTTATAGAATAGGAATATTGGTCTTGATGAACCCCTAGGCCCTGTAATGGTGAAGCAGGTAGTATGAGCAAGTAGTGTAAATAAGTGAACCTGTACATAGGTCAGTTGTAGTAGTAAGTAAAGCTGCATGATGCAGACATAGTAGCAGGAGGTATTATTGGATAGCTTATGTATGTTATACAGCGTGGGGCATGAAGAAGAAGTGGTGATAGCTCAGGAATCGAATAGCTTCATCTGGTGATCCAAATAGTTACGTAATGAAGATAACCACAGTCTAAAGCCAGAATGGTATGGAAACTAGTACTGACTTGGTAAGAATACTCTGACAAGTCTTGAACAGTCGAGCTTACGAGTCATAAATGGTGATGATTGAAGAGGCTGAAGTCAAATGACATAGCGTTGCCACAAGGTCCAAGAAGTCATAGGGCAAATCATGGGATTTAAAGTCTTTGGATAATCTCAAGCGAACTCCTGGTAGGAGTAGTAGTAGTAGTTCATATGATTGAAGTGGCAAGGCAGAGGTATTCAAAAAGTAGAAAATGAATGACTAAACAAATCCAGATGTGAGTCCATGGTAAAGGAGCTCCTAAGTTTGGCAGACACGGCTGCAGGTAGCTGCAGTAGAATGGACTTCCAGGCCCCGAGCTGGGCAAGGCAAGTGTAGTGTAGAAGGAATTAAACCTCCAAGCCCAATGGCAAAGCAGGTCATAGAGCAGGTGATTATGAAGTGATAATAGAAGATCGAGGGTCCAGAGCCCGTAGGGCACTGGTCTTTGAAGTGCAAAGCAGTGAACCTCCGGCCCAACTGGTGAGGCAGGTTCTAAGGCAGTGGTAGATAAGGTAACAGTAATGCTGACCTGCATGAAATGCAGAATAGCAGTGAAGCAGTAAAGAATACTTTATAAAAGGTATAGCAAATGGTAGGATATCTTGAGTTAGTTTGGAGCTGAGTAGTAATATAGATTAGGGCAAAGTTATGAGAACTGTGAAGGTGCTGTAGACTGTCATATCCTGAAGATCAAAGGTTGGAAGGGATTGCAGCCAAGATTCCTAGGTGGATGAATTGGCAACTCAACCAACTGCATGTAATGCAGAAATAGCAGTGAAATAATAAGGAATAGATTGTAAATGGTATTGTGAATGCTGATATATCCTGAGTCAGTGTGGCGCGGAGTAGTAGTATAGTCTAATGCAGACATATGAGCGGTAAAAAGTGCTGTAGACTGTCGTATCTTGAAGATCGAGTATATTTAAGATTAGGTGAAGAGACTTAGGCGGATGAGTTGGTAACTCGACCAGGGTAATAAGCATCCAGAAACTGTAGTAGATCAATGTTGTAGATGTCAGTTAAACTAAGGAAGGCATTATGGAATAGAGCTCGACTGAGTTCTGATGGATATAGTAGTAGCAGCTCAGAAGAGTTACAGCAATGCAGCGAAAAATATCCAAGGGAATTGTAATGAATATCCTGATGTGAATCAGAATGATAAGCATCCAGGAGTATGGAAGCAATCCCAAGAGACGGTATGATATGATACAAACTGGAGCACTGATGGTCCTGGGTGGATGGAGAAGGAGGAACAAGTCAAGTAGGTGCGGTATCCAGAGTTCAATGGCCAGGTGTAGAGCAATGTTATGATCAAGGCCCCTACTTTTCTGTGGCACAGTGGGACCAAGTTCTGGCAAGACTACCATTTGCCGCAGAACTTCTGTGGCAGCAGTTTGTAATTTCTCATGTAAGTTCTGTGGCACCAATGAACTACACATCACAGTGTCAGCTTGTCATCCTGACTTCACTTTCATGGCAGTGATTATAACAATCAGGATGGGGAAAGCACAGTAACACTAGTTCAAAAATAACAGACTTATAGAAATAATTGTATGCCTAAGGGCTAAACAAATATCTCTCCTTCAGGTCCTAGACTGTTGCATAAATGATATATGCAGAGGGACCTTATGTGATAAAATATTTCTATGTGCATGCTATCTACCCCACAATGAAGTCTCCACTGTCTATCGCTTATATCCTTGTATTTGCTTTCTACACCACTCATGAGGTTCCGTCTGTGTATCACTTATATATTTATATGCAATCTGTAATATACATACAAGTGTGTGTGTGTGTGTGTGTGTGTGTGTGTGTAGTGAGACAGAGATACTGTATATATGTGTGTGTGTGTGTGTATTTTTTTTAATTTCCATGAAATTGCATCCTCATTCATACAGTTCCCATTGGAAATGGAATAAGCGAATACAGGAGTTATTGCAAAACTCACTTTTCGTGTCAACCTGCTTCCCCTGACACACTCATTTAACACCATCAGGCCATGACACGCATGTGAACCAATTGTGAGATACAGCTCACAGTGTGTCCACCGTGTGACAGAACACTGCACCATACCTTCCCAGACTCTGAGCAGTGATGTGTTCCACCAATCCGTGTGCTACCCAGCTAGCTCCCAGAGCTAATCTCTGAACCTGAGTTACCAGCACGGAAACACAGCATGCTACCCTCTTGCCCAACAGCTGTCCCTGCACACAACATTTCTCCATATCTTTTAGGTGATTCTATCAACCAATGACAATATGTAATGAATAAGCCTGGCAAAAATGCATACAGTGCAATTATTTAACAGGTCTATTCTTTCAACAGGTCTACACATTATTATATTCCACTTTTCTGGGCATACTTGCTTTATTTTTCTTAAAAATGACAGTTAAATTCATTTTACCAGTTATTCATTTCAGATGGCACAAATAAGTTTGCACAAAGTGAGGTATGGACTTAACAGGTCTGTGCTATTGACAAGGTTTTGTTTAAGTTGGCCCTAGTGCAATAATGTAAGACTGAAAATTGTATTAGGCTGTAGTGCAGGTTGAGCAAATATCACCATGTCTGATGTGCTGTGCCACCGTCTCTGGCAGTGTGAGCTGTGGTAGGTAAGTGACTGATCATTTCTGTTGCAGAATGCAGCCATTTCATTAGCTAATGTGTGATGTTATAGCATTGATAACATCACATTCTGAGCATATGGGGGGGTTTGGATATAAAAAGAGGGAAGGGAGCTAGATTCTATGGATAAACAGAAATATTAATAAAAATCACAAAGAAGAGTGAATTCTGGCACCGAGAAGTTCTGTGGTAGATTGCAAGTTCTGGCAAAATTCTGCAGCCAAAGAATTCTAGGGCCTTAGTTATGATGCAAGCTGAAGTGCATGGCAATGTCCTTCAAGGAAATAGAGGCGGTGGTTAGCTACTAAGGCTAGGCAGGACCTGCAAAAGCACAGTAGGTAGGAAAAGTGGAATGAGCGACTGGGTAAGCCACCTCGGTGGCAGGCAGAAATGACAGAAACCCATGTAGGTCAGTCAGTAGAGTAGCATGATTCAAGCTAGGCCCCATGTAGGCTAGCAAGACCAAATGTACTGCCAAGAAGGGCTGCCGAATGTGGTAAGCTCCTGGGAGAGTGTGTGTATAGGAATGGGACCTGGATATACAGAGAAGGGCAACTTGGAGTAGACAAAGGTCCATTATAACCATAGGTAACTCAGGGATGCTTGCAATAGAAATAATAGGAGCATTTACAAAATAGAAAGACATAAGGTAAAATATACTTAATCTGCCATAGTCAAGTTTGGAGAAAGTACACGTGAGGGAATGCAGGCCAGGTGCAGCTGCTATTGTTAGGATTGCCATAAATAACTGACTAGTAAGCATCTGGATTTCCTAGGGGAGAAACCAAGTTAAGCCTAATACAGTACTGTGTGTAGTAGAAAGTAGCGTCAAGGCTTACAGTGATGTCATCCATGGTTGTATGCAAGAAATTGATTTACCCAGATGATTATATTGGATTAAGTAGCCTGGAAAGAGGATATTGCATACATTCATTTTGAGGCAAGCTTGCAAGTCTCAGAGGTATTCAAACTCCACATGGTTCTCTTGCTAGGAGATAGCAGCTGCATTCTGTTTAGCTGCAATGAGGTCCGATGGAGCTGTAAAATAAGCAGTCCACGGTGCAAAAGTACAAAAGTAATGCCACCAGAATAGCAAATCAGACATGCAGCCCTAAGGTGTAATGGAGACGTGAGGTCTGATAGATATATAACAAGTAAAGCTGAAGGTGCTTCTCCAGCAGGTGGCATGCTGACTGTATAGTCTATGTCTGGATTTCACTGTCTCACCCAGCCCTCCCCACAATGTTATCCCATTGAAACAAGCTCCACTTCTGTGATTGATGTCATTGCTACTCTGCCCTGTAAGTCTGGGGAGATATAGCATTTGTAAACAGAAACAGATGGATGGCTGAAATGAAAAAGGTGCCACAAGGTAGACATAGGCACGGTCAACCTCAGAGGAGAACTGAGAGCATTAGGTAGGTTATTTACATTCTCCCTGTACATTCAGGTAGCTGTGTTGTGCACCGGAGTTGTTAGTGATAAGGATGACTAGAGGCAGAGCAGCAAAAAATGGTATTCCCTCTGAACTGTGTACAGTTATAAGGCTAAGTAACTCCTGAGTCTCTATAATATTTGTCGTGCACATACTGGAGTTGTGGCCAGTACCTGGAAAAGAGGCATAGTCTGTTTTGGTTAAAGCATTCAAATGGTTGTTATGGCCGGACAAGGGCAGCAGCATGGAGCTGTGTGATGGCATGCAGGACACAACTGAGGTGTTGGTAGTTATGACTGGAAAGCAATCGAATGGGCGAGTGACAGAAGCTGGCGGAATGAACTGAGCTATGTCACGGCATGGGCAAGAACCCCGCCAAAAGAAAGAAAACACATACAAAAGGAAAGGGCAGCAAACGAGCAGGCTGGAAATGAAGAAGCAGGGGATGGGAAGATGGGGTGCCAGACCAACCCGGAGGCAAAGGGAAAACAAAGGGGAGAGGAAAGAACCCAGCCCCAGTACACGACGGAGCAAGCACAGCAAGTGTCACTCACTCTAAGCAGAGCTTTAGTTAACTTGTTGGTTTAAGTAGAGTGTGGGGGAGGAGCTCTTCCCCCATACAACTACAGGCATGCACCTTTAAATTGAGTAGTCATGACCCCTATGAGGGCTGTATTCTATTTTTTAGAAGAGCCATTGTTTCTTTAACATCTACCTGAACAACTACCAGAACAGGCAGAAGGGGCATCAGTTTTATGTTGCATTTGATGAACAGTGCCCTGAATGAACAATGTACCTAAACAACATACTGGGGCATTGGTATGGTTGCATTTAACCAGAGTGCCTCCTGCACAGCCACCAACAGGACTTCCTACAGAAGTTGGTGTTCAATAGAGATCGCCTATCTTACTACTGACCAGGCTGACACTGCTCAGCTTCTATGATCTGATGTGATCAGGTTCCAAAGTAATAAGGCTGCAGGCATTAACTCATAGGCAGGTATAAATAAGTATGCTGTTATAATCATTTGAAGATTTTCCGTACAGTACTACAACTAATCTCCACTGGAGTCAAATACTGTTTGAGTAATCTGGCTTGAGCAAGTTTACTTAACCACTCTGTACTGCAGTTTACCCCACTGGGGAGATGGGTAGAAACAGGACCTCACTGGAAATGAGATATAACATCTTATCTGGACTAGCCTGTGTAAATAGACCCTACAAACAAATGTTAACAGCACTTTCTTCCATCACAATTTTACCCTCCCAAAGCAATAGTTGCATCACTTGACCACATGGTTAACAGCAGAGAGAATAAACCAAAACAATGTTGTGCTGTACTTACCTTTCTGAGTCTGAAAATTCAGCTCAGCTTATTTCTGTATTTTGTAGCACTATTTGGCAGTTTCCTTAATGTCTGAGAATAGCAATGTTTGTGAGCCTTTAGTCACTTGTACTTTAGCAGGAAACATCATTTCCTATTGCAAGCATTGTACCTATACAGCATATACACCAGTATTTGCAAAGCATTTCTCCTCAGTCAGGTTCCTTAAAGAGCAGAATTTTAACAAAACATAATATTCAGACACAGTTTGACTTGTATTTCATATTAGTTCTGTATTTCTCCTCCCCATTATGTATTACTGGCATAATCTGCATGAAAACAGGATCTTTGCTTCTGAAGAGTTCATTATTCCTGTTGCTTTCTCCTTACCTCAGGTTATAATACATTCATTGTGACATCACACTTACTCCCATGGCAACAGATTGTGATATCACAACACAGGATTATGACTTGCAGTAGGGAGTAAGCTACAGAGGACGATGGACTCTAAGGTATAAACATCATGTATTCCTGCAAATTTCCATAGAAATAAATAATAGGTATGTGAAAGCTATAGAATATATATGGAATGCAGGCTGAATTACCTAAATATAATGTTTTTGAAGTTATCTTTGAGATATGAGCAGCTCTTTAATGTTTATTTTATTTATTTATTTATTTATTTATTGAGATCTAGGATTTACACCTATGAGCCAAGGGCTCATTTACATAGGTTCCACAACAACAACAGAATACACACAACAGGAATGTACAACAGGTTGTGGAGAATCACGAGAACTCAAACAGTAACTAATTACTGGCATTGTACAATGTATGCCAGGTCAAATATCAAAGAGGAGTAGAGAATTTTAGCAAAGGTAAGAGTCTGCGAATCAGACAAGAGGCTTTGTCCAATGATAATCAGGATGGTGTGATGGGTTAGTTAGAACAGGATGGGGAAGAGCAGGGTAGATGGCCCAAAGTTTTTTAAGAGATGGTACACAGCCTAGAGGCCTTGTCAGGTTGGTAGTGGGGGAGGTAGGGATAATGTGAAACAAGGGGTGGGTGGATGACAGATAGTGTGGAGGAAGAGGAAAACTGGGCAGCTGCCACGAGATTTGTAAAGGGGTATTGGGATAGATTGGGAGGGAAGGAGTGGAACTGCAGATGACAGGGGTGAGGAGGGAAGGCATGGACACCCAGGTATGGGAAGAGTGGAAGGGCTAAGAGGGAGTAGGGGAGGAATAGGGTAAGAGGAAGATGGAAGGGGCTAAATGAGCGGGAATGGGCATAAGTGCGGATGGAGCTAGGAGTGAGGTGCATTGAGATTGGTGAGGATTTGAGGTGTGCAGTACAACAACTCAATGGAAAGAGTCACACATGTTGTGTTGGAGGAGGTGCCGCTGAAGTTGATATATAAATGGGACAAGCTTGGAGATTGAGCTGATATCACCAGGGAGTGAGTTTAGCCAGATGGGTGCACGATAGGCAAAGAATCTTTGTCCCTGGGTAGTATGGTAGCTGGGTACAGGGAAGTTTGGTTAACTGAGCCCCAGGTACAGCCGGGTTTGCCAGAGAGGTGGAGGATGTTTGTACCCAAGGAGGTGCCAGTCAAAGGTTGACTTTTTGGCCAGAAGACAGGTTTGGAATTTGATTCTGTCTTTAGTTGAAGCCAGTGAGTCTTAGTATAGAGGCGCAGGTATGTGTGAGTCGATCTTGTCCTGTGTGGAGCCTGCATGCCTTGTTTAGGGCTGTGGAAATTCTTCATAGAGATGTTTCAGTGGTGGAGCCTTAGATTGCGAGCCTGTAGTCTATTAAGGACATGATGGAGATGTGGATTGCAATCTTTAGTGTGTCTGTAATCAGAGTCCATTTGTGTCTGTGCAGAAGTTCGATGAGAATGCTGACAGCCTTGGCATCAAATTCAATGTGATGGGAGAAGGAGAGTCTGCTGTTCAGGGTAATACCAAGGTATCTGAATTGTTGAACTTGTTCAAGTGGGATGCCAGCAGCATTGCAGATTGTTAGAGGGTACGAATGGTATTTGCTATGCTGGGCACAGGAGAGCATAATGTTTGTCTTTTTGTTGTTAAATATTAGTTTGTCTGCGGAACCAGTCTTCTGACTGCATGAAGCTTTGCTGGAGTTGTTTCTCAAGGAGCTTTGGGTCACAGTTGTTTGTGAAAATGACTGCATCATCAGTGTACAGCAATAAATGCTCATGGCAGGAGTTAGGCAATCTGTTCATGAAGACAGTGAATAGAAGGGGACCAAGAATGGACCCCTGAGGGACACCAGATAGGATCGCATGACTATCTAAGAGGTGACTGTTGATCTTTACTTATTGAGAGCAATTTGAGAGATAACTTTTGAACCAGGATAGGGTGTCCCTGTACAGGCCTACATTAAAAAACTGAGTAAGCAAAAAAGTGTGATTCACCGTATCAAAGGCCTTGGCTGGATCTAGAAATGCTGCGCCGACAAGATAACCTTGGTCGAGAGACTCGTGAATGAAGTCTGTGAATTCAGTGAGTGCTGTGGTGGAAATAGGGAAGCTAAACATGTGGCTCAAGGGCTGGTGCCAGGAAAAGGACACAAATTTGCAGGGAACTGGCAACAATTTTGGGAGCGAAAGTTCTTTAAATTTGATACACTGCATCTGACTAAGGAGGGAGTCAGTGCATTGGGGCAGAAGTTTGACGTCTTTGCAGAATATTTAAACTAGCAAATGGAGAGAGGGGTGCAGCACCCAATATGTCGAATGGGAAGAACACGCCTCCCCACTTAGCTAGTGGTCAAATAGGAGTTCAGCATGTTTGTAGTTCATTTGCATCACCAGGTAAGAAAAAAGGTCCTGCTCCCCATATGATACACAGGGAAAATGCCAGACCTCACCCAACTACTAACACACCGATATCTGGCCAATAGAAAATCATGTACATAAATGTTTGTAGTCTGGAAACAAGATCCTAGACCTTCAGACAATAATGACAGAGGCTAAACTAGACAAAGTAGCCATTAGCGAGACACGGTTTACCAGTAACCACACTTGGGAGACTTTAGTACCTGGCTATGTACTGTTCAGAAGAGACCGAGGTGCAAAAGGGGGGTGGAGTGGCCTTTATGTCAATGAAAATATTAAAGCTACAGAAATTCAGAATATACATAAGGAGCCAGAAGAACTATGGGTCACTCTGGAAACAGGAAATGGGACAGCCATAAGAACTGGGGTTGTCTAGAGGCCTCCAGACCAGGGGAGGACATGGACACATTACAGATAGAAGATATACAAACGTGACAGCTAAAGGGAGGTTCTGATAATGTGAGACTTCTAGTGACTGATACAAATTGGTCAATACCAGCAGGAACATCTGCCAGAACTAGACACATAGTGGATTCCTGCAGGGGAGGGCCTCAAACAACTGGTACAGCAACCCACAAGAGACAGGGCTATCCTAGATCTAGTACTAACTAACAGGGAAAGGATCACAGATCTCCAGGTAGGTCACCTGGTGTCAGTGACCATCACATGGTATGGTTCAATTTGGCCACTAGAACTAAATTATCCCATTCCAAGGCAAAAATATGAGACTTCAGAGGAGCTGACTTTGATAAGATGGTCAACAGAGTTAAGCTAGTCCTGGCAAAAAGAAATACAGGTGAGGAGGTACAGGCACAGTGGGCACACATTAAGGATGCAATACTTGAAGCAATATCCCATTGTGTTAGAGAGAAAAGGAAGTGCAAAAGAAGACGAAAACCACTTTGGTTCTCAAAAACAGTAGCAGAAAAGGTCAGAGCCAAAAGGCTGACCTTCAGGAAATGGAAGGGAACATAGCAGGATGAAGGTAGGGAGGCATACCAAACTTCCCTAAGGGAAGCAGGGAAGGCAGTAAGGCAGGCAAAGGCCCAAACTGAGGAAAAACTAGCACAAACAGTAAAAGAAGGTGACACGACTTTCTATAGATACATTAGTGAAAGGAGAAAGTCCAGACGGGGTATTGCTAAGATCAAAGTGGATAAGGGGGCATGTGAGGAGGACCATATAAAACCATCTATCCTAAATAGATACTTCTGCTCAGTATTTACTAAAGAGAAGGTAGGGCAGGGCCCATAGCTCATCATCATGGACACAGGGGGGAGGGAGGTGTGCACTAGTCCCTTCACAAAAGAAAGGGCCCTACAAAAGCTCAATAAGCTCATGGTGGACAAGGCAATGGGACCTGATGGCATACATCCCAGGGTACTAAAGGAGCTAAGGGTGGAACTAGCAGAACCATTATCAGAATTGTTTAGTGAGTCTCTGTGCACAGGAGAGGTCCCAGAAGACTGGAGAAGGGCTCATGTGATCCCGATCCACAAGAGTGGTAGCAGGGAGGAGGCAAGGAACTATAGACCAGTCAGTCTTACCTCAGTAGTGGGCAAGATTATGGAGGCACTTCTTAAGAAAAGGATAGTCTAACACCTGGAATCCACAGGAGCACAGGGTCCAAGACAACATGGGTTTACAACAGGAAGGTCCTGTCAAACTAATCTCATAGATTTCTTTGAGTGGTGGACCAAGGGGGAGCATTTGGTGTCACCTACCTTGACTTCAGCAAAGCTTTCGATACTGTTCCACAGAAGAATGATTAATAAGATGGGTAGACTGGGGGTGGGTCAGAAGTTGGTCAACTGGGTGACAAACTGGCTGCCAGGCAGAAAACAGAGAGTGGTGGTAAATGGTATACAGTCAGTAGAGATGCAAGTCACAAGTGGGGTACCTCAGGGTCAGTCCTGGGTCCAGTCCTCTTCAATATCTTCATCAGTAACATTGCAGATGGACTGGAGGTAAGGTTTGCCTGTTTGCAGATGACACGAGATCTGCAACAGAGTAGATGATCCAGATGGGGTGGGCAGAATGAGAAGAGATCTGGATAAACTGTCAAAATGGTCAGAAAAGTGGCAACTGGGGTGTAATGCAATGAAGTTCAAGATCATGCACATAGAAAAAGAAACACTAAAGCCACCTATAGGTTGGGAAGGGAGTTGCTGGCAGTCACAAGGGAAGAAAGAGACTTGGGCATCATCATCACAGATGACCTGAAATAATCCAAGCAGACCATTAAAGCAGTAGGTAAGGCTAGGGGGATGTTGAGGTATATTAGTGGAGATATCACAAGTCATAAGAGGGAGGTAATAATCTCTCATTATAAGACACTGGTTAGGCCCCATCTGGAGTACTGCATGCAGTACTGGAGGCCACACCTTCACAAGGACATTAACCAAATTAAGGCAGTCCAGAGAAGGGCAACCAAAATGGTGCAGGGACTGCATCAGAAAACATATGAGGACAGATTAATGGAGCTCAATATGTATTCCCTACAGCAAAGGAGGGAGAGAGATGATATGATCGAACCATTCAAACACCTTAAGGGCATTAACAAGGTGAAAGAGTCTAACATGTTTCAATATAAGAAAAATAGCAGGACAAGAGGATACAGCATGAGAGTTGAGGGAGGCTGATTAAGGGGTAATGTGAGGAAGTTCTTTTTCACAGAAAGGGTGGTGGATGCATGGAATGGCCTACTTCAGGAAGTGGGTGGATATGAATACAGTTCAGGGCTTCAAACAGGCATGGTATAGGCATAAGGGAGCAATACAGATGAGTATGAATAGATAGGCCATTGACAGAGCAAAGGCCGATGGCACATTCATAAGTTAGAAAAAGGAATGGGCAGATTGGATGGGCCTTGCAGTCCTTATCTGCCATCAACTTCTATGTTTCTGTGTTACTGTGACCCTTTCTGAATCCATGTTGTTGAGGACATTGAAGTTGGTACTTTTCAACGTAGGCAACAAATTGGTCTGCAACAACACGTTCTAAGACTTTTGAGAGGGGAGGGAGGATGGAGATAGGCCTGTAGTTCCCGTGGTGCACCCTATCATAACTTTTGTGAACAGGGGTCACTAGTACAGATTTCCACTTGTCATGGAACTGGGACAGCCTTAGTGAGAGATTGATAATGTTCTATAATTTGTTTGGGTAGGGGAGGTAACAAGTTGCATGAAGTGTTCTGCTGAGATGGCATCTCTGTAGCTGCCTGTGTTAGGAGACAACCAGTTTGCATTGAAATCACCCATCAAGATGGTTTCAGAGCTTGAGTGTAAGTGCAGAATATAGTCCAGGATTGAAATTAGCCCTAAGACATAATGCTTGGGAGGGATGTATCAAGGCCCTGTGAGAGACTTGTTACTCGCATCAAGTAGGACCTTGACTGGTAGCACCTGTATGTTGTTTTCTAGACTTGGAATGGGTAATGCATATGCCATGATGGTGTCCTTTACATATATTGCAATCCCTCACTCACTTATTAAGTCTGTCATGCCTGAACACTGTGTATCCAGAGAGGGATTTGGAGGTATCCACTATTTGGGGTGGAAGCCACATTTCTATGACTGAGAGAATGTCAGGGTTATGCTGAGTAACCCAGACACTTAGGTTGTCCAGTTTTTCCAGCAGGCTGCAGATGTTGATGAAAGCCAGTGAGATCAAACAGTGTTTTGTTCCCGTAGAGGATAAATGTAGTTGAGGGCCAGGATTTGGGTGAATATTGCCAGCAATCGGTAGCATCAGAAGAATGAGTCACATGAGGTATTCCATCCAGTTGCTTGCAGGCGATGACATGCTCACGTTTATGAGAGGATCGATTAATGGGTATCCAATGAGCAGTTCAAGTAAAATACAGACAGAAGGTGAGGGTGCCATGAAGGAGTCTCTGGGTACAAGTGTCCAAGGGTGTGATTAGGATTTCATCAGATAACTTCAGAGCTTTTGAGTCTGTGAGGAGATAGCCGTGATAGTTCCTGTGCCATAGGCATTATGGATGTTGTTTAACAGTGTGAGTATTGAGGGCAGAGAATGTTGTACACCTGGCTTCCTGTTAATTGTGATCTATCCAGCCAGGAGGAGTAGACTGTGAAGGAGATACAAGGCTGCCATTATCATATCAGGAGGACCTGTGGCAGACACAAGATGGGTGCCAGTGTAAATTAGGGGGTAATGTGAACTGGCAAAATAGGTTGTGCAATGTGTGATACCCCGGCGGAGCAATAATGAGTGTCGCTGGTGGAGGGTTATGAATTACGCAGGAGCAGAGGAAGCTTGGAATGGACAGCCATAGTTTCACACTAGGTGTAGCGGTGTTTCCTTTTCCCGCTAAACAAGGCACTGGTTTGGTCCTAGAGGGTGCACTGGCACAGGTTATAAACCACTAGAGTATTTTCCTTAGCTGGTTAAGTGTGCCTGTTTCCTAAGTTTGTAAGGGAGTATTAGGGTTGGGGATGTATAACCCTTAGGAAGGAGTCTGATTGTAATGGACAGAGTACAGGAATAAAGATGTGTATCCTTTTAAGAGAGGAGCTAGTCTATTTCATCACAGGCCAGCCAGAAGGAGGGAGAAGGTGGATCTTGCAGGAGGTGCATTTAAAGAGTGATGGGCTGGGGTGGGTCGGTGGGCCACAAATTTGCAGGGAGGAATTGCAGCAGCATGATAAAAGACAATCAGAGACAACCTGCAAAAATCAGAAGTTAAATGGGGGGTTACAGGGGATGGGAGGTCTCAGAGGAGAAAGAATAAGGACTAGGATTAAAAGTAAATGGGAGATTGGAAAGGGCAGAGACTGATAGAATCAATGACAATGCAAACAATCACTTTTCTAATCTCTACTACAATAATGTTTGTCTTTAAGAGCCCAACTAAGTTCACAGTTTTTTCTACATTAAAAATTTGCAGGGAGAAATAGCATCAGTACAGTAAAAGGTCCAAATAAAAGCCAGCAGTCCCAAATACGTATAAAAAAATGGCCACTCAGCTAGATAAAGTCCATGGAGCGAGCCACAGAGGAGAAACTGCACCTATACAGATTAGCCACAAAGGGCGCCAGATTCAAAATCCACTCAATTGCACTGCAGGACTGTCTGGCTTTGGGGTGCCAGTACCTGGATCATAGACTGGCAAGTAGGCAGGCAGGACTTCTTCCCAAACTGTGGTTATGGTTCGTACCCTGTAAGAGAGCCCTATCAGGGACTACCAGTGCCTGGATGAAGACTGGCAAACAAAGGGCAGGACTTCTTCCCAAACCACGGTTATGGTTCATACCCTGTAAGTGAGCCCTATCAGGGGCTACCAGCACCTGGATTATAGATTGGCAGTCATGCAGGCAGGACTTTTTACTGAACCACGGTTATAGTTCGTACCCTATAAATAAGCCCTATCAGGGGCTACCAGTGCCACAATCGTAGACTGGCAAGCAGGTGGGCAGGACTTCTTCCCGAGCCATGGTTATGGTTCGTACCGTGTAAGTGAACCCTATCAGGGGCAGCCAGCACCTGGATCAGACTGAAAGCAGGTGGGCAGGACTTCTTCCGAACTTTGGTTACAGTTCATGCCCTGTAAGTGAGCCCTATCATGGGCTACCAGTGTCTGGATCATAGAACAGGCAAGCAGGTGGTCAAGACTTCTTCCAGACTCAGGAGTTCACGGTTCAGTTCCTGTAAATGAGCCCCATCAGGGGCTAATGGCCCACTGGATCTTATACTGGCAAGCAGGCTGGCAGGACTTCTTCTTTAACCATGGTTACAGTTGGTACCTTGTAAGTGAGCCCATCAGGGGCCCCAATGCCTGGATTGTAGACTGGCAAGCAGGTGGGAATGATGTTTTTCTGAACTGTGGTTACAGTTTGTACCCTGTAAGTGAGCCCTCTCAGGGCCACCAGCGCCAGGATCATAGACTGGCAAACAGGAGGGCAGGATTTCTTCCTGAACCATGGTTATGTTTCGTACCCTGTAAGTGAGCCCCATCAGGGACCAAGCACCTGCATTGTAGACTGACAAGCAGTCAGGCAGGACTTCTTCCTGAACTGCAGTTACGGTTTGTACCCTGTAAGTGAGCCCAATCAGGGATTACCAGCACCTGGATCATAGACTGGCAAGCAGGCATGCAGGATTTCTTCCTGAACAATGGTTATAGTTCACACCCTGTAAGTGAGACCTATCAGGGGCTACCAGCACCTGGATTATAGACTGGCAAGCAGGCAGTCAGGACTTCTTCCCAAACCGTGATTATGGTTCATACCCTGTAAGTGAGCCCCATCAGGATCCTCCAGCACCTGGATCATAGACTGTCAAGCAGGTGTGCAGGACTTCTTCCTGAACCACAGTTAAGGTTCATACCCTGTAATTACTTTAATGCAGAAGACTGGTGAGTGCTTTGCCTGCTTACTTTTTTCTTATACTATAAGGCGGTAGGAAGTGGATGCCTTTCCTTTCTCACTGTTGCTCTAGTAAGTGGTTTTGCATTCACCCACTTTTCTTCACACATGCCACCCTTGTGGCAGTGTCATTAGTGTCCACAGCTGTGTGAATGTGGTATTTAGTGGCATCCAGGTCTGACTTTGCTTTAGCAAGTAGGCCTTGTATCAGTTCACCATCAATCTAGCAATCAATCAATCAATCAATCAAAATCTTTATTTATCCAGGCAAACATCATTGAGCAGAGCTTTTTTACAAGATGGACCTGGTTAGAACAGGGTCGGGTAACATCCATCATAAAAACATATAAATACATGTAAATAAGTATATAAACACAAACTCAATGGTGCAGTAATAGAGAGTCAAATGATAAAGGAAGACAAGGAAGCCATAACAGAGAAGGATTCAAATACAGGGGGCAGGTCCACCATTGAACCATGCAACTGTATATAAACCGTGTTCTCTGTATAGAAGTACCAGTTAGTTCATTTACCAAGGGCAGTCACTAGTACTAGCCATGAAAATGGCTGGAGAACCACCAACTAATGGCAGATGGGGTACCAGGAGGGTATGTAATATATGGCGAAGGATAAACATTGTGAGAAGTGAAGTCCCAAGGATTAGTCAGTAGAACTGATGTGGCAGTGGGGGCCTATGGGGAAAGGGAAAGGGGAGTTAGGACTTTCATAGTATGATTGAGTGTAGATTGTGGATAAAAGCAATATAGAGTTGTGAAAAGAAGGCTGGAGACAGCGGGAAGATAGACCAGTATCAAAGGGAGGACAGAGTCATCAAGGTGTTACATGAAAGCATGATGACAGGCCAGGGCCAAGGAAGAGACAAGCACTAGAAGTAATTCATTCATGGTTAAATGGTACAGGTTAGCATGATGACAATTCATGGCCATGGGAAACAATTGCACTGATTATTTCTGAGATGTGAATATAAAAGCTTGAAAGATGAGATGCCGATGGGTGACCTCAGTTTCAGTTTTTTTTTGCAATTTATTCCACAAGGAGGACAGTGTAAATCTTATAAGAGCCCTGCCAAAACGAGAGTTAACTTTCGGAATCATAAGTAGGAGAGAGTTGCAACTTCTCAGGGTGTAATTGCCTATTGGTTTTATAGGAAGACAGTCTGTATGGTATTGGGGCAGTTTTTTGGAGATGGCTCTCAGGGTCCATAAGGCTGCATTTTTATTATGCCTGAATTGAAGAGAACTCCACCCCACTGATTGATATAGGGAGCAGTGGTGAGTGGAATAAGGCAGGCCAATGATGAACCTCAAAGCTCTATGATATAATGTGTCAAGTTTGGTGAGGTAGGAAATGGGATAGTGACTGTAGAGTATGTCAGCATAATCTATCAAGAATAGAAAGGTTGATTGTACCAGCTGCAGTTTGGCATCTCTAGTTAAGAAGCGGGCTATCCTAAAGAACAGGCCAAGTCTCTGTTGCAATTTTTTGAGTAATTCTTCAATGTGCTCTATAAAGGAGAGCCTATGGTCCAGCCATACTCCCAGGTATTTGAATTTAGGGACAAATTCCAACTTCTCGCAAGAATTGTGGTAATCTATGCACAGGATTTGATAGGGCTGAATTTACTATTTGGGCAGAGGAGAAAAAGTATTGCTTTTGTTTTCTTGGCATTAAGTAATATTTTTTGTTTAGGAGTTGGTATTGCAGCAGGTTGAACTCAGATTGAAGGTCATTACATGCAGATTGTAATGACAGGCAGCTTACATAAGAACTGTGTCATCTGCAAACAGATGAATGTTGTATAGTTATGCTTTCATCAATATTGTTGATGTATATTGCAAATAAGATCGGTCCTAAGATAGAACCCTAGGGAACACCTCTTAGGAGAGGTTTGAGAGTTGAGAGATCTCCTTCCACTTTCACCTGCTGGAAACAATCAGAGAGGTAGTTGTTGAACCACCATAAAGATAATGGGTCAGCACCTAGTGAGGTCAGGGAAGAGAGTAGCAGAGAATGGTTGACAGTGTTGAAGGCCTTGCTCAGGTCCAAGAATACAGCGCAGGTGTAATTCCTGTTGTCTAGCGCTCTCTTTGCCAGTCATTAGTCACTTTGGCAAGTGCTGTGATGGTGCTATGTGTAGCTCTAAACCCTGATTGGACTGGATTAAGCAGGTTATTAGCTTCTAGATACTGCCTCAGCTGGTTACTTACGGCTTTTTCCAGTAATTTTGAAAAGACCGGGAGAATCGAAATTGGTCTGTAATTATTTAGATCACAGGGATTTCTGGACTTGAACTGGGATATGATGTGCACTGT
Source organism: Neoceratodus forsteri (assembly GCA_016271365.2). Classification (NCBI taxonomy): domain Eukaryota; kingdom Metazoa; phylum Chordata; order Ceratodontiformes; family Ceratodontidae; genus Neoceratodus; species Neoceratodus forsteri. The sequence goes on along the minus strand of CM057450.1, from coordinate 1,568,914,248 downwards.
TTTCCATATTGAAGGAATGGATCCTTGAGTTAATGATAGGTTAAATAAATGGGTTATGGGCATGGCTAACACATGGATGGCCACCTTCAAAAAATATGGGTCAAGGGTATCCACACCAGCACTTTTTTTTACATCCAATTTTAGCAATAGGTCTTCAACTTCTTTCAGAGTAGTAGGAAGCAAAGAGAAGACTGAATCGGTGATGCTTGGATCTGCACCTTGATTATCCACCTGAGAACGTATCAGATTCGCAGGGGAATTGTTGAAGACTAAGCCTGCAGTCGCAAAGTGATTATTGAAGGCATCCAGAACTTCCAGTCTGTCACTAATGGTGTTATTGTTTAAGGAGATTTCATCAGGTAGTAAGCCACCGGACTTGTGACCAGACAAGTCCTTGATGGTTTTCCAAAATTTTGTAGGATTTTTGGAGGCAGAGAGAAATTCAGAATGATAGTATGCAGCTTTTGTATCTCTAACCATTCTAGTACATGATTTTTGTGCCCTTTTGAACTTGCACCAGTCCGTAGCAGACTGGGTTTTGCATGCCTTTTTCCATTGGTTATCTCTTTCAGTCAATGCAGAGTTCAATAATGGTGCGAACCATCTACATGCATTTTTGCTATTACATCTTTAACTATAGGGGCATATTTATTTAGGGTGTCTAGGATAATTTTGCTGAATATGTCGAATGCTGATTGTGTTTTTGCCAAATAGAACTCTTGCCAATACAAAGTGTTTCAGTTCATTTATGTATGCAGTGAGATCAAAGTTCCTTCTAGACATCTTGGCAGCAAACTTTGGCGAAGTAGTAGGTTTGTTGCTTGATCCTATGCAAGCAATAAATGAGTGATCACTGATATCACTGAAGAAGGTGCTGACAAAGGAGAAGAGATGTGGTTTATTCACTAGGATAACATCTAGCAGGGAGCTGTTATCCATGTTCTTTATATTTACTCGTGTTGGTTCGACAATGAGTTGCGATAATCCATGGGTGTCACAGAAAGCTACGAGAGGAGCGGCAGCTTGAGATAGCCAGTCTAAATTAAGATCCCCAAGAATAATTATTTCTGAGGATTGTTTTTCGATGATATTACTCAGATGAGGTAACAACTGTAGATCAGCAGAAAGAGGTCTATAGCACTCTATGATACATACTGTTGAAGTGTGCAAGATAGTGACGTGAAGAGACAGACATTCATAAGCATTTGCAACAGATAATAAGCACTCAGACAGGATGCTGTATACCTGTCCTTGACATAGATGGCAATCTCTCCACCCCTGGAGTGTCTGTCTGTTCTAAATAGTAAATAGTTAGGGATATTGACTTCCTGTCACAGGTGGCGTCTAATCCAGGTTTCTGAAACCACTAGGATATCTGGTCGAGTATGGAGGACCCAGGCCTAGATCATGGAGAACTTTTTAACAGACTACATACATTAATGTGGAGGAAACTCATGCCTTTCAGTGTGCAAGGTCAGAGGGTGATGTGATTGCAGCAGGTGGCCCCAGATTGAGCTCCACATTTCCTGAGCACAGGAGAAGAAGGAGTAAAGTTTTTCTTAGGTGGCAATAGTAAGCTTCATTACTGGTAACGCTACGTCATTGTGGGCCTTAGGTCTGGGATGCACCCAAACATTTTTTGCCCTTCCCATTACGGGTGGCAGAGATGAGTACTCTTGACTGCTATCTGTAGAGATGACGCTCTATGATGTTGGCTGAAGTCATAAGCTGAGGTGGTAATTCATTTCGTGTACCAGTGTTAAAGGTAATATGAAACTGGTGTTGAAGAACTGGGGAGTTGAAAAGGCATATATCCACGTAGGGACAGGAACTAGTTACACAGCAGATGAGATTAGTATCACAGTAATAAGGCCTGGTGGCATATATTGGGCATGCGATATGAGATAGAAGAAGGACCAGAACAGGATCCACGAATTGACACACATAGTGGAATAAGGATGGGGGGGAGCTAGAGAGAAGTGAGCTAGAAAGTTGGGGTGGGGTTTATGTGTATTTAATCAGGACCAGGGAGTGGGGGGTGGGCGAAAAAATTAGCAGCTAGGGCTCCCTTCCTGGAGGTAATCAGTCCCTGAGGCAAGTCTGTACCTGCGTTTCTGTGAGGGGCTGGTGGCTTCAGACCTAGACTGTGGATGGCAGTCTGGCAGGTCGGGTTCATCAGAGAACCATGGCTGTGGCTCTCAGACTACCTGGAAGGAGAATGCAGAGGAGAATTAAATAAGAAAGTCAGAGGGGGTGGGGCTGTTCGTGGAGCTAAAAAGAAATGCAGACTGGCTTAAATGGGGGGGTTGCAGTCCAAGATGTTAGGCAAGGTGCCTTCAAGTCTGAGTGAGCAATAACAGGGCTATTTAAAACACAATGCTAGCATAAAAAGGTGAGGGGTTCAAAGGCCTGAGCTGAGATTGCTACTGGTCTTATGAGGAACACAATACAGGCATTTACATTAAATCAGAAAACTTCAGCTATAAAATACAGACAAGACAGTTTTAACAGAAAACATAATCTAGCACAATATGATCAAACATTAACAGTGCAGTGACTATATGGAGCCAATCAGTGCTCCTGGGGCTGACTGCAGCCAGTGGGCCACAGCAGTAAAGGACTCTGGATTTAAACCCAGAAACAACTGTCCTCATATAAAGAAAGCAAAATTGGGAGCTAGGGCTCCCTTCCTGGAGGTAATCAGTCACTGAGGGCAAGTCCATACCTGCATTTTGTGAGGGCTGGTGGCTTCAGACCTGGACTGCAGGTGGCAGTCTGGCAGTCAGGTTCATCAGAGAACCATGGCTGTGGCTCTCAGACTACCTGTGTTTCTGTGAGGGGCTGGTGGCTTTAGACCTGGACTGCGGGTGGCAGTCTGGCAGGTCGGGTTCATCAGAGAACCACGGCTGTGGCTCTCAGACTACCTGCATTTCTGTGAGGGGCTGGTGGCTTCAGACCTGGACTGTGGGTGACAGTCTGGCAGGTCAGGTTCATCAGAGAACCATGGCTGTGGCTCTCAGACTACCTGCATTTCTGTGAGGGCTGGTGACTTCAAGCGTGGACTGCGGGTGGCAGTCTGGCAGGTCGGGTTCATCAGAGAACCACGGCTGTGGCTCTCAGACTACCTGCATTTCTGTGAGGGGCTGATGGCTTCAGACCTGGACTGCGGGTGGCAGTCTGACAGGTCGGTTGTCAGAGAACCACGGCTGTGGCTATCAGCCTTCTCAGCCAGGACCAGCACTTTATTCCACAGTGCTTTCTTTTACTGGGCTATATGGGTCAATTAAGTTGCCTGCCTAATGAGCAGTTAAGCTGATGTGTAAACCATTTTGGCCATGGTATCCAATTTCCTGGAGTCCTTTCCAGGGGGCTTTGCAGAGAAGGGTACCTTAACTGTCTCACAGGCTGCCTCCTGGACTGCACCTATGAATATACAAAATTGCCAGCAGATACAGGCCTATTGGTCTATCTAGTTTGCTTTAGTGAGTGTGCACCACTTCAGTCTTTCAGACTGCAGCTGCCCTCCGCCTCACTTCCATTGATTTTGCCCACGTATCCTTCATTCCCACTCCTGCCCGCAAAGTCCAGACCCTCTCTCTGACCCTGTCCCACCCCTTTGAAGCTTCCCACCATCCACAGTAATATCACCTCCTCCTGCAGCATGTTCCATCCTGCCACCACCCTTTTGGTGAAATAGTGCCTCCTTATTTCCCTCCTGAATCTGCCTCCTTCCAACTTCAGACTATGCACCCTGGTTTCCCTTCCACCTTTTAATTTGAAAATATTTCTGGTGCTTACTGTGTTCATGCACTTCAGGTACTCGAAGGTCTCAGTCATATCACCTCGCTCCCTCTAACCTTGATGATTAGGGTGGACATAAAGGTATTCCATCCTCCATCTGTCCACCTGATACTTTTTTTTCCAATTGTCTTATGTATGGATACAGCTGAGACAGGCACAGAAAAGATTTTTTTGAAGTATATTTTTGCAATTATTTGTGAAAGTGGAACAGCAACCTCCTTGTAGGAGCTAGCCCCATCATGTCCACAAATTCTGCAACCTCCTCTTCCTCCTCTGTTTCAGGAGGGGAATGCTGAGGGTGCTCCCCAGTTGTCTAACAATGGAGGACAAAAGATGAGTAGTCTTTTGAAGGCCTTGGAGGGGTGGCACATTCCTGCACAGTTGAATCATCTGGTTCAGAAAGTTCCCTGTCTTCTTCTCTTCATAGTATAATTATTCCTTCTCCTCCACAGGCAGATAGATTGGAACCTGAGCCTGGAGACAAGATACAGGCATATTCATAAAATTTCTTCTGACCTAAAAGACCTGGAAAATTGCCAAATGTTTGTTATGTCATCTGGTGAGGGCATCTGTCTTTGATCCAAAGCCTGCTCCTTTCCTTTCCTAGGAGAATTAGTAAGGCCATTTTTGTATTTGTGTTTCTACTTGGCAGACACTGCTTCCAGTGCCTGCTCTGTGGTTCTCTTATGTATATGTTTGCCATCTCTGGACTGAGGGTTCTACCTTTTGGACACCCTGGTATCTGTACCATCTTTACCATGCTTATCCAATGGCTGAGCAGCCTTATCTTTTCTCTGTCACATTTGACAAGGACTACTACTGCACTGAGAAGCCAAACCTTGCGATGTGTGCTTTCCACAATCATTTGGAACTTTCAGAGAGCCTTTATTTTTTGGTGCTGTGAGGCAGACTGAGAAGCCATAAACTCTTCTCTTTTTAGCTTTTTTCTTTTGGGTTTAGGGCAAAACTTTATACTAAGCTCACAGTTAGTAAAATTGTGATCTAGACCCAGGCACCTTAAACAAAGCTTGTGGCAGCCTGCATTTGCCATGAACTGAAAGCAATTCGACAATTTTTAAAGTCTGTTGATCCTGTTTTTTCTTGAGTCTATCAGACATTCCAAATGCTGAGGGCCTGTTAAAATAATGCTTGATTCCCAAAACAGGTAAATGTAGTTCACCAGAACCTGGAGTTCTGGATACAGTTCTGTGGAGAAACACTGAAATCCACCTAGAGTGAAAGTACAGTAAGTAGTTACCCAGCTATGGAAAAAATCAAGTAACAAAAATGGTCTGGTTCCCTGGAAATAGGAACCATTACTGACAAAGAGATAAACCATGTTAAAAAGGCAAGTGATACTAAATAAACACATTATATTATTGAAAACAATGTTTAAATAAGCAGTTTGAATATGATCCTCTAAAGGCAGAAACCATGCTTTACAGTGGTAGTCTCACTTCATGGGACCTGATCGGGAACCAGAGAAACCACTAAAAACAGAAAAAATAATTCTAACTATCTAACACAGAGTTACTGAGATTTAACTAAATAATGATAGAACTTAAAACTTTTATAAAACAGTAAACCATATGAAGACTAGAACTGTTGGAGATGACTTCAGGGTTGACTGTCTCTTCAAGCCAAAAACAAATCTGAGATTGCTGGAGTGGGTCATGACACCAGTGTAGAGTTTGAACCTATATCCCAAATTCCACAATTTCCACAAGATGCTATCTCTGCTTTCTATACTGGGAAGAGATGCTATAGTGTAAACATTACGTGAGGGATTCCTGGGGTTAGAACATTGAGACTGCATAAAAAAGTCAATTGTTATAGGCATGAAATACTGTATATAAGCATGGGTCAACAGGTAATGATGGGCAACAGGTTTTGGCTCTCCAGTACTACTTTCTCCACTGCTCTGATAAGTAGTTATTTAGAAACTCCTAAATCCTTTCAACGTGCATTCGATAAGCTAAACCACTTTTGGATTTAGCTGCTTGAAATTCCACCCCCTGTACATATGAAAAAAGCCAGTTTTCCTGTCTTTGGCAAAAATAGTAGACAGAAATTTCTCATAACTACTCATTAGCTTCAGTGCTGTCCTCCTTAAGTACTGTAAGAGAAAAAAAGGTCTGGCCTTCATGTGCTTATTAAACTATTATTTTCTGTGAATACATTTTAAGGGCTGGAGTAAATTTTGCCTCTGATAGCAATCAAGGCTTAGACCTGAAAATATACATGGCTTAACATCATCAAACTCCATCTGCATAAAAGTGAGGAAAGTGTGCTGACTGTGGGACATAGTGTATGGATTTATTTTGTTCTAAGCAATAATTTTAATTTAGTTCATTTTAAGGCGGTTTGGTTACCTGCTGGCCCATTTTTTTGTTACTTTAGGCAGGTTTGCTTAGAATTTTTATTTCACCATGAACCCTGAACTCTGGAGATCACAGAACCAAGATAGTGTTATAAATACATACATACAGTATCTCCTTGTGCTTGCTGCACAATATAGACCACTATTTTAGCTAGTGTTGTGTTTGTGATTTTTTTACTTGCAGCCCAGGTGCTCCGCTCCATTTTCTTTTGTCCTTGTAAAAGGTGGCAGGACATTTTCTTGTGCTCTACACATCATTCCCTTTTGGATGCACCCTAGAATTCTGCTGCATCTCATCAGTGGCTGTATACTGACATTCCTCACTCCCTTATCTATTATGACCCCAGGTCCTTCTGTCCTTCTCTTCAGAAAAAAGGCCTCATACAAAGTATAGGCATGACCTTTATTTTTTGTTTTTTCCTGCCAAATATAACACCTGGCATGTGGCTGTATTGAATATGAGAGTCCAGTGTTTGAGGCTTGTTCCAGAGTACCATGTTGAGAATGATGAAGGTTTTAGGGATTTACTGGAAAACTGATTACTGTTACTAAAAAGTTAAAACAGGTTGTTTTCCAGCAGTCTAGAGTCTTCTCAGTAAAGAGCCTGTTGTTGAAGCTAGCTTTGCAATACTGTTTGTAAGATGGATATACATGAAATTATGGACTTGTGCAACTTTAGAATGCCTTTTAATGATCACTGGATATCCAGTCAATCCTACCACATCTAATGTAAACATATGATATTGCACTGCTGGATTTGACTCCCAAAACTATATCGCACAAATAAAATAAACTGAGCAAATTGTGTCAGTTAAGTCTGAAGTTAATGCCAAGAAAATAAAAAAATGATATTCAGTTGAAATTCCACTAAATTACATGGTCTTTCAACAATCTTATTCTTGAAGTTTTTAAAAAGTACTGCTATTTGAGTGTGTTCACTTTTTAGCCAGCATGAAATTGTCATACAAAATTTTGAATGTTTATCTATTCACATTTTACTATGCAAGGACATCACCATTCTTTTATGCTGTTACCTATAAGAGCACTGAGCAGAAGACGCTCTGCTGCGGAGGATAGTTTCATCTTTTATAGGTCAAACAAAAGCAGATTTTTGGACTGCTGGGGAAAGAGTGCGGGGGCAGAGGGGCGTGGGTGAAGGAGGGAGTCAAATATCTGGGGTGGGAGAGGTGAAGAAATGTGTTTTGGCGTGTGTGGGGGAGGAAACATCTATATAGATTCACCAGGGTGGGGGGGAAGAAGGGTGCTAGTGGGGAGATGGGAGGAGGATTCATTAGAAAAACCATCTGGAAGGTGGGAGGGGTAGGAATATATGGCACAGTTGGTGGGGAAGGGAGTTTAAGCATTTTAAGGGTTTTGAAGGCTGGACACCTGCATTTGCTTTAATTTTGCTAGTGTAATGCCTTGTTTCTCAAGCAAAAACTGCCCAAATTGCCTAATGCACTGCCAATGTAGCAATTTGAATAGGTTCACAGCAAACAGTTCGGCACTTCACTGGTTGAAAACTACATGAATTGCTTCCACCAGTGAATCAAAGCAGAGACAAATTCACCAACTACCTCCAAAAGAAAATTTCCATAACCAAGCCCACCACTAGTTACAGCTATCTATTGGTTAGTGCATCTGTCTTTTGGGACCCAAAAACCATTGTTTGTGTTTTTGTCTGTATTTAGTGTCAAATTATTTTGTAGAAAGAAGGATTGGGCTTGTTAAAACCTTACTATAGGGAGGCTTGGACTGAGGCATATTCCTTTTGTGGGTATACAGGATGGTATCATCCACATATAGGAGGAAGTAAACATTCTCAGACTCACAGCGTAAGTCATAATGAAGAATGAGAACAGGACTGGCTCAGAATGGAACCTTAGGGGATGCCTAATACAATCTTCGTAGACATTAAATGAGAAGCAGAAACTCTAAGGAATTCCTTGGAGTCCCTTTAAGGTATGGCACTGTTCTATGGTGATTTGGTTAGCTTCCAGAAAAACTCATGGCAATTTACAAACAATTTGCACTTAGGAAAAAAAACAGTATCTTCCTCAATGCCAGTGAAGAAACTGTACAAAAAACTTAACCTTTAGCAGTTTTCATGTGCAGACTTTAAATTTTCAAACACACACATTAATAAAACAAGTTTTATGTTTTAGGCATGTTTATGATTACCAGGAAAGTACCTGTTGAGCTAGAGCTTATTTACAAAAGGTATCCTGTTTTACAGAAAATTAATAAAATTCAGGACAGTATAAAACAAATCATAAGTTCTGACTGATGGCCCAGTGGTACTGTGTCACACTACCATGGCAACAACACTGGTTTAGGAATGAGCATGGAACATTAGCAGATGGGTGGCTGGTGATCTGGAGTGCTGCTAAAGGCAGCATACTTACTAGGTGTGTCTGTTCTCCTTCTCCATGGCAGTATCAAGCCCGTGATAGGACTGGTTAAGGTTCAGAGTTAGTACACCAAACCTCATCCCACAAATGCCATGGCCTGCTATCAGATCCTGAATAAGTTACCAGTAGTGGAGCTCCACCTGAAGAAACCTACCTGCCATGGGGAATAACCATGGGGTCTGGTGGCAGTGATTGGCTTAGTAGAGGATGAGGCTGGGTGCACATGATTGTTTTGAGGAGGGTGATGTGCCATTGACTGGATTGAATAATAGCTAAATAAAATAACTACAAATCATTAAAAAAACTATTTAAGAAAATGCATTCAAGGACACATTAAAGCACAGGTGATTGTCATTAAACTCATTCATAATAAGAAATGCTTACAACATGCCTGGTGTAACATTGTCTGTGAAAATATCCATCTAGTAAATAAGTTGCCTAAGTGAATTGGGCCACTTGCAGAGTGCTATCATACAGGAGAAAATGGCATGCCTCCAGGCCTTAAAATACAGATGCAGATCTATCTCACCACTTCAAGGATCACAAGAAACAACCAAACTTGGGATAGGTTAAATATTGTGCATGCATACCTCTGGGGATAGAAGATCAGAATGTCATGGTTTTTAGTCCTATGCCAGGTATGTGGCGTAATACCCATAACTGACATTGTAGTGCAGTATGAGCAGGTGTTGTACTGTTGCGGTGCCACCCTTTGGATGAAACATTAAACTAAGGTCCCTTCCTCCCATCTTGGTCACTGTCTGGGTAGAACGTAAAGATTCCATGGCACTTATCAAAGAAGACAATGGAAGTTTCTCTGAAGGAAGAAACAGGGTACTTTAAAGTGCTGGAGGATGTTTTTACTTGCACAGTTTATTGAATGCCTTTTATGTATACATATTTAGTTTGTGCCATGTTGTTTACTGAGTTTCTGCAGTTATATTGTTTCTGCACAGTGGCATCCTGATGTTTTTGTAACGTGTCATTAAATCTTGCTTGAGTTTCCCTAATGTGTCATGGCCAGCATTACTCCATCAATAAAACAGGTCCTTGTAACCCAATCCCATAGGATGTACCTGGAAACAAGCTGCCGTGTCTTAGTGTGTCTTTCTTGGTAAAAAAATAAAAAATAAATGAAATACACATTTTTTTTATATGGAAAACATATGGTTTTCTGGTAGGGGTTGCCTGCGGCACATTTGTACATAAGCTGGCTCAGGGGAAGTTACGCTGTCTCAGCTAAAGAGATCCATCCCAGTTGAATACCAGCTGAATACACACTTGATAAACATGGGTATGTTTTGGGTGACTGTTGATCCATCCAGCATCTTTGAATACACTTGTAGTGTCTCTATAGACAAAATCACCATGCTAATAGGGGAGGTGAGCAGAAATATGAAAGTACAAATGATTTTGAGCTTTTTACGTAATTTTGTAACATGGTTGTCCAACTTTAAATTTTGGTCCTTTGAAACCCTATTAGAGATAAGATTATACTTTAGTAAGACTTTTTTCAACTATAATAATAAAAAAAAAACAGTATCATAAGCATATGAGCATGAGTGGCCATACACAAGATTTTTTCTTTGCTTATATCATTTATGTGCATTGAAAAGAGTAGGGGACGCCGTACTGACACCTGCTGGACTACTTTCTTAATGGCTACCAGCTCTGATTTTTTTATGTCTCACTGCAACCAGCTGCAACCTATCATAGAGGTAATTTTGAAACCACCGATTAGCAGTTTGGTCAAGAGCTATCTGTGCTAGCTAAAGTGAAGAAAACTTGATGGTCAACAGTGACCAATGCCTCGAATACATGGTGGACAGTTGGAACAGACTTTCAAAACAGGTGGTATCGCTATTACTGTAACAACCGTCATGCTCTGGCTTCCTAAGTACTGTACCTATAAGAGCAAGCATTTTCAATGCGAATGTTGTCTTGCTGGCATTGGCATTGGTAGTGCAGGAGTTAGAATGCATAATAGGAATGGCAGTGCAGTATGGAACTGATGCCCACCCCACCCCCACCCTGCAGAGACTGACAGGCGTTGGGGTGTGCCTTTGAGGCATCAGCTATAATGCACATGCCATTTCACCTCACCCTACCCTGTAGACACTGACAAGTTTTGTGGTGTGCTTTGGGGTCTTTGGGCCTTATTCTTACCCCATTCCATAAGGAAATATGCTGAGACAGGTGCAGTATAGGAGAATGGGGTGAGTGTTAGGGCAGACACTCCAAGGCACACCTCGATTCTGTCACTGGCTGTAGGGTGGGGTTGAGGTGGAATGGTGTGAGCATTACAGCCAATGATCCCAAGTCACACCCCTGATGCCTGGCAGTCTCTACAGGGTGGGGTGTTATAGTTGGAAACCATAACATTGTAGGTATTTTCCTCCAAAATTCCAACATAGGCTTTTTGTGACCCCACCTCATGAAGAGCAGCACAATCAGTTTGTTAGCTGAAAGGTGGTTTTGCACAGTGGCTATGCCATTTGACCACACAGGGACAAAAACACATTTTGGGCAGCATGTGCAAAATGACAACTGTATTGTTCATGAGGAGGCATAAAAAAATGGCAATGTTGAAAATTAGGAGTGAAAATATGAAAAATTGGTGAAGTCATGAGCATGCATAGAAACTGCACAACACATGTCCGTAACCCAATCATTTTTGGGAGTTTTTTAGCCACATTATCAACATAGGCATTTTGGGACCTCCCCTCATGAACAGTGGTGCTGTGATAGAAACATAGAAACATAGATTTGGATGGCAGATAAGGACAGCTTGGCCCACCTAGTCTGCCCATATTCCTACCTAACAGATAAGCTGCAGATCCTAGTTAGCCAACAGCTTGCTTCCTCCTAGCCCCACTAGGACTGCCCTATGTCTGTCCCATGCATTCTGAATTCCCCACTGTTCTTGACTCCACGACCTCCTCAGGAGGCTGTTCCATCATCCACAACACTCTCTGTGAAAAATACTTCATAGAAACGATTTTGTTAATCTGTCCCAAAGTTGATTTCCCACAGCGACCATGCCATTGTGTCCACAGGTGCAGAAACACATTTTGGCAGGCTGTTAAAAATGACAGCTGTACTGTTGATAAGGAGGTGTGAAAAATGTCAGTGATAAAAATCTGGCATGAAAATATTGCAAATTTGTGAAGTTACAAGGGTGCTTGGAAACTGTACAACGCATGCTGGTAACACTGTCATTTTATGGACCTTTGTCACCAAATTTTCAACATAGGCATTTTAAGACCTCTGCTTATGGACAGTGTCACTGTCATTTTCTCAAATTGTCCCAAAAACTGATTGCGCACAGTGACCACGTTATTCTGTGCCAGATGTGTGAAAACACATTTTGACCAGGATATGTAAAATGACAGCTGTACTGTTCAAAAGGAGATGTGGAAAAATGGCAATTTTGAAAATCTGGAGTGCAAATATTACAAATTCACAAAGTTACCAGCGTGCGTGGAAACAGTGCAACGCACGCTCATAAAACAGCCATTTTTTTGATTCCTTCACCAAATTTGCAACATAGGCTTTTTGAGAGTCCCCCTCATAAACAGTGGCACTGTCGTTTTGTTACTTGGTCTCTAAAGGTGATTCTGCACAGTAACCATGAAATCACCTTTCAGGACCGAATAATGCAAAGACAGTGACTAAATTCATGAGGAGGGGCCCCAATAACCCCATGTTGAAAATTTGATGCAAAATTCAAAAATGCCCGAGATATTCACCAAAGTTGAAAAAACCCTGTTTATTCCATTATACGCTTACCAGCATTTCTTCAGTTCACGGTCAGCGTGGAAGAGTGCAGACATGTTCCGATCCACTGAAGATCATCACGCTGGGCTCGGGAGGTAAGCGTGAGGTGAGTGGGGTGTGAGGAGGCAGGGTGCACAGATGGTGGGTGCAGGTTGGGGCAGGCAGCTGGACAGACCCGTGAGGACCATTTTCTTCTTTACAGGTAAAAAAATTTGCAGGACAAGTTTTTTACAGAGGGCATTGCACGCTGGGAGTGGGCTCCCAGCATGCCACCTGAGTGTTGGGGGGCTAGCTGATGGGGATTGGGCACCTTTCAGCACATACTGAATGGAGGGGCAAGAGCCAAGGGGATTGGGCACTCCCTTGGCACATAACAAATGGGGGGTGCATTATGCTGACAGGAGTGGGCTTCCATGTGACGCACATAAATTAGGTCAAGTATGCTGACTGAGGGATTGGGAGCACCCAGAAGTCAGCAGCATTGTGGCAGGCAGTGTACCATCATGTTTAATGTAATGTTTCACCAGGAAGGCACTTGGGAGGTGCCGCTGCATATGACGAGGTTTGCTCACATTGCAGTGGACCTTTCCTTACATGTGCTCCCCACATTATGTATTCCTGGTGTGGCGTTGGCATGCAGGATTATTGTGGAATGAGGGACACACCTACTGATGCATGCCCTGCATTCCCCCAACAGTGACCGCGCCTCCAAATCTGCTACTAATGCAATATGTTGGCTGGCGCATGAGAGCAAGCCAACATAAAAAGGGTTGAAAGAGTATTTCTGCTGAGCTGATCTGAGTTAGGAACTTGTTGGACAATTACCTTCTTTCCTCCTTAAAGCTGCTTACTATGTACTATTACTATTAATGTACTTATACTATGTAATCACTCACACATGCAAGGTGCATGACTTACAGTGGTGTTGGTATGAATGGTAGAGTTTTTAAGATGTTGGGCAAAGGGTGCCTGAGTTCAAGTGGTATTGGGGACTTTTGGATGGTGCAGTGTCTCCATCTGTGGTATCTGTCTACAGAAGCTACTAGGGTGCTTCTGCAGAGAAAATAAATGACAGATCCCACCCACAGTGACTAGGAAATCTAACATTATGCACATCCCCACATATTACTTCATTTATGCAGTGGATCAATAGCATTATACAACGCACATAAAAAATCCTGTAAACTGATTTGTCAGTCAAGGTATTTCCCCCACTGGTAAATCCTGCAATAACCCACAGCTAAGGGAGGGCATTTGTAAAAAACATAAACATATCTTGTCATTTCTTTTATACTTGGGTCATTGTATAATCACAATAAGACACTCCAAGACATGGGTAATTAAGGACATTCCCACTTCTCGTGTGGGTAAGTCAGTTGTGCCTCATAACACTGCACACAAAGCATGGATAAATTCCCCCAAATAACCCACGCCCAGTCATACCTTATTGCTTAAGTAATAAACAACTCAATAATAACAGAGACAGATAACTCTAATATTATGCCTCCCCCACATATCACTTCAAGTGCATACAGGATAGATAACAGTAATGATGCAACTCAATAACAGCAATGAAGAAATGGAACTCTAACATTATGCCCACATCCCCACATATCACTTTAAGTATATAGAAGATAGATAACAGTAATGACACATCTCAATAACAGTAACAGAGAAATAGAACTCTAACATTATTCCCACACCCCCATGTATCACTTCAAATATGTACAGGATGGACAACAGTAATGACACAACTCACTGATAACAGAGAAATGGAATTCTAACATTAGGCCACACCACACATATCACTTCAAGTATTGACAGGATAGGTAACAATAAAACACAGCTCAGTAACAGAGACAGGCATAATATATAGTACAAATAAGGGATTTTAATTGGGGGTCAGTAACAACGAAGGAAAGGTAAGGGTTAAATGAAACACACAACAACAAACTGTTCTCCCTACACAACAGGTTCACCTCCCTCAAATCTGGCAGCTCATTATTTCAATAGACTCTTCCCACTAGAGCACCAGTATACTCAAAGGCCATATAGGGAGCTCACACAGTCACTAGCAGCACACACAGTTGGCTGACATTGCAGACCTGGCTGTAGTTGGAACTGTGCAGTTCTGATGGATAAGACTTGTTGGGGTCCCAAAATAATATTCAACAAAAAATAATTTTTTACAGGAGCTGCTCTTTGATGAACAAGCTGTCTGCTGGCCAGAGTTCTATAGTCATGAAAGAAAAGCAGAGATACTACCTTAGTGCACATCACTGTTGCAAGGAAGGGCTTTGATTTGTGAACTAGATGTCAACAGTTGATCTGAGTACCCTCCTTGGTAAATGGGTGGATGAGCAGATGAAACCTGGCGAGCTGACTAATTGCATTTCTAGTATTGCTGCAGTGCTTGCCATGCAGAAATCCTTCTGAAGGCATAGTCCTTTGACAGTCCTCTTCACCCTATGGTGGGATTTCTTCATCGTTCCAAAAGTTAGTCACACAGGTCTCAGGAGACAGAGGCTGTCTACCAGTACATGTTCTAGCAGCAGATCTATAAGAAGGCAGAGAACCTCCCTCACAGAAAGGAGCTTTAGGCAGGGCACCCTGTTCCACAAATACAAAACTCTTGAAAAGGTACTTTAGTTCAGCTCAAGAACTGTTTGAAGAAAAATCCAAGGCAGGGGTTTTATGTTTGTTCAACCAAATGTCTGAGCTGACAAAAGCACATCTGTGTTTCTCTTAGTCTCAGGAAAATCTGACTGTAGTTTATGTTTCTGGGGCACTCCGCATATGTCTCACTTTTGAGCTCTAGTGGTTATTGGCTGTCTCACTTACATGGGCAAAAAGGAGCTCTTTCATTGGTCAGTTTTTGGCATTATATCCCATGGTACATCTGTGCAGGGTACTTATCACTGTCTGCCGGTGTATCTCAGAGATGCTGTGTATTTGTCTGACCTCTGGCCCTTCCAATAGTCCTGTAGGCCAGAAATAAAGATAGCCATATCCATATATTCTGGGCAAATGTCTTTATTTTGTAAACAACATCACTTGCATGGCTCCTGCCACTTTCTCAGTGACTGCTGGCACATTTGTGAAATCACCAGTAGGTCTACCTGTTTGTCTGACCAACTTGTTTGTTGTTTCAAGGCATACATGAAGTTTTAAAAAGTGATTAGCAGTTACTGTATTGCTAATCAAAATATTTTTGATTAGCAATCTGCCAGTATTGGCTAGCAGTTTTTAAACATGCTACCATTTGTGCTAAAATATTGTCATTTTTCCCTGTTGCTTATCGTTCCCTTATGTTTTTTTGAAATCTCCATGTCTGTGATTTTCCTCTTGTCTCTTGCTGGTGTCCTTTTCATGACTCTCACTAACTAGTAACACACACACATATCATAAACACAAACAAACACAAGCGCATCAGACACACAAACAGGCACGCACACGCACACACACACACACACACACACACACACACACACACACACACACAACAGTCTCACACATAACAGTCTCACACAGTCTCACTCACTCCTTAACCCATGGTTTGTTCATTTTTTTCCCCTTTCAAAAATCCATTGGTCATGTTTACATTAAAGCTACAGTGCCCCTCCAATTCAAACTGCTACCATTCTGACGCTCTGTGTCAAGTTGTGTTAACTGTTAGGAGTCAGCCCATACTAAATTTGAACAATGTTTGTTTATTGCTATTATGTTTCATATTTTTGTGTTCATAAATTTTCTAGTGACATTTTAATTGTGTTATTTTGAAACTGTTTAAATACATTTAGAAATTAATCTTTAAACCTTGAAAATAGTACCACAGTCCTAATGGTGTTAAAATGTACCAACATAATTCCAGTATAAAAATAAAGATTTTTACTACTACTACTACTACTACTACTAAATCATACTATGCTACCATTAACATGGTAAAACAATTTACTGGCCTAATATTATTAGGCTTTGTTTCATTTTGTGCTGTGGTAACATTTTGCAGAATGGGGGAGGGATTCTGAAGTCATGCAGGGGCACACATTGGGGATTTGTTGTTCCAGATGCACAGAAAGACTAACTTTTTAAATTAGAGAAGGAAAGAAGAGGGGACTGACAACTCAAGAACAAGAAAGAAAAGAGTGATATTTCAAAAACAAAACACCAGCTTATAATGTTAATTAGCAACTGCTGCTAATCAGGCATGTAGTTGATTCATGATTTGTGTTCTTTGGGTTGCAAAATGCAAAGCAAACCCACTTATTTTATGCCTTGTGTTGGGGGTCGGCAGCAGAGGTATCATGGACAAGCCCCACTGCACATTTCATGTCCAGTTTGTGGTTCCCCCAGTGCTCCCCATCAGCTCCTTGGCAGAGAACACGGTTACTTTTTTTTATCCCATTACTCAGTGTGGCTCCTAGCCATCCTCCTCCCCCCCCACTGACCTTTCTGTATGGCAGCAGCGCTGAGCTCCCTTTGGTGGCTATAGCTGCAAAGAGGAAAGGCATCACTGGTGCAAAGAACAGGAGCACTACCTTGCTGATGCTGCTTAGTCCCCTAGCTGAATCCCTCAAATATCAGGAGAAACAAAAGTTCAGTGTTGATAGTGGGAGCAGGAGAAGAGATGTGAGGGCTCCTGGTCTGGAACAATAAAGGTAAATCTCCTTTTGGGGATGGGGTCATACAAACACAAACACAGATTAAATAGACAGTCAGAAAGACAGACAGAAGGATGTTTCTTCAGTGTGAATGACTTTATAAAATGTGTAAAATGAAATGTATTTATTTATTTATTGAAATCTTGAAATACGCCTTTGAGCTGGAAGCTCATTTTCAAAGGTTCCGCCAAATGAACAATAACACATTACATACATTACAAGATCAGAACACTGGAATCAAACCTTACTTTCTAAGAACCACACTAGGACTACCATTTTGTCTACCATGAGTGCATAATTTTATTGAGGGGCTCAGGTCACATTTAAAAAACAATAGTGTTTTATGTATATTTTGGGTGTAGTTTATTCCTCATAATTAGTAGTTCATTTAAGCACTAGTTTTGATTTTAGAGCAGTTAGATCAGCTAGCTAAGAGTCACTGATATGAAATAAATGTTTATAGCTTTTTTAGCTAAGGAGAGCTCCCACATCTTGTATGTTAAAAGTCTTTAAGCACCAGATTACAGTATTATAATGGTTTGCCATTAATTATACCTGGAATCACCTCCGCTAATAGAAGAATTGCTTTGTGATACTGGATAACCATTACTACCTATGTATTGGGTCAATGGTTGTCTGTAGCCCACCTATAGAATCTTGCTCTTTGGCATTATATGTCTAGGGCTAAACTGTCTATTTACTGTAGATCTGTTGACATTGCCATTCTCTTGTTGTACCAATTTGTATTAACATTTTTTCACAGCGTGTTGAAACTGTAGTTCTCTCGTATCACTTTGCACTAGCTGTTTTGCACAAGCTGAGCACAAAATATCGATGTGTTTGCATTTTACCAGTTATTTTCCCACCTGTGTAACTAATTTTGTACAATGTTCCTTGGTGTCTGAATCCAAAATATACTGTTATCTGTAAGTAATCCTGGGTCTCACTTGAAAATGGGACTTTTGTTCCAGTGGGTCCACCCAATCACCAAAAATCAATCAATCAATCAATTACTGATTTTCAGTCAAGTAGTCATCCCTGACTTCAGCTAAGCTAACTTTTCTTTTCTTTTTTTTATTTGATATGCTTTAGTTACAATTACAGTGAGATTGAAACATTGAAAAGGCCTTCAAGAAACAATATTTACCTTGAAAATTTTGTATACTGGAGGCCTACACTGTAGAAAATGGACATTACAACATTTTCTTTTTAATATAATCAAAATAACAACTTACTGCTTCCAATTCCTTCCCTTACCCCCCCTCCCAATGTATTTCTATTTATAGAAAGAACCACATAACACTTCCTGTGCAATGCTTTGAGAGTATTCCAAGTTAAGGAAGACCTTCCCGTCTTGGTGTATTAGGTTTTCCAAGTAATTAGAACCGCCTCCAGGGGACCCCAATTTGCATTATATGAATGTATCCTATTATACATCTTGGCTTTATGTAGCTCCAGCTGCAATGCAAGCAAGACCTCCTTGCACCACTCAATAACTGAAGGTGTTGACTCATCTATCCAGTGTCATGAGATTATCGCATTAGTTGCAGCTGAGATAATAGCCATATATGCTTTCTTCTGTTTACTCATGTCCCTGGAGAAATGATTAATGAAACAGATCTCAGGTGTAAAAAGAATCCAGCCGAGGAAATAATTTAATGACTTCTGAATTGCTTTCCATAATGGCTGAATTTTAGGACATACCCATAACATGTAGAGTAAATTCCACTATCTGCATTACATCTGTAACACCTAGGGATGCTAATTTGCCAATTTTGTATAATGTGGTGGGTGTGTATTATAAGTTATGCATAATATTAAACTGCTGTAACTTATACCTGTCTTGCCTTATATATTTATATATATATTGTTCCAAATTTGATCCCATAGTCTTTTGTCTTCACCCATCTCAAATTTCTGTCTCCAATAATAGCAAATTCCGGATGGCAATTCCAAATCGATCCTCTGTATTTCATGATATACTTTGGAGACCGAGTGGGACTGATCTGCTATCTGCAGCAACAATGACAGTTCTGTCTTGTTTACCACAGGGGGTTTCGAGTTCCGAAAGTAAGCTTTTACTACGCCACTAATTTGCCAGTATTTAAAAGCATTCCCTTTCGCCACAAGTATGTTCGAACAAAATTGCACGAATGATAATGGTTCCCCCTGAGGAGCTATATCTCCCAGGCACAACCCAACTAATGGTTCCCAGAATGTGGGGGAAATCGGCACTTTCTGAATTTGGAAATGTATATTTTGCATTAGGAGTTGCTCCGGGGATTTATGCCAATTCACTCCTAATAACCTCTGTACTTGGTGTAGGGCTTTTATTGACCAGCCAATAGGTGTGTTTTTGAGTGGTTTAGGGAGAAATCTTGGGGCCATATAAATAACTGAATTAAGAGTTAAAGATAACTTAGCAACTAGATGTTTCTCAATGGGGACCCAAAGGCGCACATAAGGGTTGTAGTCTGTTGTAAATGTCGGCCGAATCCACGAGACTAACTTACTGATATGCGATGCTATATAATAACTAAAGAAGGAGGGGAGCGCAAGGCCTCCCTGCCTCCTAGGTCCTGTTAATTTTGAGTATGCTCTCCTTACATTTTTCCCTTTCCAGATGAAGTTATTAAGTAATTTTTTCAAATTATCAAACCATGACAAAGGTAAGTAAGGCCCCAGCATATTTAAAGGATAAAAGATTCTTGGTAATACATTCATTTTCACTGTCTCTATTCTAGCCCACCATGACAAAGGCATTAGCTTCCATCTATCTAAATCTAGCTTTACTATATTAATCAGGTTGTTGAGATTTTCTTTAATCATTCTGGCCATGTTCCTTGAAACCTTAATACCAAGATATCCTAGGGATTTGGGTTCCCAGTTGAGACCCAGCTCCCCAGCTATGCCTGGTGAACACTTACCATTTAAAGGGAAAGCTTCATTTTGGATATGTTGAGTTTATAATTCAACACTCTAGAGAACTGTTCGATTTCTTGTAAGATAGCCAGTATGCTGGCCTCCGGTTCCTCTATATGCAGAAGCAAATCATCTGCATAAGCTGAAATTAAGTATCTGTCACTGCCTATCTGTACTCCCTTTATGTCTTGTGATGTTAGTAACCTGTGAATCAGGGGTTCCAGATAGAGATTAAATAGAAGTGGAGAGAGTGGGCAGCCCTGTCCGGTACCACAAGAAAGAGGGAATTAACTTTTATTTTCTTCAAAATGTTTCTACATATGGACCTTGGTCTAGGGGTTAGAGTTTTGAACAAGTAATCTGGAGACTAAGGTTTGAATCCCACAGCAGGCTCCTTTTTAGCATTGCTAAGGTTGTTTGGAAACTTACTGAACTAATTTTCATAAAGAGGACAGGATGATTCACCTAGGAACTCTTAGGAGACAGTGTTCCAATTACTTTATAGAGTTCCATAGAACTCTTTTTCTATGGAGTTTCCTTAAGTCTTTGACCTTCTGTAGAAAATTATGTATGGGCACCAGTACAGTATGTGGTACTTGGGTTTATCAATTTTCTGTACTCCCATTCTTTCTTCATATACATACAACATCTCCCAGAATAACCAATTCACTTTTACAGCTGTTTCTTATTCATTTATATGGCTCTCAGAGTGGTGGAGGTGGGGAGGAAAGAGCTCCAATGGCTGTATGGCATAGAAGAGTCTGTGATTGAGCCATGTGGCTATATGTTTAGAATATATGTTTAATTCTATACACCACTGGTTCAGGTATTTTTGTTTTCTTCCCACTAAAGTAAGTGGCTTAATTATTATCTAAACTTCTTTCACCGTTTTACATTACATTCTTTGTCATTTGTAATTTTTGATCAGTAATGGTACATTGAGCTGTAGTAGCTCATTTTCAGGTGTATAGAGTGGACTGCATGGACTTATTTTATTGACCAGGGGAATGATAAGAAGGAGACAAGGGAAAATTCCCTGATCTTATGATAAGTGGTGTGACATCTTTAACTTCCACCTGGACTGCCTGCAGACATGGACAGAAGAGGCTTTAATTGATTTTTTCATCTGAATGATAGCACCTCAATAGTACAGCACCACTTTTAGTGCTGCACTGCAATGTCAGTATTAGAAATTAGTCCAACTTGCTGTTGTGAGGCTAGAATTTACAACATAGATGTTAATGTGTGGGATACTTTGCACAACAGGGCTGGGCTTCCTTTGGGAGGTTGTCATAACTACCAGCTGACCTGGAGAGTGAAGCTCGAGAGGTACATGGTCATTATGACAACCTCGAGAAGGAAGCACAGCCTTGTCTGTGCACTGTGACCCATATATTGTTCTTTACAGTATGTGGACACTATATACAGCAGAAGAATCACCTCTAGAGACAAGGAAAAGTGAAAAAAATGCTGCAGTCATTGCCAATCACTCACTTCATTCATGTCACATGAAACTGAAAAAACAGAGAAAGGGAAGTGATTGATGAGCTGTGCATGCAGTTTCACACCTTTGGCATTCCTTTGTGATTTACAATTGTTGTACCATTGTAGTGATGTACTCAAGAGGGTACAACAACCTCTTGATGTCACTATGATGGTACAACAATGCTGTTCCAGGCATGGATTTCCATGTGGAACAGTGCTCCACCATATACTATACTCTGATATTCTAGCCCGAGAAATGAGTGTGCAGCCTACTGAGCTAGTGACACTGCAGTTTGACTCTTAGAGGATCTTCTCATGTGGAAAGATTTCTAGCATTGAGCAATGACTGCCAAGAAATACATATAACAACAATGCTGATGAGCAAGGATTTGCTGGATACCGAATGCTAGCGTAAAGGTTGCAATAAACTAGTTATGTAATAACTAAGAGCCAAATTCTCAAAACTCTATGAAGGTGCATAGGGCTACAGCTTTGCTTGAATTCCTCCCCACCCCTTGGCATTCACCACCTTTCTTTCCTGCTACGATTGAGTACCCTCTAACCAACCCTCCACTCAGACAGCTGCACAATATCAGTGACCGTGTGTAAGGTATGCACAAGGTGGGATCACTGTTAAACACACTTGCAGTCGATCACACTTGCAGCTAGTATTCATGTGCCATTTCAGATAGTGATGTCAAAGCTAACAAAGAAGAAGTACTCAAAAGTAGAAATGATGGTAAATAAAACAAGCTGTACTCGCATTCTGCTGCAGTTCAAGCAAAAGCACACTAACCCTGGTGCTTCATATTTCTGAGAACATTGTGAAAGTCATACTCATAGTCAGATATGATTGGATGCTGGCAGTAGGACTGTGTGGACTTTTGGTGGGGTGGAGTACTAATATTGTCATGTACTCCAGCCATTCAAATTTCAATTGTATTGATTTTTAACAGGATTGATATAATTGAGCATAACTTGTTTTCAGGAACCATCCTGTGGGTTATGGTTAGAGATGTTAAAATTTGTAATCTTCTGGCAAAGCTGGTGTGAATCCATGGAAATTTGTAATTCGCTAAACTCGCAAATTCTGTGGCAGACCCACCAACTTTGTTGCGGTTTTTAAATTAAAATCTTAACAAAACCTCCCCCATCCCTGTACTGTAAAAAACACACCTCCCCTACCCCAAAATGATAAAAACCAGGACACCCTATCTGATCCCTCCACTAACACCCTTCTCCCCCCAACCCCAGTGAAATGCTACTGTATCTGCTGCTCTTGGGTTGAAAAAGTAATCTCTTCCTTCACCTTCATGATAAACACATGCCACCCACCTCCACCCATCTGAGTCACACTGTCTTTATTAAGCAGCACACCCAGTCTCCCTGACCCCCTCCCAACCCCCTTCTGGTTCCTCCACCCTTCTACCCCCAACAGCACCCACAAAATCAACCTGTAAAGAAAAATGGTCTCCCAGTGCAGAGTGTCTGCTATGTTCAATGTCCATCTCATAATGGTGGGAATGAATGAGTAATGACCTCTTTGCTCCTAATAAAACCTGACTGGCTGAAAATTCAACCAATCAGGTTTTACTAAGAGCAAAGATATCACCATTATTTCATTAATGGACACTGAACAGAGCAGACAATCTGCACAATGGGACCATTTTCTTTATTCCAGGTTGATTTGTGGGTGCTGGGGTGGGAAGAAGAGAGTTGTGGGGACCATTTGTTGCTTAATAAAGACAGTGATACTTTCTTTGTGGGGAGACAAGTTCAGTGGGTTTGGTGTGTGTGTAAGGGGAAAGGATTACTTTTTTCAAGCACAGAGCTGTAGATGTATTGCAGCAGTATTTTGCTGGATGGGAGGTGGGAGGGTTCCGGTGGAAGGGGGTATCATTTAATGATTTATATCTTATTTGGGTTGGTGTGGGGTTATAGCATGCTAGTCATGTCTGGATACGCTCGCAAATTTGCAATTCTCCATGCAAATTTTGGCAAATTGACCTGATTAATAACAATGTGAATTGTGGTCCTTAGCTTCAGGAATTTGCTGCAATTCACAGATTTTTTTCCCAGAATGAATTTTGGCAGCTTCATACACCACTAGTTGCAGTTGCATATGTCATATATCTTAACTGGTTAATAGCGCACTTAAAATTCTGCAATATAATAATAGGGTACAATTACAAACAAATAGTATAAGGGCCATGATAATATGGAGAAAAGTAGCTAAACAGCTTGATTTTGTGATGAGGCTAGTAGCTTATCCCAGGAGGTGGTTTCTGTGTAGACAAGGGTGATTTGGCCAGTTTGGGCAAGATCACTCCCCAACCAGGAACTGTTCAAATACTGAGTGCGTAAGATAGCCATCTGATCTGATATACAGTATGGGAAGGAAGCATGTCATTTACAGATTTAAATAAAAATGTTAACCTCAGCAAATCTATCCTGTTGAGTAAGACGACCCAGATTGAACAGGAGTGAGCAGTGTTATGTTCCAATATAGGGGCTATAGTAAAACAGGCTGACTTTTGCAATGCTGTTTTTATACTTTATTGTACTGCACGGTACATACGTTAAAAGCATGAAAGTTACTGATACAGGGAACATTGTACTATGTGAAATACTCACATGTAGAACCTAACAATTGTGGAACGGTACATTGTTTTTCAGTTTTTGTATAAAAACTTAAAACCTATCTAACTCTGACAACAATGAAACTAAGGGATATGACAGATCACCTGCTATTTTGCATTTGTTGTATAAGCACTTTTCAAGAGGAGAAAAAGAGTAAATGTGAGCTGGACCCCACACTATGGACCCCATTTATTGTTTGCTCAACTGGCTGAGATATGAAAAATAAATGGACAGGAATCCAGAGTCCTGTCAGTATTTACCTTATTACTGCCAATGTGCAAAACACCTTTCATTGTACTGGTTGGTTTTACATTGAATCCTGTGTACCATCTTGCCCTCTATTGCCCTGAATTAGTTTCCATATATTCTGCAATCTATTCCTCTTCCCATTTAATGCCCCCTCCCCACATCTATGGGTGTCTCCCACCTAATCCGTCTATTCATGTATGCTTGAATTTTATCTTGCATCAAGAACGCGAGTCTCTCTGTCTTGGCTATTTGAGAGCACTCGGTAAAAATGAATAAATCAGACAAGCAACTGAAAATATTCTGCAAGTGCAAAGTGCTTTTATTTGTCATGTAGGCCGCGCATACGAGGGGTCTCGTATGTGCATCCCACATGGCAAATAAAAGCACTTTGCATTTGCAGTATATTTTCAGTTGTTTGCCTGATTTATCCATTTTTTATTGAGTGCTCTAACTTTGGACTTGTGTTTTTTAGGGCTTGCTGCCCTCTTAAAGCACCTGCTTTCCTGCTGTATGCAAGGCTTTAACTTTTTGAACTTGACTATTTACATACTAACATACTAACATGCTAAAATGCCAGCAGAATAGGCCTAATGGTCTCTCTCGAGTCTACTTGATTTTCAGCACCTGCATGGAGGGCCGATTTTGGTGTCCCCCCCTCCCCCTTGGGTTATACTGTCCCCATTCCCAGATGTTCCACTTGTATTGTGCCTGGTCAGATTTATCCTCCCCCTGTATCTATCCCATCCCCTCTTAAACCTGTCCACAGTCTCTACCTCTACCAGCTCCCTGGGCAGTGCATTCCATGGCTCCACCACCCTTTCAGTGAAATAACATCTCCTCTTCTCCCCTCTGAGCCTGCCCCCTTCCAGCTTACATCCATGACCTCTTGTTGCCCCACCCTCCTTCCTTTGGAGCACCCTGACTGGGCCTCCTTTATTGATCCCTTTCATGTACTTAAAGACCTCTATCAGGTCCCCCCTGTCCCTCCTCTCCTCCAGGGTCTACATGTCTAGCTCCTTGAGCCTCTCCTCATAGGTCCTCTCCCCAGGCCCCAGATCATTTTGGTTGCCCTCCTTTGGACCCTCTCTAGGAGTGTAATTTCCCTCCTTAAATGTGGTCTCCACAATTGTACACAATACTTGAGGTATGGCCTAACCAAGCAGCTGTACAGTAGAAGGATCATTTCCACCTTTCTGGAGGTAATCCACCTGGTGATGCAGCCCAGCATCCTATTTGTCCTTGTCACTGCCCTTCTACAGATCTCTGAGTTCATTTTGACATCTACCACTACCCCCATGTCCCTCTCACCTTCCGTGACTTGAATCATGTCTCCTCCCAGAGTATACCCCTGGCCTGGATTTCTGACTCCCAGGTGCAGAACCTTGCACTTCCCCAAATTGAATTTTAGTTTCCATTTTCCCTGACCACTTTTCCAGAGCCTCCAGGTCCTCCTGCAAGGCCACCCTGCCCTCCCTATCCCCTAGCTTTGAGTTATCTGCAAAGAGACTAATCTCACTCCTGATCCCTTTCTAATGTCTCAGATATAGGTGTTGAAAAGAAGTGGCCCCAGTAGTGACTCCTGGGAACCCCAGTAGTAACCCACCTTGGGATGAGGCTAAACCTCCAACCACCACCTTCTGAGTATGCTCAGAGATCCAATTTCCAATCCATCTTAGCAACTGTCTCCCTACCCCCATTTCCTTCAGCTTAGCCAGCAGGCCACTGTGGGGTACCGAATCAAATGCTTTGCTAAAATCCAGAAAGATGACGTCCACTGGCCTACCCTGGTCCAGGGTAGAGAGACTACTTCTTTCCATTCTGTAATAGCAAGGGGTCACTCATATCTGATGACCTAAAGGGGGCTAATCAGTGTGACAAGGCAATGGGGAGAGCCAGTGGGTTGCTAGGATGCATAGGGAGGGGTATCACTAGCAGAAAGAGGAAGGTGGTGATACCACTGTATGAATCATTGGTGAGATTGCACCTGAATTATTGTTTCCAGTTCTGGAGACCACCTTTCTGGAAGGACATAGACAGAGTAGAGGCAGTCCAGAGGAAGACAACAAAAAAGATGCAGGGTCTGCACCACAGACCATACAAGGAGAGACTAAAGGACCTTGATATGTACACCCTGGAGGGAAGAAGAGGAAGGGGGTATTGATATAGACTTTCAAATACCTTAAGGGTAAAAATAAAGTACAAGAGGGAAACCGTTTTCAGAAAAAAAGATGCTCCAGAACACGGAAGCATGCTATGAAGCTGCAGGGGGTAGACTCAGGGGAAATGTAAAGAAGTACTTCTTCATGGAGAGATTGGTGGATACCTGGAACAGCCTTCCAATAGAGGTTGTGGAGGCAAAAGTTGTGGTGCGATTGAAGAACACATGGGATAGGCGTAAAGGAATCTTAGTCATTAGGGAACGGAGGGCTAAACTGGAGATCAATTGTGGTCTATTACAGTAGGTAGGGAAAATTGGTTGACTGAATGGACCAAGCAGCCCTTATCTGCCATCAAATTCTGTGTTTCTATGTTTCTGTGTTTCACTCTGTAGCCATCATCTTATTATTGCTTTAGATGCTGCCACACAAATATACAAGACATACTGGGGTCCTTTCATTTAATTCCCCATGGTTTTATTCCAAAACTAATTGAGGAAAGTCTAAGTTATTTTCTATACCATCAATATCTCCAGTTTGTGTGTAACCTTCCAAGTATGGCTTTACTACTGGGCATGCCCAAAAGCATGACCATGAGTAGCCTAGCTTTTCCACAGGTTCTCCTACAGTGTGTGTGTGTGTGGTGGTGGGGGCTCCCATCATCCCATTTTGTTTTAAATAGTGGGGTAATAAAATATCTAGTTTTGATTTTGCAAGCAAACCCATGCTACTTGGGAGTAGAAGAAATTCTGAAGGAGCCTAACCATAACTGACTCTAGATCTTTGGTGGCAACTGCAGCTGCTTTTCATCTTGCATTGTCCACAAGGTGATTGACCCCAGTCATGTTCATGTAGAATGAACCTATACGGTTCTGAAATTTCCCCCTTTGGTTGCAAAGAGACAATCAAGGCAGGTAAGGTGGACAGTCTATGGTGAGTCCTCCTCCCCTTGGCTTTCAAGTCACAGGTCCAGAGTAACAAAATCTTGAATTTGTGGGTATCTAAACCTATATCTAGAACACCATCCAAATTCATCCTTACACTATTTGAATTCTTTGATTAACCTACCAAGTAGAATTTGATTTGGGAATTGTAACCCTGGTCTTTCTTGATGCCTGTACCACGGGTCTATCTTGGCAGAGGGAAATCCCTCATCCCAGCCAAACCATCAGATGCTCCAAAAGAATCCACCTATTCTGCGGGCACTTACTGTATTCTTCCCAAGCTTTAAATGTTACCCCAATCATTCCATATTCCTGTGGGTCTTTATTCTGTCTGTGTTATTCAAGAGTAAAGTGGACAGAGGGACTTTCTCCAGGGCTTGTAATTCTATATCCTTCCAATGGGAAGTGAAGGTGTCTTCTCCCCAGAAGAATGCTAATTTAACTTGGTTCACCAACCTATACTGTTCTAGGGAAGGCAGGGCCCATTTTCCCCACCCACTGTTTCTTTGCTAGAAGACGTCTACTTCCAACTCTTGGTCTGATGTCCACCCAAAGGAATCAGAAGATTTGTCTTTGTGCTCTCCTAAACCAAGCTTTGGTGAGTCACATTGGAAAAAATATAGATAATGGGGGAGGACATTTCATCTTTACAGTTTAGATTCTGGAGTATAGGGGAATGCAGCAGATAACCAATTCTGTGACAAAGGGGGCTAAAACCTTTAATAGGTACATTAGGGAGTGATGAAGGACCAATGGAGGGATACGGAGACTTAATAAAGGGGAGAGAATGTGGACAGAGGGTGATAGTGAAAAAGCAGGGATACTGAATGAAAATTTCTGCTCAGTATTCACAACAGAAGAGGAGGGGGAGGTACCTAAGCCAAACAAGAAAAACACTCTGGATAGGGGGGTTGATACCAGTCCATTCACAGAAGAAAGGGTTTTTTAAACAACTCTTGAAATTGAGGATGGACAAAGCAATGGGGCCTAATGGGATTCACCCCACAATTCTAAAAGAACTAAGGGCAGAACTAGTGACACCACTGACTACTCTCTTTAACAAATCATGGGAGGATGGGGTGGTACCTGAGGACTGGAGGAGAGTGGCTATGATTCCGCTTCACAAAAGTGGGAGCAGAGCAGAGGCAGAAAACTACAGACTGGTTAGTTTGACTCAGTGGTAGGGAAAATTATGCAGTCACTTCTGAAGGAAAGAATTGTTGAGTACCTAGAAGCCAGTGGGGCACAGGACCCAGAGCAGCATGAATTAACAGTGGGACAGTCATGTCAGACAAATCTAATAGATTTCTTTGACTGGGTGACCAAAGTAGTAGACCAGGTAGGGGCTGTGGATATGGCCTACCTAGATTTTAGCAAGGCATTTGACACAGTCCCACACAAAAGATTAATATACAAGTTAACCAGCCTTGGAGTGGGTCTGAAGGTGGTAGCCTGGATAAAAACTGGTGGACAGCAGGATGCAAAGGGTAATAGTAAACAGAGTTCACAATGAAAAAGGAGGGTAACTAGTGAGGTACTGCAGGGTTCAGTATCGGATTGGTCCTCTTTAATGTCTCTATAAGACATTGGAGAGCACCTGAAGGAAAAGTATGTCTCTTAGCAGATGACATGAAGATCTGCAGCAGGTTGATACACAAGGTGGGGTGGAAAGGATGAAAAGGGACTTGGGAAGGTTGGAGGAATGGTCAAATGTATGGCAGCTCAGATTCAATGCAAAGAAGTGCAAGGTAATGCAACTGGGAAAGAAAAACCCAGGGGAAGAGTACACAATGGGGAGTGAGATACTAACAACAACAATAATCAAAAGGGACCTGACAGTAATTATAGCAGATGACCTTAAGGTGGGCAAGCAATGTGAGAAGGCAGTAAGGAGGGCTGAGGGGATACTGGGATGCATAGGGTGAGGCACCAACAGTAGAAAACAGGAAGTTGTTATCCCTCTGTACAGACAGTCAGTGAGACTACATCTGGAGTACTGTTTGCAGTTCTGGAGACTCCATCTCCACAAAGACATAGACAGAGTAGAGGCTATTCAGAGGAGGGCAACCAAAATGGTACAGGGTCTGCAACAGAAGACATATGAAGAGAGACTAAAGCAGCTTAATATGTATCCTCTCAAGGCAAGGATGGGAATGGGGACATGATAGAAACTTTCAAGTACCTCAAGGGAATTGATAAAGTCCAAGAGGGTAGCATATTTCAGAAAAAGAGATGTGCAAGAACAAGGGGGCACAATTTAAAGATAGAGGGAGGATGGCTCATAGATAATGTTAGAAAGTATTTTTTCATGGAGAGGGTTGTGGATGCATGGAGTAGCCTTCCTGAGGAGGTTGTGAAGTCAAGAACAGTGGGAGAATTCAACAATGCATGGGATAGACATAATGCAATTCTAGTGGGGGGTAGAAGTAAACTATTGGTTAACTAGAATCTGCATCTTATCCATCAGGTATGGACATGGGCAGATTAGGTGGACCAAGCGGTTCTTATCTGCCATCAAATTCTATGTTTCTATGTTTACCACTATTTAATAAATATGAGACCTTAAACAAGACAGCAGAAGTAGGAACTGTAAGAAGAGAGGAAATAAGAGTAGAGCATGAGTAAGCTGAATCAGCAAAATTAGGAACAAAAGTAATACACCAGCCTGTGAATAGCAAAAACAATACTATATTATAAACTGCAGCAGTTGGTAATTTGAACCATAAGGAAGGAAAAAAAACAAGAGATATCCTTGTCATTGGTGATTCAATTACAAGAGGTACTGATGAGTTAGTCTCTAAGAACAGAAAGTTGTATACTACAATTAGTACACTTCCTGGGGTAAGTGTAACCGACCTAGAGAAAATGCAGGATGGATTAATGGAGAATGCATATAAACCTTTGGTTATACTGCTTGTGGGGATCAATGATATAGGCAGAAACAAAATGGCAGATATACAGAAAAGCTTCATAAATTTAGCAGATAGAATCACAGCAAAAGGAGAACTCATAATTTCAGAAATCTTACCATGGCATGGACCAAACGAATACAAAATTGGGCCATAAACAAAATAAACAGTTGGTTACACTCCTTTTGTGCAGACAGACAAATTGGATTTATGGACAACACCAAAACATTTCAAAACAAATTTATTTGTAAACATGATAGACTGCACCCAAATAGATACTAGAATATTAGGTATGAAAATAAACAAGGTAATTCAGTTTCATTTAAACTGGAGAGAGATGGGCAGGGTATTCCATCTGTGAAGTAAATAAATGAAATGGGCATATCAGGAAACACATCTGAATGCTGGAAACTGGTATTATTAAAGACCAGGAGCTTAATAAAACAAATTGATGAATTTCAGTACATGCTAACATCTAGAGAAACTGACATAGCATTAGTGACCAAAACCTGGTGGGATGAAACCAATCCTCGGAAAAAAAAAACATTAAAGGTTACAATTTATATTCCAGATCTAGTCCCCACAGGAAAGGAGGGATTACTATTTACATAAAAACACCATAAACAGTGAACAAAAAATGATACACTTAGAAAATGTGAAGATAATCTGGATAAAAATAGTACAGAAGTCAGTATCCAAGATCAAATTAGGATTAGTGTATACACCTCCATATTTGTCTGAACAAGAAGGTGATCTTTTACTGATTAAATTTCCAAAGTAGATCCAGCAGAAAATGTTCTCTTGACAGGGGACTTTAACTTACCAGAAAAAGACTGGTCTGGAAGTTAAGGGTAAAGCCAACCCAGAAAGGAATTATTCAGAAGTATTCAATCAGTTTATTATAGAGCAGAGACTGAAGTCAGCTACCAGGGATCAAAATATTCTGGACCTAGTCCTGACAAACATGGGGGATAAAATAGATAATATCAGGGTTGACAGTCCCCTGGGAAACAGTGATCACTGCAAAGTGTTCTTAAGGATAAAAGGGGAACTGAGCACTAGCAACACATCAGGCTCAACACATAATTTAAATTTTGGTAAAGCAAATTGTCCTTCTCTTACAGCAGAAATGTCTGCTTGGGATTGGGAAGCAGAATTTTCCAACCAAACAGTATTGAAGGGTGTGGGAAAGCATGCTTGCAAAAATTATGAGGGAAGTTAATAATTACATACCAAGTACACTTAAGTACAATAATAGTAAAACAATCCAGGATGGTTTCATTCTAAAATAAAACAATGGTCAGAGAAAGATAAAATCTTTCAGAAAGTAAACAAAAATAACAATTCTGAGGTGGCTCATGTAAAGAAAATAGGTCAGGCAACTAAAGAAGAAATACAAATGGCAAAGTAGAATATGAAGTTAAACTGGCTTCTAAAGTGAAGGATAATTATAAAGCATTTTACACTTACATAAATGGTAAAAAATACATAACAATATAGGTCCATTCACAAATTCACAGGGAGAACTAATGACTAATACAAAAGAATTGGCCGACATACAAAATATATACTTTAGTTCAGTATTCAGTAAAAATATGGACACAGTAAATGAGAACATAACATATTCCATACAGGACAGATATTAATAGATTCCAATGATGTATAGAAAAGACTGGAATTCATTGACATCAACAAATCTCCAGGACCAGATAATCTACACTCCAGAGTACTAAAGGAATTAGCAGCAAGCCTGGCTCCACCATTAACACATTTATTCAAAAAATCCTTAGACCAGAGGGTGGTGGTGCAGTGTTGGAAAGAGAGAGGCAATAGTGGTCCCCTTATTAAAAAAGGGCCCTACAACAAATCCAGATAATTTTAGACCAGTAAGCTTAACATCAATAAGTGGCAAGTTATTTGAAGGGATGTTGAAAGATCATGTATTAGTGCATTTAGAACATACAACTTATCCAATCCCACACAACCTGGCTTCACAAAACCAGATCATGCCAGACAAACATGTCCTTCTGTGAAACAGCAAACAAGGTTCTAGATATAGGAAATGCAGTGGATGTAATATTCTTGGATTTCTCCAAGGCATTTGATAAATTACCTCACAAAGAACTGGTAGAGGTATTAACCAGCATTAATCTGCATACAAATATAGTCAAATGGGTGGAGGCATGGTTGAGAAATAGAAGGCAGAGGGTTACAATCAGAAGGTTATTGTTAGAATGGGAGAAAGTGATGAGTGGAGCCCCCCAGGGTTCTGTTTTAGGCCCCTGCTTATTTAAGTTGTGTTTCCTCCAGTAATGCGATTATCCCAACATATGGTTGAGCAAATTTGCAAATGATTTCAGGATTGGGAGTATTGTTAACAACAGAGGGGACCATAACAAGATGCAGGAGACCCTAAATATGCTGTTTCAGTGGACAGTTCAGTACAAACTAGAACTAAATTTGAATAAATGTGCGGTAATGCACTTGGGAAAAAAGAATACCAATTATGGGTACATTCTGGGTGTGAACAAACTACATCAGATAATAGAGGAAAGGAACTTGGGAGTGAGAATAACAAACGATCTACAATTCAATACCCATTGCAGTCTTATTGTTAAAAAGGCAAACCAGATGTTAAACTGCATACTATGACACATCTGAAGAAGGGACAGCAGGGTGATACTGCCCTTGTATCAGGCATTGATGAGGCCACATCTTGAATACTGTGCCCAGGTGTGGTCCCCATACAAAAAAGAGGACATCAGAAGGCTGGAG
Source organism: Neoceratodus forsteri (assembly GCA_016271365.2). Classification (NCBI taxonomy): domain Eukaryota; kingdom Metazoa; phylum Chordata; order Ceratodontiformes; family Ceratodontidae; genus Neoceratodus; species Neoceratodus forsteri. The sequence goes on along the minus strand of CM057450.1, from coordinate 1,568,881,138 downwards.
GGTGTGCAACATAGGGCCACAAAAAGAATAACAGGTCAGGGCAATGCAACACACCCAGAGAGATTAAATAACTTGGGATTGTATACTTTGCATTATCGTAGGGTAAGAGGTGATATGTGCATGGTGCACAGGGCCCTTCAGGATGAAAAATTAAGGGATGATCTAGGACTTAGTGCAAGAATAAACTATCAGCATAAACCAAGGGGACATAGACTTCAATTGAAATTGGATAAATGGAACACCTTAAGAGAAAAAAATTGGTTCAGTCAGAGAATGGTACAGCTTTGGAATGGTTTACCAATGGAAGTGGTGAATAGTGATACAATGGAATCATTTAAACATGGGTTGGATAAGGTTTATAAAGACAAATACACTCCTATATAAAAGGAAGGCAAGCATTAAGGACGAAAGTCTAGGTAGCTTGTAAACATGTATGAAACCTATGAAACATATAGCAGTGGGAGAAGTGGCCTCAATTTGCTCCACAGAGCAATTCGTGGAGTGAAGTTGGATTTGCGGAGTGCTCCGCAGCGCAAAGTGGATTACTACACGTCATAGGAGGTAATGCTAAGTCCACTGAAAACAATGACTTTGTGTTATTCCACCTTCTCCAAACCACTACTCCACAAACATTAAGGTGAAGTACATTGAAAACAATGTACTTCGCCTCACTTCACCTTGTTTTAAGCTCCAAAGGATGATTTTGCAGTGATGCATGGGATTTCAGGTCACATTGGCTCTAGATTTTTCTGCACAGCCTCAGTTCAGCATAGTGTGTGTAGGAAGCTGTTGGAGACAGTCTGATCTGAGAGCTCTCTGAAATTCAAACCTTCTAAAAGCTGTTAAAAAAGCCATTTCATTTTTTTTTTGCTGAAACTTGAGTTCATCTATTGTAGGAAACCCTCCTGTGCTCATATCATTGAGCATTTATTGTTTGTGTGTGGATTTTGAATGTTAATATACAACATTCAGTCTGTGTACTGAGAGACAGTGGAAGTGTGCTTTGGGGGAGGGGCATATCTGTGGTGTACGTAGACTTAAGTTGGAGAAGTAGGGAGTTACTTGGTTATATTTTTCTTATATGACTGTGTTAATGTACACAGTAATATTTTCAGTAATTGTTGAAATTTGTTTTGCTGATTGTGTGTGTTGTGGTCTGGAGGACCTGGTGCAGCAGTGCATAATTTCAGGTTGTTTAAAGTATGTTGTATATTATTGAAGTTTTCAATTTGCTATTCATTACTTGTAGACAAATTGTGTGAGTGTGTGTACGGTGCGTGACATCAAATAATATACCTTTCATTGTGCTACAGTGTATACAGCAGGCACAGCAGTGTGAACCTGCTATCCACATCACCTGTGTGATTTTGCACTGCCATTGTGGTATCTTTTCTTGGGTTTGCACTACTGTAATCTGCAGTCAGTGCTCCCCCCACCCGGCAAAGGTATTCTTTTTCCAGATTGGATTGTTTGTGACTTGAGAGCACCACTGGTTAGTTAAAGTGTTGTTGAACTTGTTGTGACTTTGTGTATGTATCTCTTGTTGAAGCCACAGTTGTTTTTTATGCTTCACATCCAGCATCTCCTCCCCGCCACCACCCAGAGTGAACATTCCAAAATCTAAATTTGTTTAGAATATTCTTGTTGATCTCCCAAAATGTCTACAAAGAGAAGTGCAAGCAAAGCTGTTTCTCACCATGACACTGCTGCCAGTGGTAAGATTGTTTGTGAGTGTGGTAGTACACAGTCGGAGAAGTGCATGGCTGATGTGAGGAAGGTACTTCTTCTTCAATGTTTTTACAGTGCAATCAGTAGCTTCACTCATAGTTGAAGGAGATGATGCCCCAGCTGGAGGTGTCAGTGCAGTTGCGGTGGTGGTATGAGTATTGCTGCCTCAAGTTCCACTTCTGACCAGTTTACCATGTCCAAAAATATAGCAGAGTGTTTAGCAGTGACAGTGAGTGACAGTGTAGATGATGTCATACTCCCCAGTAACATCCCAATAACTGAACACGAGGATTCTGATCATCATGTCAATGATAGTACACAATGTCACATTTCTTCCACTGCAGTTTAGGTCACGCATTTGCCATGCAGTGACTTACAGTGTGGTGAAAACATTCTGGGTGATGGTGGTGTTGCTGCTGCTGATGTTGCTGTGGTTGCAACATGCAGTCCACATGTCAGCATCTAAGCAGAAGTTGTGGATGATGTTGATGAATATGTTGATGAATATGATGATGATGTCAGTGACCCCTGTTGGGAACTGGAAAAAAGAAATCCAAAGCGCTGTGTCTGGGTCTGTTTGCATTCCCCTTCCCACCTTAAAAAAGTTGTGATTTACCAGTTTCAGTTGATAATGATGGCCCAGTAATAATGATAGGTAGTTGTGGTAGTCATGGTGGTCAGTTGCAGTCCAAGTGTGTCCTGCCTGAAAAATCATGTAGCACACCCCCCACTTCATGGCTTAAAAAAATGGAGTCCAATAAGAAGCATCAGGGGAACATGTTAAAACTAGAATATCACAATCCCTTGTTTTGGATTTTTTTGTGCAAGATGCAAATGATGAGTCAGTTGCAGTCTTCCAGCTTTGCCAGTTGCGTGTGAGTCAGGGTCAAAAGGGTAGCCATCTGGGCACAGGAGGACAGCATACACATCTTAAGAACAGGCACATGGCACTGTGGACCCAGCACAAGATGGAAGCTAGTACCTTTACCACAGTAGGGCATTCACCCTCATCATCAACCATAATGAGTATGTCATTCCCTTCCATGACTGTAACATCAAGTAGAAAATTAAATGTGTGCAGTAGTGATGAAATAACAGCAGAGGATTACTACAGGCACAATGAGGTGGAGGAGATGAATGATTTGTCCAGTGGTGGTGACAGTAGCAGTTTTGCTGCTGGTGGTGGTGGTCAATGCAGTATGTCTAGTGCAAGTGGTACATCAACCCCTGTTAGTAAATGTGGGAAAATAACTGCATTTCTGGGTTTGTTATCACCTGTGCAACTGTCTTCATCACACATCCACACTCCACCCCCTGCAATTCGCAGAGCAGAACCATTTGTCATCATACCCTGTTTAAAACCTTTAAGTCAGCCATGTTAAAGAGTGTTTTTACACATAAGCTGAAGTATCCACCCAATCATACAGTGTCACGTGAACTTAATGCTGCTGTAGCTGAAATGCTGGCAATTAATCTTTTGTCCTTCTCCTTTTTTGACCCATGCTGTCCACAAGTTGTACTGTATTGTGTATGACTCAGTAAGACATGCCCTTCAACATTCCTCATCTCCCTTCATTCAGTATGGATATGTGGACAAGTGACAAAACAGTGGGGAGTTCATATTTGTCTATAACTGCACAGTGGGCGCAGGTGCCGTGGGTAGTTTGTGCTGTCTGTAGTATGAATAATCAGTGTAGTAAGGTGGAGTGTTGTGGTAGCAATCTTCCAGGAATTCAACAGCATGCAACAATTGCTATGCACAATGTCATCTGTTCACACACTGGTGAAAACATGTTGGACATGGTACTGACTAAAACTGACAAGTGGCTGAACCCCCGTCCCTGACAGCTGGGTTCATAGTAAGTGACAATGGATCAAATGTGGTGAAATCCATCTTGAATAGTGGCTTTTTTCGGGTTCCATGCATGGCCCATTGTTTAAATCTTGTGGTGCAGGAGTTTCTGCAGTACCTTGATATAAAGGAATGCTGACAATTGCACCATATCTGTTCTCACTTTTCATGCTCTGCAAAGGCCCATGACCAACTCCGGCAGTTGCAGATCCAAAACAGACTCCTGCAGCACCGCTTGAAGCTGGAAGTTGTCAACCTATGTAACTCCACTTTATACATGGCAGAGAGGTTGTATGAACAGTACAAAGCCACCTCAGAATATCTTGTCATGCACAGTAGCCGTGTCAGTTCCATGTCTATGACGACTGAACAGTGGTGCCTCATGGACTCTGCAATAACAATCTTGAGGCCTTTTGAACATGCCACACAAGCAGTGAGTGGTGAGCCTGCCTCCATTAGCCAATCAATTCCACTGCTGTGAGTGCTGAGGCAGACATTGGTGAATGTACAGCATAACCATGATGTTGCCAGAGACAGTGCTAGCTGTGTGTTGCTGAAACATATGCTGACAGTATTTGACCAGAATTGTCACATCTTGAGCATTCAGTGTAGTGACAACTTCACAACAGCAACAATGATGGACCCACGATACAAATGTGGAATTGCCTCAGTACTGGAGGGCAGGCCTGAACAGGTAAAAAATGTCAGCGGGCAACAGGTGCACTTGGTTTTTGGGGCACAGAAGTCACATGCCAAGGTCAGCAAACCTCAGCAGCATAATCATGCTGCAGGTGAACCTGGAGGAGTAGTATCAAGCATATCCTGTAAGGGAAGGGACTGCAGTTCCAGAGGTCTGTCATCAACAGCTGTTGGTGTTAACCAACTTGGGAGGCTTTGTCCCAAGTCAGGATTTGTGACATAAATGATTCTGGAGAAGCGGATGATGCATCAAACACTGGACTTAGAGCAGCACAGGGAATGGTTGAGTCATATGTGTTTGAAAACAAGCATCTGTCAATCACTGATGATCCCCTTTTAAACCGGAGTGGAAAAGTCAGTGAATGGCCAGAACAGACCGCTATGGCACTGAAGTATCTGACATGCCAATCCTCCGGTGTGAGTGTTGAGAGGGTATTCAGCTAAGCAGGTGCAATAGCTCAGGATCATCATACAAACCTCTCTCTTGCAAATGTCAGTTTGCTGACATTCATAAAAATGAATGAGAGGCACATACCAGCTCAGACTGCAACCTCAGTGTTCGTACCCCGGCATAGTCATGGTTTAGCTGATGCTGTAGAAAAGGACCATCCTGGTGGCAGTGGCAGCATGAAACGGCCTACCACTGATGAAGATGATAACACAATGGAAAAAGAATTTCATAGTGACTCAAATTCCATATGTCACCTCACATTTATAACACAAAGCACAGTATATCCTGGCCCCTGGACTACCACCACCACCATAACACCACTGTTACCTGTTCACCACTGCCAGCATAGGGAATGTGACCATGTGTCCCCCAGGACTATCACACATCCACCACCATAAGAGATAAGGCCACTGTTCGCAACTGCCACCAGCACCACCAGATGCAGGAAGATGTGAGAGGGAATGTCATCATGTGCCTCAGCTATGACAACCAGTCTACCACCACCCACCACCACCATTGTGACAATGTTTTTCACTACATGTCTTGACCATGCCAATTCAGAGGGAGTCAAACAGGAAACCACATCCATCAGCAACAGGCACAAGGTGTCTTACTATTAAAACTATAATGTGAGTATGCGTACTAATGTTTTTCATGCTATTCAACTTCCTTTAGCTGTGTGTTTTATTTTCTGTTGCTTTTCTGAGCTGCAATGGTCAAACACATATGGTCAACTTATTTTGATTTTTTACAGATTAACAACAAATAACTCTTCTTCACTGAAGGGCTGTATCAATGGTAAAGCAACAGTACTGTCTACAGAAACCTATGGGATATCCATTTCCAATCCATACTGTTAAGTATATCAATTTTATTTCATCTGTTCCTTTTTTTCATAACAGTGAAACAAATCCAACTAATGATTCATAAACTAGGGTGACATTCGTCAAAAAATATTTCTTCAACATATCATGCACTGTATTCCAAATATGCAGCTGTGCAGCCATGACAGTTTTGAAAAAGTTGGACCCAGGTTGTGTTACTTGACAAGATGTGGTTTTAAAATGTAACTTGAGTTGAGATGCAGGGGCACTGACATAGTATATTTGTTACACAGCCTGGTACTAAATTGATTTGTGATCTGATGATTGCAGTGGGACAGCTTGCTATCTCTGTTAATGGAGATACCCTTGGTGGAACGCCAACGGCTTAAGCATAATGTCTTATTGCTGCAATCAAGTTGTAATATGTCCTTCATTTCTTTTTGCAGGAAACTTCCAGATGCTTTGTTGTGTCATAGTTGCCTTACCCAAAGAACTTCTTCAACATCCTGCCTCCCCCAGGCTGGGACAGACATGCAACAAGCAGAAGTCATTTAAATCCATGACCATGACCATCATTACTGGACTGGAGAAGGATGCAGATGGAATCTGTGAAGAAGTGACCAAATAATAAGCCATTAATGAGACCTACTTGCAAATATGCTCCCCCCAAAAAAAAAACTTATCTTCATTGGCTTGAGAGCTTTTAATTACCAATTTCAACACCAAAATGTCTCATCAAGCACTGCAATGTGCACACCAACAGTATGTGACTTGTGATACAAAACAATACAATGAGTACATGTATATATATATATATATATATATATATATATATATATTCAGCCCCTGTGAAAAAAAAAAAATATATATATATATATCTCAACACACCAAGGCTACTATTAGTGTACACACAAAGGGTACCCTTCCATCTGGTTGAGGTGATGGCATTGCTTTTGCAGGAATCACAGCACACTTTGGACCAGCAACAGTTCTCTTACCGTCATCATTTCAGATGGAACAATGAATGGATTCATGTCATGTTATCCCTCCTTCACACAGTTTGGCAAGACACTGTGCATCATGACATCATCATCACAGTATGTTCATTTTCTGGACACAAGACAGCTGCATTTTGGGAATGCAGAAAAATTCTGGGGACTCTGTGTGACCACTGTGTGCATGAGTGACTGTGCAATAATTTCTGGGGGACTTTGCATGTGGCGTAATGCTCCCATTTCACTTCATCAGCACTTGGGAATTTTCTGGACACAAAACAGTTGCATTTTGTGTGTTGTGATTGTGAGCACATAATGTCATAATTAAATTATAAATTAAAGCAGCAGTGCAACAATGTTGTGAAAATGTTGACCTATACTTTTTTATGCTATTTTAGATTGCCAGCCACTAGTTACCTCCTGATTTGCATGATGCCCTTCTTTTCACAATTTCTGTCTGCTTCAGTACTTTTTCTCATGTCTGAAAAAATAAAAGGGGCCTTCTTTTAATATGGCTTGAACCAGGTTTTCATCACTATTTGCAGCTGTTTTTGAACAAATATTGTTCTGTGAGATCTGAAAACACTGCCTGCTGCTTAATTGTTATTTTTTCTCATGACAGAAGTGATATATAAATAAGTGATGGACAAAAACAGTGGAAAATACTGATGAAGACCTGGTCTGCACCATATTAAAAGGAGTGCTCCTTTTATTATTTCAGATATGAAAAAAACTACTGAAGCAGACTCAAATACTGGACAGAATGGTATCATACAAGTCAGGAGATAAGTAAAGTGGCAATGTAAAATATCATGAAAAAGTATAGGTCAAAATTTTCACCAGATTGTTGCACTGCTGCTTTAATGTCTATTTCAAACAAGAAATATTTCTGGAGCCTCAGTAATGTTTACTTTGTGTCAGGACTCATGAAGTGTTTATCAAAAAGCAGGCCTGAGCAGTGCATGTATGCTGTGCTAAACTGCATGTGTGCCGTCAGTGTTCTTTCCTGTGTGTGGAGACATTGTTCAGCTTCGTGCAAACATATATGTGGTGTGACTTGTTGCAGTATGTAAAGAATAAAGATAAGAAAGAATATATGATGTATATTTTATTTGTACCATCAGCACTGGCAGAGGAAGTGATATGATATTTTTTCAGAGGTCTCGGGTCACTGTGCACCTCAGTCACTCACAGTGTACACATGACTTTGCAGAGATAATAGCACAAAAAACACATGCTCTCCTAAAAGTCATGTGTGCAGTATGTGATTAAGGTGCACTCTGGTCAGACACCTCTGAAAAAATATCATATCACTTAGTTCGCTGATGATGATGGTGACAACAAAATATATGTTATATATTCTAATCTCTATTCTTTATACCATAAACTCTGCAACAAGTCAGCACATATATGTTTGCAAGAAGCTGGACAATGTCTGACATCACAGACATGCAGGAAACAACACTGACTGCACACATGCAATTTAGCACATTATACTTGCACTGCTCAGTCCTGCTTTTCCACAACCACTCCACAACAGAAAGTAAACATTATTAAAGCACTGGATTATAATAACAGGGCAATAAGGAGCATGCATGTATGTATGTGTATGTGTATGTATATGTATATATTTCAAGGGAAGTAGTCAGTAACAGGAGCTCCCAACCCCTGTAAAGCTCACCCTCCGGTTAAGCTTTTGAAGCATGTTGCAGCATTTTTCTCCTCCACAACCTACTTTATTTTAATAGAGAAAAGTCCTTGACCTGGAAGTATGGTGGATACTATGGGAAAACTCCATTATGTACAACAAAGGTGCAGTGACACATATACCTTCAATACAAAAAGTATTGGAGGCGCATGAGGTGCGTCCTTACTACTATAATGGAGTCCCATAGCTCATCATACTTCAGGTTGCAGAGCTTTTTCTATTAAAATAAAGTAGGCTAGGCAGCACAAAACACTGCAATATACTTCAAAGGCTTATCTGGAGGGTAAGTCTTACAGGGGGCGGGAGCTGCTGTTGTTGACTGCTTTGCTTTAAACTACTACTGTGGCCTTCCCTCTGTCTGTTATTAAACATAAACAAAAGACAAAACACTACACTGGTGGGGTGGTGCTGAAAAAAAGCTAATAGGGGATCCCCTGAAGGTTCTGCAGCAGATGGAGCATCAACACAATCTGTAACTGGCGTTGCTCTATCTGCTCCAACTACTGCTGGACAGCACCCATCCTCTCATTATTCTCTTCCACTGTGGCCCATAAAAGTCCTATGTCTGCTTGAGTTGCAGGCATTGTGGGGTCCACTGGTGGGGGAATACATGGTAGATGCGCTGGTGAGGATAGTGCTGGTGGTGGTACTGGAGCAACTGCTGCTGTGGCCCTCCTCTGGCTGCGATGAAGCACAACAGCAGCACCCTCTGCCACTGCCACAGAATGGCCAGCAGGTGAAGGCCTGGCCCGTTCTGTGGCAGCCTGCCACTCCACCTTGTGGTGGTTCAACACATGGGTGTGCTGGCCCCCGGTCCCAGATGTGTCCCCTGGGGGCCACGGTGCACCTGTACCCCACAAGGCAGACACACCACAAGGCTGCTGTCCCCCCAACACAGTTAAAAAACTGCCAAACTGGGGAGCTGCAGGGAGGACCAGGCATGGGAAGGGCAGATGCACTGCCAGCAGCATGTTCATGGACCTGGGGCTCCACCTGCTGCTGTGGAGGCAGTGCTGCTGGAGCTCCTGCAGCTGCCACTGATGGTGGTGGTGGCGGACTTGCTGGACATGGCACTGGTGGTGCTGCAGCTGCTGCATCTGGAGCAGGGGATGACCAAACACTCTATACCAGTCCAACACCACCTGGCTATGCCCACCATGACTGCGCACTGCTCCCCTCATGCTATGGGCCACATACTGTCCGTGATCCTCCATTACAAAAAAAAACAAAAAAACACTCCTTCCCTCTCTGATGAGTCCCAACTTCACACACACTCACACAACACAGGCACACACACAGTCACATACACACACACACACACACACACACACACACACACACACACACAACTTATAAAACAAAAAAATCAGTCACCAAAAAGGAAAAAATGAACTGACAAAATAGTACAAAAAAAATAAACAATTAGCTTTCAAAAAAGCTTTTGGGTTTTGAATCTGATCAACCTTCAGAACAAGCAGCCAAGAACTCTCCTCTCCACCAAAAGCTTCCTCTTTCTACCTCTGCAATGGAGAAAGTGAAAGTATCTGCTTTTATGACGCACTTCCTTTCTGCCTGACTAAAGCATGTGACTTACAGTACTGTAAGCCATGTGATGTGTGTGGGGAAGCTGCCTATATTGTTGTCATTCCACCTTAATTCACATTAAGGCAGAAAGACGACGTAAAGTTATAATAACAAACCAAAGTGAGCACTTTACGATGGTCACTCCACGTAGCGCTGAGTCAATGCGAAGTGGCCACTTCGCTTTCACTTCTCTGGTGGAAATTAATTTCACTGCATCTCTACTCAGATATGTCTGTCAGGCTGAATATATGGTTTGTACATGGTTTGTCCATGAGAAGCCACACCTGGCAAGGAACCTATAGAGAAACTTCCGATCTACCTGAACAAATGTTTATTCAGCATAAATACTCATTAATACTGCTGGTTGTTTGCCATTGTTCAGATGGTCTATAATGTGTAGAGTTCTGTGGACATTATCTTGAGCCTGTCATCCCATTATAAATCCCATCTGTCTAGGCCAACCAGCCCTGGGACTGTTTTCTCCAGTCTCCTGGTGAGTATAGCCATCAGGTACTTACAGGTCTACTTTTAAAATAAAAATTGGTCTATATGATGAGCATCGGGTGGGATCCTTGCCAGGCTTGGAGATGGCAAAATCACTGCATAGTTCCACAAGAGTGCCAGTCTAACTTCATCACCCAGCATGGCCCTATAGGCATTCCTGAGCAGTGGAATTGTGGACTCCTTAACATTTTATAAAATTCTGTGGGAAGCTGGTCAGAGCTGGGCACTTCCCTGTCTTGCTACTCTGCCTCTCTGCTAGAGTTTCATCTCCCTATACAGGGGCACATAGAACATCTGTTTGCTCCTAAGCTACCTCTGGGAAGTGCAGGTTCCTAAGGTAATCCTCTAATGCCTCATTTGGCTGTTCAGGGCAAGCACTGTATAAGGTTTCAAAACAGTGCTTAAATGTTTCCAAAATCCCTGGTATTCTTTTCACACTCTGCCCAATGCCCAGATGTAATAACTTTGTAATCTGATTTCTAGCTCTCTGTGCACACAGACACAGTCTACACACTAAATATATAATATATATATATATATATATATATATATATATGTGTGTATTTTTTCCATATAGGTTTTACAACCCCTGAGCTAGGAAAGCAGCTTCGGTTCCTCCCTTGAAGGGACTCAGTCTCCAGCTGCACCATTCCTCGACCTGGCACCCCCCCTAATTCCCCCATGGCATGGCCAGGGTGAAGGGGAGCTTATTTTACCCACACCCCAGAGTGAAATCCAGATGTCGGGGGCCAGCCGGGGTGCTGGTGCAGCCATTATGGAGCCTGCCAGCTCCTATTTCCTTTTTCTCCCATTCCCCCTCCCAATCGATGTAAGGATGCCGGTGCATGCCCTCTTGACTCATACTGCCTCTGACCATAGCCAGAGGGCAGTCAGCAAGTGGGATGACAAACCTTCCTCCCCCAAGAGAGGAAAGCAGTCCTCCGGACGCTCGATCCTCTCTCGCCCCTGCTCACCCCCGGTGGCCCGGGCTCATTCCCGAACCTGGGTCACTGGCATGGCGTGAGGTGTAGTGACCAGTGCCCCAACCTCCAGCACCACCTGGCTGACTTACACACTAAATATTTCAGGGCTCTAGGGCCCCCTTCATAATAGGTTTGCTGATGTTATTTTAAATACTTCTCCACCCTCTAATCCAAAATTGACTTTTGCAATCTTGAGATATAGTATATCCAGACTCAGTAGATCTGTACCATTAGTGGAGTGATAGATCAGAGATTCATAATCAGTTAATGGAAGTAACGTTTGTTTTACAATTTTCTGCTTTGTGTCATAGCCAAGATTATGATGATGTCACCTCAGAGCCCCTGGTTTCTAAGAGACGATATAACAGACATACTGGATGTAAAAGTTAAATTTGAAATGTGGGTCCACCATACCTCGAAGTACTTGAATTTACTTACTTGAGCCTTTGGAATGCCCTCAATTGTTTGATGCTGGCACTTAGTTAGTTCCCTTTTGTCTATCCCACACATGCTTATTTACTTAAATATTTATTTATTTATTGAATTTTGGTAACCAGGTGGCCCACTCGATTAAGAGGTCTCTTTTTCAGAGTTGACCTGGAGTTAATTACAGGCAGGTATTCATACAGTGAAACAGCTACATTAAGTAAAATAAATCACAAAGTACTGGATTAATTACAGGCAGATATACAGACAGGGAATGAGAATAATATGTACAGTAGATTACACTTTATTTGATAAATTAACAGCACAAAATAAGTAGACACTAAACATACACGACAGTACATATAACTGGAGGAACATAATCACATGATATTAGCACACAGTGTAGCACAGAAAACAAGCACAGCTGACATTATAATATTGGGAGACAGGCTAGCAGCATTATCAGCAAAAGTAAGGGCAAGGCAGTCAATCAATGATAGCAGTAACAGTGACAGCTTTCAAATAGAAAGGTTTTCAGCTCCTTTTTAAAATCCCCAAGAGAGGAAGTGTTTTGCAGCTCAGCAGGAAATGATTTCTGGTGAGATGGGGCAGAGTAAGCATAAGATTGCTTACCGGTATTTGTTTTAACCCTAGGTACTTCAAGCAAGTTACAACTGGAGAGCCAGAGGAAGCACATTTCAGGCTTAGGAACTAATAAACCAGTATTGTTTGGGTGGGTAAAAATTTTGATGAGCTTGAGTGCAAGTCATAATTGGAGGTACATGATCGTCCCATCCAGAAAGGGCTAATTTAGGGAGGGTAGGACCTCACAGTGATGTTTGGGGGGGCAGGCTACTGCAAAGCAGCTAAGATTTTTTGCACAGTGCCTTAAGCCTGTTAGTCTCTGAGATCCTGAAGAACTGGAGTATTGGGTCACTATATAACAAAGAGGGGAGCAAGACACAGTTTGCAATGGCAAGCCTAGAGTCAGGGATAAGAGCATTATGCAGACAATATAATAGACCAATTTTCTGGTGTATAAATTTTGATATTTGATCAACAAGAGGTTTAAAGGTGAGTTCTTGGACAATGTAGACCCCCAAGTACTTCAGCTTGTGAGCCACTTCAATTTGTGCATCAGATGAGGTAGTAAGTGATGGCAAGTGCCACCTGCCTGAGCCATGGTGCTTAAGGCCAAAGAGTACTGCCTTTTTTTTTTCATTTCGGATGAGTATGTTGTCATGGAACCATTACTCAAGAGTAAAGAAATCAGTGACAAGCTGGGAGTTGATTGTATTTATATCAGTGGAGCTGCTCTAGAGAACGACATCATCTTTGTAAAGAAGTAGTTTTCCTCCCCACAATTTTTAGGCAGGTCATTGATAAGTATAGAGAATAGTAGGGGACCCAGGACAGATCCTTGTGGAAGCTGTCAGTAATGGACTTCAAACAGGAGTGGGTGCCATGCCATTCAACTTCCTGATACTTGTTGGTCAGATAGTGTCAGAACCATTGTAGTGAGGGGCAGTCAAAGCCCTTGCATTGCAACTTGTGAAGGAGCAGACTGTAATTAGCCAAGACAAATGCTTTCATGAGATCAATAAAGACAGCTCCAGTCGGTATCCTTTTTTCCATGGCATCCAGTACATCAGTAGTCAGTCTAATCAGAGCAGCGCTTGTACCATGGTGTATTCTAAAACCATGCTGCCAGTTAATAATCAGGAGGTACAACTCCAGATAGTCTTGTATTTAACTATAAATTAGCCTCTCTTGTACCTTAGCCAATGGGCTAAGGAGAGAGATGGGGTGGTAGTTTTCCACCAGTTCCTTATAACCATCTTTTTGCACAGGAACCACCACTGCCATTTCAATTTTTCAGGGATTTTACCTTCAAGACAGGACCTGTCGATGAGTAGGGTAACAAGAAATGCAATAACCAGTGCTGCTAAACTTGGATTCTAAATTGTCAACCCCAGCATTACCACTTGATTGAATACACTTTATTAGGGTGTTCATATCCTGTTTCTGGACATGCTTGAGATGGAAACAGGGTTACTGGCCACTTGCGATGTTCTGACATGTTAGTTGGAGAGGGGATCCAGAGGAGGTAGATTTGAATCTGGTTAGAACAGTGAAGAAACAGTTGAAGGTATTAGCAATAAGCTTGGGTTTACTAATGCCTCTATCATTACCATAGCTACAATAGCACCTTCAGTGAAGTAAGTATGTCCTTTTAGTAAGGTGTTAACCTGTGACCAGAAATGCTTAGGGTCAGCCAGTCTTTACCCTGTAACCTCCTAACATATTCCCTGTTTGCTTAGTATTCTTTTTGTTTCACGGTTCCCTGCATTTATCCCAGTTAGCCTTAACACCTGTGCCTTTAAAGGTCCCCCAGGCTTTGTTCCTGAAAATCATTGTCTTTTTTAGCTCAGGCACTATACACTTATAGCATTTATCTTTGACTCTGAGTTTTTGAAAGGGAGCATACTTATTAGCAACCGAGAGAATGCTGTGAATAAAGAAGCCTAAGGCATCATGTAGGGTAGGGATCTCTTTGGTTTGGTACCAGTCAGTTGCTGCTAAGGAAGCCCTGAAAGACTCCTCATCAAAGATTAGAGAAATCTCAAGCTAGAAAGATTCTAGGCTGTGCTTTTGGGTCATTATTTTTCCATATACAGAAAATGAGGAAGTGGTCACTGATAGAGAAAACACCAACAGCCCTGATTCTGTCTGGATCAGAGACAACTACCCAGTCAAGCAAGGAATGATTACTAGTTTTGTTATTAACACAAGTGTGTTCACTGATAATTTACATAAATGAAGCACCAAGTAGCTAGGTTTGAAGCTCAAGCTTTGCATCCTGAGCCCAGATTAGACAAAATCTCCAAGTATGATTAATTCACTAGGATGTTGATTAACTAATGTTTTGATTAGTACAGCAAGAGCCATGAGTGCCAGGGTTATAAACACAGCCCACATAGAGTGACTTAGTGTCAACAGGCAACATTTAGATAAATAGAGCCTCATCCCCAAAGCTATCAAGGCAAATTACACTAGCAGAGGAGTCATTTACAGAGGAGTTGACATATATTAATATCCTCCTCCTTTTTCCCAAGCCTGTCTCTCCTAAAAGTAGTATATTTTGTAAATTGAACTTTGTTGTCCATGACCTGAGGCTTAAGCCTAGAGGTTATCATCTCTGATGACCTTAAGGTGTCAAAGCAGTGCACAAAGACAGTGGGGAGGGTCAGTGGCATGGTGGGGTGCATAGGAAGGGGTATAACTAGCAGGAGGTGGGAGATGGTGATGCCATTTATAAAACATTGGTAAAGCCTCACCTGGAGTACTGCATGCAGTTCTGGAGGCCACACCTGTTCAAGAACATAAAAAAAGTGGAGACTATTCACAGAGGGAGACAAAGATGGTGCAGGGCTTGCACCACAAAACATATGAGGAGAGACTAAGGGGCCTCAATATGTACTCACTGGAGGAGAGGGGAAAGCGGGGGGAAACATAGAAACATAGAATTTGACAGCAGATAAGGACCGCAAGACCCATCCAGTCTGCCCATTTCTTTTTCTACCTTATAAATGTGCCATTGGCCTTTGCTCTGCCAGTGGCCTATCTATTCATACTCATCTGTATTGCTCCCTTATGCCTATCCATGCCTGTCTGAAGCCCTGCACTGTATTCATAGCCACCACTTCCTGAGGTAGGCCATTCCATGCACCCACCACCCTTTCTGTGAAAAAGAATTTCCTCACATTCCCCCTTAATCGGCCTCCCTCTAATCTCATGCTGTGTCCTCTTGTCCTACTATTTTTCTTATATTTAAACATGTTAGACTCTTTCACCTTGTTAATGCCCTTAAGGTGTTTGAATGTCTCGATCATATCACCTCTCTCCCTCCTTTTCTCAAGAGTATACATAGTGAGCTCTGTTAATCTGTCCTCATATGTCTTCTGATGCAGTCCCTGCACCATTTTGGTTGCCCTTCTCTAGACTGCCTCAATTTGGTTAATGTCCTTGTAAAGGTGTGGCCTCCAGTACTGCATGCAGTACTCCAGTTGGGGCCTAACCAGTGTCTTGTAAAGAGGGATTATTACCTCCCTATTACGTCTTGTGATACCCCTACTAATACACCCTAACATCCCCCTAGCCTTACCTACTGCTTTAGAGGTCTGCTTGGATGACTTCAGGTCATCGGTGATGATGACGCCCAAGTCTCTTTCTTCCTTTGTGACTGCCAGCAACTCCCCTCCCAGCCTATAGGTGGCTTCAGGGTTTCTCTTCCCTATGTGCATGATCTTGCACTTCTTTGCATTAAATCCCAGTTGCCACTTTTCTGACCATTTTGCTAGTTTATCCAGATCTTTTCTCATTCTGCCCACCCCATCTGGATCATCTACTCTGTTGCAGATCTTGGTGTTATCTGCAAACAAACAAGCCTTGCCCTCTAGTCCATCTGCAATGTCACTGATGAAGATATTGAAGAGGACTGGCCCCAGGACTGATCCCTGAGGTACCACACTTGTGACTTGCATCTCTTCTGACTGTATACCATTTACCACCACTCTCTGTTTTCTGCCTGTCAACCAGTTTGCCACCCAGGGACCAACTTCTGACCCACCCCAAGCCTACCCAGCTTATTTATCAATCTTCTATGTGGAACAGTGTTGAAAGCTTTGCTGAAGTCAAGGTAGGTGACATCAACTGCTCCCCTTGTCCAACTACTCTGGTTACCCAGTCAAAGAAATCTATGAGATTAGTTTGACAGGAACTTCCTTTTGTAAACCCATGCTGTCTTGGATCCTGTGCCCCTATGGATTCTAGGTGTTGCACTATCCTTTCCTTAAGGAGTGCCTCCATAATCCTGCCCACTACTGAGGTAAGACTGACTGGTCTGTAGTTCCCTGCCTCCTCCCTGTTACCACTCTTGTGGAGCAGGATCATGTGAGCCCTTCTCCAGTCTTCTGGGACCTCTCCTGTGCTCAGAGACTCACTAAACAGTTTGCTAATGGCTCTGCTAGTTCCACCCTTAGCTCCTTTAGTACCCTGGGATGTACGCCATCAGGTCCCATTGCCTTATCCACCCTGAGCTTAGCGAGCTCTTGTAGGACCCTTTCTTTTGTGAAGGGAGTAGTGCTCAACTCCCTCCCCCCTGTGTCGATGGTGCTGAGCTGTGGGCCATGCCCTACCTGCTCTTCAGTAAATACTGAGCAAAAGTATCTATTTAGGATAAATGTTTTTACAGGGTCCTCCTCCTCGCATGCCCCCTTTTCTCCATTGAGCTTAGCAATACTTCCTCTGGACTTTCTCCTTTCACTAATGTATCTATAGAAAGTCTTGTCACCTTCTTTTACTGTTCGTGCTAGTGTTTCCTCAGTTTGGGTCTTTGCCTGCCTTACTGCCTTCCCTGCTTCCTTAGGGCAGTTTGGTATGCCTCCTATGTTCATCCCACTGTGTTCCCTTATATTTCCTGAAGGCCAGCCTTTTGGCTCTGACCTTTTCTGCTACTGTATTTAAAAACCAAAGTGGTTTCCTTCTTCTTTTGCACTTCCTTTTCTGTCTAACACAATGGGATATTGCTTCAAGTATTGCATCCTTAATGCTTGCCCACTTTGCCTGTACCCCCTCACCTGTGTTTCTTTTTGCCAGGGCTAGCTTAACTCTGTTGGCCATCTTATTAAAGTCAGCTCCTCTGGAGTCCCATATTTTTGCCTTAGAATGGGATGATTTAGATGTAGTGGCCAAATTGAACCATACCATGTGATGGTCAGTGGCCCCCAGGTGACCTTCTACCTGGAGATCTGTGAACCCTTCCCTGTTATTCAGTACTAGATCTAGGATAGCCCTGTCTCTTGTGGGTTGTTATACCAGTTGTTTGAGGCCCTCCCCCTGCAGGGAGTCCACCATGTGTCCAGTTCTGGCAGATGTTCCTGCTGGTACTGACCAATCTGTATCCGGCATGTTGAAGTCTCCCATTATCAGAACCTCCCCTTTAGCTGTTATGTTTTGTATCTCTTCTAACAGTAATGTGTCTATGTCCTCCCCTAGTCTGGGGCCTGTAGACAACCCGGTTCTTATGGCTGTCCCATTTCCTGTTTCAGGGTGACCCACAGTTCTTCTGGATCCTTATGTGTATTCTGAATTTCTGTAGCTTTGATATTTTCATTGACATACAGGGCCACTCCACCCCCACCTTTTTGCACCTCGGTCTCTTCTGAACAGTACATAGCCAGGTACTGAAGTCTCCCAAGTGTGGTTACTGGTAAACCATGTCTCACTAATTGCTGCTATGTCCAGTTTAGCCTCTGACATTATTGCCTGAAGGTCTGGGATCTTATTTCCCAGGCTGTGAACATTTGTGTACATGATTTTCCATTGGCCAGATTTCAGTGTGTTAGTTGTTGGGTGAGGTTTGGCATTTCCCCTGTGCGTTGTATGGGGAGATGGACCTTTTTTCTTTCCTGGTGATGCAAATGAACTGCAAACATGCTGAATCCCTGTTTGACCACTAGCTGGGGGGAGGTGTTCTTCCCATTTGACATATGGGTGCTGCACCTCTCTCCATTGCTAGTTTAAATATTCTGCAAAGATGTCAAACTTCTGCCCCAATGCACTGACTCCCTCCTTAGTCAGATGCAGTCCATCAAATTTAAAGAACTTTTGCCTCCCAGAACTGGGGGCATGATTAAGCTTTCAAGTACCTCAAGGGCATAAACAAGGTACAGGTGGGACGGCAGCTCACCAGTGTAGAAAAGTACTAGAACAAGGGGCACAATATGAAGTGGAAGGGTAGATTAAGAGGTAATGTGAGGAAGCTTTTCTACACAGAAAGGGTAGGTGGCACTTGGAATAGTCTGCCACAGGAGGTAGTTGGAGCATGCACAGTGGAGGGTTTAAGCATGCCTGGGACAGGCATATGGGAACCTGAGAGGGAGGAAGTGATGAAAAGCTATTGATTACAAAGGTTCAGTGGCCACATTCAATATATAGGGCCCACGGACGACTGGATGGGCCTGGCAGTTCTTATCTACTGACAATTTCTATGTTTCTATGTTTCAGAAAGAGCAATGATGTCAGGACTATAGATATCCACCAGCTTTCCAATTCTTGCATTTTGGATCTTAGACTACTTACATGTAGGTGGACTAGCTTCAGGCCTCTGGTGTTAGCCCAGGCTGGATCAGTGGTGGAACAGATCTTGTGACTGGAGAGGATAGGACCTGGGTTAGACTCCATATCACCAGACAGAGCAATATCATTAGCTGGTAGGAGCCAGAGGGGTATCTTTACACATAGCCAGAGGTTAGGCTTACTAGAATACTTCAAGGAGGAAAGCAATCTGTAGAAATTTCCACTCCTGTGCATGCCATGTAGAAACAGAAGAAATGAGTTGCATTCCTGAGCAGGATGGGCAGGATAACAAGGTGGTGAAACAAGCGTGGTCCTTTTTTTCAAAGCTGGGGCATAGAACCCAAGTAGAAACTGATCTATGGTAAGGAAGTAGAATATAGGAAGTGGTAGCAACCAAGCCTTTCACTGCTATAGTAGGTTTAGTAATCAGCTCCTACTCAATACCAGGGATGGTGCAAGCACAAAGGCCCCAGTAGCAAATTGCCCTATTTGTGCCTTTGCATACATTATGGCCCCATTTGCATGTGCACTTTGAATATCACGGTTGTTGTACATAGCCATGGAACTTGGCGCCAGTTAATATCCCCTGTTCTGCTCTGGCCATTTGCACTGGTGCAGTGCCACTCGCCATGCATACTGGTGGTGACAGGTGCAATATTCAATGATCTGTGCCATGGTGCAGCTCCATTGAATATTGCCTAGTCAACGTCCTGTGCAGCCAAGGTTATGCTGCACCCAG
Organism: Neoceratodus forsteri; assembly: GCA_016271365.2. Classification (NCBI taxonomy): domain Eukaryota; kingdom Metazoa; phylum Chordata; order Ceratodontiformes; family Ceratodontidae; genus Neoceratodus; species Neoceratodus forsteri. The sequence goes on along the minus strand of CM057450.1, from coordinate 1,568,861,505 downwards.
GCTTGCATCATAGCACCAGTCTGAATATCCAGGCCTCTGTGTGTAATACTAAGTCAGCCATAGGGACTAAGTTCAACAAGTCTATGGCGAATATTAATGGAATTGTCAGGGACCCAAAGCACCAAGCAATCAGAGCATAGAAAGTGCCAAATAAAATGACAGAGTTAATGACTGTAATCTGTTTCTGAGCAGGAGTAGAAGAAATTGTGAAGGAAAGAAAGGTCAGAGGGTTCTTAGACTCCAATTTTTGTATCTCTCCTTACCTATTATAATTACTGTTGACAGTAACAACCAAAACCTTAATAGAAATGAGCCTAAAGTCATCTAGGATGAGCAGAGAAGTATAGGTCAGTTAATAAAAATAAAAGGGGATGAACCAACTACTCTCTAGAGTGTGGGGTAGAAACCTAAGGAGAGCGGATATAAATTAAAAGTCTGATACTCCTTAAGAAACACCTAGCTTTAGAGATTGTAATTTAGAAAGCTAGAGATAGTACTATGAGTTTAACAGTCAAAAAGAGCAACTACAACAGGGGGAGATTTGCTGTTTCTCATAAAGTACTGTGTATTACACAGTATTGATGGCCGAGTATAACTGCATAAAGTATTAGCAAGTTGTAAGCAAATTCCCTAACAATCCTCCATCATCTATATTGTTAAAGAAAAATAATATTCAGGATTTTCAACCACAACAGAAAAAAAAATTGAGATGTTGTGGGATAGAGCCCAAAAATCTAAAATAGATAACATAATCACAATGTTTGAATTTGCAAAATAACTGGTGTGTCAGATATGACATGTATGAACTTATTCCAATAGTTACATACTATGCAGTTATAGCAAGCATTTTAAGCTGATGCATTGGTAGATAATAAAGTCTGATCATGACAATCAAATGTACACAGTCTGAAAGACAACAGGCTGACTGTATGCTATAGAATGAATACCCTTAAACCAGCCTATACTTATATGTCAGGCTTCAAATGAACTTGGTGCAACTGGAAGGAAAGAAATAGGGCAAAAAAGTTATAGGATGCCCTGTATAAATGTTGCACTGTGGTGGATTGAAAATTGCCTGCAATAGAGAAAGGGTTACTCATAAGAGTTTTGAAAGCCAACATGCCAATATGCAAGATTCAGCCTGAAGCTTTCGAAGCTACTGAATAACCCTAGAAGTCAGCCACAACAGGATCGAAATGACCCAGAAAGGCATCAAACACTGTCTTTAGCTGCTCAAAAAAACATTGAATTGGATCCTGGTTGAGGGTAGATAAACACCTTTGGATATACTGTGAGGTGTGAGTGTTGGTTGGGTAGTTCAAAAGCAGAATTCCACTGTCAGGCTTTGAGCAACTCTGGAGCATCCTGAAAGAAGATTATAAAACCCAAACTACTATGTGCTATAAGCAGAAGTGACGTGCCCTAGTTAAAAAATTGCCAGTCCAGGAGTGCTTACAGGAATAACGTTATATACTCAAAACTTGATTGAGGGATTTCAACAGTTTATTTGCAGAACTTTCAAATGCACCTATAACATAATCAGCAGTAAACCCTGAAAAGTGTGAACATTGCCTGTAGATGCTATAAAGAAGCAATGCAGTCTAGCATAGGCATGAATTAAATAAACAGGGTTTAAAGTAATTGTACCACACTGTGAGCTGAGCATATACAGGTCCCAGGCTCACCATACATACCATAACGAATGCTGAGTCAAGGTATCTTGTACCCTATTATTAGCAGTCATGAGAGGTATAAATACCAGATGAATGAACTCCTTGTTTGCCTGGCCAGTTTTAGAGAAAGAAGTCTGACAATACTGCAGAGATCAATCAGTTCTATCTTGAATGATCAAGTGCCAGAGGGTGCAGAAGATGTAGTCTGAGTGGGTTTAGTAGCGCTGGGGTCCAATTTATTCTTTCCCTTACTGCGGCATTTTTTCTTGGGAGGCTTTGAGAACTTCTGCGGTGAACTGGCTACAATGTCTGCCCAAGAGATGTCGGCTGAGTTGCACTCCATCTCAGGTATGGTAGAGGAATTATCTTCCATAGGAAGGAAGTATGGAGCTTTGTTGAAATGGTAAATTATCCTGAAGAGCATATTTATTATGCAAGGGAATGGGTGAAATAATCTGATTTATTAGAATCACATTTCTATCCTTGTCAATTGTGGACTTAGGGCTACAGCAGCAATTTTTACTGTGTGCTGGGTTGACAGAAGCCTTTTCTTTTAGGTGGCTAGATTGTCTTTTAGCCGATTCAGTGGGGGATTCAGAGATATTAGAAGCAGATGCAGCAGTAACAGCAGAAATGGACTGTACAGCAGTAGTGGAGATATCTTTAGCTGAACAGTCCGGAGTATTAAAGTCTTTAAAGGTATTTCCAAAGAATACCTGCATTGTCACAGGGTATCGCATCGAGAGTTTCAGGCTCATCTGGTACAAAACTCATCTAACGGGAACAAAGTCTTTCCATTTAGCACAGATATCTTTGGAAAAGTCCCGATAGATAAAAATGCAGTGTTCCTTCTGGTAAGGTGGCTGATTTCTCTGGCCTTTTGTAAAATGAGCTCCGTATGGGCAAAGTTGAGAAATTTAGCCAAAATTGGTCTAGGCCTTTGATAGGGTGGGGGTTTAGGACCTATCAAGCAATGGGAGTGCTCTGTAATTAGGCCATGGTCTGTAGGCAGCTTCGATATTTGTAGTAGGACATGTAGCAGAAATGCAATGGTGTTTTTAGGTCCTGCATCTTTAGGGAAGCCCAAAAATATCACAGATTGTTTCTACGGCTGCCATTTTTGATATCATCATTTTAGTTTGAAGTTATTTGATGGTGCAATCTTGTTCCCTGATTGTGGCCTGGAGATCTTGCATGAACATTTTGTTCTGCTAGGCTTTATTTTCAGTAGTAGCCAGACAGAGGTCTATGGTTTGTAAGGTTGTTATATTTTGCTGAGTTGCAATTTTTAGGTCATTCATGTCGGTTATCAGTTTTTGGAATATAGCTTCCACCTTGTCTAGGGGAGCAAGTTGATTTGCAGTTTCTGCCGTGATGGGAAGCCTATGGCTTGTAGCACCAGGAGGACATCAGATGCTATAAACAGTCAAAATAGAAAGTACTGCAAAGAAAAAACCTTCAGAAACTGCTGCAGTAGGACACATTCAGCAAAGATCCATAAATAGTTCTTCTGTGACAGGCTTAGATAGCTATATATGATGTTGGATTCTTGGATTAGTTGCAGAGTACAGGATTCTGACATCCGTGTTGTTCAGGGCCAGGCCATGCCCCATCCTTGTTCATTAATATGTAGTTTTTTCTTATCAATTGTTTTACAGAATAAAATAACTTTGTTCAGTACAAATGGAACTTTAGACATTAATAAATTATTAGTTTGATATTTTGGTTCCATATCTAGATTGACGAATACTGTGCATTTCCGTAGGTAATATTTTCTCTCTTTATTATACAGTGGGCATAACACCTATCCAAAGCACTGGAGCGTATCGTTGCAGATCAGTTGGTGGAATACCTTGATAAATACAGGATCCAATGCCTGCAACAGCAAGGATTTTGAAAAGGGCAGAGCACCACCACTGCTTTTCTGGAATTCACCAGTACCATACAGAACTCACTTGACCAGGGTAGCCTTGTTGGTGCAGTCTTCATTGATTTAACAAAGGCTTTGACACTGTCAATCACTCACTCTTACCACAACAGCTATCATCTATTGGCCTTGCTAATGAAACTATGAACTGATTCAAAAGCTACTTGTCTGATCGCCCCAGCAGGTGAAGATTGCCAATGTCACATCCTGAACATCTGCCTGTCCACTGTGGGGTACAATAGGGATCAATTTTCAGACCCCTTCTTTTAGCATTTATCTTAATGACCTACCTCGCTCCATTAATCAACAGATCCTCCTTTATGTGGTGGATGACGCTGTCATCTATACTCACCCATCATGACCCACCCCTATCTTGAAAATCAACTTTAACTTGCTTTTGAGCAAGTTGAGGACTGGTTTGGACCACACACATTGGTGTTGAACTACAAAAAAACAAAGATAATGCTGTTCAGCAGTGCAAGGAGTAAGCACAAATTCAACCCTCTTATCATCAGAAACTGTTCAGCAGTTCCACTTAAAAAAGTCAATCATTTAAAATACCTGGGGGTAACTGTGGACCGCTCCCTAACCTTCTGCAAGCACATTGAGAATGTGGCTAGAACAATTAACATCAGAATAGGGCTCCTACACAAACACAAGTGTAGCTTGACACCTGAAGCATTAAGAACTGCAATCAATACAGTAGCTGAATCATCTCCATTATCGACTACGGTCTGGTCGTTTACAGTTCTGCACCTGTTACTTCCTTCTGCAGGATAGCAGTGGCACTCAGCAAAGCTTTCATGCTGCTAGCCTGTTCCTCCGCCTCATGCACTCATGTGGCCTTCACGTGCAATCTGGATGGCTACAACTGAACGATAGAATTTGCTATCAAACCTGCCTGTTAGCCAAAAAACAGTTCTTGGATTCATACCTCCTGATGTTCCAAACCTTCTAAGCCCATTCTCTGGCTTGCAGCACACCAGAAACTCCATCCATCAACTTCTTATAGTTCCAAATTGCAGAACTACTCAAGGACAGCGGTCTTACATATACTGGGCACCCCTCTGGTTCAACAACCTCAGTGCAGAACTCACCACCACACCAAAACTGGGCCCTTTCAAAAGTCTACTATATCAACATCTGCTACAGAACAGTAGCTGTGACTGCTCTTGATAATGGCCCTCTGTTTTCCTTGATACTGTCCAGGCAACCCCTTAAATTGCCTCACCACCCCTCGCTACCAACCTTATAATTATTGTCTTTTTCTCTCTGATCATTCACTCAGTTCCATCTCCAAGACACCTGTCTTCCTCTCCTCACTCATGCTCCCTGCCCTCCCTCCCTTCTCCACCCTTCACTGTGCTTCATTTGACTTTTATTTGCTCTGCCAGAATTCCATCCTTTTATTTTAACATAGCCACCTTAGGCTGCATCTGTTCTCCCTACTGACCAGGCTTACACCGGCACAATTTTTTAAACTTTCTTGTATTATATTTTGATCTCTATACCATATCATATTGTTTATTGAATGCTTAAATTTTGTTATTTGTATAACTGTTTGGCTAGTGACTGTTGTATTATTCCCAATGTATGTTCTCCCACCCTTTCTGATGTGAAACCTTTGTAAATGAACGGTTCTCTGCTCAAAGGTATTGCAATCCAAGATCGAAATAAATAGATAAACAAATAAAATCAGCAGGTGTGTGATGTCATCTTCCCCAAGTTTTCATTTTCATAGTTGTGCTTCTTTTTTTTCATAAAAGGCTGATAACCTCTGACTATTATAGACAGTATTCAAATCTGTTTTTTTTCAGAATCTTTCTATTATTTTGATCTTTGATTAAATTCAGATATTTTTTGAAACCTCTATGTCTTTTGTAATTCTGTCCCCGTTGATGAGTACCAGGTCCAAAATTGCTCCCTCTCAAGAGGGCTCTGTAACTAGCTATCTTAGGCATGCCACCTGCAAGGCTTCCAGGATGTCTCTGTTACTGGCTGAGGCTGAAGCCTGGTTGCTCCAATCCACATACGGCAGATTGAAGTCTACCAGCAGCCTCTCCCCTTTAGCTGTCATTCTGTGGATGGCTTCTACAGGTACCCAGTCCAGCTCTTCCCCCTGTGTGAGAGGTCTGTAGATCACACCAGTGTGAACAGCAGTGCTATTTCCCATCTTCAGGGTGATCCACAGTGCAGGGGTGGTGAGGCAATTTAGGGGATGCACTAGTCCCTTCACAAAAGAAAGGGTTCTACAAGAGTTTGATAAGCTCAGGGTGGACAAGGCAATGGGACCTGATGGCTTACCTCCCAGGGTACTAAAGGAGATAAGGGTGGAACTAGCAGAGCCATAATCAAAACTGTTTAGTGAGTCTCTGAGCACATGAGAGGACCCAGAAGATTGGAGAAGGGCTCATGTGATCCTGCTCCACAAGAGTGGTAGCAGGGAGGAGGCAGGGAACTACAGATCCGGCAGTCTTACCTCAGTAGTGGGCAAGATTATGGAAACACTTTAAGGAAAGGATAGCAACACCTGGAATCCATAGGAGCACAGGATCCAAGACAGCATGGGTTTACAAAGGAAGGTCCTGTCAAACTAATCTCATAGATTTCTTTGACTCGGCAACCTGAGTGGTAGATCAAGGAGGAGCAGTTGACTTCAGCAAAGCTTTTGATACTGTTCCACATAGAAGATTGATTAATAAGCTGGGTAGGCTCAGGGTGGGTCAGATGTTAGTCAACTGTGGCAAACTGGTTGACGGCAGAAAACAGAGAGTGGTGGTAAACAGTGTACAGTCAGAAGAGATGCAAGTCACAAGTGGGGTACCTCTGGATCAATCTTGGAGTCAGTCCTCTTCAATATCTTCATCAGTGACATTGCAGAAGGACTGGAGGGTAAGGTTTGTCTGCAGATGACACCAAGATCTGCAACAGAGTAGATGATCCAAATGGGGTGGACAGAATGAGAAGAGATCTGGATAAACTAGCAAAACAGTCAGAAGAGTGGCAACTGGGGTTTAATGCAAAGAAGTGCAAGATCATGCACATAGGGAAGAGAAACCCTGAATCCACCTATAGGCTGGGAGGGGAGTTGCTGGCAGCACAAGGGAAGAAAGAAACTTGGGTGTCATCATCACTGATGACCTGAAATCATCCAAGCAGACTACTAAAACAGTAGGTAAGGTAGGGGATGTTGGGGTGTGTAGTAGGGTATCACAAGTCGTACGAGGGAGGTAATAATCCCTCTTTACAAGACACTGGTTAGGCACCATCTGGAGTACTGCATGCAGTACTGGAGGCCACACCTTCACAAGGACATTAACCAAATTGAGGCAATCCAGAGAAGGGCAACCAAAATGGTGCAGGGACTGCATCAGAAAACATATGAGGACAGATTAACTGAGCTCAATATGTATACCCTAGAGCAAAGGAGGGAGAGAGGTGATATGATTGAAACATTCAATCACCTTAAGGGCATTAACAAGGTGAAAGAGTCTAACATGTTTCAATATAAGAAAAATAGCAGGACAAGAGGACACAGCATGAGATTAGAGGGAGGCCGATTAAGGGGAATGTGAGGAAGTTCTTTTTCTCAGAAAGGGTGGTGGATGTATGAAATGGCCTACCTCAGAAAGCGGTGGATATGAATACAGTGCAGGGCTTCAAACAGGCATGGGATAGGCATAAGAAAGCAATACAGATGAGTGTGACTAGATAGGGCATTGACAGAGCAAAGGCCAATGGCACATTCATAAGGTAGAAAAAGAAATGGGCAGACTGGATGGGCCTTGCAGTCTTTATCTGCTGCCAACTTATATGTTTCTATGTTTCACCTCTTCCTGCATTCCCTGTACCTCAGTTGCCTTAATTCCTTCCCTAACACATATATCCACTCCTCCTCCCTTTTTACCCACCCTGTCTCTCCTGAATTGAGTGTAATCTGGTATTGTCATATCCTAGTCATGGTTGCCCATGAACCATGTCTTTGTAACAATAACGATGTCCAAGTTCTCCTCAGCCATCAGGGCCACTAGGTCCAGGATTTTATTTCCAAGACTGCAGACATTTATGCACATGGCCTTCACATTTTTACTGTCTCCTCTCAAGATAACTCCTCTCATATCCCCATGTCTAACTTTCATATCCCTCTTGTCCTTACTCCCATTCTACCTTTTCTCTGCATTTTTACCTATTTTGGTTTTAGTTATCTTTGGTGATTTCTCAATCTTAGGGTCCTCTCTGCCTTTTGTACCCATTTTGGTAGGGGGGAGCTGTTTGCCTCACCCAGCTTATTTTGACACCCTCCTTGGCTTGTTTAAATGCTTGCTAATGAAACATTTAAACCTCTCATTGAGGATCCTAGGGCCCCACTGGATAAATGCAGGGCATCGTCCCTGTACAGGCCTGCATCCCTCCAGGTAGAACCCCAGTCCCCAATGAAGCCAAATCCTTCTGATCCACACCAATTCCTTCAGCCATGCAGTGAATATTTTGGAGCAGAGAACCCTGTTCTTCCACATGCCCTTAACAGGTAACACCTCTGAAAAGGTTACAGAGCAGGCCACCTGTCTAAAACTCCTCCTCAACTCCCTGAACTGCTTCCGCACTGCCCTAGCCTCACTACTTGCCAGGTCATTTGTCCCAGGTGGACAATATTGTCTAACTCACCCTTCCATCCTGCTGCCCCAGTGATCCTTAGGATGTGTTGTCCATCCCTCCAAGCTGTGGAACCAGGTGGACACCTGACCTCCCTCACTCTCCTCCTGGCCCCAAGTCTACCCCTCGATGATAGAGCCCCAACCAGGAGTTGCTTCCACCTCCTCCTCCTCCTCCTCAGGGGTCCTCTGCCTCCCCTCTGGGGTCTCCACCATGGAGGACTCCCACATCCTCCTTGGTTATACGTGCCTCTGGGCAGTCCCACCCTGCCAGAGCAGCATTGGCGTTATGGAGGAACTGTAGGAGGGATGTGTCTCTTCCCAAGCCCATCATCACCCAGCTGCTCCTCTTCCTGGCAATCATTGAGGCAGCAGGGGTGGATTTTGTGGTCCCTGGACAGGGAGGAGGTCCCAAGATCCTGGCCAACTTGGCTCTAGAGAGGAGCAATCTCACCCTCAGCCCAGAGAGGTGCCTGCAGATGGCATAGCACTGCAGCTTCCAGAAAATCTCCATAAAGAATGCCACCCCACAGTCATTGCACTGCACCACTCCCAGCATATCTATAAGTGTCCTTCCTGCTTTAGTGTATTTTTTCTACTTTCTTTCTCCCATTTCTACTTTCCCTTCAGCAGAGAAACACTGTTGCTTAGTTGCCTTTGTGCTTGTACCCTGTAGCTGTTTCTATGTGTCCCAGTGTACCCTCCCTTCCTGCCTCCACAGGAAGTTTCTGTCTGCTGTCAATCATTTCCTAGAGCCTATAAGAGTGGAGCTAGTCTGGGGTGAGATGGAGGGAACTATTGTGTGTGTGTAAGTGTGTATTTCTTACATCCCTTTGCTGCTGCTCGCTAAACACGCTGTAGTAATTGATTTTTAGAAGTCACTAAGCCTCTCTCAGCTCAACCCCCCCCCCCCAATGAAACACCTGATTCCCAGGGCTTCCTGAATGTACTTATCCAAAGATTAAGTTCCTGGCCTAAAGTGGTTTCCCCCACACCATTTGTTACAATTTAAAACCCAAGTTTCAAGGTAACCCAGTCACTGCCTACCAAGTTTCAAAATGCCCCAAACACTGCTTACAGACCTTTTCTTCCCACTTACCCTGCTACTTTCAAAAAGAAGAGAAATAGAAATAAATATTAATATTCCTTTAAGGCAAAGCTAGATGTTGTCACTCCACTCTTTCAGCAGCTCTGGTCTTTAATGGGTAGGAGAAACTAGCTGCACCCCCAGCCTGAGCTATTTAAGCCAGCTTCCTGAAATCTCCTTCAGATGCATTCTTCCTTTACCCCACCATCCTCTCCTCCTCCTCCTCCTCCTCCTCCAGTGGCATGTCTCTCTCCATGGGGGCTCTTTTCTAAGGTATCTTTAGCCTAAAGGAATAACTTCTCGCAGCACCTCTAGGGGTTGAACCCTCCTCAGGAGGATTCCTTTGCCTTCACAGTACCCTGACAGGGTGGTAGATCCCATGGGACATAGAGTGTGAAAGACCAAAGTATCTACAGTATTTATCTTAGTCAACAACATAAATATTCAAATACTATCAGTCTATCAATGAAGTTGCACAAGCATATCTCGTCCCTAAGTTGTCTGCATACATTGAACTAATATTTTATGACTGGTTTGTAAGCCTGATACACTATTCATTGGCAGCATGGAATACTGGCAAATACCCAGAATGATGCTACCAGCACAGCTGGTCTTCATACAGTTTTTTTTCTCATCTCAGTGTCAAATACTACCCTGGGAACCTGTGTTCAATGGGCGATAATACGTAGAGAGGAGCTACCAGCTATTTGTCCTCTTGTCCTCATATCCATACTAAGGTGAATGATGGTGCTGTGGAATGCTGCAGGGCATGCCTTACTGTGCATCTCACAGTCCTATATAGTCTGTGAGTAGCATACATTGAAAAATATGTGCATGATGGGATCTTCCATTTTGGTCAGGCACATGCCATCAACCTGCAGAACCTTGCATTCTCCATAAAAGAGAATGGCAACAGATCAATTGCCAGCATTTCTGCAGTTGTTGCATTAAGTTCATATGCAACAGCATTATTTGGAGGGTAGTTGATGTGATGCTCAAACATGCTCTGCAGTGTAGGCTGCCCCCTTCAAGGTTTGGGGCTGGAGATACCAAACAGCTGGGCTCTGTACACTGGTGGCATGGATGATGGGGTAGTTTTGGACTCAGGGCAGTGGAGGGGGGGTCACAGATGCTGAATGCATGAATAACTTGATTTTGGATGTTTTAGGGACAGTTTGATGTTCTTCACTGACTCTGGCTGCTAATACTCACACCACCACTGCTACTTTGCCCTCAACAAGGAAATCCCACCAAGTTTTTATCCTTGTGTCTTTAGTAATCCTCTGAGGTTACTTCAGAATCCTAACCTCAGTCTGTATCTATGCCACTTTGAGATGCCTCACTCAATGCAGTTGATAAGGGAGAAGGTCCTCCGCATCAGCTTCCCTTTGGTGCTGAGTCCAGCAAAAGAGGTGCCTTGACTTGAGGTGTGTATGTGTTGCCCACCAGTGCTGGGGTGGCTACTGTTTTTCCCACAGCATACACACACACACACACACACACACACACACACACACACACACACACACACACACACACTCTTGGCATAGCTGGCAGACAGCCATTTTTTCATCTTTTTCTGCCAGAATATAAAAATCCAAAACTAGGAATTTTGTACCCCTTGATTTCACATAACAGCAGTAAACCAGGTTCTACGACATTATTGGACAGCTAGAAATTAGTGATTTGGGGCATGATTTCTGCTCTGCTGCAACCATTGAGTCACTGTCTCTTTTTACTACTGGCTCACCACAGCCAACAACAGCTGGAGAACTTGTGTGTGTGGGGGGCCTTTACTGATTCCCTGGCCCTGGCCCTTACTTTCCTTTTTCTCTGGTTCCCATAGAGGGTCCATATCATCATCCCCATCCCAACCTATGATGCTAGCCTCTTGACATATGTTCCCCTCTTCCTCCTCCTTATCCTTACTTTCATTACCCTGTAACAGGACTGCAAAGTCTTGGCTATGATCATTCCTTTAGTATTGGGATATGGTGACCTTTTAGGTGCTGCTGCCAGGGAATAGAAGTAAAGAAATGTGCTCACAACCAGTAAGCTTTGCAGCTGCACCACTCCCTTACAGAAATATAGGTGTGCTGTGTACATGCAGAATACATGCCACATGCTTAAATGTGCAATGTTTGCATGCGGTTCGCATACACTAAGTGAACATATGCGAACCAGATCTAAAAGGCAACTCAGGTTCACATGCTGTAAGCTTGACATGTGTGCAGCAGGTAAGCTGGTGTGAATATCTTCTAAAAATTGCATCAGGTTCTCATGTTGCACGTTTGACAAGAGTGCAGCAGTTAAGCTAGTGTAAATATTTAAATATCACATTAGGTTCAAATGCTGCATGCTTGCCATGTGTGTAGCAGCTAAGCTGGTGTAAATCTCATTTAAAAAACACATTGGTTTCTATTTCTTATACTATTGCTAGCAATTAGTCATTAAAATACATTTTTATTTGAATTCCCATAAAAATTAGGTAAACTTATTGATTCTGATCCTTTTGCAAGTTGTTTAATGGCTTTTGATTTTCGTCATTAAATCAGCTTTAATCTGTAAAGCATTGTTTGCCTATTGCATTAAATGCCTAGGATATAGCCATTCATCATCCCTCATTCCAGGTGTACAAAGAGGGGCCTCTGTGTTGTGAAGCCTATCCTTTTTGTTTTTGGACCATGCGAATTTCTTATGCATATTTAGTGCTACAAATGAGTTTCTCCATGACTGTTTTATCTCACTTACTTTCCCCTTTGTCATTCTGTACTGAGCATATACACTATGACCATGCTCAGCACTCTTTGTGCTGAGTAGGGTCTAGGAAGCATGCACCATACCTCACATTTTGTCACTGAAATGAGGGACATGGACACTCAAAATGAGGAAAAATGAGGGTCACTAGCCCACATGATGATTGGGACACATCACGAAACATGGAGAAACGGTATCTCAGAACACAGTGGAAACCATTGTTCTAGCACCTGAGAATGAATTTCTACCATTAAACAGGGGTGCTATTTAAGTAGAGCAGAGGGGTGCAGTTGCCCCCCCCCCATATTTGTGCCTAGGTTGTTCTTACGGTGTGCAATAATGGCTTTAAATTTGGAATTAATCTTTAGCACAATAAGTGCCCACCTGGCCTATGTGTGCAAATGCTGCAGGTACTCTCCAGACCTTACTGTGTCTGTCCTGTGTTGTCCACTCTCTCCACCTATTGGTGGCACAATCACATGTGACTTGGATGAGCTCCAGTCAAAAAAGAGCATGAGCCTTGCAAGTGTGACACTGTCTTTCCAACCACAGAGTAAACAGGCTGAACACTACAGTTTGTAGGAGTCAGTGAGCACTGAACTCTCAATAGCAGTGTTGTGGCAGCATATTTTTGCTGGTCTACTCTTAGTGAGTCTCCATCTGCCCTGGTGGCTGAAGGGGCAGAGGGTGAGCTAGAAGCTAACTCAAGACTAGGCTACTTATTTACTCTACTAGACTCACCTTACAAAAAAAAAAACAGTACAGATCCACACGGCAGCAAGCTTAGCAGCAGTGGTGACAGTGGTGTGGGTGGCCTTCATAGGCCTTGATTAATGTAGTATGGCAGCAGCCACAGCAGCAACCAAGAAGTAAGCAGCCCAGGCTGGGGGGATTCGTATGGTGAGGTGACTTGGTCATGGACCACGTTGAGGACATGTGATGGTCAGGTCTAGCATCCAGCTTCTGGTGAAGGAGAGTGGGGCAGCAGACTAAAAACTTGGCTGGTGGCACACTATGCCAGGCTGCAGGTTCTGGCCATATGGCTGGGTAAGAAGAAGTAAATAATTTTTTTCATAGGAGGATTGGAGAAGGAGGAATGACTGAAATATTGATGTTTTTTCATGTTTCTTCACCTTTGGGTGGCTTCATGACCCATAGGGGATGTGTATTGAATGGAATGGCAACAGGGAGAAAAATCCGGACAAAGTTCTTTTGGGGGGGTGAACTACTTTTAGGAAACAAATTGGTTAGTAACTGTGTGGGTTTAAGCCCAAATTTGATGCACTGCTCTGGGGTACATGCAAATTAACCCTATCCATTAGAATTTTTCTTGATTTACATATCAAATTTCAGTCAAACCAAATAAGTTGTACCTTTTAGAGATGTTATAGACATTATAGAATTGTTCCTTGCATTCACGGACAGTTATGCAGTATGGTATGCACAGTATAGTCAGGCTTATGCCACCCCCCCCCCCTTGAAGCTGATCTCTACATCCCCATGCTCAGGCACATTATGACAAACGCAAAGGAGACTGCAGGGTTGTGCACCATTGAAATGAATGGGGTATTTTGTAATTACTATTTTATACATTATTGATGGACAGTTGGAGATTAATGAAGGCCACTGCTCAACTAACAAGGGCCTTGTTAGTAGAACAGTGACCTTCATTATTCTCCAACTCACCATCATAATGTTTAAAATAATAATAGAAATAGCTCCATTCAGGCTGACCCAGTGGTGCTCAGGGTTGAGGTGCTGGATGCCACACCTCATGCCATGCCAGCAACCTGGGTTTGGGAACATGCCCAAGCCATCGGGGGTCGGCAGGGGAGGACTGGGATTGAGCATCTGCAGACTGCTCTTCTGGTCCTGGGATGGGTTGGGGAATCTCACTGCACTGTGGCAGCCCCTGGGGACTCTCGGGGGCACTACTAGTGCTGGTGATACTGGAGGGGGAATGCAGCAGATATCGGCACATTGAGCCCAGATGTCATTGCATGTCCACATCCCAAGGGACCAATCGGAGGAAAATGGCTGGGCTTAACCGTGCAGCTTGATGGCTGCTATCCGAGCTTCCTGGAGGACTTTGGCAGAGTCTTGCCAGGGATGGTCCAGGGCTGTCTGGGCTGGCTGAGGCAGAGGGGGAGCCCTCCAGTGGGATGGCAAGACATCCATCCCAGATCCTCCTGTTTGCAGTTTGAGCTACCCAGTTCTCTGGGCAGGTGGAGCTGGTGGCTGGATGCCCCAAGCTGAAATGTGCTCCAGTAGGCAAAAAAGTATTACATGATAAAAAAAGAAAATAACTCCATTCATTTCAAGGGGGTATACCACAGCACTCTGACCCATGGACACCATTTCTTAAAGACTCCAGACTCTGTTTCCCTAGTACTCAAGTAAGAGACTTTTTACATATATCTATACTTGGTGGGTTGTCTGTAGCAGCATGGCCATACCCACTATAGTGTGTGTGCATGGTGGGGACTGGCCATGCGGGTGGCTGCTTGTGTCCAGTTATTGCTACATTTGTATTTGCACCTTAAAGTCTGTTTGCATGGAAGCATTCAAAACTATGGAGAAAAAATAGTAGGAGTACAGGCCAGACAGAAGTAATTAAATGGTTTTGTAGGTATGTCTGTGTATTGAGGGTGGGAAAAACATGTGTTTCAATTAGTATGTGTGCTATAGTTCAACTGTGAAAATGAAGTGAGGGAGAGAAGAAAACTGAAAAGCATACACTGGCTACAAGCATGCTACATGCATGCAGATGTAGTCAGATATACTATGTATTGAAGTACAAGTGAGCCATATGTGTGAAGACAGTATGGCTTAGTGGTTAAAGGCAATGACCTGCAAGCCAAGAGCCTTGGAGGTATGAAAACCTGGGTTTAAATCTCATCAACTCCCACTAGTGTACAGTGTGATCCTGAGCAAATCACCTAAATTTTCCATGTGCAGTTATCGGTGACCACTTGCTTTTGTACACACATACCGTGTGCATGCAGTCTTTCCCAATTTAACATAAAAATCATGGTTTCTACATTTGTTTGCTGCACGCATGCCATATGCATGCAATCAGTTCCAGTTTGACATTTAAATCATACTTGCAGCATGCATACCACTTGAGTAGTTTTATGTGTGCAGCATGAAAACATTTCATATAATTATTTCTGTAAGGGCTGTTTTTGTCTACTGGGAAAAACACTTTTTTTAATTCAAGTTTATTGAAACATTTGGGTACTTCACAAATATACAACGTATATCATGTTTTACATAGTCAATTTCATTTGCAGAGTTTCTTGTACAGTTAAGAAATGCAGACAGTTCATTTCCAATACAGTAGATATCATGTATTTTAACATATAGATATGTTATTTTATCTCAAAGTCCATATATCAATACTTCCTCTTCCCCTACCACTCAAGCAATCATTCTCCCAGATCCTGTTCATGGAGGCTTCAGGTCTCTAAGGTGCCTTAGGGGCTCCTCCGGGGTCTGGAACATTCATATGAGGGTTTAAGAGGTATTACCCCTCCAGATGACCCAGCGGGTCCACCTATGTGTAAAAATATGCAACTTCAGGTTAACTTTATGTGTTAACTCTTCCATTTTCTTTGTATTAAATTGTTCTGACACTTTATTATCTAAAGGGAGTATCTGTAAGCTGTGGGGAGTTGCTTTTTTAGCAAATTTAACACATTTTATTTACGAGTGTTATGAGCAGGGTGCTGACCTTTGTAGTTGACTTCCAGGTCAAGGCTCACTATTTAGTCACACAGACTGTGAGCAGGGTGTGCAGAGTGGGCCATGCATTGTCACACCCAGAGATGTGCACAGAGACATGCGTTGCGTGCGTGTCAGCTGTGTCCGCTGCAGACGTTGGGATACTGGGCGCCAAGCTACAGAAGTTAGTAGGGTAAGCTGCTTGCTTTGTTTGGGATCAATCTGTGGGCCTGAATAAGTTGGTAGTATGTGTCAACAATTAAATTGGAGTAATGTCACAAGCAAAAAGTAAACGGGGCAAGTCCAAAAAATCGTGCTTCAGTTGTAATATGTACACTGAGGAGCCCAACATTAAGGCATTTATTTGTGAAAAGTGTTTAACAATAAAGTCCTTATAGGAGGAAATTAGGAACTTAAAAAGTAGGTTAGAGACAAAAAATGAAATAAGTGTTTTAGAGGACTATATTGACACTGTAGCCATGAGTGTATTGGAACCCGTAGAAAATGGAGTGTGTGTGGCCAACAGTTCAAGATATGAGGCTAGTAAAGACACCATGATGGCTGGATTAGGACATCTAAAGGAACATAATGTACAAATACGTTGTGATAATGGTCCTATAAGCACCCCCTCCCATACATTTTGTAAAAATGGCTCCACAAGTTTTTCCCTATCATTACAGAATAAATTTGAACCTCTTGCTCAAGACAACCTAATGGCAGGGGGAAATATGAATATGGTGCATCATGAGAAAACCGGCTGATAAAGTTATTAATAATTCACAGCACTGCCATTTCATTTCTTTGTCCCAAAAGGTGATTTTACGGTCACTGCGTGGAATCACCTTTCAGAAACGATTCACGAAATGACAGTGCCAGTGTTCATGAGGTGGGGTCCCAAAAATCACATGTTGCAAATGTGGAGAAAAATTCCCGAAATGACAGTGTTATGAGCGTGCATAGCACAGTTTCTATGCATGCTTGTAACTTCTCCAATTTTTTATATCTTCACTTCAGATTTTCAACACTGTCTTTTGTTCACACCTCATTATGAACAGTACAGCTGTCATTTTGCACATACTGCCAGAATGTGTTTTTTTACCAGTGGTGCAGAATGGCATGGTTGCTGTGTGAAAGCAACTTTTGGGATGGATTAACAAAATTACAGTTGCATGGGTCATGAGGAGCAATCCCAAAATGCTGATGTTGAAAATTTGGTGAAAAAATTCAAAAAAGAAGTGTTACAAGCATGTGTTGCACAGTGTCTTCACATTTTTAGCACTGCTATTTTTCCACACCACCTCATGAATAGTACAGCTGTCATCTTTTTTAAATCCTACTAAAAAAAATTTTTCCACAACTGTGGTGCAAAAATGGTGTAACAGTTCTATGGCTCTGAGCTGCAAACCTGGAGACCTGGGTTTGAATCCCTCAGCCTCCACTTGCATACTGTGTGATTCTGAGCAAATCACTTAACTTCCTGGTGCTCCCAGGTCACACCTGTAAACAAGATTTCAGCTTAGTGTGTCTCTCCTGGTTAAAAAAAAACAACATTTCAACAGGGATTTGAAAGTTTGCTGTACTGGGTACATGTGGTGAGGTGCTAAGTAGGTCATGTTGAACATATGGGGTGAAAATTATTTGAGATGGCACAGTTATGACTATTTGTTGCAATTTCACTATGCCTGCTCCTAACTTGATATGTGGAAGTGCAGGGACCAAAGACCTCTGTGTTTGCACAGCTAGATACATATGTGCATCTGTGGAGGGATGGGAGCACAGGGTCCAAAGGACACTATGCTCCCATTGTGACATACAGAAACTGTTATTCTGTCTAGATGGAGGGATGTCCTGCTCTCCCAACTTGACATATGGACATTGTTGTACTGTCTGGATAGAGGTTTTGGAGCGCAGGATCAGCATGACATATGGACACTGTTATACTATCCAGATGGAGGGATGGGACCCTGTGCTCCCACAGTAAAATGAGGATACAAATATACTATCTGAAAAAGAAGGGAAATTCTTTGCAAAAAACTTTGTTAATGCATCAGTTAGGGTGAATACCACAGTGACAAAAGCAAACAAATATGACATTAGGGTTTCCAACCCTAACACCCCACCCTCAGGGTTACAACCCCACCACCATCCCCCCACCCTCCACAAACCAACAGAAGTCGGGTTGCGCCATTAGATTCAGGCCCAACTCTCACCCCATTGTCCCATAGAAACATAGAATTTGATGGCAGATAAGGACCGCTTGGCCCACCCAGTCTGCCCATTTCCCTACCTGATGGATAAGCTGCAGATTCTAGTTAACCAGCAGCCTACTTCTTCTTACCCCCACCCCTTAGAATTGCCTTATGACTGTCCCATGCATGCTTGAATTCCACCACTGTTTTTGACTCCACAACCTCCTCTGGAAGGCTGTTCCATACATCCACAACCCTCTGTGAAAAATGCTTCCTAAATTACCTCTGAGCCACCCCTTCTATCTTCAAATTGTGCCCCTTTGTTCTTGCACACCTCTTTTTTGAAAGATGCTACCTCTTGACTTTGTTGATTCCCTTGAGGTACTTGAAAGTTTCATCATGTCCCCCTCTCCCTCCTTTCCTCGAGGCTATACATATTAAGCTCCTTAAGTCTCTCTTCATATGTCTTCCAGTGCAGACCCTGCACCATTTTAGTTCCCTCCTCTGGACAGCTTCCATCCTGTCTATGTCTTTGCAGAGATTGGGTCTCCAGAACTGCACGCAGTACTCCAGATGTGGTCTCACCAGCTGTCTGTACAGAGGGATAATAACTTCTTGTTTTCTACTGGTGATGCCTCTCCCTATGCATCCCAGTATCCCCCAGCCCTCCTTGCTGCCCTCTCACATTGCTTGCCCACCTTTAGGTCATCTGATATGACTACCCCAGGTCCCTTTCCATTTTTGTTGTTGTTAGTATCTCACCCCCATTGTGTATTCTTCCCTGGTTTTGTTTCCCAGGTGCATTACCTTGCACTTCTTAGCATTGAATCTAAGTTGCCATACATTTGACCATTCCTCTAACCTTGCCAAGTCCCTTCTCATCCTTTCCACCCCACCTTGTGCATCAACTCTGTTACAGATCTTGTGTCATCTGCAAAGAGACATACTTTTCCTTCCAGTCCCTCTGCAATGTCGCTTATAAAGACATTGAAGAGGACTATCCTAATTACTGAACCCTGTGGTACCCACTGCTAACCCCCTTTTTCAGAGGACTCCATTTACTATTACTCTCTGTGTCCTATTCTCCAGCCAATTCTTTACCCAGGCTGTCATCTTGGGACCCACTCCCAGGCTGGCTAACTTGTATATTAATCTTTTGTGTGGGACTGTGTCAAATGCCTTGCTAAAGTCTAGGTAGGCCATGTCCACAGCCCCTCCCATATCAACTACTTTGGTCACCCAGTCAAAGAAATCTATCAGATTTGTCTGGCATGACCTTCCCACTGTGAATCCATGCTGCCTTGGGTCCTGTGCCCCTCTGGCCTCTAGATACACAACAATTCTTTCCTTCAGAAGTGATTCCATCATTTTACCTATCACTGAGGTTAACTAACAGGTCTGTAGTTTCTTGCTTCTGCCTTGCTCCCACTTTTGTGAAGGGGAATCACATCTGCCCTCCTCCAGTCCTCAGGTACCACCCCATCCTCCCATGATTTGTTAAAGAGGGTAGTCAGTGGTGTCACTAGTTCTATCCTTAGTTCTTTTAGAATTCTGGGATGAATCCCATCAGGCCCCATTGCTTTGTCCACCTTCAGTTTTAAGAGCTCTTTCAGAACTCTTTCTTCTGTAAATGGGCTGGTATCAACTTCTGTATCCAGAGTGTTTCTACTGTTTGTTTTAGGTACCTCCCCCTCTTCCTTTGTAAATACTGAGCAAAAATATTTGTTTAGTATCTCTGCCTTTTTCACAGTCACCCTCTGCCCACCCTTCCTTCCCTTTATTAAGCCTCACCATCCCTCCCTTGGTCTTCCTTTGCTCCCTGATCTACCTATAAAAGGTTTTATCCCGCTTCTTAACCGAGTTGGCTATCTTTTCCTCGGTTTGGGCCTTTGCTGTTCTGACTGCCTTTCCAGCTTCCTTTTGCATTAACTGATACAGTTCTCTGTCCTGTTCCTTCTGTGATTCCTTGTACTTCCTGAATGCTTTCTTTTTCTCTTGAACCTTCACTGCCACTTCCTTTGAGAACCATAGTGGTTTCTTACCTTGTTTCATTTTGTTTATTTGCTTTACACAAAGGCTTGTTACCTCTGTGATGGCAGTTTTTATTATTCCCCATTGTTCTTCCACCCCTCCTTCCTGCCCATTTGCTAGTGCATTCCTTAGGCACTCACCCATTTTGGCAAAGTCAGCCCTCCTAAAATCCAGTACCTTTGTCTTTGTATGGCTTGACTCTATTGCTGTGTTTATTGTGAACCATACTGTTCGATGGTCGCTAGTTCCCAGATGGCTACCCACTTCTACATCTGTGATCCTCTCTTCATCTCCATTTGAGAGAACCAGGTCTAAGATTGCTCCCTCTCGAGTGGGCTCCAATACTAGTTGTCTAAGGCATGCCCCCTGTAGGGCATCTAGAATAACTCCACTCTTAGAAGTGGCTGCTGCAACTGCACTCCAGTTAACATCTGGCATATTCAGATCACCCATCAGCAATATCTCCCCTTTATCTGCCATTCTAAGTATACTTTCTATCGTTTCCTTATCCATTTCCTCCCCTGAAAAGGGTCTATATACAACCCTGTGCGTATGTGGTGCCATTGCCTGCCTCCAAATTGACCCACAGTGCTTCTTCTCCTCCTATTTACCCTTTTGTTCTGTTGCTTTGATTTCTTCTCTTATGTTGAGAGCTACTCCTCCTCCTCTTTTACCTCCCTGTCCCTCCTGTAGATAGTGTATCCTGGTATGTTTACATCCCAGTCATGGTTCTGTGTGTACCATGTTTCTGTGACTGCTACATTATCAGATCTTCCTCCTCCATCAAGGCCACTAATTCAGGAAGCTTGTTACCCAGACTACGGGCATTGGTACTCATTGCTCTCCATTTTTTGATGGCTTTACCTTCTGTAGCGGCAACCCCCACTGACCTTTCTACCTTGGTCTTTTTCTCATTTTGTACCCTGTTTTGTAGGGGGAGGCTGGGATTTTCCTTCTGCTTATCAGTGCCTCCCTCTTGACTAGTTTGAAGGCTTGCCAATGAAGCATTTAAACCAATTGCCCAAAAGACTTGTTCCCTTCCTGGACAGATGCAGACCATCCTGCCAGTATAGGCTGGTGTCCCTCCAGGTGGAACCCCAGTCCCAAATGAAGCCAAACCCCTGTGCTCCACACCATTTTTCAACCATTTGTTAAACTGCATGGTGCAAAGTACCCTCACCTCACTCATGCCACTGACAGGCAGCACCTCTGAGAAGGATTCTGTGTGTGCTACTTGTCTTAAGCCCCTCCCCAACTCTACAAAGTCCTTTTGCACCGCTCTAATCTCATGATGAGCCAAGTCATTTGTCTCTAGGTGGACAATGATGTCCAGCTCAGACTCCCGTGCAACTGTTCTCATGATCCTAAGGATGCACTTCCTGTCCCTCCAAGCTGTGGCACCAGGCAGGCACCTTACTTCAGTTTTCCCTGCTCCCCCAGTTCTATCCCCCTAATAATTGAGTCCCCCACCAGGAGCTGCTTTCTTTTCCTGTGGTGCCCTCTGCCTCCTTCCAGAAGGCATCCCTTGTGACAGTTGTCTGCACCCTCCTTAGTCTCCTCTGTGGGTGCATCCATAGGGGAAATATGCTCCCCCAGAATGGTGTATGGATTGTGGAGTGTAACAACTGACTGGATGTGCCTCTGTTCCACCACCCTTACCCTCTCTGAGCCCACTGTGGTCCAACTGCTGTGCTTTCTTCGCAACCTCTGAGGTAGTGGTGGTGGCTGTGGTGCTCCCTGGATGGGGAGGTTCCCTTGCCACTGTCCAGTGCAGCCTGAAGATGGGCAACTTCCTCCCTCAGGGCAGATGGTTGTCTGCAAACAGGGCAGCATTTCAGCCTCCAGAAAGACTCCCAGAAGACTGCTGCCCCACAGCCATTACATTGTACTACTCCCCACATAACTGTCTACCTTGTTTAGTTTTTTTTTTTGTGTGTGTGTGTGTGTGTGTGTGTGTGTGATTGGTGCGTTATATAGAAATATATGTATTTATATAATGTGTATGCTTATATTGTCAGTGCAGTGTGCTAGACAGGATATGACAGTGATGTGTACCTTGCCCTCTTGAGAATGATGTCAGAACCCCAGGTATAAATGAACTATTTCCAGGGGTGGGTGGGATGAGGGGTGGGAAGGGTTGGGCCCTAAACTGTGCCCTCACGAAACAATCAGCTAAATGCTCTGACCTACTGATGCAATGATTGCCTTCCTGTAGTGTGTAAGCTTGCTTACACATAGAATAGGGTGAGCATTGGGCCTGATGCCCCATGGCACACACTGATGCCTGTTGGTGTGTGGAAGGTGGGTGGATGGGGAGGGTGGTAGGGTGCGAACACTTGGAGGGGGCATTAGGTTGGAAACCCTAATGCCTCATTTCCTGCTTTTGTCACTGTGGTATCCACACTAACTGATGCATTAATGAAGTTTTTTGCAAAGTATATATCTATATATATATATATATATATATATATATATATATATATATTATAGTGGTGCAGTTGTGCCATTATAGTTAGGGTTAAGAAGGCACTTCTTTGTTAAAGTCAAAATTCTGGGTGTTAATAACTTTGGACCTGTTCAACGGATGTGTCTGACATTTGATATGCACAGTGGGACATGGTAGATCTCTTGATCTGCTAAATTTCGTTTCGGTCAGACTTATGGTCTTTGTGCACCAAAATGCTGAAACATGCAACATTATCCATTTTTGAAGGCATCTTTTGGGATTTTGTACGTGGCCTTGCACAGCCATCATGTGGCATGCCACTGTGCAACATGGCTCGTTTGAAGGAACTTGGCTGTCCAAACATGCCGCTTTTTGTTTTGTGAAAAAAAATTAAGACTTTCAAAAGTTATGCCACTTTTAAGTTCCCATTATAAGTCAAAGGGAAAATTTATATGACTGTTTTGTGAACAAAGAATGGGGTTCTGGCCATCTGGTCCTGCCTGGTGGTCAAAGAAGTTGCAGCCTCGCAGTCAAAGAATCTTTGTCCTCGAGAATTGTTTGATTGCGAGGTCCGCCATCTTGTTTTTAAATTCCAATTGTAAAAAATAAAAAAAACTTGGCTCTGGGGTCACTTCTGAAGAAAGCTTACATGGATTTTACTCAGGGGGCTGTGATCTATTGAGCCATGCCTTTGGTTAGATGTAAAATAGTAAAAAAATAAAGTTATTTCTCTTAAAATTCTTTGATCGCGGCTCACTAACGATGTTTGATTGAGAATTCTTTGATCGCGATCTTGCATCGCGAGCAAGGGACAAGATTGCCCTTTGAAAAATGCAAATTTCTCAGCTATGGGGTGCCATAGGAACACAAATGAGGGCGGGTTTTGCTCAGGGAGCTTTGTTCTATCGAGACGTGCTGGTGATTTTATTTAATTTCACCTACAACTCAAGTTTCACCATTTTTTATTCTTTGATCATGAGCCTGCAAATTCTTTGATCGCAAGATTCTTTTATCGCGATCCTGCATCACGATCGAGGGACGAGATGGCCTTTTGAAAAATGCAAATTTATCAGCTCAGGGGTGGCCTAGAAACACAAATGAGGGTGGGTTTTGCTCAGGGGGCTTAGTTCTATCGAGGCATGATAGTGGTTTCATGTAATTCTGCCTAAAACTTGAGTTTGACCATTTTTTATTCTTTGACCATGAGCCTGCAAATTCTTTGATCATGAGCCTGCAAATTCTTTGATCATGAGATTCTTTCATAGCAATCTTTGATTGTGAGAAAGAGACAAGATGGCCAGATTTTATAATGGAAAAATAGGCAGATTTTCACAATCTTTTACCTTAAATATCTTGAAACAGTTTGGTTTTTTTACTTGAAATTTGGAGGGTATTTAAACCATGTCCTGTAGATGTGAATTTCGGTGTGTATGTGTTGTAGACTTTTTTTTGTGGAGATATTGCATTGCGTATTTCACGTTCTGCAAACAGCGTTTTCTATTGTGGTAGTGGCTTGAAATTTGTGCAGTACCTGGTCTTGCTGCTGTCAATGTAGCTTTTACTTGTTAGGTGTGTAATGTAGTCAGAAACTTGCAAGTTGGTGGGAGTGTGGGGCCCAAAGGGCCCTGTGCTCACACCAACTTGTGCAACTTTCTACTTTTCTATTCTTTCTCGGGTCTTCAGCTGTGCAATGCCTCTTCTCACCCCTCCCCACCGAAGAGATCATGGGCGGATTCAGAAACACCAAAGCAGGATGTAGGGCAACTTGCGTCAGAACAAATGGTGCAAGTCACACTTGCATCCTGTCTTGCGTACCCACAGGATTCACATAGGCAGCCTCAACATGCTGCAGGCTGCCTCTGCCCAACTGCATCTATGTGCCTGAAACCCCCTAGCAACACCGTGTAAGGGGGTTTCTGGCAACATTTGCACCCTATTCAGATAGGGTGGCACTACATCCACAAATGGGATTCAGAGACAACCACCAGTGAATATCTGTCAAAGACAAGTAACACCAACAAAAAGGTGGTCTAACTGGTCTTTGCTGTTCACTGGAGGTTGCCACTGTGCCCCAGCCTGATAACCCCTGTGGGTTACAGACCCCCCATGGGGTCCAGGACCTGGGCATGCCACACCCAGTGCCAGGCTGGGTGTGTGGTACCTATGCCCCAGACCCACACACACACATGTTGGGGCCCTCACAAGCCCTGGGGCACAATCCCCCTGTCATCCCCATAACCCTGGTAGTCTAGTGGCCTCACTCCTCCACCCCTACAGTGCAAGCCCCCAAGACCTCCCAATACCCCACCAGTGACTGGCATAGCCCTCCCTCACCACCAGGGCCAGTCACCAACTCACCCACTGGATGTATGGGTGTTGGGGAATCTCTGTGCCACCAGGGCAGGTAAGGGTCCTTGATCTGGGGGGCATGGCAAGGGGCTTGGAGCTGGAGCCCACACCATATGGAGCTTCAGAGGTGGGCATGGGGGTGCCATGACAGCCCTCAGCTGGCACAACTGCTGCGTACCCTGTCCTGTGACCTGTGGCATTCCCAGTTGCTGTGCCCTATCTTGCTTAGCTACCGCAAGTCACAGAATGCAGAGCTACAGCCTAATTAAGGTCATTAATATGAACAGTGTATCTCTGCGACAGCAAGTGCATACTCATTACTACATTCAGAGGTTGCACGCCTCAACCAGGGAATGCCGCAACCTGTCAGACCAGGAACTGGATGCTGAGTGCAGAGCACAGCCAAAATAAAGCCATGAACATATATAATTATAGTTACCTCTTATGAGTTGTATACAACTTAGAATAGTGAGGAGTTGCATGGGCTGGGCCAGGCAAGCCCCTGTGCTGTCTCCACTGCCACAAAGAGGTACTGGTTGCTGAGTGTAGAGCCACAGCCCAAGTCAGCTATGAACATCTATGGTATGCCTATGTGATGCTATATGCAGGGTATTTACTGGACTCATCAGTTGCATGGAGTGAGCCAAGCAATGCCCACACTGTATCTCCCACCCACAGAGCACCAATTGCATGCTGAGTGCAGACCCACTGCACAAATAAAGAGATGGACATGAATGGTATACCTGCCTCATACTGGTGTGAGAAGTTAGAAAAGTGAACAGTTGCACAACTTCAACCACCCAGTGTCTGAACCCTCACAGACCAAAATTGCATTTTGAGTGAAATGCACAGCCTAAGTAAAGGCATGGACATGAATGCTAATCCTACTTCATGTCAGCTGCACACACAAGTTAGAACTCTGAGGTTCCACAGCCTCAGTTTAGAAAACCCCCACAAGCAGACCCTCTGCCCCCAGACCAGGCAGTGGATACTGAGTGCAGGGCTACAGCTGAAGTGACAGCATGATCTTCAATGGTATACATGTATATACCAAATACAAAGTAGTTATTAAAGTTAAGGGTTGTACAGGCTGAGGCAGGTGATGCCTGTGGCACCACCTCAGTAGCAGGTAATGGGTTCTTAGTGCACAGTCACAGCCCAATAAAGACATGGAGATCAACACTATACCTCTGTCTCCCCAATGTATTTAAATAATACTCAAGAGACATAGCATAAGGTTTCATTTCTTTTATTATTTAAGTATTTAAATATCTTTAGGCCGAATTGTTTGGTTGCTCCTGGGATGGGCAAAAAAACAGTTCTTCATATATATTCTTAATCATTTTTGTGTGTTTTGTGGTTTTTGGTATTTTAAAAACTAAATCTAGACTGTTACATTTTGCTGCATATTACGCATTCAATTTAGGTTGTATATTGAATGAGTAAGTGATATCATATGCACATTTATGTAACGGAAGATGTAGTGAACGACTTCTAATTTTGCTTATGCCTATTGCTAAGTAGTATTGATAATGTATCCATTGACACTGTTTCATTAATGAAATAGACTACACAGTTACATGTTTAGATAATCAAGACTAACAATAAATTATTGTACATGTGGGTATCACCATTTGACACCTATTTAATTCAAGTCGTTATAACACAAATATAATTTTTTCAAATTTCTCATTTATTACATTTAGTTATTCACTGTATATTCACCTGAGACAGTAAGAAACATTTAGTGGTTCTCATGAGCACATGAATATATTGTTTTATAGAAAAGCCACATCTGTAGATTATGTAAACAGTGTTAAAATAAGTAGCAATATTGTACATATGATTAGATAGTTTTACTTGCATGTCAATAGAGACATTAAGTTTTTTTGTCTTTATGTATTTATTGTATATTAGTAATCTAGAAGAAATTTTTCCATATTGTATTTGAACATCTTTGTACTTTTTAAATCATCTTTTTATATCCTTAAAGACTGTTTTTAGTTTGTTAGTGGTTATTTATTTGAAAGTGGACCAACCAATATCAAGAAGTGAAAAACAGAAAAATGAAGAGAGGTAAGTAGCACAGTATGTCTGTGTCACAAACATTGTATAGTACACACCAGTGTGTTCTGGTTTTGAAATGGGAAGAGACACTGATAATATTAGCAGTATATATATATTCATATATATATATATATATATATATATATATATACACATACATACATAGATAGATAGATAGATAGATAGATAGATAGATAGATAGATAGATAGAACAAATTAATGTTATATCATACAATGGCGGGAACATGTATAGCCATTGGTTGTAATGTTACTAGATTAGTAAAATAGTAAATAATTTGAGAAATTATTGCCAATATCATGCTGTGGTGAAGATAGCACATATCACAGCCATTTTCTCACTGATGCTGAAAAGGTTGGTTCATCTCCAAATCAATGCATTTTTTGAACTGTTTATCATTTGTTGAACTGGGAAAAATTCCTCATCTGACCTCCAAAATATGGACAATCCTTTAAAATCTGGAGCATATGAATAGTTTGTATTGTGGAGCAGAAGTACACAATCATTTTTGACATTATCTGTTGAATTATCAGTTGCACACATCTGCACAGATATATAGAAATGCATACATACACTGGAAATAGGCCAGATAACCACATGTATACATCTCTATGTTCAGCTATGAACAATATCAACAGTAGCACTTAATGCAATGCAATAACATTAAACACATGGATACAACAGTTTTGGGACAGCTAATGAACAAATGAATGCAATTATTTTTCTTTTTTTTTGTCAACAAACAAAAATAGCTGAGAATCTGTGTAACACATATAGGTTCAATCTGCAGTTCAGCACTATATACATATCTACAAATCTGAGTTGCATTGTGTTGGTAGATTTTGTCATATCCAGTGTTGGCAGTATAGTTCAAGAACAGTGACAGATAATACTATCAGATACTGCTCAACAAATGCAGTTCAGTGCTAACAGATGACATTATCATGTAGAAAGTCATGCTGTTAACGTGAGTCAGATAACTACATCTGCCAAGACATAACTCACTAACTGACATGTGTGTAATATCCAGCACCCTCAAAACTGCTTGGATTTGGCGGGAGTCAATTCAATAAGTATCATAGTCAACATCAGGAATGTAGACAACAACAGGAAAAGGAGTCAGAACTTAACCTGATGTGTATTGTTCAAACAAGTATAGTTCTTCTCACAGTATGTGGAGAACAGTGCTTGCAACTCTGATAAGCATGTTACTATATTACTGATTTTGTCATCACCATGTAAAATGACACTGTGAAATAACTGAATACACAGTGACATGTGAAAAAAACATAGAAGATTAACTGAGAAACCTGCAAAAAGATATGACTCACTGACTGTCTAATAATTACAGCTCAATACCCTCAAGTCTACTTGAGCAGTAACATGGCAGTCATTGTAGTAAGTAGAACAAAGTTGCAAATGCTCAAATTTACAATACAAATGTTTCTAGAAATTGTATTGCAATAAATGATGAAAACAGTATTGTTTTGCATCCATCGTATCAGAATAACAGTGAGATAAGCATGTCACTGCCTACCACAGTCTGTTACATTGGTGTACTGTTGTGATTCTCTTCTGCAATAGCAGGGAAACCAGAATAATTCACATGGACTGTACCAATAGTGTACAAGAAGTAAAACACATAGATTACCATGAGTGGTTTTATACAGAGGTAATTTTAGATGAAAGGTGTTACTTCTTCTATGAAATGAAAATAAATATGTAAACTGGTGGAAAGAAAATGCCATCTAGCTGGAATATGCATGTGGAATGTTATTGTTGCAAAGATGTTGGGTAAGTAAGCTGCTGTGATCAGATAGCATCACTCCTCCACATATTGTGCAACATTGGTGCAATGGAGAAGGATGACGTATGCATCTTTCAGATTCCTTGGTAATCTTTCTTTCATAGTGCATACTGTATCATTGCACTCCACCCATCCCTTTCTGAACCTTCGCCAAGTGACATAGTAGCCAGAGTGAATGGATAGGCCATGATGGAAGATAGTTGCATGAGTGTCAAATTGACTTCCTGAGAACATAGTTCTTCTAGCAATGAAGTGAGAAATTGGTGTTGTGATTTTCATGCCTTGAGAGTTAAAATGTTGCAATATAATCATTATGTATGAACTGGAAGATGTAACTCTCAGAGAAACAAACACAAGAATGACCACATCTTCGGCACAGCCAACCAGTTTCTGCATTTGCAAACAACTTACGAAACTTCACAGATCCCTGTTCAGGGACATAGACAGACAGCCACAGCATGTCCTGAGTTGCTTCTAATTCTTTGTAGCCACATGACAAACATGTGTACTTGCACACATGGTGAACTTTAAAGTGCTGACACAAATCAGTACCATCATCTGCTAAAATGTTTATCATTCCCATCATGAACTCTGTGACATCTTGTTGTGCATTGTCAGCAAATATTGATTGTCCTGCATATTTTGCAAGAGTTAGTCATAGAGGAGTCAAGCTTTGTAAACTGGGCAGCTCCTGTTGACTACCTCTAATGACACTCTCTTTAATGCTTCAGACAGAGGTGTTGACTGACTTGAGTTCAAGACATCAGCAAACTCAGGGATGAGGAGAAGTGCCTGCATTGTAGCTTTGGCATAGCAGTTTGCTCCTGTGCTGTTGTCAAATATTGGCAGTGAGTGAAACCGATGCATCTCTTCACAGGTGGAGATGCAAGTTGTTGATGGAGAGACTGCTTACTAATAGAATGGTGAGATGACAACTGTGGAGTCTTAGTGTGCTTTCTCTTTAATTGCACCCTTCATCCATTGGGACATCTGTTCCTGGCGCATTTTGGGAACTGGTAACAAAGGCGCATTTGGTTGGTACAATATACATAATATATTGTACTCAACAATTCATTTTGTATCAGCATGTATCTTACTTTCTGCAAGATTCACTATGTGTAGTCTAGACAATCGCCTCACTCGAGACAAAACAACATAAGACATCCCATCCTTGAATATACCAGTGCCTATATCTACAGTGGCACTGTCAAGGCTCAGCCCTGTCAATTGGTTGAGGATTTTCACAGTTGTCAAGTTCAGCAATCACAAACTCCACAATTGTCTTCTGCACTTTATACTGGAACTCATGGATGTACCCCATGGCTCCACTCACAAAACCTCGGTCAACATCAATGTTTCTGCAAAGCATGGCATGTGCATTCCTACACAGTGGTAGCATAGCTTCCAAACCAGCGGTACGTGACACATCACTTGTGCACTCTCCGAGATGCTCAACCATTTTTGATATCATTGTTCATGATAGACTTATACCATCTATGGTATCTATGCATGTGAGAGTCCCAATAGGTTCCTGTTCTCTCTGCATCATAATCTCATTGAACTCTGCACACTGCTTAAGTCTTGGGAATAGACACACAACATGTACCCCAGATTTCTGTACATATGCAAAGATATCACAAGCATCCTGAATAGGAGAATTATTTCTAGCGATCATGTGCTGTCTTAGCATTTCAACATGAACGGCTGAAGTGCACTAATGTTAGCCTCATCAAGCAATGCTTTGTAAGACATGTCACCTTGCTGTCTCATATTCTGTAACAGTTCAACATATGCATCCAATGGTTTTCTTTGCCTCTTCAACAGAAAGAGTATAGAAAACATGCTTGCCATTACAGGAGCCAGCTGCAGGAGATCTCCAAAAACAAGAATATTCTTGCCACCAAATGGATGTCATCATTGGTACCAAGTATCTCCTGTGCGTAGAGGGGACATATGTAAGAAGAACATTTGAAACCATGCTGATCTCATCAATTATCAGCAAATGCATCTTGTCATAACACTAACCTCAGTTCAGAGGCAATGTCAAATGACAATTTTCTGCAATTTCCACTCTTGCCATGCTCAGCTGGCAACATGAACAACCTATGAAGCATGACACCACCTATGTTACAAGCTGCTAAACCTGTAGGAGCAGTGACAATAACTGAAGTTGCAGAGCCAGTAAGGTTATGCACACCTCTGCTTATAGCCTCAATTAAGAAACTTTTTCCAGTTCCAGCAGCACCACTAACTAACATCCTCACTGGTGTGTGTTCCTCACAAACACAGTGTCTGGTACTGTGCTGAATAGCGTGTTGCATACCATGTATCACAGAGTGATACACAACTTTTTGATGCGAGTTCAAGTTCTCAACAATGTTTGTAGTGATACTCTGATATCTGCATAGTTTGCTGCATTGCACCCTCTACCTCTGACATCAGCACAGCTGGGTCATTAGAAGGAAGAGGGGCACCAATAGTTCCTTCTCCCTCAACATCAACCATATCTTGTGATATTACTGGGGTACCATCATCCAAAATTTGCTTAGCTTAATCCAGCTGATTTTTTTCCATTTTGAGTCTCACAATGTAAGTGTCAGAGACATGACTCTTAAAGGTATCCAGAGATTGACAAATCCCATAGCCCAACATCCCGGGCTACCAAATTTCTGCCTGGGATAAGCTTTTTTCAGTCAGCCACTTACCCACAGACAAGCATCAGTCTGTACATCTCTTTTTAGTTATGTACCTCTGTGCTTTGGCATCTGGCCAGGCTGGGTGGCAGCATCTTAGGCGGTGGAGCCGATTTTTTTTTTTTTGCAGGAAGTGGTCAGCTGGGTGTGCACAGCATGGTATGGGTAAATCTGTCAGAGAGGAGAGCTCTTGAATGCAAAGTTGAAGTGTTGGTAGAATGACCAGGCATGTACCAGGATCAGTCAGGTGATGGCAAGTCATGTGCCATGTCTTCTGACAGTCAGCAGGTAAGGGTAAGAGGTGCAAGAGTGACTGATGAAAGCATGGAAGTCAGGTGATTGGGCAGGGGGGAACTGCAGGCCACACATGCTATCAGGTGGATCATAGTGACATTACAACTGGAAATAGTTTGCACAGAGCATCATCATCAGAAGAAATGCCGTGAGTGTGCTAGGTAGTGAAAGGGAGCTGGGGAGACCAAGTCAGAACCTGCATAGTGGAATGTAACTGTTCTGGGAGCAGCAGGCCTGGCCCACTTGGACAAGAGATACAAAGTGGTGTACTAGAAATACCAGCGAGCTAGTTAGCTGATAGCAGAAGCGCTAGTGCTCTTGGAGTGGAGGTGAGCATCGTGTGAGGCAAGGGCAACAAAAGGCATGGATGGAGTCAGTTTCCATTTTATTCTTTCCTAATTACCTGCTTGTATTGCCCCCAGAACACTAGTGTGCAATTTTGTGCCTGTTTCATTGAGGTGAAGTTGCTTTTGCTTTTTTGGAAGGAGAGAGGGTAGATTAAAACTGGCGAATTGTGAACTGAGACTGAGGCATCATGCAACTGTTTCTCAAGTGAAGAAACATGATACTACTACTATCAGATAATTACTACAGTAATTTGTTTCTTAATAGTGTTACATTTAGTTGTTTTGTGGCATGTATCCAGATGCAAAATAGGTAAGCAGATTGTTAGCACCATCCCCCAATCCCCCCCAACACTGTTATAGATGTGTGTGATAGTATCTTATGCATTAGTGTCTCCCAGGGATATACAGATATATATATATTTTTTTTTACTTTAGAAAAAGGTGATTTAAATTAAATAACCAAAAATAAACTACAGGCTGTGATTTAAAATATTTATGATGCACACACCAGGGGTTTGTGAGGTATAAGCACAAAGGCTAATTGTCCTTGCACCCCACAGGGGAATGCATCACAGTGTGCATTACTGGATTTATAAAGTGCATTTTTGTGATATCTGCTATAGCATCACACTGCATGGTGTGTTTCTAATGTGCTCTCAACTGATAATTGTATACAGTAACCTGATTTTCTTAGTACTGCTTGGGGGGGGACCACTGAACTTTAGCAGGTGGGAGACCAATACCTGTCATGTCGTATTGCTTATATTCTGGTAGTTGAATGAGACTGACTCATCTGTAGTAAGAGCAGGGATTGACAAATTTAAAACATGCATTATCTTTCCGCTTCCTAATCTTCTTCATCTAGCTAGAATTAATGGTACAACCCCACACCACATACTTTGTCGCTACATTAAGTTTCTGTAATTTCCCTGAAATACAGTCTTCCAACCATGGACTACCACTCAAAACACTCAGACTACCATTTTTAGCAAGGCCAGTTGTCCTGGGCTAGCATGTAATTTTGAAATTTTTCAGTCCCTGAAGGTATCATAACTTACCATGAACTCTTGTTCATACAGTATGTGTCAGATAATCTTTTCAATTCAGACTCTGCTCTCCAAGGCTTGAACAGAAATAATAGAACATAACAGTAATGCACTTTGCTTTCTGTTGTATTCAATCTGAGTTTGAAGTGGTCAATTAGCCATAGTTTTTGCTTTTTCACAAGTGAGTCATCAAACCCAGTGACTTTGTACATGCTCTTCTCTGGGTCAGAAGAAACACCCCACTTATAATCATGCCATTGAGCAATTTCAAAGAGACACAAATCATCTATAGCACTGTGGCTCTGTGGATAGTAGTTGTCAATTAAGTTGCTCTTGAGAATATTTGTGGATGTTGGTCTTGTAGCAGCCAGATCCTCAATCTCTTCATGGATCTTAGGACATGATCCTGTTCTGCTTGTAGTTCACATTCAAAAATGAATGAGTCTGACTTCCATATAGACATACACCTGTAAGGCAGTCACTTGCTTCATAGGCACCACACTCATGGTGTGACAGAGTCCTAAGTCCCAGTGACCATAGTCTAGAAGACATTTGACCTATCGCAGTTAGACAACTCTTCCTCATTTCTTGCAGGTTTGTCTGCTCATACTTAGTGATGTATGATGTGACATACTTCACCAAAGCCATTGAATTATCAGCAACAAACTGAACATCAATGTTTGCCTGCCACATCAACAGAAGAGAAGGGCTTTAGTCATTGATATAGACTTCTGATTCCCTGCGAGGTAGTTCATACCACTCGCTTTGTTGATTTTGCCTTCAAATGGTGTCACATGGCAGAAAAGACATCATTTAAAGAAGCAGCTAGGCAAGCTCATCTTAGGAAACCAAAATGGCACTGATTGTACCACTGTCCCTTGTTTTTCACTTTCCTATTACAGTACTTGCCGCACAGATGTTGTTGAAATTTTTGAACCAGCTCCCAAAGTGCTGCACTGTCATACTTGTCTGGAATCTGACATGTGACATACTTCAATATGAAGCTTAGGATTTCAGTTGTCTCACTGTCACCAATACATAGGACATATTTTATCCAGCAACATGTGTGTATGTGTGGAGCTCCATGAGCTTGGTACTCAACCCTCCAGAAATAGCACTTGACAACACCAAGAGGAGGATTTGTTTTAGACAGTATGAACTCAAAAGAGCCTGGAACTGGTGGTGGAAGTAAATTGAAACAGTTACTGGATCAAGTGAGCATAGTTCACTGAGAGTCATACTTTGATGTTCTCAACATCAGAGTTGGCCCACCTGAGAAGATCAAGAAGATCATCCCAATAGTAGTCAGCACAACTCAGTGTCACAAACCATGTCACTGGTCCAAACTCTCTCAGCATACATCACCTCAGAGTGTTGTCTGTACCAATATTCATTTTTTTGTGACTCACAGATGTATGCCTTGCTAATGACAGTGCTGGTCGTTGTGTCTGCACAGTATCTTTAGAAAGTCTACTGATTTTTACATTACTAGGGAAGGTGTTGTCTTTGTTCACATGTGCATGTCTTGTGATATGTCTACATGTAACAGAAGAAATTGTCTTTTTCTTCTGCTGACATCTTACACCTTTATTTTTTATGTTATTTATTTAGCTTTTGTTAACTGGGTAAGTGCACTAGCCATAAAATGACTATTTTCAAGCATGACCCAGGAGAGTACAGACATGCAGAAACTTAACAGGATAACAATTTATAAGTGCTTTACATACAATGAGTTAAAGAGGATACAATATATCGGAACACACAAAGTAAAGCGCTTTACATACAATGAGTTAAAGTGGATACAATATATCAGAGACATACAGAGTATACCATTCAAGTTCATAGATGCCTACCTATGCAATGAATAGAGAAGACCTTAGACAATAAATTATCAGGTGACATATCATATAAACAGAACAAGGTACACAAAAACAAAAACAGGTAATACAAAAGGAAGAAATAACCACTGAGAGCAGGGGGTGTCATTAAGGAAAAGGTCAGTAAGAGAGGAAAAGGGGAGAAGCCATGAAATTAGATTATATGAGTATATGTAAGTGTAAGGGAGATGCCTACAGTGCAAAATTGTATATGGGCAGGGAAAGGGAGCTGGGACAGGCTGAGGCAGTAAGAGGGTTATATAGAGGTGAGGAAATACTATTGTATGGCAAGAGACATCAGTCATTAGGTAGGGTGAAAGCAGGAACAGGTATCAACAGTCAACAGATTTACTGTTTACATGGCATGACAGTGAACCAGCAGTACACCTAGAACTTTTAAAGTGTCCTTTGACTTTATGGGAAATGGTCATGATGGAAGGTCTCAATTCGTGTTCAATTTCTTGTCTGTTGCTACTACTGAATCAGAAGTCATATAACAGTTATGTAGTATAGGTTCATAAGATACATACTACATAAATCATTAACAGCATGTAATACAACAGACACTTGTATTTGTTAAATGCAATAATGTGAATCACCGTGTGTAAGCAATTCTGAATACTACAGTGTTATCTGAACATTGGGTCATATTGTAGAAGAATAACGGTTGTCATCACAGCACTTGTGCCAAGTAGAGTGGAGCAACTAGCTGCTTACAACACAGTTGTAAGTAGCAGAATTGTACATTTGTGATGTTCAACATGTTGCAGGCCACTTGTGCCAAACAGTAGTTACGGCAGCAGTTGTGTCATTAAACCTGCTGCAACATGGTGTTATGGGTTTTACAGAAAGAGTTGCAGCCTGTTCCACTAGGACATCAACAAAGTGGACAATGTCAAGATTGTGGATGAACCTACAAAGGAGAAACTGCAATGTAAGTAACACCAGTACTTAGGTAAGTCTACATATGTCTCGGGGAATCTGGTGACATGCTGAGGTGCATGTGCCTACAGGTTGCATGACTTGTGTGACCAGTCCAAAAACTTCAGGGAACATGTAGCTGGGGTCCCCAATGTGCCTGTCAAAGATTTTGTGAAAAATATTAAACGGTTCAAACATTATTCAAAAAACAAGTTTCCCATTATAGTCAATGAGAAAAGTTAACAAAATATTCGACAGTGTTGCAAATGCAGTTTTTAGTGTCGCAAATTACCCCTGTAGTGTCACAAATCTGCCATTTTGTTTTCAGTTACTGGTCACAGAAATGCTTGGCAATTAACTTTGGGACCTCTAGGGATATATATATGTATATAGTATTGTATATATATATATATCTATATATATATATATATATATATATATATATTGCAAAAAACATTTTAATGCATCAGTTAGGGTTGAAGTGACAAAAGTGGAAATGAGATGTTAGATTAGCCCCAACCTCCCCAACTATCACCCCACCCCCACCCATCTCTTCACACACCAGGCACTGGGTGTGCCATGGGAACATTAAGTTAATTCTCACCCCATTCCATGTGTAAACAGACTAACATGGTACAGCACAGGAGAATGGGGTGAGAGTTAGACTAACGACCAGATGACACACTCCAATGCCTGCTGAGTGGCAGATATGGTGTGGTGGTAGGGTGTGGGGTAGGAGTCATCCTAATGTCTCATTTCTCCAAGTTGGTCAGATTGAAGCCCTAACTAATACATTAACAACATTTTTTGCAATGAATTTCCTTAGTCTTTGAGAAAGTGTAATGTAACTGGTAACTGGTATGTGTTGGTGGAAGCATGGATCCTCTGGACCCCATGCTTCCTTCAAGCTGTCCATTTATGAATAACAATATGCATCTGTGGGAGCACAGGCCCTCCAGGCCCTGTGCTCCCACTTACACATAACAATGGAGCCATACAGTAGCCCAATTGGGCTGAAGAGGAACCCTTAATAACACTAATTTGCCAATATCACATAATTGTACCAGCTATGAAAAACATTCCACTACAGCTGTAATCATGACTTCGAAACTTCCATGCATGCTTCACAAAAAATCTGTATCTCACATCGTTTCCAAGATACGTGAACCAAAACATGCTGTGGGTTCCACAATGTTATCCTATGGGAAAATCTCAAATTTGTAATGGCATATCTATGGAACCAATTAACATTTTGCACCTGAACAGCATAATTCATCTCTGGGACAACCCTTTATACCCTGCAAATTTCAAGCCAAAAGACCAAATTGTTTATTTACAGTACACTGGAAAGTTTTTTAATTCCTATTTTGTGATGTGGCAAAATCCCTGTTCACGAGACCAATCCCCATTCATGAGCTGTCAGAATCAGGGTTCACAAGAAATCCTTGTTCATCAGATTTTGACCATCTGGTTGGGAAGTCATGATCAAGGAGCTCTTGAAAGGGGAATTGACTCATAAAAGGGAAAATTGACAGCTTGTGAATGGGGATTTTGTCACCTCAAGAAAAGAGGATTTAAAAAATCAATCCCCTTTTGCAAGCTGACAAAATCTCCTTTTGCAAGTTGTTCCCTTTTTGTGAGGTGACAAAATCCCCATTTGCAAGCCAATCCTTGTTTGTGAGAAAGGTCATCTGGTCCTGAAATCATGATCAAGGATTTTGTCAGCTCATGAAAGGGGATTGGCTTATGAAATGGGATTTTGACAGTTCATGAAAGAGGATTTTAACAGCTCACAAAAGGGGATTAAAAAATCACTTTTTGTGAGCTGTAACAATCCCCTTTCATGAGATGATCCCTCACGTGGACAAAATCCCTCTTTGTGAGCTGATCCTTGTTCATGAGATAGGGACTATCTGGTCCCTAAGGCACGAGCAAGGATTTTGTTACCTAGCTTAAAAGGGTTGTCTATGAAAGGGGATTTTGTCATCTTGCTAATTAAGATTGGAAGCAAGTGACAAATGAAGAATTTTTATATTTGAAATGGCCATTTTTATCAAAATGAAGAAACCAAAGGCATGGGTTTCTGAAAGTGTTACCCAGACAAAACCCATGCTTAATTCACAAGAGAAGACATACGTAAAGGCAGGCTACTACATTTTGTTTGTGGGGAAAAGGAAAACAATATGGTGGCTCACAAAAGGGAATTTTTCCTCATGAAAGGATTTTATAAATTGCCATTTGCAAGGTGACAACATCCTTGATCATGAGCCCAATCCCTTACAAAACATACATATAAATCGAAGACTGAACTGAGCATGCTTGGAACCCGAAAATGAAAAATTAAAAACTTTGAAATGGATTAATATTTTTCACCAAAAGAAAGCTACCTTGAGACCAAAATACCAAATGGTGTGGTTAAGCTCAATGGGCAAAAATCAGCAAAAATGGGCAAAAAGCAAAAATGCATTTTTGGCACTTTGCTGCATAAAACCACAAATCCAATTGAAACTCAACTTGGGAAATCAAGAGACCTACCATATGACTCAGCATATTCAAATTTCATGCAAATCCATTGAACTGTTGCAAAGTTATTAATATGCAAAATTTGGGGTTTAACATTAAACTGCCTACTCAACCTAACTATAGAAGTGGACCATGCCCTCTAATAAATATATATATATATATAATATATATATATAATATATATATATTATATATATATATATATAGATAGATAGATACTGTAGTCTGTAAATTTTATATCGAATGCATTATTTCTACATATCTTCTTATATTAAAATATGTATATGAGCAAAGAAGGCAGCTCCAAAATGTAGTAGTATTTATAAGGTAAATGTAAACAGTACTCATGCTAAAAGTTAGGCACATGCACACACACATACACACACCTTATCAGGAACATCTTGGATTTTCCATCACAAAGTTCATTTGTACAAAAAATAAAACGTTGAAAAACAAAACTCAAAAGTAGTAATAGTAAAAATAGACTTCTCCACAGGATTGGCATTTCATGCTGTTCTCTTACTTTTTCAAAAACAGTGCAAAATGTTGATGTTGTTGGGAGGTCTGTTTTTTACTATTGCTTCTTTCAGCTTTAGTTTTACAACATTTTCTTTACTGTACACATAAGCTTTGTGGTAGGAAATCCAAGAAGTGCCTTCTGGAGCTCCTGGTCTGGTGTGTGCACCTAATTTCTGCCATGACTGAAACAAGTGTCTTGTTTACATGTAAGACACAGTATGTGTAGAAAATATGTTGAATATATATTTTTAATATATGTCAAGTATATTTTTGTAAATACCTACTTTGGTACTGTGTACATATTTGCATAACTAATTTGCATATCTAAATAGTAGCGTTAATTAACCAAAATCATGGTAATTTCTATTTTTAAATAATTTAGAATTGACAGCATTAGCTTACAGACTAGAGGGAAAGGTAAAGAATAAAAAACAAGTACATGTAGAAACTCACCCTGACATAAAAGGGAATGAAATAGGTGTGGCATAAATATCAATTTGAACCTTGATAAATCATGAGATCAACAGGTAAGTCTGATGTATAATTATAAATGTATATTCTATAAGTATGACTTAATGGTGTATTATTAAATGATAATTACACTATAGATATCTAAATGGTTGCTAACAAGTTGAATTCCAAATGTACAGCTAAAAATATGTTACATCATGATCAATCTATTATATTTTTGTCTTGGTATTTTAAGATATTTTTACAATGCATATATTTATAAAATAGATATTTGTCAACTATATAGAAAGTATATCTGTTAATTATTCAAGATATATAAGAAGATATAAACATATATACCTGCACTTATAATAAGTATATCATGGAAATATATTTATGATATATAAAATATACTTGTCACATGTATTCTGTAAATAAATCAGATATTTCAAATCTGCCAATTTGAGATAGTTTGCATATTCTTCAGACATAGGATGAAAATATATTTATAATGTATTACACATGCATTGAAAATACAGAATACCTTTATAAATATATCTAAAATATATTTATTTTCCATATGGGTGCAAGATTGTTCTTTAATCAAATGGAATAACTGGTCCTTAAATAAAGTCAAGTGAACAAAGTGTGTGATTTTAAACCATTTATTGGACCAGCAAAGTGTTACAGATTACAAGAGATCAAGCTATGAAACTGGGGGCCCAGAGGAGATGTGAGGAAGTACTTCTTTATGGAAGGTTGGTGGATGCACAGAACAGCCTCCCAGCAAAGGTGGTGGGTGCTAAAATGGTAGCAGGATTTAAGCATGTATGGGATGGACACAAGGGGACCTTAGAAAAAAAGGTGGGGGGTGATCAGAGATTGAGCATGATTTGAAGTGGCACTGTAGGTAGAGAAAATAAGGTAGACTAAGTGGGCCAAGAGGTACTTATCTGCTGACAACTTCAATGTTTCTATATTACAGAATTTTGAGCTTTCGAGCCACACGGGGCTCTTCCACAGATTCTTCTCTGTGTGGCCTCGGGAGCTTAAAAGCAAATTCTGTAAATCTCTTTTGGTCCAAAAAAGGTATCAAATCACCCACTTTGTTCATCTTTTTGTACAAGGAAGAATACAGCAACAAACACTTCTTTAAATGAATAATTAAATTCACTGCTTGGTGAGAGTACTGCAAGGCTGCTCACAAAAAAGCTGCAAAGTGATATCCACCAGAGCAGATTTCATGAGTAGCCCTAAGCAGCTGCATCATGGCGTACTTGGTGACAGACCTATAATATATGTTTATAGGGCTAGTGAGGGTTGTTTCTTATGAGGTAAGAATGTTATCTCATGCAGGTTTCAAGTTCAAGTTCAAGTTCAAGTTTATTGCAGGAAAACTCCATTGAGCAAGCTCATTCACAAGGAGGTCCTGTGACATAAACATTAAAGTACAAACACAGATAGGTAATAACAGTATATACATGAAATACACGTTACATGATACAGGCTGGATATACATACAAGGTACCACATAGGGTGACTGCAGGTGGTAAACATTGATATGAGACAGGAAGCGACTTATAGGTCGCATACTGATAAATGAAACATGATGACTGGTGTGATTTGATTTAATCAAATCAAATCAAATCAAATATACAGTTTTGGCAGCTAGAACAAACAACAGTCTACAACTGATATGGGAGGGAGGAGAGATTTGATAGAGTAGCAGTGGAGCATAAGCAAAGATAAAGCCAGGAGTAGAAGGGAAGGAAAGCAGTTAATATGACAAATCAATTATACCTTACCAGTGGATAAATATGCACACATGGGGAAGGAAGAGACTTAATGACAGTTACAGGTGTCTTTTATTTTGGCTGAACTTAGCGATTTGTAGAAGTTTATTGAAACTGTGCTAGTTAGTTTCAGTACAGTTTGTAATTGGTTCCAAATGGAGGGAAGGGCATATGCAATAGCACGTTTACCAAAGGAAGTCCACGTCCTTGGTATGTCAAGCATAATAAAGTCAGATTTTTTTAACGAGTATGCACTATGTGAGATACTAATAAGGGAGAGATAGCTTGGCAATTTCTGCAGGAGCAGTTTAAGAGTCCATAGCCCAGCATGGAGCAGGCGTCTAGTAGTAAGGGATGTCCAACCAACAGCTGCATATAAGTCACAGTGGTGCTGAACGTAAGGGAGTTGGTAATGAACCATAACGCACGGTGAAAAAGGATGTCCAGTTTACTTAGATTTGCAAGAGTGGTGGAGGAATAGATTACATCACCATAGTCGAGTAGGGAGAAAAAGTGGCCTGTACAAGCTTGTTTGAGTTTCAAGGGAAAAGGGCCTATTTCTGTAGAAGAAACCTAACCTTGCTTTTAACCTTCTAGAACATCTTCGATGTGGTCACTGAAAGATAATTTATTGTCGATCCAGATACCTAGATATTTAAATTTGGTTACAACTTCCAGAGGCTCGTTTAGCATGGTGACAATGAAGTCTTGGGCAAGAGTATTGGGAGGCCTGAGACAGCACTGCGAGAGAATATCATCGCTTTAGTCTTCTTGGCATTGAGCAGAAGCTTTGCCTTTATTAAATTATGCTCAAGTTATGCGAAGTCCGCTGAAGCACTCCCTTGACTTCAGATAACGATGAGCCAGAAGTATACAACACAATATCGTCTACAAAAAGTGCAGATTGGACGTAGATATGTTAGCATCTAAGTCATTGATGTACAGAGAAAACAAGATAGGGCCTAAGATGGATCCTTGGGGACTCCTCTTGCAACTGGCAAGGCAGAAAAACCTTCGCTTTTACTTTTGGAATCTTCCAGTTAGGTAGCTAGAGAAACACTGGGTGGTATGGTATGTGGCACCCAACTTTGCAAGAGCAATTGACTAATAGTTTGTGATCAACAGTATCAAAAGCTTTGCTGAGGTCCGAAAAGACTGCACCAGTTACCTTCTTAGCATCTATAGCGGAGATCCAATCATTGGTTACTTTTTCAGTGCAGTGATTGTGCTATGATTAGCCCAGAAGCCAGATTGAGCTGGGTTAATGAGAGAGAAGGTTTCAAGTGAGATTTTAACTGAATATGGATCAGTTTTCGAGAACTTTAGAAAGGATAGGCAATATGGAGATAGGCCTATAGTTGTTTACATCACATGGGTCACCAGATTTAAATAGAGGAGGATATGTGCTGATTTCCAGCAGGACAGCACAGCACAGATGTAATGGAAAGATTGAAGATGTGGAGAATTGGGGCAGTGAGATGGGCATAGCCTGATCTTAGGAAAAAGGGTTCCAAGCCATCGTCCCCTGTGCTTTTTTAGGTGTCTAAGTTAAGAAGAGAATCTTCTACTTCTTTATAAGTTATCTCGCGCAGTTGGAAGGGACTGGGTGCAGGACTAGATGTGGCGGGAGGGGTATGCTGGCTCACCGCAGCACCAGCATAAGGTGATGAGTCAAAAGCTAATCCAGCTGTGGCAAAGTGGGAGGGTGAGAGGACTGTGAAGCGAAGCTGAGCAGTTCTGTCAGCCCAAACCAGTATGAGATAACATTCTTATCTAGTAAGAAACAACCTCCACTAGCCCTATAAACAAGGCCCCTAGAATTCTGTGGCCACAGAATTTTGCACAGAACTAGCAATCTACCGCAGAACTTCTGCGGTGCCACACAATTCACTGTTCTTGGTGATTTTTTATTAATATTTCTGTTTATCCATAGAATCTGGTACCCTTCCCTCTTTTATTATCCAAAACCCCCCTATATGCTCAGAATGTGATGTTATCATTGCTATAACATCATATATTAGCTAATGAAATGGCTGCATTCTGCAACAGAAATGAACAGTCACTTATCTACCACAGCTCCCACTGTCAGAGACGGTGGAACAGCACACCAGGCATGGTGATATTTGCTCAACCTGTACTACAGCCTAATACAATGTTCAGTCTTACAATATTGCACTAGGACCAACTTAAACAAAACCTTGGGAATAGCATAGACCTGTTAAGTCCATACCTCACTTTGTACAAACTTATTTGTGCCTTTAAGGTATAGATATGCCATCTGAAATGAATAACTGGTAAAATTAATTTAACTGTCATTTTTAAGAAAAATAAAATAATGCTGTCACATTGAGGTAAGTCTCTACTTAGCTATATGGAGTTATAATGTGTTACTATTTTCATTTCACACACAACAAATTTCTCCTTACTTTTTATCTTTGCCTGTGGGGGATTGATTCCATTGCACCATATTCAGTTTACCCAGCCTGCTAGTGTACATGCAGGAGTGTTATCTTATACTGTTATATATAATTTTTGTAACTCTGTACATATTGGGATGTGTGATCTCATTTGCTTGGGGGTCCTGCACATATCTTTTTACATTAGGCTAATATTGTAGTAATTTACTCAGAATTTCATTACAAGTTGTATTCCTTTGGGGAACAATTACAGTGACTCAAGTTAATATAGGTTCACTAGGAGAGAGATTGAGAGAGTGTGTGTGTGTGTGTGTGTCTGTGGGGGACAGAGAGAGAGAGAGAGAGAGAGAGAAAAGGAGGGAGAGAGAGAGGCGACATCTCGTTTTAAGCTATCTCCCCACCCACATTATTGTGATGTGGGGTGGGTTAGGTTGTACTGTTTGTATGAGCAGGAGGAGATAAATTACTTTTTATCTCTTTTCAGATTCCCTAGACACTTGTGGTACATGAAGTTGCTACATTCTCAGTATATATTGACATCAGTACATATCAGGATGCATGGTCTGAATTCCTTGAGGTTCCTCTACTAGAGTTTTTTGTTTAACACTAATATTATATAGTCCTGAGGTTTTTGTAATTTCTTGGGCCTTTTATTTAGCTTGAGAATACAGCTGGGTGGCATGTCTAGCTAGGTTTTACACATCACACAGTGTGCACTGATGTTTTTTAGACAACTTTACTGGTATTCTTGTACATTGTAATTTCATGATCCCTATAACTATCTTAGTTTGTCTTTAAGCTGGGTGGGGGTTGCCTTTCAGTAATCACATCCTTATACTGACTGTGACACTCATGGCTTGATTTGGGAGTTATCTGCTTCAGCAGTGTTATCTTATGTCAATTAAATTTATGTTTGTTGCATCAAGCACATCTTAACCCAAGGTTCATTCGGACTGAGGGCAGTATTGTACTGTTTAACTTCTCTGACATCATCTTCTGTTTTTTTTTAAATGAGTATTTTTAAACCAATGGGGATTTTTTCTGTTTTCTCTGCATTATCTAGCTGTTATAAGTATTGTATTTTCTAAACAACTGCCATGAGCTTCTGAAGAAGGACTGGTTGGTCCAGCTAGAGCACTTTGTTCGTGTTGTTACATCTATGTTGGTCCATTAAAAGGTATCAAATCATTTGCTTCTGGATCTATTCTTGCAAGGACCAATACGGCAACTACTAAATCAAGATTTTGGCATACTGAGACATTTAAAAATT
The DNA here is from genome assembly GCA_016271365.2 of Neoceratodus forsteri. Classification (NCBI taxonomy): domain Eukaryota; kingdom Metazoa; phylum Chordata; order Ceratodontiformes; family Ceratodontidae; genus Neoceratodus; species Neoceratodus forsteri. Next base: position 1,568,816,628 of record CM057450.1, on the reverse strand, counting down.
TATGTGACAAGAACTCTCTGGCTGTAGAGAATTCTTGATAACCTTTGCCCTTCTGAGGCTCCTCAGTTAAAGGCATACTGGTGTTAATTAGCTTCTCTGACGTAATCTTCTATTATGTTTTAAATGTATATGTTAAACCAATGAGAATTATTTCTGCTTTTTCTATATAATCTGGTGTTAATAGTATGGGATATTTGAAAAAACTGCCACAAAGCTTCTGAAGAAGGACCTGGTTGGTTCGAAAGCTAGAGCACTTTGTTCTTGTTGTTACATCTATGTTGGTCCATTAAAAGGTATCAAATCATTTGCTTCTGGATCTAAGAAAAATAAAGTAATTTTACCCAGAAAAGTGGAATATAATAATGTGTAGACTTGTTGAAAGAATATACCTGTTAAATAAATAATTACCCTGTATGCATTTTGCAGGGTTATTGATTATATTGTCATTGGTTGATAGAATCACCTAAAAGTTATGGAGAAATGTTGCGTGCAGGGACAGCTGTTGGGCCAGAGGGTAGCATGCTGTGTTCCATGCTGGCAACTCAGGTTCAGAGATGAGCTCCGGGAGCTGGCTGGGCAGCACAAAGATTGGTGGAACACATCACTGCTCGGAGCCTGGGAAGGTATGGTGCAGTGTTCTGTTACGGTGGACACACTGTGATGGGCTGGAAGCTCTGTCTCACAATCAGTTCACATGCATGTTATGGCCTGATGGTGTTACGTACTGTGTCAGAGGAAGCTGGTTGGCATGAAAATGAGTTTTAATAACTCCTCTATTCCGTTTAATATTGCAGATTACATATAAATATATAAGTGATACACAGTGGGAACCTCATGAGTGGTGTAGGAAGCACATACAAATATATAAGTGATAGACAGTGGAGACCTCATTAGTGGGATAGATAGCATGCTTATAGAAATACCTTATTTATCACTTAAGGTCTCCTCTGCATATGTCATTTATGCAGTAGGCTAGGACCTTAAGGAAGAGACATTTGTTTTGCTTTTTCAGTTATAAAATTATTTCTGTAAGTCTGTTATTTTTTGAACTAGTGTTACTGTGCTTTCCACCATCCTGATTGCTATAACCACTGCCATAGTGAAGTCAGGATGACAAGCTGACACTGTGATGTGGTAGTTTATTGGTGCCACAGAACTTCTGCAGAAATTACAAAAAAACACTGCAGAAGTTCTGTGGCAAATGGTATCTTGCAGCAGAACTTGGTCCCACTGTGCCACAGAAAAGTAGGGGCCTTGCCTATAAACATATTATATAGCGGTGGAACTACCTCTACTACAAAAAGACTATAATTTTTGTTTTTAATAATGTTGGAAACATGGCTAATTTGAAGTATCAGTTCTGTGGTGCCGGTGGGATCTTTGAGGTGGGGAGGAAGGTTTTCATCATCAGTGGGAATGAAGCTCTGATTACAGGTTTTAATTTTTTTTTAAGTTTTGTCCAGTTCTGCTTCACTACATATATTTTTTTACAGTGAGATTCCCTGATAACTGATTCTACCATGGTGACTCCAACAGTCTGACAAGCAAAGTCTCCACAGCAGGAATCAGTTGTGGGAAAAGTGCCAGGCACCAACTGTATGCTCAATAAGTGGTACAGTAATGCTGCACTCTGATTGGTGGAAGCAGTTCACTGCTATATAATAGGCTTTCCTGTACCACTGGCACCCACTATTTTTACCATACAGATAAAAATTCTGCCACTCACTTAAAACCCTTATCCACCCCTCCCTTGGAACCCACCTTTACACTGAATGACCATTTCTGGTTTGAGAGGAGATAAATGCTTACACACGAGAAGTACATATCCCAACCTCTTTTCCTTTAGAAGTAAAAATACCTCCCCAGCCCACATTACACTTATACCCACCTCCTCTGTAACACCCAACTTTTGTAAAGATCATCTGTGTTTGGGTGACTAGCACAATCCTGCCACCACCTCAGCTTGCCCCTGTCTACAAATGAGGACAAACAAAAGGTAAGCCACGAAATGCACTAATTACAAATATATCAGAACTTAGTTTTTTTCTGTCAATTGTTCATAACTTGGCCAGTCTGTGTCCACATTTTTAGGATGCTCAAGGTGCCACACCCCCTAATGATTACATAAGTAGCACATTGTAAATCCAGTCCCTGAAAACACACATTGGGTAAGATTTACAAGATTCCACTTACATGATCTTGACGGGGTGGTGAATTGGGATTCCTGAAAATGTGGGTCCAAAATGGCCAGAAAGGTGTAAACAAAAGAAAAAACATGCAAAAAAAAAAAAAGAAGTCTGAAATGCACTAATTGTGCATGCTTCATGGCCTAGTTTTTTCAGTGTTTTTTTAATCCTTTGGGCATTTTGTGCCAAAGGCATATTTTCACCCAGGCTGTATGAAGATCTATCATTCTCATGCAGCTTGTGGAACACCTATTTAGTGCCACTAAGGGCACTTTTTGATACAAGCTAGGTGAAATGGAAGCTCATAAGGCGGCTTGCTGAAAGAAGTGTGCCAGTCCCTTATTTTCATGCAGGCTCAATGTTTTTTGTTATTTTCTCAATTTGATGACCATCAAGGCTCAGGAAACTCTTTGCAGTAGAGCTGTACAAACCTCCTGAAGTTCAACCATGCAGCCTTTGACAATCAAACCAGCTAAAGTTTGACATGGTTCTCTAGCTGGTAGACTAGTTTACTCTGGTTTGACCATTAAAAAGCATTTGGGAATGGAATAAACATGAAATAACATAATGCACTGGGCTGATGAAGTACCCAATATAGTGGAATGATGCAGCTGCCCATATTGCGGGCCACTGATTCCAAAAAATCAGTACGTTTAGTCAGTGCCAAACATGGACAATGCTAGTAAACAAAAGTACATGGCTAACAATGCTCAAAATAAAATGGTTTGTGAGACTTATGCATGCCCACAAAATATCAGTGCAGAATCCCACAGTGTAGGCTTCTGTTTCTAAAAAATGTGTGTGCATTGGGACAGTGCCAGACATGGACAAGGCTTCCTATTATGCCATGGATATCTGGATGTGTTGCACACACTGGTTTCATAGATAGTGTTGCCCCCCAAATTATTTATTCAGCCTGTGTAGACCCACCAAAAATTCACAAAAGATTAATCTGAGGAAGACTGAGTGATGATTAAAGTGCAGAACCCACAGTGTGGGCTGCTGGATACTAAAATTCTGTATCCATTGGGCAGTGCCACACGTGAACAAGGATTGTCATTATGCCATGGATAAGTGTTGTACACATGTGATTTCATGTACAACATTGCCCAAAACATTATTTGGCCTGTGCAGATCTGTTTTGGTTTGGCCGGCCTGGTGGCGCTGAGGGTTGAAGTATTGGATGCCACTCCTCGATCCATGCCGGTGACCTGGGTTTGGTTTCAGGCTCGATGTGCTGGGGGTCAGCTGGGGGGGGAAGGTGAGTAGCTGATCGAGCTGCCAGCTGGCAGCTCTCATCCTCAGGAGGGTTCAGTGGGGCTCCTTGGTGTTTGGCTGCTTCCTTTTGGAGACTGGGTGGCAGTGTCACATATGAGGTGCACTGGTGCTAGGCTTGGAGAGGGTGGAAGGGGCTTTAGACCAGAGCTGTAGTGCACCTTGGTGCCTCCCCATGCATGTGCTACTGCTTCTGGGGCCCTCAGGATAACAGGGAAAAAAACAGGTAAATGTGGGGATTGCAGCAGGATGATACCTCAAGGTCATCTCCAGGGGATCCTCTGGGACACATATAGTGTCATAAGATCCTGGACAACCCCAGAGTCCTGCAAAGGTTGGCAGACACAAGCAGCAGTCCACTGAGGACCATAAATAAAATGTACAAAAAAAAAGATCTGTTTTGGTTTTATTTGATGTGACTGGATGACCCCATACCATTGTCTCCTTGACCTCTCTGTTGATCCATTTCCAAATGCTTGCTACAGGACTCAGTCATTTGGGTGATTAAGACTTTATTATACTGCTGCAAGCCTGTAACTTAGGTGTCTGTAAAGAGTTTAAATTTGAAAACTGCACATTTGGACCAGGACAGACCAGTTAAACCAAAATCCACCTGTTTGCTGCAAAATTGTCGCAGTCCAAAAGAATTTAACCACCCAAAGTTCAAGGTGTTTGATTCTTTTGTAGAACTGAACTTGCTGCTCTACTTTGCAATTCATGAAAGCATGTTCTCACGTGGTGAACTCAGGACCTGTTTTCATACTTAGTAACGGCCTCATTTCATTAATATTTAAAAAGTAGGGAAAAAACACTTGAAGAATTAACTTTAAACACTACAATATTGATCACGCAAGTTTTTGACTTAACATCCAACTCACTTTCTTTATTTTTGATGCACCATAGGCGTCTTTCTTTTCCCCACTTTTTTGACTACCAAGGCTCATGAAAGCACGGTGTATTAACTTATGAAAAAGGATTTTTGCTTCTGAACGTGATGTACAACAGTTTTGCAAAAGAATCACTTTCTGAAAAATTGTTACAAAAATTAAGTGTGCATGCACAAAAATGGCACCTCATTTTCTTAAAAATGTTAAATCCAGGACGTCCAGTGATGTCAGCATTGAAGATGCAAGAGTAGATATAGAGCTCCATTCCTCTCCAAGGAATAGCTTCACACTGACCAGTTCTACAAAGTTTCAACAGAGCAGTTCACCAGAAGCTATCAAAGTACATGAGAAGAGGCAAAAAATACCAGAAAAGCAGCACTCCTTAACTAATTTCACAGACTTTCTTGGGCAGCTCTCAGCAGGAGCATTGGAGGGCTGACATGGCAGCTACTGAAGAAGCTGCAATGGCACAGCCCACAAATGCAACTATCTTGGAGGAGCTTAGGGATTTCTGAGTGGAAAATAGAAATATGTACAATGAACTTACAGTAAGCAAGCTGTGGCAGCTCTGGAGATTAAGATTCATGATTTGGAAATACATGTGGCAGACACAGACGCAAGAGTTGGCCGGGTGGAGAGGGTATTGTAAAGAGCAATGCAAGACCAGCAAATACTAGTGGACCACTGAGACAATTTGTAGCATTGCTCCCAGAAGACTAACTTCCATATCTACAGACTACCAGAAGGACAGGAGAGAGGAGATATGCTAGTTTTTCTACAAAGTTTATTTCTCTCACTTCTGGATTTAGAAGACCTATGCCCATTACCACTGAAGTGGGCTCACCAAGCTTTACAGCCATAGCCTTCCACCAATTCTATGTGCCCCTGCTACATTGTTGTTTGGTTTCACAACTTTGCAGTTAAACATACTATCTTACTCCAGATGTGGCACAAGGGGTCATAACTTATAAAGGACACTGTTTGTTCTTTGGTAACGAATATTGCTCTAAGCTACAAGCAAAATGTAAAAAGCTTTGTGCCAGTCCTCTGTCTTCTGAAGCAGCATAAAATCCATTATATACATCTCTATCTAGTATGGCTGTGCATCTTTTCACAGATGGCCCAAAATGTTTGATGACCCTGAATCAGTGATACAGGAGTTACATTCCCAGAACATAGCTTTACCGGGAGCCTATGGATCAGGAAGATTCCGAGAGAAAGTGCCTAGAGGTCATCATATTTACATCTTTTGGAGATTCCAAAATTCTGTAGCAATTAAAAGCAATATTACCTATAGGCGGCCTAGATCCTGTCAATCTATAGAACGTACAGTAGAGTTAGAATAAATGTTCTGACCTTGTTAGGGTAGGTGGTTCTTGAAATATTATTTATCATATGAAATAAGTGCCTGGAAAATGTTTATAGTAGAACTTTCACACTAAACTGAAAAGGCTACCAGAACAGGAAATCTTATGGAAGACATTGAGATTCATAAATGAAATGTATAAGAATACCTACTATGACATCTCCAATATGATCAGTCTGGTGTTTGATTATGAGGATCCATCTACAGTGTTGCAAATTAGTCCCCACACTGGACTGCATTTCCACTTCTGTTGTTGTACCTTAAATGTTCCACCTCTTACCCATCACTGCTCTGTATGCTAACATTTCTCTCTTCCCCACCCCAGTGGCCCCATCACCTTCAGCACTGCTCTTCCTTCCTGGCTAAATATTGGCTTGCCACTGTTCTCCGTATCTCCTCTCTACTTACCCCATCCATCCTGTCCTCCTACTCACTCCATTCATCAGATGTCCACTCATTTCATATCTCTTGCTCCAGATCTACAATAGGTCCATCTGTCGTATCTGTCCATCTCCAGCACTGTGGAATAACCTTCCACTCCATTTTGAACTCCTATCCTCATTTCACTATTTCAAATTGCTCTTGTTGGCACACTCTCTGAACCACGCACCTTCTGCTTGTCCCCCCCCCCTCCGGATCCTGTACCCTTCTTACTACATTACCTGTCCATATCCTGACTAGTGTTATGCAAAATTGAAATATTTCACCTGGCGAAATATTTCACGTAATTCTGCAATTATGTAAAATATTTTGCCTATGCAAAATTAAATTTTGCCAGTTTTTTTGGTTTTGCATAATGGCGAAATTTCACTTAACATGCCTTGGCAAAATTTTTCACTTATGCAATGCGAAATTTTGCTTGGTTTCACGATTTTGTGTAAAATGGTGAAATTTCACCTAAATGCGTTGGTCTGTCAATTTTGCCTATTGATGCTCCATATTTTGCCTTGTGACATAATTTCACCGGCGTAACTTTTGATTTCGCCGGCGAAATTTTGGTCCAAAGGTGAACTTTGCAATGCATTGTGGATAAATAGGTCCAAAGGCACGTGTAACTTGTTTCCAGCTCATTCTACTGCATGTTGAGTTGGTGAGCAGTCTGTCGTGGTGCATCAGAGCCAATAAAGCCTTTGAAAACATAGCTAAAAATTGTTTTTGAGAGCTAATTGCTGGAAAACATAAACTTTTTTCCTAGTGGTACTGTGCTGCTAGGGAGCATTTTTTTATTTTGTGGATTTTTGTATGATACTTAGTTTAAATTAGATTTTACTTTTCTCTGTGTCTTTGAAAGAGTTGTTTGGGGTAGGGGGTAGGAGTGTAAAGCGGTGCAGGCTATTTCTAGCCAAGCAGATTGATATTTACTCACAATTGTGAGTTATTTATTTACTGTTATCTCTTATTAAATTTGTTTTATCTTACCATTTATTTTCTCTGAAAAGTTTCTCTGTCCTGTTTGAGAGAGTTCCTGCATCTGTTAGCTGTGTTATACATCCGTTCTTCCACTTTTAGTTGTGAATTGATTGTGAATTCTAAAGTTTTAAACACACAGAGCTGATTATTTGTTTTGTGGTTAGTTCTGTTTGCTGGAGTGTTAACTTGTGTTACTAAAACTGTTAAAATCAACAGTTCTGTTAAGTACTTCTACTTGATCACTTGAACTTGTCCATTTACCATTGCACTGCATTGTTGAATTGTTCCCTGTGTTACTGCGGAGCTTGACTCTGCACACTGCGTGGTGTTCCTATTTTAGTTAACTTACGTTACCCTTTCTGTTATAGCATTGTTTGCACAACACCTGACGTACGCATTATAAAACAGTATATAATAAAATAGACATTTTTCAAGAGATTTCTTGGTGATCCCTCCCAGCCAGACCACTACCATATTGTGTGGTACACTACTTGCCTTTGTTTCAGTTTTATGGTTGTCTCTGCCCGGCCTTATATTAAAAAAAAAAATGGTACTAAGTAATAACACATTACAGTACTTTATTTGTCAAGAGACACAGGTGATCTGTATTTAAAGTTGTCCGCTTGTGCCCTTTTTCCTTGTGTGTGTTTCTTAAATTCCTTCCTGTTTGGGGAAAAAAGGTTACTTTTTTGTTTTTTACTAGAATAGGCTGCCTACCATATATGGTATTAGTTGTACTGTAAGGGCTGATACCTGTCCTGATTGTGTTTGGACTTGTAAGGAAGCCAGTACTGACTGTAGGTGTGTGATGTCATTCACGTGTGAGGTGTTATTCACACAGTTAGTACATAGATACATACATACATAGACAGTGTCGGCAGATAAGGGCCTATGGCCCACCCAGTCTGCCCATTTGAGCTTGTAAGTTCAGTTTATGTTTTCCAAGAAGTCTGTTGCCCCTTACCCCTGACCTCCAGAATTCCTTTATGTCTATCCCATGCATTCTTAAATCCCATGATTGTTTCAGCCCCCACCACTTCCTCTGGCAGGGTGTTCCACTTGTCCACCACCCGTTCTGTGAAGAAATTCTTCCTCACGTTTCCTCTGAATTGTCCTCCCTCCAACTTCATCCCATGCCCTCTAGTCCTGGAACATCTTTTTCGCTTAAAAATAGTGTATTCCTGCACCCTGTACCTCCCTGTAAGATACTTGTATGTCTCTATCATATCCCTTTCTCTCCCCTCTCCTCCAGGGAGTACATGTTCAGTTCCTTCAACCTGTCCTCATAGGACTTGTGATGCAATCCATGCACCATCTTTGTTGCCCTCCTCTGAACCTTCTCTACCCTGTCTATGTCCTTACGTAGGTAAGGTCTCCAGAACTGTATAGTGTACTCCAGGTGGGGCCTCACTAGTGTCTTGTATATTGGAATTATGACCTCCCTTTTCCTGCTGGTGATGCCCCTGCCTATACATCCCAGCAACCTATTTGCTTTACCTGCTGCCTTGTCACACTATTTCCCTGCCTTGAGGTCATCAGAGATGATAACTCCAAGATCCCTTTCCTGCTTGGTGCATGCTATATCCTCACCCCCAACTGATATATTGTGCCAGGGTTTTTGTCCCCATATGCATTATCTTGCACTTCCTTGCATTGAATTTCAACTGCCAAACCCTGACCATTCTTCAGGTTTCTGCAGGTTCCTTCTCATTCTGTCTACACCTCTGGTGTGTCTACCTGTTACAGTTTGGTGTCATCAGCTTAACAGTGATATTCCACCTTCTAGGTCCTGCGCTATGTCACTGACGAAGATATTGAATAGTATAATCGTAGTAATACATCCTTTCTTTAAATACTCACTGAGAAAGGCAAAGCTTTGAAGCAATAGTCAGCAGAAATGCCTTCTAAGAAGCAACCAAATACAGGGGAAACATAGCGGGGAGTTGGAAGGAGCTAAGAAGTCTGCTGAAAAAGTACAATTTCGGTTCCAGTTCCCCACAGCAGTGAAAGCAACGTATGTCTGCATCGGTGTCTTCTGATGTGGCCCTGGTAGTGCGGCAGGAACCAGCAAAGGAGTTGGCATGGAACTCAACAAAGTATACCAGGTCTTCCTTTTAAAGCTCAAACTATTGCAGCCATGCTAGTGGGGATGCTGATAGTGAGAAGAAGGGACTGGGAGGCACTGACACCAGCACAGGAACAGTGGTCCAGGAATCAGAGATGGGTGATAATAAGTCTGTCAGTGTGACTGTCCATGTTCCTAAAGGAGTTGGTGATGATAGTGTTCAACCAGAGTCTGATAATCTTGGAGACAAGGATAGTCAGCCCCTGAGATGGCTGTAGAAAGAAAAGCTGCCTTCCTCCAAGAAGACAGTGATGGGAGGAGGAGGAGGAGACACGGACATCATCACTGTTGGTGGTGATGATGATGATGATGACTGGGTTGATCCCATATGGCAGCCTGAGTTAAAAAGGTCAAGGGTGATGTGGGCCATTTACATGTACAGCCCATGGGTCAGTCTGTCACCAAGCCCATAAGGAAACCTCCAAGCAGTCCATAACCCCCTCGCAAATGTGGTTTTACTGAAGTGATGAGAACAGCCCAAAAACACACACTTCCACACCTGTTTCTGAACTATCCCAGTCCCAGAAGCATCTGAAGTCCAGAGGTCAAAAGTCCCTAGTTTGGGACTTTTATGTGCTAGATCCTGCTGATGAGACCATAGCAATATGCCAACTTTGTTAAGCCTGTATTAGTCAGGAGAAAAAGGGAAGACACATAGACACTGGTTGCCAACACGCCCACCCACAAAACAAGCACCCACTGAGATGGCAACAACACCAGAAGGATGCCAGAGCTGTTGGTAGCAAGTTACATGTAGTACAGCAAGAGCAGGAGGAGGGAAGGCAGAGTGGGTCAGTGGTGGAGGAGGAGGGTAAGCAATCCTTTGATCTCTCGAGTAATGGGCATAGCAGTGGTGGTGCGAGTCCCAGTCCCATGAGTCAAAAAAGTACACCACCCCCACCACCACAAGCAACCAAGATATCTGATTTCATGCAGTCTACACATTCCCAAGAGTCAAATGTTACCCCTAAAAGAAAATCATTGCTGCCACAAGTACAGTGTTCTGGTCGGACAGCCCCAAAGATGCAGCCCACTCTGAAGAGCATCCTTGAGTGGCAGACAAAGTACCCCCCCCCCAAATCATACTGTTGCACGAGAGTTAAATGCTGCCACTGCTGAAATGTTGGACATCGATCTGTTACCATTCTTATTCATAGAGAATGCTGGTTTCCACAAGCTGATGGCCCCTGCCTGCCCCAAATGGCAAGTTCTATGGCAAACCTATTTTAGTAAATGTGCCATGCCAGAGCTGAACAGTAGAGTTGCTGATTACATTAGACATGCATTGAAGCATAGTGCATCACACTATATCCATCTCAGCATGGATATGTGGACCAGAGGACAAGCAGCATCAAGCTCATATCTGTGCATAACAGTACACTGGGCACAGTTGCCTGGTGTGATACTTGATTTTGGGCCTAGCAAAACATGCGTCAAGCAAAATTGTGGTGGTAGTAACACACCTGGTATTCAGCAGCATGCAACCCTGAGTATGAGAAGTGTCATAGGTTCTCACACAGCTGCAAAAATGCTTAATGTTCTGCTGGACGAGATTGATGGATGGTTACACACACAGTCACTCATAGCAGGATTCAACGCAAGTGACTGTTTCATTTAGTCTACCACTTTACTCTACATTCCACCCTATTTCTCCCCCTCTCCACCCACCCTCCTACACCCCTTTTCCTCACACATATCCTGTTCTCTGTCTCTCCCTCACACAGGCTAAGTCCCTCCCCACCACTCTGTTCTTCCGGACTTTTCACATACTTCTTCTGGACAGTTCCCCTTATTCCTTCCTCCCTCCTCTACTGTCCTCCCCATCCTCTCCATAATCTCTCCAATAGGCCCTGCCTGCCCTGTTCTACTTAAAGTTAGTACCTAGGTAATACTATGGTAGTTTCTACCTGACAATGCTGTATTGGCTGCATGAAACTGTTCCACACTGTTTTACTCGCGTTCATTGGGTCTTAACCCAGAATATATATACTGTGTCCTTGATCCTTGCTATCACTTCATTTTACTGTTACCTGTATTTACTCATTTACTACATTGTATTCAAGCTTTCAATGCTATCTATGTACTCTGACATGGAACCTTTGTAAAAGAGCCTCTGGCTCAAAGGTGTTGAATCTGAAATGTAATAAATAAATAAAATAAATAAAGTGATAATGGCTCCAATGTAGTGAAGTGCATTAGCAATGGTGTTTTTTTTAAGAGTGCCCTGCCTGGCACACTGCCTTAATCTTGTCATTCAGCAGTTTCTCAACCATGCAGACATAAAGGAAATGGTTACTGTTGCCCATCACATCTGTATTCACTTTGCCCATTCTGCAAGGCCCGTGACAATCTCACGTGAGCTACAGCACAATAACCATCTGCCTCAGCACTGGATGAAGCTTGATGTTGTCACCAGGTAGGACTCCACACTGTACATGCTTGACCAGCTGTATGAACAGTATAAGACTGTGCTAGAATACCTGCTGCTGCACAACACCTATGACAGTGCTGGAGTGTCCATCGCTCTAACAACAGAGCAGTGGTGCCAAATTCATGGGCTAATACGCATTCTCTGTCCATTCGAGCATGCTACACAGGCAGTGAGTGGGGATACTGCTTGTATGAGTCAGTCCATATCCCTCATACGTGTGCTGAGGCAGATACTAATGAATGTGTGACACCAGACAGAGGCAAGTGGGGATCATAATACTTGTGATCTAATGGATCACATGCTCCATGTGATGGACACAAATACCCTTGTATCTGGCACTTTTATAGTCAGCTGACTTTGCAATCGCCACCATGCTGGATCCACACTACAAATGTGGCCTACCTGCTATAATTGAAGGCGGTCGTCAGCAAGTACAACAGTTGACAGAGAAACTTATTAAACTGGTACATGCTGCACAAATGAAAAATGGAAGCACTGTATCAAAAACGGGTGTTGCTAGCACCACCTGTGGCTCACAGGCAACCCAATCAGAGAAAATGGCCAAGGCAGAGCAAAAAACATCAACAATCCCATTTGGGATGTTCTCTTTCAGGTGGGAGTAGAAGATATGGAGGAAAAGGAGGAGGAGGAGGAAACAAATGAGGTATCTGGACTCCAGCCAGCAGAATGAATGGTGGAGGCCTACATGGGGGACCCAAAGCACCTTGCCATTAATGATGAGCCACTGCTGTACTGGAGCAGTAAAATGACTGGCTGGCCAGCACTAACGTCTGTTGCTGTGAAATACCTGAGCTGCCCACCATCCAGTGTCACTGTGAAACGAGTGTTTAGTGTGGCTGGGGCAATGTGAGTGACCATAGACCAATTTGTCACCCAAGAATGTGTCCATGCTAACATTCATCAAAATGAATCAAAGGCACATTCCATACAACACAGTGATGTCAGTGGTGTTCCACAGGAACTATGTCTTGGTGACAAGGATGATGACGGTCCCTTGACTAAGGCATCCACCAGCAGCCAGGAGGATAAGGCAGCAATGTTGAGAGAATTCCACCTGATGAGAACTCCAGTCTTGAAGACTGTGAGGGGTGTTCTTGGATGATGTGGAATTGGAAGATTTAAAGGCTGAATTTACTCCAAGGCCCCCCAACAACTTTGAAGTCACAGTATGGTGGCTGGGGTGGGTATGTTATACCTTATTTTTAGCTCTGTACCATTGGATTGTTTATGGAAATGTGCTGTTATGTGCTGCAGTGTGTATACGTTTCATTTGATCACCCTTGGCAACAACCCATTGATTGGTCACCTCACCACCAATCCCAAAGCCTATATAAAGCAGCAGCAATGTAATTACCATAACCTTAAAGATTTTTCAATTGCATGGTTACAGTTATAATGTTTTTCTTCCAAAAATATCTTACTTTTCATGTTGATTTACTATATGAACCCCATCTTACAGCAAGATATGTTGTCTGGATGTCCTTAAAAGTGCCCATGATGGCAAATTCGATACTGCCTCAGCACCCCCTCTCGTCACCTGACCTGATCTGACCTGACACAGTCATGCACTCCATGCAACTGAAAAAAATATTTCTGCCACTTAATATAGGTGACATGTACAAGAACCCTGGCTCCTAGACTAGTACAAGTAGCATATGAATGTAACATGCTAATTCAACAGTTAACACCACAAGTGGAACTCATTTTGAGAAATGGTGAATGGTCGCCATCTTTAGTGATGTGAGTCATTACAAAAGTAATCCTGAAGAGGCTTAACAACTTACATTAAATCCCTCGCAAAAGGTTACTTATGCTACAGTACCAGGGCAAGGTTACACCTAAACCGCAATGGTTCCTGACCTGGGGAGTGGGTTAGGGGCCAGTGTGAAGGTCCTGCTGTCCTCACTTTGGAATGGATTCAAAATGTCCAAGATTACTGCAGCTATGCACTCTCCATTGATTAGACAAGACAAAAAATACCCTCCACCCAATTATTTTCTAAACACCATCTTAGCCACGTGTTTTCACACATAGTTCCTCCCTGTATGTGAGTAGCAGTGGTGATTACTCATTAATGGTAATGGTATGGACACCAGTCCAGTGGCCAACATCTTCAAGCAACACCCCTGTCTTCCACAGACACAACACAGCTTCTGCATGGCCTGGATTGATCATGTAGTCATCAAGATACGACATACGCTGAAACCTCAACAGATGAAAATGACCTAAGCAAGACCAAAGATAAGAAAAAATGTTGGATACTTATCAATTTGCATACCTGGTTTTACTTAACAAGCTGGAAGAAGAAACAGAAAAAAATGTATACTTACCATAACCCGTGTTGTCATTAAACTGACGACATTCCCGATAGGAACAGGCTGTGTGGTGCACATGATTCCAATCCGGACCAAGGTCCATGACAAAGCACAGTAGCACTAGCAGGCATTCCCCTTTCCCTATCAGCACTGTGTACCTTGAAATAAGAAAAAAATTTGAAGATTGTTAAAAAGTTCCACCCTACCACACCCGTGACCATCCCCCCCCCCCACAGAAGACCATACAAAATGAAGAAATACTTACCTCAAGGACTGTGAAAGTGGAACCATTGCACAATTAAATAAATCCCCTAGATCTGGTTCAGCAGCCAGCAGCAGCAGCAGGATGGAACGATACTTAACTTAGTCGGAATTCCTGATGTTGACAAAAGCAAAAAATAACAATTACTATCAAGCTCAGACAACCAGATGGCAGTAACAGACATAGCACATTTGTATGAAAGTTCCAATACTTACCATCTGCATTGGGAAATTGGGAAACGCAGTGCATTCAAAGATCCATAGAGATCTCCCTCCTTCCTGGCCCGGCATGATGATGTCATCCACAGCACACTGAAAAATAATATAAGAGCAGTACAAGCATATTAGAACTCAAGATGACATAATACCAAAACAACACCCTTACCTTGCACAGGAAAAAAAATGAAGACAGATACATGTTCAGCAGCAGCAGTATAGACTGTGTGAAGATAATCCACCAGGCACAACCATCCAGAACAGTAGTTCTTGTGGCAACTTGGAAAGAAGTAGTCAGAGACAGTAGCAGGCAGCAAGCTGCAGTGTCCCAAAATGTCATTCACTCCCCTACTGCCAGGCAAGCTACTACCACAGATACAGTCAGTCAATACAGCTAGACAATCAGTATAGCAGCATAGGGATAGGGAAATGATAATTGCACATTCCTATCTCAATCAATTGAAACAGCAGCAGCAGCAGGAGGAAAGAATTGCAAGTAGCAGCAGCATTTTTTAGCACAAATTCATTTTCTCTGTATGGGTTGACACCCCTTTTCAGGTCCCTGAAGTGGTGGTACACCCTAAAACATCAGGACTTATGCCACATTTCAGTCTCAGTTTAATGTAGCATTTTTTGGTAAACATTTCTGGACTTGTAGGCCCCATTTGGCACCGGCAACAGTGAGTTGCAGGCAGAAATATTTGGCAAACAGGCCAGAAAACAGCTATTTAATGTCTGGCTGGTGGGGGAAGGCACCCTAAAATATCATGGCTAAGACCAGATTTCACTCTCAGTTTAATTTACCATTTTTCCTGCAACTTTTCTGGACATTTACGGCTTGTGCTGTACTGGCAGAACCAAGATGGGGCTGAAAAACAATCGCAAACAGTGGACCAAAGACCATTGTTTGTACGGTGGTGGTTTGGGCGCCATACAACATCATGACTGGGACTGATTTCAATCTGAATGCACTGTACAATTTTTGGGAAACATTTTGAACTTCTGGGCCATATTAGGTAGTGGCAGCACCACAGTTAGGCCCAAAAGCATTAAAACAATTCAGAAAACAGCACATTTGGGTCCTCACAGTGGATGTGAACCATGTAACTGCATGTCTGACACCTGATTCAGTCTCAGTTTGATTAAGCATTTTGTAAACATTTCTGGACTTGTAGGCCCGTTTGGCGCCAGCAGCAGCAGCGAGTTGCAGGCAGAAATGTTTGGCAAACAGGCCCGAAAAAGGCTATTTAATGTCTGGGTGGTGGGGGGCACCCTAAAACATCATGGCTGAGACCAGATGTCACTCTCAATTTAATGTACCATTTCTCCTGCAACTTTTCTGGACATTTACTGTCTCTGCTGCACTGGTAGAACCAAGATAGGTGCAAATAACAATTGTAAACAGGGGACCATAGACCATCGTTTGGTCCGGGTGGTGGTTTGGGCACCATAAAACATCATGGCTGGGACTTGATTTCCGTTTGAATGCACTGTGCAATTTTGGGAATCATTTCTGGACTTCTGGGCCATGTTAGGCAGTGGCAGCACCACAGTTAGGCCCAAAAAGCATTTAAACTGCAGAAAACATCACATTTGTCTTCACGGTTGATGTTAACCATGTAACTACATGTTTGACACCTGATTTTAGTCTCAATTTGATTAAGCATTTTTTTGCTGAACATTTCTGGACTTGTAGGCCTGTTTGTCACTGCAGCAGTGAGTTTCAGGCATTAATATTTGGCGAACAGGCCCTAAAATGGCTATTTAATGTCTGGGTGGTGGTGGGGGACACCCTAAAACATCATGATTGAGACCTGATTTCAGTCTTGATTTACTGTAACATTTTTTGGGAAACATTTCTGAAATTATGGGTCATGTTAGACAGTGGCAACACTCTGCCTCACTCTATATTCTCAATGTTATCCTAATTTTTTCCTGTCATACTATATTTCTAATCTTATCATGCCTACTCTACACAGCATGGCTTCAAGAGGCTGTGTTAAACTGTAGCCCTACTAGAGTACATTTTGGACTTCGGGGGTGGTGGCGATGTGGTTGGGCACTGTAACACCAAGTTAACATTGTGGCAAACCATGGGGACATGTGTTAAGCACAAAAAAATGTACATTATGTTTAACTTCAAAATAAAAGTGCTTATGTTTCTATGATTATTCAATGATATTCATTCAGACTGATCCTGCACACAGCCAAAACAACGGCTACCAGTCCCCAACATCACACGTAGCTTTGGGAAAACATTTTGTTCCTAGGAACAATTTACAAATTACAATACTTGACATTTGTGGATAGGAGGAGGAAATACATACAAGTCAGAGGGACTAACATAAACCAAGTAGAAAGGTACGGTGATTATGGGTAAAAATGACTAAATGTGACTGACAGACAGTAACACATGACAGCGGGTGCATCACAAGGGTCAGGTCAGAGACAGGGTATACATATGAAAGAGGAAAAGGGGGGAGCATAAACATTGCATAACACACAAAAAATGGACAAAAACAAATGAAAGGATATAGAAGAAGAGGACAGAATATAGATATGTTTTGCATTTTGCTATTTTTAGAGAGTACAGATGAGGGAAGAGAGACAGTAAGAAAGCAAGGACAAGAGAAAGAAAAGAAAAAAAATGTTGCTGCCAGTTTTGCACTGACTGATCTGGACTCTGACCATTACACTGCACTGGCACTAGGTACAGAGTCTGCCCTGCCACCACCACCACCACGCAGCTCTGTCAGGAGCTCAAACATTTTCTGGTGCTCCACAAGGAGTTTCCTGAGGTCCCCCTTGACCTCCTGGCAGAAATCAGTGAACTCGGAGATCACGTGATGCATCTGGCTGGCTAGCTGCTGCTCCCTTAAGCTCCCGCTCTCCCTCTTTACAATCTGCTTAAATCGACAGCTTTGGAATTATTTACACGGAGCCTGCCTACCTGACTTCAGTTTTCAATCTTAGTGGAAGCTCTCTCGAAAGTTTTTTGGGTTGCTGACAAGATTAACAGACCGGAATGGAGACCGAGATGAGAGCGGCCCTTCTTAGGCATACACCACCGGTCTCACCTGACAAGCAAGCCAAGAAAGCGAGGCCTCAACAGCAAGTATCTTCGGCCAACCAATTAAGTGCCCTCTCCACTCCGCTGCCACTAACCGAGGAGCGCTTTCTACAGGAACTACAGCCATTTAAGGAGACACTATCGGATATAGCGGCTAATCTTAAAAACCTCCACAGTGAAATGGCAGATCTTAAAATCTGAACAACGGACAACGAAGCACGTACCCACTCCCTGGAAATATGGCGTGATAAGGCTGACCCTGAGCTAACAAAACTAAGGCAGCAAATATCTAAACTGCAGCTGAAGACAGACGACCTAGAGGGTCGTAGCAGGCAGAACAACATTTTAATTTTTGGACTACCAGAAGGGG
This sequence comes from Neoceratodus forsteri, assembly GCA_016271365.2. NCBI lineage: Eukaryota > Metazoa > Chordata > Ceratodontiformes > Ceratodontidae > Neoceratodus > Neoceratodus forsteri. Next base: position 1,568,798,695 of record CM057450.1, on the reverse strand, counting down.
CTGAGGGCTCCTCTCCCATTGCTTTTATACAGTCGCTTCTCACAAAAATCGTGGGGCCCTCACCATACAACCCTACCTACTTAATCGAACAGGCACATAGGTCACTACGTTCAAAACCAGAGGCCTCAGCCCCACCTAGACCAATGATCATCCGCCTGCTTAATTACCTTGAAAGGCAACATATCCTCCTAAAAGTCAGAGAATTAAAAGCCATTCATTGAGAGGAGAAAAAGCTGTGCATTACTCAGGATTTGCCATTTGAAACTCGCCAGCGAAGAGCTACATTTCATCTTGTGGTCAGCAAACTGATAGCAGCCAGCATCAAATTTAGAATGGCCTACCCTGCACGTCTTCAGGTCTCAATAGAGGGCAAGTGGCAATCATATGAATCAGCCACTCAAGCCCAGGCTGAACTAGCAAAGAAGCTGCCCTCCTGTTCAAGGCCCCATGAAGCAATGCAGTATATAAATATATGGAAGAGACTCTGGCCATTTTTATACTCCTTTTGTCTTCCTTATCTTTCTAGTGTGCTGTCGAGGCTCTGTTTCTCCTTTTTTTAGATCTGTGCTGCTTACCTGAACTCTATTAGGACTGGAGTGGTCCCCATAGGATATCCGATTGTTCCTGGTGGTGACTCGACAGGATCAAACCAGACAAGAACTGAGGGAGCCCTCACGTGATGGAGATCTGTGCAACATTGTGCTGACCTAAAGGAGGACTCCTTCTTAGGCAGTGTTTGTTTCAGGGGCTGGTTTATCTTAAGCGTAACATGGCGTCTGTCCATTGCCATCTAGTGTCCCTAGGAAACAACTTGCTCTTTTGTGGGTCGAGCCAATCCTTTAACCCTGTTGATGCCAAGCTGCCCTCTATTTGTTCTGCTCTCTTGCTGTTGCTTAGTTCATTCAAAGCTTTTCATTTTGTTTCTTTTCTTCTTCCTTTCATTTTCTCCTACTCTCCCATGGATGGTCTTGAGCAAACATTCATTAGTTTGGTAGATGCATGTTTCCTACTCTGTTTTCTACCATTTTATCCTTCACTTTTACATCCTCGGAGGGTGTTTTTCTTTCCTTTTCTTACTGTGTTTTGTAGGCTGATGTAAGGTGGGCTCTGGGGGAGAGGGGAGGGGGATAGCACTGGGTTAGACATGGCCAACCACACGTACTGGTGTATGGGGGTACCCTAGTCTCTCTCCTGAGTGTCAGTATAATTATCACCATGTTGGGTTTGGTTGTATGGCCTCCAGAGAGGTCCATTATGATGGATATTTCGAGGTGTGAGAAATATGACAATTTTGGACTAGTCAACACCTCCAGGTCATTCCGAATGGGCTTATGGAGGTGCATTTACTAGGGTGAAGGGATCTCTACCGAGTAAAGTGTTACGAATAGTCTATGTTATTGGTTCTTAGGTAGAGTGATTGCTGTAAATAGTTTTCAGTGGGTAAAATATGGGGGGGAGTCTAGTTATGACTAAGAGTGTTCTAATGCTCGTTACCGTTAATTTTGTGTGGTGTTCACATGTTATGCTACATGTTTATTGTTCCAAGCATTTATTATGTGTTTATGAGAGGATGTGGAGCACCAGATTCATCCTATCGAGGAGTTATGGGTACAGGGAGGGAGCTGTGGTGTACTTTTTTTTACTTAGTAAAGGGGCTGTACAGGAGGCACTGGAAAGTGTATGGCCATTGGTATTAAAAATTTGTAACATGGAATGTGAGAGGGCTCGTGTGCCCAACAAAAGAATTCAAATACTTAAACACTTAGCTCCACAGGCTAACATTTCTTTTATTCAAGAGACACCTCCTACCTGGGAAGCTATTAGCTTGCGCAGATGGGAGGTTGGACAAGTTTTTGCTTCTGGCATGTCGACAGCGACTGGGGGAAAAGCTATTTTAATCCACCGTTCTTTCAGGCTAAGGCAACCATCACGGATCTGTTTGGGAGATATGTATTAGTTCATGGCCTTTTAGATCATATTGAGGTGGTTCTGGGGAGCATATATGGTCCTGTTGGAGGGAACCCTGATTTTTTTCTGGATTTATCAGACAAGCTGCAGACGTTCGCGTCTCTACCACTGATACTTGGTGGAGACTGGAACTTACCCCCCACCCAGGATTTGGATAGATCCAATCACTCACTCAAACCTCTCTCCATCGCTCAGAAGGCGCTTTATGATTTCTTAGACTCCGCTGGGTTATGTGACCCATGGAGGCTACAGAACCCTGCGACACGTATTTTCACCTTCCAATCCATGGTTCACTCCTCATGGTCCAGGTTGGACTATATATTACTTAGTCATTCACTACTGCATGGTCTATGTGATTCTGCTATAGAACCAATTGTTATATCGGACCATGCAGCAGCTTGGGTGACCATTGCGTTAGACCGAGATTTCCATAGAGATCCGGTCTGGCAGTTAAATATGCAACTTTTGAAAGAAGATTATATTATTACCAGAGTTTCTGATTCATGTATTCCTTAGCCATAACCAGGGATCTGTTGCAAGGGTGGACCATGAGTGGTGCGCATTAAAATGCTATTTGAGGGGGAGTTTATCAGATTTGCCTCCACTCGTAAAGGGAAAAGAGAGGTTGCAGCTGTGTCACTTCTAGCTCAAATTAAGGCACTCGAACACTGTCCCCCTTCACCTCCCTCGTCGGACACTCTGAAAACACTTCTACATTTAAGGAATCAGTATTCTCTGTTGCTGCAGGAGAAGGCTGAATTTGCCATATTAAGAACTCGAGCAAAATATATTCAACAGGGAGAAAGAGCGAGTTATCTCTTAGCCTTACAGTTAAGGAAATTAGAAGCTTCCAGGCTAATCACCTCCATTGAAGACCCTGGTGGAGTTGTTAAAACTCATCCCAGGGATATCGCCTCAGTTTTTAAACATTATTTTTCCTCCTTATACAGCAAGAGTGCTCTTTTCCCATCTCAAAACGAGATGTTGGATTACTTGTCCACATCTTCCCTACCATCTCTTTCTCCTGAGCAGCAATCCCTCTTAATCACCCCATCTCCCTCCGAGAAATCTGGTCTGCTATCAGTGACCTGGCACCAGATAAGGCCCCAGGCACTGATGGCTTACCGTCAAATTTTTATAAATTGTTTGCTAAAGATCTAGCACCCAGCTTGCTCCATCTATACCAATATATGCTTTCAGGACAAATACAAGATCCAACCTTATTGGAAGCTTCAGTTATTCTCCTTCTCAAACCTGATAAACCGCACACTCCCCAACGAGTTATCGCCCAATTTCCTTGTTAAATTGTGACGTTAAAATCCTTGCCAAGGTACTCACTAAGAGGATAGAACAAATCTGGACCTCTTTACTTAGTCCCAAGCAAATTGGCTTTGTGGCCGGTAGAACTCCAGCAGATCACCATCGTAAACTCAATACATTATTCGGCATGGCCAGCTGTCCCCAATCCCAATGGCACTAATTTGCGTTAGATGCAGAAAAAGCATTTGATAGAGTAGATTGGAACTTCTTGTGGACCACACTGTGAATTATAAGTTTCCCTAATCTATTTATTAGATGGATTCAAGCTTTATACCTCTCTCCCAGGGCCAGAATACACTGTAGCAGAGTAGTATCGAGGCTTTTCCCCTTTCTTCAGGCACGTGGCAGGGTTGCCCACTCTCTCCTTCTATTTAACTTGCATTTAGAGCCCATCACCAGGCGCTTGAACTCCTCCTCTCTAATCGCCGGTATCCCATAGGTAGTAGTGCCCCCAGACTTTCAGTTTATGCCGATGACATACTCCTCCACCTCTTGAATCCAGTTTCCTCCCTAAAAGAAGTCCTGGTTATCATTGATAACTTTAGCAAATACTCGAACTATAAACTCAACATTGGCAAAACTGAAATTTTTCCTCTTAACCATGTAACATATAGCTCGGCCTTCAGTCAATTTGGTATCAAATATTTAGGGATTCATATTACCTTGAATCTAACTCTGTCGCGGAAGCTTAATCTGGAGGATTTATGGCACAGTATTCAGCAAGATATAACAAGATGGAAAAACCTTCCACTCTTGTTCTGGTGCAGAATTAACACTATTAAGATGAATGTTTTACCCAGACTATTTTACCCTTTAAACATGCTAGACATATGGCTACCGATATCCTTCTTTCAACGTATTCACTCAGGGATTAACTTGTTTATATGGCGAGATAAGACAGCCAGAAGATCTTATTTTAAATTGCCCCAGTCTAAGGATTTTGGAGGGCTTCGTCTTCCCAACTTTCTATTTTATTACTGGGCCTCCCATTTACACAAATGTGGGAAATGATTATCTCTACCTGATTCCCTTACTCATCATGGATACACCCCACTATGGTTACAAATTGAATCAGATTTGCTCGTGTCTCATAAAATAGCCCCAGTATCTCTTTTCTACATATTAAAAAAAAATATACCCAAAGCTTTTCACTCTCTCCCGATTGGCACTTCTCTAAGAGTTCTTTCTCAGCTCTTTAGGTATCTCAAGGTATCTCCAACTTTAGATTTTTCCCAACCTTTATGTGCCAACCCAAACCTCAAAATAGGCAACACTCTTATAACTGGAAGATGGTTGCCAATTTCCCCTGAGCATACTGTTGCTGATTTTTATTCACAGGAACATATCCTGACTATGGAAGAGATTTTATTTAAATTTGGCTGGCCATCGTCGGCAGCTTTTAAAATTCTTCAGCTTAAACATCTCTTAATCAGACCATTTGGGTGTAAAACTAAAGCCTCCCAGTTTGCTGAATTTTTTCAGCAAATCTCTACTTCTGTTAGTAAACTGCATGGTATATCTAAGTTGTGTGGCCTACTTTATACCTTTCCACAAATCCCATCATCTGTCGGTTCTAAAATCTGGCAAAGGCTCTTCCCGAATAAAGATGTTAATTGTCAACGTATATGGAGGGATTTATATATATATATCATACTCAGGATCGGTACAGGATAATGCAATACCGCATTATGCATAACCTTTAGTACACCCCCATTAGACTGGCTCAAATGAAGCGCATATCCGCTACTACATGCTCCAGGTGTAATAAAGAGGAAGGTTCACTGTTGCATATCTTATGGTCATGCAACACAGTATCCCCTCTATGGAGGCAAATAGAATCAACTTTGGATCCTGTGCTGGGGCTACAGTGTCTTTTCTCCCCTGCAATTTGTGTTTTCGGTGATTATTCTAAGATCCAGGTGAGAGAGAAAAGATTCCATATGGCCCTAATTTCAATGGCGGTTAAAAAATTGGTACTCAGACATTGGATGGACCAAGCCCCTATTTCATACACAGAGTGGCTGCATGAAGTGTCTTTTGCACTTCGTGTTGAACATTTAATAGCACAGGTGAATCACAGTGAATCCTCCTTTAAGAACAAATGGGGAAAATGATATGCCCTCTATCTGAATTGATAATGGTACATGAGCTGGGTCACGAACCTCTCTCCCTCACTATTTCCTCTCTTTCTGTCTACTTATGTCCTTTCAAAAGATATGTATATCCCCCCACTGGGCCACCTCTTTTCTTATGTGTTACTTCTCACTTTCTTCCTTTTATACGTTAGTATGGCCTTGCTAGTTGATATCTGTGTACACCACAGCATAGGGGTGGGGGAGGGAGGGTGGGGGATGTTTAAATCATTTAAATTATTGTTCTTAGGATTTATATTTTTTGGATTGTTGGTCTTTCTGCTTTCATTTTTTCCCTTTTCGTTATTAGCTCCTGTGTTATCCCGTTATGTTGCTAATTCTCTGTTTGGTTATACCGTATTATGGTGTTAAAAGCAATAAAATATGTTAAATTAAAAAAAAAAAAGAAATCAGTGAACTCATTGCACAGAGCTCCCACCTCTCTGCACAGTGTTGTCAGGTCTTCTTCAAGGCTCACTGCTGCTGGTGCTGGCACATGAGTGGCTGGGGCGGCTGCAGGCTGTGCTGGGTCACCACCATGAACCCAGTGATGCCTGTGTCTGTGTCTGTGGGGTGAGGGTGATGGGGCTCTGCAGCTGCCTCCTGCTGATGCACGCTTCTGAGGCACATCCTCTGACCACTGGCCCCTGCCTCCTGCTGGCTCCCTTCCCTTCTAACTGCTCAACCTGCACGCCAAGCCCTCACTTGCTGCCAACTCATTCTGTTTTAAGCCAATCCGCAGTGTGGTGGTGCTGCAGATGACTCCTTTGGCAACCAGTGCCAAAATGACCCCTGGTCTTGCCCCTCTTAACAGATCTGCCACACAAGTTACAGATCACAACTGTATTAACATTGGTGTTTTTGCTGAAAAAACACCACACATCTGATACTTTCTGTGGGATGGGGGCCAACAGCTGATGTCCTGGGGCTGGTGGGCACATCATGCTCCAGCTTGGGGGAGGTGGGGGGATGGTATCTGGAGGTGCCTGCTGCTGCTGCCTGGGGTGAGGGCCACATGCTGCTGGACAACAAGAGGATCCTGCTGCTGCTGGGAGGGTGAGGGCTCATGCTGCTCCTGGGAAGTGGGGCTACATTCTCCTGATGGGGGTGGGCACATGCTCCTGCTGCTGTTGGGAGGGCACAGACAAAAGGCCCACCTATTAATCACGAACACTGGGTGGGGTGGTCCACCTGCCTTCTTCCCAGTCTCCACCTTGTCTCTACCTTTCCCATCCATTCTAATCTCTCCCATCTCCTCCTACAACTCCTTGCTACAAAAAAGAGAAAGAAAGGGGAGAGAATGAGGGACTTTTACACATACACACCCAATAAAAGAGATATATAAATATAAAAATGCTGAAAAAAACACTAACAGAAAATATTAACTTTTTAAACTAATGGGGAACAGATCACAAATCAAATAAGCTGCAAACACACATACACAAACACTATTTTTTTATAAAGACAAGTTTGAGCTGTCCTGCTGTAGTCTGTCTCCTGCTTTCTACTACTAGGCTGAAACAGCTCTAAAAAGTACATTTAGTCTGGCTTCCTGCTAAGTGCAGTCACCCATGTGACCAGCAGTCTGTTAGAGAAAAGTCATGTGATAAGCTTTTTGACAATTTCATACTTACATGAGGCGAAATGTGCATGCAAAAGGTGAAATTGACAGTGAAAGTTTGCCAAAATTGAAAGCGAAATTTCGCCAAAATTCATAGGCAGATTTTCACCAAAATTTACAGGTGAAATTACATTGAAATTTACAGGAAAAATGTTGCCATAAGGGCACGATTACATGAAATGTTTTGCATGGTGGAATTGGTGATTTTGCCAGAGAAATTAAATTTTGCTGCATCTCTAATCCTGACCCTCAACAGAAATGCAACTAGAAATGATTTCCAACACACTGTGCCTTTCTTGGTCCATAAATTTAAATAAATAAATAATTACATGGAGCTGGAATGTCAGATCCAAAAGTCAGTGTATACATTTATAAGGACACTGCACTTGTCTAAAAGACATGTATTGTGTAAACACTGATTTTCCTGATGAAGTATCATATCTGAGGGGGTAACCAGTAAGCAATAAGACATGAAAAGGTATAATTTTTTTTCTGAACTACATTCCCGTGTGCATTGTTTGTCATTAGCAGTTTGTTCCTAGTGCCATCAACCACCTAGATGTGTAGTTCAGAAAAGAAATCCACGCACTGGAGTGTCTAATTCCATTTATAAAATGTATAACTATTCAAAAAAATGAAACTTTTTTAAATAAAATTAGCGTTATGAGAAATTACAGAAGAATAAAAAAAAAAAGTAAAACACAAATGCCCTGTTGAAACTGTCTTCCTGTGCACTGTATTTTTGTGTGCCACTAGAAGGAGCTGCGTTGCTTTGTTTGGCAGCTGAGGTGAGGTGTGAGGTTTCTAATCCCCCCACTTGTGTTTGCAGGGTCTTGCTGCCATTTGTGGTTGCCAGAAGAAATCTCTTTTCCTGAACCACATGGCTTCAGAACTTTTTCAGTCAATCAGACATAGGGAATGCCCTACTCCTTTTATAAACCAAGTTCATGTGAGACAATTCAGCATACATTCATATTTTTCCCAGTCTTATGATAACATGCAGTGCTTCCAGTTTTACACTTACAGTAATGGGAACTTCTTTCCGGACTACAAAGCTAAGGAAATGATATAACCTTAGAACCTTTGCAATGCAGTCGAAATATACTGTACATTCTAATGCATGATTTAATAAGAACCAGCGGCGTAATACATCTGAAATGTATACTATGGTTAATTTCATAGTAACATATGAAATAATACAGTAATATAAGGTCAGAAGGGATTGAAGGCTCATCACTGTATCTACTCCTCTGCTTCATTCATTTATTTAGTTATTTGGGGAGCGGAAAAAGTGGGCTAGCATAGAGACTATTTCTTATTTTCAGCATTATCTTGGGTGAGGATGATATAGATATAAACTGACTGATATTGAACCTGGTAAATCTATTGGTGGATTAATGAATGGGGGACATTTGACCAGGATACTGGAAAAGTTCTCCTATTCTATTTTTTATTTATTAATTTTTTTAATCTCTATTCTTTGTTGAGATTTTCAAATATAAACAACAAACACCAGAGAACAGTAGATTACAATAAAGTCCAACCACAAACAGCACAATTAACAAATATAAAATACAACATAAAATCATAATTGGAAAATAAACCCCTATTAATCCCCCCAGTCCACCTTTATCCACCATTCTCCTTCCCCTTCCCCTGGGGGCAATATATCTACAGGTAGAATAAAATGCCCTTATAGCTAAAAAGTATGGCATAGAGATTGAACCTAAAAACAAAGGGCAGAATAAACAGAAGCTATCATCTTAGAAAGACAAGAAAGAACAATACAAATTCCTATGAAGCCATTAAAAAGTAGATAGGCCTTAAATAAAAAGTGTAACAAACCATACTTGAAATCCTTAGAGACCTAAGGACTGAGATCACTGGCTAGTTTAAACTACAGTGTATTATAAGGTGGTGACTAAATCAAAAAGACTCCTCCAATGTTTTGAAAAAGAAGATTGTTTATCATGGAAGTAGGATATAATTAGAATCATAGTTAATGTGTGTCTGAGCTGAGCCTTCAACTCTTTACAAACAGGAGTAGATTGGTCTGCCCAATGTTTAAGTATTAGTTATATGATGGTTCAGAGCTCAGTACTTATGTTACATACTGTAGCTGAATAATGTAGGTTTTGCTTGAATACAGCAGCTAGATCAGTAAGTAGGATAATGCTCATCAGATATTTAGCAGTTTGAATTGATCAGTGCTTAGGTACTTTGAACATAGTTATACAGTCAGCGATTATAGTACAAGTGAGTTGAATAGTCTTATGCAAGTGCTTAGATGCTTGAACTGATGAGTAACGTGTTATGACTTGGTATTGGTTTGGTCTTGCTCTGTATCCCACAGTAAAAGAATGCTTAGTCCAGTAGTATGAAACCCCCCCAAAAAGAATAATATTATCAAATGATTATCTCCTCCACCTCCGAAGAGTATGACCAGTAGCACACAGGAGAGGAAAAAATCCCTTTGGGGGAAACCTCTGAGGACCCATGGCTACTGACCTGCCCATCCTTCTGGGCATACTAAGGGAAAATAATCCTAAATAACAATATTAAGCTAATTCGAGTTCCAAAGTTCGAGATCCTGTTCCAGTGAAGCGAAGCTGAATAAAGTACAGAATATTCCAGTTAGCGAACGTAGCAGCATCCTTCTAGCAAATCAAAGTCCAAGAATCCATGTCCGGAGCAGAATGGTGGTAGACTGGAATCCATGGTCGATAATGATAATTCAAAGCGTCGAAGTTACATTAGTGAAATATTCCAGGTGAGGACATTTTCTGCAAGGAGAACCAGTAACCAAAGGCTAGGTGTCCATGTCCAGTGTAGGAGGAAGGTAGTTCGTATTCCTCTTAGCAAGCTTTGCAAATGAATTCCTTGGTGATGAAACGTAAGAACTGAGCACATGCTGCGTGATCTGGAGAGGGTGGAGTAGTAGGAATCTCTGCTCTGGAGTGGAAGCAGGTAAGTGAATTAGGTATAGATCTTAGTGCGAATATGTAGACATAAGTTAAATGTACCTCCAGATCTCGATAGGGGAAGTAGGTTATAGAATAGGAATATTGGTCTTGATGAACCCCTAGGCCCTGTAATGGTGAAGCAGGTAGTATGAGCAAGTAGTGTAAATAAGTGAACCTGTACATAGGTCAGTTGTAGTAGTAAGTAAAGCTGCATGATGCAGACATAGTAGCAGGGAGGTATTATTGGATAGCTTATGTATGTTATACAGCGTGGGGCATGAAGAAGTGGTGATAGCTCAGGAATCGAATAGCTTCATCTGGTGATCCAAATAGTTACGTAATGAAGATAACCACAGTCTAAAGCCAGAATGGTATGGAAACTAGTACTGACTTGGTAAGAATACTCTGACAAGTCTTGAACAGTCGAGCTTGCGAGTCATAAATGGTGATGATTGAAGAGGCTGAAGTCAAATGACATAGCGTTGCCACAAGGTCCAAGAAGTCATAGGGCAAATCATGGGATTTAAAGTCTTTGGATAATCTCAACGAACTCCTGGTAGGAGTAGTAGTAGTAGTAGTTCATATGATTGAAGTGGCAAGGCAGAGGTATTCAAAAAGTAGAAAATGAATGACTAAACAAATCCAGATGTGAGTCCATGGTAAAGGAGCTCCTAAGTTTGGCAGACACGGCTGCAGGTAGCTGCAGTAGAATGGACTTCCAGGCCCCGAGCTGGGCAAGGCAAGTGTAGTGTAGAAGGAATTAAACCTCCAAGCCCAATGGCAAAGCAGGTCATAGAGCAGGTGATTATGAAGTGATAATAGAAGATCGAGGGTCCAGAGCCCGTAGGGCACTGGTCTTTGAAGTGCAAAGCAGTGAACCTCCGGCCCAACTGGTGAGGCAGGTTCTAAGGCAGTGGTAGATAAGGTAACAGTAATGCTGACCTGCATGAAATGCAGAATAGCAGTGAAGCAGTAAAGAATACTTTATAAAAGGTATAGCAAATGGTAGGATATCTTGAGTTAGTTTGGAGCTGAGTAGTAATATAGATTAGGGCAAAGTTATGAGAACTGTGAAGGGTGCTGTAGACTGTCATATCCTGAAGATCAAGGTTGGAAGGGATTGCAGCCAAGATTCCTAGGTGGATGAATTGGCAACTCAACCAACTGCATGTAATGCAGAAATAACAGTGAAATAATAAGGAATAGATTGTAAATGGTATTGTGAATGCTGATATATCCTGAGTCAGTGTGACGCGGAGTAGTAGTATAGTCTAATGCAGACATATGAGCGGTAAAAAGTGCTGTAGACTGTCGTATCTTGAAGATCGAGTATATTTAAGATTAGGTGAAGAGACTTAGGCGGATGAGTTGGTAACTCGACCAGGGTAATAAGCATCCAGAAACTGTAGTAGATCAATGTTGTAGATGTCAGTTAAACTAAGGAAGGCATTATGGAATAGAGCTCGACTGAGTTCTGATGGATATAGTAGTAGCAGCTCAGAAGAGTTAGCAATGCACGAAAAATATCCAAGGAATTGTAATGAATATCCTGATGTGAATCAGAATGATAAGCATCCAGGAGTATGGAAGCAATCCCAAGAGACGGTATGATATGATACAAACTGGAGCACTGATGGTCCTGGGTGGATGGAGAAGGAGGAACAAGTCAAGTAGGTGCGGTATCCAGAGTTCAATGGCCAGGTGTAGAGCAATGTTATGATCAAGGCCCCTACTTTTCTGTGGCACAGTGGGACCAAGTTCTGCGGCAAGACTACCATTTGCCGCAGAACTTCTGTGGCAGCAGTTTGTAATTTCTGCGTAAGTTCTGTGGCACCAATGAACTACCACATCACAGTGTCAGCTTGTCATCCTGACTTCACTTTCATGGCAGTGATTATAACAATCAGGATGGGGGAAAGCACAGTAACACTAGTTCAAAAAATAACAGACTTATAGAAATAATTGTATGCCTAAAAGGGCTAAACAAATATCTCTCCCTTCAGGTCCTAGACTGTTGCATAAATGATATATGCAGAGGGGACCTTATGTGATAAAATATTTCTATGTGCATGCTATCTACCCCACTAATGAAGTCTCCACTGTCTATCGCTTATATCCTTGTATTTGCTTTCTACACCACTCATGAGGTTCCGTCTGTGTATCACTTATATATTTATATGCAATCTGTAATATACATACAAGTGTGTGTGTGTGTGTGTGTGTGTGTGTGTGTGTAGTGAGACAGAGATACTGTATATATGTGTGTGTGTGCGTGTGTATTTTTTTTTTTTAATTTCCATGAAATTGCATCCTCATTCATACAGTTCCCATTGGAAATGGAATAAACGGAATACAGGAGTTATTGCAAAACTCACTTTTCGTGTCAACCTGCTTCCCCTGACACACTACGCAACACCATCAGGCCATGACACGCATGTGAACCAATTGTGAGATACAGCTCACAGTGTGTCCACTGTGTGACAGAATTCTGCACCATACCTTCCCAGACTCTGAGCAGTGATGTGTTCCACCAATCCGTGTGCTACCCAGCTAGCTCCCAGAGCTAATCTCTGAACCTGAGTTACCAGCACGGAAACACAGCATGCTACCCTCTTGCCCAACAGCTGTCCCTGCACACAACATTTCTCCATATCTTTTAGGTGATTCTATCAACCAATGACAATATGTAATGAATAAGCCTGGCAAAAATGCATACAGTGCAATTATTTAACAGGTCTATTCTTTCAACAGGTCTACACATTATTATATTCCACTTTTCTGGGCATACTTGCTTTATTTTTCTTAAAAATGACAGTTAAATTCATTTTACCAGTTATTCATTTCAGATGGCACAAATAAGTTTGCACAAAGTGAGGTATGGACTTAACAGGTCTGTGCTATTGACAAGGTTTTGTTTAAGTTGGCCCTAGTGCAATAATGTAAGACTGAAAATTGTATTAGGCTGTAGTGCAGGTTGAGCAAATATCACCATGTCTGATGTGCTGTGCCACCGTCTCTGGCAGTGTGAGCTGTGGTAGGTAAGTGACTGATCATTTCTGTTGCAGAATGCAGCCATTTCATTAGCTAATGTGTGATGTTATAGCAATGATAACATCACATTCTGAGCATATGGGGGGGTTTGGATATAAAAAGAGGGGAAGGGAGCTAGATTCTATGGATAAACAGAAATATTAATAAAAAATCACAAAGAAGAGTGAATTCTGCGGCACCGCAGAAGTTCTGTGGTAGATTGCAAGTTCTGCGCAAAATTCTGCAGCCAAAGAATTCTAGGGGCCTTGGTTATGATGCAAGCTGAAGTGCATGGCAATGTCCTTCCAAGGAAATAGAGGGCGGTGGTTAGCTACTAAGGCTAGGCAGGACCGCAAACTGCGTAGGTAGGAAAGTGGAATGACGACTGGGTAAGCCACCTCGTGGCAGGCAGAAATGACAGAAACCCATGTAGGTCAGTCAGTAGGAGTATAAGGATTCAAGCTAGGCCCCATGTAGGCTAGCAAGACCAAATGTACTGCCAAGAAGGGCTGCCGGAATGTGGTAAGCTCCTGGGAGAGTGTGTGTATAGGAATGGGACCTGGATATACAGAGAAGGGCAACTTGGAGTAGACAAAGGTCCATTATAACCATAGGTAACTCAGGGATGCTTGCAATAGAAATAATAGGAGCATTTACAAAATAGAAAGACATAAGGTAAAATATACTTAATCTGCCATAGTCAAGTTTGGAGAAAGTACACGTGAGGGAATGCAGGCCAGGTGCAGCTGCTATTGTTAGGATTGCCATAAATAACTGACTAGTAAGCATCTGGATTTCCTAGGGGAGAAACCAAGTTAAGCCTAATACAGTACTGTGTGTAGTAGAAAGTAGCGTCAAGGCTTACAGTGATGTCATCCATGGTTGTATGCAAGAAATTGATTTACCCAGATGATTATATTGGATTAAGTAGCCTGGAAAGAGGATATTGCATACATTCATTTTGAGGCAAGCTTGCAAGTCTCAGAGGTATTCAAACTCCACATGGTTCCTTACGTTAGGAGATAGCAGCTGCATTCTGTTTAGCTGCAATGAGGTCCGATGGAGCTGTAAAATAAGCAGTCCACCGGTGCAAAAGTACAAAAGTAATGCCACCAGAATAGCAAATCAGACATGCAGCCCTAAGGTGTAATGGAGACGTAAGGTCTGATAGATATATAACAAGTAAAGCTGAAGGTGCTTCTCCAGCAGGTGGCATGCTGACTGTATAGTCTATGTCTGGATTTCACTGTCTCACCCCAGCCCTCCCCACAATGTTATCCCATTGAAACAAGCTCCACTTCTGTGATTGATGTCATTGCTACTCTGCCCTGTAAGTCTGGGGAGATATAGCATTTGTAAACAGAAACAGATGGATGGCTGAAATGAAAAAGGTGCCACAAGGTAGACATAGGCACGGTCAACCTCAGAGGAGAACTGAGAGCATTAGGTAGGTTATTTACATTCTCCCCTGTACATTCAGGTAGCTGTGTTGTGCACCGGAGTTGTTAGTGATAAGGATGACTAGAGGCAGAGCAGCAAAAAATGGTATTCCCTCTGAACTGTGTACAGTTATAAGGCTAAGTAACTCCTGAGTCTCTATAATATTTGTCGTGCACATACTGGAGTTGTGTGCGCCCAGTACCTGGAAAAGAGGCATAGTCTGTTTTGGTTAAAGCATTCAAATGGTTGTTATGGCCCGGACAAGGGCAGCAGCATGGAGCTGTGTGATGGCATGCAGGACACAACTGAGGTGTTGGTAGTTATGACTGGAAAGCAATCGGAATGGGCGAGTGACAGAAGCTGGCCGAATGAACTGAGCTATGTCACGGCATGGGCCGAAGAACCCCGCCAAAAGAAAGAAAACACATACAAAAGGAAAGGGGCAGCAAACGAGCAGGCTGGAATGAAGAAGCAGGGGGGATGGGAAGATGGGGGGTGCCAGACCAACCGGGAGGCAAAGGGAAAACAAAAGGGGGGAGAGGAAGAACCCAGCCCCAGTACACGACGGAGCAAGCACAGCAAGTGTCACTCACTCTAAGCAGAGCTTTAGTTAACTTGTTGGTTTAAGTAGAGTGTGGGGGAGGAGCTCTTCCCCCATACAACTACAGGCATGCACCTTTAAATTGAGTAGTCATGACCCCTATGAGGGCTGTATTCATTTTTAGAAGAGCCATTGTTTCTTTAACATCTACCTGAACAACTACCAGAACAGGCAGAAGGGGCATCAGTTTTATGTTGCATTTGATGAACAGTGCCCTGAATGAACAATGTACCTAAACAACATACTGGGGCATTGGTATGGTTGCATTTAACCAGAGTGCCTCCTGCACAGCCACCAACAGGACTTCCTACAGAAGTTGGTGTTCAATAGAGATCGCCTATCTTACTACTGACCAGGCTGACACTGCTCAGCTTCTATGATCTGATGTGATCAGGTTCCAAAGTAATAAGGCTGCAGGCATTAACTCATAGGCAGGTATAAATAAGTATGCTGTTATAATCATTTGAAGATTTTCCGACAGTACTACAACTAATCTCCACTGGAGTCAAATACTGTTTGAGTAATCTGGCTTGAGCAAGTTTATTTAACCACTCTGTACTGCAGTTTACCCCACTGGGAGATGGGTAGAAACAGGACCTCACTGGAAATGAGATATAACATCTTATCTGGACTAGCCTGTGTAAATAGACCCTACAAACAAATGTTAACAGCACTTTCTTCCATCACAATTTTACCCTCCCAAAGCAATAGTTGCATCACTTGACCACATGGTTAACAGCAGAGAGAATAAACCAAAACAATGTTGTGCTGTACTTACCTTTCTGAGTCTGAAAATTCAGCTCAGCTTATTTCTGTATTTTGTAGCACTATTTGGCAGTTTCCTTAATGTCTGAGAATAGCAATGTTTGTGAGCCTTTAGTCACTTGTACTTTAGCAGGAAACATCATTTCCTATTGCAAGCATTGTACCTATACAGCATATACACCAGTATTTGCAAAGCATTTCTCCTCAGTCAGGTTCCTTAAGAGCAGAATTTTAACAAAACATAATATTCAGACACAGTTTGACTTGTATTTCATATTAGTTCTGTATTTCTCCCCATTATGTATTACTGGCATAATCTGCATGAAAACAGGATCTTTGCTTCTGAAGAGTTCATTATTCCTGTTGCTTTCTCCTTACCTCAGGTTATAATACATTCATTGTGACATCACACTTACTCCCATGGCAACAGATTGTGATATCACAACACAGGATTATGACTTGCAGTAGGGAGTAAGCTACAGAGGCCGATGGACTCTAAGGTATAAACATCATGTATTCCTGCAAATTTCCATAGAAATAAATAATAGGTATGTGAAAGCTATAGAATATATATGGAATGCAGGCTGAATTGTACCTAAATATAATGTTTTTTGAAGTTATCTTTGAGATATGAGCAGCTCTTTAATGTTTATTTTATTTATTTATTTATTTATTTATTGAGATCTAGGATTTACACCTATGAGCCAAGGGCTCATTTACATAGGTTCCACAACAACAACAGAATACACACAACAGGAATGTACAACAGGTTGTGGAGAATCACGAACTCAAACAGTAACTAATTACTGGCATTGTACAATGTATGCCAGGTCAAATATCAAAGAGGAGTAGAGAATTTTAGCAAAGGTAAGAGTCTGCGAATCAGACAAGAGGCTTTGTCCAATGATAATCAGGATGGTGTGATGGGTTAGTTAGAACAGGATGGGGAAGAGCAGGGTAGATGGCCCAAAGTTTTTTAAGAGATGGTACACAGCCTAGAGGCCTTGTCAGGTTGGTAGTGGGGGGGGAGGTAAGGGATAATGTGAAACAAGGGGTTGGGGTGGATGACAGATAGTGTGGAGAGGGAAGAGGGAAAACTGGGCAGCTGCCACAGGATTTGTAAAGGGGGTATTGGGATAGATTGGGAGGGGGAAGGAGTGGAACTGCAGATGACAGGGGTGAGGAGGGAAGGCATGGACACCCAGGTATGGGAAGAGTGGAAGGGCTAAGAGGGAGTAGGGGAGGAATAGGGTAAGAGGAAGATGGAAGGGGCTAAATGAGCGGGAATGGGCATAAGTGCGGATGGAGCTAGGAGTGAGGTGCATTGAGATTGGTGAGGATTTGAGGTGTGCAGTACAACAACTCAATGGAAAGAGTCACACATGTTGTGTTGGAGGAGGTGCCACTGAAGTTGATATATAAATGGGACAAGCTTGGAGATTGAGCTGATATCACCAGGGAGTGAGTTTAGCCAGATGGGTGCACGATAGGCAAAGAATCTTTGTCCCTGGGTAGTATGGTAGCTGGGTACCGGGAAGATTTGGTTAACTGAGCCCCAGGTACAGCCGGGTTTGCCAGAGAGGTGGAGGATGTTTTGTACCCAAGGAGGTGCCAGTCAAAGGTTGACTTTTTTGGCCAGAAGACAGGTTTGGAATTTGATTCTGTCTTTTAGTTGAAGCCAGTGAGTCTTAGTATAGAGGGCGCAGGTATGTGTGAGTCGATCTTGTCCTGTGTGGAGCCTGCATGCCTTGTTTAGGGCTGTGGAAATTCTTCATAGAGATGTTTCAGTGGTGGAGCCTTAGATTGCGAGCCTGTAGTCTATTAAGGACATGATGGAGATGTGGATTGCAATCTTTAGTGTGTCTGTAATCAGAGTCCATTTGTGTCTGTGCAGAAGTTCATGAGAATGCTGACAGCCTTGGCATCAAATTCAATGTGATGGGAGAAGGAGAGTCTGCTGTTCAGGTAATACCAAGGTATCTGAATTGTTGAACTTGTTCAAGTGGATGCCAGCAGCATTGCAGATTGTTAGAGGGTACGAATGGTATTTGCTATGCTGGGCACAGGAGAGCATAATGTTTGTCTTTTGTTGTTAAATATTAGTTTGTTCTGGAACCAGTCTTCTGACTGCATGAAGCTTTGCTGGAGTTGTTCTCAAGGAGCTTTGGGTCACAGTTGTTTGTGAAAATGACTGCATCATCAGTGTACAGCAATAAATGCTCATGGCAGGAGTTAGGCAATCTGTTCATGAAGACAGTGAATAGAAGGGGACCAAGAATGGACCCTGAGGGACACCAGATAGGATCGCATGACTATCTAAGAGGTGACTGTTGATCTTTACTTATTGAGAGCAATTTGAGAGATAACTTTTGAACCAGGATAGGGTGTCCCTGTACAGGCCTACATTAAAAACTGAGTAAGCAAAAAGTGTGATTCACCGTATCAAAGGCCTTGGCTGGATCTAGAAATGCTGCCTGACAAGATAACCTTGGTCGAGAGACTCGTGAATGAAGTCTGTGAATTCAGTGAGTGCTGTGGTGGAAATAGGGAAGCTAAACATGTGGCTCAAGGGCTGGTGCCAGGAAAAGGACACAAATTTGCAGGGAACTGGCAACAATTTTGGGAGCGAAAGTTCTTTAAATTTGATACACTGCATCTGACTAAGGAGGGAGTCAGTGCATTGGGGCAGAAGTTTGACGTCTTTGCAGAATATTTAAACTAGCAAATGGAGAGAGGGGTGCAGCACCCAATATGTCGAATGGGAAGAACACGCCTCCCCACTTAGCTAGTGGTCAAATAGGAGTTCAGCATGTTTGTAGTTCATTTGCATCACCAGGTAAGAAAAAGGTCCTGCTCCCCGCTTGATACACAGGAAAATGCCAGACCTCACCCAACTACTAACACACCGATATCTGGCCAATAGAAAATCATGTACATAAATGTTTGTAGTCTGGAAACAAGATCCTAGACCTTCAGACAATAATGACAGAGGCTAAACTAGACAAAGTAGCCATTAGCGAGACACGGTTTACCAGTAACCACACTTGGGAGACTTTAGTACCTGGCTATGTACTGTTCAGAAGAGACCGAGGTGCAAAAGGGGGGTGGAGTGGCCCTTTATGTCAATGAAAATATTAAAGCTACAGAAATTCAGAATATACATAAGGAGCCAGAAGAACTATGGGTCACTCTGGAAACAGGAAATGGGACAGCCATAAGAACTGGGGTTGTCTAGAGGCCTCCAGACCAGGGGGAGGACATGGACACATTACAGATAGAAGATATACAAAACGTGACAGCTAAAGGGGAGGTTCTGATAATGTGAGACTTCTACGTGACTGATACAAATTGGTCAATACCAGCAGGAACATCTGCCAGAACTAGACACATAGTGGATTCCCTGCAGGGGGAGGGCCTCAAACAACTGGTACAGCAACCCACAAGAGACAGGGCTATCCTAGATCTAGTACTAACTAACAGGGAAAGGATCACAGATCTCCAGGTAGGTCACCTGGTGTCAGTGACCATCACATGGTATGGTTCAATTTGGCCACTAGAACTAAATTATCCCATTCCAAGGCAAAAATATGAGACTTCAGAGGAGCTGACTTTGATAAGATGGTCAACAGAGTTAAGCTAGTCCTGGCAAAAAGAAATACAGGTGAGGAGGTACAGGCACAGTGGGCACACATTAAGGATGCAATACTTGAAGCAATATCCATTGTGTTAGAGAGAAAAGGAAGTGCAAAAGAAGACGAAACCACTTTGGTTCTCAAAACAGTAGAGAAAAGGTCAGAGCCAAAAGGCTGACCTTCAGGAAATGGAAGGAACATAGCAGGATGAAGGTAGGAGGCATACCAAACTTCCCTAAGGGAAGCAGGGAAGGCAGTAAGGCAGGCAAAGGCCCAAACTGAGGAAAAACTAGCACAAACAGTAAAGAAGGTGACACGACTTTCTATAGATACATTAGTGAAAGGAGAAAGTCCAGACGGGTATTGCTAAGATCAAAGTGGATAAGGGCATGTGAGAGGACCATATAAAACCATCTATCCTAAATAGATACTTCTGCTCAGTATTTACTAAAGAGAAGGTAGGCAGGGCCCATAGCTCATCATCATGGACACAGGGGAGGGAGGTGTGCACTAGTCCCTTCACAAAAGAAAGGGCCCTACAAAAGCTCAATAAGCTCATGGTGGACAAGGCAATGGGACCTGATGGCATACATCCCAGGGTACTAAAGGAGCTAAGGGTGGAACTAGCAGAACCATTATCAGAATTGTTTAGTGAGTCTCTGTGCACAGGAGAGGTCCCAGAAGACTGGAGAAGGGCTCATGTGATCCCGATCCACAAGAGTGGTAGCAGGGAGGAGGCAAGGAACTATAGACCAGTCAGTCTTACCTCAGTAGTGGGCAAGATTATGGAGGCACTTCTTAAGAAAAGGATAGTCTAACACCTGGAATCCACAGGAGCACAGGGTCCAAGACAACATGGGTTTACAACAGGAAGGTCCTGTCAAACTAATCTCATAGATTTCTTTGAGTGGTGGACCAGGGGAGCATTTGGTGTCACCTACCTTGACTTCAGCAAAGCTTTCGATACTGTTCCACAGAAGAATGATTAATAAGATGGGTAGACTGGGGGTGGGTCAGAAGTTGGTCAACTGGGTGACAAACTGGCTGCCAGGCAGAAAACAGAGAGTGGTGGTAAATGGTATACAGTCAGTAGAGATGCAAGTCACAAGTGGGGTACCTCAGGGGTCAGTCCTGGGTCCAGTCCTCTTCAATATCTTCATCAGTAACATTGCAGATGGACTGGAGGGTAAGGTTTGCCTGTTTGCAGATGACACCGAGATCTGCAACAGAGTAGATGATCCAGATGGGGTGGGCAGAATGAGAAGAGATCTGGATAAACTGTCAAAATGGTCAGAAAAGTGGCAACTGGGGTGTAATGCAATGAAGTTCAAGATCATGCACATAGGAAAAAGAAACACTAAAGCCACCTATAGGTTGGGAAGGGAGTTGCTGGCAGTCACAAGGGAAGAAAGAGACTTGGGCATCATCATCACAGATGACCTGAAATAATCCAAGCAGACCATTAAAGCAGTAGGTAAGGCTAGGGGGATGTTGAGGTATATTAGTGGAGATATCACAAGTCATAAGAGGGAGGTAATAATCTCTCATTATAAGACACTGGTTAGGCCCCATCTGGAGTACTGCATGCAGTACTGGAGGCCACACCTTCACAAGGACATTAACCAAATTGAGGCAGTCCAGAGAAGGGCAACCAAAATGGTGCAGGGACTGCATCAGAAAACATATGAGGACAGATTAATGGAGCTCAATATGTATACCCTAGAGCAAAGGAGGGAGAGAGAGATGATATGATCGAACCATTCAAACACCTTAAGGGCATTAACAAGGTGAAAGAGTCTAACATGTTTCAATATAAGAAAAATAGCAGGACAAGAGGATACAGCATGAGAGTTGAGGGAGGCTGATTAAGGGGGTAATGTGAGGAAGTTCTTTTTTCACAGAAAGGGTGGTGGATGCATGGAATGGCCTACTTCAGGAAGTGGTGGATATGAATACAGTTCAGGGCTTCAAACAGGCATGGTATAGGCATAAGGGAGCAATACAGATGAGTATGAATAGATAGGCCATTGACAGAGCAAAGGCCGATGGCACATTCATAAGTTAGAAAAAGGAATGGGCAGATTGGATGGGCCTTGCAGTCCTTATCTGCCATCAACTTCTATGTTTCTGTGTTACTGTGACCCTTTCTGAATCCATGTTGTTGAGGACATTGAAGTTGGTACTTTCAACGTGACAACAAATTGGTCTGCAACAACACGCTTCTAAGACTTTTGAGGGGAGGGAGGATGGAGATAGGCCTGTAGTTCGTGGTGCACCCTATCATAACTTTTTGTGAACAGGGGTCACTAGTACAGATTTCCACTTGTCATGGAACTGGGACAGCCTTAGTGAGAGATTGATAATGTTCTATAATTTGTTTGGGTAGGGGAGGTAACAAGTTGCATGAAGTGTTCTGCTGAGATGGCATCTCTGTAGCTGCCTGTGTTAGGAGACAACCAGTTTGCATTGAAATCACCCATCAAGATGGTTTCAGAGCTTGAGTGTAAGTGCAGAATATAGTCCAGGATTGAAATTAGCCCTAAGACATAATGCTTCGGAGGGATGTATATCAAGGCCCTGTGAGAGACTTGTTACTCGCATCAAGTAGGACCTTGACTGGTAGCACCTGTATGTTGTTTTCTAGACTTGGAATGGGTAATGCATATGCCATGATGGTGTCCTTTACATATATTGCACATCCACTCACTCACTTATTAAGTCTGTCATGCCTGAACACTGTGTATCCAGAGAGGGATTTGGAGGTATCCACTATTTGGGGTGGAAGCCACATTTCTATGACTGAGAGAATGTCAGGGTTATGCTGAGTAACCCAGACACTTAGGTTGTCCAGTTTTTCCAGCAGGCTGCAGATGTTGATGAAAGCCAGTGAGATCAAACAGTGTTTTGTTCCCGTAGAGGATAAATGTAGTTGAGGGCCAGGATTTGGGTGAATATTGCCAGCAATCGGTAGCATCAGAAGAATGAGTCACATGAGGTATTCCTTCAGTTGCTTGCAGGCGATGACATGCTCACGTTTATGAGAGGATCGATTAATGGGTATCCAATGAGCAGTTCAGAAGTAAAATACAGACAGAAGGTGAGGGTGCCATGAAGGAGTCTCTGGGTACAAGTGTCCAAGGGTGTGATTAGGGATTTCATCAGATAACTTCAGAGCTTTTGAGTCTGTGAGGAGATAGCCGGTGATAGTTCCTGTGCCATAGGCATTATGGATGTTGTTTAACAGTGTGAGTATTGAGGGCAGAGAATGTTGTACACCTGGCTTCCTGTTAATTGTAGTCTATCCAGCCAGGAGGAGTAGACTGTGAAGGAGATACAAGGCTGCCATTATCATATCGGGAGGACCTGTGGCAGACACAAGATGGGTGCCAGTGTAAATTAGGGGGTAATGTGAACTGGCAAAATGAGTTGTGCAATGTGATACCCCGAGCGGAGCAATAATGGTGTCGCTGGTGGAGGTTATGAATTACGCAGGAGCAGAGGAAGCTTGGAATGGACAGCCATAGTTTCACACTTAGGTGTAGCGGTGTTTCCTTTTCCCGGCTAAACAAGGCACTGGTTTGGTCCTAGAGGGTGCACTGGCACAGGGTTATAAACCACTAGAGTATTTTCCTTAGCTGGTTAAGTGTGCCTGTTTCCCTAAGTTTGTAAGGGAGTATTAGGGTTGGGGATGTATAACCCTTAGGAGAAGGAGTCTGATTGTAATGGACAGAGAGTACAGGAATAAAGATGTGTATCCTTTTAAGAGAAGGAGCTAGTCTATTTCATCACAGGCCAGCCAGAAGGAGGGAGAAGGGTGGATCTTGCAGGAGGTGCATTTAAAGAGTGATGGGCTGGGGTGGGTCGGTGGGCCACAAATTTGCAGGGAGGAATTGCAGCAGCATGATAAAAGACAATCAGAGACAACCTGCAAAAATCAGAAGTTAAATGGGGGGGGGGGTTACAGGGGGATGGGAGGTCTCAGAGGAGAAAGAATAAGGACTAGGATTAAAAGTAAATGGGAGATTGGAAAGGGCAGAGACTGATAGAATCAATGACAATGCAAACAATCACTTTTCTAATCTCTACTACAATAATGTTTGTCTTTAAGAGCCCAACTAAGTTCACAGTTTTTTCTACATTAAAAATTTGCAGGAGAAATAGCATCAGTACAGTAAAAGGTCCAAATAAAAGCCAGCAGTCCCAAATACGTATAAAAAAATGGCCACTCAGCTAGATAAAGTCCATGGAGCGAGCCACAGAGGAGAAACTGCACCTATACAGATTAGCCACAAAGGGCGCCAGATTCAAAATCCACTCAATTGCACTGCAGGACTGTCTGGCTTTGGGGTGCCAGTACCTGGATCATAGACTGGCAAGTAGGCAGGCAGGACTTCTTCCCAAACTGTGGTTATGGTTCGTACCCTATAAGAGAGCCCTATCAGGGACTACCAGTGCCTGGATGAAGACTGGCAAACAAAGGGCAGGACTTCTTCCCAAACCACGGTTATGGTTCATACCCTGTAAGTGAGCCCTATCAGGGCTACCAGCACCTGGATTATAGATTGGCAGTCATGCAGGCAGGACTTTTTACTGAACCACGGTTATAGTTCGTACCCTATAAATAAGCCCTATCAGGGGCTACCAGTGCCACAATCGTAGACTGGCAAGCAGGTGGGCAGGACTTCTTCCCGAGCCATGGTTATGGTTCGGACCCTGTAAGTGAACCCTATCAGGGGCAGCCAGCACCTGGATCGTAGACTGAAAAGCAGGTGGGCAGGACTTCTTCCCGAACTTTGGTTACAGTTCATGCCCTGTAAGTGAGCCCTATCATGGGCTACCAGTGTCTGGATCATAGACAGGCAAGCAGGTGGTCAAGACTTCTTCCCGAACTGAGGTTACGGTTCGTACCCTGTAAATGAGCCCCATCAGGGGCTAATGGCCCTTGGATCTTATACTGGCAAGCAGGCTGGCAGGACTTCTTCTTTAACCATGGTTACAGTTCGTACCTTGTAAGTGAGCCCCATCAGGGGCTTCCAATGCCTGGATTGTAGACTGGCAAGCAGGTGGGAATGATGTTTTTCTGAACTGTGGTTACAGTTTGTACCCTGTAAGTGAGCCCTCTCAGAGGCCACCAGCGCCAGGATCATAGACTGGCAAACAGGAGGGCAGGATTTCTTCCTGAACCATGGTTATGTTTCGTACCCTGTAAGTGAGCCCCATCAGGGACTACAAGCACCTGCATTGTAGACTGACAAGCAGTCAGGCAGGACTTCTTCCTGAACTGCAGTTACGGTTTGTACCCTGTAAGTGAGCCCAATCAGGGATTACCAGCACCTGGATCATAGACTGGCAAGCAGGCATGCAGGATTTCTTCCTGAACAATGGTTATAGTTCACACCCTGTAAGTGAGACCTATCAGGGGCTACCAGCACCTGGATTATAGACTGGCAAGCAGGCAGTCAGGACTTCTTCCCAAACCGTGATTATGGTTCATACCCTGTAAGTGAGCCCCATCAGGATCCTCCAGCACCTGGATCATAGACTGTCAAGCAGGTGTGCAGGACTTCTTCCTGAACCACAGTTAAGGTTCATACCCTGTAATTACTTTAATGCAGAAGACTGGTGAGTGCTTTGCCTGCTTACTTTTTCTTATACTATAAGGCCGGTAGGAAGTGGATGCCTTTCCTTTCTCACTGTTGCTCTAGTAAGTGGTTTTGCATTCACCCACTTTTCTTCACACATGCCACCCTTGTGGCAGTGTCATTAGTGTCCACAGCTGTGTGAATGTGGTATTTAGTGGCATCCAGGTCTGACTTTGCTTTAGCAAGTAGGCCTTGTATCAGTTCACCATCAATCTAGCAATCAATCAATCAATCAATCAAAATCTTTATTTATCCAGGCAAACATCATTGAGCAGAGCTTTTTTACAAGATGGACCTGGTTAGAACAGGGTCGGGTAACATCCATCATAAAAACATATAAATACATGTAAATAAGTATATAAACACAAACTCAATGGTGCAGTAATAGAGGAGTCAAATGATAAAAGGAAGACAAGGCAAGCCATAACAGAGAAGGATTCAAATACAGGGGGGCAGGTCCACCATTGAACCATGCAACTGTATATAAACCGTGTTCTCTGTATAGAAGTACCAGTTAGTTCATTTACCAAGGGCAGTCACTAGTACTAGCCATGAAAATGGCTTGGAGAACCACCAACTAATGGCAGATGGGGTACCAGGAGGGGTATGTAATATGTAAGCGAAGGATAAACATTGTGAGAAGTGAAGTCCCAAGGATTAGTCAGTAGAACTGATGTGGCAGTGGGGGCCTATGGGGAAAGGGAAAGGGGAGTTAGGACTTTCATAGTATGATTACGTGTAGATTGTGGATAAAAGCAATATAGAGTTGTGAAAAGAAGGCTGGAGACAGCGGGAAGATAGACCAGTATCAAAGGGAGGACAGAGTCATCAAGGTGTTACATGAAAGCATGATGACAGGCCAGGGCCAAGGAAGAGACAAGCACTAGAAGTAATTCATTCATGGTTAAATGGTACAGGTTAGCATGATGACAATTCATGGCCATGGGAAACAATTGCACTGATTATTTCTGAGATGTGAATATAAAAGCTTGAAAGATGAGATGCGATGGGTGACCTCAGTTTCAGTTTTTTTTGCAATTTATTCCACAAGGAGGACAGTAAATCTTATAAGAGCCCCTGCCAAAACGAGAGTTAACTGAATCATAAGTAGGAGAGTTGCAATCTCAGGGTGTAATTGCCTATTGGTTTTATAGGAAGACAGTCTGTATGGTATTGGGGCAGTTTTTTGAGATGGCTCTCAGGGTCCATAAGGCTGCATTTTATTATGCCTGAATTGAAGAGAACTCACCCCACTGATTGATATAGGGAGCAGTGGTGAGTGGAATAAGGCAGGCCAATGATGAACCTCAAAGCTCTATGATATAATGTGTCAAGTTTGGTGAGGTAGGAAATGGGATAGTGACTGTAGAGTATGTCAGCATAATCTATCAAGAATAGAAAGGTTGATTGTACCAGCTGCAGTTTGGCATCTCTAGTTAAGAAGGGCTATCCTAAAGAACAGGCCAAGTCTCTGTTGCAATTTTTTGAGTAATTCTTCAATGTGCTCTATAAAGGAGAGCCTATGGTCCAGCCATACTCCCAGGTATTTGAATTTAGGGACAAATTCCAACTTCTCGCCAAGAATTGTGGTAATCTGCGGCACAGGATTTGATAGGGCTGAATTTACTATTTGGGCAGAGGGAGAAAAGAGTATTGCTTTTGTTTTCTTGGCATTAAGTAATATTTTTTTGTTTAGGAGTTGGTATTGCAGCAGGTTGAACTCAGATTGAAGGTCATTACATGCAGATTGTAATGACAGGCAGCTTACATAAAGAACTGTGTCATCTGCAAACAGATGAATGTTGGCCTTAGTTATGCTTTCATCAATATTGTTGATGTATATTGCAAATAAGATCGGTCCTAAGATAGAACCCTAGGGAACACCTCTAAGGAGAGGTTTGAGAGTTGAGAGATCTCCTTCCACTTTCACCTGCTGGAAACAATCAGAGAGGTAGTTGTTGAACCACCATAAAGATAATGGGTCAGCACCTAGTGAGGTCAGGGAAGAGAGTAGCAGAGAATGGTTGACAGTGTTGAAGGCCTTGCTCAGGTCCAAGAATACAGCGCAGGTGTAATTCCTGTTGTCTAGCGCTCTCTTTGCCAGTCATTAGTCACTTTGGCAAGTGCTGTGATGGTGCTATGTGTAGCTCTAAACCCTGATTGGACTGGATTAGCAGGTTATTAGCTTCTAGATACTGCCTCAGCTGGTTACTTACGGCTTTTCCAGTAATTTTGAAAAGACCGGAGAATCGAAATTGGTCTGTAATTATTTAGATCACAGGGATTTCTGGACTTGAACTGGGATATGATGTGCACTGTTTTCCATATTGAAGGAATGGATCCTTGAGTTAATGATAGGTTAAATAAATGGGTTATGGGCATGGCTAACACATGGATGGCCACCTTCAAAAAATATGGGTCAAGGGTATCCACACCAGCACTTTTTTTTACATCCAATTTTAGCAATAGGTCTTCAACTTCTTTCAGAGTAGTAGGAAGCAAAGAGAAGACTGAATCGGTGATGCTTGGATCTGCACCTTGATTATCCACCTGAGAACGTATCAGATTCGCAGGGGAATTGTTGAAGACTAAGCCTGCAGTCGCAAAGTGATTATTGAAGGCATCCAGAACTTCCAGTCTGTCACTAATGGTGTTATTGTTTAGGAGATTTCATCAGGTAGTAAGCCACCGGACTTGTGACCAGACAAGTCCTTGATGGTTTTCCAAAATTTTGTAGGATTTTTGGAGGCAGAGAGAAATTCAGAATGATAGTATGCAGCTTTTGTATCTCTAACCATTCTAGTACATGATTTTTGTGCCCTTTTGAACTTGCACCAGTCCGTAGCAGACTGGGTTTTGCATGCTTTTTTCCATTGGTTATCTCTTTCAGTCAATGCAGAGTTCAATAATGGTGCGAACCATCTACATGCATTTTTTGCTATTCGCACCTTAACTATAGGGGCATATTTATTTAGGGTGTCTAGGATAATTTTGCTGAATATGTCGAATGCTGATTGTGTTTTTTGCCAAATAGAACTCTTGCCAATACAAGGAGTGTTTCAGTTCATTTATGTATGCAGTGAGATCAAAGTTCCTTCTAGACATCTTGGCAGCAAACTTTGGCGAAGTAGTAGGTTTGTTGCTTGATCCTATGCAAGCAATAAATGAGTGATCACTGATATCACTGAAGAAGGTGCTGACAAAGGAGAAGAGATGTGGTTTATTCACTAGGATAACATCTAGCAGGGAGCTGTTATCCATGTTCTTTATATTTACTCGTGTTGGTTCGACAATGAGTTGCGTAATCCATGGGTGTCACAGAAAGCTACGAGAGGAGCGGCAGCTTGAGATAGCCAGTCTAAATTAAGATCCCCAAGAATAATTATTTCTGAGGATTGTTTTCGATGATATTACTCAGATGAGGTAACAACTGTAGATCAGCAGAAAGAGGTCTATAGCACTCTATGATACATACTGTTGAAGTGTGCAAGATAGTGACGTGAAGAGACAGACATTCATAAGCATTTGCAACAGATAATAAGCACTCAGACAGGATGCTGTATACCTGTCCTTGACATAGATGGCAATCTCTCCACCCCTGGAGTGTCTGTCTGTTCTAAATAGTAAATAGTTAGGGATATTGACTTCCCTGTCACAGGTGGCCGGTCTAATCCAGGTTTCTGAAACCACTAGGATATCTGGTCGAGTATGGAGGACCCAGGCCTAGATCATGGAGAACTTTTTTTTAACAGACTACATACATTAATGTGGAGGAAACTCATGCCTTTCAGTGTGGCAAGGTCAGAGGGTGATGTGATTGCAGCAGGTGGCCCCAGATTGAGCTCCACATTTCCTGAGCACAGGAGAAGAAGGAGTAAAAGTTTTCTTAGAGTGGCAATAGTAAGCTTCGTACTGGTAACCCCTTTACGTCATTGTGGGCCTTCGTCCTGGGGGATGCACCCAAACATTTTTTTGCCCTTCCCATTACGGGTGGCAGAGATGAGTACTCTTGACTGCTATCTGTAGAGATGACGCCCTCTATGATGTTGGCTGAAGTCATAAGCTGAGGTGGTAATTCATTTCGTGTACCAGTGTTAAAGGTAATATGAAACTGGTGTTGAAGAACTGGGGAGTTGAAAAGGCATATATCCACGTAGGGACAGGAACTAGTTACACAGCAGATGAGATTAGTATCCACAGTAATAAAGGCCTGAGGTGGCATATATTGGGCATGCGATATGAGATAGAAGAAGGACCAGAACAGGATCCACGAATTGACACACATAGTGGAATAAGGATGGGGGGGAGCTAGAGAGAAGTGAGCTAGAAAGTTGGGGTGGGGTTTATGTGTATTTAATCAGGACCAGGAGTGGGGGTGGGCGAAAAATTAGCAGCTAGGGCTCCTTCCTGGAGGTAATCAGTCCCTGAGGCAAGTCTGTACCTCGTGTTTCTGTGAGGGGCTGGTGGTTTCAGACCTAGACTGTGGATGGCAGTCTGGCAGGTCGGGTTCATCAGAGAACCATGGCTGTGGCTCTCAGACTACCTGGAAGGAGAATGCAGAGGAGAATTAAATAAGAAAGTCAGAGGGGGTGGGGCTGTTCGTGGAGCTAAAAAGAAATGCAGACTGGCTTAAATGGGGGGGTTGCAGTCCAAGATGTTAGGCAAGGTGCCTTCAAGTCTGAGTGAGCAATAACAGGGCTATTTAAAACACAATGCTAGCATAAAAAGGTGAGGGGGGGTTCAAAGGCCTGAGCTGAGATTGCTACTGGTCTTATGAGGAACACAATACAGGCATTTACATTAAATCAGAAAACTTCAGCTATAAAATACAGACAAGACAGTTTTAACAGAAAACATAATCTAGCACAATATGATCAAACATTAACAGTGCAGTGACTATATGGAGCCAATCGGAGTGCTCCTGGGGCTGACTGCAGCCAGTGGGCCACAGCAGTAAAGGACTCTGGATTTAAACCCAGAAACAACTGTCCTCATATAAAGAAAGCAAAAATTGGGAGCTAGGGCTCCCTTCCTGGAGGTAATCAGTCACTGAGGGCAAGTCCATACCTGCATTTTTGTGAGGGGCTGGTGGCTTCAGACCTGGACTGCAGGTGGCAGTCTGGCAGTCAGGTTCATCAGAGAACCATGGCTGTGGCTCTCAGACTACCTGTGTTTCTGTGAGGGGCTGTGGCTTTAGACCTGGACTGCGGGTGGCAGTCTGGCAGGTCGGGTTCATCAGAGAACCATGGCTGTGGCTCTCAGACTACCTGCATTTCTGTGAGGGGCTGGTGGCTTCAGACCTGGACTGTGGGTGACAGTCTGGCAGGTCAGGTTCATCAGAGAACCATGGCTGTGGCTCTCAGACTACCTGCATTTCTGTGAGGGGCTGGTGACTTCAAACGTGGACTGCGGGTGGCAGTCTGGCAGGTCGGGTTCATCAGAGAACCAAGGCTGTGGCTCTCAGACTACCTGCATTTCTCTGAGGGGCTGATGGCTTCAGACCTGGACTGCGGGTGGCAGTCTGACAGGTCGGGTTTGTCAGAGAACCACGGCTGTGGCTATCAGCCTTCTCAGCCAGGACCAGCACTTTATTCCACAGTGCTTTCTTTTACTGGGCTATATGGGTCAATTAAGTTGCCTGCCTAATGAGCAGTTAAGCTGATGTGTAAACCATTTTGGCCATGGTATCCAATTTCCTGGAGTCCTTTCCAGGGGGCTTTGCAGAGAAGGGTACCTTAACTGTCTCACAGGCTGCCTCCTGGACTGCACCTATGAATATACAAAATTGCCAGCAGATACAGGCCTATTGGTCTATCTAGTTTGCTTTAGTGAGTGTGCACCACTTCAGTCTTTCAGACTGCAGCTGCCCCTCCGCCTCACTTCCATTGATTTTGCCCACGTATCCTTCATTCCCACTCCCTGCCCCGCAAGGTCTGAACCCTCTCTCTGACCCTGTCCCACCCCCTTTTGAAGCTTCCCACCATCCACAGTAATATCACCTCCTCCTGCAGCATGTTCCATCCTGCCACCACCCTTTTGGTGAAATAGTGCCTCCTTATTTCCCTCCTGAATCTGCCTCCTTCCAACTTCAGACTATGCACCCTGGTTTCCCTTCCACCTTTTAATTTGAAAATATTTCTGGTGCTTACTGTGTTCATGCACTTCAGGTACTCGGTCTCAGTCATATCACCTCGCTCCCTCTAACCTTGATGATTAGGGTGGACATAAAGGTATTCCATCCTCCATCTGTCCACCTGATACTTTTTTTTCCAATTGTCTTATGTATGGATACAGCTGAGACAGGCACAGAAAAGATTTTTTTGAAGTATATTTTTGCAATTATTTGTGAAAGTGGAACAGCAACCTCCTTGTAGGAGCTAGCCCCATCATGTCCACAAATTCTGCAACCTCCTCTTCCTCCTCTGTTTCAGGAGGGGAATGCTGAGGGTGCTCCCCAGTTGTCTAACAATGGAGGACAAAAGATGAGTAGTCTTTTGAAGGCCTTGGAGGGGTGGCACATTCCTGCACAGTTGAATCATCTGGTTCAGAAAGTTCCCTGTCTTCTCTCTTCATAGTATAATTATTCTCTCTCCACAGGCAGATAGATTGGAACCTGAGCCTGGAGACAAGATACAGGCATATTCATAAAATTTCTTCTGACCTAAAAGACCTGGAAAATTGCCAAATGTTTGTTATGTCATCTGGTGAGGGCATCTGTCTTTGATCCAAAGCCTGCTCCTTTCCTTTCCTAGGAGAATTAGTAAGGCCATTTTTGTATTTGTGTTTCTACTTGGCAGACACTGCTTCCAGTGCCTGCTCTGTGGTTCTCTTATGTATATGTTTGCCATCTCTGGACTGAGGGTTCTACCTTTTGGACACCCTGGTATCTGTACCATCTTTACCATGCTTATCCAATGGCTGAGCAGCCTTATCTTTTTTCTCTGTCACATTTGACAAGGACTACTACTGCACTGAGAAGCCAAACCTTGCGATGTGTGCTTTCCACAATCATTTGGAACTTTCAGAGAGCCTTTATTTTTTTGGTGCTG
This sequence comes from Neoceratodus forsteri, assembly GCA_016271365.2. Classification (NCBI taxonomy): domain Eukaryota; kingdom Metazoa; phylum Chordata; order Ceratodontiformes; family Ceratodontidae; genus Neoceratodus; species Neoceratodus forsteri. Next base: position 1,568,766,532 of record CM057450.1, on the reverse strand, counting down.
TGGAGGCAGACTGAGAAGCCATAAACTCTTCTCTTTTTTTAGCTTTTTTTCTTTTGGGTTTTAGGGCAAAACTTTATACTAAGCTCACAGTTAGTAAAATTGTGATCTAGACCCAGGCACCTTAAACAAAGCTTGTGGCAGCCTGCATTTGCCATGAACTGAAAGCAATTCGACAATTTTTAAAGTCTGTTGATCCTGTTTTTTTCTTGAGTCTATCAGACATTCCAAATGCTGAGGGCCTGTTAAAAATAATGCTTGATTCCCAAAAACAGGTAAAAGTAGTTCACCAGAACCTGGAGTTCTGGATACAGTTCTGTGGAGAAACACTGAAATCCACCTAGAGTGAAAGTACAGTAAGTAGTTACCCAGCTATGGAAAAAATCAAGTAACAAAAATGGTCTGGTTCCCTGGAAATAGGAACCATTACTGACAAAGAGATAAACCATGTTAAAAAGGCAAGTGATACTAAATAAACACATTATATTATTGAAAACAATGTTTAAATAAGCAGTTTGAATATGATCCTCTAAAGGCAGAAACCATGCTTTACAGTGGTAGTCTCCACTTCATGGGACCTGATCGGGAACCAGAGAAACCACTAAAAAACAGAAAAAAATAATTCTAACTATCTAACACAGAGTTACTGAGATTTAACTAAATAATGATAGAACTTAAAACTTTTATAAAACAGTAAACCATATGAAGACTAGAACTGTTGGAGATGACTTCAGGGTTGACTGCTCTCTTCAAGCCAAAAAACAAATCTGAGATTGCCTGGAGTGGGTCATGACACCAGTGTAGAGTTTGAACCTATATCCCAAATTCCACAATTTCCACAAGATGCTATCTCTGCTTTCTATACTGGGAAGAGATGCTATAGTGTAAACATTACGTGAGGGATTCCTGGGGTTAGAACATTGAGACTGCATAAAAAAGTCAATTGTTATAGGCATGAAATACTGTATATAAGCATGGGTCAACAGGTAATGATGGGCAACAGGTTTTGCCTCCAGTACTACTTTCTCCACTGCTCTGATAAGTAGTTATTTAGAAACTCCTAAAATCCTTTCAACGTGCATTCGATAAGCTAAACCACTTTTGGATTTAGCTGCTTGAAATTCACCCTGTATATGAAAAAGCCAGTTTTCCTGTCTTTGGCAAAAATAGTAGACAGAAATTTCTCATAACTACTCATTAGCTTCAGTGCTGTCCTCCTTAAGTACTGTAAGAGAAAAAGGTCTGGCCTTCATGTGCTTATTAAACTATTATTTTCTGTGAATACATTTAAGGGCTGGAGTAAATTTTGCTCTGATAGCAATCAAGGCTTAGACCTGAAAATATACATGGCTTAACATCATCAAACTCCATCTGCATAAAAGTGAGGAAAGTGTGCTGACTGTGGGACATAGTGTATGGATTTATTTTGTTCTAAGCAATAATTTTAATTTAGTTCATTTTAAAGGCGGTTTGGTTACCTGCTGGCCCATTTTTTTGTTACTTTAGGCAGGTTTGCTTAGAATTTTTATTTCACCATGAACCCTGAACTCTGGAGATCACAGAACCAAGATAGTGTTATAAATACATACATACAGTATCTCCTTGTGCTTGCTGCACAATATAGACCACTATTTTAGCTAGTGTTGTGTTTGTGATTTTTTTACTTGCAGCCCAGGTGCTCCGCTCAGTTTTCTTTTGTCCTTGTAAAAGGTGGCAGGACATTTTCTTGTGCTCTACACATCATTCCCTTTTGGATGCACCCTAGAATTCTGCTGCATCTCATCAGTGGCTGTATACTGACATTCCTCACTCCCTTATCTATTATGACCCCCAGGTCCTTTCTGTCCTTCTCTTCAGAAAAAAGGAGCCTCATACAAAGTATAGGCATGACCTTTGTTTTTTGTTTTTTTTTCCTGCCAAATATAACACCTGGCATGTGGCTGTATTGAATATGAGAGTCCAGTGTTTGAGGCTTGTTCCAGAGTACCATGTTGAGAATGATGAAGGTTTTGGGGATTTACTTGGAAAACTGATTACTGTTACTAAAAAAGTTAAAACAGGTTGTTTTCCAGCAGTCTAGAGTCTTCTCAGTAAAGAGCCTGTTGTTGAAGCTAAAGCTTTGCAATACTGTTTGTAAGATGGATATACATGAAATTATGGACTTGTGCAACTTTAGAATGCCTTTTAATGATCACTGGATATCCAGTCAATCCTACCCACATCTAATGTAAACATATGATATTGCACTGCTGGATTTGACTCCCAAAACTATATCGCACAAATAAAATAAACTGAGCAAATTGTGTCAGTTAAGTCTGAAGTTAATGCCAAGAAAATAAAAAAAATGATATTCAGTTGAAATTCCACTAAATTACATGGTCTTTCAACAATCTTATTCTTGAAGTTTTTAAAAAGTACTGCTATTTGGGTGTTCACTTTTTAGCCAACGCCAAATTGTCATACAAAATTTTTGAATGTTTATCTATTCACATTTTACTATGCAAGGACATCACCATTCTTTTATGCTGTTACCTATAAGAGCACTGAGCAGAGAGGACGCTCTGCTGCGGAGGATGGTTTTCATCTTTTATAGGTCAAACAAAAGCAGATTTTTGGACTGCTGGGGAAAGAGTGCGGGGGGGCAGAGGAGGCGTGGGTGAAGGAAGGGGAGTCAAATATCTGGGGTGGGGAGAGGTGAAGGAAATGTGTTTTGGCGTGTGTGGGGGAGGAAACATCTATATAGATTCACCAGGGTGGGGGGGAAGAAGGGTGCTAGTGGGGAGATGGGAGGAGGATTCATTAGAAAAACCATCTGGAAGGTGGGAGGGTAGGAAAATATGGCACAGTTGGTGGGGAAGGGAGTTTAAGCATTTTAAGGGTTTTGAAGGCTGGACACCTGCATTTGCTTTAATTTTGCTAGTGTAATGCCTTGTTTCTCAACAAAACTGCCCAAATTGCCTAATGCACTGCCAATGTAGCAATTTGAATAGGTTCACAGCAAACAGTTCGGCACTTCACTGGTTGAAAACTACATGAATTGCTTCCACCAGTGAATCAAAGCAGAGACAAATTCACCAACTACCTCCAAAAGAAAATTTCCATAACCAAGCCCACCACTAGTTACAGCTATCTATTGGTTAGTGCATCTGTCTTTTGGGACCCAAAAACCATTGTTTGTGTTTTTGTCTGTATTTAGTGTCAAATTATTTTGTAGAAAGAAGGATTGGGCCTTGTTAAAACCTTACTATAGGGAGGCTTGGACTGAGGGCATATTCCTTTTGTGGGTATACAGGATGGTATCATCCACATATAGGAGGAAGTAAACATTCTCAGACTCACAGCGTAAGTCATAATGAAGAATGAGAACAGGACTGGCTCAGAATGGAACCTTAGGGGATGCCTAATACAATCTTCGTAGACATTAAATGAGAAGCAAGAAACTCTAAGGAATTCCTTGGAGTCCCTTTAAGGTATGGCACTGTTCTATGGTGATTTGGTTAGCTTCCAGAAAAACTCATGGCAATTTACAAACAATTTGCACTTAGGGAAAAAAAAAACAGTATCTTCCTCAATGCCAGTGAAGAAACTGTACAAAAAAACTTAACCTTTAGCAGTTTTCATGTGCAGACTTTAAATTTTCAAACACACACATTAATAAAACAAGTTTTATGTTTTTAGGCATGTTTATGATTACCAGGAAAGTACCTGTTGAGCTAGAGCTTATTTACAAAGGTATCCTGTTTTACAGAAAATTAATAAAATTCAGGACAGTATAAAAACAAATCATAAGTTCTGACTGATGGCCCAGTGGTACTGTGTCACACTACCATGGCAGCAACACTGGTTTAGGAATGAGCATGGAACATTAGCAGATGGGTGGCTGGTGATCTGGAAGTGCTGCTAAAGGCAGCATGCACCCCACTGGGTGTGTCTGTTCTCCTTCTCCATGGCAGTATCAAGCCCCGTGATAGGACTGGTTAAGGTTCAGAGTTAGTACACCCAAACCTCATCCCACAAATGCCATGGCCTGCTATCAGATCCTGAATAAGTTACCAGTAGTGGAGCTCCACCTGAAGAAACCTACCTGCCATGGGGGAATAACCATGGGGTCTGGTGGCAGTGATTGGCTTAGTAGAGGATGAGGCTGGGTGCACATGATTGTTTTTGAGGAGGGTGATGTGCCATTGACTGGATTGAATAATAGCTAAATAAAATAACTACAAATCATTAAAAAAAACTATTTAAGAAAATGCATTCAAGGACACATTAAAGCACAGGTGATTGTCATTAAACTCATTCATAATAAGAAATGCTTACAACATGCCTGGTGTAACATTGTCTGTGAAAATATCCATCTAGTAAATAAGTTGCCTAAGTGAATTGGGCCACTTATAGAGTGCTATCATACAGGGAGAAAATGGCATGCCTCCAGGCCTTAAAATACAGATGCAGATCTATCTCACCACTTCAAGGATCACAAGAAACAACCAAACTTGGGATAGGTTAAATATTGTGCATGCATACCTCTGGGGATAGAAGATCAGAATGTCATGGTTTTTAGTCCTATGCCAGGTATGTGGCGTAATACCCATAACTGACATTGTAGTGCAGTATGAGCAGGTGTTGTACTGTTGCGTGCCACCCTTTGGATGAAACATTAAACTAAGGTCCCTTCCTCCCATCTTGGTCACTGTCTGGGTAGAACGAAGATTCCATGGCACTTATCAAAGAAGACAATGGAAGTTTCTCTGAAGAAGAAACAGGGTACTTTAAAGTGCTGGAGGATGTTTTTACTTGCACAGTTTATTGAATGCCTTTTATGTATACATATTTAGTTTGTGCCATGTTGTTTACTGAGTTTCTGCAGTTATATTGTTTCTGCACAGTGGCATCCTGATGTTTTGTAACGTGTCATTAAATCTTGCTTGAGTTTCCTAATGTGTCATGGCCAGCATTACTCCATCAATAAAACAGGTCCTTGTAACCCAATCCCATAGGATGTACCTGGAAACAAGCTGCCGTGTCTTAGTGTGTCTTTCTTGGTAAAAAATAAAAATAAATGAAATACACATTTTTTTATATGGAAAACATATGGTTTTCTGGTAGGGGTTGCCATGCACATTTGTACATAAGCTGGCTCAGGGAAGTTACGCTGTCTCAGCTAAAGAGATCCATCCCAGTTGAATACCAGCTGAATACACACTTGATAAACATGGGTATGTTTTGGGTGACTGTTGATCCATCCAGCATCTTTGAATACACTTGTAGTGTCTCTATAGACAAAATCACCATGCTAATAGGGAGGTGAGCAGAAATATGAAAGTACAAATGATTTTGAGCTTTTACGTAATTTTGTAACATGGTTGTCCAACTTTAAATTTTGGTCCTTTGAAACCCTATTAGAGATAAGATTATACTTTAGTAAGACTTTTTCAACTATAATAATAAAAAAAACAGTATCATAAGCATATGAGCATGAGTGGCCATACACAAGATTTTTCTTTGCTTATATCATTTATGTGCATTGAAAAGAGTAGGGGCTGCCGTACTGACACCTGCTGGACTACTTTCTTAATGGCTACCAGCTCTGATTTTTTTATGTCTCACTGCAACCAGCTGCAACCTATCATAGAGGTAATTTTGAAACCACCGATTAGCAGTTTGGTCAAGAGCTATCTGTGCTAGCTAAAGTGAAGAAAACTTGATGGTCAACAGTGACCAATGCCTCGAATACATGGTGGACAGTTGGAACAGACTTTCAAAACAGGTGGTATTCGCTATTACTGTAACAACCGTCATGCTCTGGCTTCCTAAGTACTGTACCTATAAGAGCAAGCATTTTTCAATGCCGAATGTTGTCTTGCTGGCATTGGCATTGGTAGTGCAGGAGTTAGAGATGCATAATAGGAATGGCAGTGCAGTATGGAACTGATGCCCACCCACCCCCACCCTGCAGAGACTGACAGGCGTTGGGGTGTGCCTTCGAGGCATCAGCTATAATGCACATGCCATTTCACTCACCTACACTGTAGACACTGACAAGTTTTGTGGTGTGCTTTGGGGTCTTTGGGCCTTATTCTTACCCCATTCCATAAGGAAATATGCTGAGACAGGTGCAGTATAGGAGAATGGGGTGAGTGTTAGGGCCGAACACTCCAAGGCACACCTCGATGCCTGTCACTGGCTGTAGGGTGGGGGTTGGGGTGGAATGGTGTGAGCATTACAGCCAATGATCCCAAGTCACACCCCTGATGCCTGGCAGTCTCTACAGGGTGGGGTGTTATGGTTGGAAACCATAACATTGTAGGTATTTTCACTCCAAAATTCCAACATAGGCTTTTTGTGACCCCACCTCATGAAGAGCAGCACAATCAGTTTGTTAGCTGAAAGGTGGTTTTGCACAGTGGCTATGCCATTTGACCACACAGGGACAAAAACACATTTTGGGCAGCATGTGCAAAATGACAACTGTATTGTTCATGAGGAGGCATAAAAAAATGGCAATGTTGAAAATTAGGAGTGAAAATATGAAAATTGGTGAAGTCATGAGCATGCATAGAAACTGCACAACACATGTCCGTAACCCAATCATTTTGGGAGTTTTTAGCCACATTATCAACATAGGCATTTTGGGACCTCCCTCATGAACAGTGGTGCTGTGATAGAAACATAGAAACATAGATTTGGATGGCAGATAAGGACAGCTTGGCCCACCTAGTCTGCCCATATTCCTACCTAACAGATAAGCTGCAGATCCTAGTTAGCCAACAGCTTGCTTCCTCCTAGCCCCCACTAGGACTGCCCTATGTCTGTCCCATGCATTCTTGAATTCCCCCACTGTTCTTGACTCCACGACCTCCTCAGGGAGGCTGTTCCATGCATCCACAACACTCTCTGTGAAAAAATACTTCATAGAAACGATTTTGTTAATCTGTCCCAAAAGTTGATTTCCCACAGCGACCATGCCATTGTGTGCCACAGGTGCAGAAACACATTTTTGGCAGGCTGTTAAAAATGACAGCTGTACTGTTGATAAGGAGGTGTGAAAAATGTCAGTGATAAAAATCTGGCATGAAAATATTGCAAATTTGTGAAGTTACAAGGGTGCTTGGAAACTGTGCAACGCATGCTGGTAACACTGTCATTTTATGGACCTTTGTCACCAAATTTTCAACATAGGCATTTTAAGACCTCTGCTTATGGACAGTGTCACTGTCATTTTCTCAAATTGTCCCAAAAACTGATTGCGCACAGTGACCACGTTATTCTGTGCCAGATGTGTGAAAACACATTTTGACCAGGATATGTAAAATGACAGCTGTACTGTTCAAAAGGAGATGTGGAAAAATGGCAATTTTGAAAATCTGGAGTGCAAATATTACAAATTCACAAAGTTACGAGCGTTCGTGGAAACAGTGCAACGCACGCTCATAAAACAGCCATTTTTTTGATTCCTTCACCAAATTTGCAACATAGGTTTTTGAGAGTCCCCTCATAACAGTGGCACTGTCGTTTTGTTACTTGGTCTCTAAAGGTGATTCTGCACAGTAACCATGAAATCACCTTTCAGGACCGAATAATGCAAAGACAGTGACTAAATTCATGAGGAGGGGCCCCAATAACCCCATGTTGAAAATTTGATGCAAAAATTCCAAAAAATGCCCGAGATATTCACCAAAGTTGAAAAAAACCCTGTTTATTCCATTATACCGCTTACCAGCATTTCTTCAGTTCACGGTCAGCGTGGAAGAGTGCAGACATGTTCCCGATCCACTGAAGATCATCACGCTGGGCTCGGGAGGTAAACGTGAGGTGAGTGGGGTGTGAGGAGGCAGGGTGCACAGATGGTGGGTGCAGGTTGGGGCAGGCAGCTGGACAGACCGCGAGGGACCATTTTCTTCTTTTACAGGTAAAAAAAAATTTGCAGGACAAGTTTTTTTTTACAGGGGCATTTGGCACGCTGGAGTGGGCTCCCAGCATGCCACCTGAGTGTTTGGGGGGGCTAGCTGATGGGGGATTGGGCACCCCTTTCAGCACATACTGAATGGAGGGGCAAGAGCCAAGGGGGATTGGGCACTCCCCTTGGCACATAACAAATGGGGGGGTGCATTATGCTGACAGGGAGTGGGCTTCCATGTCGGCACATAAATTGGGTCAGAGTATGCTGACAGGGGGATTGGGCACCCCCGAAGTCAGCATTGTGGCAGGCAGTGTACCATCATGTTTAATGTAATGTTTCACCAGGGAAGGCACTTCGGGAGGTGCCGCTGCATATGACGAGGTTTGCTCACATTGCAGTGGACCTTTCCTTACATGTGCTCCCCACATTATGTATTCCTGGTGTGGCGTTGGCATGCAGGATTATTGTGGAATGAGGGACACACCTACTGATGCATGCCCTGCATTCCCCAACAGTGACCGCGCCCAAATCTCACATTAATGCAATATGTTGGCTGGCGATGAGAGCAAGCCAACATAAAAAGGGTTGAAAGAGTATTTCTGCTGAGCTGATCTGAGTTAGGAACTTGTTGGACAATTACCTTCTTTCCTCCTTAAAGCTGCTTACTATGTACTATTACTATTAATGTACTTATACTATGTAATCACTCACACATGCAAGGTGCATGACTTACAGTGGTGTTGGTATGAATGGTAGAGTTTTTAAGATGTTGGGCAAAGGGTGCCTGAGTTCAAGTGGTATTGGGGACTTTTGGATGGTGCAGTGTCTCCATCTGTGGTATCTGTCTACAGAAGCTACTAGGGTGCTTCTGCAGAGAAAATAAATGACAGATCCCACCCACAGTGACTAGGAAATCTAACATTATGCACATCCCCACATATTACTTCATTTATGCAGTGGATCAATAGCATTATACAACGCACATAAAAAATCCTGTAAACTGATTTGTCAGTCAGGTATTTCCCCACTGGTAAATCCTGCAATAACCCACAGCTAAGGGAGGGCATTTGTAAAAACATAAACATATCTTGTCATTTCTTTTATACTTGGGTCATTGTATAATCACAATAAGACACTCCAAGACATGGGTAATTAAGGACATTCCCACTTCGTGTGGTAAGTCAGTGTGCTCATAACACTGCACACAAAGCATGGATAAATTCCCCAAATAACCCACGCCCAGTCATACCTTATTGCTTAAGTAATAAACAACTCAATAATACAGAGACAGATAACTCTAATATTATGCCTCCCCACATATCACTTCAAGTGCATACAGGATAGATAACAGTAATGATGCAACTCAATAACAGCAATGAAGAAATGGAACTCTAACATTATGCCCACATCCCCACATATCACTTTAAGTATATAGAAGATAGATAACAGTAATGACACATCTCAATAACAGTAACAGAGAAATAGAACTCTAACATTATTCCCACACCCCCATGTATCACTTCAAATATGTACAGGATGGACAACAGTAATGACACAACTCACTGATAACAGAGAAATGGAATTCTAACATTAGGCCACACCCACACATATCACTTCAAGTATTGACAGGATAGGTAACAATAAAACACAGCTCAGTAACAGAGACAGGCATAATATATAGTACAAATAAGGGATTTTAATTGGGGGTCAGTAACAACGAAGGAAAGGTAAGGGTTAAATGAAACACACAACAACAAAACTGTTCTCCCTACACAACAGGTTCACCTCCCTCAAATCTGGCAGCTCATTATTTCAATAGACTCTTCCCACTAGAGCACCAGTATACTCAAAGGCCATATTGGGAGCTCACACAGTCACTAATGTGTACACACAGTTGGCTGACATTGCAGGCCTGGCTGTAGTTGGAACTGTGCAGTTCTGATGGATAAGACTTGTTGGGGGTCCCAAAATAATATTCAACAAAAAAATAATTTTTTTACAGGAGCTGCTCTTTGATGAACAAGCTGTCTGCTGGCCAGAGTTCTATAGTCATGAAAGAAAAAGCAGAGATACTACCTTAGTGCACATCACTGTTGCAAGGAAGGGCTTTGATTTGTGAACTAGATGTCAACAGTTGATCTGGAGTACCCTCCTTGGTAAATGGGTGGATGAGCAGATGAAACCTGGCGAGCTGACTAATTGCATTTCTAGTATTGCTGCAGTGCTTGCCATGCAGAAATCCTTCTGAAGGCATAGTCCTTTGACAGTCCTCTTCACCCTATGGTGGGATTTCTTCATCGTTCCAAAAGTTAGTCACACAGGTCTCAGGAGACAGAGGCTGTCTACCAGTACATGTTCTAGCAGCAGATCTATAAGAAGGCAGAGAACCTCCCTCACAGAAAGGAGCTTTAGGCAGGGCACCCTGTTCCACAAATACAAAACTCTTGAAAAGGTACTTTAGTTCAGCTCAAGAACTGTTTGAAGAAAATCCAAGGCAGGGGTTTTATGTTTGTTCAACCAAATGTCTGAGCTGACAAAAGCACATCTGTGTTTCTCTTAGTCTCAGGAAAATCTGACTGTAGTTTATGTTTCTGGGGCACTCCGCATATGTCTCACTTTTGAGCTCTAGTGGTTATTGGCTGTCTCACTTACATGGGCAAAAAGGAGCTCTTTCATTGGTCAGTTTTTGGCATTATATCCCATGGTACATCTGTGCAGGGTACTTATCACTGTCTGCACGGTGTATCTCAGAGATGCTGTGTATTTGTCTGACCTCTGGCCCTTCCAATAGTCCTGTAGGCCAGAAATAAAGATAGCCATATCCATATATTCTGGGCAAATGTCTTTATTTTGTAAACAACATCACTTGCATGGCTCCTGCCACTTTCTCAGTGACTGCTGGCACATTTGTGAAATCACCAGTAGGTCTACCTGTTTGTCTGACCAACTTGTTTGTTGTTTCAAGGCATACATGAAGTTTTAAAAAGTGATTAGCAGTTACTGTATTGCTAATCAAAATATTTTTGATTAGCAATCTGCCAGTATTGGCTAGCAGTTTTTAAACATGCTACCATTTGTGCTAAAATATTGTCATTTTTCCCTGTTGCTTATCGTTCCCTTATGTTTTTTTGAAATCTCCATGTCTGTGATTTTCCTCTTGTCTCTTGCTGGTGTCCTTTTCATGACTCTCACTAACTAGTAACACACACACACATATACGCAAACACAAACAAACACAAGTGCGTACGCATACACACAAACAGGCACGCACACGCACACACACACACACACACACACACACACACACACACACACACACACACAACAGTCTCACACATAACAGTCTCACACAGTCTCACTCACTCCTTAACCCATGGTTTGTTCATTTTTTTCCCCTTTCAAAAATCCATTGGTCATGTTTACATTAAAGCTACAGTGCCCCTCCAATTCAAACTGCTACCATTCTGACGCTCTGTGTCAAGTTGTGTTAACTGTTAGAGTCAGCCCATACTAAATTTGAACAATGTTTGTTTATTGCTATTATGTTTCATATTTTGTGTTCATAAATTTTCTAGTGACATTTTAATTGTGTTATTTTGAAACTGTTTAAATACATTTAGAAATTAATCTTTAAACCTTGAAAATAGTACCACAGTCCTAATGGTGTTAAATGTACCAACATAATTCCAGTATAAAATAAAGATTTTACTACTACTACTACTACTACTACTAAATCATACTATGCTACCATTAACATGGTAAACAATTTACTGGCCTAATATTATTAGGCTTTGTTTCATTTTGTGCTGTGGTAACATTTTGCAGAATGGGGAGGGATTCTGAAGTCATGCAGGGCACACATTGGGATTTGTTGTTCCAGATGCACAGAAAGACTAACTTTTAAATTAGAGAAGGAAGGACTGACAACTCAAGAACAAGAAAGAAAAGAGTGATATTTCAAAACAAAACACCAGCTTATAATGTTAATTAGCAACTGCTGCTAATCAGGCATGTAGTTGATTCATGATTTGTGTTCTTTGGGTTGCAAAATGCAAAGCAAACCCACTTATTTTATGCCTTGTGTTGGGGTCGGCAGCAGAGGTATCATGGACAAGCCCCACTGCACATTTCATGTCCAGTTTGTGGTTCCCCAGTGCTCCCATCAGCTCCTTGGCAGAGAACACGGTTACTTTTTTTATCCCATTACTCAGTGTGGCTCAGCCATCCTCCTCCCCCACTGACCTTTCTTGTATGCAGCGCTTGAGCTCCTTTGGTGGCTATAGCTGCAAAGAGGAAAGGCATCACTGGTGCAAAGAACAGGAGCACTACCTTGCTGATGCTGCTTAGTCCCCTAGCTGAATCCCTCAAATATCAGGAGAAACAAAAGTTCAGTGTTGATAGTGGGAGCAGGAGAAGAGATGTGAGGGCTCCTGGTCTGGAACAATAAAGGTAAATCTCCTTTTGGGGATGGGGTCATACAAACACAAACACAGATTAAATAGACAGTCAGAAAGACAGACAGAAGGATGTTTCTTCAGTGTGAATGACTTTATAAAATGTGTAAAATGAAATGTATTTATTTATTTATTGAAATCTTGGAAATACGCCTTTGAGCTGGAAGCTCATTTTCAAAGGTTCCACGTCAAATGAACAATAACACATTACATACATTACAAGATCAGAACACTGGAATCAAACCTTACTTTCTAAGAACCACACTAGGACTACCATTTTGTCTACCATGAGTGCATAATTTTATTGAGGGGCTCAGGTCACATTTAAAAAACAATAGTGTTTTTATGTATATTTTGGGTGTAGTTTATTCCTCATAATTAGTAGTTCATTTAAGCACTAGTTTTGATTTTAGAGCAGTTAGATCAGCTAGCTAAGAGTCACTGATATGAAATAAATGTTTATAGCTTTTTTAGCTAAGGAGAGCTCCCACATCTTGTATGTTAAAAGTCTTTAAGCACCAGATTACAGTATTATAATGGTTTGCCATTAATTATACCTGGAATCACCTCCGTAATAGAAGAATTGCTTTGTGATACTGGATAACCATTACTACCTATGTATTGGGTCAATGGTTGTCTGTAGCCCACCTATAGAATCTTGCTCTTTGGCATTATATGTCTAGGGCTAAACTGTCTATTTACTGTAGATCTGTTGACATTGCCATTCTCTTGTTGTACCAATTTGTATTAACATTTTTTCACAGCGTGTTGAAACTGTAGTTCTCTCGTATCACTTTGCACTAGCTGTTTTTGCACAAGCTGTTAAGCACAAAATATCGATGTGTTTGCATTTTACCCAGTTATTTTCCCACCTGTGTAACTAATTTTGTACAATGTTCCTTGGTGTCTGAATCCAAAATATACTGTTATCTGTAAGTAATCCTGGGTCTCACTTGAAAATGGGACTTTTGTTCCAGTGGGTCCACCCAATCACCAAAAATCAATCAATCAATCAATTACTGATTTTCAGTCAAGTAGTCATCCCTGACTTCAGCTAAGCTAACTTTTCTTTTTTTTTTTATTTGATATGCTTTAGTTACAATTACAGTGAGATTGAAATATGAAAAGGCCTTCAAGAAACAATATTTACCTTGAAAATTTTGTATACTGAGGCCTACACTGTAGAAAATGGACATTACAACATTTTCTTTTTAATATAATCAAAATAACAACTTACTGCTTCCACCTTCCCTTACCCTCCCAATGTATTTCTATTTATAGAAAGAACCACATAACACTTCCTGTGCAATGCTTTGAGAGTATTCCAAGTTAAGGAAGACCTTCCCGTCTTGGTGTATTAGGTTTTCAAGTAATTAGAACCGCTCAGGGACCCATTTTGCATTATATGAATGTATCCTATTATACATCTTGGCTTTATGTAGCTCCAGCTGCAATGCAAGCAAGACCTCCTAGCACCACTCAATAACTGAAGGTGTTGACTCATCTATCCAGTGTCATGAGATTATCGCCTTAGTTGCAGCTGAGATAATAGCCATATATGCTTTCTTCTGTTTACTCATGTCCCTGGAGAAATGATTAATGAAACAGATCTCAGGTGTAAAAAAAGAATCCAGCCCGAGGAAATAATTTAATGACTTCTGAATTGCTTTCCATAATGGCTGAATTTTAGGACATACCCATAACATGTAGAGTAAATTCCCACTATCTGCATTACATCTGTAACACCTAGGGGATGCTAATTTGCCAATTTTGTATAATGTGGTGGGTGTGTATTATAAGTTATGCATAATATTAAACTGCTGTAACTTATACCTGTCTTGCCTTATATATTTATATATATATTGTTCCAAATTTGATCCCATAGTCTTTTGTCTTCACCCATCTCAAATTTCTGTCTCCAATAATAGCAAATTCCGGATGGCAATTCCAAATCGATCCTCTGTATTTCATGATATACTTTGGAGACCGAGTGGGACTGATCTCGCTATCTGCAGCAACAATGACAGTTCTGTCTTGTTTACCACAGGGGTTTCTGAGTTCGGAAGTAAGCTTTACTACGCCACTAATTTGCCAGTATTTAAAAGCATTCCTTTCGCCACAAGTATGTTCGAACAAATTGCACTAATGATAATGGTTCCCCTGAGGAGCTATATCTCCCAGGCACAACCCAACTAATGGTTCCCAGAATGGGGAAATCGGCACTTTCTGAATTTGAAATGTATATTTTGCATTAGGAGTTGCTCGGGATTTATGCCAATTCACCCTAATAACCTCTGTACTTGGTGTAGGGCTTTATTGACCAGCCAATAGGTGTGTTTTGAGTGGTTTAGGAGAAATCTTTACAATATAAATAACTGAATTAAGAGTTAAAGATAACTTAGCAACTAGATGTTTCTCAATGGGGACCCAAAGGCACACATAAGGGTTGTAGTCTGTTGTAAATGTCGGCCGAATCCACGAGACTAACTTACTGATATGCGATGCTATATAATAACTAAAGAAGGAGGGGAGCGCAAGGCCTCCCTGCCTCCTAGGTCCTGTTAATTTTGAGTATGCTCTCCTTACATTTTTCCCTTTCCAGATGAAGTTATTAAGTAATTTTTTCAAATTATCAAACCATGACAAAGGTAAGTAAGGCCCCAGCATATTTAAAGGATAAAAGATTCTTGGTAATACATTCATTTTCACTGTCTCTATTCTAGCCCACCATGACAAAGGCATTAGCTTCCATCTATCTAAATCTAGCTTTACTATATTAATCAGGTTGTTGAGATTTTCTTTAATCATTCTGGCCATGTTCCTTGAAACCTTAATACCAAGATATCCTAGGGATTTGGGTTCCCAGTTGAGACCCAGCTCCCAGCTATGCCTGGTGAACACTTACCATTTAAAGGGAAAGCTTCATTTTGGATATGTTGAGTTTATAATTCAACACTCTAGAGAACTGTTCGATTTCTTGTAAGATAGCCAGTATGCTGGCCTCCGTTCCTCTATATGCAGAAGCAAATCATCTGCATAAGCTGAAATTAATTATCTGTCACTGCCTATCTGTACTCCCTTTATGTCTTGTGATGTTAGTAACCTGTGAATCAGGGGTTCCAGATAGAGATTAAATAGAAGTGGAGAGAGTGGGCAGCCCTGTCCGTACCACAAGAAAGAGGGAATTAACTTTATTTTCTTCAAAATGTTTCTACATATGGACCTTGGTCTAGGGGTTAGAGTTTTGAACAAGTAATCTGGAGACTAAGGTTTGAATCCCACAGCAGGCTCCTTTTTAGCATTGCTAAGGTTGTTTGGAAACTTACTGAACTAATTTTCATAAAGAGGACAGGATGATTCACCTAGGAACTCTTAGGAGACAGTGTTCCAATTACTTTATAGAGTTCCATAGAACTCTTTTTTCTATGGAGTTTCCTTAGAAGTCTTTGACCTTCTGTAGACAAATTATGTATGGGCACCCGTACAGTATGTGGTACTTGGGTTTATCAATTTTCTGTACTCCCATTCTTTCTTCATATACATACAACATCTCCCAGAATAACCAATTCACTTTTACAGCTGTTTCTTATTCATTTATATGGCTCTCAGAGTGGTGGAGGTGGGGAGGAAAGAGCTCCAATGGCTGTATGGCATAGAAGAGTCTGTGATTGAGCCATGTGGCTATATGTTTAGAATATATGTTTAATTCTATACACCACTGGTTCAGGTATTTTGTTTTCTTCCCACTAAAGTAAGTGGCTTAATTATTATCTAAACTTCTTTCACCGTTTACATTACATTCTTTGTCATTTGTAATTTTTGATCAGTAATGGTACATTGAGCTGTAGTAGCTCATTTTCAGGTGTATAGAGTGGACTGCATGGACTTATTTTATTGACCAGGGGAATGATAAGAAGGAGACAAGGGAAAATTCCCTGATCTTATGATAAGTGGTGTGACATCTTTAACTTCCACCTGGACTGCCTGCAGACATGGACAGAAGAGGCTTTAATTGATTTTTTCATCTGAATGATAGCACCTCAATAGTACAGCACCACTTTTAGTGCTGCACTGCAATGTCAGTATTAGAAATTAGTCCAACTTGCTGTTGTGAGGCTAGAATTTACAACATAGATGTTAATGTGTGGGATACTTTGCACAACAGGGCTGGGCTTCCTTTGGGAGGTTGTCATAACTACCAGCTGACCTGGAGAGTGAAGCTCGAGAGGTACATGGTCATTATGACAACCTCGAGAAGGAAGCACAGCCTTGTCTGTGCACTGTGACCCATATATTGTTCTTTACAGTATGTGGACACTATATACAGCAGAAGAATCACCTCTAGAGACAAGGAAAAGTGAAAAATGTTGCAGTCATTGCTAATCACTCACTTCATTCATGTCACATGAAACTGAAAAACAGAGAAAGGAAGTGATTGATGAGCTGTGCATGCAGTTTCACACCTTTGGCATTCCTTTGTGATTTACAATTGTTGTACCATTGTAGTGATGTACTCAAGAGGGTACAACAACCTCTTGATGTCACTATGATGGTACAACAATGCTGTTCCAGGCATGGATTTCCATGTGGAACAGTGTTCCACCATATACTATACTCTGATATTCTAGCCCGAGAAATGAGTGTGCAGCCTACTGAGCTAGTGACACTGCAGTTTGACTCTTAGAGGATCTTCTCATGTGGAAAGATTTCTAGCATTGAGCAATGACTGCCAAGAAATACATATAACAACAATGCTGATGAGCAAGGATTTGCTGGATACCGAATGCTAGCGTAAAGGTTGCAATAAACTAGTTATGTAATAACTAAGAGCCAAATTCTCAAAACTCTATGAAGGTGCATAGGGCTACAGCTTTTGCTTGAATTCCTCCCCAACCCCCCTTGGCATTCACCACCTTTCTTTCCTGCTACGATTGAGTACCCTCTAACCAACCCTCCACTCAGACAGCTGCACAATATCAGTGACCGTGTGTAAGGTATGCACAAGGTGGGATCACTGTTAAACACACTTGCAGTCGATCACACTTGCAGCTAGTATTCATGTGCCATTTCAGATAGTGATGTCAAAGCTAACAAAGAAGAAGTACTCAAAAGTAGAAATGATGGTAAATAAAAAGCTGTACTAGCATTCTGCTGCAGTTCAAGCAAAAGCACACTAACCCTGGTGCTTCATATTTCTGAGAACATTGTGAAAGTCATACTCATAGTCAGATATGATTGGATGCTGGCAGTAGGACTGTGTGGACTTTTGGTGGGGTGGAGTACTAATATTGTCATGTACTCCAGCCATTCAAATTTCAATTGTATTGATTTTTAACAGGATTGATATAATTGAGCATAACTTGTTTTCAGGAACCATCCTGTGGGTTATGGTTAGAGATGTTAAAAATTTGTAATCTTCTGGCAAAGCTGGTGTGAATCCATGGAAATTTGTAATTCGCTAAACTCGCAAATTCTGTGGCAGACCCACCAACTTTGTTGGCGGATTTTTTTAAATTAAAATCTTAACAAAACCTCCCCCATCCCTGTACTGTAAAAAACACACCTCCCCTACCCCAAAATGATAAAAACCAGGACACCCTATCTGATCCCTCCACTAACACCCTTCTCCCCCCAACCCCAGTGAAATGCTACTGTATCTGCTGCTCTTGGGTTGAAAAAGTAATCTCTTCCTTCACCTTCATGATAAACACATGCCACCCACCTCCACCCATCTGAGTCACACTGTCTTTATTAAGCAGCACCCAGTCTCCCTGACCCTCCCAACCCCTTCTGGCTCCACCCTTTCACTACCAGTTACTCCACAAATCAACTCCAAAGAAAAATGAGTCCCTCTGTGCAGAGTGTCTGCTATGTTCAATGTCCATCTCATAATGGTGGAATGAATGAGTAATGACCTCTTTGCTCCTAATAAAACCTGACTGGCTGAAAATTCAACCAATCAGGTTTTACTAAGAGCAAAGATATCACCATTATTTCATTAATGGACACTGAACAGAGCAGACAATCTGCACAATGGGACCATTTTCTTTATTCCAGGTTGATTTGTGGGTGCTGGGGTGGGAAGAAGAGAGTTGTGGGGACCATTTGTTGCTTAATAAAGACAGTGATACTTTCTTTGGGGGGAGACAAGTTCAGTGGGTTTGGTGTGTGTGTAGGGGGAAAGGATTACTTTTTTCAAGCACAGAGCTGTAGATGTATTGCAGCAGTATTTTGCTGGATGGGAGGTGGAGGTTCCGGTGAAGGGGTATCATTTAATGATTTATATCTTATTTGGGTTGGTGTGGGTTATAGCATGCTAGTCATGTCTGGATACGCCGCTAAATTTGCAATTCTCCATGCAAATTTTGGCAAATTGACCTGATTAATAACAATGTGAATTGTGGTCCTTAGCTTCAGGAATTTGCTGCAATTCACAGATTTTTTCCCAGAATGAATTTTGGCAGCTTCATACACCACTAGTTGCAGTTGCATATGTCATATATCTTAACTGGTTAATAGCGCACTTAAAATTCTGCAATATAATAATAGGGTACAATTACAAACAAATAGTATAAGGGCCATGATAATATGGAGAAAAGTAGCTAAACAGCTTGATTTTGTGATGAGGCTAGTAGCTTATCCCAGGAGGTGGTTTCTGTGTAGACAAGGGTGATTTGGCCAGTTTGGGCAAGATCACTCCCCAACCAGGAACTGTTCAAATACTGAGTGCGAAGATAGCCATCTGATCTGATATACAGTATGGGAAGGAAGCATGTCATTTACAGATTTAAATAAAATGTTAACCTCAGCAAATCTATCCTGTTGAGTAAGACGACCCAGATTGAACAGGAGTGAGCAGTGTTATGTTCCAATATAGGGGCTATAGTAAAACAGGCTGACTTTTGCAATGCTGTTTTTATACTTTATTGTACTGCACGGTACATACGTTAAAAGCATGAAAGTTACTGATACAGGGAACATTGTACTATGTGAAATACTCACATGTAGAACCTAACAATTGTGGAACGGTACATTGTTTTTTCAGTTTTTGTATAAAAACTTAAAACCTATCTAACTCTGACAACAATGAAACTAAGGGATATGACAGATCACCTGCTATTTTTGCATTTGTTGTATAAGCACTTTTTCAAGAGGAGAAAAGAGTAAATGTGAGCTGGACCCCCACACTATGGACCCCATTTATTGTTTGCTCAACTGGCTGAGATATGAAAAAATAAATGGACAGGAATCCAGAGTCCTGTCAGTATTTACCTTATTACTGCCAATGTGCAAAAACACCTTTCATTGTACTGGTTGGTTTTTACATTGAATCCTGTGTACCATCTTGCCCCTCTATTGCCCCTGAATTAGTTTTCCATATATTCTGCAATCTATTCCTCTTCCCATTTAATGCCCCCCTCCCCCACATCTATGGGTGTCTCCCACCTAATCCGTCTATTCATGTATGCTTGAATTTTATCTTGCATCAAGAACGCGAGTCTCTCTGTCTTGGCTATTTGAGAGCACTCGGTAAAAATGAATAAATCAGACAAGCAACTGAAAATATTCTGCAAGTGTAGTGCTTTTATTTGTCATGTAGGCCGCATACGAGGGGTCTCGTATGTGCATCCCACATGGCAAATAAAAGCACTTTTGCATTTGCAGTATATTTTCAGTTGTTTGCCTGATTTATCCATTTTTTATTGAGTGCTCTAACTTTGGACTTGTGTTTTTTAGGGCTTGCTGCCCTCTTAAAGCACCTGCTTTCCTGCTGTATGCAAGGCTTTAACTTTTTGAACTTGACTATTTACATACTAACATACTAACATGCTAAAATGCCAGCAGAATAGGCCTAATGGTCTCTCTCGAGTCTACTTGATTTTCAGCACCTGCATGGAGGGCCGATTTTGGTGTCCCCCCCCCCTTGGGTTATACTGTCCCCATTCCCAGATGTTCCACTTGTATTGTGCCTGGTCAGATTTATCCTCCCCCTGTATCTATCCCATCCCCTCTTAAACCTGTCCACAGTCTCTACCTCTACCAGCTCCCTGGGCAGTGCATTCCATGGCTCCACCACCCTTTCAGTGAAATAACATCTCCTCTTCTCCCCTCTGAGCCTGCCCCCTTCCAGCTTACATCCATGACCTCTTGTTGCCCCACCCTCCTTCCTTTGGAGCACCCTGACTGGGCCTCCTTTATTGATCCCTTTCATGTACTTAAAGACCTCTATCAGGTCCCCCTGTCCCTCCTCTCCTCCAGGGTCTACATGTCTAGCTCCTTGAGCCTCCTCATAGGTCCTCTCCCAGGCCCCAGATCATTTTGGTTGCCCTCCTTTGGACCCTCTCTAGGAGTGTAATTTCCTCCTTAAATGTGGTCTCACAATTGTACACAATACTTGAGGTATGGCCTAACCAAGCAGCTGTACAGTAGAAGGATCATTTCCACCTTTCTGGAGGTAATCCACCTGGTGATGCAGCCCAGCATCCTATTTGTCCTTGTCACTGCCCTTCTACAGATCTCTGAGTTCATTTTGACATCTACCACTACCCCATGTCCCTCTCACCTTCCGTGACTTGAATCATGTCTCCTCCCAGAGTATACCCCTGGCCTGGATTTCTGACTCCCAGGTGCAGAACCTTGCACTTCCCAAATTGAATTTTAGTTTCCATTTTCCCTGACCACTTTTCCAGAGCCTCCAGGTCCTCCTGCAAGGCCACCCTGCCCTCCTCCCTATCCCCTAGCTTTGAGTTATCTGCAAAGAGACTAATCTCACTCCTGATCCCCTTTCTAATGTCTCAGATATAGGTGTTGAAAAGAAGTGGCCCCAGTAGTGACTCCTGGGGAACCCCAGTAGTAACCCACCTTGGGGATGAGGCTAAACCTCCAACCACCACCTTCTGAGTATGCTCAGAGATCCAATTTCCAATCCATCTTAGCAACTGTCTCCCTACCCCCATTTCCTTCAGCTTAGCCAGCAGGCCACTGTGGGGTACCGAATCAAATGCTTTGCTAAAATCCAGAAAGATGACGTCCACTGGCCTACCCTGGTCCAGGGTAGAGAGACTACTTCTTTCCATTCTGTAATAGCAAGGGGTCACTCATATCTGATGACCTAAAGGGGGCTAATCAGTGTGACAAGGCAATGGGAGAGCCAGTGGGTTGCTAGGATGCATAGGGAGGGGTATCACTAGCAGAAAGAGGAAGGTGGTGATACCACTGTATGAATCATTGGTGAGATTGCACCTGAATTATTGTTTCCAGTTCTGGAGACCACCTTTCTGGAAGGACATAGACAGAGTAGAGGCAGTCCAGAGGAAGACAACAAAAAAGATGCAGGGTCTGCACCACAGACCATACAAGGAGAGACTAAAGGACCTTGATATGTACACCCTGGAGGGAAGAAGAGGAAGGGGGTATTGATATAGACTTTCAAATACCTTAAGGGTAAAAATAAAGTACAAGAGGGAAACCGTTTTCAGAAAAAAAGATGCTCCAGAACACGGAAGCATGCTATGAAGCTGCAGGGGGTAGACTCAGGGGAAATGTAAAGAAGTACTTCTTCATGGAGAGATTGGTGGATACCTGGAACAGCCTTCCAATAGAGGTTGTGGAGGCAAAAGTTGTGGTGCGATTGAAGAACACATGGGATAGGCGTAAGGAATCTTAGTCATTAGGGAACGGAGGGCTAAACTGGAGATCAATTGTGGTCTATTACAGTAGGTAGGGAAAATTGGTTGACTGAATGGACCAAGCAGCCCTTATCTGCCATCAAATTCTGTGTTTCTATGTTTCTGTGTTTCACTCTGTAGCCATCATCTTATTATTGCTTTAGATGCTGCTGCCACACAAATATACAAGACATACTGGGGGTCCTTTCATTTAATTCCCCATGGTTTTATTCCAAAACTAATTGAGGAAAGTCTAAGTTATTTTCTATACCATCAATATCTCAGTTTGTGTGTAACCCCTTCCAAGTATGGCTTTACTACTGGGCATGCCCAAAAAGCATGACCATGAGTAGCCCTGGCTTTTCCACAGGTTCTCCTACAGTGTGTGTGTGTGTGGTGGTGGGGGCTCCCATCATCCCATTTTGTTTTAAATAGTGGGGTAATAAAATATCTAGTTTTGATTTTGCAAGCAAACCCATGCTACTTGGGAGTAGAAGAAATTCTGAAGGAGCCTAACCATAACTGACTCTAGATCTTTGGTGGCAACTGCAGCTGCTTTTCATCTTGCATTGTCCACAAGGTGATTGACCCCAGTCATGTTCATGTAGAATGAACCTATACGGTTCTGAAATTTCCCCCTTTGGTTGCAAAGAGACAATCAAGGCAGGTAAGGTGGACAGTCTATGGTGAGTCCTCCTCCCCTTGGCTTTCAAGTCACAGGTCCAGAGTAACAAAATCTTGAATTTGTGGGTATCTAAACCTATATCTAGAACACCATCCAAATTCATCCTTACACTATTTGAATTCTTTGATTAACCTACCAAGTAGAATTTGATTTGGGAATTGTAACCCTGGTCTTTCTTGATGCCTGTACCACGGGTCTATCTTGGCAGAGGGAAATCCCTCATCCCAGCCAAACCATCAGATGCTCCAAAAGAATCCACCTATTCTGCGGGCACTTACTGTATTCTTCCCAAGCTTTAAATGTTACCCCAATCATTCCATATTCCTGTGGGTCTTTATTCTGTCTGTGTTATTCAAGAGTAAAGTGGACAGAGGGACTTTCTCCAGGGCTTGTAATTCTATATCCTTCCAATGGGAAGTGAAGGTGTCTTCTCCCCAGAAGAATGCTAATTTAACTTGGTTCACCAACCTATACTGTTCTAGGGAAGGCAGGGCCCATTTTCCCACCCACTGTTTCTTTGCTAGAAGACGCCTACTTCCAACTCTTGGTCTGATGTCCACCCAAAGGAATCAGAAGATTTGTCTTTGTGCTCTCCTAAACCAAGCTTTGGTGAGTCACATTGGAAAAAATATAGATAATGGGGGAGGACATTTCATCTTTACAGTTTAGATTCTGGAGTATAGGGGAATGCAGCAGATAACCAATTCTGTGACAAAGGGGGCTAAAACCTTTAATAGGTACATTAGGGAGTGATGAAGGACCAATGGAGGGATACGGAGACTTAATAAAGGGGAGAGAATGTGGACAGAGGGTGATAGTGAAAAAGCAGGGATACTGAATGAAAATTTCTGCTCAGTATTCACAACAGAAGAGGAGGGGGAGGTACCTAAGCCAAACAAGAAAAACACTCTGGATAGGGGGGTTGATACCAGTCCATTCACAGAAGAAAGGGTTTTTTAAACAACTCTTGAAATTGAGGATGGACAAAGCAATGGGGCCTAATGGGATTCACCCCACAATTCTAAAAGAACTAAGGGCAGAACTAGTGACACCACTGACTACTCTCTTTAACAAATCATGGGAGGATGGGGTGGTACCTGAGGACTGGAGGAGAGTGGCTATGATTCCGCTTCACAAAAGTGGGAGCAGAGCAGAGGCAGAAAACTACAGACTGGTTAGTTTGACCTCAGTGGTAGGGAAAATTATGCAGTCACTTCTGAAGGAAAGAATTGTTGAGTACCTAGAAGCCAGTGGGGCACAGGACCCAAGGCAGCATGAATTAACAGTGGGACAGTCATGTCAGACAAATCTAATAGATTTCTTTGACTGGGTGACCAAAGTAGTAGACCAGGTAGGGGCTGTGGATATGGCCTACCTAGATTTTAGCAAGGCATTTGACACAGTCCCACACAAAAGATTAATATACAAGTTAACCAGCCTTGGAGTGGGTCTGAAGGTGGTAGCCTGGATAAAAAACTGGTGGACAGCAGGATGCAAAGGGTAATAGTAAACAGAGTTCACAATGAAAAAAGGAGGGTAACTAGTGAGGTACTGCAGGGTTCAGTACTGGGATTGGTCCTCTTTAATGTCTCTATAAGTGACATTGGAGAGCACCTGGAAGGAAAAGTATGTCTCTTAGCAGATGACATGAAGATCTGCAGCAGGGTTGATACACAAGGTGGGGTGGAAAGGATGAAAAGGGACTTGGGAAGGTTGGAGGAATGGTCAAATGTATGGCAGCTCAGATTCAATGCAAAGAAGTGCAAGGTAATGCAACTGGGAAAGAAAAACCCAGGGGAAGAGTACACAATGGGGAGTGAGATACTAACAACAACAATAATCAAAAGGGACCTGACAGTAATTATAGCAGATGACCTTAAGGTGGGCAAGCAATGTGAGAAGGCAGTAAGGAGGGCTGAGGGATACTGGGATGCATAGGGTGAGGCACCAACAGTAGAAAACAGGAAGTTGTTATCCCTCTGTACAGACAGTCAGTGAGACTACATCTGGAGTACTGTTTGCAGTTCTGGAGACTCCATCTCCACAAAGACATAGACAGAGTAGAGGCTATTCAGAGGAGGGCAACCAAAATGGTACAGGGTCTGCAACAGAAGACATATGAAGAGAGACTAAAGCAGCTTAATATGTATCCTCTCAAGGCAAGGATGGGAATGGGGGACATGATAGAAACTTTCAAGTACCTCAAGGGAATTGATAAAGTCCAAGAGGGTAGCATATTTCAGAAAAAGAGATGTGCAAGAACAAGGGGGCACAATTTAAAGATAGAGGGAGGATGGCTCATAGATAATGTTAGAAAGTATTTTTTCATGGAGAGGGTTGTGGATGCATGGAGTAGCCTTCCTGAGGAGGTTGTGAAGTCAAGAACAGTGGGAGAATTCAACAATGCATGGGATAGACATAATGCAATTCTAGTGGGGGGTAGAAGTAAACTATTGGTTAACTAGAATCTGCATCTTATCCATCAGGTATGGACATGGGCAGATTAGGTGGACCAAGCGGTTCTTATCTGCCATCAAATTCTATGTTTCTATGTTTACCACTATTTAATAAATATGAGACCTTAAACAAGACAGCAGAAGTAGGAACTGTAAGAAGAGAGGAAATAAGAGTAGAGCATGAGTAAGCTGAATCAGCAAAATTAGGAACAAAAGTAATACACCAGCCTGTGAATAGCAAAAACAATACTATATTATAAACTGCAGCAGTTGGTAATTTGAACCATAAGGAAGGAAAAAAAAGAGATATCCTTGTCATTGGTGATTCAATTACAAGAGGTACTGATGAGTTAGTCTCTAAGAACAGAAAGTTGTATACTATAATTAGTACACTTCCTGGGGTAAGTGTAACCGACCTAGAGAAAATGCAGGATGGATTAATGGAGAATGCATATAAACCTTTGGTTATACTGCTTGTGGGGATCAATGATATAGGCAGAAACAAAATGGCAGATATACAGAAAAGCTTCATAAATTTAGCAGATAGAATCACAGCAAAAGGAGAACTCATAATTTCAGAAATCTTACCATGGCATGGACCAAACGAATACAAAAATTGGGCCATAAACAAAATAAACAGTTGGTTACACTCCTTTTGTGCAGACAGACAAATTGGATTTATGGACAACACCAAAACATTTCAAAACAAATTTATTTGTAAACATGATAGACTGCACCCAAATAGATACTAGAATATTAGGTATGAAAATAAACAAGGTAATTCAGTTTCATTTAAACTGGAGAGAGATGGGCAGGGTATTCCATCTGTGAAGTAAATAAATGAAATGGGCATATCAGGAAACACATCTGAATGCTGGAAACTGGTATTATTAAAGACCAGGAGCTTAATAAAACAAATTGATGAATTTCAGTACATGCTAACATCTAGAGAAACTGACATAGCATTAGTGACCAAAACCTGGTGGGATGAAACCAATCCCTGGAAAAAAAAAAAACATTAAAGGTTACAATTTATATTCCAGATCTAGTCCCCACAGGAAAGGAGGGGGGATTGCTATTTACATAAAAAAACACCATAAACAGTGAACAAAAAATGATACACTTAGAAAATGTGAAGATAATCTGGATAAAAATAGTACAGAAGTCAGTATCCAAGATCAAATTAGGATTAGTGTATACACCTCCATATTTGTCTGAACAAGAAGGTGATCTTTTACTGATTAAATTTCCAAAGTAGATCCAGCAGAAAATGTTCTCTTGACAGGGGACTTTAACTTACCAGAAAAAGACTGGTCTGGAAGTTAAGGGTAAAGCCAACCCAGAAAGGAATTATTCAGAAGTATTCAATCAGTTTATTATAGAGCAGAGACTGAAGTCAGCTACCAGGGATCAAAATATTCTGGACCTAGTCCTGACAAACATGGGGGATAAAATAGATAATATCAGGGTTGACAGTCCCCTGGGAAACAGTGATCACTGCAAAGTGTTCTTAAGGATAAAAGGGGAACTGAGCACTAGCAACACATCAGGCTCAACACATAATTTAAATTTTGGTAAAGCAAATTGTCCTTCTCTTACAGCAGAAATGTCTGCTTGGGATTGGGAAGCAGAATTTTCCAACCAAACAGTATTGAAGGGTGTGGGAAAGCATGCTTGCAAAAATTATGAGGGAAGTTAATAATTACATACCAAGTACACTTAAGTACAATAATAGTAAAAACAATCCAGGATGGTTTCATTCTAAAATAAAACAATGGTCAGAGAGAAAGATAAAATCTTTCAGAAAGTAAACAAAAATAACAATTCTGAGGGGTGGCTCATGTAAAGAGAATAGGTCAGGCAACTAAAGAAGGAAATACAAATGGCAAAAGTAGAATATGAAGTTAAACTGGCTTCTAAAGTGAAGGATAATTATAAAGCATTTTACACTTACATAAATGGTAAAAAAATACATAACAATATAGGTCCATTCACAAATTCACAGGGAGAACTAATGACTAATACAAAAGAATTGGCCGACATACAAAATATATACTTTAGTTCAGTATTCAGTAAAAATATGGACACAGTAAATGAGAACATAACATATTCCCATACAGGACAGATATTAATAGATTCCAATGATGTATAGAAAAGACTGGAATTCATTGACATCAACAAATCTCCAGGACCAGATAATCTACACTCCAGAGTACTAAAGGAATTAGCAGCAAGCCTGGCTCCACCATTAACACATTTATTCAAAAAATCCTTAGACCAGAGGGTGGTGGTGCAGTGTTGGAAAGAGAGAGGCAATAGTGGTCCCCTTATTAAAAAAGGGCCCTACAACAAATCCAGATAATTTTAGACCAGTAAGCTTAACATCAATAAGTGGGCAAGTTATTTGAAGGGATGTTGAAAGATCATGTATTAGTGCATTTAGCAACATACAACTTATCCAATCCCACACAACCTGGCTTCACAAAAACCAGATCATGCCAGACAAACATGTCCTTCTGTGAAACAGCAAACAAGGTTCTAGATATAGGAAATGCAGTGGATGTAATATTCTTGGATTTCTCCAAGGCATTTGATAAATTACCTCACAAAGAACTGGTAGAGGTATTAACCAGCATTAATCTGCATACAAATATAGTCAAATGGGTGGAGGCATGGTTGAGAAATAGAAGGCAGAGGGTTACAATCAGAAGGTTATTGTTAGAATGGGAGAAAGTGATGAGTGGAGCCCCCCAGGGTTCTGTTTTAGGCCCCTGCTTATTTAAGTTGTGTTTCCTCCAGTAATGCGATTATCCCAACATATGGTTGAGCAAATTTGCAAATGATTTCAGGATTGGGAGTATTGTTAACAACAGAGGGGACCATAACAAGATGCAGGAGACCCTAAATATGCTGTTTCAGTGGACAGTTCAGTACAAACTAGAACTAAATTTGAATAAATGTGCGGTAATGCACTTGGGAAAAAAGAATACCAATTATGGGTACATTCTGGGTGTGAACAAACTACATCAGATAATAGAGGAAAGGAACTTGGGAGTGAGAATAACAAACGATCTACAATTCAATACCCATTGCAGTCTTATTGTTAAAAAGGCAAACCAGATGTTAAACTGCATACTATGACACATCTGAAGAAGGGACAGCAGGGTGATACTGCCCTTGTATCAGGCATTGATGAGGCCACATCTTGAATACTGTGCCCAGGTGTGGTCCCCATACAAAAAAGAGGACATCAGAAGGCTGGAGGGTGTGCAACATAGGGCCACAAAAAGAATAACAGGTCAGGGCAATGCAACACACCCAGAGAGATTAAATAACTTGGGATTGTATACTTTGCATTATCGTAGGGTAAGAGGTGATATGTGCATGGTGCACAGGGCCCTTCAGGATGAAAAATTAAGGGATGATCTAGGACTTAGTGCAAGAATAAACTATCAGCATAAACCAAGGGGACATAGACTTCAATTGAAATTGGATAAATGGAACACCTTAAAGAGAAAAAATTGGTTCAGTCAGAGAATGGTACAGCTTTGGAATGGTTTACCAATGGAAGTGGTGAATAGTGATACAATGGAATCATTTAAACATGGGTTGGATAAGGTTTATAAAGACAAATACACTCCTATATAAAAAGGGAAGGCAAGCATTAAGGACGAAAGTCTAGGTAGCTTGTAAACATGTATGAAACCTATGAAACATATAGCAGTGGGAGAAGTGGCCTCAATTTGCTCCACAGAGCAATTCGTGGAGTGAAGTTGGATTTGCGGAGTGCTCCGCAGCGCAAAGTGGATTACTACACGTCATAGGAGGTAATGCTAAGTCCACTGAAAACAATGACTTTGTGTTATTCCACCTTCCAAACCACTACTCATAAATATTAAGGGTGAAGTACATTGAAAACAATGTACTTCGCCCACTTCACCTTGTTTTAAGCTCCAAAGGATGATTTTGCAGTGATGCATGGATTTCAGTCACATTGGCTCTAGATTTTTCTGCACAGCCTCAGTTCAGCATAGTGTGTGTAGGAAGCTGTTGGAGACAGTCTGATCTGAGAGCTCTCTGAAATTCAAACCTTCTAAAAGCTGTTAAAAAAGCCATTTCATTTTTTTTTTGCTGAAACTTGAGTTCATCTATTGTAGGAAACCCTCCTGTGCTCATATCATTGAGCATTTATTGTTTGTGTGTGGATTTTGAATGTTAATATACAACATTCAGTCTGTGTACTGAGAGACAGTGGAAGTGTGCTTTGGGGAGGGGCATATCTGTGGTGTAATGTAGACTTAAGTTGGAGAAGTAGGGAGTTACTTGGTTATATTTTTCTTATATGACTGTGTTAATGTACACAGTAATATTTTCAGTAATTGTTGAAATTTGTTTTGCTGATTGTGTGTGTTGTGGTCTGGAGGACCTGGTGCAGCAGTGCATAATTTCAGGTTGTTTAAAGTATGTTGTATATTATTGAAGTTTTCAATTTGCTATTCATTACTTGTAGACAAATTGTGTGAGTGTGTGTACGGTGCGTGACATCAAATAATATACCTTTCATTGTGCTACAGTGTAATTGCAGGCACAGCAGTGTGAACCTGCTATCCACATCACCTGTGTGATTTTGTACTGCCATTGTGGTATCTTTTCTTGGGTTTGCACTACTGTAATCTGCAGTCAGTGCTCCCCCCCCCACCCCCGGCAAAAGGTATTCTTTTCCAGATTGGATTGTTTGTGACTTGAGAGCACCACTGGTTAGTTAAAGTGTTGTTGAACTTGTTGTGACTTTGTGTATGTATCTCTTGTTGAAGCCACAGTTGTTTTTTATGCTTCACATCCAGCATCTCCCCTCCCCCGGCCACCACCCAGAGTGAACATTCCAAAATCTAAATTTGTTTAGAATATTCTTGTTGATCTCCCAAAATGTCTACAAAGAGAAGTGCAAGCAAAGCTGTTTCTCACCATGACACTGCTGCCAGTGGTAAGATTGTTTGTGAGTGTGGTAGTACACAGTCGGAGAAGTGCATGGCTGATGTGAGGAAAGGTACTTCTTCTTCAATGTTTTTTTACAGTGCAATCAGTAGCTTCACTCATAGTTGAAGGAGATGATGCCCCAGCTGGAGGTGTCAGTGCAGTTGCCGGTGGTGGTATGAGTATTGCTGCCTCAAGTTCCACTTCTGACCAGTTTACCATGTCCAAAAATATAGCAGAGTGTTTAGCAGTGACAGTGAGTGACAGTGTAGATGATGTCATACTCCCCAGTAACATCCCAATAACTGAACACGAGGATTCTGATCATCATGTCAATGATAGTACACAATGTCACATTTCTTCCACTGCAGTTTAGGTCACGCATTTGCCATGCAGTGACTTACAGTGTGGTGAAAACATTCTGGGTGATGGTGGTGTTGCTGCTGCTGATGTTGTTGTGGTTGCAACATGCAGTCCACATGTCAGCATCTAAGCAGAAGTTGTGGATGATGTTGATGAATATGTTGATGAATATGATGATGATGTCAGTGACCCTGTTGGGAACTGGAAAAAGAATCCAAAGCGCTGTGTCTGGGTCTGTTTGCATTCCCTTCCCCACCTTAAAAAAGTTGTGATTTACCAGTTTCAGTTGATAATGATGGCCCAGTAATAATGATAGGTAGTTGTGGTAGTCATGGTGGTCAGTTGCAGTCCAAGTGTGTCCTGCCTGAAAAATCATGTAGCACACCCCCCACTTCATGGCTTAAAAAAATGGAGTCCAATAAGAAGCATCAGGGGGAACATGTTAAAACTAGAATATCACAATCCCTTGTTTTGGATTTTTTTGTGCAAGATGCAAATGATGAGTCAGTTGCAGTCTTCCAGCTTTGCCAGTTGCGTGTGAGTCAGGGTCAAAAGGGTAGCCATCTGGGCACAGGAGGACAGCATACACATCTTAAGAACAGGCACATGGCACTGTGGACCCAGCACAAGATGGAAGCTAGTACCTTTACACAGTGGGGCATTCACCTCATCATCAACCATAATGAGTATGTCATTCCTTCCATGACTGTAACATCAAGTAGAAAATTAAATGTGTGCAGTAGTGATGAAATAACAGCAGAGGATTACTACAGGCACAATGAGGTGGAGGAGATGAATGATTTGTCCAGTGGTGGTGACAGTAGCAGTTTTGCTGCTGGTGGTGGTGGTCAATGCAGTATGTCTAGTGCAAGTGGTACATCAACCCCTGTTAGTAAATGTGGGAAAATAACTGCATTTCTGGGTTTGTTATCACCTGTGCAACTGTCTTCATCACACATCCACACTCCACCCCCTGCAATTCGCAGAGCAGAACCATTTGTCATCATACCCTGTTTAAAACCTTTAAGTCAGCCATGTTAAAGAGTGTTTTTACACATAAGCTGAAGTATCCACCCAATCATACAGTGTCACGTGAACTTAATGCTGCTGTAGCTGAAATGCTGGCAATTAATCTTTGTCCTTCTCCTTTTTGACCCATGCTGTCCACAAGTTGTACTGTATTGTGTATGACTCAGTAAGACATGCCCTTCAACATTCCTCATCTCCCTTCATTCAGTATGGATATGTGGACAAGTGACAAAACAGTGGGGAGTTCATATTTGTCTATAACTGCACAGTGGGCGCAGGTGCCGTGGGTAGTTTGTGCTGTCTGTAGTATGAATAATCAGTGTAGTAAGGTGGAGTGTTGTGGTAGCAATCTTCCAGGAATTCAACAGCATGCAACAATTGCTATGCACAATGTCATCTGTTCACACACTGGTGAAAACATGTTGGACATGGTACTGACTAAAACTGACAAGTGGCTGAACCCCCGTCCCTGACAGCTGGGTTCATAGTAAGTGACAATGGATCAAATGTGGTGAAATCCATCTTGAATAGTGGCTTTTTTCGGGTTCCATGCATGGCCCATTGTTTAAATCTTGTGGTGCAGGAGTTTCTGCAGTACCTTGATATAAAGGAAATGCTGACAATTGCACACCATATCTGTTCTCACTTTTCATGCTCTGCAAAGGCCCATGACCAACTTCGGCAGTTGCAGATCCAAAACAGACTCCTGCAGCACCGCTTGAAGCTGGAAGTTGTCAACCTATGTAACTCCACTTTATACATGGCAGAGAGGTTGTATGAACAGTACAAAGCCACCTCAGAATATCTTGTCATGCACAGTAGCGTGTCAGTTCCATGTCTATGACGACTGAACAGTGGTGCCTCATGGACTCTGCAATAACAATCTTGAGGCCTTTTGAACATGCCACACAAGCAGTGAGTGGTGAGCCTGCCTCCATTAGCCAATCAATTCCACTGCTGTGAGTGCTGAGGCAGACATTGGTGAATGTACAGCATAACCATGATGTTGCCAGAGACAGTGCTAGCTGTGTGTTGCTGAAACATATGCTGACAGTAGTATTTGACCAGAATTGTCACATCTTGAGCATTCAGTGTAGTGACAACTTCACAACAGCAACAATGATGGACCCACGATACAAATGTGGAATTGCCTCAGTACTGGAGGGCAGGCCTGAACAGGTAAAAAATGTCAGCGGGCAACAGGTGCACTTGGTTTTTGGGGCACAGAAGTCACATGCCAAGGTCAGCAAACCTCAGCAGCATAATCATGCTGCAGGTGAACCTGGAGGAGTAGTATCAAGCATATCCTGTAAGGGGAAGGGGACTGCAGTTCCAGGAGGTCTGTCATCAACAGCTGTTGGTGTTAACCAACTTTGGGAGGCTTTGTCCCAAGTCAGGATTTGTGACATAAATGATTCTGGAGAAGCGGATGATGCATCAAACACTGGACTTAGAGCAGCACAGGGAATGGTTGAGTCATATGTGTTTGAAAACAAGCATCTGTCAATCACTGATGATCCCCTTTTAAACCGGAGTGGAAAAGTCAGTGAATGGCCAGAACAGACCGCTATGGCACTGAAGTATCTGACATGCCAATCCTCCGGTGTGAGTGTTGAGAGGGTATTCAGCTAAGCAGGTGCAATAGCTCAGGATCATCATACAAACCTCTCTCTTGCAAATGTCAGTTTGCTGACATT
The DNA here is from genome assembly GCA_016271365.2 of Neoceratodus forsteri. Classification (NCBI taxonomy): domain Eukaryota; kingdom Metazoa; phylum Chordata; order Ceratodontiformes; family Ceratodontidae; genus Neoceratodus; species Neoceratodus forsteri. The sequence goes on along the minus strand of CM057450.1, from coordinate 1,568,733,309 downwards.
CATAAAAATGAATGAGAGGCACATACCAGCTCAGACTGCAACCTCAGTGTTCGATCCGGCATAGTCATGGTTTAGCTGATGCTGTAGAAAAGGACCATCCTGGTGGCAGTGGCAGCATGAAACGGCCTACCACTGATGAAGATGATAACACAATGGAAAAAGAATTTCATAGTGACTCAAATTCCATATGTCACCTCACATTTATAACACAAAGCACAGTATATCCTGGCCCTGGACTACCACCACCACCATAACACCACTGTTACCTGTTCACCACTGCCAGCATAGGGAATGTGACCATGTGTCCCCCAGGACTATCACACATCCACCACCATAAGAGATAAGGCCACTGTTCGCAACTGCCACCAGCACCACCAGATGCAGGAAGATGTGAGAGGGAATGTCATCATGTGCCTCAGCTATGACAACCAGTCTACCACCACCCACCACCACCATTGTGACAATGTTTTTCACTACATGTCTTGACCATGCCAATTCAGAGGGAGTCAAACAGGAAACCACATCCATCAGCAACAGGCACAAGGTGTCTTACTATTAAAACTATAATGTGAGTATGCGTACTAATGTTTTCATGCTATTCAACTTCCTTTAGCTGTGTGTTTTATTTTCTGTTGCTTTTCTGAGCTGCAATGGTCAAACACATATGTCAACTTATTTTGATTTTTTACAGATTAACAACAAATAACTCTTCTTCACTGAAGGGCTGTATCAATGGTAAAGCAACAGTACTGTCTACAGAAACCTATGGGATATCCATTTCCAATCCATACTGTTAAGTATATCAATTTTATTTCATCTGTTCCTTTTTTTTCATAACAGTGAAACAAATCCAACTAATGATTCATAAACTAGGTGACATTTACGTCAAAAAAATATTTCTTCAACATATCATGCACTGTATTCCAAATATGCAGCTGTGCAGCCATGACAGTTTTGAAAAAGTTGGACCCAGGTTGTGTTACTTGACAAGATGTGGTTTTAAAATGTAACTTGAGTTGAGATGCAGGGGCACTGACATAGTATATTTGTTACACAGCCTGGTACTAAATTGATTTGTGATCTGATGATTGCAGTGGGACAGCTTGCTATCTCTGTTAATGGAGATACCCTTGGTGGAATGCGAACGCTTAAGCATAATGTCTTATTGCTGCAATCAAGTTGTAATATGTCCTTCATTTCTTTTTTGCAGGAAACTTCCAGATGCTTTGTTGTGTCATAGTTGCCTTACCCAAAGAACTTCTTCAACATCCTGCCTCCCCCAGGCTGGGACAGACATGCAACAAGCAGAAGTCATTTAAATCCATGACCATGACCATCATTACTGGACTGGAGAAGGATGCAGATGGAATCTGTGAAGAAGTGACCAAATAATAAGCCATTAATGAGACCTACTTGCAAATATGCTCCCCCCCAAAAAAAAAACTTATCTTCATTGGCTTGAGAGCTTTTAATTACCAATTTCAACACCAAAATGTCTCATCAAGCACTGCAATGTGCACACCAACAGTATGTGACTTGTGATACAAAACAATACAATGAGTACATGTATATATATATATATATATATATATATATATATATATTCAGCCCCTGTGAAAAAAAAAAAATATATATATATATATCTCAACACACCAAGGCTACTATTAGTGTACACACAAAGGGTACCCTTCCATCTGGTTGAGGTGATGGCATTGCTTTTGCAGGAATCACAGCACACTTTGGACCAGCAACAGTTCTCTTACCGTCATCATTTCAGATGGAACAATGAATGGATTCATGTCATGTTATCCCTCCTTCACACAGTTTGGCAAGACACTGTGCATCATGACATCATCATCACAGTATGTTCATTTTCTGGACACAAGACAGCTGCATTTTGGGAATGCAGAAAAATTCTGGGGACTCTGTGTGACCACTGTGTGCATGAGTGACTGTGCAATAATTTCTGGGGGACTTTGCATGTGGCGTAATGCTCCCATTTCACTTCATCAGCACTTGGGAATTTTCTGGACACAAAACAGTTGCATTTTGTGTGTTGTGATTGTGAGCACATAATGTCATAATTAAATTATAAATTAAAGCAGCAGTGCAACAATGTTGTGAAAATGTTGACCTATACTTTTTTATGCTATTTTAGATTGCCAGCCACTAGTTACCTCCTGATTTGCATGATGCCCTTCTTTTCACAATTTCTGTCTGCTTCAGTACTTTTTCTCATGTCTGAAAAATTAAAAGGAGCCTTCTTTTAATATGGCTTGAACCAGGTTTTCATCACTATTTGCAGCTGTTTTTGAACAAATATTGTTCTGTGAGATCTGAAAACACTGCCTGCTGCTTAATTGTTATTTTTTCTCATGACAGAAGTGATATATAAATAAGTGATGGACAAAAACAGTGGAAAATACTGATGAAGACCTGGTCTGCACCATATTAAAAGGAGTGCTCCTTTTATTATTTCAGATATGAAAAAAACTACTGAAGCAGACTCAAATACTGGACAGAATGGTATCATACAAGTCAGGAGATAAGTAAAGTGGCAATGTAAAATATCATGAAAAAGTATAGGTCAAAATTTTCACCAGATTGTTGCACTGCTGCTTTAATGTCTATTTCAAACAAGAAATATTTCTGGAGCCTCAGTAATGTTTACTTTGTGTCAGGACTCATGAAGTGTTTATCAAAAAGCAGGCCTGAGCAGTGCATGTATGCTGTGCTAAACTGCATGTGTGCCGTCAGTGTTCTTTCCTGTGTGTGGAGACATTGTTCAGCTTCGTGCAAACATATATGTGGTGTGACTTGTTGCAGTATGTAAAGAATAAAGATAAGAAAGAATATATGATGTATATTTTATTTGTACCATCAGCACTGGCAGAGGAAGTGATATGATATTTTTTCAGAGGTCTCGGGTCACTGTGCACCTCAGTCACTCACAGTGTACACATGACTTTGCAGAGATAATAGCACAAAAAACACATGCTCTCCTAAAAGTCATGTGTGCAGTATGTGATTAAGGTGCACTCTGGTCAGACACCTCTGAAAAAATATCATATCACTTAGTTCGCTGATGATGATGGTGACAACAAAATATATGTTATATATTCTAATCTCTATTCTTTATACCATAAACTCTGCAACAAGTCAGCACATATATGTTTGCAAGAAGCTGGACAATGTCTGACATCACAGACATGCAGGAAACAACACTGACTGCACACATGCAATTTAGCACATTATACTTGCACTGCTCAGTCCTGCTTTTCCACAACCACTCCACAACAGAAAGTAAACATTATTAAAGCACTGGATTATAATAACAGGGCAATAAGGAGCATGCATGTATGTATGTGTATGTGTATGTATATGTATATATTTCAAGGGAAGTAGTCAGTAACAGGAGCTCCAACCCCCTGTAAAGCTCACCCTCCGGTTAAGCTTTTGAAGCATGTTGCAGCATTTTTCTCACTCCACAACCTACTTTATTTTAATAGAGAAAAGTCCTTGACCTGGAAGTATGGTGGATACTATGGGAAAACTCCATTATGTACAACAAAGGTGCAGTGACACATATACCTTCAATACAAAAAGTATTGGAGGCGCATGAGGTGCGTCCTTACTACTATAATGGAGTCCCATAGCTCATCATACTTCAGGTTGCAGAGCTTTTTCTATTAAAATAAAGTAGGCTAGGCAGCACAAAACACTGCAATATACTTCAAAGGCTTATCTGGAGGGTAAGTCTTACAGGGGGCGGGAGCTGCTGTTGTTGACTGCTTTGCTTTAAACTACTACTGTGGCCTTCCCTCTGTCTGTTATTAAACATAAACAAAAGACAAAACACTACACTGGTGGGGTGGTGCTGAAAAAAAGCTAATAGGGGATCCCCTGAAGGTTCTGCAGCAGATGGAGCATCAACACAATCTGTAACTGGCGTTGCTCTATCTGCTCCAACTACTGCTGGACAGCACCCATCCTCTCATTATTCTCTTCCACTGTGGCCCATAAAAGTCCTATGTCTGCTTGAGTTGCAGGCATTGTGGGGTCCACTGGTGGGGGAATACATGGTAGATGCGCTGGTGAGGATAGTGCTGGTGGTGGTACTGGAGCAACTGCTGCTGTGGCCCTCCTCTGGCTGCGATGAAGCACAACAGCAGCACCCTCTGCCACTGCCACAGAATGGCCAGCAGGTGAAGGCCTGGCCCGTTCTGTGGCAGCCTGCCACTCCACCTTGTGGTGGTTCAACACATGGGTGTGCTGGCCCCCGGTCCCAGATGTGTCCCCTGGGGGCCACGGTGCACCTGTACCCCACAAGGCAGACACACCACAAGGCTGCTGTCCCCCCAACACAGTTAAAAAACTGCCAAACTGGGGAGCTGCAGGGAGGACCAGGCATGGAAGGGGCAGATGCACTGCCAGCAGCATGTTCATGGACCTGGGGCTCCACCTGCTGCTGTGGAGGCAGTGCTGCTGGAGCTCCTGCAGCTGCCACTGATGGTGGTGGTGGCGGACTTGCTGGACATGGCACTGGTGGTGCTGCAGCTGCTGCATCTGGAGCAGGGGATGACCAAACACTCTATACCAGTCCAACACCACCTGGCTATGCCCACCATGACTGCGCACTGCTCCCCTCATGCTATGGGCCACATACTGTCCGTGATCCTCCATTACAAAAAAAAACAAAAAAACACTCCTTCCCTCTCTGATGAGTCCCAACTTCACACACACTCACACAACACAGGCACACACACAGTCACATACACACACACACACACACACACACACACACACACACACACACAACTTATAAAACAAAAAAATCAGTCACCAAAAGGAAAAAAATGAACTGACAAAATAGTACAAAAAAAATAAACAATTAGCTTTCAAAAAAGCTTTTGGGTTTTGAATCTGATCAACCTTCAGAACAAGCAGCCAAGAACTCTCCTCTCCACCAAAAGCTTCCTCTTTCTACCTCTGCAATGGAGAAAGTGAAAGTATCTGCTTTTATGACGCACTTCCTTTCTGCCTGACTAAAGCATGTGACTTACAGTACTGTAAGCCATGTGATGTGTGTGGGGAAGCTGCCTATATTGTTGTCATTCCACCTTAATTCACATTAAGGCAGAAAGACGACTCAAAGTTATAATAACAAACCAAAGTGAGCACTTTACGATGGTCACTCCACGTAGCGCTGGGTCAATGCGAAGTGGCCACTTCGCTTTCACTTCTCTGGTGGAAATTAATTTCACTGCATCTCTACTCAGATATGTCTGTCAGGCTGAATATATGGTTTGTACATGGTTTGTCCATGAGAAGCCACACCTGGCAAGGAACCTATAGAGAAACTTCCGATCTACCTGAACAAATGTTTATTCAGCATAAATACTCATTAATACTGCTGGTTGTTTGCCATTGTTCAGATGGTCTATAATGTGTAGAGTTCTGTGGACATTATCTTGAGCCTGTCATCCCATTATAAATCCCATCTGTCTAGGCCAACCAGCCCTGGGACTGTTTTCTCCAGTCTCCTGGTGAGTATAGCCATCAGGTACTTACAGGTCTACTTTTAAAATAAAAATTGGTCTATATGATGAGCATCGGGTGGGATCCTTGCCAGGCTTGGAGATGGCAAAATCACTGCATAGTTCCACAAGAGTGCCAGTCTAACTTCATCACCCAGCATGGCCCTATAGGCATTCCTGAGCAGTGGAATTGTGGACTCCTTAACATTTTATAAAATTCTGTGGGAAGCTGGTCAGAGCTGGGCACTTCCCTGTCTTGCTACTCTGCCTCTCTGCTAGAGTTTCATCTCCCTATACGGGGGCACATAGAACATCTGTTTGCTCCTAAGCTACCTCTGGGAAGTGCAGGTTCCTAAGGTAATCCTCTAATGCCTCATTTGGCTGTTCAGGGCAAGCACTGTATAAGGTTTCAAAACAGTGCTTAAATGTTTCCAAAATCCCTGGTATTCTTTTCACACTCTGCCCAATGCCCAGATGTAATAACTTTGTAATCTGATTTCTAGCTCTCTGTGCACACAGACACAGTCTACACACTAAATATATAATATATATATATATATATATATATATATATGTGTGTGTATTTTTTTTCCATATAGGTTTTTACAACCCCTGAGCTAGGAAAGCAGCTTCGGTTCCTCCCTTGAAGGGACTCAGTCTCCAGCTGCACCATTCCTCGACCTGGCACCCCCCCTAATTCCCCCATGGCATGGCCAGGGTGAAGGGGAGCTTATTTTACCCACACCCCAGAGTGAAATCCAGATGTCGGGGGCCAGCCGGGGTGCTGGTGCAGCCATTATGGAGCCTGCCAGCTCCTATTTCCTTTTTCTCCCATTCCCCCTCCCAATCGATGTAAGGATGCCGGTGCATGCCCTCTTGACTCATACTGCCTCTGACCATAGCCAGAGGGCAGTCAGCAAGTGGGATGACAAACCTTCCTCCCCCAAGAGAGGAAAGCAGTCCTCCGGACGCTCGATCCTCTCTCGCCCCTGCTCACCCACGGTGGCCCGGGCTCATTCCCGAACCTGGGTCACTGGCATGGCGTGAGGTGTAGTGACCAGTGCCCCAACCTCCAGCACCACCTGGCTGACTTACACACTAAATATTTCAGGGCTCTAGGGCCCCCTTCATAATAGGTTTGCTGATGTTATTTTAAATACTTCTCCACCCTCTAATCCAAAATTGACTTTTGCAATCTTGAGATATAGTATATCCAGACTCAGTAGATCTGTACCATTAGTGGAGTGATAGATCAGAGATTCATAATCAGTTAATGGAAGTAACGTTTGTTTTACAATTTTCTGCTTTGTGTCATAGCCAAGATTATGATGATGTCACCTCAGAGCCCCTGGTTTCTAAGAGACGATATAACAGACATACTGGATGTAAAAGTTAAATTTGAAATGTGGGTCCACCATACCTCGAAGTACTTGAATTTACTTACTTGAGCCTTTGGAATGCCCTCAATTGTTTGATGCTGGCACTTAGTTAGTTCCCTTTTGTCTATCCCACACATGCTTATTTACTTAAATATTTATTTATTTATTGAATTTTGGTAACCAGGTGGCCCACTCGATTAAGAGGTCTCTTTTTCAGAGTTGACCTGGAGTTAATTACAGGCAGGTATTCATACAGTGAAACAGCTACATTAAGTAAAATAAATCACAAAGTACTGGATTAATTACAGGCAGATATACAGACAGGGAATGAGAATAATATGTACAGTAGATTACACTTTATTTGATAAATTAACAGCACAAAATAAGTAGACACTAAACATACACGACAGTACATATAACTGGAGGAACATAATCACATGATATTAGCACACAGTGTAGCACAGAAAACAAGCACAGCTGACATTATAATATTGGGAGACAGGCTAGCAGCATTATCAGCAAAAGTAAGGGCAAGGCAGTCAATCAATGATAGCAGTAACAGTGACAGCTTTCAAATAGAAAGGTTTTCAGCTCCTTTTTAAAATCCCCAAGAGAGGAAGTGTTTTGCAGCTCAGCAGGAAATGATTTCTGGTGAGATGGGGCAGAGTAAGCATAAGATTGCTTACCGGTATTTGTTTTAACCCTAGGTACTTCAAGCAAGTTACAACTGGAGAGCCAGAGGAAGCACATTTCAGGCTTAGGAACTAATAAACCAGTATTGTTTGGGTGGGTAAAAATTTTGATGAGCTTGAGTGCAAGTCATAATTGGAGGTACATGATCGTCCCATCCAGAAAGGGCTAATTTAGGGAGGGTAGGACCTCACAGTGATGTTTGGGGGGGCAGGCTACTGCAAAGCAGCTAAGATTTTTTGCACAGTGCCTTAAGCCTGTTAGTCTCTGAGATCCTGAAGAACTGGAGTATTGGGTCACTATATAACAAAGAGGGGAGCAAGACACAGTTTGCAATGGCAAGCCTAGAGTCAGGGATAAGAGCATTATGCAGACAATATAATAGACCAATTTTCTGGTGTATAAATTTTGATATTTGATCAACAAGAGGTTTAAAGGTGAGTTCTTGGACAATGTAGACCCCCAAGTACTTCAGCTTGTGAGCCACTTCAATTTGTGCATCAGATGAGGTAGTAAGTGATGGCAAGTGCCACCTGCCTGAGCCATGGTGCTTAAGGCCAAAGAGTACTGCCTTTTTTTTTTCATTTCGGATGAGTATGTTGTCATGGAACCATTACTCAAGAGTAAAGAAATCAGTGACAAGCTGGGAGTTGATTGTATTTATATCAGTGGAGCTGCTCTAGAGAACGACATCATCTTTGTAAAGAAGTAGTTTTCCTCCCCACAATTTTTAGGCAGGTCATTGATAAGTATAGAGAATAGTAGGGGACCCAGGACAGATCCTTGTGGAAGCTGTCAGTAATGGACTTCAAACAGGAGTGGGTGCCATGCCATTCAACTTCCTGATACTTGTTGGTCAGATAGTGTCAGAACCATTGTAGTGAGGGGCAGTCAAAGCCCTTGCATTGCAACTTGTGAAGGAGCAGACTGTAATTAGCCAAGACAAATGCTTTCATGAGATCAATAAAGACAGCTCCAGTCGGTATCCTTTTTTCCATGGCATCCAGTACATCAGTAGTCAGTCTAATCAGAGCAGCGCTTGTACCATGGTGTATTCTAAAACCATGCTGCCAGTTAATAATCAGGAGGTACAACTCCAGATAGTCTTGTATTTAACTATAAATTAGCCTCTCTTGTACCTTAGCCAATGGGCTAAGGAGAGAGATGGGGTGGTAGTTTTCCACCAGTTCCTTATAACCATCTTTTTGCACAGGAACCACCACTGCCATTTCAATTTTTCAGGGATTTTACCTTCAAGACAGGACCTGTCGATGAGTAGGGTAACAAGAAATGCAATAACCAGTGCTGCTAAACTTGGATTCTAAATTGTCAACCCCAGCATTACCACTTGATTGAATACACTTTATTAGGGTGTTCATATCCTGTTTCTGGACATGCTTGAGATGGAAACAGGGTTACTGGCCACTTGCGATGTTCTGACATGTTAGTTGGAGAGGGGATCCAGAGGAGGTAGATTTGAATCTGGTTAGAACAGTGAAGAAACAGTTGAAGGTATTAGCAATAAGCTTGGGTTTACTAATGCCTCTATCATTACCATAGCTACAATAGCACCTTCAGTGAAGTAAGTATGTCCTTTTAGTAAGGTGTTAACCTGTGACCAGAAATGCTTAGGGTCAGCCAGTCTTTACCCTGTAACCTCCTAACATATTCCCTGTTTGCTTAGTATTCTTTTTGTTTCACGGTTCCCTGCATTTATCCCAGTTAGCCTTAACACCTGTGCCTTTAAAGGTCCCCCAGGCTTTGTTCCTGAAAATCATTGTCTTTTTTAGCTCAGGCACTATACACTTATAGCATTTATCTTTGACTCTGAGTTTTTGAAAGGGAGCATACTTATTAGCAACCGAGAGAATGCTGTGAATAAAGAAGCCTAAGGCATCATGTAGGGTAGGGATCTCTTTGGTTTGGTACCAGTCAGTTGCTGCTAAGGAAGCCCTGAAAGACTCCTCATCAAAGATTAGAGAAATCTCAAGCTAGAAAGATTCTAGGCTGTGCTTTTGGGTCATTATTTTTCCATATACAGAAAATGAGGAAGTGGTCACTGATAGAGAAAACACCAACAGCCCTGATTCTGTCTGGATCAGAGACAACTACCCAGTCAAGCAAGGAATGATTACTAGTTTTGTTATTAACACAAGTGTGTTCACTGATAATTTACATAAATGAAGCACCAAGTAGCTAGGTTTGAAGCTCAAGCTTTGCATCCTGAGCCCAGATTAGACAAAATCTCCAAGTATGATTAATTCACTAGGATGTTGATTAACTAATGTTTTGATTAGTACAGCAAGAGCCATGAGTGCCAGGGTTATAAACACAGCCCACATAGAGTGACTTAGTGTCAACAGGCAACATTTAGATAAATAGAGCCTCATCCCCAAAGCTATCAAGGCAAATTACACTAGCAGAGGAGTCATTTACAGAGGAGTTGACATATATTAATATCCTCCTCCTTTTTCCCAAGCCTGTCTCTCCTAAAAGTAGTATATTTTGTAAATTGAACTTTGTTGTCCATGACCTGAGGCTTAAGCCTAGAGGTTATCATCTCTGATGACCTTAAGGTGTCAAAGCAGTGCACAAAGACAGTGGGGAGGGTCAGTGGCATGGTGGGGTGCATAGGAAGGGGTATAACTAGCAGGAGGTGGGAGATGGTGATGCCATTTATAAAACATTGGTAAAGCCTCACCTGGAGTACTGCATGCAGTTCTGGAGGCCACACCTGTTCAAGAACATAAAAAAAGTGGAGACTATTCACAGAGGGAGACAAAGATGGTGCAGGGCTTGCACCACAAAACATATGAGGAGAGACTAAGGGGCCTCAATATGTACTCACTGGAGGAGAGGGGAAAGCGGGGGGAAACATAGAAACATAGAATTTGACAGCAGATAAGGACCGCAAGACCCATCCAGTCTGCCCATTTCTTTTTCTACCTTATAAATGTGCCATTGGCCTTTGCTCTGCCAGTGGCCTATCTATTCATACTCATCTGTATTGCTCCCTTATGCCTATCCCATGCCTGTCTGAAGCCCTGCACTGTATTCATAGCCACCACTTCCTGAGGTAGGCCATTCCATGCACCCACCACCCTTTCTGTGAAAAAGAATTTCCTCACATTCCCCCTTAATCGGCCTCCCTCTAATCTCATGCTGTGTCCTCTTGTCCTACTATTTTTCTTATATTTAAACATGTTAGACTCTTTCACCTTGTTAATGCCCTTAAGGTGTTTGAATGTCTCGATCATATCACCTCTCTCCCTCCTTTTCTCAAGAGTATACATAGTGAGCTCTGTTAATCTGTCCTCATATGTCTTCTGATGCAGTCCCTGCACCATTTTGGTTGCCCTTCTCTAGACTGCCTCAATTTGGTTAATGTCCTTGTAAAGGTGTGGCCTCCAGTACTGCATGCAGTACTCCAGTTGGGGCCTAACCAGTGTCTTGTAAAGAGGGATTATTACCTCCCTATTACGTCTTGTGATACCCCTACTAATACACCCTAACATCCCCCTAGCCTTACCTACTGCTTTAGAGGTCTGCTTGGATGACTTCAGGTCATCGGTGATGATGACGCCCAAGTCTCTTTCTTCCTTTGTGACTGCCAGCAACTCCCCTCCCAGCCTATAGGTGGCTTCAGGGTTTCTCTTCCCTATGTGCATGATCTTGCACTTCTTTGCATTAAATCCCAGTTGCCACTTTTCTGACCATTTTGCTAGTTTATCCAGATCTTTTCTCATTCTGCCCACCCCATCTGGATCATCTACTTGTTGCAGATCTTGGTGTTATCTGCAAACAAACAAGCCTTGCCCTCTAGTCCATCTGCAATGTCACTGATGAAGATATTGAAGAGGACTGGCCCCAGGACTGATCCCTGAGGTACCACACTTGTGACTTGCATCTCTTCTGACTGTATACCATTTACCACCACTCTCTGTTTTCTGCCTGTCAACCAGTTTGCCACCCAGGGACCAACTTCTGACCCACCCCAAGCCTACCCAGCTTATTTATCAATCTTCTATGTGGAACAGTGTTGAAAGCTTTGCTGAAGTCAAGGTAGGTGACATCAACTGCTCCCCCTTGGTCCACCACTCTGGTTACCCAGTCAAAGAAATCTATGAGATTAGTTTGACAGGAACTTCCTTTTGTAAACCCATGCTGTCTTGGATCCTGTGCCCCTATGGATTCTAGGTGTTGCACTATCCTTTCCTTAAGGAGTGCCTCCATAATCCTGCCCACTACTGAGGTAAGACTGACTGGTCTGTAGTTCCCTGCCTCCTCCCTGTTACCACTCTTGTGGAGCAGGATCATGTGAGCCCTTCTCCAGTCTTCTGGGACCTCTCCTGTGCTCAGAGACTCACTAAACAGTTTGCTAATGGCTCTACTAGTTCCACCCTTAGCTCCTTTAGTACCCTGGGTGTCGCCATCAGGTCCATTGCCTTATCCACCCTGAGCTTAGCGAGCTCTTGTAGGACCCTTTCTTTTGTGAAGGGAGTAGTGCTCAACTCCCCTCCCCTGTGTCGATGGTGCTGAGCTGTGGGCCATGCCCTACCTGCTCTTCAGTAAATACTGAGCAAAAGTATCTATTTAGGATAAATGTTTTTACAGGGTCCTCCTCCTCGCATGCCCCCTTTTCTCCATTGAGCTTAGCAATACTTCCTCTGGACTTTCTCCTTTCACTAATGTATCTATAGAAAGTCTTGTCACCTTCTTTTACTGTTCGTGCTAGTGTTTCCTCAGTTTGGGTCTTTGCCTGCCTTACTGCCTTCCCTGCTTCCCTTAGGGCAGTTTGGTATGCCTCCCTATGTTCATCCCACTGTGTTCCCTTATATTTCCTGAAGGCCAGCCTTTTGGCTCTGACCTTTTCTGCTACTGTATTTAAAAACCAAAGTGGTTTCCTTCTTCTTTTGCACTTCCTTTTCTGTCTAACACAATGGGATATTGCTTCAAGTATTGCATCCTTAATGCTTGCCCACTTTGCCTGTACCCCCTCACCTGTGTTTCTTTTTGCCAGGGCTAGCTTAACTCTGTTGGCCATCTTATTAAAGTCAGCTCCTCTGGAGTCCCATATTTTTGCCTTAGAATGGGATGATTTAGATGTAGTGGCCAAATTGAACCATACCATGTGATGGTCAGTGGCCCCCAGGTGACCTTCTACCTGGAGATCTGTGAACCCTTCCCTGTTATTCAGTACTAGATCTAGGATAGCCCTGTCTCTTGTGGGTTGTTATACCAGTTGTTTGAGGCCCTCCCCCTGCAGGGAGTCCACCATGTGTCCAGTTCTGGCAGATGTTCCTGCTGGTACTGACCAATCTGTATCCGGCATGTTGAAGTCTCCCATTATCAGAACCTCCCCTTTAGCTGTTATGTTTTGTATCTCTTCTAACAGTAATGTGTCTATGTCCTCCCCTAGTCTGGGGCCTGTAGACAACCCGGTTCTTATGGCTGTCCCATTTCCTGTTTCAGGGTGACCCACAGTTCTTCTGGATCCTTATGTGTATTCTGAATTTCTGTAGCTTTGATATTTTCATTGACATACAGGGCCACTCCACCCCACCTTTTGCACCTCGGTCTCTTCTGAACAGTACATAGCCAGGTACTGAAGTCTCCCAAGTGTGGTTACTGGTAAACCATGTCTCACTAATTGCTGCTATGTCCAGTTTAGCCTCTGACATTATTGCCTGCAGGTCTGGGATCTTATTTCCCAGGCTGTGAACATTTGTGTACATGATTTTCCATTGGCCAGATTTCAGTGTGTTAGTTGTTGGGTGAGGTTTGGCATTTCCCTTGCGTTGTATGGGAGATGGACCTTTTTCTTTCCTGGTGATGCAAATGAACTGCAAACATGCTGAATCCCTGTTTGACCACTAGCTGGGGGGAGGTGTTCTTCCCATTTGACATATGGGTGCTGCACCTCTCTCCATTGCTAGTTTAAATATTCTGCAAGATGTCAAACTTCTGCCCCAATGCACTGACTCCCTCCTTAGTCAGATGCAGTCCATCAAATTTAAAGAACTTTCGCTCCCAGAACTGGGGGCATGATTGAAACTTTCAAGTACCTCAAGGGCATAAACAAGGTACAGGTGGGGGACCTTTTCCAGTGTAGAAAAAGTACTAGAACAAGGGGGCACAATATGAAATTGGAAGGGGTAGATTAAGAGGTAATGTGAGGAAGCTTTTCTACACAGAAAGGGTAGGTGGCACTTGGAATAGTCTGCCACAGGAGGTAGTTGGAGCATGCACAGTGGAGGGGTTTAAGCATGCCTGGGACAGGCATATGGGAACCTTGAGAGGGGAGGAAGTGATGAAAAGCTATTGATTACAAAGGTTCAGTGGCCACATTCAATATATAGGGCCTACGGACAGACTGGATGGGCCTGGCAGTTCTTATCTACTGACAATTTCTATGTTTCTATGTTTCAGAAAGAGCAATGATGTCAGGACTATAGATATCCACCAGCTTTCCAATTCTTGCATTTTGGATCTTAGACTACTTACATGTAGGTGGACTAGCTTCAGGCCTCTGGTGTTAGCCCAGGCTGGATCAGTGGTGGAACAGATCTTGTGACTGGAGAGGATAGGACCTGGGTTAGACTCCATATCACCAGACAGAGCAATATCATTAGCTGGTAGGAGCCAGAGGGGTATCTTTACACATAGCCAGAGGTTAGGCTTACTAGAATACTTCAAGGAGGAAAGCAATCTGTAGAAATTTCCACTCCTGTGCATGCCATGTAGAAACAGAAGAAATGAGTTGCATTCCTGAGCAGGAGTGGGCAGGATAACAAGGTGGTGAAACAAGCGTGGTCCTTTTTTCAAAGCTGGGGCATAGAACCCAAGTAGAAACTGATCTATGGTAAGGGGAAGTAGAATATAGGAAGTGGTAGCAACCAAGCCTTTCACTGCTATAGTAGGCTTAGTAATCAGCTCCTACTCAATACCAGGGATGGGTGCAAGCACAAAGGCCCCAGTAGCTGAGAGAATAGCTAAAATACAATGAAGAAAACTACCAGTGGAAAAGATAACACCTAACACAGGGACAGGGATAAGCACATAATAGTTTCAGGTAGGAGCTTGCAGATGCCTAGCATACGAACATACGAAAATGCCAGCAGATACAGACCATACAGTCTATCAAGTCTGCTCAAGTGCACAGCTACTTGTCTAATCTACAGCTGCCTCCACACCCCTTGCCCATCCATCTGATTTATTGCGCCCTTCTGCTGTCTCCCTCTCCCCAGCTTCTCTGTAGTTTTAACATTACCTTTGACCCTATCCCACCCCCTTTTAAAACTGCACACAGAATTCAGTGATAGCACCTCCTCTGGCAGTGCATTTCACCTTGCTACTACCCTTTCTGTGAAGTAGTGCCTCCTCATTTCCCTCCTGAATCTTCCACTCTCCAGTTTTAGACTGTGTCCTCTTGTATCTCTCCCCTCTTAATCTAATCATGCCCTCAGTACTAACCCTATTCATGCCCTTTAAGTATTTGAAGGTCTCAATCATGTCCCTTCACTCCCTTCTATCCTCCAGGGAATACATGTTGAGCTACCCCAGTCAATTAAATAACGCAAGGACAAAATATAAAGAGGTGTTACAGAATGAAAGAAGTAAATTTCAGATCAAAAATTGGGAGAAACTAAGACAGTCAATTTATGAAAAGGATAGCAAAAAAAATGTTGGCTCCTTGTGAGCCAAGAATACCAACAATCCACTTTTGGTATAGAGGCCTATGTGACATCCAATATATGAACAGTCTATTCTGAGTCCTTGTTTTATTCACCTAGTGAAGCACTGTAAGGGAGGTATGAGTCATCCCAGTACTATCCTAGGCCAATTTATGTAACTAAGGAAGAAATATTTAATGCTTTATTACATTTAAAGGACAACAAGGCCCCTGGTCCAGATTATATAGTGCCAGAGTTATACAAATATAACACCGAATGGTGGATCCCATTGCTACATGTCTTTTTCAATAACATTTTACAGGGCTCAGATATCCCATTAAGTGGGAAAGGCAGTATAATATGCCCAATATACAAAAAGTAGGGTAGTCCAGCAGACCCCTCAATGTACAGACCTATAAGTCTGATTGATACCTTGCAAAAACATTCTGTTGCATCCTATTGGATAGACTCCAGATCTGGGCTGAGGAATCAGGCTTTATGAGTGAATACCAAACTGGCTTCAGAGCACACAGATCGACAGTACTGCATTGTTACGCTCTGCCATATATTATCTGGAAATATATCAATGTTAGGAAAATATGTTTATATTGCTGTTTTGTGGATTTGAAATCTGCTTTTGACCTAGTTAGTCATACACTGTTATGGGAGAAGTTAGAATCATATAATATGGATCCTTTCCTTTTGTATACGCTGATCAGGTTGCACAAAGATACTTGGCAAAGGGTTAAGATCAACCAAAGTGGAGATTTTACTCCTGATATTAAAACCAATCTCGGAGTTAGACAGGGTAGCCTTTTGGCCCCTTTACTATTTAATTTATATATTAACACAATAATAGCACAGATGGAACATTCTGACTTCCATTCTCCTGCCATTAGGAATCAAAAAGTTTCACTGTTAGCCTTTGCTGATGACCTTGCACTTCTATCAACGTCATTTCTGGGTTTACAGCAGAAAGTGACTTTATTTTGTACACTTTGTAGTGAAAATAAATTAGTTATTAATACAAGCAAAACTCAAATGCTGATTTTTGGAAATAAAGGAGAACACCCACACTTTTTATTAATAAAACAAAATTCAAGACAGCTAAAACCTATCCATATCTAGGTGTAAATTTTTCCCAATCCACTCGATGGAGCATCCACCAAGACTATGTAAAGCATAATACAATCACTGCCTTTAATGCCTTTAAAAGATTCTCAGCCCAGATGGGTAATGGATCTGTGAAAGGCATCTTACAGGTTGTGGAGGCTAAAGTGAGTTCAAGTCAACTTTATGCCTCAGAAGTGTGGGCAACAGTAGTCCCTAAACAGTTAGATGTACAATTAAATAAATTATTCAGGTATATTCTTAAAATACCACAATCATTGCCTGCACCAATAGTAAGAGCAAAACTGGGACAGCTTCCAATTGAAGCATATATTGTGGAAAGGAGAATTTTATTTTTACTTAAATTGTTCTTGTGCCCAGAGCACAGGATACCGAGAATGTGTTTAGAGGAGGCGATCGAATATACATCTTTGGGATATAGATTTCCAAATATAGACTGCATAGCAACTTGGCTATATCCACTTGGGTTGGGCCATTTACTATATCAAATCCACTCCCTCCCTTTAGAGATGTAAAATTCCAAGTGAAGGAAAGAGTCAGGAACACCTTCAATAGTAAGGGCATGACAGATTCAGTCCTACAAAAACTTTATGTAGTATAAAAAATCAAAATTATGCCATATTGCTGAACCATAGCTCTTGATATTGGCTTGTCCTGATCTTGGAAAAATTTTAACTAGATTCAGAATGGAACTTTACTACTAACACTGCATATTTCGCTCAGAAAAGGAAGGGAGTGGAAAATGATAAATGTGTGTGCAATTTAAACATGGTGGATGATCTAAAACTTGTTACCTTGATATGCCCATTATATCAGCAATTTTGATCTTTCTGGCTAGCACCTATTTTAAGGGACCTTGGACTCCCCATCAGCCAAATACTCATGAAATTGTTTACATCTAATGATGTACAGGTGTTGAAAAGACTTGCACATTTTTTAAAACTTACAAAGTTATAGGATGGTGTTTAATTAATGTCTTGTACACAGATTCTGTATTTATTGACATGGAAATATCTGTATGTTAATGTATGTATTTTATATGCTATTGTTCTATTTATTATAATACTATTTTGTAATGGCTTTATGCTGAACAAATAAAATGTTTGATACTTGATACTGGCTCCCCCAGTCTTTCCTCATATGGTTTATCCCCCAGCTCAAGGATCATCTTTGTCACCCTGCACTGGATCCCCTCCAGTAGTTTGACATCCTTCTTCAAATAGGGGCACCAGAACTACACACAACTCCAAATGAGGTCTCACCAGTGACCTGTACAGCAGCAGAATGACTTCCTCTCTCCTAGAGGTGATTCCCCTGACAATGCACCCCAGCATCTTATTAGCCTTGGCTGCCACCTTCCTACACTGCACTGAGTGATTCATGTCCCCTGTGACTAGTATCCCCAGATCCTTCTCCTCCACTGAAGTGGATAACAGCTCTCCCCCAGCCAGTAGCAATTTCCAGGGTTCCTGGCACCCAAGTGTATGACTTTGTACTTCTTAGCATTGAACCCCAGCTGCCATGTACCTGACTAGCATTCATGCATGAGCCATGGAAAGGGAGACACCAGGTAACAAAGTGTGCTGGTTAACTAAGGTTCATGTAGTAAGGCCACTTAGTAGCAGCCAACATGCACCCTTTATGGTTAAAAGAGAATAAAAAGAGAATGAAAATTGAATAACCCTAAATATAGTTGCAGCAGGCCTTAGCAGCCGTTCATTAAACACAATACAGAATGCATGCTTGAAGACCTCCACAATTTTTGCCTCCATCACTTGTTGTTTGATGCTGGTATTTAGTTAATTTGCAACTCTTGAGCTACAGGGAGTCCAGAACACTGAGTCTGATTTTTTAAAATGATTTTTAATGAAACATATGCAACAATTACAGAAAAGTTCATGTAACACATGAGTACAGATAGCATACAACTGATTGGATGTAGTCACAAAATGTAAAGGAGCAGACACAGATGAGCACAATTTCATACTGTACAATACATGGATAGCAATTAATAGAATGCCTTTATAATGGAGATGTGCAAAACCAGGGAGGTTTTATTTTTGTTTTTGCCATGTCACCCCTGTATTGCTTCTGGCTTTGGTTTTGGATTCACGGCCAATATTTATGCAACATAAAATGTGGCCCGTACCTTCATTTTATAGTATAATATAAAGGAAAACAGGTGAAATACAGTTTAACAGCATGGCAGCTACAGTAGCATGGCCCAGCTGTTAGTAAGCTCACAGGAAATTATGTATTGTTTTGAGCCAGTGCCAAAGTTGAATAAGTACGTAGTTTCATTTGCTTGTAGTCTAAATTCCAAGCAATAAATGACAGGAGACAAGGCACATTGAATACAGAGACATAGGCTGAGGCAATGTAACAGTTGAGTATAACAGTATAGTCTAGAGGCTAGAGTAATGAGCTGTGAGTCTGTGAGCTTGGCCCAGCAGACCTGGGTTTGATTTCCCACAACCTCCATTTGCATACTGTGTGACTCTCAACAAGTCACTACCTAACCACTTCAGTGCTTCTGGATCACCCCTGAAAACAGGCACTTGTGCCTAGTGCCTTACATGGTTAGCAAAGAATAACCTACACACACACACACACACATATGCACAAAAGTAACCCCTGGCTACCTTGTTTAGTCTGTTAAGCAAGGTGCACACTGCTAACAAAAGTGACTTGGTCACTAAAGGAGGGTAACAAGACAGGAAGACACAGTAAATGACAGGTGATGGCCTGAGAGGAGATATTTTTTTTCTAAAAAAGGTATCAGCATGCACACACAGAATGTAATGGACCTTCCTACCCACCCTTTTGAACTGGTGTTTTTTGTTTTGATAAGCCAACTTTGTTGTTTGTGATGCCAGCGATGGCTCCCACAGTTTTGACAACATTTTTTTTACTCAATTAGGATGTGCACACATGCTATATATATTTTTTTGTAGTAGAACAACACCGTGAAAAGTCAGACTGAGGTAGCATTGTGATGTGTGAGAAAGAATACCCACTTTTCTGTAGTTTGTATATTTTTTTCTTTCATAGATGACTATCAATTGAGGAACAGCACATCGGTCAGAAGTCAGAATGGGGTTAGATGGAATTCAAGATAGAGACTTGGTGCACGGAGTACATAACTGGATGACATCTACCAGAAATTAATACAGCGATTTACAAATTTAAGTTAACCTTACAAATAAAAGATTGAGGAAAAAATGTGTGAGTCTGATATTCTTTCATATGTTCCATAGAGTCAGAGAGTAGCCACTTGCCTGTGTAGTCTTACTAGATAACAGTTTAGTGGAAGAAATAGAATGGTGACTGCCATAAGACAGGACACAAATGATACAAGAGAGGCTGATGCAGCATTTCCTTTCCCCCAGTAATGGGCTAGTAGTACTACTATTCTTCAACATCACTGCCAATAGGCTCAACATCATTACTGTCTGAGCAGTGTTTTGGAAGTGCCCCTCAGTATCCTGCAAATACACCATAGTTTAGTTAATAAAAGTTAGAATTTCAATGTTTTCTGGAAGGAGTTTTCTCCACTTAGTACCAGCAACATAGCCATCAGCACTAAATATTCTTTCTCAATAGGCATTTGTTGCTGGGAAACTTAAATAGTAAAGGGACACTTTTTGAAATGCTGTCCAGACCACACCCTTTTCATGCCAGTACTGAAGTGGGTCATCTCGAACATATATCTTTCTGGGATCCTTTAAGAAGTCATCCAACATACTGCTTGTCAAGTATCTTGCGATGGGAGCAGTAACAGCACTTTCTTTCTCTGTGTCATCTAGTCCTACCCAAATGTTGTTCATGGAGGCACCATACAAACTGTTCCTGGGTTCTGACTCATAATGCAAGGCTTTTCTTATTGTTCTGCCTTCACTGGGATCTGTATCTTGGAAGAGAGCATGGCTATTTTCATGATCAGCAGCTACAGCACTTCTAGCTGGAGTTTCTGTCATAATTTTTAGAGCAACTTTATTAATGAGCAGTTCTTTATATTGGTTGAAGTCTAGACTACCAGATAGGAGAAGACCTGGCAAACTGAATTTGAAACGTGGATCAAACATTGTTGTTATCACATAATCTTTAGATTGCAAAATCATGGCAATCCTGCGGTCTGTTTCCAAAGACAATGAGAGCTTTTCAGCAAGAGTGACACCATTGCTTGCTCTTCAAATGATTCTCAGAATCTTTCTAGTCTCTGCAGTAGAATGACATGACTTATGGTTGCGCTGTCAGCACTCGCTTCATGAGTGGCTTCTTCAAGTGGCTGTAGCAACTGAGATAAATATGACATAAGATTCCACTGCCCAGAGGTGAATGTAACATCATCTTTCCCTACTGCATGGTCCATGGTGTACTAGTGCACTGCTTTGCACTGTTCTTGGAGCCTCTGTAACATATAAAAGGTGAAGTTCCACCTAGTGGCAACTTCTTGCTTTAGCTGGTGTGTTGGTAAGTTATTCTGTTCTTGCAGTTCCAACAACATTTTACAAGCTTTTGCTGAGTACCCAAAGTGACTACATATCTTATGTGTGGCACACAGCATATTCTGTACACTCTTGTCTTCATTGAGGAAGTCCTGTACCACAAGACTGAGTGTATGTGCAAAACATGGTAACTGCAGAAACCACCATCCTTTAATACTTTCACAATGTTAGCTCTATTGTCTGCAACCACAAATCCTGGGGAAAGGCCATTAGGGTAAGTCATTCTGAGAACCATTTCTTTAGCTCCGATAAGATGTTCACACCAGTGTAAAAGTTTTTATTGGTTGCTGGTGGAGCTAGAGAATGAGGAAAATGATACCCTGTGGGCAGTGACAGTCATGTAGTCTACTGTTTGACAACTTGTCCACATATCTGTTGTCATGTGTACTTCCTCACAGCCGATGACTGCAAGGCACTGTTTATAGTATCTTCTGGTGCAATACCATGTAAAGAGCTGGCACAGCCTTTCTGGAGAAATATGTCCATGATGGAAGCTGATATCGAGGTGCAGCAAGTTTCATCACCTCCCAAAACCCAGCAGAGTCAGAGATAGAAAATGGGCATGTGTCCAGTACAATCATTATAGATACTGCTTTATTTAACTGCTGAGAAGCTGGATGGCATTGGTCATATTTAGTTCTCTGTTCAAAAGCCTGCTACATTGTTAACTGTTTCTGAGGTGTGACTGGCACAGTAAAACAGGCTAGTGGAGACAGAGAAGAACCCATTTTGTTGTCAACTGGGGAGGTTTCTGATTTTGATATAGACCTAGCAGATAAAGGAGGTGATACAGTCAAAGTCCTGCTCAGTGTCTGAGAGGTTCCTTGTATATGGAAAAATTTAGTTATACCACCAGTGTGAGTGCCATTGTTAACCTGTACATCCTCTGTCACATCACCGTGTGACTTATTCCTGGCTCACTGAAGTGGTTGTATCTTCTGAAAGTGTCTTAATGGTTGATGTGCCAAAGTTGTTTGCCTGATTTCTTCTGCAGAAAGAGGTCTTACATAAACAGCATATTGCATGCAAACTGTTCTTTGGGTCAAGGTGAAAAAAACTCCAAACAGAAGAGGATATCTTTTTAGTTTTTTTTCCCTGGAATTGCAACTTACTTACAGTATTTATTTTTTATTTATTGAAATGTTTCACCAGGAAGGCACACTGAACAACAGGTTGCTCATCTCCCAGTGCAACCTGGGGGGAAAGGGTACAATAGGGATGAGGCATTTTACATTCAAGTTACAAAGATCAACATAGCATACAATTAATTAAGGCAGTTGTTACAAACTGTTGCATATATATGTACTTTGTGAGAACAATTAATAAGTGCAATGGTAATAAGTGAACAAGTGCTATTGTGAAATAAGGGGGGAGAGGAAGAGATGACAGATAGTGCAGAGTCGTGTCCCAGAGAGACACCTTCAGGATGTGGGGAACCCTGCAAGGGGACAGGGGACTGGAGTAGGGATTATAGAGGAAGAGAGGGAAAGAGTAAGTGTGATTAACACCTAGGATGGGAAATAAGGCCTGAACAAAAAAGAGAACCCTTCAGGATACAATGAACCTTGCAAGGGAGCAGGGAAGTTCAGGCAATTGTAAACTCTCCTGTGGTTAGACATTGTAATTATAGAGGGATAGTGAGAGGGAGGAAATGGGAAATAACACCTGCGAGGGGATAAGGCCTTATCCAAGGAACCCTCCAGGATTCTGGGAACCCTGCAAGGGACCTGGAAGGCCAAGGATAGGTAGATGGGGCAAGAAAAGGTGGCAAGCCTAGGCACTATAGGGCCCCTTCAGGATGCTGAGAACCCTGCAAGGGGAGTGTGAAGGCTAGGGAAAAAGGAGACAGTAGAGGAAGGGAGAATGGTATGAGAACTAGCTCTTAGGAGGCACTAGGGTAAATAGAGGAAGCAGAGTCAATAGAGGCATTGGGTAAATTCCAAAGGGGGATAAAATGTGAGGAACAAGACAAAGGAAATTAAGGTGGGTCATAACAGGAACAGTTAGGTACAAGATAGTTGGAGAGGGCAGTGTTGATGGAATAAAGGGAGGAGGAGTGTCAGATTTGGGGAAGTAGAGAGTTCCTTATTTTAGGGAAATGGTGGGAGTATCCAGACTGGCCGGAGAGGGTGGAGCAGCAGGGGACAGTTAGTGTGTAAGTGTTGGTAGATCTGAGGGAGTGGGAAGGAGCAGGGGGTGTTATAAATGAGGGGGAGAGGCAGGAAGGGAGTTCACCCAGCCAGTGTTTAGTGGTGAAATTACTGCAGTGTGAGAGGTGTCTATTTGTAAGGGAGGGGAAGGAAAGGGCGCGATAGAGGTCACAGTTGTGGGTGCAAGAGGCAGCATCAAGGACAAAGCAGCAGAAGGAGTTGAAAAGACTGTCCAATTTGGTCAGGGAGGACTGAGGAGCAGCACCAGAGACTACATCACAGTAGTCAAAATTGGGGAGGATCATCTTCTGGACAAGCTCACACCTAGCCACAGGAGGCATGCAACTCCAATTCCTGAACAAGGCACCGAGCTTGGGGTGCAATATTTTATGGCTAGTGGCAATGTGTCCAGAGAGATTGAGGTGTTGGTCTAACCAAACCCCAAGATATATGAAGGACAAGGTGTCCTCAAGTAAAGTCCCATCAAGAGTGCAGGAAGTGGGCAGGGAAGGAAGCCTAAAGAGTCTCTGCCTTGTGCCAAAGGTCATGGAAACTGTCTTCTTGGCATTGAGGAATAATTGATGGTTTGCAAACCAGAGCTGGACCTTGATGAAGTCAAGCTGCAAGCTAAATGTAGCCACTGCTGGATATGAGCCAAATGCATACAGGACAGTATCATCAGCATACATGTGTATGGTGGAGGAGGGGAGCAGACTGATGGCAGGTCCTTAAGTAAGATGGAGCATGAAAGGGGACTAAGCATGGAGCCATGAGGGATGCCAGTGCAGATTGGGAGTGATTGAGAGATGGCATCTGCGATCTTAACCGATTGGGTTCTATGAGTAAGGTAGGCCTTAAACCAATTAGTGGCAGAAGGGGTTAGACCAGCAGATGAAAGGGAACCAAGGAGAAGAGAGCGAGAAACAGTGTCAAAAGCCTTGGCAAGGTCAACAAATATGGGTGAGGTGATTTAGCCATTGTCCATCCTGGAGAGGATGGAGTCAGTGAGCTGAAGTAGGGAGGTGGTGGTAGAGTGATTTTTCCTGAAACCAGATTGGAATGGGGTGATGAAGGAGGTATCAGATAGATAGGAGGTGAGCTGAGAAAGAACTAGATGTTCTTGTAGTTTGGCAAGGGTAGGGAGTAGCGAGATGGGGCGATAGTTGCCAGGGGAATGAGGGGTCTCCACCTTTAGGTAGGGGGAGGACCACTGCATACTTCCATGTGGTAGGGACATCGAAGGTTGAGAAAGAAAGATTTTAGATTAAGGAGAGGGAGTAGGCAATGGTCAGGGCTGAGAGAAAGAGAGAGTTTAGGGTCAAGGTCATCTGGGGAAAATTCTTTTGAGAGGTTGATGGTGAGGAGGGCATTTAGAGTATCGGTGGGGGATACTGAAGAGAATGAGAAGGAAGAGTGTGGGGAAATAGGAAGTGGAGCTTTTTTCTCGGGGGATGGGACAGCAGCGACATTTGAGGGGGAAGGGGTAAATAGGTAGGGACTTCAGCAGTTTGGTTGCACAGGTGGTATAATAGGAGTTAAATTCTGCAGCTATGGCATGGGAGTCAGCTACATGATTGCCATTTACCTTTTGCACTGGGGAAGGGGGTGGGACTGAGGGGTAAAGAGGGCATGAACCACCTTCCAGAACTTGGAAGGGGAATTTATGTTAGTGAGGAAAGCATTTGTGAAGTAATCAGACTTGGCTAGCCTTGTTGCCCTGGTATAGGCATTTTGGAGCTTATGGTAGTCTGTGATGTCTCTAGTAAGTTGGGTGGATTTGTGGTGCTTCCAGGAATGATCTCTAGCCCTAAGACAGGCTAAGAGTTCTGGAGTAATCCACGGTAGGTGGTTACCCCTAACCCTGGTTTGTTTGAGAGGGGCACAGGCATTACAATTTGCAAGGAATATTTCTTTGAAGTAGGCTAGAGCCTTATCAACTGAGACGGAGGAGACTAAGGGAGACCAGCCAGAGAGAAATAGGTTGTGCAGGAGAGGTTCAAGGTCTAGGAATTTGAAGGAATGAAGTTGTAAGGTTTTATTTGGAAATTTTGGTCTATGGATTTTCCTGACATTGAATACTGGGTTGCAGTCACTGAGAGTGTCTGGGAGGATGCCAGAGCTAATTACTCTGTGGGGGTAGGTGGTAGAGCCAGTCAAGCTGGAAGTGACTTTGTGAATTATGGTTAGGGATGGTGGGTTCTGAGATCAATTGTGAGAGGTTCAGGGCTCCAAGATCATTACGTATTTTGGATGTCTTGGGAGACAGCCAGTTTAAGTTAAGGTCACCTAAGATGTATAGTTCAACAGAGTGAGAAGGGGCTGTGATGAAGGTTATGGGGTCGAGAGCAATAGAGGGCTAGACATTTGGGTGACAGTAAATACTGGCTATAAAGGTGGAGAGAGTGAAGGGCAGAGTTAAATGAATAGCCAGTGCAACGTAGGATGCTGGGCTGGTGGATGAATAAATAATATACTATTGGAGGGAGGTAAGAACGTACATGGCGTGGGGGCGCTGTGGAGCCAGATTTCTTAGCTCCTCGACGAGTCATTATAAAACTTAAAATTTACCAACTTGGGGCATTTTATAGCTGAAAAGACTCTCACTACTAGAATCGGGAAGGTCGGAAATATAAAAATGGGCAGTCCTTGTAAGGATCGCTCTGGTGCATCGGGGGGAAAATCTTCAAATTCTACGCAATTCGTGCGAGCTGGCCTGGAGACCCAGGCTTCCTGTCAGCCTCCGCTTGATTCTGAAGAAACCATGGCATCAATCGGGCTAAAGTTACAGAGAATAATTTCATCTGTTTCTGACCTGAGCGCTAAGATAGACTCTTTTAACTCTAGAATTAATGTTGTGGAAAAAACGGTCTAGACTATTCAGACGAAATTGGATGATGTAAAACGGAACAGTGATTCAACGTCTGCAGCTACTAGCCTTCTAATAAAAGAGAACGCTCATTTAAGAGCCAGATTGGAGACAATTGAGAATCAAAACCGCTCGTCTCATGTCCGGATTCTTGGTTTGTCCGAAGGGATTGAGGGAGATCACCCTCTCATGTTCTTACAGGACTGGTTTCAAGAAAAATTAATGCCAGAGGATCAGGCAACCAGCTTTAGCCTACAAAAAGCTTATTGAATTACTCCCCGGAGCTATCGGGAGGGCTCTGAAACCCCATGTACCTTGCTGGTGATAATGGATGGAATTGGAACGAGAGATAAAATTCTTAGACTGGCGATACAAGCTAGCCCGATTACGCAAGATGACTGATCGGTTTATTTCTTTCAAGACATAAGTTATGCTACTCGGGAGAGGCATAAACGTTTTGAAGGGGTGCGTAAGAAACTCTGAGAGGCCTCAATTATCCATGCAGTAGTATTTCCAGCTTGCCTCAGAGTGGTCTTCTAGGGCAAAGTTTGGATGTTTTCCGACCCTGGAGAAGCAGGCAAGTGGGCTTCCCTATTTGTAGAAAAGCGGAGCAAGCATTTAAGAAGTAACGGCACAGAAGATAGTGAGATCGATGAGGCTGAGGGAGACTGATCCTGATAAACTATCTGTTTATTTCCCCCTGACTGCTGTAACTTAATAATGGGGATATTGTTGGATCCCTAAATGCTGAATCTGACTTAACTTGATTTGGGATGCTGTATTTTAAGTTAAAACTGAGTAAAAGTCTGTAAAAATGTATTTTAAGTTATTAGTCCCATGATTAACAGGTCTACAGCAATATATCAGGATGAAACATGTATATTGTTACCAGTAGAGCAAGATGGTTGAAGCCAAAACATATGTTAAAGTTATTTGGAGAGTAACTTAGCCCTGATTATTTGTTATGTTTGGGCTTATTATCGCTATTTTATGTTTTAGTGGTATTATCATATGCTGCTAAATACTTGTTTAAGGGTATTTCTCAAACTTAAAGGGATATAGAGCGACGCCACAACTCCCAAGGGGCAGGTGAAATACTGGATTTCCAATACTGACTTTAGCACACGAATTAGTCGCTCTGCTCATGGGCTACTTTAAAAGCCTTAGATCTTGATGGATAATTGCAGTAATGTATATTTAGTTAACCCCTCACATGAGGTATCAAAATATTCAGGATACACATATCCTTGTATTAAGGAGTTGTTAAACTTTCTGTGGACTGAAATGATGTATTAGGTTTGTCTTGAATATGGACTGACCATATGTTGTAAAACAGATGAAAGTAAAAAAATAAAGTATAAAGAAAAAAAAAAAAGAACGTACATGGCAGCGCCACCACCTCTACCTGCTCGGTCTTGCCTCAGGAGAGAGTAGCCAGGAATGGAGATCAAGAGATCCAAGATTGTGCTCTTTAGCCAATTTTCTGTGCTGATCAGTACTATATGTCAGGTTTTAGAGTGGCCACCATGGTTTGTAGAAGGTTGATTTTTTTACAACAAACTACATATATTTAGATGAAGGATCTTGAAATGCTTCGGGAGGACAGCAGGAGCAATAGAAGGGGCTGTAGTAGATAATGGAGTATTCAGGGCATTTTATTTTTTTAATTTTTTTTTAGTTTAACATCAGTTTAACAACCTTTGAGCTGGAGGCTCATTTACAAAGGTACCTCGTCAAGAAGGGAGACAAAGACATACATATAAGAGACAAAAGCAATACAGCACAGCAAAAGGCACAGGCAGGTACATGTAAGGCGATGCAATCAGCAGCACAGTTCAGCAATAAGGTACAGTCATGTCACAGGGCATACGAGCCATAACACAGTTATCAGCAGAAAAGTAACATATGTGAGACGCAGATGAACCAGGGTTGGGGTTGGGGTTGGGGTGAATATCTCTGCAGGAGAGCAAGAGTAGAGCTAAGATGAGGAAGCGAAGCTTGGGGCATTTAGAGTTAGATGTCAAGTAATTGGTGAAACTGGCAGAGTAGTGCACATGAGAGAAGGGGAACAGGAGATGAAGAGTAGCAAAGAAGGGTGGGACAGTTAGTAATGAAGCATAAAGGATAGAGGGAGAATATGACCATAGTTCAAAGGGTCGAGAGGGCGTGATAGCGAGGATGTAAGTAGGGGATTGAAGCTAGGAGTGTGAAGAAGGTAAGTTTCTGGCATTTGCCAGTAGAGACCAATCGGAGGGTTTAGGGAAAGTACTAGGAGTAGGGAAAGGGGGAGCGAGGAGAGAAGGAATTTCATGTTGTAGGGCATGATATGTGTAACAACATGATCTCTATGTGAGAGCAGCAATTCTGCAAGTAGGGGTAAGAAAAAAAGAAAAAGATGGGAGGAGCAAGGCGAAAGGTGCTAGGTCTAATTGTCTTTATTTAACAGATACTTAAAAAGAGCAAAGGAGAGGTATCTATATGAACAACAGGCAGGGATCACTTTAGATAAAGATTGTGTCCATCTAGTGGCAGTACAGTACAACTTGCAAATGGACAAAAAAATGCTCTATAACATTTGATAAAATTACTGATTGGCTAAGAATTCAAGATATTAAATATTTCATACTATAACAGTTGCTAACTGAACTACTGGACTGAGAATGCAAATTCAAAAAAAAAATAGAGGCAGTAATTACAGCCGAAAGCAGAGCTAGATAGGAGAGAAATCAGTCCAATCAGTCAGCAGAGACAAGGTTTTAGTGTCCAATGAAGGGCCATCTTTTGCCAGAGTGAACCAATCAATTGTGCAGCTTAGGATCCGGCACCCAGCTGACCAGCTAAAGCAGTTAGCTGGAAAGTCTTCAGGGCAGGCTGGTAGAGATGGTGACTGTGGCTGTCCAGTAGGAATGCTGGAGCCGCAGCCATAGCAGTGATACTCACTCAGGGCAGTCCTGGAAAGACTTTAGGGGCAGGAGGGCAGAGATGGTGACTGTGGCCGGCCAGAAGGAATGCCAGAACCACAGTCATAGCAGCGATGCCCACTCAGGATAGTCCAGGAACTTCTGAATTATCATCTAGCATGTCTATGTTATTTTCTATATTTTGATTATTTTCCTCAATGTCCTTACTGGATGATTGGATGTGAGGCCTGCCTTCAGCAGAGGAGACAGGCAAGCCAGGCATAACTTCCTTTTCAATTTCACTAGCCCCTAATAACTTTTCCTATGATGACCGTTCCTCAGTTTTTTGGTCTGGTATCTCTCAGGTTCCTCTGGCTCCGAGCCCTCATCATCAGAGTCCCCATCATGCACTGCATCTCTTTCAGGAATGTACTCGCTGCCATTGCTAGCCACATGATCTCAGAGGATTGAGAAATGGTAGAATCTTGAGAAAGTGGCACAACATATGCATGTGTGCTTATTCTTTCCTTTCCACTATGTGTAATGCCTACATTACAACTGCCTTTATTTTTTTTTAATAACTGTACCTTTGGCAAATCTACTTTTCTTAGTCGCTGGTTCAGCACCCTTTTCTTGTTGTCTTTTACTTGGCCTGTATTTGATAACTGGGTATCACCTGCAGCAGCAGACAAACATGATGGGATCTCAGAAGATGATGAGTCAGAGCATAAGGAAGCTTCAATCGGTAAAGAAGAGGATACACCTACTGCAGTAGAAGAAGCACTTTTTGGTTTTGTGACTTTTTTTTCTTCTGAATTGCTGTGTTTGTCTTTGAAACTTGTTTCACAGGCCTACTCCCATCCATCATTATTTAATTACAGTTGCTGATCACTAATGAAGGCTGCTCCCTTCCAAGAAAAAAAACAGTACCCCCTGAGGAAGACCCACGTGGTCGAAGCACTGGGTCTGATTGTCAGCATCCGTTTGGCTTGTTAATAAACTCACTGCATATTGTTATTTTTGGAGCATCTATTATGTACATCCAAATTCGAGTGCCACATTTTTGTGCTGACTATACCTAACTTTACTACCTTGCTCGGGCACCTTGGGGAAATAAGTGGCAATGATGATGAGTAGTTAGTGCACATCTCAAGGCAAGGAATATGAACTGGTTAACTAGTAAGACTACAAGCTGGGGCTACTGTGCAACTGCAAAGAGCTGCACCTCCCTCCAAAACATTTCACACATGATGTAAGCCTTTATTTGACAGGACTACAGAAAAAAAAAATATGGTCATCCTGTCCTGACTCCTTCTTGAATGGGAAATGGGTGGCAACATCATGCAGACAGAGGCTACTCAACTGCCAGCCTGCCCCTCCTTCCCTCCGAAATGTTTCCTACCTGATGCAAGCCTTTATTGGACAGGACTACATAAGAAAATATGGTCCTCCTGTCCCAACTCTTGGTATTGTGGCAAATGGCTGGTACAAACCTGGAGACCTGGGTTTGAATTCCAGAGCCCCCACTTGCATACTGTGTGACCCTGAGCAAGCCACTTAACTTCCTTGTGCTCCCAGGTCACACCTATAAACAAGCTTTCAGCTTAGTGAGTCTCGCCTGGTAAAAAAAACAAACAAAAAAAACACTGTGCAGACAGAGGTAACTCAACTACCATGCTGCTCCCTTCCCAAAACGTTATACACTTGGCATAAGACTTTATGTGACAGGACTACACAAAAAAAAAAAAATGGTCCTCCGGTCCTAACTCCTGCTTGTGTGAGAAATGCCTGGTGACACCATGCAGACAGAGGCTACTCAACTGCTGTGCTACCCACTCCTTCCGAAATGTTTCACATGTGATGCAAGCCTTTTTTTAACAGGACTACACAAACAAAATATGGTCCTCCTATCCCAACTCCTGCTTGTGTGGGAAATGGCTGGTGACACAGTGCAGACAGAGGCTACTCAAACTTCCAGGCTGCCCCTTCATCAAAATGTTTCACATGTGATGTAAGCCTTTATTTGACAGGAATACACAAACAAAATATGGTCCTACTGTCCTGACTCCTACTTTTGTGGGAAATGGCTGGTGACACTGTGCAGACAGAGGCTACTCAACTGCTGGGCTGCCTCCACCCCAAAACAT
Source organism: Neoceratodus forsteri (assembly GCA_016271365.2). Lineage (NCBI taxonomy): Eukaryota > Metazoa > Chordata > Ceratodontiformes > Ceratodontidae > Neoceratodus > Neoceratodus forsteri. The sequence goes on along the minus strand of CM057450.1, from coordinate 1,568,702,328 downwards.
TTCACACGTGACACATGTCTTTATTTGACAGGACTACATGAAAATAAATGGTCCTCATATCCTGTCTCCTGCTGGTGTGGAAAATGGCTTGTGACACTGTACCGACAGAGGCTACACAACTGCCGGGCTGCCCCCTCCCTCCAAAACATTTCACACATGATGCAACACGTAAGCCTTTATTTGACAGGACTTCACACAAAAAAATGGTCCATCATGTCTAACTCCTGTTTATGTGGGAAATAGCTGGTGACACTGCCCTGACAGAGCTTTGGGGGTAGCTACACAAGTTACTTCCTCATCCAGCCTCTCACCGTATGCCAGTATCCCTACTGAGCTGAATAAGCTGAGTCAAAGTTCAACTCTCAGCTTAGGCCCACTAGGCACAGGTGCCTGTTTTCATGGGTGACACAGGAGCACTGGGAAGGTTAAGTGACTTGCTCAGGGTCACACAGTATGCAAGTGCCAAGTGGGGGCACTGGGAAATTTGGAACTGCCTGCTGCTTGATGTCTCAACAAGCTCATTCACAGCACACAAAGTTCTTGCACTGTAGCACTGCCCCCCATACACACACACACAGAGTCAATTTCTGGCCTGAGGCCTGAGCATCTCAGTTTTTTTATTATTATTTTATAATGTTCTCTGACTCTGTTTCATTGGTGGTGTGGGTGGGAACTGGTTCAGGCATGGAGAACCTTCCCTTCCTTCATGCATGGCTACTCGCTTTCCTGCTCATTAGTCTCTGGCCCACGTCCTTCCTGAGTTATCACCCGACTCTCAGTGTTTTGTTTTGCATTTGTTCTAATGATTTTTGTCTTTTCTTGCTAACAGGTGTCTGACTTCTCTACACACTCCAACCATGGTTGGATACCCTTCCCCTCCTTCCTGACCACTCGCTTTCTCACTCAAGGACTGAAAGAGGTCTTCTGTCCTAGGTGGCTCAATTCAGATGGCTCCAAGAAAGACAACTCTTCCAGCTACAGTGCAAACCAGAGTATATTCTGTTGAACCACCAACTCACCAGCTCTCATCTGTCATATGAGAGGCAGGAGCTGAACAAGAAGAAAACTAAAAATTGGAGATCCGAGCCGAGCCGGCAAGGTTCAGCTCAGGTCTCGTAAAAAACAATCTGTATGTGTTTGGGATAGCTCGGTTTCACCCCTGCAGGTTTGGCATACTTCTACTTTATAATGTTCTGGCAGATGTGGTCCACCAGACTGAATTAGGGAGCTGCCTCATACATAATATTTATCCACCTATTACCATCCTGCATGGTTAAAGATTACCTGGATGATAAAACCCTCCTCTGTGGCCCTTTCCATTTTTGTCATACGAGGTTGAATTCTGTGTTGTCCCTGTCATTATAAACTGAGACCTTTCCATTTTTAGACACTTAAGTAGGGTATTTGCCCATTGCTGGATAGTGAGGGAAGGGGGGACTCTGATATCCAGCACTGTGCCAGTGTCTTACGTGCATTGACAATGGACTGGGACCACAGTGCTAGATCCTTCTTAAGTAAATGCTAAGGTTAGCCCCCATAATAAATTCTAGCAGTTAGATGGCAGGAACTCAGCACACCAGACGTTATATTGTGCATTTCAGCCCAGTAGGCTAAAACTTTGGGACACAGCAGGATCATGTGGGTAAAAGAGCCATCCTTGGTCTTGCAGTTTGGACAGGTTTTTGAGTTTTTCTTGATTGAATTGGTGTATCTTTACATGGGTATATAAGCCCTATAGAGAATGTTGATTTGTGTCTATCTCAGACTATTATTTTAGAAAGTTACTCTGGTGTTTCACAGATTCATTCCAAAAGGCTGGGGTTATTTCTAATCCCAGGTCTTTCCCACTTCTTGTAAAATACATTTTTGTGGGGCAGGTTGCCTCCCAGGAAGATCTTATAGTAAATGGATAAAGGCTTGGAGTGAGGTTGTAGATGGTAGTTCCTTCTAAATGGAGTCCACATTCAAACTGCATAGTGGGGTCACGGGGAGGTTGGCCAACCTCTGGTGCACCTGAAGATATATGAACAAGTGCTCTGGAGTGAGTTACCACTGAGTTTTAATCTTACTGAAAGAAAAAAGCCTTTCACCCACAAACAACTGTGCTGTATAACAGGGTCCCTTTTTTCGCCACTGAAAAATACCTTTATGTAGAAATACAGAGTACTTTGGGGTATAATAATAATGATAAAATTTATTTATAAGGTGCCTTATCAATAACCAAGTTGCCTTACAATTTAAAACAAAGCAAACATCAATAACTTCAGCATTAAAATAACAGTACACCTGAAAAAAAAAGGAAAATCAGTTACCGAAAGCCTGGTGCCACAAGTACATTTTTAGAGATTGCTTAAATCCCTCCACAGTTGTGCACTCCCATAGCTGATGGGGTAGAGAATTCCAAAGGGTAGGGGCTGCATACATAAAAGCTCTTGCCCCAGATGTTTTTAAGCATACCCTTAGAATCTCTAGCAACCCCTCATTAGCCAAGCGGAGAGATCATCCAGGGCAGTAAGGGACTAGGAGCTCTTTCAGGTAATCTGGGCCCAGTCTGTGTAGGGCTTTAAAAGTCAGAAAGCCAACTTCGAAGGTGATCCACCACTGTACAGGCAGCCAGTGCAGTTGACGCAAGACCAGCAAAATATGACAGGATCAAGGAGATCCCATCAAAAGCTGGGCCACCTCATTCTGCACTAGCTGCAAGCGTCAGATTTCTACCCCGGACAGCCCTAAGTAAAGGGAGTTGCAATAATCTAAGCATGAGGACACAAAGGCATGGACCAGATTAGGGAGGTCGCCAGCTGGAACCAGATGCCTAATCCTGGAAATATTCCTAAAATGGTAAAAGGAAGATTTGACGATGGCCGACACCTGGGAATGCAGGGTCAGCCCAATATCAAAAATTACCCCCAGGTTACCCACCCATTCAGAGGTCGGGAGTGAGACACCATCGAGAAAAGTTCCCGAGGGCGAACCAACCCCCAACCCCCCTATCTGGCGACCAGGGTCCACAACCAACATCTCAGTCTTTTCGGAGTTCAGCTTCAGCTAGCTGGAATCCATCCACTCCTGGATTTCCTTCAGACAGTTATTAAAGACCGAGACAGCTCCTACCTGGTCAGGTGCAAGAGACGGGTAGAGCTGGGTATCATCAGCATAGCAGTGAAACCTCAGCCCCGTACTGTCTTATAATGTCTCCGAGGGGTAGCATGTGCACCGCGAACAACATGGGGGAGAGGATAAAATCCTGAGCTACCCCACACGACAGAGAGATAGGGTCTGAAAAATAAACCCCAGACACCACTGTCTGTGTTCTACCCATGAGGAATGATGAAAACCACCTGAGGACTGTACCCGACAATCCACAGATGTGCCTCAGGTGACCCAGCAATACCCCATGGTCCACTGTGTCAAATGCTGAAGACAGATCCAGACGAACCAAGATGGAATGATTCTTCTGATCTCCAGCAATCAGGAGATCATTGAGCACCAGAACCAGTGCTGTCTTGGTACAATGTCTCTTTCAAAAACCGGACTGGAGCGGTTCATAGGTGTCATGGATGGTCAAAAGGTCTTCCAGTTGCGCTGCCACTACTTTCTGAATCACCTTCCCTAAAAAGGGAAGGTTCGAGATGGGTCTGTAGTTTGCATGGCAGTCTGGGTCCAAGGTAGCTTTCTTCAAGAGAAGTGTCACCACCACCTCTTTCAGGGAGCTAGGACACTCTCCAGATTCCAAGGAGCACCAGACTATTCGTGCAAGGACCGACCGGACTGATGGCATCAATACAACCCAAAATTAGGGATGTTGGTCCAGGGTCCAAACTACAGTACGTAGGGTGCACATCCTGGATAATTCGCATGACATCCATGAACTCCGGTTGGCTGAAGGTACTCCATGAGAATCAAGGTGTAGTGATCTGGGACTGATCAAAAGCATCACCCATACAGTGTGTTGGCTGGCGAACAGCTCTGTTGTCAGCTACCTTATTAACAAAGAATCGAGCAAGTTCGTCGTACTCTAATTGCGAAAAAGGCTTTCCGGACCTGTAGACAGGCTGGGTTGCACAGTCTGTCCACAGTATGAAGAAGCTGAGTTGGTCAATTCTGAGTGGCCACAATCTCCCCAGACAGGAACGCTGCCTTCGTACTGGTGATTGCGGATTGATAGGCTTGATAATGGTCCATCAATCTAAGGTGGTCAGTATCAAGAACGGACTTCCACCAGCAAAGCTCTAACCTTCGTCCTAGTCTCTGCATCTCCCTCAAAGTCCCATCAAACCAATGCTTCCACATACACTCACACTGTATCTCCTTCACAGCTAAATACTAGTTTGACTCTGTCCCTTCCTACCTCTCCTCCTCCTCCTCCTCCTTATCTCCTCTACCCCTACTCACTCCCTCTGAAGTTACAACTCTCACTCTCTGATTGTTTTCCATAGATCTTCATCAAAAGGCCAATTTGCATTCTCCTACTGCTTACCCAAATTGTTGAACTCCCTCCCAAAGTTCCTCCAACATGCCCCTTCCCTCTCTGCTCTCTCCTTTGCAAGCTCTCTTCCCCCACCTGTATCTGCCCCTAATTCCCACATTCACCTTCTCCTCATGGGTCACCTCTTTGATGCCTTTGCTGATCTCTCTAAATGTACCAGTAGCATTTGCTGTCTCCAAGGGCTGCCTTATGGTTTTTGTTGCTTTCCTGCTTGCATTATCACCACTGTTCGTAACGCTCATAACAGTATTTAATGTCATTGTAACTCATTTAATCAATTTTTGTGCCACTTGTTTTAAGCTTAGTTGCTGTACAATTGTGATTTATCATTTGTTATATACAGTATATATATTTATAACTGTATTTCCCTCAACTCCTTCCCCAGTGATGCACCTGGAAATGAGCATTGGCTCAGTGTACCTTCCTGGTGAAATCTTTTTTATTTATTATTTGTTAGGTCTAGGATTACAATACCTTTGAGCCAGGGCTCTTTTACAAAGGTTCCATGTCAGGTTACAATTCAAAAATAAAACATGTAAGTTAGATTACAAATTCAATAAATAGGACAAGGTTACAAAAGTGTAAGCTAAACAGAGTTACAAAGCATCTGAGAAACAAGACACGTTTTGGAGGCAGTTACAAGGAGATAGCGAATGAGGTGCACAGAGGACAGAAGATAAGAGAGAGGAAGAGTAGAGGGGGCAGAGAGCTATAAAGGAGGAATGCAGCCAGAGGTATTGTCATAGATGTAACATGGGGAAGTGTGTGCTAAGGGGTAACCGAGTGCTAATGGGAGAGAGAACTATATAAGGTTAGGGAAATATTCATGGAGTCAGCTAGTGGAGGCAGTCACAGGAGCTAGAGGCAGCGAGAGAGAGGTGGAGCCTTGATTTAAATACACCAAGGGTAGGAGTGGAGGACATGTAACTGTTTGGACCATTTAGCCAGCTGAGCGTCCTGTAGGCAAAAGATCTTTGACCTTGTGAGGTTTGACAATGTGGAACCTGCAGGAGCTGTGATTCAGACCCCCTGGTTGAGCGGGGGTTATTGCTAGAGTGCAGGAGTGCACACACTCCAGGGGGGTGCAAGGCCCATAATTATTTTCTTCGCCATGTTGCAGGTTAGGTACTTTATCCCATTGGTGAGTTGCAGCCATCCAGTTTGTGCATAGAGGTCGCATATATGTGAGAGGTGGTGGGATCCAGTGAGAAGTCAGCAGGCCTTATTGAGGGAGGCGGATATGCATCTAAGAAACTTTTAAATAAATAAAAACAAAAACAGACAAAATGGTGGCATACTGAGAAATTTTGTTGGGTGCTTTTATATAAACATGAACTACCCTCAGCATTCTCAGCAAGGTCCATGTGAAGGGGTAATCACAGGGTTTAGATTTATTTTTTTTTCATATGTATTTTCTCTTCCCTCCAGCAACTGCAGGCAGGTACTTCTACCCCTGCTCTGCTGCCTATGACCATCCACCGCTCCTCCCAGTACCGCTGAGCCCCATGTCCCTCACGGAATTTCCCGTGATGAGCCAGGAAGGAAGGGCTGTCCTCCACCCCCCACATAGGGCTCATCATCCTGATCTGGGGCTTCCAGTGAGCCTGGAGCGGAGCAGGATGCCGGTTGGCAGACAGGGAGTCACTTAGCCTGTGGTCACTTCCCTTTTTCCATTTTCTGTCCCTCCCTTTGTGACTGTGATCATGCATGTGTGGAGACATGTGTGCCACATAGCCATGCTCTGTGCCTCACTAGCTCCAGTGTTGCCCCTGACCTCTACCAAGAGGAAGCCAAGTAGTGGGCTGGCCTTTCCTTCCTCCTCAGGAGAGGAGAGCAGTCCATTGTAAGCGTGACCCTCTCGCTCCCTCCCCTGTTGATCTCCAGCAACCCGAGTTCCTTCCCAAGCCCAGGTCATCAGCGTGGTGTGAGGAATGATGTCCAACACCTCACTAGTGCCACTGGGCAGGCCCTAGGTTTACATTTCTTAAACGCTATGTCAGGGGAAAGCAAATCCTATCATAGGTCTCCCCCAAACTGATTCTCTTCCATGGTCATCCAAGAGACTGTGTTGGGGCTTGGCCTGTGGGGAGGAAGGGAACCTGAGTGATCCAGTAATATGTCTTAAAGTTTGGCAGCCCCCTCCCCCTCTTGTATTTGGTTGTTGGAGTATGGCTTAATACTGATTACCAGCTTGTTTGCTAGTAGCCATTTTTGATGAAGTCAGCCTATGACTGTTTTATGGTTTACAGAGTAGAAGGAGCTTTAACGAATGTTATGGCCCATCAGCATACAGCTTTATGCATGAGAAAAATGTTGATATTACCTGGAGCTGATTCACAAAGATTGCAAAAAGCAAGTGTCCTGTGATAGACACATGTGAACACCATTGCCAATTTCCACAATGGCAGAGTTGATTTTATTGATACAGACCAATTGTTTTCTCATGCTCAAGAGTGAGGCAAGCCACCTACAAGCCTCAGGTGCAGACCGTAGGTCCTTAAACTTCTGTAGCAGCTATAATTTTCACAAAAGCTCATGAAAGTCAGCTTTAAATACAGATTTTTTTTTAAATTTATGGCTGCTCATAAAACGGGCCTCCTTTCAGTAAGAGACTAAAATGTTGATTCACTGCCACATTTTTTGGGTCCATGAACCTGCCAAACTTGGTGACATTGTTTTCTCTAGGTTTAATGTTACATGGCATTATAATTGTGCAATTTACATACTTAACATTTAATATAAACATTTCTGAAAGTGTGTCAGCTTATAACTCAGCTCCCCCTTAATGCTAGAAACATAGAAACATAGAATTTGCCATCAGAAAAGGACTGCTTGACCCATCTGCCCAGATGCTCCCATCCTAATCTGTCTCCACAGACCCTACCTTTTCTCCAACAACCCTCCTTTCTCCCTGTGTTTTTACTAATATTCTACTATGTCTATCCTGCACAAGCTTAAAGCCTCCCTCCACAGTCTTTTCCTCCACATTTTCTGCTGACAGTGTGTTCCAGGCATCCACTACCCTTTCAGTGAAGTAGTACTTCTTCACATTCCTCTTAAACTCCCCACCCCACTTCTAGCTTCAGCACATGCCCCCTGGTCCTGATGTTCTTTCACACTTGAAAAACACTCCCTTCCTGCACAATGTTTCACCCTTTCGTGTACTTGTAGGTCTCTATCATGCCCCCTTTCACTCTCCTCTCTTCCAGGGTGTACACTTCTTTTTTTAAATAGCAAATGTTATTAAATGTTCAACAAGAAAACAACCAATACAACACTACATAAGAATAAGAATGAAACAAAGGAAACACTCGGTTAAAAGCAAGTCTTTCTCTCCTTCTCAACATTCAGGGGAAAGGAACTGTGAAGTACATCTCCAAAAATTATATTATACACCTTGGGCAATGGCCAGTTGAATCTGAGGGGGGATTGAGACAAGTATTTTTTTCTATAGAGCATTGTAAAGCAGTCTGAGGTTTTTATACTAGAGATTCAGCAGTAGGGCATCAAGTGTGCCCCATCATGCTTGGTACAGCCTCTGTGTGTTCCTCAGACAGCAGACCATTTTTGCCATTCTGAGAGCTTCCAAAGTCGCATTATGGCACTCCAGAAATGAAGGTAAGGTCTCATCCATCCAGTGTTTTAAAATGATTTTTTTGATCATGGCTGCAATAATAGCGATATGGAATTTCCTCTGGCTAAAAACAGGGGGGCCGATTCTAGAAGTGCCCTTATGCATGTTGCAAGTTGCAACATGCGAGGGGTGCAGTTGCTCCAAGGACCCTGCGCTCGATTTTATAAGGGGCAGGGTTCCTGCGGCTAAGTCATGTGACTTGCGACAGTCTCACAGGTACACCAAACAGAAGGCATACCTGAAGGGTTTGCCTCAAGCTGCAATCCTTGATGTCATGGGTGCAAGTTCCCCCATCCCCCAGGAATAATATAAAAGCCCCGCAGGGCTGACTCATGTCCCCAACCCCCAATAAGGAGAAAAAAGCCCCACAGGGCTTGCACATGCCCCCCATCCCCCAATATGTGCAAAAAACCCCGCTGGACTAGGTCATGCCCCCCGACTCTCAATAATGATGAAAGAGCCCTTCAGACTTGCTCATGCTCTCTGATCCCCAAAATGCACAAAAAGCTCCGCAGGGCTAAGTCATGCCCTCCCATCCCCAATCCCCAATAGTTATGCAAAAACACACAGATACCATTCTCCCTGGTAGTCTAGTGGCTTCCCACCTGCCAGTGCCTGACCACCCCACTCCTCCTGACCCATTGCAAGCCGTCGAATGGCACAGCCCACCTCTCAGCACCATGGCCAGCCGCTGACTGAGTGCTCCAATGACTGCATACTATTTATAGTACGCGCTCAGTGAACGACATTCACTGAGCACGTACCTTGTACAGTAGACTCTCATTGAAGAGCTCAGTTGGCAGCTGGCAGTGGTGGTGAGAGGTGGGTGTGCCAGTCGCTGGTTTGAAATGGGTTGGGGGAGCGGGGTGGTCAGGCACTGCAAGGTGGGGGTGTGGGGGCCACTAGATTACCAGGGAGAATGGTATCCACATGTTTTTCCATAACTATTGGGGATTGGGGATGGGGGGGTCATGACCTAGCTCTGCAGGGCTTTTCAAGAATTTTGGGGGATTGGGGGAATGAGCAAGCCCTGCAGGGTTCTTTCATCATTATTGGAGGTCGGGGGCATGACCTAACCCACAGGGGCATTTTGTGCATATCAGGGGATGGGGGCATGTGCAAGTCCTGTGGGTCTTTTTACTCATTATTGCAGGTTGGGGGCATGTGCAAGCCCTGCTGGGCTTTTTAATTATTATTGAGGGTCAGGGACATGGGCGAGCCTTGCAGGGCTTTTTACTCATTATTGAGGGTTGGGGGCATGGGCAAGCCCTGCTGGGCTTTACAGCACTATTGGGGGATGGTGAGGTGCTACATGTACTGGGGGATGGCTGGGAGGCACATTGGCACAACCCCCGGTGGCCGTAAAGTACACTTATACTAGCTAATTGCTGGTGTAACTGTACTTTGGCAGTTGTCCTCTGGGGTTGTTCCAGAATAGCAAATTCGGGGACTTTATAACTGCCCTTAAAGAATAGGGTGCAACTGCTGCCATAAACCCCCAGCACCATGTCACAGGGGGTTTATGGCATAACTGGTGGCGTACATCCACTTTGGTGCAAGCAGCCTGCAACATGTTGCATACTGCTTTGCAGAATACCAACTGTCACAACTCCCGGTGTTACTTGCTACTTTCACCATTTTTTGGGGTGCGTCAATTTACACCAGGCGTAACCTTTTGAGAGTCGGGCCTAGAGTCTACATTTCACCCAATAAGACAAATGTGTGTTCTGAACACCTATTCTAGGCCCCACAGTGGGTCTAGCCTGTTTCTAACTTCTATCCAAAGAAGCTGTGCCTTTCAGCAGTCCCATAGAATATGTTTAAGCGTACCCCTGTGAAGTTTGCATCTACAGCAGGTGTCTGAGTCCAGCTTCCCAATTTTGTGCAATCTCACAGGGGTATAGTAAAAATTGTGATTAATTTTGTATTGCATTAGCTTGAGACCATCAAACATGAAAAATATATGGTGCTCGAGCCCCATGTAGCCATTGTACGAGAATCTGTTAGTTCTGGGAATTCTGTTTGCCAGCGTTCACAAGAGGTGCTGCCCTCTGGGGTTGCAAGTATCAACAATTTCTTGTATAGTAAGGATGTGATGTGGCGTTGAGGGGCCAGCAATGCTAGTTCATCCCATTTGGAAAAATTCTTAGATCCCCAAGGTTTAGTGCCCAATGCGCCTGCTAGAGTGTGATGGAGCTGGAGGAATGGAAAGATTGGAATTTTAGATGGAGCAGCTATTTGCTGCAGTTTGTTGTAGGTTATGAGAGTACCGCTGTCCAGATATCCACTAAGGGTTTCCAGCTGCAATTGACCCAATAAGTTAGATGGAATAGTTTTTTTCTGTATTTTGAAGTTGGGATTACCTACCAGGGGTTGTGCTGGCTCAAGGATAGGTCTGGTCCCCAGAAGCCTGTGTAATTGGTTGCTTAGTTAAACAGCGGATTCTGTTGGGGTGGACTTCAGAGTTGGTGGTACCTTGGTATAGGGGATGCTAAGCAGGGCATTGATTTTAATTTTAGTTTTGGTACAAAATCTATCTCTGTGGTTTTCCACTGTGGAAGGTATGTGTTTGAAACCTGCTCTTCAGAGTGGTTCCTCAACCACATAATTTGACTAGCTGATATGGCTATGGAATAGAGCTTGCAATCAGGCAATTTTAACTCTCCTTGGTCTTTCAAGCATGTGAGCTTGGTATAGGATCAGCAGGGTGTCTTGCCAATCCACAAAAATGAAGACAGAGTAGCCTTCAGTTGTACAAACCAAGCCTGCAATAAAACACAAGATAGCATTGAGACGGCATATAATAATCTAGAGAGAATGTTCATTTTAGTTATGTTAATTCTAGCCCATAGGATGAGGAGGAGAGCTTGCCAGGTAGCAAGTCCTGTTTAATTTTGGTTAATAGGGTGTTCAGATTTTGCTTATGCATCCATCTGGTACTCTGTGTGATGAATATCCCAAGTTATTAGATAGAAGTGGAGTTCCAGGAGTCTCCTCATTGAAGTATTAGGTCTTTCCTTGTGTGGCAGTTAAGGGGCATTATACAGGTTTTAGAGAGGTTACGCTTGTAGCCAGACAGTTGTCCAAATTGTTGTATCAACTGAAAGGCAGCTTGAACAGATTGGTGGTGGGGGTTGACAAGCAAAGGTGGACATCATTCGCATAAGCAGAGATTTTATATGTTTTTTCTCTGACATCAATACCTGAGATATTTTTGTCAGCCAGGATATGCCTCGTGAGGGTTTCCAGGTACAGGTTAAACAGAAAAGGGGATGGGGGCAACCCTGTTTGGTTCCTGTTTCCAGGTTGAAGAGAGCTGTGAGGGAGCCATTACACCACAGTCTGGCTGAGGAGTGTGAATATAGCATTTTGACCCAGTTTATAAAGGAAGAAGGGAGGCCAAACTCCCCAAGGGTCTCAAACAGAAAGGCCCAGGAGACTCTGTCAAAGGCCTTCTCTGCATCCAACAAGAGGAGCACAGCTGCTTCTTGCGAGTCCCTGGATGCTGATATAAGGTGTGCTAGTTTTCTGAGATGATCAGTCACCAGCCTCCCCTGCATGAAGCCTACTTGCTGGGGGCCAATGAGTTTTTGCCACACTTTACTTACTCTTACAGTTAAGATCTTGGCTAGTATTTTAATAGCCACATTTAGCAAGGATATTGTCCTGTAACTGTCCAAGAGGGCAGGGTCTTTATCTGGTTTAGGTATCAGGGTAATCAAAGCTTCCTGTATGTTTGGGCAGAGAGTGATGGTCTGTTTTGCTTCATGGAACAGTTTTGTAAGGGGTTCAGAGAGTTCAAAACAAAAGGATTTTTAAAAATGAGGGGAAAAGTCATCAGTCCCTGTGCTCTGTCTAAGGTTAGGAAGGTGATGGCTTGTTGGGCTTTGAATACTGTGATGTCAGCATCCAACATTTGCATTTGGTCATCTGTAATCTGAGGTGGGTTTGCCATTTTTAGGAAATGCTGAATCTCGGACTGGTGGGCTGGGGGTCCTGATGTATAAAATTCAGAGAGGAAGTCTCGGAAAGCATTTGATATGTCTCTAGAGTTTGAAAGTAGATTCTCAGATTTATCCCTGACTGTTTTTATCAGCCTCTTGGTTTCCTGCCATTTTTGTCTGAGAGCCTGCAATCTCCCCACCTTTTCCCCTTGATCAACATACTGTGTTTTCACTTTAAATATGGCTTACTCTGCCTTCTATCTATGCAATTTATTGTACTTAGCCCTTGCAATATTTTGCTGAATGTTTAGGCTATTCAATTTGGGTCTCTCCAGATCCTGAATGGTTTGAAGTAATTGTTTTCCTTCGCCCTCTCACTTTCTTTTTCTGGTAGAGGCCAATCTTATTAATTCCCCTCTCACCCATAAAGAGGTGTAGTTAGAGGCTGAAGGAGTGTTTAGTTCAAAATACTGTGTAGCACAGTTATTTAGCCTTTCCATGCATTTGGGATCTTTGAGGAGGCAGTTGTTGATCTGACACATTAGGTCCCTTTCTGCTGTCTGAGTGGGTAAAAAGCAAAGGATACCCTTACAGAAATATAGGTGTGCTGTGTACGTGTAGAATGCAGGCCATATGTTTAATTGTGCAATGTTTGCATGCGGTTCGCATACACAAAGTGATCCTAAGTGAAATAGGTCTAAAAAGCAAATCAGATTTGCATGCTGCAAGCTTGACATGTGCACAGCAGGTAAGCTGGTGTGAACATCTTCTAAAAATTACATCAGGTTCACATGTTGCATGCTTCACATGAGTGCAGTAGTTAAGCTGGTGTGAACATCATTTAAGCATCACATCAGGTTCACATGCTGTATGCTTGCCATGTGTTCAGTAGCTAAATTGGTGCAAATCTCATCTAAGAAAACACATCAGTTTATGTTTCTTATACTACTGCTAGCAATTAGAGTCATTAAAATACATTTTTATTTGAATTCCCATAAACATTAGGTAAACTTATTAATTCTGATCCTTCTGAAAGTTGTTTAATGGCTTTTGATTTTTGTCATGAAATCGCCATTAATTTGTAAAGTATTGTTTGCTTACTGCATTAAATGCCTAGGATATAGCCAGTCAACATCCCCCATTCCAGATGTATGAAGAGGGGCCTATGTGTTGTGAAGCTTGTCCTTTTTGTTTTGTACCATTCAAATCCCTTATGCATATTTAGTGCTACAAATGTGTTTCTCCATGACTGTTTCATCTCACTTACTTTCCCTTTGTCATTCTGTATTGAGCATATATACTATGGCCATGTTCAGCACTCTTTGTGCTGAATAGGGTCTTGGAAGCATGCACCATACTTCACATTTTGTCACTGAAATGAGGGAGATGGACACTCAAAATGAGGGACAATGAGGGGCACTAACCCACATAATGCTCAGGATCACATCATGAAACATGGAGATACAGTACCTCAGAACAGAGTGGAAACCATTGCACTAGCACTTGAGAATGAATTTCTACCATTAAGCGGGGGTGCCATTTAGGTAGGGAAGAGGGGAGCAGTTGCCCCCCATCCCCCATAGTTGTGCCTAGGTTGTTCTTATAGTGTGGCAATAATGGTATTAAATTTGGATTTAATGTTTTGCACAATAAATGCTCACCTGGCCTCTGTGTGCTCATGCTGCAGGTACTCTCCAGACTCCAATGTGTCTGTATTGTGTTGTCCACTCTCTCCACCTATTAGCAGTGGCACAATCACATGTGATGTGGATGAGCTTCAGCCAAGAAAGAGCACATGAGTATCGCAAGTGCAACACTGTCTTTCCCGCCACAGAGTAGACAGACTGCACACTACAGCTTGGAAGAGTCGGTGAACTGAACTCTCAATAGCAGTGTTGTGGCAGCCTATTTTCTTGGTCTACTCTTAGTGGGTCTCCATCTCCCCTGATGGCTGAAAGGGCAGAGGGTTAGCTAAAAGCTAACTCAAGCCTAGGTTACCTACTTACTCTACTAAGCTTGCCTTGCAAAAAAAAAAAACAGCACAGGCCCCCTGCAGCAGCAAGCTAGACCTAGCAGCAGCAGCAGCAACAGCAGTGTGGTCAGCCTTCATAGGCCTTGATCAGCACAGTGCGGTAGCAGCCACGGCAGCAGCCAAGCAAGAAGCAAGCAACCCAGGTTGGGTGGGTTCAGTTGGTGAGGTGACTTGGTCGCTTACCACATTGGGGACCTGTGATGGTCGGTTCTAGCATCCAGCTTCTGGCAGAAGGAGAGAGGGGGAGCAGACTGAAAACTGAGCTGGTGAGACACTGTGCCAGGCTTCAGGTTCTGGCCATATGGCTGAGTAAGTAAAAGTAAATACTTTTTTTTACAGTGGGATTGGGGAAGGAGAAAGGACTGAAATATTGATGTGTTTTTCATGTTTCTTCACCTTTAGGTGGCTTCATGACCAATAGGGAATGGGCATTGAATGGAATGGAGTCAGAGAGAAAAATTGGGACAAAGTTCTTTTTTGGGGGGGCATGGGGCAGAACTTCAGGCAGAAAAAAAAATTGGTTGCTAACTGGGTGAGTTTAAGCTCAAATCTGATGCACTGCTCTGGGGTATATACAGATGAATCTTATACATTTGAATGTTTCCTGATTTGCATATCACTTTTCAGTCAAAACAAATAAGTTGTACCTTTTAGAGATGTTACAGAACATTCTAGATCTGTCCCTTGTATTCACAGACAGTTGAGTGGTATGGAATGCACACACTATTGGAGCACCAGTATAGCCAAGCTTATCCCCCCAGTGAAGCTGAAATCCACATCCCCACCCTCAGGCACATTCTGACAAAGGGCAATGGAGACTGCAGGGGTGTGCACCATTGAAATGAATCGGGTATCTTTTTATTACTATTTTATACATTATTGATGGAGAGTTGTATAGTAATGAAGGCCATTGCTGACTAACAAGGGCCTTGTTAATAGAACAGTGGACTTCATTATTCTCCAACTCATAATCATAATGTATAAAATAGTAACAAAAAATAACTCCATTCATTTCAATAGGGTACCCCCCCCCCCAGCACTCGGACCCACGAACATAATCTCTTAAAGACTCCCACATCTGACTTCCTAGTACTCAAGTAAGAGACTTTTTACTTATATCTATACTTGGTAGATTGTCTGTAGCAGCATGGCTGTACCCACTACAGTGTGTGTTCATGGGGTGGGACGGGCCATGTGGGTGTGTGTTAAATTATTTCTACTTTTGTGTTTGCACCTTAAAGTTTGTTTGAGTGGAAGCATTCAAAACTATGGAGAGAAAATAATAGGAGTACAGGGCAGACAGAAGTAATTAAGTGGTTTTGTGGGCAAGTTTGTGTAGTAGGGGTGGGAAAAACCTCATGTTTCCATTGGTGTGTGTACTACAGTTCAACTGTGAAACTGAGATGAGGGTCAGAAGAAAACTGAAAAGCATAACAGTGGCTACAAGCATGCCACATGCATGCAGATGTATTCAGATACAGAATGTATTGAAGTATAGGAGTGCCATTTGTGTGCAGACAGTACAGCTTAGTGGTTAAAGGCACTGAACTGATGCCAGGAGACTTGGAGGCATGAAGACTTGGGTTTGAATTTCATCAACCCCCACTTGTGTATGGTGTGATCCTGAGTAAGTCATTTAACTTTTATGTGCGCAGTTATCAGTGACTGTTTGCTTTTGCATGCATGCCACATGCATGCAGTTTTTCCCAATTTAACATAAAAATCATGGTTTTCTCACTTGCTTGATGCATGCACACCACATGCTTGCAATCTGTTCCAATTTAACATTTAAATCATACTTGCAGCACGCATATCACTTGGGTAGTTTTATGTGTGCAGCATGAACACATTTCATATCATTATTTCTGTAAGAGTAACCGGGGCATGACCTGAGACAATTTTGACCCCAGTCTCACAGTGGGAGGTAACTTTGATTATTTCAGGATTAATGAGGAAAAAGTCAATTCTGGAGTATGAATCATGGGCCATTGACAAGAATGTATAGTCCTGAACCGTGGGATGAAGCACCCTCCAGACATCAGCGAGAATTAAGGAATCCTGCATTTTCCTTTAGAGCTCTTTGAGGTGGTGAAATGCCTGTGTTTCTGGCTCTGGATCTGTCATGCAGGTTGTCTAGGACTTGATTCAAATCCCCTCCTAGGAGAATAGGGTTCCCCTGTGCCACTGAAAGTTGGGATAGGAGGTTGGTGTAGAATTGATGGTCTTCCCCATTCAGATAATATATTGAGGTTATTGCTATGGTGGAGGTTCCCAAGCACCCCTTAATGATTATATATCTCCCTGAAGGGTCTGTAGTTTGCTCTGTTACCTGAAAGAGAATGCTCCTGTGTATCAGAATGGACACTCCTGTACACTTGTTGCTATTACCTGCAGCATAAACCTGTCCAACCCATTCCCTCCTCCAGAGCATGGCATTTTGTAGAGGTGTATGAGTCTCCTGCAGGAAGGCAGTTATAGCCACCTGGCAATTTAACATGTCTGATAACATGGTATCTTTTTTCTTTTGGTTGTGCACCCTTTATATTCCAAATAACACAATTGTACTGAACCTTAGACATTATGAAAATAGACATGAATATGTCCTGATGGTAATGGGGGAAATTAGTTATGGGGGCCTGAGGAGGCTTGGGGAAACCTTGATAGTATCCAGTCTTATATGTTCTAGTCATTTCAACTGTAACCCATACCTTAATCAACTCATTACCCTATAGTGGTTGCATAAGATATCTATCCCAAAATAATCTGAGTGTTGTAATCATAAACATAAATGTAAAACTAGAAAAGACAGTGCACAGAAAAACAAAACAATGAACAACCATTATAGTACTATGTGGGCAACAAAAAGTGCCACCCAGTGCAGTTAGGTAAAGATTTTAACGACATCCAGTAAGGTAGGGGTCCCCACCAACTCTCTTCCTCTAAGGCTGAAGGTTGGCAGTGATAGCCCTACCAATAAGTAGGTCCAAGGTGGGCCTGAGCAATGGTGTGTCACCACTCTGCAACCACCCTGAGTGTCTAAAACCAACAAATCTGACCATTGTAGGTGATATGCTGGCAATAGCGTGAGGCTCTGGGCATTGATTAATCCTGTGTGAACTGGTGCCATCTATAAATACCCCAATTATGCCCTTGAGTGTTTAACCACTGGTAGAATATCACAGCCTCCTAGAAAGAAAAGTTAAATCATTATACTGTGGAGATACAACATACTCCTCTGAGTCCAAAACAATGTGAGTGAGTTGGCAAGTTAAAAGTCCAGGTCCTTCCTTCTGGAATGGCTGGTGACTTGCCAGAGTAAAGAAAATGATAAGTTTTATTTTTCATCATGGTTAACATCAGACTTCAAATAAATACAACGGTCTGACCTAGACACAGAGGGGCACTAACAGGGCTGATCAATTAATTGTGTTATAGGAGGTCAGGAGGTCATGGTCTCTACAGAGCAACACCTCGAGAACTCCAAGAAGTAAAATTCAGCTGCTGTGATTGTGATAGTTCTGCTTGAGCCAGCCATTGTCTCTTCTCTGCAAGCAGTCTCTGTGATAGTCCAGTTGTGGCTATTTTGACTTTCGGTGGGTCAATTAAGTATATGTAATTCCATGGTTAGGAGGGGAGTTCACAGTCTTTTAGGAAGGATTAAGATGAGCAGCTCGATTATGGGGAAAGGGTCATTGAGCTCTTGTGGATCTGCCACGGGCACTGATTGGATAATCCATAGACACTTAAAATTATTAATTGTAGGCATGTTACATCAGCAATTGATACTGACAGCTTTGATAGGAGCTGTCAAATTTGGTTCCACGGTTGTTCCTCATATTCTCACAGATGCTGCAGTAAGAAAATAGTCAAGAAGAATCTGCATCTGACTGTGTGGCAAGGTGATAGTTAAATAGCAGTAAGACCACCATTTTAAGCCATCTCGTGGTATTCTATGCAAGTACCCCATCCATCATGTGGGCACTCCACCACTTTAATTTGCACAATACAGTAGAATGTGTGAGAAGGAGGATAGGATGAGCCCTGGTCCCATAATAAGGCAAGGTGGTAATTGGAAGGGGTAGCAGAGGCAACAGTAACACCCAAAGCAGTCAGTTAATTAGTCAGCACGTCTAGACTCAAATATCAAGGAGGTATCAGGGGACAGTTCTGTTATCAGGGATGAAGGTGCCTAATATTTATCCATTGATTTATTTGTTTTGTTTTCATGCAAATGTGGTCAGGCAGGTTATGTGGCAAGCCTCTTTTTGGCAGCCTCGGTGATGGAGAATTCTACTGGCCCCTGCCAGTAGTAATGATAAGCCTCTCCTGAGAAAGCATACAGAACTTCACTTTTGCTTCATGCAATTTTTTTTTTTTTAATTTCTTTGTAGGCTAGTTGTTTCTCATGGACTGGGGGGATCACATCACTGAAGATATAAAAATGGTACCATTCCACTGTAAGGTGCTTTTCTTTCTCACCTGCTTCTGGATATAGGTCTTGTCTTGGAAATTCAGGCATCTGAGGATGACCGCCCTTGGTTTTCACCCTGGAGATAGCCGCAGCTTTAGAAATCTGTGTGTCCTCTCAATTACGTAGTTGGTGCCTGTCTCCAGAGGGCCAGCTACCTCTTGAAGTAATTTCTGCACAAATGTTAACATATTCCCTCCTTAAGTTTTCTCCAGGATGCCAACCAGGATAAGATTGTTCCTTTTGCTACATCCTTCCTGGTCTTTGATAAAATCTTCCAGTTGGGCTATTTTCTTCTTCAGGAACTAAATTTCTGTGTTTTCTTTATGTTGTTGGTCCTCAAGAGAACTGATTCTGGCTTCTGCATCTTTGACCCATCTTGTTAAGGTTTCAACTATCGCCTTCAAGATCTGAAGGTCATCAGCCATCTCTAGGATAGTGATTTTGATTGATGCAAGCTCTCTGAAGAAGCGGACCATTTTTTCCGATAAACCTTCTGTGGCATTGGACTCCAGGTTTCTGCTGCTTGGTGGGTAGCAATCGCGGTGGGACTGGCAGGGCAGAAGAAGTCTCCATCAGTTGTTGAATTGAAGCTGCCATAGTAAGAGAAATTAGTTTCTATTGACTCCTGAGCTGTTCCCCTTCTCAGTAGTTGCTGTTAGAGTGCAAAAAAAGAATTTAGATCAGATTTTTCCATGAAAGAAAAACTGCAGTTACAGAGTGTCAAGAAGAGCTACCAGTCTCTCTGGGCACATCACATGACTCTAGGGTGTACCTGTTGAGATACCTCAGTCATTACTGGTGTGGAAGTTGATCTGCTGAGTGAATCAAGTATGAAATAAAATTTGTTCTTCATCCTACAACTGAACATCAGTTTGTGTGTCTTTGTGTGAGCCAAGCCTTCAAGGTAGAGAATGTCAGTAAACAAAGGCACTGGCTCCAGATAACAGCACTTGAGCTACCTCTTACATTGTTACATCACATGGCACCTTTTTGTCAAGGGGTAACTGATTTTTTCCTAAAAGCACAATACAGCTGTACTATAGTGCATGACCAACCCCTGGTGAACAAGTGTTGATTAGGATCTAGATCACACAAAGCAGTAGACATTTGTCTTTAATAAGTCTTTCCAGGATTTTACAAAGGATAGAAGTGAGACTGATAGGCCTATAGTTCACATTATGCTTATCACCATTTTTAAAAAGTGTTCCACACTGGCATTCTTCCAGTCTTGAGTGATACATCCAGTTTTGATACATTGTCTTCACTGTGACATCTGAGCAGAAGTACCTATTCAGAACTACAGATTTTTCTTGGTCCTCTGTTGCACAGTCTCCCCCTACCATCCTCCGTATCCTCACTATCCCTCCTCTTGCTTTCTTCTTCTCACTTATGTATCTGAAGACAGTCCTATCCCCTTTAGCCACCCCTTTGGCTATTTTTTCTTCTGTCTATGCCTTTGTTCCCTTCACTACCTATCCTGCTTCCTTCTGTTTTGCTTTGTATACTGTACTTCCCTGTCCTCTTACCACTGCGTTTCCTTATACCTTTTGAAAGCCTCCCTTTTTTTTCACCACCATGGCCACTTCTCTAGAGAATAGTTTCTTTTTCCTTCTGCTTTTATTCCCTTATTTCATGCAGAGGCTGGTTGCCTTAATTATGTCCTCCATTATTTTTCTTCATGGTGCCGTGCCTCTACCACCTGCCTATCAGTCCCCCCATGAAGCAGTTTCTAAGGCAGTCTCCCATTTCTTTAAAATCTGCCCTCCCAAAGTCCAGGACCCTCATCTTCATGTGATTTTCCTCTACTCCTGTCTTTATGATTAATCATACTGTATGATGATCACTGGTACACAGAGGCTGCCTACTGTGATGTTTGCAATGCTGTCCAGGTTTGTGACCACCAGCTCTGGCACCACCCCATCCCTAATGTATTTTTTGACTACCTGCCTGAGACAAGCCACTAGAAAGAAAACCAAAGAAATAATTTGTGCATACACCAAAAGGTGTCAGTTCAGTTAGGCTATTATTTGCTCACAAACTGCATGCAAATACAAGTCTAATATCCCCAACATATTACCTCAAGCTTGAATTTACATGCAGTTTATGAGCAAAGAAAAGCTAACTGAACTGGTACCTGTTGGTGTTGGCACAACTTTTTCTCATTTCCTTCACGTAGCTGTGTAGCTGTAGCACCCTTATGGGCAATGGTGTACATTTTCTTTTCCTCTGCCCAGTGAGAAAAGCCCATTGTAGGGAGTCATGGATTGCCCTGCTCTTTGCTGAAGCCTCAGTTGAAAGAATCCTTCCCATATCCGGCACTGAAGTCACCAACTAGCAGCACCTCCCTCTTACTTGCCATTCTGAAGATGGCTTCCCACGTGCCTTATCCAACTCCTCTGCCTGTGATGGAGGTCTATACACCACCCCGGCATAGATAGCAGCCCCAGAGCATGTCTCCAGGTTGGTTCAACATGATAAGGGTGACTGCAAAACAGTGCTGACAACAATAGCGAGGGTATAACAGCACCACACACTACAGGGAACAGTACTATAGCATGCTACAAATCAGAGAATATCTATTCTTTCCCTTTTTCTGTTGGGAGCTCTGCTCCATGCCCCCTCCTTGCTGGGGGCTTCACTCCATGTACCCCCTATAATAAAATTAAAATAAAATTTAACAATCACTGGAGAGGAATGAAATTCTGGGACATGAGGAAAACTCAGGAGGGAGGGATACTGTGAAGGGGGACACAAATTGGTGAGGGGTGGAATGTTGGAGGGGGCAATCAGATCATCCCTCAGTGAGGGTGAAGGGGAATAAAGTTGGAAGAGAAGGAGGAATGGCAAGAATTAAACACCACCCCAAAAAAATACTCATCAGAGCCAGTATCAAACACGGGTCTGACAGGCTCATAAGCAGTGACCATATCCTCTACTCTATGTGGCCAGCTCAGAAACAGCCTGACAAACAACTAGCTACATATAGTAGTTCAATCAAAAAGTACCTCTATATGGGGTGGGGGTGCTTTTGAGAGCAATATGGATGCAGCTGTCCTTTCAGAGCTCTGCTAATTTGAACGCTGGATTAGCTCCTTTATGGCGTATTACATTTAATTATGGCCTCTCAAAGAGGTATGAAGTTTAAGCAAGGAGCAGAAGTTCAAGCAGAAACATTAGATAAATTTATTTTCCCTAAGATGAATGGGAAGTTACCTCCGTAGCGAGAGGCCATGGGATCACCACTTCAGATTGGAGAAATGGCTTCCCCAGCGTGTCAGATTTGGGTGCTAAAGCTAAGACAATGGCAAAACCGACTTTGGCTTCATTACAATCTTTTTTGTTGGAGTTTCAAGCAGAAGTCAAGCATTCCTTTAATAAGATTCAGACATCTTTATTAGAGATATTTACAAGGTGTGAGGGTATAGAAGAGAAGATATATTTTATGGAAAAGCGAGTGGAGGCGACTGAGAAGAATGCTGAAAAACTATCAGCCAGGATCCTGACTGTGGAGGGTGCAGTTAATGCTTCACTTCACGAACAATTGGACATGTCTGCTAAGGTTGAGAAGATTGAAAATACTCTTCTGTTAAGAAACTTACGATTAATTGGACCCACGCTGAATATTTATAATTTAGAGTTAAAACTTGAGGTGGAAAAAATGCTGAATTTTGCACTGGAACCTGAACAGTCAGTAACTCTAGAATCAGTGTTTAGACCACAAGCAAGACAGGAACAGCAGAATGTATCTGGTGTTGGGGCAAGGTATATGATTTGTACCTTCTCTTCAGTAGTGCAAAGAAATAAGATACTGCAAATGGCAAGAACCAAGAAAGGATTTACATATGAGGGCACTAAACACCATTTGTATCCAGACTTTTGTTTGGCGACACAACGGCATAGAAAGCCTTTTCTTTCATTAAAAGCTGAATTTTTACATGCAGGAGTTACAGCTGTCCTTCAGTCTCCAGCTAGACTAAAAGTGATCTTTCAAAATAAGGATTATTATTTTGTTGACGCTGATATGGCTTGAGTGTTTTTTTGAGAAAAATGTTTCATTACCTACAGATTTGGATTCTGATTTAGAGGAAGATGTGACTGACAATACTCAATATATGCCAATGTAGAATTTAAGGAATCAAATCTATTTTATTTTGTTTGGGGATTCTCCAGGTGGAATTGATTAATAATTAGCCTTAAGGGATATTTTTTTATAATGTTTTTCTTTAATGGGATGTTTAAAGCTTGGAGCATGAAGGGGATATTTAATGCTTTAGAATTGTTTTTTTCTTTTATAAAATTAACTCTTTTTACCCCTCCAGAAAAAAAAAAGTATACTTTTGAGTATGTAACTTTAATTTTGATTTTGAAATTTCGAGATGAATTACATTTTCTGTATACTTTATGTGAATCTTTTTTCTCTCTGTGAAATAAAAAGAAAGTGTAAAAAAACAAAGTACCTCTGTATCTCCCTACTGAAACTAAATCACTGACTGTGACATAGGTTGTTAAAACACTATAGCCCATTTCACAGTCGCTGTCGTAACATCGCCAAAACTGACTCGCTATAATTGACTCGCTCAAATCATGGGATACCCTCCAGGATTACCCACAGCATCTCCAGTCATTCCTTTTCCTCCTGGTTCTCCTGTACCTCCATGGTTTTGATTTCCTCCCTCATATTTAGCACATCACCTCCATCCCACATCTCTGCTCTGCCTTTTCTGAACATAGGGTAGTCTGGTATTGCCATGTCCCCGTCTTTACAGTCAGTACACCACCACTCCATTAAGGCCACCAAATCAAGGCTAGCCTTTACTGTGGTGACTTCCACCTCCAGAATTTTAGTTCCTAGACTCCTTGGATTGGTGCAAATGGCTCTCCATACCTTACTCCCTCCTTGCCTGCCTCCCTGATTCCTCCACTTCCTACCTGTGCTGTTCCCTGAAGCTTCCCCAACCCACCCCAGCACATTTTAATTTCTCTGTTCCATGTCCCCTTTAATCCTTTAGTTTTGTCTACCTGATTTATATCCCCTTGTCTCTGCCTGATCACCACACCTGTTTTCTGTGTCCCTACCCCTACTGTTGGGGAGTTGTGTCCTTTGGGCCCTCCCTCCCTAACACTCCATTATTTGGGGATGGGCAGTTTTTGCCTCTGTTGGTTCTACAGCCTACCATTGGCTGCTTTGAATGCTCAACAAAGCAGCATTTAAATTTCCGGCTAAAGGCTATAGCCCTGTTTCTGGAAGGATGCTGGCTATCTCTCCCATAAAGGCCAGTGTCCTCCCAGGTTGGCCCCCAAGCCACAGTATTTCTGAAGCCCTCTTTATGCACCATGCCTTCAAACAATTGTTAAGTACAGTGGTGCATAGTGCCCTTTCCTCATGCCGGCCTACACAGGTGACACCTCAGCAAAACCCACCATGCATGCCACCTGCTTCAGGCCTCTCCTCAGCTCCTTGAAATTATCCTGCACTACCCTGTACTCTCCCTTGCCTGGTCATTTGTTCCTAGGTGAACAATGATGCCTAGCTCCCACACATTTACCGCTGCCCTAGTGACCCTCTAGATATTCTCCCCATTCCTCCAAGCTGAAGCATCTCTCTGTTGCTTCAACTCCTCTCCTTTCTCCCTCTTCTTCCAAGTCTATCACCCTGACAACAGCAGCAACTACAGTAGCAGCTACTTCCTCCTTGGATAGATGTGTCTTCATCCCTCCTTGGTGCTTCCCCTTCTGAGGACCCCTAGTTTCTCCCTTCCCACTGCTATGGGTGTTTCTTTTGGCAGCCCCATCTTGCCAGCATGTTGAAGGAATTCTACAGTGGTACAGATTGAGGAACATGTACCCTTCCCACTATCTCCACCCTCTTGGAGCCCATCAAGGTCCAACTGCTCTGCCTCTGCCTAGGTATCCTCAGGGAGAGCAGTGGCAGACTTGGTTGGCCCTGGGTGGGGTACGAAGTCCTCTGCACCCTTGTTATTTTATCTCAGAATCTATCAAGCTCTACTCTCCAAACCCAGAGAGGTGAGTATAAATGGGGCAGCACCTCAGTCTCCAGATAGTGTCCCAAAAACTGCAGCCCCACACCTGTCGCACTGTACCACTTCCATGCACTTCCCATCCTTTACATTAGTGCCTATTGAAATTTCACTATACCTTACTGCCTCCAGTCTATATCCACTCTATTCCTACCCCTTCATTTTGTTTGCTGAAACTTATTTGTTACCCTACCTTAGTTAGGGTGTATTTTGTTTTCCCTTTTTTAATCTGCTTACCTGTAACTACCTTATCTTGATGCCTACTTACTCCTTACACACTAGTTGTTAACCCACTACCTGTAGCTACTGCCCAGTAGCTGATTGTTTTAGTATACCAGAACACAGTACTGTGTTATCTCCTACTTTTGTCTGGTGCTCGCCCTACAGAGTTTCCAATGGACTATGGACTGTGGATTATATGTGGATTCTCTGAAGATGCTCCTAAGCAGATGCTCCACTCCTGATCAGTCCTACTCCAAGGATGGAATACACTGGGAAGGGTGTTGCCATTAAGCCCCTAACTGGTTTCTGTTGCCTCTCAATTAGCTGAGGGGTCATGTGTTTTGCCATATATTACCTCTCTAACCATCGATATGATGGTGGTCTAATCATCTGGTGCAGGTAAAGAACAACAAAAAAGAAAGCTGAAACTTTGCACACATACACAAGTTGCAGAGTCCTGCAAATCTACAAAACTTGATCAACTGTAGGTGCGTGGTTTTAAATTTAAGGGCCATATCTGAAAAAAATGCTGGTAAAATGCTGTAACTTTTTTCATGGAAATTCCATGTTCACGGGTGTCAAATAACAATTTTGCCTGAATTCCACTGGCATAAGTATACATTTTGCACAGTCCTGCTATCTGCTTATGTAGTGAACAAAGATGAGTGAACATTAGAAAATAAAATATTTATTGAAATCTGTTCAAGTTAGGTACTTTGGTGGTTGACTGCTGTTATCTACCAACAAAATATGCTTTGTAAGAGCTAGATGGACTGAGTACCAGTCATAAAACTACAATAAAGAAAAACTATTTTGTTGGTAGATTTAATGAGGGTCCTGGGTTAAGATTTCTAATATCAATAAATTAATACATTTAGAATTAGGATCAAGAAATTTCAAATAGGCATCATGCCAAATTTCATATTTCTAAGTGTCTTTGTTTAATAGATACAAGCATTTTTGTAATATTGATTTCACTGCCTGTTCAGACATAAAACTAGTTTCAATAAAGAGCTACTGATGATGTCCACTCTAGAACTAACAGCCCAGTCCTCACTGCCAGCAACATTATATAACTTATGTTACTCATTAACATATAAGATTGCAAACATAACATTACAGAGTAACATTGCAAATGTTATATGTGTTTCCTGGTTCTAATTTCAATAAACTATTTCATGTTAAAAAACATTACAATTAGCACACATTTCATGTCCCCTAGAAGCAATAATCTATCAAAGATAGAAATCTTCCAATGCTTTGCTATCTTCTTATGTCCTGTAGCCAATCACACCCCCTAACAATAGCACCTCCATCTTGTCTTGACTGAGTTGTGGACTGCAGTAAGCATAAAGATATCCAAATCTGAACTTTGGTCAAATACTGTGTGTCTTCACATATTGATTGGGAAGTGCAGAGCTAAAAAAAAAACACAGCTTGTATTTTTAGATAATCTCCCCTAATGGAAGTATACACGATATACCAGAATATGAGATGCATGGAAAGACCTCCTCCCCTGACTGGCAGAAATAACACACTTCTTCCAAGTCATGTTGATATCCACCAACCCATGGGTGGAGAAACTGGTGGTCAATCAAAAACTGTTTTCCCATGCTGCAGTACAATGATCTGCTGATGAGCCACACCAGGCTAGCCAAATAACTTATGTATATGAGAAATAAGCACCAGAGAGCCAGTATGCTGCTTGACATTAAAATTAATGTTTAAAAGTAGTCAACTGTTACTTTTATATCTGAGGTAGTTTTTTGTTTCTCTTTTGCTAATTACATGATTTTCTATATGACAACACTAGGTGTAATAGGTGGAATGGTACTCTCCCTGGTACTGTATCTGGCATGTTGAGTTCTATTCCCCTTCATAACTCATCAGCATTGTCCCAGATTTCCCCTTTTCCCACAAAAGACAGACAACGGAGTTGTTGTTGTGCTCAGATGGGCAATTAATTTATTAATTTTTCTTTCTTTTCATGGACCGTACCATCACCAATTTTTCTTTTTATTTATTTTTACAATTCTTTGTTCATATTGTCTTAACAGATCAATATCTGATCCCCCGTCCTTCTTGTTCACTTCTTCTGGCCTCCCCAGGTGAAAACCTGGGAGCCATCTTCTTCTCTCTTTCCTGTAGGTAACGGTGAGGACCGAGACTGCTCTTTTCTCCTTCTGTTCCTTCTTCTTTTCCTCATATGGTTAGTATGTTACCTTTTCCTTCTTGGTCTGTCTTGGATCTGCTAAACTTCAGCTGTATTTCCTGTGCTCCTTACTTTATGTCCCCCCATTCTAAGCCTCCCTCTTCATTCTTCCTATTGTGTCCCACTGCCTCGCTCACCCTCAGAGCTCCTGCAAACATCACTAAGCAAATTGTGTGAAACAGCTGGGCCTCATCCTTGGTTTTAGAAATGGCTGGTAATATCTCCCCCAGTCTACCCAACCATTGGTCCGCTATTGGCCTCTGCCCATCTTTGTTCTTCTGTTTTAATCTGCTCCACCTTTGCATCATTCTACGAATCAGCATCAACCTCATAGGATCTTTCCACCTCTTCAGACTACACACCAAGCAGATCCCTGCTAGGTACACTCCCATTGTTGCGTGAGCCATCCCTTTCTGCCACTGCTCTACCATGAATTTTCCTAAATGTTCTTCCGTTACTGGCCCACTTACCTCCATGTGGTGTGTTGCCCTGAATGTTTGTAGTACCTGCCATGCCCTTCATATGCCCTCAATGTCCGTGGTGCCCATGAGCTGCAGAACAACTTTTCGGCTCCTTCTAGAAAACGTCCCAGATGTTCATTGCAATGGCCATTTTCCACTCTTCTGCTGTTGATGCTAGCATCTGGAAATGATCCAGCTGCAGACAGAAAAGGCTATCAGCTAGTATATTTTTCACCCCGTCTATGTGTCTGGCTCTAAAAGACATGTTTAACTGCAAACTCCACAAAACTAACCGCCTCAGTACTCCCATAACTGTCTCAGCTTTAGCCCCATTCCTGTTCAATACCTCAACCACAATGTGATCTTCTGATTCCTAAGGTCTTCTCCCCATACCATGGCGCATGCCAGAATAGGCATGATTTCCAGCAGTGTGATATCTTTTACTTTCCCCTCTTGTACCCATTCTCTTGGCCATGGTTCTGAAAACCATTTTCCTCTAAAATAACCCCCCATTCCTAGTCCCCTTGCTGTATCTGTGTACAGTTCCAAATCTGTGTTATAGAGCCATTCATACTGCCAAAAGGAACATCCATTATAGTTCTCTAGAAATTCCCCCCACACTTTGAAGTCTTCTTTTATCCCTTAGGCTATGTCCACCCAGTGGTGCGGCCTTCTTACCCCCGAAGTTCCCCGTGCTAATCTCTTTGTGAATGCCCTCCCTGGCCCAGTTGCCCAGCATGCGAAATTCAAGTGCCCCATCACTTGCTGCACCTGCCTTGGTTGCACCCGTCTTCTGCCAGTGTGTGTCTGAATCAATTCCCTTAGTTTCTGTACCTTACCTTCTGGTAACCTAAACAATTCTCCCTGGGCATCTATTTCGATCCTTAAAAAATGTATAACCCTGCTGGGGCCCTCAGTTTTATCGGGAGCTAATGGCACTCCTAGTTCCTTGCATAGTTCCTGAAAATTTGCCAGCATCTCCTCCGTCTCTTCCCGTCCACTGCCTATTAATAAGAAGTCATCTAAATAGTGTATTACTGACTTGTGCCCTGTTTTCTGTTGAAATATCCATTGCAGGCAGGTGCTGAATGTTTGAAATGTGGAACATGCAATGGAGCACCCTATCAGCATGGCTTTATCAAAATAATACTGTCCGTCTACTTTAAATCCCAATAAATCCCAATCTTCTTTCCTCACCGGTAGCAGCCTAAATGCTGCTTCTATATCGGTTTTTGCCATCCATGCATCTGGAGTTGCCTGAATAAGCTGCACTGCTTCTTCCAAAGTCACATAGGTGACCCGGCTGTGTTCCTCTTCTATGAAATCATTCACTGAGTTTCCCTCTGGGAATGACAGATAGTGTATCACCCTATATTCCCCGTCTTGTTTCTTAGGTACCAGACCAAGGGGGTAAATACTCATGTTCTATAACGGGGGAACCGCATACAGGCCTTCCACCCTCCCTGCCATTTTTTCTTTTCTTATTTTCCTTCTTAAAATGTTCTCCTTTCCTTTTATTGATGCTAAGTTGTTGGCATCTCTTGATTGCCTGGGCCCTGTGCAGTGTAGCGGGAAACCCGTTCTAAAATCTTTCCATATGCTTTTTGCCACCTCACTATCCGGGTGTTCTTTTAGCCATTTTCCCGTGCTTCAATTTTAATGGGGGTTTTTACTAATTGGAATCATTCCTTAACCACAACCTCCCCCCCGTTCCCCTTTACTCCTTCTGGTTATTGCTCCTCTTGCCCTTCTTTCAATAGGCCTGTGCCCCTTCCCCCAAAACCCCTACTTCTCGATCCTCTATTCCATATCTGTCCTTTAAAAACTGTCCCTTCTCGAAAGGCTGGGGCCTGGTTCCCTGGTTTCCCCCCTGTTGGCCCTCGCTACCCACGTTGTCCTGCACCTTGATGCTGGGTGAGATCCCCCACATTTTGAACAGGCATGTCGAAAATGATGTTGTGGCCATGAGCAAAATGCCCTATTATACCCCCAGCAGCATTTCTGTAACATCCCTCCCTTTCTTCCCATCTCCCCTTCAGGAATGGACTGGTCGGTTACATAATCAGTCCATAAGTTTAACTGTTTCGTGTCCCATCTCACATCCCCATAGGTGGCCATCCTTTGGCAGAAAAACTCATCATAATATATCCAGCCCACTCCCCCTTTTGCTTTTGCCCTCCTTATAATCAGGGAATAAGTGATAAGTGCTATGCCTAGCTCTGGTTTCTTTTCCAGAATAATGGCTGAATATGTCACAAAGCCAACAAACCACCCATCCCAGGTCTTCCCTTTTGTAAACTTGTCTTCTTCTTTTTTCCCCAGTAAGACCACAGCCTCTGCCATCTCGCTCTTTCCTATCTTTTCTGTCTCCTCGCATTTTGCTGCCACTTCCCTGCTGACCAATGCAAATATATTGACATATTCCCCCTTCCATATCTTCTCTTTTGTGGCCAATGGCACATGTTCCCCTATCCTCATGACTGGCGCACCTATATCCCTCGTTCCCTTTCCCGTCCCTTCCGCCATTTTGCCTACTTCTCCCCTGGGTTCTATATCCCCCTTGAGCTCCTCTAATGCAGTCTCCATTTGCCCTAAACTGCCTTTCCCTAGGGCTGCTATAATTTGCCCAATGTATTCTTTTATGCTGTCCCCAACTGTACCTGATACACTACCTGTATGCTTGTCCCCATCGTGCATCCCATTGTTTTTGGGCTGAGCTTGTCCATTTTCTTCTGACAGTGCAACAGGCAGTGGCGCCGCTGCTGGAGGGGTTGGTACCACCGCAGGTTCCTGTCTGGGTTCTGATGGTCCTAACGATTCAGGCAGCAGGGGTTGTGGAGGTGCTGGACTAACCGATTGTGGAAACAGTCCATGTGGGCTGCACGGCCTTTCGGACAGTCTCTTTCAACCACCCCCTCCTCCCTTTTCCACCTTCTGCTTCTCCCCTGACTTCTCCGGTTCCTCTCCCTCCACCATTTGCCATATCAAGTTGGCCTTCTCCACCAGCTCAATGATTGTCTTGTACGCCTCTTCTTTGGTTGGTTTGCTCTTCCTTGGTGCCATTCTACACCTGATTTTCTTTACCTGCAGATAAACTGAGAAAATTTCATTCATTATTTAACATTCCTTAATTCCTTAAATGCCTCCCCCAGGCTAATTTCATTATCCTGCTGCCATCCCCCCCTTTTTTTTTAAGGCCTTATTTTGACTTGGTGGCCTGTCCCCTTAATCCTCTTACCTCACCCCTCTTTTTTTTTTTCATAATCCTCTTTTTTTTATCACTTTTTAATGTCTACCTGCTATCTGGGCTTGGTATACCATCAGCCTCCATTCCCACTGCAAGGCTTCCTCGCTAATCCCTTCTGTCCCCTATGCTTTCCCTTCTTGCTGCAATAAAAACAGGTGACACCTCCAAAGTGTGTCTTTTATTATTTATTTTAGTTTCTATTTTGAAATATTCACTCTCTGTCCCACACATTAGCTACTTACGCCTGGGGCTCTTTCCGCAGCACTGCTACCCAATGTGACATCACGCGCCATAAAGCTTCAGTGCTAATCGCTTGCTGTTTCCCATGCTTTTCCTTCTTGCTGCAATACAAGGGGGAGAACAGCCTGCAAGAGTGTGTCTTGTAATATTTATTTTATTTTCTATTTAAAAATCATCTGCTCTGCATCCACATTATCCCCTTGCACCTGGAGCTCTTTCAACCACAGTGCTAACCAATGTGACGTCACACGCCATTCGAAATGCGTGCTCTCCTGGTTGCACTATGACAGCATCTTCCCTGCATGCCTTTAATGAGGAGAGGCCACAGCAATTCAGTCCTGCAAAATATCCCCTCTCTAAATACCCTCTCACTTCCGTTTTTTTTTAAATAATATCCCCATGGTGTCCTACAGCTTTCTTGAAAGGACTGCTAGGGAGGGGAGCTACCAGTCCTTGTGGCCTTACGTGTCTCCCCTGCAACCATCTGCCCCACCATACCTTTCAAACCTCGCCTCATGGCAAACTGGCCCCTTAATTTTTCTTTCCCCTTCAATGCTACAACCATTGACCTACTGATTTTGATACCAAGTCCACGCTGCCTTGGCATATCTTGCCCCACTTCCAGCTACAACCCTGGGCTTCTCCAACCTTTTAGGCAGAACTATGTGGTCTTCGGCATGCTGACTTCCCCGGCCTCACTAAACAACAATATGCCCCGTTTTTGCTTGGGTGTTTGTCGCCACAGTTCCCTCTGTCTCATGGCTCTCTCTCAACGCTACACGTACCATTCAATCCTTTGCATAGCTTCTGTGAACAATGCCATGCTTTCCAGAAAGCTAAGCTCCTGTCCTGTACAATCTTCAATTCTCCCTGCTCGAGACACAGTCACAAAATTAAATCTCTGCTCATTCCATCTGTGTAATCACCATGTGCGAGATCACTCGAGTTCTACCTAAACTAGCAACCTCTGCATACTTTTTTCTAGCAGCCATTCATTCTAGAGAGATCGCTTGAGTTCTACCAAATCTAGCACCCTCTGCCTACTTTTTTCTAGCAGCCATTCATTCTAGCAAGATAACTCGAGTTCTACCAATTCTAGCAAACTCTCCATACTTTTTCTAGTAGCCATTCATTCTACAATTGGTGATGCCTTCAAATAAACTACTTAACTACATTTTGCCTTACCTTCTGTTGACTCAGGTCACAAACCTTAATCTGGAACACTGCCAAGAAATCGCTACCAAATTAAACATTTTTTTTTTGGCCAATCTGATGTGCTGAAGTTGTAAATCAAAAGACTCCAGCAAAAGAGGCTGAGCTGCTGCACTGCAGAGGATTATGTACCCTACACAGAACCCCTCCCCTTTTCATTTTCCCCCTATCTCTGTCTTTTCTTTTTGAGCTCCCCCTTCCTGTCCCTTCCCCCATCCTGTTTCCTGGCCCTCCCTCTCCCACCCACTTTCTGAGCACAACCATCCACAGGGAATTACAGGGTCCACCAGAACAACTTAGTTTGTCCCTTAAAGGGCAAATTCCATTATGACCTTACTGACTGTGACTTTACAGTCAGCCAAGAAGAGCTATTCAACTGCAGACTGGTCACTTGTTGTGTCACAATGACTGAGGCCATGATGCTGATGAGATAGCAATGGTAATAGAACTGAAAACTGTATGTAAGCTTTGAGAAAGAGTACTGTTCCACACAGCACACATAATAGTGTGAGGCAGAAAAATATTCTAATAGGCAAAAGGAAAAATAAACATACTTGAGAAAGAAAGAAACAGCACCAACTGGCAACTTCTCAAAATTAATCACATTTCTGTCTGTTTTGTGTGGTGTTACTGGATTTTCAAGTCAATGGTTGAAGCCTGTGGCTGCTGTTAAGAAGGAGTAATATAAATTATAATCATCTGACAACAGCAGCCATGGATTGACAACAGGGGTCTGTGGCAGCTGCCTCAAGTTATACATATTAACACTAATTTCACAGATTGATGCCAGCTGCTCTGGGCTACTGCTGTCAGTCACAAATATCATTGACAGCTTGACAGGAGTGACCTGGGTAAGCAGCCATTAATGCATAGGATAAGTAAATAATCACAAGTTATTAATGAATTGACAGCAGTGGTCTGGCTATCTGGTGCAACAGTACACAGAATGGTTTGATGGGCTGATGACTATGGGCTGTGTTTCCTGCCCTTATAAATACTGCTGGTGATTCACAAAGGCTTGCATGCCACTTTATGTGGAGTGTGTAGTGTTTGCCTGGGAGATTGAGTGTAGATTATGTAGGGAGCCACCCACACTGCTGCTCAGCTAGGAGTCTTTCAACAACTAACTTTATTCTACCACAGTCCACAAAAGAAGCACACCATAAGGAGTGTAGAGTGCACTGTTTGGCCACAAGATGGCAAAATATATAATGTTATCACATTACAGTACGTAACTAAAATGCTACTATGCTGCAGAGTGGATGCCTTTACAAAGCACTGAAAGATCCTTTCAGCAGGCATGAAGTGCCCTTCCTCAGGGCATGCACATTACCAATCCTCACTTGACTAGTCTAGCTCACACCGTGATCCAAGCCTTGTCCACTAACTGAGCTGCATTGGTGACTGGGTCTTTGGGTCTGCTTGTGGCAACAGCACAATGGGTGCCATGTCCAAAGTGATTAACAACTGCCTTTGAGCACTCTTGGGAAGTGTAAGTAATACTCAGAAAACCCAGCTATAATTTTTATACATTCAGTTGCCGTAGCATATAAGTTTAGTGGGAGCCAGCAGTCAGCCTCCAATCATTAGATCCCAGTCTTTCTCTATGACATATATGACTAGAAGGGGCAGTCAACACACTTTAGTATTTCTTATTTGATTTAAGAATACATACCTTCCCCTGCCCGGCCAGCCTAATCATGCAATGGCAGGGGTGCTGTTTGCCATGGTGGAAACCCAGAATTGTGTCCTAAACCTAGCTCATCATTTTGG
Source organism: Neoceratodus forsteri (assembly GCA_016271365.2). NCBI lineage: Eukaryota > Metazoa > Chordata > Ceratodontiformes > Ceratodontidae > Neoceratodus > Neoceratodus forsteri. The sequence continues at coordinate 1,568,668,353 of CM057450.1, read as the reverse complement.
TTGGGCAAGAGATGAAGAAGCTTACCAAAGTGGGGAGAGAGAGAGAGAGAGAGAGTTTCTGCTTCTGCCTCGTGATTACCCCCTGGTGACCCAAGGAAAGAGGAACTGTTGCTTGTGGTGTTATATCTGAGATGAAGGAGTAATTCTGAGCAGTTGTGGCATCAAGAATGATGAACTGACTAAGCCTGTCAGTAACACCAAGGTGCAGGAATAAAAATAATGAAAACAGAGCCCCAGTTGTAGTGAAGGCAATGCATCACTGTTGTTGAGGCACAGGTCAGGAAGCACAGGAAAAACCAGGAGCAGCTGTAAAATTCACAAGAGTTTTATTATGAATAATAAAATCAAAAAATAAAATTGTTCAGAATAACTATTTACAAAGGCAAAATAAACAGAGAAGATCCATCTGAGTTTTCCTTCAATCTCTGTGTCCCCTTGCAAGCAATTGCAGCTCTGTCTTATAAGTCTTTGCAACCCCCCTTCTTAACAAGCATCCTGTGTTTTTCTAAAATGTTCTTGTATATACCAGGCAGGTGCAGCTAGAACACAATGTCCCAGAACTGAGGTCTCTTTCTCCACAGCTTCTGAAAAAGGGCTTACAAACTGGACTCAGGTTAACCGCTTGAGCTCCCAATAGCCTTTTTGCAATCATCTCAAACTATAATTATATACATTTCAACAGTAACACTTTATAATTTCTAAACAAAGGGATTCCAATATCAGTTACATTTCCACATAATGATTTACATATATTTTTATACCAGCAGATATGCAAGGGAGGAAAAGGACAGAACAATAAGGGAAGACTGAGAGAAAGTGGGAGGCGAAGAATTGCAAGACTGTTGGGGTGATCAAATGCTAGGTCTCACAGAAAAACTTTGTTGTGCAACCAGACAGACAAGGGACAGGAAAGGAAAGAACAGATCCTTGCATTTAAACACTTTCTGCATAACAACTGGGACAGGGTCTCATTCAACCCTGTCACACTCACCCACATTAATTCGGTCTTCAATGACCTCATGGTTGTGTGCCACCCACTTTGCCTGGATTCAGTCCCTTATTCTGGTTTTTATGTTAGTACATACCTCTACCCATGGTCTTCTAAATATATCCATGACACAATGAAGCAGGCCAAATTGTTTTAGAATTGATTCAAGTATGAATATGCTTGGAAAAATCGTTTCCTGTCATAGGTAGCATATACTTTCTTGAATGCATTTCCTAGGTAGACTTTCATGCCCCTGTGAGTAAATCATTAACCACTACTGTACATGGACTGCTTTTCATGTATTAAACTTTCCAGGGGGAGCTGACCCAGCTCTGCTCTGATTGTGGATGATGGGGCCCCATTTGCTAAATCCAAAAGTTTTTATAAAAAAAGATTCACTTTTTGTTCAATTTTTGTCTTAATGTAATTGCCCCAAATTTTGGTTGCATATAGGATTTGGGTTTTAATTTTTGCATTAACAACCTTTAGGCAGCCAATCACTGAAACCATAATCCTCAGTGATTTCAATGCCAATTGGCTCTTCCCTGCAGCAATGCCATACAGGGATGCTGTATCGGTGGTGCATCTCTCCCAGCTCATCAGCTCTCCCTCCAGGGTAAACTACAAGTCTGGTTCAGCTACATTACTGGACTGGGTCTTGTCAAATTGACCGAAGCATATCTCCTGCATCACTGTACTCCCAGATGCTTATAGTGACCACTCACCTCTCATATTTTGCTGGTTCTAGCAACTACTCTAGACCCCCTGACAGAAATGTTACTTATACTGTAGGGTTCTTAAACATGGGCACCTGGAGCAACTTAGAGCCAAGTTACATCAACAGGACTGGTCAGCAGTCTATTCATCCCATACCATTGATGCAGCCCTGCAGTGCTTCATCCAGATATTCAACAAGACATGTGATAAGCACTCCCCAATAGAAATGCAGAAAATAAAATGGTTCTAATCTGATGTTCTTCAAAGCCAGAAACAAAGAAACCACCTGTGGTCTAGAGTCTGTGCATCTGGCAAGCAGGCCAACATTCTCAGTTACAAAAAGGCTCACAATGAATGCACACGGGAAATACGGGCTGCAAAAAACAAATACTACAAGAATGCACTGACCTACTCCTGGAGTGACAGTAGAAAATGCTGGGCCAACCTAAAGGAGGTCACCGGAAAGGATAGTAAGGCTGCCCCCACGATGCTCAACATTGATGGTCTACCCTCAACAGACCCGGTTATAATTGCAAACGCATTTAACAATGCATTCTCAGATCTCTCTGGTGTGCTACTCCCAGACCTCCTCCCTCATGCAAACTCGACCATCAACACTGGTACAATTGTCCAGCCTCCCTCACATCATCCATTTCTCTTCAGAACCATTACCTTAAACGAAGCTGAAAATACCTGCAAAAAGTCCTAGGGAAGTCCCGACACAGCGGTGACTCCCTTGACCTTAAATTTATAGTCCTCACCCTGGATGACATGCTGCAGACATTAACTCACATTATTAATACCTCACTTAAATTCTAACAGTTTCCACAGCTGTGGAAAGTGGCCTTAGTGACTCCTGTCCTAAAAAGTGGAGACCGCTCCTCACTAGGTAACTGTAGACCTATCTCGATTTTCCTATCTCTATCAAAGGCACTGGAAAGGGTTGTTATGGATCAATTAGTTGAATATCTTGAAAAGTATAATATCCAGTGCCCGCAACAACACTTGTTCTGCAAGGGTCATAGCACCACTACTGCTCTCATTGAGTTCACAGGCTATATTCACAACTCCATGGAGCATGGCAAGGTGGTTGATGCAACATTTATTGACCTGTCAAAAGCATTCAGTATGGTTAATCATGACCTCCTAATTGTACAACTTACAGCTATTGGTCTCTCTAAGGACACAGTTGGATGGTTCAAGAGCTACCTCATGAACCAATCTCAACAAGTTAGGTTTGAAAATGTCCTATCAGACAGCAGACCAGTTCACTCTGATGTTCCACAAGGTTCCATCCTGGGCCCTCTAATGTTCAGCATATTTTTAAATCAACTCCCACTTGTCTGTCACAGCAAAATTCTGCTATATGTAGGCGATGCGGTCCTTTATGCTAATGGCACTAATCCCTTTGCACTGGAATGCACACTTCAGGATAGCTTCACTGAAGTTGAAAAATGGTTCAGGGACTATATGCGTGTCATGAATTATAAAAAAAACAAAGGTAATGTTGTTCTCCAGCCCCCAGAACATGCACCGATTGCACCCCCTCACCATAATGAATGTAGCTGGTGCTCCCCTGGACCTGGTCCAACAATTTAAATACCTGGGAATAACAATCGACAGGACCATGTCATTTGTCTGCCATATTGACAATATTGTAAAGGCTCTCAATATACGCATCAGCCTTTTACATAGACATAAACATAGTTTTTCCCCTGAAAGTCATGCAGGACAAAACACCAAACCAGGGAACAACACTCAGGAACTAAGGACATCCGAAACCCAGAATTGTATGCTCTTAAATGCAAGGAGTCTAAATAATAAAATGGACTAATTCAAGAACACTATGTCTACCAAAAACATACACATAGTAGCAGTTACAGAAACATGGTGGGATGCAAATGATGATTGGGTCAAGGATATAGCAGGGTTCACACCCTTTATAAGCAGTCTAGCGTGTTCAGGAAGGGGGGAGGGGTAACCCTATATTTAACAAATAGCATAAAATCTAAAGAATTATTTATGGATACTGACATGCCTGATCAACTATGGATAAACATTACACCAGCAAAAAAGCCAAAAATAATATTGGGTGTTATTTATAGACCCCCAGCATCAACCCCACAAGCTAACAAGACCCTAATAAATAAACTCTTATCATTAAATCCAGTTGATAGAATTCTAATCCTAGGAGATCTAAATCTACCTGGTATAAAATGGGATCCATCAACTATAAAAGCACACTTAGAAAGAGAGTTTTTGGATGCATGTGACCAAATAGGATTAATACAGAGGGTGGAAGACCAAACAAGGGGACAGAAGATATTGTACTTAGTCCAAACAAATATGGGAGATATGCTAAACGAATGCAAGACAACTGCACCATTGGGAATCAGTGACCATCTTAAAGTAGAGTTCAAGTTAGCTGAACCACTTTGTGAACACAAGGGGACCACTGTTACCCCTGACTTTGGCAAAGCTGAATTTGCTAAGATAAGAGCAAATCTCACAACTTGGTAGTGGGAAAAAGATTTCAATAATAAACCATGGAGGCAGGGAGAAAAAGGGGATTATGTGCTTGGTACATAGGGTATGGAATAACGATCTCTGGGACATCACTGGACTCGAAAGCAACACAATTACATACAATACTAGGTCTCACCCATTGCAGCTAACAGGACCACACAGAAAAAAAGTGTGTAGCACATCGTGGTTTAGCAAAAGAGTGGTACATGAGTGGAACAGGTTACCACTGGAGGCTGTGACTAGTCAATCAACCGCAGCTTTTATAACTAGCTGGGATGCATACACAAACAAAATTAGAGTCTAGAGAAACAGATGGCGAGCATTTAGGATGCAAATCCATTAGCTCAGTATCAATCCTATGAATCCTATGTATCCTATGAAGCTCTCAACCTGGCCATCTGTAGCTCAGTTTCCTCTCTGGTTGAGTATGGCATTGTGGTCTATGGGACCACAACTGACACAGCCCTCCATCGCATTAAAGTCACCTTAAACAAAGCCTGCTGATTTACCACTGGTTCCAAGTGACTTTTGCACACTTGTGACCTCTACGCCCAAGCCAGCTAGCTCCAGTTTGAGGGCCAACTCAAGTACCAGACTGGTTTGCTGGCTAAAAATGGGAATCTGGGCTTGCTGCCCTTAGGCATGCAGAAGCTCCTCACCCCCTACGAAAGCACCCATCCCACCAAAAGAGCCAAACACATGGTCTTCAAAATTTCCAGATTTCCCACCTCTCTTGGACAAAGAGCTTTCACACACTGGGTGCCTAAATGGACAGTCTTCCTCCTAGTATCTCTTCTAAATCAATGTTAGGCCCCTTTACATGTGAGCTCAGGAAACATCTGGTTGCTAATGCCAGCTGTGATTGCTTCCTTTAGTGCCTCCTGCCTATTTCCTATAGTAGTCCTGCCCTGAGTTCCTCCATCCATTTCTTCTTTCCTCCTTCCTTCTTCCCCTCCCATCTCCCAGCTTCCCTCCCATCCTGTATTTTGTTTACACTCTCCACTTCTTCCCTTACCCCCTCTCCTTCCCTCTTCACCCTTCTCCCTTTACAAATCCCACCTCACATGTTACCTGCTACTTAGTTAGGTCTTCCTCCTCAACACTTGGCACTTCTATATACCAACACCTCCACTGATGAGGCCAATCTTTTGGCTGATGTACTTCATCCATAATGTAAGTGTTATTGCCCTGAAACTTGTTGTATATTGCCCTGATGTAGTGTTCTCCATTATTTGCAAGCTATGCTGTAACTTTGTGTTGTTTTCTGACTTGTGCTTGTTTTTCCTCTGATGTAGAACCTATGTAATGAGTTTGTTCTCAAAGGTTTAATCCGAGAAGTCAATAAATTAATAAAAATAAAATAAATAAGAATGTTATCACCGTATTTATGAGAAAATGTATTTATTACTGGGAGAAATCTCTTAACTTTAGTTTCTTTTTTCCTTATGTGGTTCCCCCAGGTTAAGTTTTCTGAAAATGTTATCCCTAGGTAACAGAAACTTCTTACTACCTCTAGTGTATTGTTCTCTATTATATTTTTGTAGTTCCTCTTGTTTCTCCAACAAAACATTACTTTGGTTTTTTGAGAAATTAATCTGTAGGTCCACCTTATTATATTCATTGCAGAGTTACTGAATCAGTCTTTTGATACTCAAGTAGCTGGTTGAGAGGAGGACCACATTGTCAGCATATACTAGGTAGGGGCAATGGTAATCTCCTATGCATGGCATATGGCAATTTTCGTCATATAGCCTGGATAGAACTTCAATAAAAAATATATTAAATAATATCAAAGAGAGGGAATAGCCTTGCTTCACCCCTCTGTTTTGAAGTAATCAATTTTTCCTCCTGTATGAATTATGTCGGGTTCATGTGTTAAAGGCGAACGCCTAAAGGCGATTACCGTTACCACTCAGTCAGAGTGCCGAAAACATTTTCGGCACTCTGACAACCCAGGTGCCTCAGGTCAATGGCATCACGACAGTATTTTATGACCCTCCATGCAGGGACTTCGCCCCTCTCACCTCCCAACTTAAGGATTCTCAACTCCAGGGGGGTGCATGTCGGGGGGGTGAAAGCAGTAAAAAAAAAAAGGCTTGGGCTGGGCGCAATAAAATCGCACCAGCGCCCTGACCCGAACCCGGCACCTCTCCCACTGCATCCACTCACCAACCCCCGACACCATGACACAGCTCAGCCAGCCACTGCAGCGCCACCCCTACAGGCTCTCCACCCCCTCCCAGCCCATGCTCGCCGTGCTCACTCCCACCCCTGCGTGTATACGCATAGCGACATCCTGTCACCCAGATCACCCACAGCCTCATCCAGTCACCCTACCTTCTCCATTGCAATGAGGGATTGTGCCAGGAAGGAGTCACCATAACGGACAGCGCCCTTCCTCATGTGCCCACCTCACGGGTTACCATTATGTCTTATTTGGGTTCTATTTATTTATTACTACGATTGGCTATCAAGTACATCAGCTCCCTTGAAATCCTTTTGTGACACTCTAGTGCTGGTGCAACTCATTGGCGAGCCTACTCACCCAAATAAAAAGAACCTTAACAACAGCTCCCTCTTAGATGTAATTTTGGTTAGCAAGCCACATCTGTTATCTCACGTCAGAAAATTTTTCTCAGACATTAGCGATCATTGTATAATCACCACCATTAGATCCGTGCACAACCCACAGTTTGTGGCAAAGTTCTCTATCAGGAAGTGCAAACGCAACTTCAATTTGTTTGCATATATCCACGACTTGAACCATTCACCACAATGGCAGGAATTCTTTCTAGCCAAAATGGTTAACAGGGCATATACTATTTTTTATGATATTTTAAGTGAGGCTCTAAATAAGCATGAACCCTTGGTTAAGGTGCGGGTCAGGAGCAGCACCTGCCATTGGTTCTCACCTGAGTTCAAAGCTTCCCTGTTAGAAAGGAATACTTTATGGAAAAAAGCCGGAAGAAGTAAGAACAACTCAGATTGGTGTCTTTTTAAGAGAGCACGTAACAAGTGCACCAAAATGGTCATAGCAGCCAAGGCCCCCTACTATCGTTCAGAGCTAGTCTCTGCCTCAAGAAAACCTTCAGAGCTCTAGAAAACATTAAAAGACATGTCTGGACATGCACCTGGTAATTCCATTCCAGCAAAAATTAAGTCCGGTGGCAGCGATATCTCCAACCGATCTGAGATATTGGAAGCCCTCAATAACCATTTTGCAACAGCAGGGCTAGCATTTGATATTTCCCCTGCCAATGACCTCTGCACAGCTCAGGGCCCACCAACCCATGAGTCCCCATCTACCAAGGAGGCCATCTCCCTCCTGCCTGTGGCTGTAAAAGAGGTGGAAGACCTACTGCTGCAACTGGACACCAGGAAGGGAGCAGGCTCCGACTTCATAGAGCCATACTATCTGAAATGTGCCTTCCATGTGCTTGCAGTGCCAATCACCCACCTATTCAACATGTCAATCTCCCAGGATAGCCTCCCCCTCAATGGAAAATAACCCATGTCATCCCTTTATTAAAAGCAGGTGACCCCTGCGATCTAAATAATTACAGACCGATCTTCCTCCTCCCCATCCTGTCTAAATTACTAGCAAAAATAGTGTGGGGCCAGCTAGGGGTATACTTAGAATCCAGAATCCTATCAAACCTGGTTCAGTCTGGATTCAGAGCAAAGCACGGCACCATAACAGCCCTAGCTAAGGTGACCAATGATTGGCTCCTAGACCTTGACAACAAGAAGCATGTCTGTGCCGTTTTCTTGGATCTTAGTAAGGCATTCAACACAGTCGATCACAGCCTGTTTCTTTCCTCCCTAAGCACCTTAGGCCTGGATCATAAATCTGTGAGCTGCTTTGCAGACTACCTCGGAGAATGGAAACAGCAGGTTAAAGCTGAAGGTGATCTTTCTCCATTAAAACCTATGCTGAGGGGCGTGCCCCAGGGCTCTATCCTTGGTCCCTTCCTCTTTGCAGTCTACATTAACAACATCAATAACCCAATAAAAAAAGCCAATATCCACTTATTTGCGGATGATCCTGTACTGTACTTGAGTCGTCCCATGCCGGAAGCAGTCTGTGAAGACCTGCAAGCTGAATTTAACTTTCAATAATACCAGCTCATAAACAAAAAGCTTTTGCTCAATGTGAAAAAGACAAAAGCCATGCTCTTCTCCCCCTCCTTGCATGTGGCAATTCCTGCTGGTGGGGGGGGGGCTATCCCATAAATTACCACTGTTCTTGGAGAAACACTAGAGTATGTAGCTAAATTCAAATATCTATGAGTTTGGCTCGATCATAAACTTTCCTTCGCCAACCATCTCGAAGAACTGCAGAAGAAACAAAGACAAAGATTAGGACTATTCTACAGAATTAACCACCTGCTCACAAAGGAGGCCAAGATTCAACTGATTCAAGCTACCTTCCTATCTTTAATAGATTACGCAGACCTGCTTTACAGCCACTGCACTGCCTCTGCACTGGCTAAGTTGGACACCCTCTACCACAGAGCTATCAGGTTCATTACTGGCCTTCCACTTTCCACACACCACTGTTCCCTGCACTCATCATTAGGCTGGACTTCCCCTTCACTATAGAAGGAATAGAAACGCTGCCCTATGGGCCTTCAGAGCAGTGACCAACAAACTCCCCTCATATGTCTCAAATTGTATTCCCCAGAGTGTGTTAGTCACCTATGCTCTAAGAAGCTATTCCCCTAATTGCCCTCCAAGTTCCAAGGGTCAAAACTCATTTTGGCAAAGCTGCTCTAAGCTTCTCTTTACCCACATTGTGGAACGGTTTACAAAGGAACTTGAAGCTGAGCTGCCCTGTTAGCCTGAATATCTTCAAGGCACTCTATGATCGCTACATGAAAGCACCTTGCAAATGTTTTCCTCACTGCTAGCCCACTAATTCCGCAACTCCCCCCTTTCCATCCTGACGCTCACCATATTTCTACCCTTTGCTCTCACTCTTTCCCCATTAACTCTTCCTGCTACACCCACCCTTCCCTGTCCACTCCAGCCTGGCTAAAGTCCCACCCTATCCATAGTGGTGTCCAAATTATCTATCCCTCCTCCATCATTATCATAATAAACAAGTACACGACAGCCATCATCACTTTCTGTGGTTTTAGCCCAATTTTTCCCCCAGTCATCGGTAATAAATCCCTCATCTTCTTTACCTCTCTAACCTGCCACCCTATACATGGCCTCTTTCCCCTATATGTGTATTTGCCGTCTGTCTCACTCAAAAGATCTCTGCTTATAACCCCTGTATGCCTATGGTTGATTGTACATCTGCTGACTTCTTCAATTGTAAAATAATGATGTTTTTTTTATTTTTTTCAACCTTGTACTCTACTGTATACACTGTATATACTTTTTCTTCCTTGTATATTATTACTTTTTTCTGTACCTGCTTCTGTACTGTACTTTGATGTATTCATGACCAGGTCCACCTTGCAAATGAGCCTTGCTCAATGGTGCCCGCCTGGATAAATAAAGATTTTGATTGATTGATTGATTGATTGATTGATTATCCTGGTAAAGGAGTTGGATAATGTTTATTAGTGTCTTGTCCAACCCTTGTTTTTCAAAAAGCAAGCCAGAGGAGGTTTACATTTACTCTATCAAATGCTGCCTTTAGGTCAACAGACACACAATATAATTTCTGTTTTTTAATATGCTTGTGTTTATAGATTAAATGGTTTACAACAAGGCATTGATCCATTGTTGAGCATTTTGGCATAAAGCCTGACTATGCATCATTTATGATTGTGTTATACTTTATCCTTTTTTAACATATTATTATTGATTCTGGTGTATATTTTCTAAGTGTTATCAATAAGACTAATGGGCCTATAGCACCTATGGTCCCTTTTATTGCCATTTTTGAAGATGGGCACTAATATATTTTTTTCCAGGATTTGGGGATTTTAGTAGTTGTGTTTAAATTATGGAATAGTTTATATAAACAGGAAACCCATAGATCAATACTTGTTATTAATATGTCTACATGGATACCATCTATGTTTAGAAAAGGAAGTGATGGCATTGTAGATTTCTTCACTTGTGAATTCAGTCTCTAATTTGATCCAATTATCCAGGGTTATTTGAGTAAAATTTATTTTTGTGTTTTCATCATAAAATAAAGATTTAAAATGTTTTACCCAACTTTCTGGGTCGATCAGATCCTCCAGTTCTTCCGAGCAATTTTCTGTACCCTTTGCTACCATTTTCCAAAACTTCCTGCTGTCTTTCTCCTGTATTGCTTTCTCAAGTTTTAACCAAAGTGCACTTCTGTGAATATTTTTGTTTTTAACCAGTATTTTATTATATGCTTTCCTAAGCTTGTTCATGTCATTCCTGTTATTTCTGCTAGGGTCTTTTCTGACTTTTCCCAGTTGAGTGTTTAGATCTCTTTTGGCAGTCTTGCATTCCAAGTTGAACCAAGTTGCTCCTTTTTTTGTTGTTTGTATTAACAGTTTTTACTAATAAATTTGAAGTTAAAGCCAGAATTTTCTCAAAGTTTTCTATACAAGCTAAGTCCTCTTCTGTGGAATTTAAGGTAATTATTTTATTCAGATTACCTATATCTTCCATCTCCTGTCTTATACCTCTACCCTCTATTTTGGCCCAGTTTATACACTGTCTATTTTTGATGACTACCGGTATGTCTCCCTGCTTCTTTTTTTTTCCAGGGGTTCTTCCCATGTTAATCGTAATATAATGAGAAAATGGTTGCTCTCTGAGATATTTCCAACTTTTAAATCCAAGACTCTTGGGATTAGGTTTATATTGATCCAGACTAGGTCAATTATTGAAGAGCCATATGTTGATATATGTGTGTAGTTACCTAGGCTGTGTGCCAGCATTCTACCATTTAGCAGAATAAAATGATGGTCTACCATTGAGTTCTTATATCATTTTTCCCTTTGCATTGGAGACCTTATCTTTTGAAGTTCTGGTTTGTAGTATTTCTGAAATATCCAAAACTCCTACTAATATACATGTCTCTTTTGCCAACTCTAAAAATCAGCCCATTCTTTAATTAAAATCTCCTGCTATTATTATACATATTTCTGGATTATTGTCAACAATTGTCTCTATAAGTGACTCCAAAGTTCTTACAAATATTGTCATTCTTTCTTAATTAGTGTTAGATAGAATATGAATATTAAATATTACTAATATTTTTTTTGGCAGATGATTTTAATTCAAATTATAGCGTCACTGGCTGTATTAATTTCCATGACTTCCAAATCCTCCATGAATTTCCAAAGGATTAAATGTCCACCCATATTTCTGCAATACTTCTTATTTTGTTTGTCCTTAGAATGAAATGAGCTAAAACCATTAACATCAGGTTTGCCTGTTAGCCACTTTTCCAGAAAGCATATGCACTTGTGCTTCCTAATAAATTCACAGAATTCTGTGTCTCCTAATTTGTCTGACAATCCTGAAATGTTCTATAAAATTAATGAAAAATAAACCTCCATTTTTCTGTACTTAAGGGTGGTAGGGTCTGTGGTTTCTCTCCATTCATTGATTTTTCCAGACAGACTTCCAGTTCTTCCAAGATTGCATATGTGTTTGCTGTGTCAGTAATGTATTCCCAGTTAGAGGACACCGCTCTTACTTGCCCTGCATTTCCATTTCCTTCTGTTTCTTCTATAATAAAAATGCCAATGGAATCCAGAAGTGCTATTTTTGATAAAAGTGTCTTATAGGCATGAAACTGGTTTGGTATCAGTAAGACTAATTCAGTTTCTGGGATGGGTCTCATTATGCTGACTTTTTCTGTGATGTGCCTGTTGTTGTCTAAAAGTGAGGACAATAGTGCCTTAACTGGTAGTGTTGCTTTCTTTTCTGTTTCTCCCAGGATAATCTCAATTTTATACAAAGGTAAACCAAAATCAGTCCCTAGTGTCTTTCTTAAAAATTACCAGAAATTCTAAAAAGTATTGCTCTCAGGGCACTCCAGTACTTTGGGGTCTAAGTGCTGCTGTGTATATATCTTTTTCCTTTATTTTTGTCTGTTCTTGTTTGCTTAATAAAGGTTCTGTTCTCCGTTGACTCGATCTTTCTTCTTTTTTACCTTTAAATTTATCTTGGCCTTGTTTTGCCCTGTTCTATATATTTTATTTTTTTTTAGAAAATGGGTTAAGATATTCCCGGGCTCTGATTTGCTGATAGTCCTGAAAGGTGAGCATCTATCAGATAACAGAGCCCTGGTATTAAAGGTGCCAGTCCCAATCTGACCTGTTAACCAGTATCACTGTGCCTATGGAACATTTAATTTTAAACATCTACCATTATTTTTCCTCTCGCTTAGCGAGAGCTGACACCTGACCCCAGTCTTCCAACCATCTCCCCTCCCACTTAGCTTACCCCCACAACCAGACATCTTTTTTTTTTCTCATAGCCATCCCTAGAAACAGACTGTCACCTCCGGTAGCACTTGTAAAGTTCCTTAGTCTGTCCGCCCCTCCCACAAATGACACCAATTCCATTTGATTGTAGTGTCATCAGTGCAGTTCATCACTGCACTCATACAGGATGAAAGAAGCTTTGTTTCTTTTCTTTTTTTTTAATGCATAACCCTGCACCCTAAATCTCAGTCCACAATCTGTCACTTTCCTGCAGCAGGTTAGAAATCAGTGCTGATGCTGATCAAGTAAATCCCACCTGGTACTCAGGGAGTGCTGTTTTTAATTCCTATGGTGCAATAATTGCAGTAGCTGCTTTGAAATCGAGCAGCCAGGCCTGCCTCAAATTCTGTTACTAGACTCCCTATCATTCTTTGCAGCACCACTGATGGGGGTTCAGTTTGCTTGTCACTACCATTTCTCCACCATGCTCTTAATCCATGTAACAGATGACAGCAACTCTGGGGGTAAGGAGGGAGAAGACAACTGTCAGCAATGTTTTTTTTTGTAATGCTGTGTTGTCAGCACTATTTACACGTTAAAATGGGTGGCAACAGTTTACAAACTTCCATTCTCTAAGTGTAAAAATAGGAGCCCTGCTGACAAGACAGCTGTTTGGCAGCACTGTTTTCCATGAAAGAAATGAGCAAAGAAGTGCAGAAAGAACAGAAAACATTTTTTAAAAAATAAAATAAGTTCTCTTTAATTAGTGAACATCATTGCATCTGCCCTTCCAGTCACCTGCTGACTCAACTCACCCTCACACAGAGCATTTCTCTTTCAGCTCTCTCTTCTCCTCCTCCCTGACTCTGCCTTCTCTCACGTGGAAAAACTCACCATCCATACAAAACCCCACATCAGTTTGCCATAGTAACCGTACCACTCTGCTGCCATCCTAACTTCTTCCTCATGGTGGCTCTCCTGCTGACAAGTAATTAAGGACAGCTGCTGTGGTTTAACTTGAAACTCCTACTCCCTCACAATACTAAGGCAACACTTACAAGTTAGTCAGAACCAGTGCAGTTTTGGTTATTTTATTATTTATTTTTTCAAACTAGCTGAACTGCCAGCTGTCCCTGACCACAGTTAGTTAAGAAAAATGCAAACAGTAATGTACACTCTGACAGTAGGCAGCAACTTACAAGGCAATAGGACTGCAACTCCCATGAAACAGCAGCACTCTCTACTGTAAAGTATGGCAGTTCAGGAAATACTTTACAACAAAAATGGATTTCTTTTTTTTAACATTAAACCTGTGTCAAAACTTTTGTTTAATTCTTTTAAATAAATGTACTTATATCCCATTTTCTAAGTGCAATAATACCCTCTAGGGTACAGTATTGTGCTATACCAGACCTTCAAGGGGCTACAAGGCCCTCCTCATGTGGCATTGGGCCTCATTATGCCCTTGGGTGGTCCAGTATAGCCCAATACAATTCACCCTGTTGGGTATTATTGCTTGATCCTCCTGATCCATATCCATTACTAATCTGTTGCTGAGGCTGTGAGAACTAGAATTGTTCAAATCTTGTTCTGGGATACTTTCCAGTGAATTATTCATCTCAGGGTGTGGCTCTAGTTCTTCTTTTTATAACATTAACATGTTTCATATTTGGCTTTTTCACATGATTAAATTCCTGTATTTCATCTGTCTCCCATAAGGTGGGATGCCTTTGTCTTAGTTCTGCTGCTATACTATACTATCATCTCTGTCTTCAATATTTGGAAGCATAACTAGCTCCATTTTGACTGGGCTTCCCCCTTCTGTATATATCTAACTTTCCTGGTTATTATCTATGCTATCGTCATTGTTAATAAGGTGTGGTTTCTTTGATATTTTCTCAGATAATTGTCCTGATAGTATCTTGTTCTCAATGCAGATACTTTTAAGGAACCCCAGGTCTTGTTATTTGTTCATATAATAGAATGTTTGCCCTATAAGGGTCTTTTAATGTAATGGCTACATCTCTAGATACAGTATTTTCCCTAGGTCCCCATGACATTCACTAATTGGACTTATAACTAGGGGAATGCTTTCATCTAGTGGAGGAGAGCCTGTTAAACAGTCAGTTCCCCCAAAGCTGTTGTTCTTAACCATTTCATGTTCCTTGTTACTACTTGTGTTTAGCGCTGTAAGGTCATGATCTCTTATGTCTAACTGTTACCGATGGAACCTAATAGAGTTTCAAGCATCTGTTATGGTTCTGTTTAATTCTTCCAGACTTTTGAATACCTTAGAAAAAATCTACATTGATATTTCCCTCTGTTTGTTTATTCATGGATTCCAAATCTTATTTCACTCCCTCTGTGGATGGCGCTTCCTGAAGGAAAAATGTAATTTTTCCAGGATGCTTATTTATTTGTCTGTTTTGCCCCTGCTTTGGAGTTGAGGTTGTATTTTGTACTAGTTTCTTCCCTTTTCTCCCTTTGTTTTTATATAGGGTTGGTGGATTTTTGTAATTTATTGAACACTCCCAAGGCAAGTTGTTTCAAAGATTTTATGATCGTTCCTTTAGATTTTGTACTTTTTATAGATTGAGAGTTTTATGTACCCCTTCCATGCTGATTATTTTCCCACTTCAGGTTTCTGTTAGCATTTCCTAATCCATTTATATAAACTACGCACTTTAAGAGAATACAGATGTAACAGACAATTCAATAGGGTGCAGAAAAAAAAGAAAACAGTAAAACTAGTAAAACCAGTAAAACCTAATAAGCAATAGACACTAAACAATAAGTAACCTAAAAGAGGGTTAATACAAGGTATACTAGGTATAAGATTTTTATTTTAACTTTAAAAGAATACTTCAATAGAATGTCTCACTAATGGCTTCTCTAGTGTCTCACTGTGAGTTGCTGTAAACTACTGTGAAAGATAAACAAACAGACAGACAAACAAATCTTTTAAGTTGGGCTATAATGAGTACCAAAAAGGAAAGAAAATAAAAACCTGTTCCCAATGTGTGAGCTCAGACCCTTGTTTCACACTTGCTCACATTTAAGCTCCAATGAGATTGGCTGAGTTTAAAATCCGGTGACAATCATTGGGAAACAATTATCAGCAGCAAATTACAGCAGCAGCAAAATACAAATATCTCAGCCTGTAAAGAAATTCAATAAAATACCAGAAAAAACTCCAAACATAAAAATGTAGGAAATTCAGATTGGTTCAGTGAACCATATATGAGTACAAGCAGTCTGCAGTTTAAAGTCTCTAGCAAGCTCCAGATTTATAAAGCAAAGCAAGCAAAGGAACAGACAATACCTCTGTTTTGTTATTCCCCATGAGTTGCTTCAGTTTTAACTGCTGCTTTGTTTTTTTTTTCCTTGTGTTGTAGTATTGTAGCTAATATGCAGGCTGCAGGTGGGGGACACTGTTCAAAGTCTGTTCAGTGGGGTTTAGTCAGGCAGTCATCTGCTCGACTTGCTCCACGCCACTCTTCTTTCTCTTATCTTCTTAGTGGTCTGTCTGGAGTATTTGGGTGCCTTTGTACTGCTCTTATATTCTCACTCTTACTCTCTCTACTCTCACTCTCCCCTATAGTGAGTGCTCCATTTTGACGATGCAGTGCTGCTCTGGGCCACAGTCCCTCCGAAGAGCTCTCTCCTTCTCCTCTAGTCTGGCAGCAGCGTATCCACCATCATGCTCTCTTCCTCCTAACAGAAAAGGAAAAAGAAAAACAGAAAGACCAGGACAACACTACACTCCCAAGATTTTTGCACAAGACAAACTGGAAAGACTGTGTTCAAAATTTTTAAGGTAACAGTGGCATACCTTTTATAAATGAAAAAACAGCATAACATAGTCCTTCTCCTGCAGTTCCTCCTCAACTGACATAGCATGCAGCTGCCATCTTAGATCCCTCTTCCTGTGATTGTGCACACCAGGGGGTACGGTGCCACCTTATCAGACTCCTGTGTCAAAAACCTTGTTGAAGTCCAGATAGGCCACATCCACTGTCTCCCCTGATCTATTTCCCTAATCACTGACTCAAAGAAATCCATCATATTCCTTTGGCATGAACTTCCCCCATTAATCCTTGCTGCCTGTGGTCATACAGCTCATTGGAGTCTAGATACTCAAACAATAGGCCTGAGCAAAATGTATCTTCTGCCAGTGGAATTCTGGTGAAATGCTGATTTTGCTTATGTGAAATTTCATGAAATTTCCACAAACATTTTGCAAACTTTCACCAAAATTGCAATTTTGGTTATTTCCATCTAAATTAAAAATCTTTGTCTCTAGTGCACCACATTTAATATGTTGGCTTTGCTAATTCCAGTACAGAGGTGTTCCAAATCTCAGTTCTCTATCTTTAAAGATGACTGAGTTATAAGTCTCCAAACCTTTGGAAATTTTAAAATTGAGGTTAACAACAATGTAAAGTGAAGGCATTTGTCCAAATTAAACCACATTTAGTATCATGACACTGACAATGCCCATACATTCATATACCATGTTTTAGATCTTTATATTTAAAGGTGACTAAGTTTTAGGCCTCCAGACTTTTCAAAATTTTTAAATTATAGTTTGCAATTATGTAAACTGCTAAATTTTAAGCCCCTATTAGTTTAAAGTTAGAGAACAGAATATCACCAATGGTGTTAAATTCATTGACCTTAAATATTAGGCTTTATGGCAATCCACATAGCCCAGCATCAGAATGTCATGATGCCATGCTGATGATCCGAGTGTTCTCAAGCGAGCCTGGAAAGTCATGCCAAGAGACAGGTTGTGGCTAAAACTTACAATTCATATAACCAGTACTTCTTTATTTAGCAGTTTCTATGACTCTGACAAGAAAGTATGCATCTTAGTTTTCAATTATCCAGCTACAAAGGTGGCTAATTTGTAAGCATAATAATATTTTCAGAAATGTTCACATGAATATTAAATTGCCAGACTTTGAGCCTCTGTAAGTTCTCCAGCCTTTATCCAAGTGTTATGAAGCATGGCACGCTTTCAGAGACAAAAGCAGACAATGCACATACCAAATTTCAGATCTCTAGCCACACCACCGACTGAACTATAGCTAATTAAATAATTTCAGAAAATTAAAAAAAATGGCATGAAAGATTGCAAAATTTCATGGAATTTCATGAAAATTCTGCAAATGTGGAATTCTCCATCAACCAGTCTTTCTACCCTTCTGTGCGATTTCTATTAATTTTGCCACCACTGAAGTTGGACTGACATGCCTATGATTGCTAGTCTTCTTCCTGCTACTACTCTTATGTAGAGGGACCACATAAGCCCTTCTCCAGTCCTCTGGAACCATACCTGTTTCCAGTAAGCTGTTGAACAATGCTGCTAGCTGGGCAGCTAGCATCTCTCTGAGCTCTTTTAGTGCCCTCAGTTGTATCCATTACAGTTCTATAGCCTGATCCACCTTCAGGGCTGTGAGTCCTTTCAGGACACTTTCTGCTGAAAATGGACTTGTGTCCACCCCCACCCCACATTCTTGCTTCTCCCCTGTAGTCTGTTCCCTCCACTCTTCTGTGAAGACTGAATAAAAATACCTGTTTAACATGTCTGCTTTTTCTTGGCTCCCATTTGCACAGTTTTCCCATGCCATCTTTCTAATCCACACTATCCATCCCCTTGCTTTTCTCTTCCTGCTTATGTATCTGAAAAATGTCTTATCCCCTTTAGCCACCCTTCTAGCAATCCTTTCCTTTGTTTATGCCTTTGCTTCCCTAACTGCATTGCCAGCTTCCATCTCCCTTTTTTGATATATGTCCATGTCCTTCTCCCTCTGTCTTTCTTTGTAACTCCTGAATGGTACCCTTTTTCTTTTGAAAACCAAACCACACAATTGGAGACAATATGATCCACTCACCTGATTAAGTAGTTAGATAACTATGAAAGGTAGATCAAATATAAGTGTTGATCTATTATCCAATAAAATAAACAAAAAACTAAATCAACATTTAGTGAGTGTCTCCAATTGTGTGGTTTGGTTTTCAAGAGGTTATTGGAACTTTGATCCCTCCCAGTATCTTCTTTATGGTTATGGGTACTGGGTGGGCCACACTGCCTCCTTGTGGTACCCTTTTTCTTTTACCACCCTTTCCACTTCTTTGGAGAATAATAATAGTCTTCATTCCTTCTGCTTTTACTTTTGAAGGTATCTAGAAAGCATGTCCACAAAGTCAGGCTGGAATTTAAAAATACTTGTCTGCCAAAAGAGCAGGAACTAGAGTAATGTATCATCTTAAGCCCAGCAGATGATCACAAACTAGTACTTATACCTCTAGGTTCCAGCATGTTGCATATATACAGTAAGCAGAGAATTTTGATAAAAAAAAAAAACTCTGCATAAATTGCAGAAACTGAAGTTGTCTGCCTTTTACCAAGGGCAGTCAACCCACTCTGTGATACAGATTGAAGTGGTGGGTGTCCATAGGGAGCTAAAGAATACAATGGCATAGTTTGTTAATTATAATGTTCAATTTGTGTAACTGGATGGCAGAGGCTGATCCATAGATAAAATCAGCACACTCTAGTACAGATGTCATCAATGTAGTAACAATCTTATTGTAAACGGTTTCAGAAAAGCAATCATTATGTCAAAATAGGAAACCAATATGTGACCTCAGTTTTTGGTTGAAGGATATTGAAAGGCACACAAAGTCGAAGCTTGTTTCCAGGTGGGACCCTCGAGCACAAGGAAGTTAAGTGACTTGCTCGCGGTCATATAGTATGCGGGTAGGGGTTGATGGAATTCAAACCCAGGTCTCTAGGTTTGCAGCTCAGTGCCCTTAACCACTATGCTATATTGCTTCCTAAACATAAACATAAATAAATCCATAAACCCAGATACTTATAGCTCTGTACAGTTTCTGTATTCCTGTTTTTATGAGGCACAAGAGTCAGGAAATCAGGGCATTGTCATTTCAGTTAGCTCTGTGACCCAAAAACCATTGCTCATGTTTTCACATCATTAAGGACAAGTTATTAAGATTAAATAATGCATAACACCATCTAATGCTTGTCAGTGAGAAAACTGTACAGCTTTCTGGACCCACCCTCTGCTAAACAAGATGTTGTCACTGGCACACAAATGTATGTTGATAAGTAGTGCTTAACGAGATCATTCACATAGGGTGAGAAAAGTAGAGGGCCAAGAACAGACCCTAGTGGTATGCTTTTTTTACTGAGAGTCAAGAAGAGAAAGTACCTTGAAAACATACAGTATACTTTGCAAATAGCAAAAATGGTAAATCTGGAAACATCTCTGAGACTCATTTTCAAGACCCAGACACTTCACTTTAAAGATATGATATCATGAGCCACAGTGTCATAGAACTTGGACACATCTATGAAGATGCCCCAAAGACCAACCACAGTCTGTAACCAACAAGAGATAATTTTATTTGTTGGTTTATTTGCCTGTCTATCTATCTATCTATCTATCTATCTATCTATCTATCTATCTATCTATCTATCTATCTATCGCTCTATCAATCAATCTATCTAAAGAGTTTCACCAGCAAAAACATAGATCTCCATATGTCTCCTGGAGGAAGAGACATGAAGAGTGCAGTAATAAGTTACATCAGTAATGCTACAATTATAAAACAATAATAATTATTAAAAGTAAAACAGGTGCAGTAGACAACAGAGGGACAGTACAAAGTAAGTAGTGCAAAACATAGCATATCAATAGAATATCAAGATCAATAGTTCCACAAAATGCAACTGTCAATAAAATGAGGGAGGGAAGGAGATTGTGAGTACAATGGAGGACTAGCCAAAAAGGAAAAGTGGATCAATAAACCAGGGCAGTAGGGGGAGGGAGTGTACGGAGGGAGGAGCAGTGGAATTAGACTAGGATCTGCAGCAACTGTAGGAGTGAGTAGTTAAGTCATGGAGGAGGGATTTTAGTGATATGGAAGAGGAAACATTGTGAATAGCAACAGGTATGGTACTCCAAAGTTTGGGAAGAAGGAGAAAGCAACTTGACCAACAGAGGATTTAGCAGTGGTGGAGAATGAGAGAGTGGATGTCAGAGCTGAGAAAGGAGTATGAGGTGGAATGAGAGGAGGAGAGGAGGGAGAAACATTGGTGGGGAGAGATCCCAGCCAGAATTTGGGAATGACGGTACCACAATGAGCAAGGCACCTGCCAGTAAGGGATTGCAAGGAGAGGGAGGAATACAGGGAACAGTGGTGGGTTCTGGGGAGGCAATCAATGGAAAAGCAGCAAAAGGAGTGAAAGAGGGGATCCATCCTGACAATTGTGGACTTGGGGACAACGCTATATACAATGTCACTTTAATCAAAGATAGGTAGACTTATCTTCATGACGATCTCTCTACAAGGAGGAAGCAGGATAATTGTTTTGTTCCTGTAAAGTGCCTCAAGTTTAGGGGTTTAGGGTGCAGCTTCTTGTGGATGGTATCCAGATGAGTAAAGAGGTCCAGATGGCAATACAACCATACCCTGAGGTATTAAGGGGAGGAGATATCCTCAGTTACAACCTTGGTGTTAGCTGTGGTAGTAATGTGTTATGGTCGAAATCCAGATTAGAAAGGAGTAAGGACATTTTTATAAGCTAAATAAGAAAACTGAGAAACAATCAGGTCTTCTACGACTTTATAATCAAGGGGAACAATTAAATAGGTTTACAGTTAAACAGATGTTCTCTCATGCCTAATTCAGAAACTGAAATAGCTTGGGCTGTTTTCCAATTACTCAGAAATGCTCAAGTTTTGAACTGAGAGATGAAACAAAGATGTGAGAGGATAACACACAGGTAGAGTAGCATAGGAAAGCAACCTACAGTTTATACCATCTAAGCCTGTTGCTTTTTCTGTATTCAGTAGAAGTAGTTCCCTAAGGAAATTAGCAGCTCAAATACAATGGAAAGAAAATAGATCATTTCCAGAACAGGGGAGAACATAAATTTTTAAAGTTAGCACATGGTTAATAGAAATTTTAAAGTTATCACGTGGTTAAGGGGAAACCCCAGAAGATTCAAATAGATTTCTTACATTTACTAAATATTTGTTGACATCCTTAGCAATATTAATGGGATTATAGAAGCATCTGCAATCTGAAACAAAACAAGAGGGTTACTGAGATATGAAAAGACTAAGGGACAGATATTCAGATAGGCACAAAGCATAGCAAAAATGTCTGCACTGCACTTTGCGATTGTCCAGGGGTCCCAAGAGGGTATATTCAGTTGAATGCTATCTAACTGAATATAGGGCCATGTTGGTGCATCCCTAAGCCAGGTAGCACCGCCCTGACAAGGCTCCAAATCTGGTCTCTGGAGTTTATAGAGCCATCGTGCTATTAACCATTTTAAACTAAATTCAACTTGAAGGCCATAGTATCTATCTCATGCTTCAAAACCTTAATTAAGAAACATTTTAACAAACCATGTGAGTGCTATGGTTAGCCCCCAGTTTTTAGGACTGATGCAATATGATGTTTGAATATATGTGTTAAATATATTTATTTAATGTATTGTACATAACAAACTGTTAATATTTTTGTCCTATTGTATTTTTGTGTATTGTTATTCAATTCATTGGTCACAATTGGAAAAGCGAGTTTTTCTCAATTTGCTTACCAATAAAACTTGATGATGATGATAACCATTTTCAAAGGTACCCATTCAAATGAACCCATTAGGCATGCAAGGTGCTTAGGGTCCATTTGCATGCCCATTATGGGTGCATCAGCATGGGTAGTGGACATAGGTAGGGTGGCACCACCCCCCCACCATCCATGATAGGTGAGCTGTCCCTGGTGCTATTGGTCCCCACCAATGCCCAGCCTCATTGTGAAAACACAATTCTCTGGTGCCAGTGGTCCATATCTTCCCTCTGATCCCATTGCTGTATTATTAATGTACTTCCTTGGTGCTTGTTGTCCCCTCCTCCCTCCCTCAATCCCATCACTGTAAGAATAAATCAAAATCCCTTGCACTAGTGGTTCCCTCCTCCCTCCCTCTCATCCCAGTCCTGTAAGAATAAATAAAATCTCTGGTGCTAGTGGTCCCCTCCCTCCCTCCCACTGATCCCAGCCCTGACATAAAATTCTGTATTCCTGGTGGTAGTGGTCCTCACTCACTGATCGCCAGCCTGGAAGTAAAAACAACTCCTCCCTGGCATTCAGTGTTCCTCCCTGTGGCACTGGGCACCTCCCACTGACCTGACTGGTGTCATGGTGCTGTGGGGTCATATGGCAACTGGCACAGCCCTCCTCACACCTCTTTGGCTGACTACTGTATGTACAGGCAAGGAGAGTGTATTCTATTTATAGGGCAAGGCGTGTCACCTTTCCTTATGACTAGGAGGTGTGCTCCCTACCTGAACATATGGCTGCTGTCCAAGGAGATGTGAGGAGGGCTTTGCAGGTTGCCATATGCCCCTGGGGAACCATGATACCATTAGGTCAGTGAGGGGGGATACCAAGTGCCATAGGAAGGGGGAACACTGGATGCCAAGGAGGAGTTGCTTTTACTTTGCGGATGATAATCAGGGGGGAATCACTACCACTAGGGATACAGAATGTTACATCAGGGCTGGGACTGAGGGAGGGAGGAGGGAACCTCTAGCACCAGGGATTTTATTAGTTATTATGGTCACAGGATCAGAGAGAGGGAGGGGATCACTGGCACCAGGGAAGTATATTATTAATACATCAGGGCTGAAATTGGAGGGAGGGGGGACCACTAGCACTCAGAATTTTATTTATTCTTACAGGGATGGGATTGGGGGGAGGGGTCCACTAACACCAGGGAAGTATATTATTAATATGGGGTTGGGATGGGGGTGACACTGGCACCAGAATTTTTTTAAAGTTGAGTCTGGATTCAGGGGAAGGGGCAATGGACCACTGAGGCCAATATTCTCCTCCAGCAGCCAACTGTCTGGTTGGTTGCATTATCTCTGACAGCCACTAGGGTTGCATGGAATAAGAGGAGGTTTCCATTGGTGGTATTTGCATATCGCAAAAAGGACCATGCAAACCCTCTTGCACCACACAAATCTGCTGAATTTTGGTTTTTTGCTGATATTCCTTTCCCCACACCACTATCTGCATTCCCCCCGCCATTTGGTTTACGCAGGTGCTACCCCTGTTTGTTGGCACAACAGATCCCCTTGAATTTTGGGATCCAGCACAAAGCCCAGTTTAAGCAGGCAAACACCGGTTAGTACCTGCACAAAGTTCTGAATATAAGGCCTAAGTGTTTCTAAGTTTCCAGAAAAGTATTAGGAATATTGAAATGACTTTCAGAAAGTGAAGACACAAGGAAACTGTTGTTGCCTGTTTTATCTCCTTTAAAACATCATTTCTCAGTAAGTTTCAAGAATTCCAATTGGCCTGAGAGTCTGACCATTTAGAAGTAAGCCGTGCTTTATCTCTTGGCATTTAAAGCTTGCATAGCCTCAAAATGTACCACTGGAAATTATTTGATCATACGCGTTTTTTCCTTAAATTAAACATGGTTATTACAAACACAGAAAACAATTCCTTTAGAAAGAAGGCTCACACATCATCCACAGAGTTTGTTAAATCTATTTTCTCTCCATAAACATGTTCAGGCGCTAGCATAAATGAAAAAATTAGTATAGAGTTTGATAAATAAAGAATTTGTTCTTAATGCAGAATATCATTTGATATAAACATATGAACATATAAAGCTGCCAGCAGAAACAGGTCATCATGGTCTATCAAGTCTCCTCGAGTATGCATCTGGAAGCTGCCCCCCCCACCTCTCTCCCACAGTCCCTCCTGTACTAATCCTGCTCTTGACCCTATCCCAATCCCTCTTGAAGCTGTCCACTGTCTTTGCCACCACCATCTCTTGCATTAGCTAGTTCCACCACTTCGCCACCCTGTCAGTGAAACAATGCCTCCTCATTTCCTTCCTAAATCTGCCGCCTACTAGTTTCAGTTTCAGGTCATGACCCCTTATCTTACCATCCTTGCATAGTGTGAAGACTCCTTCAATGCTGACACTGTTAATGTTTTTTAGGTATTTGTAGATCTCAATCATGTCCCCCCTCTCCCTCCTCTCCTCCAGGGAAAACATGTTCAGTGCCCTCAGTCTCTCCTCATAAGTTTTGTCCCGCATGTATTGGACCATTTTAGTTGCCCTCCTCTGGATTCCCTCCAGAAGTTGGATATCTATCTTCAGGTAGCGACACCAAAACTGTAAACTGTACTCCTGGTTTGGTCTCACCAATGACCTGTACAGAGGACAAATAATGTCCTCACTCCTAGAGGTGATCCTCTCTGGCTATGCAGCCCAGCATTTTGTTTGCCTTAGCTACTCCTCTTCTGCATTGCGCTGTTTGCTTCATGTCTGCCTGACCATAATCCCAGGGTATTTTTCCTCCTCTGTTGTTGTCACTTTAATTCCCTTTAACCAGTAACTTGCCTTTGGGTTTCTTGTTCCCATGTGCATCACCTTGCACTTCTTGGCATTAAAACCCAGCTGCCAGATGCTACTTTTCCAGTTTTGCCAGGTCGTTTCTTAGATCCTGTCTCCCCTCTTCAGTGTCCACTCTCACACAAAGTGGATTTGTGTGGTGCAAGAGGGTTTGATGGTCACTTAAGGTCTCCAGTAGGATGCTACAGTAAGTGCATTAATTCAAGCTAATGTATTTCTAAAGATCAGATCCAGTACAATAGAATGTACATGGCCTTTGTAATGAATTCTCATTTATCAAATGGTCCAACCCAAGGTCAGAGGCTATATTAGTAAAATTACAGGAGACAGACTGGGAGTTCCCATTCATATTAAGTCTCCAACTGCTATGACCTCATTGCTAGATATATAGGGGAGAGTGACAACTTTACATAACTTACTAACCTCAGTGCTTGAAGAAGGCAGACAGCAGCCTGCTACTAAACCTAGGGGTTTTGAGGAATGTAACAAAATCTCTTGGGGTGAAATTGTTGCTGAATGGTTTCATCATGAATTTATTGTGACTGTAAACAGTTATACCACCACCAGTCTTGTTTTGTGATGTGAATGTGCTGGAGGATCCAGGGGCTGGAGATTTTGGGGGGATAAATGAAATAGCAAATATAATGAAAAATAAGCTAAATTAATCATGTATTGGTAGCGGGGCATATATATTGCTTTATCAAAAAATGTAGATGTCTGCACACACCTTTTGTGAGTTACAAAAAAGTCAGCAAAAAACTGATGGTGTCCCTTTAAAATATTAATTTTATTACTCTAGACTATGAACATGACAGGTGCCATTTATCAACTCCCAGTAGAAATGTGATTTTGCAGAATGGCTGTGAAAACAGATTTGGGAAGGGGATTTGAAAAATGTCACCTGCCATGTTCATGATGTGGGATCCAAAAACTGCTTTGAAAATGTGGGTTTAAAATGTAAAATAAAATCAATGTTACACGTCAACATTGAAAAATGCCAATGTCTCTTTATAGCTTTGTTTTTGGTTTTTGGAAATGTTGATTCTGAACAGCTTATAAACAAGAAAACAATATATGAAATGTTGCCCAAAACATCATTTTTTGGCAAACATGTTTTGGGTAGGATTTTACTAGTGATACCAATCATGTTCATAAGGTGGGTTAAAAAAGGCTATGTGCAAAGGCGGGACAAAACCTCAAACAAATTCCAAAGTTATGATCAAACACTGAAAAATGTCAATGTTTTCGTTCATTTTTTTTTCTTTTTTGAGATTTTGAACCTAAATTTCACAGAGTGACTCAGAAAACTTGTTTGGTGGGTCATTTGAAAAACTGCACCTGAAATGTTTATGAGGTGGGTCAAGAAATCTTTAAAATTTAAGGCTGAAAGCTTCAAATTTGATGAATAAAAGTTCAAAATGTGTAGTACTAAATTATGAACCAAACTTACCCTTTTTTCAGTCTGTTTATGGTCAGGCATGGTATCTGAACCACTGGCAGGCACATAAAGGAGTCCTTTGTGGGATCTGAGTGATGTAAGTGAGGGATGAGGCTGGTAGGGACTGAAAGGAAGGTTGGGTGTGGTTACAGGGGTGTGGGGGGCTAGAAGACATCGCTGGACTGTTTTCTTTTTTAGATTTAAATGAATAGGGAAACAATGATGGATGATTTTCTTTATTTCAGGGACCCTGCACTGTGAATTTTACACTACATTTTCAGTGTGTGTGTTTAGTGGTGCCAAGTAGTGAGCACCTTGGTGTCTGACCATGGTGGGGGTTGTTGTTTGGTGGCACAGGTGTTTGGGAAGTCCTGTGTTGGACCATGGTGGGAGGTGTTGTTTGGCAATGTGGTGTTTGGGCACTCCTGGATTAGACTGTGGCTGGGGGTGTCATTGTTTGGTGGCAACTGGATCTGGGCACCCTGATGTTAGACTGTGATGGGGATGTGGTTTGGTGTCACTGCCGGTTCATACACTAGTGTCAGGTTTTGGTGGGGAAGGGTCGTAGCATGGCAACATTTGGGGTTTTATACCACAGTGTTGGAATGTGGTAGGGGTGTATAGCATCATGCCACTATGGCACCCTGGGCACCCGGTGTTGAGCTCTGGCAGGGGGATTTGATGCATAGCAGTAAGTTGGCCTTTCCCTCTAAGGCTGCCTCGATTTGCTTCTGGTTTTGTACTGCAGCTCAGGGGAAGAGCTTTGAAGCACCATGCACCACTCCACGGAGCATTGCAAAGAAATACAATTGCTTTCTCCCCACTCCACTGAAGGCAGTGGATAAGGAAGTAGAGCTAATGCCACTGAGCAGCAAAACCAGAAAACTGCCAGTGCCAGTGTTGGTGGGTGGGAGACAGAAGAAGTGCTGCTAAGAAGCATGGTCACTGAGTTCTATATCCTGGCATGGCTGGCAACAAGCTGTGGCAGTTGTGCAACATTTCTGACATTCCCTTGAGGTAGAGAAATGAAGCACCGAACAGTGTCACATATGTGGATTCAACACCAAAGGAAACATTTCCTGTAGGAACTACAAGCTGCACAAGACAATCAACATCCAATTTGCGTTTTCCAGCCTTCTGATTGGCTAAGTACTCCAAAGCAGTAAATAGCATAAAGAAGGAAACTAGAGAGAATTGGAATGGAGATTGATGATTCTGAAGCTATGATAGATGAAGGACAGCTAAGCCCCCCCCCAAAGCCCTCTCACAACTCAGAGTGATCACCAAATATATATACTGCATTAATGCATCATTTAGGGTTAAAACACAAAAAGTCAGGAAATGAAAAATCTTTAGGGTTGCCCCTCCCCCCTGGACCTGCCCATCTTCCCAAGATTGAAAGCTGACGGAGTCTGTCACTGGAGTTATGAGGTCTAAATGTCACCCCATTCCATCTGAAATAAAATTCACAAGCCACAGTAAATAAGAATGGGGTGACATTTAGGCCTCGCAACCCCAATTACACACCCCATCAGCTGTCAATCTTGGGATGATGGGTGGGTTTGGGGGGAGGGGTAACCCTAAAGATTTTTCATTTCCTGACTTTTTGTGTTTTAGCTCTAAATGATGCATTAACACAGTTTTTTGCATTGAATTTCCTTACTTTTTGAGAAAGAATAAAAAAACTAACAACTTGCTCAAGGTGGTGGGAGCATGGGCCCTTTGGGCCCTGCACCCCCACCAACCTGCGGAAGGTGGTGGGAATGTGAGTCCTTTGGGCCCTGTGCTCCCACCAACTTGTAAACCTGTGTGTACCATCAACACCCTCCAAATGTCAATGTAAAACACCAAACCGTGTCTGAGATATAACATTTTAAAGTTTGAGATTTTCAGTTGTCAGAGATGCAGAATTCCGTACCTGTTAACATTTTACAAGTACAACGACCGAAAACTACATCCATGACACTAAGGCTATGTACCGTATCAATTTCAAGCCACCAGCGTCACGCAATATGTCTGCAAAAAACTAATTTTCTCCAACATGTAAACACCGTAATTCATATCGACGGGACATGCCAAGAGCACCCTCCAAATTCCAATGCAAAAGACCAAACCATGACCGAAATATAATATGTTAAAGTTTGAAATTTTCATTCATTAGAGTTGCACAATTCTGCACCTGTTAACATTTTACAGGCACAACAACTGACAACTGCATCCAAGACACTACGGCTAGGTACCCTATCAATTTCAAGCCACCAGCACAATGCAAAACACTGTCTACAACATGTAAATTGTGTCACACAATATCTCCACAAAAAAAGATTTGTCTGACATGTAACCACTGAAATTCATACCTACAGGACATGCTGAGAACACCCTCCAAATTTCAATTAAAAAGACCAAATCATTTCAGAGATATTTAAACTTAAAGATTGGTGAACTTGCCCTATCTAATGCATTATAAAATCTTGCCATCTTGTCCCTATCTCATGATCAAAGATGGCAATCAATGAATCTCATGATCAAAGAATTTGCAGGCTCATGATCAAAGAATGAAAAATGCTATAAATCAAAAATTAGACAGAATTTCAGGAAACCACCACCACGGTTCAACAGAACAAAGCCCTCTGAGCAAAACCCACCTTAATTTGTCTTCCTAGGGCATCCCTGGGCTGAGAAGTTAGATTTTTTAATTCAGCCATTTTGTTCCTCACTTGCAATGCATGATTGCGATCAAAGGATCTCGCGATCAAAGAATTTGCAGGCTCGCGATCAAAGAAATTGCATGCTCATGATCAAAGAATTAAAAATGGTGAAATGCTATTTTTAGACAGATTTAAATGAAACCAATGGCATGCCTCAATAGAACCAAGCCTCCTGAGCAAAATCCACCCTTATTTGTGTCCCTAGCCCACCCCTGAGCTGAGATAATAGTGTTTTTAGCTTGCGATGCAAGATCACAATTAAAGAATCTTGCGATCAAAGAATTTGTAGGCTCGCGATCAAAGATCATTAGCAAGCCGTGATCAAAGATTTTAAAACCTTATAACTCTATTTTTTGACCATTTTGAATGAAACCAAAGGCATGGCTTGATAGATCGGACCACTCTGAATAAAACCCATCCAAGGTTTACTTCAGGAGTGACCCCTGAGCCGAGATATTTGTGTTTTTACGATTGGAAATCTAAAAACAAGATGGCGGACCTCAGGATCAAAGAATTCTCAGGGACAAAGATTCTTGAACCATGAGGCTGCAAACTCTTTGACTGCCAGGTGGAACCAGATGGCCAGAACCCCATTCTTTGTTCGCAAATCAACCATATAAATGTTCCCTTTGACTTATAATCGGAACTTAAAAGTGGCATAACTTTTGAATGCCTTAATATTTTTTCACAAAACAAAAAGCGGCATATATGGCCACCAAGACTCTTTCAAACGAGTCATCTTGCAGAGTGGCATGCCACATGATGGCCATGCAGGGCCACGGACAAAATCCCAAAAGCTGCCTCCAAAACTGGATAATTTTGCATTTTTCAGCATTTTTGTGTGCAAAGACTGTAAGTCCAACCAAAACGAAATTTGGCAGATTAAGAGATCTACCATGCCCCACCATGCATACCAAATTTCAGGAAAATCTGTTAAACGGGGCCAAAGTTATTAATGTGCAAAAGTTTGACTTTAACATAGAAGTGCCTTCTTAACCCTAAATATAGTGGAGCGACTGCGCCACTGTAATATATATATATGTGCTCCAGATGCTCTATGTTTCCGGTGTCATCAAGCGGTGGGGGATCTCAGGCATATCTTTTGGGACTGTCCGCCGGTAAAAAAACTATGGGACCAGATCAAGCAAAAGGCAGATCCATTACTGGGCATTGAATCTTGCTTTATCCCTGAAGTTTGTCTTGTAGGGGACTATGCTGACATTGCTGTTAAGCCCCGAAGATACTATATGGCTTTGATTTCATCTTCGGTCAAGAAAATTGTGTTAAGACACTGGTTGGACACTACTCCACCCGGTATGTGGAATGGCTGCAGGAACTGCTTTTCAATTTGAGTATGGAGAAGTTTGGGGCCTGCAAGAAGGGTAACTTTTCAAAATTTGATCGGTGTGGGACCCTCCAAACCTTTTACTTGCTCCATTCATAGTTAGCATGCGTGGAGTAGTGGACCTAGAACCCAGTTCATGTCCTCACGGGCGGATCTGCCTCGGCCTTTGCAACCCTGGGGGGAGGGAAATTGGGAAGGGATAGGGGGTTGGGGGATTATTAGTTTGAAAATGTATTGGTAAGTTACTATTGGTAAAGGTATATGGCATATAGTGGTCACGGTTCATTTTATGTAAAGTTTGGTTTCTCACCTGTGTGCCAATTGTATGTTAATAAACTTGAATTTAAAAAATTATATATATATATATATATATATATATTTTATATATATGTTTGCTAACCTTTGCAAGCAAACATAAAAATGAAACCATTGGCCAGATGTTATGAGAAATGGGGGGTATGCATTAATGTGTAGCTATGTATGTGCAGTTCATGGTAACTCAGCCCATGTAGCTATGTACCTGTGAACAGGCACTGGGTGTGGTATGCACAGCTATACACCCTGCAGGGTACCTCTCCATTAGCCCCCCCCCCAGGTGCACACAATCACGGGGGTGGTTCAGAGAACACAGGAAGTCATGCAATCAGATGCCTGTCCTGGGTCCTGTAGTGGAACCCCTGCTACATGCCAGCAGGATATTCTAGGAAGGTGCAGGACCAGACTTCTGGTAAAGTATTTGCAAGTGCCTGAATGGCTACCCCAGCTCTCCTTGTCAGCCTGGTGGGCTTGGGCAGCATGATCGAGGAATTCCTGTTCTACCCTGTGGAAGTATGGTGGGATACAAGAGACTGACACCAGTGTAGATGGAATTGCACTGCAGCAGTTTTTTATTCCAAACAAAATCAAATAAAAGAAAGCGAACTGTTCGATTACAAAATAAAATAAAACAAAACAAGGAGGGATGCTTCTCCCAAAGAACAAACGTAGAATTTCCAAATATAATAATAGGCAATCAACCTTCCTTAGAACAAACTAAGGTACTGGGGATAGCGTCTTGCTGAACCCCTGAGCTAGACTAATTTTTGGATACCTCTGTGCTTACATTTATAGTGCTAGATGAGCATGTGATTCTGTAAACCACTCCCCTTCTTATATAACAGGTAACAAAAAGCTTATAAAACAAATAAATAATATTTTAAACATTTCAGAGGTTAAACAATGAGAATTGAGATGTGTAGAAGGGCTGGAGTGTAATAATAATAAGTTTAAACTCATTTGTACCACATTCATGGGCTGTTCCTAAGTTCTCTGGACTCCTCCCACTTAGACTCTGCATAAATGTTGGAGAGGTTGGGCCAGCCGGTGCTTAAATAAACAGAGAACAAGCTGGAGTGGAGTCCTGATTACATGACGTCTCAGTACTGAACAAGGGAAACCAATAAATACAAAAATATTGCCCTTCAGGTAATACTTTTAAATCTAATCCATTTGACAATTCAGTTCAGACAAATAATATCTTTTCAGCATTTTTTAGTAAAGACTCTTTTACAGCAACAAACATTACTGAAACAGAGTTAATGATTTCTACAGGCTAAATCAGTGTGTTTTCTGGGTGTGACCCTGTACTATCATACATCTCAACAGGGCTATTATTTGTGCTTTTGCATGAGCATTCATTCAGCAGGCTGGCTGAGTCCCAGGCTAGCGTTTAAATGGGGGGTTATCCTAGCTTCTTCAAAGCATAAATACTGCAGTGTAGGCTTCCCTGAGCTTCAGTTTGCCAGCTGACATGCTTAGTGTCTCAAACGCGGAGTTCAGGCTTTCCCTAGAATTGGGCTGCTTATGTTTCATTGTGGAGGTTTATTTTATCAAGGTACCAGGGAATTTCGACACTACTTCATTAAAAACAACTTCCCCTTGCATATAGGCTTAAAGAAGGGAAAACAAAATTTTCAAAATGCCGAGTCGCTACGCAGTATGCGTAGCGAGGCAGTATGCGCGATCACGTCAAGCGGTGTGCGAACAATCACAAGGACGAAACAGGATCAGGACTGCCCTGGAGACAAAATAAAAAGAAACAAGGAAAGGGACAGCAAGAACACTAGGTAGGTGGCCTTCCTACCTAAGGGGAAACTAGAAGGAAGTACAGGAAAGAAGAGGGGGGGCAGAGATAGACACAGCGGAAATGACAGGATGTTGTTGCAACAGTCTTGAAAGGGGGGGTGTCTCCAAAGGACAGTAACGCAGACCCTGCCACATACTCCTCCCCACCTAAGAGGGAACCCTGTAAGGGTTCAAAGATATCAGATCTCTCCGAGGAGAGATGGAGTTTCAGCCCACCCACTCTCCGAAGCTGCACTTCGGGGTCCCATAAAAGATATCATACTAAACATATATGATATCTGAATCACAATGATAACATGTATTTAGTTATTCACTAATTCATTACCCTGAGGTCTGTTTCTATCTGTTGAGTCTTACTGAGTTCGCCTCCATACCTGGACATATAGTCAGCGTTTTTATTAGCAGATCCTGGTCTATGCTTGATGGTGAATTTATATGTCTGTAATGCCAAATACCATTGCATAATTCGGGGGGTTTTATCTTTCATGGCATTAAGCCAACATAGGGGGTTATGATCCATCCATACTTCGAAATCTACCCCCCAAAGATAAAATTTTAAGGCGTTTAGCGCCCATTTCATGGCTAAAACATTCTTTTTCGATAGTGTAATATTTAACCTCTCTTGTATGTAACTTCCTACTGATATATACCACTGGGTGTTCTTCTCCCTCTACCAGTTGGGACAACACAGCACGTATCCCGGTATTGGAGGCATCCATTTGTACCACAAAAGGGAGGGAAAAATCAGGGCTCCTAAGTACGGGAAAAGCATATAAATGTCCCTTTATGGTGCAAAATGCCTCCTCACATGCGGATGTCCATTTTACTTTGGTAGGATTGTTCTTTTTAGTTAGGTCAGTCAGAGGACTTGCTATAGAGGAGAAATTAGGCACAAAACACCTATAATAGCTAGCAAGGCCTAGGAAAGATCTCACTTGATGCTTTGTCAAAGGACGGGGGCTTTTGGCCAAAGCATCAATTTTATCGACATCTGGCTTTATCTGACCATATCCTATCCTGAAACCTAAATATTTAACTTCTCTCATAGCTACAGCACACTTGGTCAGATTGATTGTTACCCCTGCTTGAGATATGGCCTCCAGAACCTGGGTTAAGTGATGTATGTGTTCTTCCCAGCTAGGGCTGAACACTATTACATCGTCCAGGTATGCTGCACTGTAGCCCATATGAGATCTGAGTACTGTATCTATGAATCATTGAAATGTGGCTGGTGCTCTGTGAAGCCCAAAGGGCATAGTTCGGAACTGGAAATGACCTAGTGGGGTGCTAAAGGCTGTTTTGCCTTTAGCTAGGGGGTCAAGGGGTATTTTCCAGTACCCCTTTGTGAGGTCTAGCGTACTGATGTATTGTGCTTTCCCTAAATGGTCGATGATGTCGTCAATTCGAGGCATAGGATATGCATCAAATTTCGAGACAGCATTAAGGTGTCGGAAGTCTAGGCATACTCTTATGCCTCCCTCCTTCTTATCCACCACGACCATTGGTGATCCCCATTCACTAGTGGAAGGTTCTATTACCCCTAGGTCTTGCATTTTCCTTAGCTCTTTAATGACCTCACCCCGTACTTTCTCTGGCAAACGGTAGGGTTTTTGTCTAATAGGGCCTTCTTGTTTCAAGTGTATATGATGTTCCACCCCTAGAGCCCTCCCAGGTCGGCAAGAGAACACTTTTTTATATGTTTGCAATAGACTGTCTAAGGTGTGTCTTTGTAGGGGGTCCAAGTCTGGATTAATTTTTAATGCCTCGTAGCCCTCATTCCCCTCCAATCTCTGGTAGGCCTGGTCTAACTCGGATGTGTCTTGCTCAGGGTATATATACATGACGGGTTGGTTTTCTCTCATGCCACTTTTTTAATAGGTTGGCATGGAAAATTTGCAACCTCTGCCTTCTGTCAGGGATATCTGCCTCATAGTTCACAGGTCCTACCTGCCTCTGGATGGTATAGGGACCTTGCAATTTCATGGTTAATTTATTCTCGGAAGAGGGTAATAATAGTAACACTTTAACCCATGGCTGTAAGTTCTTTTGACCCACTCCTTTATCATATATTTGTTTTTGGGAGACTTGTTTACCTTGGTTAAAATGATGTGCAAGGTCACTATATTTCTTCAGTTTTTCCCTTAGATGTGTCACATGTTCCGGGGAGGCAGACCTTCTGTTCCTTTCCTACCTTCCCATCATTCTTTGATAATATCCAGGGGTCCCCGAGGGTTTTTCCCATAGAGTAACTCAAATGGGGAAAACCCCGTAGAGGACTGAGGCACCTCCCTATAAGCAAACATTAACAATGGAAGTTGTATATCCCAGGTCTTACCCTCTCCCTGTACAAATTTCATTAACATTTTCTTCAGGGTTTTATTGAACCTCTCTACCAGTCCATCGGTCTGGGGGTGGTAAGGGTAGGTGTATATAACGCTCCTATACCTAAAGACTGGTAGAGACGGGTCAATAACTTAGATTGAAAATTACTTCCCCTGTCTGTCAGAATTTCCTTAGGCACTCCTACCTGACTGAACACTTTTAATAATTCCTCTGCTATACGAGGGGCTGTAACAGTCTGCATGGGGATGGCCTCAGGATAACGGGTAGCATAGTCACAGATGACCCGAATAAAACGATTCCCCTTACTACCTCTTGGCAATGGGCCTACTATATCCATGGCCATGCACTCAAAAGGAGTAGTTATTAATGGAAGGCGTTGCAAGGGGACTCTATCCTTCCTGGTGATGTCAGCTACCTTCTGGCATTTGGGGCAGCTACTACAATAAGAGGAAACTTGAGCATGAAACCCTGGCCAGTAATATCTATACAACAACCTGCTGAGAGTCTTGTCTCTACCCAGATAGCCTGCCATAGGGACATTGTGTGCCTACCATCAATTGTTCTACTACTGCCCCTGTTCTAGGATGTTTACACTCCCTATATAATAATTGGTCTACAAGAACATATCTGGGAAATCCTTCTTTACCATTAGTGGTTACCACCTGTGAAAAGAAAGGTTGTAAAGAAGCATCAGTACTTTGATCTTTCAAAAATGTATCATGTCCATTTTGTTTGTCCTTAATAGATGTAACGTCCCTTTTACAGTTCCATGACTCCTTTTTCTGTCTCCTTCTACCTCTAGATTTCCGGTCCTTTCCGGGACTGGAGAAAATATCCTCTTCAAAAGGGAACATCTGTGAAATAGTAGGTGTG
Source organism: Neoceratodus forsteri (assembly GCA_016271365.2). Classification (NCBI taxonomy): domain Eukaryota; kingdom Metazoa; phylum Chordata; order Ceratodontiformes; family Ceratodontidae; genus Neoceratodus; species Neoceratodus forsteri. Next base: position 1,568,632,441 of record CM057450.1, on the reverse strand, counting down.
AGTTGGCTTTGAGCTCGAGTGGTAACAGCAGCCAACCCACCATCATTAGGTAGAAGTGAATCAAAGTCAGGGTAGTCGTGCCCAATCACCATAGGTACTGGGAGATTAGGGACCATCCCCACTGGCAAATGTATCTGCTGCCCATAAACCTCCAGAGTAGCAGATTGTATCGGATAGGTGTGCACGTCCCCATGGATGCAGGTGACACTTGTTGTATCCACAGTTCTGTCTTGTGGCATTAAAGATGCCTGCACTAGTGTTTGCTTGCTACCAGAATCTAATAGGGCATGCAACTCTTTACCATCTATGTGGACGGGTACCATGTAGTGTCCCCAGTTGGCTAGGGCTAGGTGGGAATATTCTTTCTTTCTATGAGGACAGAATCTAGCAATGTGCCCTTTTTCTTGGCAGGTATGGCATATAATGTCCATATTCTGGCCCCTCCCAGCTCTGCTAGATCCCATAGTACTAGTATTCACAGTATCCCCAGGTTTTAAGGGCGTCACAGGATTAGTAGGTGTAGAAGGTCTTACCGTGGGTAAAGGTCCTCGAGTCCCAGGATGGATTTTTGGTCGAGAGCTTCTGGCTGATATGTAGTCCTCAGCTAGACTAATGGCCTTCTGTGACATTTCACGATGATGTTCTCGGACCCACATCTGTGTTTCCTGTGGCAATATTTTAATAAATTGCTCCATAATAATAGCCTCCATTACTTGGTCGATAGTCTTGGTCAGGGGCTGTAACCATTTGTAAGACAAGTCCTGTAAGCGGGTGTATGTTTCTTGTGGTGAATCTGTATTGTGGTACCTAAAGGTCCGAAACCTTTGTCGGTAAGTTTCTGTACTGATGTCGTAGCATTTCAGTATGGCCTGTTTCAAATAGTCATAGTCATTTACATGGGCTCTGTCAATGTAGCTGTAGGCAAGTTGGGCTCTGCCAGATAGGTATGGGGCTAACCAGACAACCCACTGTTCTCTAGGCCATTTGCAGGCTTCAGGAACCCTCTCAAAAGTCATCATATAGGCTTCGATGTCATCATTCTCTGTTAATTTGGATAATTTAATATTGTTGGGTCCCTCTGCTTCTCTAGGGACTGGAAGCCTGGCCACACCAATAGCTTGAATGGCCCGCAAGGTGTCAGTCCAGCACGCTTCATTTTGTGCTCTATCCTCTTCTCATCGTCATTCCAACTCCATTTGTCGGGTGCATAACCACCTTAAAAGGTCCTGGTTCTCCGCAGGAGGTTTCTCTTCAGGTGGGTACTCCTCTGCCGTGGTAGCACCTTCCTCCTTGTCCTTCTCCTCTCTCTTGGTCTCTCTCCTCCGGACATCTGGTAACCCAGGCCACAGCGGTTCCTGTGTTATTTCTGTCATCTTCCGAGTTCTTACACCCTCTGGTAGACCGGCAGCTGGGGTACTGGCAGCAGCTTGTTCCATCCGTCAGTGTCGTGAACACCAGGTCCGGTATTCAGAATTCCAAGACCACTTAGCACAGCCCTGAAGTATCCTACTTCTGACACCAGTGTGGAAGTATGGTGGGATACAAAAGACTGACACCAGTGTAGATGGAATTGCACTGCAGCAGTTTTTTATTCCAAACAAAATCAAATAAAAGAAAGTGAACTGTTCGATTACAAAATAAAATAAAATAAAAAAAACAAGGAGGGATGCTTCTCCCAAAGAACAAACGTAGAATTTCCAAATATAATAATAGGCAATCAACCTTCCTTAGAACAAACTTAGGTACTGGGGATAGCGCCTTGCTGAACCCCTGAGCTAGACTAATTTTTGGATACCTCCGTGCTTACATTTATAGTGCTAGATGAGCAAGTGATTCTGTAAACCACTCCCCTTCTTATATAACAGGTAACAAAAAGCTTATAAAACAAATAAATAATATTTTTAAACATTCCCAGAGGTTAAACAATGAGAATTGAGATGTGTAGAAGGGCTGGAGTGTAATAATAATAAGTTTAAACTCATTTGTACCACATTCATGGGCTGTTCCTAAGTTCTCTGGACTCCTCCCACTTAGACTCTGCATAAATGTTGGAGAGGTTGGGCCAGCCGGTGCTTAAATAAACAGAGAACAAGCTGGAGTGGAGTCCTGATTACATGACGTCTCAGTACTGAACAAGGGAAACCAATAAATACAAAAATATTGCCCTTCAGGTAATACTTTTAAATCTAATCCATTTGACAATTCAGTTCAGACAAATAATATCTTTTCAGCATATTTTAGTAAAGACTCTTTTACAGCAACAACATTACTGAAACAGAGTTAACTCTTTCTACAGGCTAAATCAGTGTGTTTTCTGGGTGTGACCCTGTACTATCATACATCTCAACAGGGCTATTATTTGTGCTTTTGCTTGAGCATTCATTCAGCAGGCAGGCTGAGTCCCAGGCTAGCGTTTAAATGGGGGGTTATCCTAGCTTCTTCAAAGTGTAAATACTGCAGTGTAGGCTTCCCTGAGCTTCAGTTTGCCAGCTGACATGCTTAGCTTCTCAAATGCGGAGTACAGGCTTTCCCTAGAATTGGGCTGCTTATGTTTCATTGTGGAGGTTTATTTTATCAAGGTACCAGGGAATTTCAACACTACTTCATTAAAAAACAACTTCCCCCTTGCATACAGGCTTAAAGAAGGGGAAAACAAAATTGTCAAAATGCCGACTCGCTACCGCGAGTTGCTCACATTCGCGAACAGTATGTGCAAGATCAAGTAGGCGAGTGTGCGAACGATCGCGAAGGACGTAAACAGGATCGGGACTGCCCTTGGAGACAAAATAAAAAAGAAACAAGGAAAGGGACAGCAAGAACACTAGGTAGGTGGCCTTCCTACCTAAGGGGAAACTAGAAAGAAGTACAGGAAAGAGGAGGGGGGGCAGAGATAGACACAGTGGAAATGACAGGATGCTGTTGCAACAGTCTTGAAAGGGGGGGGTGTCTCCAAAGGACAGTAACGCAGACCCTGCCACATACCCCAGTCATGAATGTCATTGGGGAGACACATAAAAGACATGGCAGGGTCCACAGTTCTGTATCCTGCACCCCCCTTGCCTGGAGCACTGTACCCTCATCAATGATGTGGAGTGTGGGCATGCCTTCCTGACACGCCCCTGGAACAGCTGCATGCATAGCCGCATGACTTGCTGTGGGATTGGGTACACAGTCAGGTACTTGCCCCTTCTGTGAATGCTGCTAGGGATCCGCTGGACTTCCAATGTGTGAAATTGAGACACAGGGTTGCCGACATGTTGTGTATATGGGGTGTATAGGCAATCCTCCCCTTAATGCATATGGGACATTGATTAGTGGTAAAATAAAAACACAGTTAACTAAACCAGTGAAAAACAAGCTAGAACTTGACTACTTTTGTCAACTGTTTTTGGATAATAATGAGTACCAGAATAGAATAAATCAAAATTAAAAACATCAGAATCATTGACACAAAAAACAGAATTTGTTGTCAGTAAGGATCGCTTGACCCACCTAGTCCCTCCATTTTTCTCTACCTTAAGTAACCCCATAGACCCTACCTGATCTCTGGTTCTTTCTCCTTCCCCCCATTCCTTTTAACTAAGATGTCCTTATGCCTTTCCCATGCATTCTTGAACCACACCAATGTTTACACCCCCACCATATAGGCTGTTCCAGAAATCTGTCATGCTTTCTGTAAAGAAGTACTTCCCCTCATCTCTCCTGAATCTACCCCATCCAACTGAATAGCATGGCCCCTTGCTCTTGTGCATCTTTTATTCTGAAAAATAATTTCCTCCTGTACCTCATTAACCCCTTTGAGGTATTTAAAGGACTCAATCATGTCCACCCTCTCCCTCCTCTCTTCCAGGGTGTATGTATTGATACATAGACACATAGATACTGTCAGCAGATAAGGGCCTATGGCCCACCCAGTCTGCTAATTAATTATTGAGTTCCTTTACTCTATCCTCATAGGGCTTTTGATGCAGACCCTGCACCACTTTAGTTGCCCTCCTCTGAACTGCCTCCGCTCTGTCTATGTCTAAGTCTATGTCTTTCTGGAGATGTAGCCTCCAGAACTGTATGTAGTATTTTAGGTGCGGTCTTACCAGTGATCAGCTTATGATACCTCTTCCTATGCATCCCAGCATCCCACTAATCCCCCCAACACCTTTTCAGAATGCCTGGTCACCTTTAGGTCATCAGAGATTATTACCCCTGAACTCTGTTCTGGTTGGTGGTCATCAATAACACTCCCCCCACTGGGTTTCTTTGCCCCAAGTGCATTATTTTTGCACTTTTTCACATTTAAACTCAGTGGCCATACCCTTGACTACTGCTTGAGTTTTCTCAGGTCTCTGTTAATTTTTCCACCCTGCCACCTCCCATAGTGTCCACCCTATTGCAGATTTTGGTGTCACCCCAAAGAAGCATACCTTCCCCTGCAGCTCATCTGTAATGTTACCTATAAAGACATTAATGAGGACTAGTCCCAGCACTGATCACTGAAGCACCCTGCTAGTCACTCTTCCCTCCTCAGAGTGAACTCCATTTTCCACCACCCTCTGTCACCTATCCCCTAACCAATTTCTTACCCAGTTTACCACCTTTGGACCCACTCCTACGCTACCCTGATTGTTCATTAATCTCCTATGTGGAACGGCGTTGAATGCCTTAGTGAAATCTAGGTAGACTTTATCCACCACTCCACCATGGTTTAATTAATCTTTTTCACTCAATCAAATAAATCTATCAGGTTTGTTTGACATGACCTCCCACCCATGAATCCATGCTGTCTTGGTTCTTGTAACCCACTGGATTCAAGAAATTCCACAATCCTTTCCTTCAGCAGTGATTCCATTAAAATTGCCTACCATTGATGTCAGGCTGACTGGTCTATAATTCCCAACTTCCTCCCTGCTACCACTTTTGTGAAGCTGGACTTCATATGCCCTTCTCCAGTCCTCTGGAACCACTCCTGTTTCCAGTGAGCTGTCATACAGGACTGTGAGAGGTACAGCCAGTGCCTCCCTGAGCTCCCCTCAATACCCTAGGATGTACCCCATGTGATCCTGTTGCTTTGTCCACATTCAGAATAGCAAGACCCTTTAGGACTCTGACTCTCTTCTCTGAAAAGGACTAATCTCCACCTCCCTCCCATCAGAGCTCCTGTTACTTTTTTTGTGACCCCTCACTTTCTCCTTCCACTGTGAACACTGAATAAAAGTATTTGTTCAGTATGTCTACATTTTCCTGTTCCTCCTCTGCACTGCCCCCCCCATCCCTTTTTAACTTTACAATCCCTCTTCTGGTCTTCTTATTTTCTCATACACACCTAAAAAAGTGTCTTGGCCTCTCTTGTTACCTCCTGGGCTATTTTCTCTTCAGTTTGTGCCATCATGCTCTTTACTGTTTTTCCAATTTCTCTCAGTTTCTACTGATACATCTCCCTATCCTCCTCCCTCTGCATCTGTGTCTCCTCATATTTAGCCTTTACCTTTTCAGCCACCCCTTTGGAGCACCATGACAGTCTCCTTTCCTCTTATGTTTACTCAGTTGTTTGATGCAGAGGATTGTAGTCTTCACTATGCCTCCTTTTATCTTTGCACACTGTACCTCCACCTGACCCAGGTCATCCCTTTGCTGAATTATCCCCCACACCTTGACTCATCTTGATAAACTCTGCCCTCCTGAAGTCCAGGCCCTTTTGCTTTTGTGTAGTTTGATGCCACAGTTGTCCTTATATTGAACCACATTGTACAGTGATCACTTGTCCCCCGGTGGCCTCCCATCTTGACATCTGCAACACCATCCCTGTTAGTAAGTATCAGGTCCAGTATTGCCCCATTATAAGTGGATTCACAGACTAGTTGCCAAAGGAATGTTTCTAGTGGGGAGTCCAGGATGTCTCTTCTTCTAGTTGAAGCTGCAGCTGGCAGACTCCAATCTACATCCGGCAAGCTGAAGTCCCCCTTCAGCAGCACCTCCTCCTTTTCTGCCATCTTGCTAATGGCTTCCACCAGTACGATATCTAACTCCTCCGTCTGTGGTCGACGTCTGTAGATCACACCAGTGTAAACAGTGGCTCTGTTCCCCTTCTCCAAGGTAAACCATAGTATTTCTGCTTCTCCATATTTGCTGTATCTCTGTCACTTTTATGCTTTTCCTCACACGACGCAGCACAACCCTTCCTTTTTCTTCCCACACTGTCCTTCCTGAACAGAACATAGCTTGGTATGGCCATGCCCCAGTCATGATTTTCAGTGCATCATGACTCGGTAATGGCCACAAGGTCCAAGTTGGCCTCTGCCAAGATGGCCTCTAGGTCCATAATGTTATGTCCTAGACTGCTAGCACTCAAACACATGACCTTCCAGATTTTGTTAACGTTATGATTATTTCCTGTCTTTCTTCTTTTTTGCCATCCCTCCCCTCCCCCATGTTTACTGCTCCCTTCCTATTTCCATTACCCTTCATTTCTACCACCCTGCTTCCTTTATTAATTTGCACCTTGAGGTACTTCTGTCCCCTCAGGTTCTCATTAGTTTCTACTTTAGCCTGTGAGAGAGCAGTTACTGCCTCACTGATTTCTTCAGCCACCCCCTCAGCTAGTTTAAATGTTCATTAAAGTAACATTTAAATTGTCCACTGAGGACGGTAGTTCCCCTCCCAGATGGATGCAGGCTATCACTCCTGTAATTAACCTTTTCCCTCTAAGTTGGACTCTAGTCCCCAATGGAGCCAAACCCCTCTTCTCCATATAATTTCTTCAACCATGAGTTGAAAGTTCTGGTGTAGCAATCCCTCTCCTTCCCCCTGCCATAGACAAGCAACACCTCTACAAAAGCCAATGAACCTGCTATCTCTCAAAGACCTTTCCCCAGTTCTATGATCTACCCCTGCACTACCCAGCTCTGTCTCAGCTCTGCCTTCCCTCCTGTTACCCTATCAATCCTCTGGGTCTGCTTAGCATCCCTTCTGGGTGTGGTGACATATGGGCACCTAACTTTCCCACCCACCATTTTCTGTTCCTAGATCTATCCCCCTCACAAACAATTGTCCCACCAAAAGTTGCTTCCCCCTCCTTTGGGGTCTTCTACCACCTTTCTTGGGGTCTCCACTACAGATGACCCCACATCCTCACAGTACCTACAATGAGTGCCTCCTCCTCCTGCCATTCCTGCCTTGCCAGAGAGGTGTATGAATTACATAGTGGTACTGGTTGATGAATGTGCCTGTGACCCACCATCCCCACCCTTCCAGAGCCCACCATAGTCCACAGCCCTCCTCGTAGGCACTCTCTGAGGTATAGGTCTCAGGCTTGGTGGCCCCAGGGAGAAGGATGAGGTTGCCCACATCATAGCCAACTGAGTCTGGAGTCTAGCAATCTCCTCTCTCAACTCAGAGAAGTGCATGCAGATGGGGCAGCACTGCAGTCTCCAGAAGGTCTCTCTGAAAACTCCTGCCCTACAGCCACTGCACTATACCATTCACAGCGTGCTCAATTCCTACACTTCCCTGTGATATTTGGAAATTCTTATGTTCCCCTACCCATGATAGGATGTTGTCAGTTTTTCCCCATTTTTGTTTGTCATGCCTCTTGTGCACCCACCCTAAATAAAGTGCTGCTCCGATTCCTTATTTTTATTTTGAATTTTGTTAACTGGATAAATCCCACTGAGACAATGATGTTCCTTTTTCAGGGGGGACCTTGATTAGTTACAATCAATAGCAGCATACAGTGACAGCACATTGCATAGGCATTTTGGAAAAATCATTTCACATTTTGGTTTGGTACAATAGTTACACAGTTTGCATGGACAAGAAACAGAAAACAAAATTACACAACAGGCAGGGGAGAGAACAGGGTCAGTTAAGGAGAACAGCCCTTGCAATAATTAGTTACAGACATTTAAGGACTATACTTTGGGAGAAAACAAAGTGTCTACAGTTCAGTGAGCTTTACAATTAAGGCTAGAGGAGAAGCAGTCAGGGCAGGTATTAAATGCAAGAGAACAAGTTTAGGATGGAGTTAGCATTGACAAAGTTCTGGGGACCAGAGGAGTTTTTTGAGCCTCCTTTTGAATTGTATGACAGTTAAACTGCATGGACTTCCAGAGGTAAGGTGTTTCAAAGTGATGGTGCAGCTGCAGAGAAAAGATTTACTACCATCGAAAGACTGGACACTAGGGGTATCAAGCAGCTGGTTAGTAAGTGATTGCAGTGACTTTGATGCTGTCGATATTGAAGTAGTGTGGAGAGGTTACGAGGAGCAGAAGACTGCAGTAGTTAATAGGTCAGACAGTACAGAGGCAAGCATAGCCTTACACCCCAGGAGGGCCATCCCAATGAGGTAAGGACATTGCAGTGGCGTTCCCTAGGGTGGGCACCAGCAACAGTGTGTGATGTTCTGTAGTAGAGTGTCCTTAGTTTAGCCAGGACAGACACGTGAACAGGTCGGATGGATGGCGCAGCATAGAAGAGAGTAGGTAGTAATGTACAATTGGTTATAGATAGTCATGCAGGGGCAGAGAGGAAGCTATAACCAATAGAACATTACTACTTACTCTCTTCTCTATTCTATTTTAGCTTACCCTTTACATCCCACCCACCCCGTATGCACCTATACCCCCGATAGGTGTTTATAGTTTTTCCCTACTGTTGTTTGTTATTCCCCTTGAACACCTACTCTAGAAAAATTGTTTCAATCCCTAGATAGGTTGGCACAACACAGTTTGAACACCTACCCTAGATAGGGTGCAGCTCCTATTCCTTGTTTTGGCCAACCCTTTACCTATTAGCTTTATGATTTCAGTACACTTAAAACATAAAGCTAAAAGGTAGTGTGATCAAGGGTGGCACACAAGAGGTGTAGCATCTCCTGTTGAGTGCTGCCCCATGCTGTTGCTCTTAAGCTATGGCCCTTTAGCTCAAGGAACACAGCGGAAAGCTGCTAGGCTGAAGCAGTTATATTACACAAGTGGTAAATGCAGGCAGACTCTACCTAAGATAAAACCTGCAGGAAAATTGGCAATTTGTTATAAGCCAAACCAACCTGCTATCAGAAATCTGATCAGCCCCACCTCCAATTATTAACTTATTGAGGCCCCTGGCCAGGCATTTATCACCCCACCAAAGTACAGGGCTAGAAGAAGTTCCAATAATAAGGCCCCTAAATGTGGCCTACTATGGCTGGTCTCAGATTTACCCTTCACTCAATAATAAATACATCAATTCAAACAAGTTTCATCACAACATACCTCACCTATATTGTCTTCAAAACAAACACAGCCTTTTTTTGTCTCTTCTGTGGCAAATGCAGGTAGACTCTGCTTAACGCAGCACCTGCAGGAAAACTGATCTTATATAACATTCTGAAGGCTTGAATCTGCGGGTAAGTAGGCTGACAAAGTCTGAACAAGTAGTGCTGAAAATATGTCACTGAATTATCTGTAAAAGTAATGATGGTGTTGTTCCATAATATAGCAAACAAGCACAATGCCCAGTGTGAAATAAGAACAAGATAATACAATAATCACCCCATTACAGGGTGGTTATCACATAAAATGGAGTGATGTGATGCCACCTGTGTCTACATTGGTGACATCCATCACTCCTATGTGAGCCATGCATGTGGAAGGACACTTGGAGTGGCTCTGCTTAAGTAGCACTAGCCTCCACCCCATCTGACTGACCCAGAGGGCTTGCAACCCAGTAGATGGCCACACTAATGAGGCATGGAGGTTGGCTCAAGAGGATGGGCTAGGAACAGAGGGCACAGGTAAGAGCCAAGCAGCAACAACACTACAACAGCAGCGGTTTTGTAATGCAACAGTCAGTAGCAGTATACTTGTAGCAGTAGAGTGGTAGTGGCTAACAGTGTTTGGGGCTCAGGTGCAGGATAACAATAGTGGTTCTCCCATGCTTGGAAACTTTGCTGAAGTAGTACTAGCCCTGCCCCCATGACGTGACTCAGAACGCTGTTAACCCAGGTAATTACTGCACTAATTGGATGTTCAGATTGGCTTAGGGAGGTGGGTTAGGAATAGATGGCACAGGTAAGAGGCAAACAGCAGCAAAACTAAAGCAGCAGCAGTCTTCTACAGGAGCAGGAATCAGCAACAAATTAAAAGCAGCCCAGTGGAAGTAGTTGGCAGAGTTTGGGGCTCAGGTGCAAGAAGTAAATAGCTCTTCTCCCATATGTGGAGCTGTTCATCTTAAATACCTATACCACTCGTATCATTTGTTCCACAAACAGTATCATTTGCTTACACAGCCAGAAAATGGGTCATTCTTATTCTTAATTTGCTGACACAAGCCAGAGAGAGCAAGAAAAATTCAGCAATACTATGTGCCCTTGTGGAGGGGGTTACTATGTGTACAGATAATAACTGCATCCCCCACACACACACAAACACATAGAAACACACTCACTAATAAATCACCATAGAAATTTGCAACTGCACAGGAAACCAGATATATACCTAAAAAATTAAGCTCCTGGTATGTAGGGTAGACAAATGGGGTTAGCTGAGAAATGTGGTTCAGCAGTACCAGCCTTATTGATCCTAATGGGTAATTTCTTATAGTCCTACTGCCCACAATCTGTGGTTTCTTAAAGATCAGGATTAGTTCAATTCCATTCTGGACTATTAAGACCCTGATAGCAACATTTAAAAATCTGCCTCAGGGATCAATAGGTGTAGTGAAGCTGGCACAAAAGGCAGCAATTACATTTTTTTCATGAACTGTGTTGCTTATGTAATTGTAAACTGAACCATTATTCATGAGAACAGATTTATGGGATCATTTGAATGGTTGTGCAACAGCTATTGTCCCTTAAAGTCAATTTGTTGTGTCACCTGCATGCAAGGTCACCTTATTTACAGGAAAAGTGATAACCCATGAGTGTTCAGAATAACTGAGAATACTGATGAACACCTGGGGGAACAGTCATATTAAAATGAGCACTTATTTTTTTTATCTAAAAACATCACTAATGCTTACTCAGAGTAGAGGAAAGTGTATCTTATTAGCCAGGATTTAAGGGATAATCTAAAATCTAGTGAACAGATACAGCTTATTTCAAAGTAGCATGCACTACTGCTTTAAAACCATCACCTTTATTGGATTGGACACCTACAGTTTTTTTTAGAAAGAAACTGTGGTAATAATCATTTCATTGTTTGACACATTTGCAAAGTTGAGTGGGGGTTCTAAGTTGCCTGGCCATCTTGACAGAAGAGGTGCAATACAATAAATGTGAAGGCAGTGGAGCCTTCTATGTAACCATCACAATGTGAACGACCAAAAGAAGGACGCTCAGCTGCAAACAGGGACAGTCAGCTCAATTCTATGTGTAGTGATCGATTGATTGCCATGGTGAGATCAACAAGTATTATAACCATCACTTGTTTCCAGTCCATATCCATTAATGTTTTTTTTTAGCAAAGCTGATGATGGCCAGGGTGGTGTTGTAGTGAAGAGAAAAATTAAAATTATCAGGGAATAAAAAAAGTGTTTAATGTAGTCAGAGTTGGTTGAAACCAAGTCTCTGTTTCATTGTTCCCAGGCCCGACAGGCATGAATTAATACCTTTGTAGTTTACCATAAGATTCATTACAGTCTAATGCCTGAAACTGAGTTATGTATTGAATGATATATGCCCCAATGCATGATTCTTTGTTGGCTATTTGAGCTCCTCATCCTTATTCACTGTATTAATGCTTAAACTCTAAATTACCACATCTCCTGTAGGTATAAGAAACTATTTCAAATGATAACACATTAATATTAAAGCCCAGTAAATCATGCTTAATATATCTGTGCAAGAAGTTCTTAAAATATTTCAGAATGTAGTTCATAAGGTATATAATATTATAATGTGTTGCTGAAGAATAACAGGTGCTGTTAACTAAAGAATATGCCTAATGTTATATAGAAACAGAACTGTACAGTAAGAAAAAAAAAGTCTGGGTCCATCAAGTCTGCTTGCCTTACTCTCTAAAAGTTTAGTTAAGCAGGGCCAATGCAATGCTCCTCTCTCGCAGCTCCACTTTTTTATTTGAGTAACCCCTCTCAGTCCTTATCACCCCTCCGTTATTGCCACGATGCCCATGTGCTTTCCTATCCTCTCTTAAACCTGTACCTATTTCAATATTATCTACCTCCCTGGGTAGACAGTTCCACATTTTCACCACCCTTTCTGCAAAGAAGTATTTCCTTACATGCCTTTTGGAATCTTCCACCAGCGTTCAATCGTATTCTCTTGTCTCTGACCCCTCAGATTGTCTAAACAGCTGTTAGAATATAAAATCCTTTGGATAATAATATTCCTCATAACCCCTCACTAACAGATCACATGGTATCTTAAAAGAAAAATGTCACCATAGCAAAATTAATTCAAGCATTCTTAACACAGTTCCTTTTATAAGAAAAATTAATGTAAAAGTTATAAAATTCAAAAGAATGAGTTCATCATATGTTCAGCAAATAGTTGCATGTAAATCAATGGTCAAGCGTAATAAATTTTTTTTTTCTCAAGCTATGATATGCAAATATGCAAATACTAAAACATTTTTAGCACAATATGACACATTTTTTCCACATTGATAGCCACATGATTATAGAATATCATACAGGCCTACTACCCCCTTCCACACTCATTGATATGCCATAAGAGTTAGGCATTTTCTTCGTAAGAAGTCATAGAAGTCTAATATCATTTAACAGGCTTTTCATTAAGGAACTAAAAGAAGATGACTCCTGGTTTCTACGATCAATGTGCTTTTCAATGCTGCAATTGAGTTTTAGCCATGTGGCATGTCCTGGGCTGAGACCATGGCTACTGTATGTCACACTGATGATTCTAACAGAGGATGAAACACATGTCTGTGGTATGCTGTGTTCAACCTTTGTAGACTGTCTTAGGGGGGCTTTTGGCACCTTACAGTCCTGCATAAAGCACAGTTAGTCTTCCTTCATGGTGATTTGCAAATACCCATGATGCCTTGGATTAGAGGTATATGTTTAAAAACGTTTTTCTTCATAGAACAGTTTATGCCCACTAAGTCAGTGTTTCACAAATTAGATATTATGAGGCCTCCAACATTTTGGGGCAATCATTGTATATTTTGGGCTCTTCGTAAAAAATGTAAGGGATTGTCTGCCAGCTGGGAAACGAATAATCTAATAAGAAAAGGGGGAGGCACACTGGGAACTGGGTGCCACTGGTAACAAGACGTACTGAAAAAAAATATGGCACTCACCACCATAAATGGCTCTAGGAGTCAAAATAAAAGTGTTACAAACTTTATTGTGTAGCCATAAAAAAACACCCAACAGATGTCTGACTTCTACAGTCATTTATGGTGGTGAGCGCCATGATTTCTTTTTCTTTTTTTCACCTGGGAAACTCTAGTTTCTTAAAAAGACTCAACCAGTCTATGCCAGGATCAGCAGGGGTCAGGCTGTTTTGTGGAGGGTAGGGACTTGGCTTCTGAGAAGGGTGGGTGCAGGCTGCTCAATGTTTATGCATTTCCAGTGGGCTGAGCATGTTGCACCATTGCTAAGATGGTGACAACACTGAGTGCACACATGCAGTATCTACAAGTACTTGGGATTCCTGGCAGAACAAAACCATAGTATGAAGGAAATTATTAATAGAGTAACTAATTATGTCAACATTAAAATAGACCTTTTTTACAGAATCGGGAGTAATCTTACCATGCGAGTAAAGGGGCTGTCACCTAAACTACCTTCATACCCATATGGGATTACGGGAATATTCTATTCAATTGGCTATCCACAGCGGACTAACGTGTGTGTAATGTACTTGACAATATGCATACACTGTGTGTACATAGATGTGCATATAGGCAGCACTGAAGTGTGGTACATAAAATCTGTTCTTTGCTGCAGTTCTTATGAGACCCAGTACTGTTCTTGCATATTGCTTGCATTTGTAATTCTTGCCTTGTCATTGTTTCATTCCCCCCAGATTGCAGCTGAAAGAAGGTAGTTAAAACAAGTCTACTAATCTTGGTAACCACATAAAATATATAAGTAAATTTGTAAACAAATATGGTGCTTACCTTCAGTGGTAACATAACCATTAGTGACAAGATGGACTCTGCCTCAGTAATCATGGCTTCCCATGACTTCATCCTGCTCACTGCTGCCTCCATGATTTGTAGGGCTACTATATTAAACAGCAGCAGACATATAAATGCACCCATTAATATATGCTCCACACAGAATGATGGCATGTGAGCCATCACAGGTTGAAAGGGGCCTGGCAGCTGCATGTTATGCAACCTGAGTAGAAACCTGGTTCCACTACTACAGCTGCCACCACTAATCAGCATCATGGACACCACTGCAGAACACAGATGGGAAGCACATACAGATGTGTGACCCCCAAAGATGTTGTTACAGCTAGTGCAAGGGGAGGAAAGGGTTGGGAGTACCTTAGAGCAGGACGCAAATATACCACAAAAGATGCTTCTGAGATTTGTCTCACATAAGTGACATTTTTGAGTACCAATAATTTGCCACCATGATCTCCAGGCAATTGGCATACCATCAGCCTTGTAAATCACATGCATTGCATGATATGCTCTAGGACCACATATTAATGGTGATAGCAATAAGTGAAGTGTGTACTGGAGCAGGCCACATTTGTTATTTTGGTGCTAACCCCCAACAGCAATTCACAAAGAAGCAGGTACCAGTAAGTGCTCCTTGACTAGAGATGTTGAGAAGCTTTAATTCTCTGGTGAAGTTAAGGCAAGTTTGCCAAAGTTGCCTTTGTGAATAAATAAGTGGATTTTTTTCCTCTTAATAGCAAAATTGACTTTGGCAACTTTGCCTGTACCTTTCCTCTTGAGGCACACCAAGGTGAAGTTGGGTCAAAATGAAGCTACTGATACACAAATGTCTCAAGGTCAGCAGTCCCCTTCCCCCTCCACTCTGCAGCAGCCTGAAGACCCTGTGCCACCCCGGCCCCTCTGTGGTAGCACCACAAGCTGTATCCTTTCATCACTCTCAGTCAGGAGCAATGCTAGTATTTTCTGACCAGTATGTGAGCCATTTACACTCTTTATTGCCAGCACTGCATGCAGGTACCTGGAGGGTTGCTACCACTACAGTTGGGCTTAGCACAATTTCTCCACCAGCCGGAGTTGAATACAACCCCAGGTACCACTGCTCAGTGTGCTGTAATGTACAGATAAGAACTAACAGCTGTTTGGCCACTGGTCCACATAGCCCATACTGAGAAGTATGTATGTTATGGGATGTTGAATACAGCAGGGTAATGATTACCATGAAGTTCAGGAATGGCACAGATGGTGAAGTACATTTGTGAGGGAATATGCCATTTGGGACAGGCACATACCATCTACCTTCTAAATCCCAAGTTCTCTAGCTTTTCAGTGGTTGCTGTATTCACTTACTGTGCAATAGCATGACTGGGTGAGTATTTGCCATGATGCTCAAAAAAACATGCTATGCAATATATGCTGGACCTTTCTGGGTGTTGGGCTACCAAACAGTTGGACTCAGTGTGATGGCTTAGCTGCTTGGGTAGCATTTAACACAGGGGGATTCATGTGTACAACTTAAAAGAAAGCAGTGATTTGGGATGTTTTGTTATCACAAAAATTGTATTTTTTTGTGCAAAATATACAGACATGCAGTTGTCTTCCATATATTAGTATACAGCAGTGATATGTTAACTTTATAGCCCCCCACCCACCCCCAGCAGGTAAAATCATTCCATTGGTACAAGAGACCAGATGTAACTTTCTGTAAAGCTCACTCTCGTTTGGGAATGGGAACCTATCATCCAGATCAGGCTCAAAGCCACCACCGACAGCATTCACTGGGAAACCTGCAACCTCCTCATTGACCAATGTTCCTGAGCAAGAGATTTTGCTACCTCTCAGACTGATCCTCTTGTTGCCACCTCCCTGGTACCCACCAGCTTGGATGCTTGGATTTCACTGATGTGGCAGAGAAAAATCTGGCAACACTAATGCCACTGCCACTTCCACTAACAGCTTCTTTGCTACTACTACATGCCCTGGAGTCCATGGATGAAGCTGCTACAAATGTAGATTTTTTTTGATGCAACAAACTTTTGCCACACAGAACCAATGTACTTCTTGGCCACCTTGCTGGCACCTCTTCCTTTACTCCATTGTCTCTTTCCAGTCATTTTATAGATTTAGATGTTTAATATTGCAAGGAAAAATAATAAATAAAAACTGTAATAAAACTAAATTCTGGCAGAAGAAGATATCTCACCAAAGGGATCTGAAGCAATCTGCTTAATGCAGAAAGGCAGTGGCAAAAGCCAACAGGATGCTGGGAAGTATCACAAGGGGTTTCAGTAGCAGGCACAGCGAGATTATTCTGTCATTATATACTGTAGATCATTGGTGAGGCCTCATCTGCAGTATGGAGTGAGGTATTGGCACCTGCACCTAAAAAAAGGACATTAAATTGCTGGAAGGGGTGCAGAGGAGGGTGACTAAAATGACCAGAGGACAGCAGGAGAAGTCATATGAAGAGAGACTAAAAGCCCTGAGGATGTGCTACTTGAAGGAGAGGCGACAAAGGGGGGATATGATAGTGACCTTCAAGTACCTGAAGGGAGTAAATGAAGTAGAGTGTGAGGTTCTCTTTAACAAGAGAGGAAACACCACCACCAGAGGACACAGCCTAATGCTGGTGGGGAGACAATACAGGAGGGATGTGAGAAAGTACTTCTTCATAGAAAGGGTGATGTTGGCCTGGAATGAACTGCCAGAGGAGGAGGTAGCAGCTAGGACAGTAGGATAATTCAAAAAATCCTGGAACAAATACAAAGGGAAGTCATGTGACCAAGGAATGGGGAGGGGAGAGATAGAGGAAGGGTCACGGTCCCTGGTGTAGAGGTAAAATACAAAACCCCAAAACAAATTGAGTAGACAAGATAGACCAGGTGGTCTCCTTCTGCTGGCTACTTTCTTATGTTCTTATAGATTAGCAGTGTGATCTGAATTTGAACAGAATGGTTTACTGAGCTAACAGTAGCTACAGTAAGACTACCCAAAAAATATTTTTTTTTTGGTATTTTTTAACATAACAGAAATTAACAAGACACACATGATGGGGTAATTCAAAACAAGTTACTGTAAGTAATATCATCACCTCAAGAAACAAAACAAAATAACTGCATTCACTATAGAAACAGACCAACAAAAATTCACTTAACTACACAAAATTGTACTACATTAATTAAATGACCAGTGACAGATCACAGACAAAAATTGTTAAGAAGAAAGACTGATGAAAACAAATCAGACTAGTGCTGTCAGGCCTGCGTTGCTTGATAGCTGCCCCCCCACACACACACATACACACACACACACAGCACTGCTTTACTAGAGAAATCAAAACCACTACTTTAAACTAAATACATCTGCAAAACTGTGAACAAACAATGATAATATAGTTGCACAAGGCACTCCAGATATTTTTTTGTGGGTGATTTAGTTCAAAATATTCCACTTTTGGAGTAGTTTTAAAGCTTTTATTTTCTGCTCATTCAAGCAGGGACAGACTTCTGTCCAACTCTCTCTTCAGACAACTGTACTGAGCGCTTAGAATGTAGTTTATTTTAGTACCATCTGACCTTCAGTCCCATGGTACATTGAAAACTTCACCTGTTGGCCCAACTTCACCCAAATTCACCAGCAAAGTTACCAAATTTGCCATTCATGAAATTAACCCTATACTGCAAATTGAAACCTTGCAGGGTGCAGTAACTTTGCAATTTCAGTAAATTCATGAATTAGTCCATAAAGGGAAGTTTGCCAGCTTCGCACATCTCTATTTGTGACTCAGATGCCTCACTGTCACTGTGCCAGGCATTTAGTGTGCATTGGACACTTAAGTAAATTTAGTCTATAAAACCATACACCTACAGTACATCACTGAGGTTAAGTAAACATGTCATTTGTAGGATGGAAAATGCATTTAATATGTATTTAGCCATCATATCTAATACTGATAATAAGCAGCAATGTTTAATCACAATTTAAAAATATATATTTTTTTCCATACTGCAAAAAATGCCTTTGTTAAATGTGCCTGACTGGCTAATGATGGTAGAAAACCAACTGAATGCCAATTAAAGTCTTATTATCAGCCTTTCACATTGATTTTTATATTTTTCTTTGAGCATGATACTGTCATCTAAAAGAATAATGGCAGTCAATACATTTCTCTACTTTAGCTGCATGGGGAAATATATATCAGAGTTAGTCAGTGAATAAATAGATCAGCAGTGAAATACCATACTGTGGAGAAAAAGCATTACATTTGGTTCACTGTCCTTTTTCTTAGTTGTCAGATCTCATTAAATACAATTGAGCTTGACAGCTCTGGGCTAAAGAGCATTTTAGATCTTCTACTTTCACAGTGTCCCTTGTGAATAGGAAGCAGTGACCTTTTTATAAAGTTACAGTTCCTTTCATAAACATCACTAGTACGTGATGAAAGAAATGTATACACACTGTAACCAGTTTACAGATTCAAAGGTGGGGGCACAGAAGACCTAATTTTTCTTTGTCATAACGCAGACATACAGTATTTCTTTTTAGTTGTATGGCTGAATTCTAGTGTTAAAGGGAGAAAACTCCTTTTCCCCAGTTTTTTCAATGCCATGAGAAATTCACACTAGTAATTCTACTGAAAACATTCAAAATATGTTCAGAGAATCACAAGCTGAATTCCAACTAAAATGGTAGTCATATTTGTATGACAAAACAACAATATTAAAAACAGATTGTGACTTTTCCTGCATGCTGTTTATGATGTAAGAACTCAATGCAGTATTCATCATGTACACGGGTCATCTACAGTACACTACAAAAAGAAACAAACATGTATCTGGTTGCAGAAAGGGAAGCTAAACACCACAGCATGATTCACAATTAAAAGCAACTACTGTAAAATGTTACAGGTAGACCCCCCCAACAAAGTGTAAGGAGGAAGTCGTGCACTGTGACTCTTGTTGCAGCTGCATATTAGTTTAACTGACAGCAGGGAGTCTGAACTGCTTAGCCACAAGAAATGATGCACTATGTATGTTCAGATATACTGCACATACACACACGCATATCTGCACAATTTATTCTATATGACATGTTTCATATTGTGTTCAACAAAGTGCTTTACTGCAAGGTCCAACTTAGACATCTCTTGAAAAGTACCCTAACCAGCAGAGGTTGAATATAAACTTAATAAATTAAAAGGATCATTGTGTGTTCAGTAAACAACACTGCCTCTGCCGTTAAACCTACAGTAAATAACATCCAACATGAACCCAATTAATAAGAATGTAAAATTAGAAGGAAGAATGCATATAAATAACTATACAGAACATTATATGCAAAAGGAAAATAGCAATTGATGAATGCAAGGTGGGGGTAGTGTCTGAGGCTTTTTTCTATAATGGATTTTTTGTGAATTAGGACTCCAAAAATCTGACTTTTGAAGTAAGGTATGATATGTTTAAGTGTGCATAGAAAATGAACAGCAGTGTTGTGGACATATCGCTTGCATTTTATATCCCTTTCTCACTTGCTCTGCCTCCATATACATAAGCAACCTTCCAGTCCTGTCACAACTTGCCTTACCTTCTTTAAATTCCATGACTTACTCCATGCAGTGCTAATCCTGGGGGGGGGGGGGGTTGTTTATATGGGAAACATGGCCTTACTCAAAATATGCTGTCTATTTCCAACACCATAAATCATGTGAGGTAAAGCTACAAATGAGTTCTGATAACTCTTCCCTCTCACAAGTGGTGATAAATTATATTTCTTGAGATAAACCACTGTGTATTCATATATCAGCTAACACCATATCATTTTAAAATCTGTGTCTTTTTAGCCTAGCATGGGATTGGATTGATGGGGGAGTGACCTGTGTTAGTTATTCTGAGGCATCACTGCAGCCTGGAGGACAGAGGTTTTAGCATCCCATAGGATGCCTGACTTCACTAGGGTGGGAAGGCTGCTGCTTTCTCTGCTTTACTACCACCTTGGGAGAACACACGTGGTTATGCTCTTGCAAGGCTCTAACAGGGTTGGTGGGGTACATACAGTACATTGTGTATTGGCATGAACCAACTACAAATGCCCCAGTGGGTGATGTTTGTGTGGAAGAAAGCAGGTGGAAATTGTGACTTGGCCAGGACTTTAATGCTCCACTCCCTCCGCATCCAATGAGGGTTTTGTCTGCCCTTTAACTCAAGCACATTCTTCTTGATTGTGTGTTGCTAGATAGTTAGGTATGCATGCTATGGTGCTGACAGAAAGGGCCCCACTCTAGGATTGGAACTAAGGGGGTGAAGTGGTGATCAGAAGGTGTGGTGTTCTGGTACCAAAACAAAACGGTCACAAGAGTGCCATGCCTAGAAAGCCACATTGGAGGTGGCTTAAGTAGACACCAATTGGTGAGCCAAATAGAAGGAAAAATAGAGCTGACCAAATAAAAAGGTACAACTTTTACATTAGCTCCTTGTGGTACAGTATGATTTAAATATCTCTAGAGAGAGAGTTCAAATGCATACCAAAGATCACCACAGGGCCGTTGGATTTCATCAGCCTTGAGAAAGCTGCTGTACTATTATTTAAATGCTTCAGACACGTGCATATAGTTTGCTTACAGCAAAACTGGAGTAATGACAAATAGCAAACACATCACTGTAGTGAGGATAAGCTGAGTTATCAAAGTGCAGGCACAAGCACAATTCCTGATTTTTGGTTGTCTGTCTCCTCCAAGATGTGACAAAATATGTTAATGCCAGTTTCAAATGTTTTAATGCATTTGGGACAGTTTACACAATTTCTGTCAGCTTGCATAAACAAACCAAAAAAAATGATGTATGTTATTTTGATGCATGCATCATTTTTCAGTGCTACAAACTGAAGCAACTGCACCCAAACGTTAGGCCTCATCTGAAGTGTCCCAACTTTCTGTTGCAGTCCCTGCAGATGTAAAAAAAATGTGCCAGAAATCCACCTTTGGGTTTTGAAAATCCAGGGCAAGATGTTTATTTTGATATCAGCCTGATTAATGCTACATTAAACCTTATTCTGAAAATTTGTCTGAATTAGGTTCCAGTTTATTTTAATCTAGTTATTGTTTAGTCACATTATTAGCATGATATATATATTTGTCATGTCAACATGTTTCCTTAAAACTTCCTTTATGAACTTTAAGGGTAATTTTTACACAGCCTGACGGGTCTGTTTTAACTGGCTGGATATCAGAGCTGTGCAAATATGGCATCTTAATTCCCAATTTCCAAAAACAATGAGCTATTCATTATTCAGATCTGAATAGTAAGTAAGTAAAATTTTTATTTGTTTGGTCAAAGGCATTACAATAAAATCAGTTATGTAAAAGTCATTTAATTGCAGAAATATTCCAGCAATATTCCAGAATTTAATATTACAGGGGTGTTAAACATGCACCATTCAATATATATTATACATTAAATTTTCACATATAGAACAATATTTTATACAAAACATTAGATAGCAGCAATTTAGAACATGGCTTTACATCTACTCACAATATCTTCTATAAAGTCTTAACACCTGGGTATTCCTAAATTCCTCAGTACAAATAACAAGATATCTACAGACTATAAGCCACTGGCCATAGATTATCTAAGTGCATATTACGTATTATATAAACATGCATAAAAATAGAACTTACAGACTAGTTGTGCTTTTTACGTATAATTGAGATGGCTCTTAAAAATCCAGCCACTAGGTTAATAACATATCCATCCTGTGTCATTAACATAATGGCTAGAAGTATACTTCTATCTGAGGTACACAGTTGCAACCAGATGGGCATCAGCCAATAGGCTCTGGGCTTACAGTACCATGGGCACATGAAAACCATGTGCAAAAGATTTTCTAATTCTTTATTGCTACAGTTACTGAAACTACTAGAAATACCCAAAAGTTTAGTGTACCTTGCCATTAGAATGTTGCTCTTAAAAGCTTCAAATCTATACTTTGTATAGGCAATTCTTAGTTCTTGTTCTGACAGTAATTCTAAATAGAATCTAAAATCATGATTTATATCATTATTCACTACCCACAGAACAATTTTCAATGTTGCAATTATTTGACAGTCTCTCTCTTTCATGCTATTTATGATTTTATTGGTGCAGTATTTTTTATATATGGTACTAAGAGCAATCCCCTTCTCATATACCTGTCTTAGATATTGAAACCCAAACTTATTTAGTGTATCCCTTAGCAGGGTGAGCCATAAGGATTGTTTACACCCCTTAGTTATCCAACTTTCTTTTTCCTTCAGGCATTCTCTTGGGAGTCTGGACACAAGCATTCTAGTAAGGGAGATCCAGTAGCCAAGCAGTCTGAAGGATGCCCAGGCCACCAGGCTTGGAAATCCAAGCTCAGCTCTTACTAGGGCAATTGGGATGGTGTTAGCTAAACCCAGAGCAGACCTGAGGATTTTATTAAGAGGAATCTCTATTTTCTTAGTTTTCTATAACCCCAAATTTCAACCAAATAGAGAGCTTGGGGATATACTTAACCTTAGTGGCCATGAAAAGGGCCTGTACTCCAGAACCACCATATTTCCTGTTAAAGTTCAAAAAGGCTCCAGCTGTTTGTTTGAGTTTGACATTTAGTGTCTTAATATGCGGTTCCCAACTCCCTCGGTTGTCAAAAGTGAGCCCCAGATAGACATAGGACTTTACTGTTTTAATTTTTTTCTCACCAACTCACCAGGTTAAAAAGGAGGATTTAGCACCAGATATCATAACCTGACTTTTAACCTTGTTAATTTGCAGGTTATGAACACTGGCATACCAGCCAATATATCCAATTTCTTTTGCAAACTGGATCTAGAGAGGGAGATTAAGGCCAAGTCATCGGCATATGCCAAGACCGTGCACAATTTGGAGCCCACCTTGGGAGAATCAGATCAGGAATTCAGAAGTTCCTTCAAGAGATTATCAATATATAGACAAAATAGAATGGGGCCAAAAGGCACCCCTGTCTGACCCCCTTGTTTGTTTCAAATATTTCTGATATTTGTCCCCTTTTTCCGCTCCTTACTTGCACCCATGTGTGACTATAAAGTTATTTTATTATGCTTACAAGCTCATATTGAAAACCTTTCTGTACCATTATTTGCCAAAGCAAATTTCATGAAACATTTTCAAAGGCCTCACTAAACGCAATAAAGGCCATATCAAGCCGCTGACCTCTAGTGAAACATATTTTTCTATCAGGTGCAACAGTGTGTAGCAATTATCAGCTGTACAATAGCCAGAATGAAAACCGGCTTGGAATTTGCTAATATCCCCTCAAATGATCTAGTTGTTCTAAAAGTCGCCCTAATAAGAACTTAGAGAAACTCTTGCTACCAATATCCAGAAGGGATATAGGACGATACATATAAGGCTCAGTCCTGTCTCCCTTCTTGTATATGGAGGCAATGATGGCTCCCTTCCATGAGCTAAGGATTGCAGTTTGAATTATACACAGATTAAAATACTGCACCAATATTTTAGCCCATATAGATGGTACTGTCAGGTAGACTTCAGCAGGAATCATATCTGGACCAGGCACTTTTCTTTTTTTGAGTTGAGCAATGGCCAAGTAGACCTCGTAATAAGTAAAGGGGCTAAACTGCTTTCTATCCACCAGTGCTTCCCACCCTGGGGTAGAGGCTTCCAGATCTGGGGCAAAGAAGAGGGTTGAGAAATAATTAATCCACCATATCAGGGAGATGTATGAGTCTAGCTGCGAGCTGCTATTATTTGTTCTTCTGGCAACCATAAGCCAGAATGATTGTTGATCATCATTATGGATTATTGCTAACATTTTAACCCATTGTTTTTTTCTGAAAATGTCTTTGTTTTTCTTTTTGAAATTCTTTATAATAATTTCTTATCTAAGTTGCCTATGGCCCCTCTTGTGCCGATAATTTTTGTATATCTTATTTGTTTGGTCAAATTCCTCTTGAATAGCATACATTCCTTATCAAACCAGGTGCACTGCTGCCTAGTTAATGTACCAACTCCCATAGTATTGTAGATTGAAGATTTTATTTTACTAAAACATTCCCCCAGGATAGAAGAAAATTTATCGAACGTTAGTAAACTACAACTGGGGCCTGTCAGATTGACTAGAGCAGCTTCAGCTATATTTTCAGCATCTCTTAGGTTCACTCCATCCCATCTAATACTAAAACGATTCCTTACCTCCACTAAGTTCAGACCCTTCTTTACCTGAACCCCTTCTGCCTCCCATTTTAGCACTACTGGGAAGTGAGCCCCCTTACCTCTTACAGGAATGGACAGCAAATCCAAGGAATCCATTGGGTCATTCTAAAAAATGAAATCCATGGACTTCAATTTGCGATGGATGCCAGATAGGCACACTCTACATCGCTCCTGAATACCACCACATAAAATCTCACAGTTTCTCTGCTAATTGTGGGAAAAAGTGGCAGAATACCTTTTCTTTAGTTCAGCAATCACATTGCTATGGATTTTCAGCATCTAAACCGAAGGACTCTGCATAAAAAAGTAATGAAGTCACAGAGGCCTAAACACATGCCTCTGCTATATCTGGAGAAAGAACTATCTGCAAAACATACTAAGGTGGGTGGCACAGAAGAATTCTCCACTCTACAGTTGTTAACAGAGGAAATTTTCTTCCAAGGGCTGTCACCGATTCAGGAATCCCTTAAGGGTGTACTCGATGACCTGCAAACTCTTAAAATCTCCATGAGAATGACTAACGATCCGCACCAGTGAAAATGAGGTGTAAATCTCTTCGTTGGATGACTGGAGGGCTCAAACTGATCCAGAATTAGCTTCATTAAGACATCGCCTTAAGAAAACAGAGGATAAGTTAGAAGACCTTGAGGGATGCTCCAGGCAGAATAACCTGGTCATCCTGGGGTTCCCAGAAGGTGAAGAAGGGGAGAATCCTATAGATTTTGTACAAAAAATGTGCACCAAGCTGGTTGGGCCCTCCCCCAATGGCCCAACATATATTGTGGAAAGGGCACATCGGGCATTAAGGCCCACACCTCCAGCTAGTTCCCCTCCTCGACCTCTTATATTTAGACTATTAAATTATCTGGACAAGCAGATAATTCTGGAGAAGCTCAAAGACATCAAAGAAATCCAGATTTGCCACTGTCAGTAAGGCAAAAACGTATGGAGATGCATCCCATTGTAGCTAAAGTTATTGCTGCAGGAATCAGGTTCTGCATTCGATACCCAGCGACATTGCAAGTTAACAAGGAGGGGCAGTGGATTTCATTCGATACTGTCAACAAAGCTACTATGGAGATCAAGAAACTATATCCCAATCTCTTCTGCTGACCAAGAGAAGTAGTTTCTATAATGGACACTGGAGCAGCTCTCCTAAACTAACTTTCGAACTGTAGGCATGAAAGTAAGATTAAGTTTTGTGCAGGAACAAGGTACCATTGCGGCTCATCAGACTTTTGAGTTGGATTCTGTGTAGCTCAGTGAAGTCGAGGGACTCGGTGGACTGTAACTACAAGTGCTAAAGTGGCGTCTTAAGGCCAACTTGATCATTTGTTTTATGTGGGTATACAGTTCATAAGGTAATGGGCACCAGGCTAAGTTTTAAAGTAAATATGGAACAAATTTTCCAGAGACCTAGTTAATTTCGAAGTTTACTGGTTGTTAAGGTTTGTTAAAGATTTTGGCAATTACTCGTGTTTAGTAGCAGTTAGTTAATGGACTCCTGTGATGTAAGGTTGTGGTTTATATGACATTATATGTCTATTTTTCAAGTGTGTTAATGAAGGTGATGGGAATCTTAGGCTCCCCATTACATGTCTAAGGTGGAAGAGAAAAGGAGCCGAGGAGAGTGTCTGTCTGGTGGGGACTTGCAACCTAATAACTGAAGGGAGTGAAGTTGCAAGGACTGGAGAGGATTGAGGTTTTAGTTAGGGGGTTTTCTTTTTTGAAAGGGGTTAAAAGAAATAGGACTAAAGTGTCTGTTAAAGTTTATAGGGGTTTATTAGGTACAGTTCGTAACCTGCTTAGGTTGAGACCAGGTTACAGCCAGGAAATAACCACATGTATTCAATTAGTGAACTCTGCTCACCTCATTCTTCTGTGTTACATTCATCATAATTATCTAGGTTATGATGGAGGGCCTTTCCTTCCTTAATCCACAATTTTAATCGTAATGGCTTTGAGATTTATATCCTGGAACGTTAAAGGGGCTCGCTCCCGAATTAAACGCCATCGAATTCTCAGACATCTGGAGATGCTGCAATGTAATGTAGTCCTATTACAGGAAATGCACTTATTAGATACAGAGGGTAACTTATTTAGAAGGAGGCAAATAAGTCAAGTCCATGCAGCAGGTAATGCAATGGCACAAAGAGGGGTAGCTATTCTAATAGTTAGGGGCACACAATTTGTGGTACAACAAACCCACAGCGATAAGCAAGGGAGATTTATTTTTCTCAAAGGACTTTTAAATCATACTGAACTCACACTGGGCTCAGTATGTGGATCCAATGTCGACTAACCTGAACTTTTTATGATATTGACAAAGGCCCTGGCTTTGTTTCCCCGGCTACCGACAATAATTGCTGGGGATTGGAATTTGGTTCTGACACCAGAGTTAGATAGGTCAACTGGAAAAAGGGCCAATCTTTCCCCATCACAAAGAGCTCTGAAGGAGTTTTTAGCAAACTATAGTTTGAATGACCCTTGGAGATTAATAAACCCAGCTACCAGAGGGTATACTTTCTATTCGTCGGTACACAAATCATTATCAAGAATTGATTATTTTTTAGATAATAATCCAATATTAGAAGGCGTAACAGGCAGTGATATGTCTCCTAGAGTTATCTTTGACCATGTGCCTGTATGGCTTGAATGTACTTTATCATATTCAAAAAACCAAAACTGGCATTTGGAAACTAAATTTACATCTTCTTCAAGATGGAAAAGCTCAACAGACCCTTAAGGAAGTGATTGACCAATTTCTAACATGTAATCAAGGAACTGTACAGAACGTTGATATACTTTGATGTGCCTTAAAATGTGTGGTTAGGAGAAAGTGTATCCAACTCTCAGCTATTCAGAAGAAAAAGAGGGAAGCGCTGTCATCTTTGCTCCTATCACAAATCCAGATTTTAGAAACCCAGCAATCCCATCAATCAGATGAAGGATTATTAGAACAGTTAACTAAATTAAAGAACCAATACGCAGAGTCCCTAAGAAAGCAAGCCCAGTATATGCTCTTTAAGACTCATGCTAAATATATTGAACAGGGTTTTAGTCATTGACCCTGGTCATTATGTAAAGAAGTCGACTCCTGGGGTTCCCTCTTATCTTTTATTAGGGGATACCCAGTTGAGACCTTCTGAACAGGTGCGAAATCTGGGCGTTATTTTTGACAGTGCGCTGACACTAAAGATGCAGGTGTCGGCCACTGTCAGATCTTCCTTTTACCATCTGAGGAATATCGCCCGGATAAAACACCTTGTTCCACATGATGACCTTCCTGTATTGGTTCACGCTTTTGTTTCTTCCCGTCTTGATTACTGTAATGCTTTATATCTAGGGTTGCCGGGGGTAGATCTCCATCACCTGCAGCTGGTGCAGAACGCGGCAGCTAGGCTGTTGACAGGGCTACCAAGAACTTGTCATGTCACACCTGTGCTGCGCGAACTGCACTGGCTGCCAGTGCGATGGCGAATCACCCTCAGATGCGCATTGCAGACCTATAAGACCCCTACGGCCAGGGACAGACTACCTGCAAGATCTCCTTTGTCCCTATCATCCTCTCCGCTCCACTGGCGAGGATTGCTAGAATTCCCAGGGTCTGTTATAAATCATCTGGGGCTAGGGCTTTTTCCTTTATGGCCCGCCTGTGGAATTCTCTACCTCGTCAGGTTAGAGAGTGCCCGTCCGTGGAAGCATTTAAGAGATCCCTGAAAAGTTATTTATTTTTGCTGGCATTTGGTTAGTTTATTTTATGGATATTTTATTGTTTTATGTCTTTATTTATTAGTGTTGATGTTTTATCTTTGTTTTGTATTAGCGCTTTGATTTCTTGAAAAGCGCTTTATAAATAAATTTTGATTTGATTTGATTTGAAAAAGCCAGCCATTTACTAGCCCTTCATCTGAGGCAGCAGGAAGAGTCTAGGGTAGTGGTAACTCTTAATTCCCTTAAAGACAATTCCCTCCTTACCACCCCTAAGGAAATTGTTGGTGAATTTGAAAACTACTACAGATCATTGTATTCCCCACCAACCCCTCCTCCTTCCATCGTAGACATACAAAACTATCTTAATGAGCTGTGGCTTTCTTCCCTCCAACACTTGCAAGCACATACCCTCGAAAAGGAGATAACTCAACAAGAGTTATGGGAAGCTTTAGAGACACTACCTGACGACTAGGCACCATGCCCTGACGCTTCCCTCCGCACTTTTATAAAGTCTTTAAAGAACAACTTTCACCCTTACTACTGAGCATGTTCAGTTACCTTTGTGAAGAGGGTCTTACAGATTCTTCCCTGCTGGAAGCTCTCATAGTGGTGCTCCACAAACCGAACAAACCACCAAACTTGGTCTCTAATTATAGACCAATATCACTGATGAACTACGACATTAAGCTCTTTGCTAAGATATTAGCTACCTGAATGGCCCAGGTTTGGACCCCATTGCTTAGCCCAGACCAAGTGGGATTTGTCACCGGTCATTCTTCGGCGACCATTTTAGGAAGTTGTTCCATATTCTCTCCGCATCCAGGGAGGCACTTTACCCAATGGTGCTGGTATCCCTGGATGCGGAGAAAGCATTTGATAGGGTAAATTTGACCTTTCTATTTGAAGTGCTTAAAAAATTTGGCTTTCCATATAAATATATCCAATGGGTACAGCTATTGTACACATGTCCTACAGCAAAACTGTATTGCAACGGTAGTTTCTTGGAAGCATTCTCCTTACATGCTGGAATGCGCCAAGGGTGCCCTCTCTCACCTTTGTTATTTAATTTATACTTAGAACCATTACTATATTGCTTCCAGCATTCTCCCAGAATACAAGGTATTCGGATAGGAGAGTGGGACCTCCGTTTATCGGTTTATGCGGATGATATTATGTTACATGTTGTTAACCCAGCGACTTCTATCCCTATAATAATATCACTTGTAGAATCACATGGGGCCCTATCTAACTACAAATTAAACATATCTAAATCAATAATAATGCCATTAAATTCATATACTTATAGATCTCAAGTGGAGGGTCTTCATTTAAACTGGTCGAACCAAATTCAATATCTGGGGCTTACAATAACCCTGAATCTGTCACAGATTAAGAAGTTAAATTTAGATGCTAAATTAGAGGTGCTACAGCAAGCCCTGGACATATGGGCTCCCATATATCTTTCTCTGCAAGGAAGAATTAACATAATTAAAATGAATATACTCCCGAAATTGTTTTACCCCCTAAATATGTTGAATTTTCACCTCCCACAAACCTGGTTCAAGAAGATCCAACAGATTATCTCCAGGTTTCTTTGGAAATCCAAACCACCGAGAAGGTCTTATATTAAACTGGGTGCCCCCAAGCAGGATGGAGGCCTCAAGTTGCCAAACTGTTTTCAATATTACTTGGCTAGCCACATAGCAAAAAATATTTCCGATGGCAACCCTCAACTTCGGTAGGGATGGAACAGGAATATGAACCCAAATGGCTACAAATTAAAAGCCTAGCTATTAAAAAAAGTGGTATTTCCCCTAACAGCTTATTACATATCACTCCTAAATTGGGAATAAAGACACTACAAAACAAATTGATAACAATGTCCCTGAAGGTACATGCCCAACTATGTAAAGCCATCAGCTACTATAACACTAAGGATATTTCCCAGCCTATATACCTGAATCCAAATTTCACTATTGATAAACAATATATAAAACCTAATGAGGGGACTAATGAACAAGATGTTCAGATATCTGATCTTGTGGAACAGGGTAGAATTAAGAATTCAATGTAAATCCTTAAAGCTTTGGATCATCCTCCTAACCAGATATTTGAAGCATTTCAAATTAGACATCTTCTAATAGCTCACGTGGGGGTTAATGTCGGGGATATTGCTCAGAAAGACCTTCTCAAAATGCTCTCTACACTGGCATGGGGTCCACATGCTGTTTCCAGAATAAATGCTGAACTGTATCCACTTATGTATCCGGATATCCAAGGACATTCAATGTATTGGTCAACCCAGTTCCCAGATAGACAATTCTGCTGGGATAAAATCTGGAAGGCCATATACACTTATACCTCCAACAACAAACTGCGTCTTATGCAATTTTATATTTTACATAATATTTACTTTACCCCAGTTAAACAATTTGCCATGAGCAAAGTGCAAGATCTCAAACGTAATAGGTGCAGTTTAAGTGAAGGTACTATTTTCCATATGCTGTGGGAATGCCCTTCAATTAAACTCCTATGGAACACAATTAAGAATAAATTGGATCCCCTCCTAGGACTAGAACCCTTTTTTGAACTTGAAATTTGTCTTCTAGGGGATTACTCTTGAATTTCAGTTCTAGAGTGAAGATATGCCATGGCTCTAATTTCCCATACGGTAAAGCAGATGGTATTAAGGCATTGGAAAGATCCCCAACTTATACCCTATTCAGAATGGCTAAATGAGTTCTTATACTGTATAATCTAAGAATAGAGAAAATGATAGTGAGTCTCAGGCACTGTCCAGCTAGTTTTGACAAGAAGTGGAATAAGGTGTATTCACTGACATCAATTACTAAATAACCTGGCTGGTTATAGCTATGCAAACAGAGAACGAATGTCCAGATAGATGAATATCAGATGAACTGTATCTATTGTCAAAGGGGGGAAGGGGGGAGGGAACTATGGATAGTGGTTTAGGTTTGTTTTTATTTTTAGTTGTAACTGTAGTGGTTGTCATTTGTGGGCCGATGTAACCTCAAGGCCTTATCTTGTGCTAATATATATGTAATAATCTCTTTCTGTGCCTTGTATTCCTATGTAAATATGATTAAAATGAATAAAGTATATTTAATTAAAAAAAAAAAATGAAATCCAAAACAGACACACCTGTCACACTACTGTATGTAAAATTTTCATCTAGGTCACCCTTGATACTACTGTTACTAGGGGCCAGGTTATTTGAGGTCAATAATTCTATTAACCTAAGGCCTGAAAAGCTGACTTTCTTATCTAAAGAGGACCTCTTGTATCCTGTAACTTGTTCATACATTCAATTGTGGGCATCACTATCCACATACCAATCAATAGAACCAATGCGAGTGTTTAAGTCCCCACAAAGCATGATAGTAACACAGCCAATTGTGGCCCAACAAAAATATATTGTTTCGTATAGCTCTTCCCAGTGCTGAGATTGAAAATATCCTGAGTTCAGATATGAATAATAAACATCAGACTCTATTAAGGGTGTTCATATTCAGAAATTAGTATGCAAACAGGAAAATAAATGCAAAAATAGAAAACAAAACCCTCTAGCTGCCGTTTCAGGTGGCAAGGGCTAGCCTCAGGGCCACCCCACATAAACAGTTATCTCTCCCAGCCCCCTTCCTCATTTTCTGTAGTTAGAAATCCTGTGTCATCCTGCCAACCCCTTCCCCAACTTGTCACAGTATTTTCTCCACTGCATTTCCCTAAACCATACATTCAGGGCCATCATTAAAACGCCAATCCCCATACCCAATCTGTGAGGGAAGTCAGATAGATTGGCACTCCAGGTTTCTTTGTTGTCCCCCTTTCCACCCAATCCCCAGCACAGTGTCACTCACAAAGCCCAAGACCATCTTTTATTCCCCACCACCAGAGAGTTCTGCCCCACCCTCTTACCCATATTTTGGTGATCAATAGGTTGAGACCTATTTTCCGGCTGCTCAGTTGTCCTCCTATCTCTTGGTACCTAGCACAATCACTTTCAGTACAGGTTGCTACCTGGCAAACATCTTGCAGTGTGCTGGGAATGGAGGGATGAAGCACAATTGGAGCTAGGCAGACTATTATAGAAGACCGTGGGTTGGAGTTATCTAATGTAAATACATAGCATCTAAGTCCATACCCTCCTCATTATGGATTGTTGGGGGGTGAAGGAAGCTTTTCTAATGTCCCTTTGGGGCTGGCATAATGAGTCGGGGACTGAAGACATGATGGTGCTGAACAGGGGAAAGGGGCTGACATAATGCCAGATAGGTGGGAGATAACTGAGGGCAGTGAGGTGGCCATGGGACTAGCCCTGGTTACCTGGGGAGGGGAAAGGCTTTCCACATTTCTGCTTATCGTTTGCTCAAAGAATAATAAGTACTTGGATCCTGAATACAAATATAATGTTAATATTCACCAGAAAGTATTCACTTCACTGTAGGACTTATTCCATTGCAATTTAATGACATTCCAAGAAGCCCTTTGAAAGTATTTATTATTTACTCATGCAGTACTGGCCCACTATAAATGAACATGCTGTGTACATGGACTTTCTGTTGATAGCAAAAGATATGTTGAATTGCAGATATTGCTTATGCAGTTATACAGTATATTAGTTAACAAAATGTATTTAATCCAGCCATATTTCATCTTGTAATGTTGTGTACATTTTTTTAATATATGAAAGGAATTAATACTGTATTGCAGAATGAAGGAGAGTGTAGGTTCCTTGAATAGGTATAGGATTATCCAAATGTAAATGTCAGCCATCCAAAATAAGCTTTAAACTTAGCTAGCTGAATAGTTTCATATCACATAGAAAATAGGCATACATACTGTATCTACTGTATACCATATGAGCAACAGTCTTAACAAGCTCAATAATTATCTTTAACTTAAGTCATTCGTACACTATATTTAGCAAGTCTTCCTTTCTCCACTGAGCTTTTGTTTCCTAGTTTAGTAGTGACAGTATTTTACAGTGGTGTATTCCATAATGACATCTCTAAAAAATCTGGTAGTTATACAAAATGTCACGTGTACCTGACAGACTAGTCCAAGATTATCATAAAATAGAGTTTCGGTTGTCAGAAATATGTAACAATGAATATATGATATGTGTGCATCATTTAAATATCTATAATAGTGGGAAGTATTGCAGTGAAAACTAATAAGTAACATGTAAGTATTTTAAATTATTTACTTGTTTGCATTAGAAATGCCCAGGTAAGAAATTGACAAATGAATTTGCTAGCATTCATTTTTTCAATGCTTAACCCCATATTGCATTGTTTTAGTAGTCTTTGTAATGTAATTAAAATAAATGTGTTTGCCAAAAAATAATTGTACAGTGGGTTGAAATCAGTCTACAATATATTGACTGGTTTAGTGACTTGTTAACTTGTGAAAAATATCTCTCATCAGAATGCATTCTTTCCTCCATATTTTGGTGGACATCTGGAAGTTGACAGGTGGGAAAAGGCCTGGTTAATAATTACTTTGAATAATACTTTGATATTTGAGATAGTATTAGACATGATCATCCATTTGAATCTATCTCTTAATTAGATATGGTATTCATATAGATTCCCCCATCTATCCAATAATATATTTTTCTAAATAGTAAGGCATCCCACGTTTACTACTCTTTGGGTGTAGAATAATTTTCTGTTATTTGTTTAAAATGTTTAGCCATAACCTGTTTGTTGTGTCTTCTTCTTGTTTATTGCCTGTCTTAAATGGAGCCTGCTTGCATTTGCCACAGGAGGGACAAAAAAGGCTTGTGTTTTGGGGAGACAATATAGGTTGGGTAAGGTGTGCTGAAACTTGTAAGAATTAGTCTATTTATTAGTGAGTGAAGGGTAACTTTGAGACTAGTCAAAGAATCCAACATTTAGGGGCCATATTATAAGAACTGTGTCTCCTGTAGATTGGGGAAGGGGTGCTGATTGTCTGGACTGGGGCCTCAGCTATTTGATAACTGACCTCCAATATCCAATAGCAAACCATCAGAAAGGAAGCGGGTTCTGCATAAAAGCTGCCACTGAAATGTGTTCCACACGCTTGTGTCCAGCAAGTGAGTGGAACAGCGAAGGAATGGAATAGGTGACTGGCATCATAGGCATTGTCAGGCATTAGCAAAAGGAAGTGGAAAAGTGGAGGACTTTGCCAGCTAAGACAATGCACCTGTTCATTACTGTGTAACACTCACTACTGGAAATGGCAGAAGGTGAAAGTTAGGCTAAAAATGGGAACAGGAGCAACACCCAGCTATGGTAGGAGTATAAAAAAAGATTTAAACAAGGCACAGAGAAAGAAACAGAAACAAAGAAAAAATGGTAAAACTAGACACACCTAATAAGGGGCAAGGGTACAAAAGTATTTCCAGGTAACACAGGGAGAATAGAAGCTGTTAATGCTGAGAGTGGTGTAGTCCAATGGCTATGGGATGGTAGATTTCAGAGATACTTTCTGGAGACTGCAGTTCTTCCCCATCTGCACATACCTCTCTGGGTTGAGAGAGGAGGCTGGTACACTCTAAGCAGAGTTAGCTAGAATTCTGGGGACCTCTTTCCCCCACCCAGGGGCCACCAAGCCTGATACCATTACCTCAGAGGATGCCATGGAGGTGGAGCAGCTAGACTGTGATTTGCTCTGGAAGAGTGTAGGTGGTGGGACAGAGGCACATTCCTCATCTAGAACTGCTTTGTAACTACTACACCTCTCTGATGGGGTAGGACTGTCGGGAGGAGGTACATGCAGTAGTGACCAGAGAGGATGTGGGGGTCTTCTATAGTGGAAATCTCAAAGAGGGTGGAAGAGGACCCCAGAGGAGGAGGAAGCAACTTCTTGGGGGGGGGGGACCTCAATTGTGACAGGGATACATTTTTGAATAGGAAATGGAGGAGAGGCAGGTTGTTAAGTGCCTACATGGTGCTTCAGCCTGGAGAAATGGGAAGCAGATCCTGAGGATCAGTAGGGCAACAGGATGGGAGAGACAGTTGGGTGTCATTGTCCACCTGGGGGCTAATGACTTAGTTAGGGATGCGGCTAGATACTGCAGAGGGAGTTTAGGAAGCTGAGAGGGGGTTTTAGAAGAGGTAGCCTGCTCAGTGACTTTTGCTTATGTACTGCTTGTCGACAACAGGGGACAAGAGAGGGATCTCTACACCTGGAGCTTTAACTCATGGCTGGACAAGTGGTGCATATAGGAAGGGTTTGGCTACATTGGGGACAGGGGGATCCACCTGGAAGGATAAGGGCCTATACAAGGGTGATGGCCTGCATCCACCATGGATGATTTAAATGTTACTTCAATGAACATTTAAACTTGCCAAGGGTGGTGGCGGAAGGAATTGGGGAGTCAAAAACTGCCCCCTCCCACAGGCTGAAGTAGTGAGTAAAGTGAACCCAAGGGAAGAGGAATCCCCCAGGGTGCAAATTAATTAAGGAAGTAGGGTGGAAGAGATAAAAGGGAAATGGAATTGGAGAATTAAAATGAGAGGGGGGAGTGCAAAAAGGAAAAAAAGGGGGACAACAAGCAGAGTGGAAACAAATCTGGAAGGCCATGTGTGTGAATTGTAGAAGTCTAGGAAATACAGTTCCAGACTTAGTGGCCATCATGGCAGAGGCTGATCTGGGTACTGTGGCCTTTACTGAGTCATGGTGTACTGAAAATCATGACTGGGATATGGCCATACCAGGCTATACTCTATGCAGGAAGGACCGAGTGAGAAGAAAAGGAGGAAATATGGAACTTTATGTGAGCAAAAGCATAAGAGTGATGGAGATACAGGGGATATGGGAGGTCAGAGGTAAACATAGAAACATAGAATTTGATGGCAGATAAGGACCGCTTGGCCCACCCAGTCTGCCCATTTCTCTACCTAATGGAAAAGCTGCAGATCGTAGCTTACCAGCAGCCTGCTTCTTCCAATCTCCATGTGCTAGAATTGCCTTATGTTGGTCCCATGCATTCTTGAATTCCACCACTGTTTTTGACTCTACAACCTCCTCAGGAAGGCTGTTCCATGCATCCCCAACCCTCTCCATGAAAAAATACTTCCTCACATTACCTCTGAGCCATCCCCCCTCTAGCCTCAAATTGTACCCCCTTGTTCTTGCACATCTCTTTTTCTGAAAGATGCTACCCTCTTGGACTTTGTTGATTCCCTTGAGGTATTTGAAAGTTTCAATCATGTCCCCACTCTCCCTCCTCTCCTTGAGGCTATACATATTAAGATCCTTAAGTCTCTCTTGATAAGTCTTCTGTGCAGACCCTGCACCATTTTAGTTGCCCTCCTCTGGACTGCCTCCATCCTGTCTATGTCTTTGCGGAGATTGAGTCTCCAGAACTGCACTCAGTACTCCAGATGGGGTCTCACCAGCTGTCTGTGCAGAGGGATAACAACTTCTTGTTTTCTACTGGTAATGCCTCTCCCCTATGCTTCCCAGTATCCCACCAACCCTATTTACTTCCCTCTCACATTGCTTCCTCATCTTTAGGTCATCTGATATGACTACCCCAGGTCCCTTTCCATTTTTGTTGTTGTTAGTATCTCACCCCCCATTGTGTACTCTTCCCCTGGGTTTTTGTTTCACAGCTGCATTACTTTGCACTTCTTAGCATTGAATCTAAGCTGCCATACATTTGACCATTCCTCCAACCTTGTCAAGTCCCTTCTCATCCTTTCCACCCTACCTTGTGTATCAACTCTATTGCAGATCTTTGTGTCATCTGCAAAGAGACATACTTTTCCTTCTCGTCCTCTGCAATGTCACTTATAAAGACATTAAAGAGCACCGGTCCTAGTACTGAACCCTGCGGTACCCCACTAGTAACCCCCTTTTCTTCAGAGTGGACTCAGTTTACTATTACCCTCTATGTCCTGTTCTCCAGCCAACTTTTTACCCAGGCTGGGTCCCACTCCCAGGCTGGCCAACTTGTATATTAATCTTTTGTGCGCGGGACTGTGTCAAATTCCTGGCTAAAGTCTAGGTAGGCCATGTCTACAGCCCCTCCCTGATCTACTACTTTGGTCACTCAGTCAAATAAATCTATTAAATTTGTCTGACATGACCTTCCCACTGTGAATCCATGCTGCTTTGGATCCTGTGCTCCTCTGGCCTCTAGGTACTCAACAGTTCTTTCCTTTAAAAGTGATTCCATCATTTTCCCAATCACTGAGGTTAAACTAACAGGTCTGTAATTTCCTGCTTCCGCCCTGCTCCCACTTTTGGGAAGTGGAATAACATCTGCCCTTATCCAGTCTTCAGGTACCACCCCATCCTCCCATGACTTATTAAGGAGGGTAGTCAGTGGTGTCACTAGTTCTACCCTTAGTTCTTTTAGAGTTCTGGGATGAATCCCATCAGGCCCCATTGCTTTGTCCTCCTTCAGCTTTATGAGTTTCTTCAGAACCCTTTCTTCTGTGAAAGGGCTGGTATCAACCCTCGTATCCAGCGTGTTTCTATTGTTTGGTTTAGGTACCTCCCCCTCTTCATTTGTGAATACTGAGCAAAACCATGGTTTATCCTGGAGACAGAGAATGGAACCACTATTCACACTGGAATGATCTACAGACCTCCAGCATGGGGAGGGGGGATTAGATAAGGTACTGGTGGAAGCCATTGACGAAATGCCAAAAAAGGGGAGGTGTGCTGGTGGGAACTTCACCCTGCCAGATGTAGACTGGAACCTGCTAGCAGTGGCATCAGGTAGAAGCAGAACATCCAGGGCTCTCTGCAGGGGGCATTCCTCAGGCAACTAGTCAGTGGACTCACTCATGATGGGGCAATTCTGGACCTGGTGATTACTAACAGGGACAGTGTTGCAGATATCAAAGTGGGAGGCTACTATTTGACCAGTGATCACTGTACAGTGTGGTTTAATATAATGATGCCTGAGGAATAGAACTGTACAAGGGTGAGGGTCCTAACTTCAGGAAGGCAGATTTTTCAAAGATGGGTGAATGCCTCAGGTATGACCTGATATGGGGGTGGCCTGGGTGGGGTGGAGGAACATGGTACAAAGATTACAGGAAGCATGGTGACAGCAACAGACCTCTGCATCAAACAAGTGAACAAAAGCAAGATGAAAAGGAGACTGCTATGGGTCTCGAAAGAGGTGGCTGAAAAGATAAGGGCTAAAAGGGTAGCATTCAGAAGGTATAAGAAGACACAGAGGGAGGAGGATAGGGAGGTGTTTCAGGAGAATGAGAGGGAAGAAGGGAAAGCAGCAAGAAGAACAAAGGTGCAAGCTGAAGAGAGAATAGCTCACAGGGTAACAAAAGGGAAAATACATTTTTTAGGTATTTAAGTGAAAATAGGAAGACCAGGGGTGGGATTGTAAAGTTAAAAAGGGAAAGGGGGAGCTGGCCTGGTGGTGCTGAGGGTTGATGTGCTGGATGCCACACCTCGTATCACACCGGTGACCCATGTTCTGGAATGGGCACAGGCCTCCAGGCATTGGTGGGGGAGGAGAGGGATCGAGTATCCAGAGGACTGCTCTCCTTCTCCAGGGAGGGGGGCTCTTCAATGCTGGCACTGATTGCCCCCTGGCAGAGGCTGGGGGACAAGGTGTCACACTGCAATAGGGCAGAGCTGGGGACAGACACTTTCACTTTAGCACCACTGCACATCCCTCAGCTCCTGAGAGAAAAGTCCAATAAAAAATGCCAGCCCCTGCATATGAGCCGGCTCCGGTGCCTGGTCCTCCAGTCATGACAGTTCTGCTTCAGCGGCCCCACTCTGGTGGGGGCTTCCCCAGGTGAGGGTTCAGGTCACTGGAGCCTGACGAGCCCGTTCGTGTGGATGGGGGTGCCCGGCAGCAAAAATAGAATGAAAAAATAAATAAAAAGAGAAGGGGGGAACTGTGCAGAGGGGGACCAGGAAAAGGCAGACATAATGAATAAATACTTCCGTTCAGTGTTCACAGAGGAAGGAGAATGGGACAGGCCACAAAAAGTGACAGAAGCTTTGGAGGGAGGAAGGTGAACACTATTCCTTTTCATGAGGTGAGAGTGCTGAAGGGGCTTGCTAATCTGAAGGTGGACAAAGCAATGGGGCCAGATAGGGTGCATCCAAGGGTACTGAGCAAGCTCAGGGAAATACTGGCTCTGACAGCTCTATTTACTAGCTCACTGGAAACAGGAGTGGTTCCAGGGTATTGGAGGAGGGCAGATGTAGTCCCACTACACAAAAGTGATAGCAGGAAGGAGGCTGGCAATTATAGACCAGTAAGCCTGACATCGGTGGTGGGAATGTTAATGGAATCACTGCTGAGGGAAAGGATTGTGGAATATCTTGAATCCAGTGGGTTACAAGACCTGAGACAACATGGTTTCACAGGGGTTAGGTTATGTCAAATACGAACATATGAACATACAAAGAAATCAGAAGATACAGGCCTCATGGTCTATCTAGTCTCCTCAATTGTGTGGTACAAGGCTACAAGGATTTCATGAATAGAAGTGCCAGAAGGGCTGTTAATTCTGCCCCCAGTTACTTAAGGATTCTTGGGAGCATCTCATCTGGTCCAATGGCTTTGTCTGCTTTTAGTTTATTTAGCACTTCATACTGCAGCTTCTTTAAAGGGACTCATGTCTACCCCTGGTCCTGGGGTGTTGTATTTTTCCAAAAGCTGGAACATCCCCTGGGTCCACTTTTGTAAACACCAAGCAGATGTATTTGTTGAGTATTTTGGCTTTTTCTGAGTCATGTTTGGTGCATTTCCCTTCTTCAGTAGCAGTCTTTACCATCCCATCTTTTGCCTTCCTACGTTCCCTAATGTATCTAAGAAATGATTTGACTCCTCTCTTTGCCCCTTCTTCTATTTTTTTCTCTGTCTGGGCTTTTGCCTTTCTAATTTGTTTGCTAGACTCTCTCATTTTTCCCTTTGGTTTCCTGGTATATGATGTATGCCTTTTTTTCTTTGACTGTGGTAGCCAATTCCTTGGAAAACCATAGAGGATTTCTTTTTCTTTTTGCTTTGCTGACCCATCTGGCACATACTGTAGATCTGTGGCAGTCTTTACTGCTCTCTTGAGTCTCCCCCACATGACCGCCACTTCCTCAACCTCTGTTTCCATTAACTGGCTACTTATGTTGTTCCTTATTTTTTGGAATTCAGCTTTTCTGAAATCTAGCACCTTTATCTTTGAGGTGCTTGTGTCCTGTGTTATGTTTACCTTAAAGCTTACCATGCGATGGTCACTGTTGCCCATATGGCATCCCACTTCCATGTCCTTGATCCTTTACGAGTTTGTGAGGACAAGATCGAGAATGGCATCTCCCCGTGTTGGGGGGTTAACAAGTAGGTACAGTCCTGAGCCTTGTAGTGACAATAAGAAGTCCCTGCTTCTTCTTGTTGCTGTCGTTAGTGTGCTCCAGTTATTATCTGGTAGGTTGAAGTCCCCCACCAGTATTACTTCACCTTTATCAGACATTTTGTGGATTTTCTCTATTAGGTCTTTGTCTCCTTTATCTCCTTGATTTGGATGCCTGTACACAATGCTGATTCTGAAGGGTTTTACCTTGCCCATGTCTACTGTTAGCCACAGTCACTCAAAGTCCCCAGGTTGCCCTTTTACTTCTGTGGCTTTTATTTCCTCCCGAATGTAAATGGCAATGCCACACCCTCTTTTTTTACCCTGCCTATCTTTCCTGAATAGATTGTAACTGGGAAAGACCGTATCCCATTCATGGTTTTTCATGAACCATGTTTCTCTTACAGCCACCCAGCCCAACCTTTCTGTTTCCAAGATGGTTGTGAGCTCAGGAAGTGTGTTGGTTAGGCTTCTAGTATTTGTACCCATTGCCTTCCAGGAATGTACATCCTTTTAGGTTGTACCCTCTTTGTGGACTGCTACAGTTTGCTCTATAGACATCACATTTTTGTCCGAGTGCTCACACACTTTCTCTGTTTAAGTGCAATCCATCGTGTTTAAGAAAAGCTCTTTCCCAAAAGTTGTGCCGGTTTAATATGTAGTGGTATCCCTTGTCTTGGCACCAATCATGCAGCCATGAGCTGAATTTGCCTACTTCAATCTCTCTGACTCGCTTGGTGCTTTTTCCTTTTTCCCACACTGGCAGTACTTCTGAGAAGGCTAATTTGGATAGAAGAGAAGACAGTTTATTGGCCAGGTCCTCAAAGTGTTTCTTGCCTCCTGAATGGTAAGATTTACCAAGTCATTGATACCAAGGTGTATTGTTTTATGTGTAACATCCCCTGATTCCTGAACAATTGTCTTTATGCGGTTAGTGTCCCTACTTGCAGATGCTCCTGGTAGACACTTTACCACAATGTCACTCTTAACATTTTGTGTTAGTACGGGTATGGGTATGGGACTCCACAAGTGAAGGAGAGTGAGTCTCAATAGACAGGAAGGGTGAGGTCACAGGAAAGAAGTCTAGGGGTGCAATAAGTATCCAAGGGAGAGGAAGAGGCCATGGAAAAGGACGAGTCAGTGGACAAGCCCAGTGAAATGTAGCTACAAATACTACTGGGGCAAATCAGAGAAGTGTGGCTGAAATTATGTGGCATGAAAGTAAGCAGCAGGTAGAACCTTTCGAGTTCACAGGATCACCTAGTATTAATGTCCCTTTGTCTGATAACCCTACAGCACTGGAGAGTTTTAAAATATTTTTCTCAGAGTCAGATGTTGATGCTAATGAAGGCATTATTCATTTAATTTGCACAGAAACTAACAGATATCCCCAACAATTTCTGATCAGTGAAAGTCAGTCTGAATTCTCTCGTTCTTTTTTCCGGAAACCAGTCGGTCATTCTGAGATGTATGTGTTCCTTAGTATTTTCTTGTTGACTGGGCTGATGATCCACTCCTCGGATCATGAAATCCCTGTTTATGAGAATTCTGCTTTTGTTTATATTTGTGTCATTTTTATTTGGAGGTTTAGTACTTTTGTTGTTATTCCATTTGGTTTTAGTATTGTTGATTATATTTTGAGTATTAGTATTTTTGTTTTTATCATAGTTTGTATTGGCTTTAATTAGCATGTTAGCCTTTTTTGGTGGTTTAATTTCTTTACCTTGTATTACTTTGTCTGAGGTTGGTTGCAAGCCTGTTTTTGGTTTGGATGGTGGGGAGATGCTACTGGTTTTTGACTTCCTTCTTGGGCCTCCTATGATGCCTCTTTTTCCTTACCGTCCACCAGTCTCCAAGCCCTGCCTCGAGTCCAGGCCCCTGACTGACATGCTGGTACTGGTGTTGGTGGGGTTGAGGAGGTGTGCTATAGAGTTCCCTGTATTGGAGGTTATATATTATTGTCCAAGCATCCTGTAGTTGCTCTGCATGATCTGCTATGGTGCAACACTCACGGCTGGGTACTGGTTGCTGGTTGCCATTTGTAGATCCTATTGTGCAGTGAACTGAAGTTTTTGCAACTGACAAGGTCTGGTTTTTTTTTTGGCTTGTTTCTTTTTTTAGGTGAGAGATAATGCTGATTCCTGTTTCTTGGCAGGAAGTGTAGACGAAAAAGAAAACAGAATAGTAAGGTTTTATTTTGTTTTGTTTTTTTGTACCTTACTACCTCCTATCAGGTGTTGTGGGTGGCACTACACACCTATAAAGCAAGAGCACTGGGGGAGGGTGGTATTTGAGGGAGGGTGGGTGGGCATATCCGACTGTTCCCTGTATGCTGTAGAAAACAATTGGGTAGCTGTTAAACAGACAAGGTCTAGCTTGTACTACAGCAAGTTGAAAAGGAATCTGGTTACTTGCTCAGTTGTTCTGCCCTTTGGCTCTGAACAGCTCTGTGGAGTCCACACTGCTTGCAGTAAACAAACATGCCTGTGAACTGTGCATCCCAGCTCCCTGATGCTGTGAGGGAGAGGGGACAAATCCACTGCCTGCAGGACAATACCCACCCTTCTCAAATGCTGGGGTGCCCAGGGAACTGCTGCAACAGAAGCCACTTGATGACAGTGGAAGCCACTGACAAGATGGAACTTGGATGTGGCTATGCTGCTGTGAATTCCACTTGTAGCACTTCAGTCAGAAGACCTGCAGGCAAGAGCATGGGGAAATTTAAATCTCCTACTTGTGCTTCCCTCAGGTGAAGATCAGTGAAGCTCAGCAGACAGTAAAGCCAGGGGC
The DNA here is from genome assembly GCA_016271365.2 of Neoceratodus forsteri. Lineage (NCBI taxonomy): Eukaryota > Metazoa > Chordata > Ceratodontiformes > Ceratodontidae > Neoceratodus > Neoceratodus forsteri. Next base: position 1,568,589,271 of record CM057450.1, on the reverse strand, counting down.
TCGACTGCACTTGGCATATGCCTCCTGGGCTTGACCTTTGTGTCTGAGCTGTTCTGCTGGAGAGAATTGATTGGTAGCAAAAATTGTTTTTTCTAAAGTTTTTTTTGCCCTCTAGTCAGTTCAGGTAGGAAGTGGGCAGTGACTTGAAGAACCTATATAGTAAGAGGACCCAGGGTGGGTGGGAATAGGGGGAAGGGTGGGGGCAGAACCTTTGTTTTTCCTTAATGATTACTTGCCTCTCTCTTCACTAGGGAGGATGGTGGGGCTGCACTGTATGGGGGGCAGGTTGGACCTGTAATTGGGAGGGGCTCATGAATGTTGAAATCCCTGTTGGTAGGGTGTGGGAAGCCCTCAAGTCCCTAAGAACGGAGAAGGCACCGGTCCTGATGGTCTTCATCCCAGGGTGCTAAGGAAATTGGCTGATGTCCTGGCTGCACCCCTGGTAGACCTTTTCAACTCTTCCCTTCAGATGGGGAGGGTACCTTAGGATTGGAGGATGGTCCATATCATGCCTATCCACAAAGGTGGCTCACAAGAGGAGCTGGGGAACTACAAGCCTGTCAGCCTGACATCGGTGGTAGGCAAATTGATGGAGGTCATCTTAAAGGAAAGGCTTGGCAATATCTGGAGACAGAGGTCTACCTGGATGATCACCAGCATGGCTTTGTTCAGGGCAGATCATGTCATACCAGTCTTGTGGAGTTATACAATTGGCTGACAAAAGTGCTGGACCAGGGCAGGCTGGTGGATGTTCTCTTTCTAGACTTCAGCAAAGCATTTGATTTGGTGCCACATCCTGGGCTGCTGGATAAACTGGGTGAAATGGGGTTGGGGGAACAGATGGTTAGGTGGATAAGGAACTGGCTAGCTGTGCATTTTCAGATGGTGGTGGTGGTTGGGGTGGAGGTTTCATCTCATAGGAGGGTCATTAACGGGCTCCCACAGGGATTGGTGCTGGGCACGCTCCTGTTTAACACAACATCTCAGAGAGGGGATCAAAATTAGTAAAAGTAACCAGAAGTTAAAGGGTTAAAAGCTTGATTTCATGAGCTTTTGTGAAATTATGAAATGTTGTGATATTGTTTTGAAGCCATGTCAATACATTTTGCCCAGGTATATACTTGTGTTGCCATTTTAGAGGAAGATAAAGGATGGATAAAAGTGACAATAAGGTAGCATTCATTGGAGGCTCCAGAGTAAAAGTATAGTGGTACCAGGTATCAGATCACTGTCTTGAATGATAAACCATGAATAATAGTCATGGACATCATTGTGTACTAGCCTGAATGTTTGCAATATGTCAGATAACCACTAGAGCTCACTGACTTAATGAGTTTTGGAAGCACATGCACATGCAGCATTGTTTCTGTTCAGTGCTACCCACTGACTATTTAGCAACCCCATAGATAACAAATGTATATTTTTACTATTTGAAAACAGTGACACCAAGTGACACCATGCCTTACAACTAGCTGAGACTTACGCCACTGTGACAGAAGTATCTGGATATCTTTAGTAATGATGGATCATGATACTGGCCATCACTGTCACAAGGACATTGGAGGGATATGGCAGGGCCATGATTCTGGTGTACGTAAGGTGATTCAGTTATGATAACTACTTTGTGAAAGTTAAAATCCACAAATGGAATTCTATTTGCATTACAAATTATGCACCCATGCATTTTTCAGCACATTTTGACAATTAGTAATTTCTGAAGTAGCCACAATAAATGTTAAACTACTAAAGCACATTTATCCAGCTTAATAAGATTCCAGGACATATTTACTTTGATATGCATGGCTAATCTTGAATGTATATCTGCATTAGCAATGAATCTATAAACATCCACATTTTCTTGAACATTTTTACACAATTGAACAAATAATTAAATTGTGAAATCTTGAACAACTCTAACTCACAATTTACACAATAAACTGCTTTTCCATTTAATAGTTCCTAGGAGTCTTCCAGGAAAATATTGCTCCAAAGATGGCTAAGTTGTAAGCATAGACATATTTTTGGAAATGTTCTCATGAATAATAAATTGTCAGATTTTGAGCCCCTATAAACTCCCCGCCCCTCATCTAAATGTCATGAAACTTGACATCCTTTAGGGTCCCTTCCAAACAATATGCATGCCACATTTTTGACCTCTAGCTATAACAAAGAAGAATTTGTGACCTATTATAGTGTTTTGGAAAATTCTGCAAAACTTCACGAAATTTCATGAAAATTCCATAAAATTAGAATTTTCTAATTTGCTAATTTTGCCCTGCCCTAGTACCAGGCCTCAGGCACACACTGGAATATTGCCTATAACATAAGGATTGCAGAACTTGGGCCTAACGTGTGTTATTGCCCTTATAAAATGGCAATTTAGTTCTAGTAACCCCATATGAAGTCAGAACCATCCATCTACTTAACCTGATACAATATGGCAGCCCAGTTAAAAGTTAATTAAACTTGCTGTGATTTAGAAAATGTATTAGTGCATACTGGTGAAAAAAAATGAAAATATTAAGTTGTTTCTAGGTACTTTCCTATGCTGTAATATCTATTTTAATTGCTTTGTCATGTGGCTTTGACAGGTTTACAATCTTAGCTTTTTTCTTCCTGGTTTGAAAGTCATGAGTGAGTACTGGGCTGGCAGTGGCATTGTTTAGCTGGCAGCAGATCTCTTAGCTTAGAGCAAGGTAAGGTAAGGTTACTGCATCTGTTTTTTTTGTAAGATAAAACATTTGTTGTAATTATGTTTGTTATAAAATGGTAGGATTGGACATCCCTATTAATTGACATATGTTTGCATACCATACTTATTATTCCCCTGCCTGTGAAGTAGGTGTGGGTGGTAGACCTGATGTGACTAGAGTCCCTCTGACCTAACATTAAGAGGTTACTATTAAGGTTGAATTTGGTGCTTCAAGTTTATATGTGTACTGCATGTGTGTATGGGGGGAGGGGTGCTGCTGGCATTGTTTATCATTGCCTATAACAATTGGTTTCTTTTGAAGTGGAAGTCTTCATTGTAATGGAAAATAGAATTGTAAATATAAAGAAAGGGATTAGAAAAATTATATATTCCTTTATCTGCAAGCTGGTTTTTTTGGGGGGGGGGGCAAGAAGAGGGTTATGAGCTGGATATGTATTTGAGATACTACTTGGATAGATTATTAGACATGCACAGCTAAATCTTTTTTGTGCTGTGCCTTGTGTCATGAAGTAGATACAGCACCATTTCTACGTGAGCATATAGTTGTGAAATGTGTCATATTTTATCCAGAGAGCAGTACTGAAGCGATCATTTTCACGAGGGCTCTTCATGTAGTAAGCATCTGTTCCCATTTCAACCACATCACACTATCGTCTTATATGTGATCTTTATACTAATAATTTATGAAGCAGTTTTGCCAGTTCAGTTATGCTAGTGCTTTCTAGAAGCACTCATGCTCAGCTGGGTCCACTTCAAGAATAATTCCAGCTCCTAAGCGTGAGAAGTGCTAGTGGCCATTAAGAGGACACAACTTTTAATATGCCATATTGCCTTGTTTGTTTACCCATTTCTTCTTATTTCAGTTTTGTGCTAACTAGTGCCATATTTTTTCAATTTTGTGAAGATATCATAAACCTTAGAATACAATGGTAACAGAGTCAGTCTGAAGGATTGTAACATAATGATAAGTGAAAGGTTTGAGCTGCTACCATGTGGTTACTGTCCCCCCATGCAGATGAAAAATTATGCTCATATGAAGCAATTTAGTTGACTGTAAATAGATGAAGAGTCCAAGCAGATGCATTTATTTTCTATTAGGATATTTTTGTAAAAATGGACAACCCTAACCCACAAGTTATTGTTATTGTTCCAAATACAAAGCAGCAAAAAAAGTATAATTGTTACTGATGTTCAAATCCTATACAGTATATTACAAGACATCTATTATTTTTATACAACAGTAGTAAAGTGAAAGTGCATAAACTAATGTTATTTTAGCTGATATATACAACCTCTAAAATAAAAACTTGTGTTTGATGATGCATATGTCAAAATCAATTGTTTTATGGGTTTCATAAGTCACAATCACTTATTTTACAGGTTACATACAATATGTTGCAGTCATTTATTTTGGAGGTTGCATATGTTGCTAACCAGCATTGTACTGATAGATTTTTTTTTTCTAGAATTAATCAGAGAGCAACCACACTGCAATATGAGATCCTGGTGGTGGCCTGGAGATGACATTCTCTAAAACACACTGCAACCAGCAAAACATTAAAAAAACAAAATTACTGGACCTGGCCCCATGGCCAGCAGGAAATGTTTCAGAGTATCTCTCAGATACTCAGGGCACAGCACCTGCTGCAATAGGAGCTCCTGACTATGACCTGGCAATGACATCCTTGCCTACATGTATGACCGCATGCCACCTGATGGCATGAGATCATCAATGCAGCAAAGGATGGATGACCACATGCCACCAGACACTCCCTTCATGGGGCACTACTGCATGCATGTGCTCACTGAGAGGTGGGTGTGCACACAGAGCTGGGAGAAAACAGTAATCCACCCTCCAGATAATGGCTTCTGGGTATCCTTCCCACCATGCTATCTAGTCCTATAGAATGCTGACTGTGCTTAGCAGCCACTCCCAAGAATGTAAATGTCATTCCCCTCTGTTAGTAGCAAGGAGCACCCTTGCAGCATAAGATAAATATTACAGAATGGCCAAGGTCTACATGTGCATGAGGTGAACCCCAGTATTAGACAAGGAGCCCAAAGAGAAGCAGAACAGGGGATTCAATAGGTATCGAGACTAGACTTTCAGTCTGGCATATCTTGTCCTCCTCCTCCCTGGTAACTACTGGATCAAACGGTGTGGACAGGATTAATGAATGCTCCAGCATGTAGGGCATAATTGGCAATATCAATGTACAGAGCTTCATGGGATGGCAGTTTGTGAATTGTGAATATGCCCTCTCACTTCATGAATCAAGCCCTAAGTGTGACAACTCCTCTGTGATGGGCTGAGCACCCACAGACTCAAGGGGGACTGTAAATGAGACTCTACTCCTTCTCCTGCAAAGGCGTCCCTCCCATGTCTGTTTTCCTTTTTTTCTTGGTCTCTGGTCCCCTGCAAATGCCCCTGACTAAGCATAGGGCCCAACCCTGCATGCCAACCCACCATGCTCAATCTTATCCCCCTCCCCACAGACTATGATGGCAGGCCCTGGCTTGCCCCACAGGGTGGGGCCATGGGAGTGGGACCCCTGGTGGACACTGGTGGCCTGTGAGAATGGTGGCAGAGTGGGGGACATCATTGTCTTGGGACTGGAGAGATTTTTCCCATTTTTACCTGGGACGTGGGGACATGCAATGACTTCCCACATCCGCCTCACCCCTGCGGGTTTTGACACCAACATGGTAGGAGCCTCCACCAGAGATCTGTGAGTGTGTCAGACACTCAACCCCCCCCCAGAGAAGGAGAGCAGTCTGTAAGATGCTCAGTTCTTCTTCCCCAGCCAGCCCTCTGATGTCAAGAGTCCATTTCCGAACCTGGGCCATCTGCATTGCAGACAGACATTCTGCCTCTGCGCCAGCGGGCTGACTCATGTGTATTCCTTTTTAAAAGTATGGAAAATTCCCTAACCCCCCATGGCTGCCTCCTTTGTGAAAAGTCTTTTGTAGTATTGACCTTTGAACCCTTGGTGCAAACACCATAGTTCAAATGTTGCTATTAAATGATACTATTCAAATGCTTTTCATAAAGAAAGAGGCAGTAGAGGTTCATTTATATACCTTTAAAAAATGACTGTATATACTTTAGGAGTGAAAATGAACAGCTCAGTAATTTTACAGGCCTGACAAAAAAAATGCACTGGGGAAAATGAAATGAGGTGGGGGGCGGCAAAAAACCCAGAAGGATTCATATATTGCAAAAAAAAAAGAGCTAATTATTGTAGCAATCTGTTTTCTGAGCTGAATCACTATCTCAAGATTCTGGTGACAGCTTTAACTTCCTAAACTTCACTCTCAAGGCTCCGGATGTCACCAGACTCTCTTGATGGAATTATAGGTCCACCGATGGTACAGTGAACCCATGTGTGCAATGACCATCACAGCGGTAGGAATCGGCCGATATCCACGTGTCACTGTGATGGTTTCTGGTGATGCCGGGACTGCCCCGCCAGTGTATCGCCCCTTCCCCTAAGACAACCCTGACCTGGAGTTAGGAATACAGAGTCAGGGGGACTTGTGGGGAGCAGCCCTCAATACAAAACAGATGCATTCCTGACAGTGCAGTGCTGACACTTGGCATTGCGGCTATCGCTGTTGGGGGCGTTGGCACTGCGGATGTCGCAGCACTATATTAAAACCGGAGTTACAATATTCAGTTTCTAACAACCAAAGTTTCTACTTAAAATATTTGTAAAAAAGTAAAAACACAATATTAAAATGTCTCTTATTATTTTACTAAAATGAGTGACCTATAACCGGACTGGGGATTAACAATACCTTTCATCAATAACTACTGTATGTTTCAAAAAAAATACAATAGTATTTAAGATTTTGGATACTTTCTAGTTAGCCATAGTTATATTCAGCCCCAGCATTATTCTTATACTGAACATTATTTTGTGCTCCAACCTACTACTGTTTGAAAATAATATTCCACCAGTGCAAACTGTTCAATTATACCATAAAAGTTAGAATTTTGCTTCTGCAAAATTTTGGAATGCACTTTGGTAACTTTCCTGAACTTCTGACTTAGCACAACAGAATGAATGTATGTATTTTGAATTGATATATGAAGAACAGATCACTTTGTTATCTGTAGAACTGCAGAATTACTGCATGTATTGTGAAGAGAACTGACACATTAAACTGCAAAATGGAATACTATAGAACTATCATTTTGCACGTGCATCATTCTGCATTTCAGCCAGAAAATTTTATGGAACAGGGCAAAATATTTACAGAGTACATGCGGAGGATTCGGATTTTTGCCAAACTCAGAACTTTGAAAAATGTTTGACATTTCACCATCCTTTAGCAAAATTGGAATTTTCAGTTTCTGCCAAGCACTTCTACATTTTTCTTCATATTAATCTTGATGAACATTAGTTTCTTGGTTCAGCTTTAGTTGTACAGCAAGCATTTAACATTTCTCTACCTTGGCTTTATTCTTTCTCTTTGTTGTACAATATTTATTATAATTCAAATTTCTGCATATTTTATACATTGACCTACTTTCTAGATTCTAGTTAGCTGAGTGTTTTGCCATCTTGAAAACATTATCATTTACAATAATAAATCATGCCATGTTCAGCCATCAAAAACAATATATATATATTTATATATAAACTATATATACTACATACTATATTAGAGCATCCTTATTCAATTGCACCACACTGATTTCTCAATATAATGTTTAAGCTGTGGTTCTGGTACATGTTTACCAACTGGGAGACAATAGTTTAACTTCTGCCAAGGACCTGGCACTGTATTATACTAAAAACAATTCCTCTCAGCAAATCAGAACACAGAGCTACTATCCCATTATTCTGTGACAGTGAACTCAGTAATGGTACCCTATGCTAATCCCTGTGTTGTGAACATACAAACATACAAAACTACAACCGAAAGAACACCATTAGGATCTATCAAGTCTGCTCTATGCAGGGCTCATCCATCTGTTGTTACATGGTGCTCTGCTACTCGCCCACAATACTTTTACCCCCCCTTGATATTATTCCACCTTCTCTTAAATCCTCCAACCATTTTCTATTTACAACCTCCTCCAGTAGCCAATTCTACTCTGCCACCACTGTCTTCATAAAGAATTGCCTCCTGTCCTCCTTCTAGATCCTTCCTACTACCAAAATGCAACTGTGCCCCCTCATGTTCTTGTTTTCACTCTGTCTAAAGAGGTCACCCTGATTAAAAAACTAGTGTGCTACCTGGAATTAATAGTAATTTTTAGATGCAGTCAGCCATAACTTCTTATATTTGAAGTATTGTTTATTTTCTGTTTGCTATTTAGAAGATTTTCCACCTGGCAGTACTGGGCTGATGTATACCTCTCAACTGTCCCTGATTTTCACAGATGTCCCTCATTTTTTCCTCAGAAATTTCTTCTGTCCCTCCTAAATGTGGCATTTCTGTCACTGAAGAGTATGGATTTGAATCACAAAACAATGCCAGCCATTGGTGTTACAGTCTAATTCTCATAAAGAAAATGCTATTCACACTAAGAAGCATGTTGTACACAGCTTCTGGAATTAATATTACTATTTTTTCATTTGTATCCCTGATTTTTGTCATTTGTTCCTGATCATTTTAAGCCTTGTCCCCGATTTGTGATGAGGGAAGTTGAGAGGTATGTGCTGATGTGTGGAACAGCACTCTGTTTGGAGGCTGAGCAAAGTCAGTTCTGTTCTAGCCATTACATCTTCAGAAATATGGCCAAACACATTCAGGCACCTCAATACTTACGGTCTGAGCAGTGACTCTCAAAAGTAACCAATCAAAATCGAGGAAATTGTGACATCACTAATAACCAAGAAGAACTATTCCCTGCTGCTTCATGTGAAAGAGAATAATCTGACAGTGAGGAATGGTTCTCCCTGGTTACTAGTGATGTCACACTCAGTGTGGTCTCAGTGTTGATGTAGTGGGAGGAACAGAACTGATTTTTTTTTTTAGCCTCCAGACAGAGTGCTGCTCCATATATCACCCTAGTATTGCTGGTTGGAAAATCTTCTAATTAGCAAACAGAAAGGAAAAAATACTTGAGATATAAGATATGGTAGCTGACTGCATCTGATAGTTACAATTAATTCCAGGCAGTTTTCAGGCAGTACATTAGCTCTTTAACCTTGTTTATACCTTCTTTTATCAAGTAATTATATGCTAAGCTTCTGCAGCCTTTGCACATACAAGAGTTCCTGCTGACCCTGAATCATCTTGGCGGCTGTTTTCTGTAACACCTCCAACTGGTTGATGTCCTTCTTGTGGTGGTAGGGGGTCCAGTACTGCATACAATACTCCAGGTGCAGTCACACTATAAATCTTTATAGTGGCAGTATAACCACTTTTCTTTTGCCAGTGAACCTCCTTGTTATGCAAGCCAGCATCCTATTTGCCCTTGCTGCTGCCTTGTTGGATTGCATAAAGGGTTTCAGATTGCTCAGGACTGCAATCCCAGATCTTTATCTGTCTCAGACACTGAAAAAAATCACATCCCTTAACATGTACTCTTCTTTGGGGTTCTTGCTCCCTATGTGCATGACTTTGCACTTTTTTGCATTGAATCCCAGTTGACGGTCTCCAGACAATCGTTCTAACCTCACCAGGTCCTCCCTCAGATTGGTGACTCCTTCCTTCATGTTAACCCTCCCACATATCTTGGTGTCATCTGGAAAGAGGCAGATTTTGCACTTTATTCTGTCCCCAGTGTCAATTATGAACATAATAAACAGCACCAGACCAAGCACCGACTCCAGAAGAATATTTAATCCCCTTCTTTGACCATCTCCACAATTTTCTTCTCAGTATCTTCCTTTGCACCCCAGCCACTTTCTTGGCCTCATTCATGTTACTGTGGTACTCACACCATACACTCTTCCTCCTGATGCTTCTTGTAATTAAAGAAAGCTCTTTTTTTTTGCCCCCACTGACTCTCTTATCTCCTTCATGAATCACATTGACCTCTTGTGTTTATTATTTTTGGTGCTAGTTCTCAAGAATGATTGAGTTGCTTCAGGAATTGCCCCCTTAATTATTTCCAATTTCTCCTCCAGTCCCCTGATCTTATCCACTCCTGTAATTTTTGCCTGATTTTTTATTCCCTTATCTGGTCAAAATCTGCCTTGCTGATATCCAGAACCACAGCTTTTGATGAGGTTTTAGTTATACCCAGGGCTACTTAAAACTGTATGGTATTATGGTCGCTGAACTCTAGTGGTTCCCCAACCCCCATGGTACCCATGATTTCTGAGTTTGTGAGCACCATCTCAAAAATGAAAGCTTGCCTTGTGCTTCCCTGACCAGTTGCATCACTTGGCAGCTGGGGTTTAGCACTTGGAAAATGTAGTATTCTGCATTTAGGGGCTAGGAATCCTGGATACAACTACCATTTGGGGGGAGGAACAGCTATAGGTCTCAAGGGAGGAAAAAGATATGGGAGTGGTAACAGGCACCAAAATGAATCACTCAGAACAGTGCAGGAGAGTGGCGGCAAAGGCAAACAGAATGCTGGGGTGCATTGCTAGGGGGATAACTTCAAGGAGGAGGGAGGTTCTCTTACTATTGTATAATTCTATAGTGAGGCTGCACTTGGAGTACTGTCTGCAATTCTGGTGTGCTTACTTAGAGAGGGACATCATGCTCCTGGAGAGAGTCATAGAGGAGGGTGTCTAAGATGATTCACAGAATGGGAAAAAGTTTTATGAGGAGAGACTTGGGGAGCAAAACATGTACTCCCTGGAAGACAGAAGGGACAGAGGGGACATGTTAGAGACCTTTAAATATTTGATGGGGGATCAACACGGTGAACACTGAAGGTTTATTCGGATTGAAGGGGGAAGGGACCACAAGGGGTCATAGCCTAAAATTAGTAGGGGGAAGGTGCAGAAAAGAACAGAGTAAACACTACTTCACAGAGATGGTGGTGGCACACTGGAACGTGCTACCAGGGGAACTGATTTTAATGGAATCAGTAGGCGGATTCTTGAGGGCATGGGACAGGTACATAGGAAAGGTACAGGTAGGCAGAGAAGTGAACAGTAGGGGAACTCTGGGGGAGGCACCTGGAAGAGAGGGAAAGAAGGATGAAGGGGGATGGAGCTGAAATTGTACTGTGAGCTGCATCACAAGCAGACGTGATAGACCATAAGACCTAATACGCTGGTATATTCGTATGTATGTTCACATCATTAAGCAATCCTGCAATGTGCCAAGCAGGGCCTGATTTCTAGTTCTCCTTACTGATGGGGTATCCTAGTCTACATCTGGTACATTTAAATCCACCATAACCACTATCTCCCCTTTTGCGGTCTCTTCATAATTTCTTCACCTAAATCTTTATCATCCTCGACCCCCTGTCTTGGCAGTCTTTAGACCACCCCCAATTGTAACTTTGTTCTTGAGGTTATTGTCAGCTGTACCCAGAGTATTTCCATCACCCCTTAAACTCTCTTTATGGACCCATCCTCAGTGGCCTGTGTGTCATCCCAAACATAGAGGGTTACTCCACCCTCCTTTATCTTACCTCTGTCCCTCCTATACTAGGCATACTCTGGTATCATCAGTTCTCAGTCATTATTCCCTCTGGCCAATGTCTTCATAATAGTAACCAGGTTTAATTCTACCTCTGCCACCATCACCTGAAACTCACCACTAGGTCTAATTCCTGTCACCATCACCTGGAGCTTGCTGATTTTATTTCCCAGGATTTTTGGATAAAGGCAGACCGTCTTTTAGCTCCCACTCTTACCCCACTCTTCAAGTCATTTCCTCTTCCTTTGTACTATCCATTATTTCCCTTACTAATGTTCCTGTTGCCTGCTTATATATTATAACCCCTCACCTTAGAACTCTTTCTTGAACTAGTGAGAGTCCATACAGTGCTATTCCCAGTTTCCCTAGTCCCATTTCTAGGGGAGTCCTAGTTAGGTTGTCCTTGATGATTCCACCAGTGTCAGTCTCCCCCCTTTTCAGTTTAAATGTCCACCTATGTAGATATCCAGTTTTTGCTCAAGGTCACTGGTCCCTTCTCCTGTTAAGTGAAGACTGTCACCCTTGAAGAGTATTTTTCCCCAGAAGTCCTCCCAGTCACCCTTAAAAATAATACTGTTCCTCCTCATACCACCCCTTCAACCATTTGTTAAATGCCTCTATTTCCTCATTACTGACCCTGTCCTTTCCCTTGTCCCACACAGGAAGGGCCACTGAATAGGTCAGGGAAGTTGTATTTTCTCAGTCTTTATCATGGCTTCTGGAAGTTTTGTTTGACTGCTTCCAGAAACTAGTTCATCAGATCACTGGTACCTAAATGTGCAAGCCCTCCAACTTCCTCCTCTGATCTCTCCACTATCCTCCCTATTCTATCCCTATCCTTATCCATAATGGCTGATGCACCCAGAACGCATCTGACCATCCCCTCCCTCCCTTTCCCCCACCACCTACTACTTTCTCCACCTCCGTACCATGGAGTTCCCTACTACCAGGTTTTTCCTTCCTGTCTTCTTCCCACTGCCTCCAAATGGTGTTACAAGGTCGACCACTTCTCTCTTGCCAGCTAGTTTACAGATCCTCCATGGGAGTCAGGTACCTGCACCTTCTCCAGTGGTGCAAAATGATTTGAAGTTGGTACTGAGAGAGTGTGACTTACACCGTGACTTTGCCTTACCACTCATTGTCTTCCATGCCACCCTCAAGCCCCCTGGGCCACTGGTGGTACATGATGTGATTATGAATTTCAGCTTAACAGGTGATGCTGCAGAGATATTTCATCCTGTGCAGCTACAAGCTTTGTCTCAAGATCTGCAGATCTTATACATACGGAGAAGTGGCCCACTCTCCAGAGCATAGGCCAATGGATGACTGCATCACAGTCTCACAAGCCAGCTATCACCCATCATAATTGTGCTCCATACTGCCAATTGTCTCACCTGAGATAACACCCTCTTTTGTCTCTTAGCTGCTGTGTTATATCACGCTACCCGATATAAGGCGAAGCATCACCTCCTCACCCTGTCATCTTTTTTACATCCTGCCTGAGTCCCATTTACTTATCAACAATATCACCCTGCCCTAGATAAGGTGTTAGCCAATATCATCTGTTTATTCCTCTCTGCAGATATACTACACTGAACTTTAAGAAGCAGAGTTCCATGCAGAACTACAGACTACCATTTTCGGAGCTCTGCAGATGCCCCAGTCAAAAGGCACATTCTGTCACACAAGCTCTGAGATAATCATGCATAGGGACACTTGCCCTTCACAGAATGTAATCCTTCTTCCCCATGCTGGATTTGCTCATCCCCCTGCTTCCTGCCCAATACCCTTGCTTAGCAGCAAATTCCACAACAAAGCAAGGCAGACTCCAACCAATGGCAAATGTGAGCATGCTGTGTGATTGCAGGCCAGCCTCTGCTCTCTGAGGCTAGGCATTCACCTCCCACTGAGTTACCTGCAATGAAAAATCACCAGAAATAGCAGCACTTTATAATACCGTTCTGAGCTCAAAAGCTGTTTTCCTCTGCTTCCTCCACACCTGACCATGACTGACTCTTTCACCCTGCTTCTCACCCACCTACTAGTCCCCAGCCCAACCACTTTCCAGATACACTTGCTTAGTAGCATATTCCCCCTGGATTCATCCCCACTTGTACAGGGGAGCAACATCTGCTGTCCTTCAATGTCTAGATACACTCACTCATTTCTAATGAGTTATTGAAGAGCTCACCCAGTGTCACAGCTAAAACTTGTCCCATTCCCTTTAACACTTGGCGATGCAGCCCATCTGGGCCCATGGACTTACTCACCTTCAGTGTGTTTGATCCTTTTAAAAACCTTGTCTCTGAAATCAGAACCTCATGCCCTTGGTGCCTTTTACCTACTGTAGCTGTCTATCAGGCTACCTGGATAGGATTTTTAAAGGACTCCTGAAATGCCTGGTGACAGCACTCACTCCGTTTGTCCCCAGGTCACCCCCACTTTCTTGGTCTGTACTCTCCCTAAATAGATGTTCCATCAGGGAGAATCCTAACTGTTACCTGCTGCAATATGGAAAGAGTCAACACACAGTATCAATACATTTTACCCCCACAGTTACAGCAAAGTATAGTGTAACTCGCTCAGTGGGAAAACCAGTGCCTTACCTGCACCTCAGTGTCATCTCAAGCAGAGTATCCTGCAGACCTACAGACTTTCCTGTGTTCATCTCCGCAGAGGATGTCTTCCTTTGTTGTGGTCTTCACTCTCTGGGGCCACTCATGATGCATATGTCATGTAACTGATTATATCAGAACATTGTTGCAAATTCAGTTGCTGCTAGTAGCTCAGTAGGTTGCATGCTTACCTATGAGGCCAGAAGATTGGATAGCATGATATAATAGTGCTAGAGAATGCGTGCCTACAATAACAGCAACCCAATCCCCAGCGCATGTGTTGAGGGCTACCATAGGGTAGGGTGGCTGGATAGTGGGGGTCAGCGAATATAGCAACAGGATATCATTATACATATGTGCATGGGGGGGCATGAGTATGCACAGCATGGGGTGGGAGGGAATGTGAGGGGTGCTGCCATGGTGGAATGCTGAGTGACCCCGTGGTCTGGTGGGTGGGTTAGCGGCGTTGGTCAGCAGGGTACTGGGTTCAGGTCTGAACACTGGTGCGTTTTTGTTGCGCCCAGTCCAAACCTTTTTTCACTCCTCAAACATGCAACCCCTGGAGTTGAGAATCCTTAAGTAGGGGGGTGCCAGGGCCAAAGCCCCCCTCATAAAACATTAAATACCTAAGTACCCAGTGCCGTTTTGCTGTACGCCGGGGTGTCAGAGTGTCAAAATAAATTTTCGGCACTCTTGACTTCTGAATAATGGCGATCGCCTTTAGGCTTTTGCTGTTATCACATAGATCAGAAGATTGGGATTCTAGAACCACACTAGGAACTTTGGCTAATACCTAATGTTTAATACTGACACTGTTTTGCAACACTATGGAGGTGTGGTTTGATTGAAATGCTGTCTTTTGGCCAACACATTAAACTGAGGTCCCTTTTGCCCACCTCTGGTGGCTGTCCAGGTGGAAGATAAAGACCCCATCACACTTATAAAAAAAATAGGGGATTTTTCCTGGTGTCCTAGCCAACATGACCCCTATCAATAAAACAGATCCATGTAATCCAACCCCGGATTAAACAGGAAACAAACTCCATTTCCTGAAAATAAATATGAATAAATTACAAATAACCTCCCTCTGCTGCTGGGAAACACCTGGAAATGAGATTTAGCTCAGGGTGGCTTTCCCAGATAAAAATGATTAAAAAGATATATATAAAATACAATTTTAATGAATGTCCTCAGAACATTTTGGCAGTATAGTCTAGTGGTTAGAATACAGAACTGTGAAACTGGAGACACCAAGTCTGAATGCCACCAACACCACTTACTTACAGTGTAACCTTAAACATGCCAGTTAATATCACTGTCCTTCGTTCCCCTTTCTCTCTTTCTCCCCCTCTCTCTTCCTCTCTCTCCTCCCCTCCCCCCTCCTCTATTCTGTCTTTCCCTCTTAAACCTCCTTAGCTCTCTTGGCTTCCCTGTGCTTGCCTAACAGTTGTTGCAGCTATCTATGGCTTGTAAAGTGCATTGGGATACACTGCAGATGGAAGGAGTTATAGTATACAGCACCACTTTCCTTTCCTTTCTTACATATGTGATATATCTCATTACATACAGTAGGATTATGTTATTCACTGAATGTGCCCCATCTAGTGAAACTTTTCATTTTTATGTTGCTTGCATGCATGTGCAAGAAATATAGTGCCATCATCGGAGATTTCGGAGGTGTGTCACCTCCTCCTCCAATTCAGTCAGTCAGCTGGCAGGTGCGGCCCCTGTAAGCCAATGCATTTTGGAGCTGTCTATGATACACTCCAAAATGCAGTGGCATACAGTTGAAAGGGGAAGCTACGCTTCAGTGAGCAGCGATAAGGCGTACTCCCCACACGCAGGCGTACCGCCTCACATACTGTGTGGCGCGGGTGCCCAATCCCGTTGGCTGAGCTGCATCGTTCCCCAGTAGTTGGTGCCATGCTGGGAGCCCACCCCAGCGTGGCAATCAGTCACTGGCCGATTGGGGTGCCCAATCCCCGTTAGCTGAATGGCCCCCATCCTTGTGCCATGCCAGGAGCCCCACTGGCGTGGCAAGCGTCCCTAGCGTCTTTTTTTTTTAAGCCTATATAAAACAAAAAAGCGGTCGCACGTCTCGACCCCTCCTTCGCACCCACCCACTCGCGCAGCCTCCCACACCCCCTCACCCCATACTTACCTCCGGACTCCGGCGCAACAATCTTCGGTGGACCGGGAACACGTCTGCACTCTTCAAAGCTGACTGCGAACTGAGGAAATGCCGGTAAGCTGTATAATGGGCTAGATGGGGGGGTCAACTTTATTGCATATCTCAGGCATTTTTGGGAATTTTTGCACCAAATTTTCAACATGGGATTTTTAGGACCCCTTCTCAAGAATGATGTCACTGCCATGGCGTTATTTGGGCCTGAAGGGTGATTTCGCGCAGTGACTGTGAAATCACCCTTCAGGCCTGAATACTGCCATGACAGTGACATCATTCATGAGAAGGGGTCCCAAAACCCCATGTTGAAAATTTGGTCCAAAAATTCCAAAAATGACTGTTTTACGAGCAGTATTGCATGTTCCTCATACGAGGTCGGAAGTTCGTGAAATTTCAATATTTTCACTCCAGATTTTCAACATTGCCATTTTACCACACCTTCTTATGAATAGTACAGCTGTCATTTTCACATCTCACCCAAAATGTGTTTCCGCCCTTGGCAAGCAGAATGGCGCAGTCGGTGTGCGAAATCAATGTATGGGACAAATTAAGAAAATCACAGTGACACTGTTCATGAGCAGAGGTCTTAAAATGGCTATGTTTAAAATTTGGTGAAAAAATTCCTAAAAATGACTGTTTTACGAGCGTGCGTTGCGCAGTTCCTACGCAGGCTCGTAAGTTCACAAATTTTCAATATTTTCACTCCAGATTTTCAACATTGCCATTTTACCACATCTCCTTATGATCAGTGCAGCTGTCATTTTTCACATCCTGCCCAAAATGTGTTTCCACCCATGTAGCGCACAATGGCGCAGTCGGAGTGCGAACTCAATGTATGGGACACATTAAGAAAATCACAGTGTCACTGTTCATGAGCAGAGATCTTAAAATGGCAATGTTGAAAATTTGGTGAAAGAATTCCTAAAAATGACTGTTTTACGAGTGTGCTTGCATAAAGTTCCCACGCACGTCAGAGGGTTTGTGGGAATTTTCAATAGCTCCACTCAGATTTTCAACATTGCCATTTTACCACACCTCCTTATGATCAGTACAGCTGTCATTTTCATATCCTGCCCAAAACATGTTTCCGCCCATGGAAGCATAATGGCGCAGTCGGTGTGCAAACTCAATGTATGGGAACATTAACAAAATCACAGTGACACTGTTCATGAGCAGAGGTCTTAAATGGCTATGTTGAAAATTTCATGAAAAATTTCCAAACAATGACTGTTTTACGAGCGTGCGTTGCGCAGTTCCTACGCACGCTCGTAAGTTCGCAAATTTTCAATATTTGCACTCCAATGACTTCCAAATACCTAAACAGCACATAGAACCAAGCAACATTCGGCATTGACAAATGCTTGTTACATATTGTCTTACTGTTTTATACAGTCTTCACCAACTGTGGCAGTTTCTAACACTCATTTTAAAAGACTGAATGTACAGTACTTTCTCTGAGCATGCTCTGCAGCCACACTTCTCAACACATAATTCTCAAACTGTAAGTAGCAACATTTTAGACAGTAACTGATAGTCATTTGTTATTCATACAGCATTAAAAAAAATATTTTTGTCACTGCACACTTACAGTTTGACATTGCAGGCATTTCCTTTCATGGCAAGCACAAATTACCCCTTGTGGAAATTTTAAGTCATTGGAAGTGGAAATTTAATTATCCCTAATTCTACATCTGCAGAGGAGTGGAAAATAATACCCTAATGATCATTCTGGAAGGAGATCAGGAACACTGTTATGATTCTTTGGTGTCTAGCATCAGCAGCTGAAGACAGGCTCCTGATTGCCATGCCCCCCTCCCAGCCGCAGAAATACCATCTAAGACTCCATTCTTACATGCCTCTGGTTGTTAATGATAGGTGTATGTACACGTTTTTATTGGCTGGAAGAATCTGTTTTAGTTTTTAGTAATAATTTCTTGAGAGGATAGGCAGTAAATTCTAAACAGTGCAATTTAATAGACTGTCCTTGGGTAATGCTTTACAATAATGACACATTAAAGAGCCACTGACAGTTTGTACAAATCTGAAAAAATGTAATATTTAGACATAATTCAGGCCAGCCTGCCAGCATAGCAATAACTCTGCCACTAGCAATGCTGACTAATAGGGTCTGGTTATGAACTTGTAACATCAGAGGGTTAGCCCGGAAAGGAGCATTGAGCAGCCAAGGAACAGCTCTCTCCTCGGGGGGTTCTAGTGCTAGCTTGAACTCCATTGGAGGCTAGGGGTAAGGGTGACTGGGAGTCCAGAAACAGGGAAGGGGGGACAGCATATGCTTGCATGTTATGTGCAGAAGCATGCATAGTGATGCCATGTGCATTGTTGCATGGTTTCCACTCCAGAAATCAAGATGGAAAAATGTACCCACCTGCCAGAGAAGTACCTGTCCTTCCTCCCCCAAGCATAGCAAGCCATCTTTCAACTGCCTGGGTAGATCTGAGATGATCTCCACTGGGGTGATTAGATAGGTAGGGGAGTCTGCTGCAGAACAGAAGGTGAACTTCACCTTGGAGGAAGGGGCAAGACCTAGGAGGAACATTCCAGTGTGTTGCGGCTTACCCAGTGTCACCAAGATCATCAGTCAGGGGGGCTCTACAGACTGGGAGCAGGTGCTGGCAGCAGACAAAGAAGTGTCATGTCAGAGGTCAAAAAAGTAGGAGAGGAAGCATCAAAAAGAAATGTAAACACAGTTCAACCTAAAGTTAATACTTTTTTCTGTAACTCACCCTTTTTTATTTATTACTAAGGAAATTTGCATGAAACCAGGATCTCTGCCGTGTCTGCTTTGGTTTCTTGCCTACAAGCTACACAAAAAAATCTGCACTCACGAGCCATAAAAAACACATTTATTCTATCAAATGTACAATGCAAACCGTGCAGTTAGTTATCTCTCCTATGACCAACTCCTTCTGGTTGCCTTCCAATACCTGACATGTTAATTAGATACAATTCAGGCCAGCCCACCAGTGTAGCGGTAGCACTACTGCCAGCTTCATTGACTAACAGGGTTTGGTTATGAACCTGGAACATCAGAGGCCTGGCTGGGAAAGGAGAACTGAGCAACTGAGGAGCAGCTTTCCTCCTATGGGGGATGGGGAAACGTTGCCCCTAGCCCTAACCTGAACTCAAGCAGTGGCTAGGAGTAAACATGACTGGGAGTACAGAAACGAGAGGAAGAATGCTATAGATCTGACATGAACTTCACTGGGGTGACTAGATAGATAGGGGGGGTCTGTGACAGAGCAGAGGACAAACCTCACTTTTTGGGACAGGCCCCATAAGGAAAATTCCAGTGTGTCACAGATTGCCCAGTGTCACCGGCATCACCATTCAGGGTGACCCTACAGACTGGGAGTAGGCCCTGGCATTGACCAAAGGAAGATCAGGTGAGTGGCCGAGAAAAATAGAACAGGAAGAATACCAAAAGAAAATAGACATAATGCAGCCTACAGTTCATATTTCTTTTCTGTAATTTTCATTTTTTGTTTCTGTAATTCCCACACTTATTTATTTATTACTAAGGAAATTTGAATGAAATAAGGATCTCTGCCCTGTCTGCTCTGGTTGCTTGTCTACCCCTGATATCCTACTTAGACACAATTTAGGCCGTCCCGCCAGCATAGCTTAGTAGCACTACTGTTAGCAGTGTCAACTAATGGTTTTGTAACAAACTTGAAACATCAGAAGACTGGCCAGAAGAAAAGCATTCAGCAACCAAGGAGGGGTTGGGTCTTGGCCCTGCCCTGAATTCCAGTGGTGGCTAGATGTAAGGGTGACTGGGAGTCCAGGAGGTCACTCCATATATATGCTGTTCCTCTCCCCTTTTTCTGAACTGGGAGGAGGAACAGCATAGATCTGGGGTAACCTCTGCCAGGGTTATTAGATCTGTAGGAGTGTCTGCAGTACAGCAGAAGGTGAACCTCATGGAGGGGGGAGGCAAGCTCCAGGAGGATCATTCCAGTGTGTCCTGGATTGCTCAGTGTCAACAGGATCACCAGTCTGGGTGGCTCTGTACGCTGGGAGCAGACACTAGCAGCAACCAAAGGAGGGTCAGATGAGTGGGCAAGAAAAGTAGGAGTGGAGAGTCAAAAAACAATTTAGACACAATTCAGCTTGCAGGTTATATTTTTGTCTGTAGTAAGGAAATTTGCATACTCACATACTAAAATTGCCAGCAAATTAGGCTTATTGGTCTATCGAGCCTGCTCGAGTAGCTGCCTTTACAGTGAATTCCCTGCTGCTGCCTCCCTCCCTTAAAGTGACCTATTGTTACCCCTTCATCATGACACTCCCATCCCCACTTACTTTACCCCTGTGTCTGTCTCACGCTCTCTTAAATCTTTGAACTGTCCCTATCCCCATCAATTCAGATGGCAGTGAGTTCCAAGGCAGCACCACTCTTTCTGTGAAAAAGTGCCATCTCACCTCCTCTTTAAATCCCCCCCCCCCACATTAATCTCAGGCAATGCCCCTTCGTGGCTCCATCCTGTCTCAGCTGGAACAACTCTTCAGAGTTAACCTGATTGATCCCCTTCAAATATTTAAAATCTCTATCATATCCCCTCTATCCCTCCTCTCCTCCAAGGAGTACATGTTCGACAACCTTAATCTCTCCTTATAGGGCAGGTCACTCAGGCTGTGAATCATTCATGACGTCCTCCTCTGTACCCTCTTAAAAGGGCCACATCATGCCTCAGGTACAGGTGCCAAAATTGCATTCCGTACTCCAGGTGCGGCCTAACCAGACAATTATACAGGGGTAGTATGACCTCCCTTCTTCTTGATGTTATCCCTCTGGCTACAGCCAAGCATCCTATTTGCCTTCCCAGCTGCCTTCCTATACTGCTCAGAGTTATTCACTTTGGCATCTATTCTCACCATAAGACCCTTTTCTTCCCTGGAGACCATCAGCTTCACACCTCCTAGAGTGAAGTCATGTCCTGGGTTCTTGGATCCTAACTGGAGTACACTGCACATTTTGGCATTGAATCTCAGCTGCCAAGTGTGCAACCATTTTTCAAGTGTCTTCAAGTCCTCATGCATATTCCTGCTCCCCTCCTCTTTATCCACCACTGCCCTCCACTTGGAGTCATCCATGAATAGACTCAGTCTGCTTCTAATTCCGACCCCTATATCTGAGATAAATTCATTAAATAGGACTGGCCCTAAAACCGACTCCTGGGGGACTCCACTTAAGACCATTCTAGGGAACAAGAGATCACCCCTAACCACCACCCACTGAAACCTATCCTCCAACCAATTCCAAATCCACTCCAGTATCTTCCCTCCCAATCCCAGACTCCTCAGTTTAGCCAGCAATCTACAGTGCAGCACCAAGTCATGAAAACTGGATCCCTGCCCTGTCTGCTCTGACTGCTTTACTACACTGTACATCCTAGATCTGTTTATAACACCACAATCTGTTGTGCTGGAGATCATTATGGTGTCATAAACTAGGGATTATGATTTCAGGTGAAGACAGGCAGCCAGAGTAGATACAGTCTATAGAACAGTGATTTGTATTTAATACAGCTGTCCACAGTAATACAGAAGAATGGTAAGAGACTTAAAGATAACATATGAAATATAAGATGACTTGTATCTAAATCACATACTTTTCAAAGTTTTCCCAATGGTGTCAGGGGCATTTTGAGTATTAAGGCATGACCGGGGGGTTGGGTTACGATCTGGCAATCTTATCCAATGAGTTGTCATTAGGCACGAGGTGCTGCCAAGTGCCTTATGCCCCTTGGGTCAGATTAACAAGGGTTTCCTAACTCCAATATCTAATTGCTATTGTTAAACTAAAATGTTTTTAATTTTTTTCTAAATCTGTGTTTTAACAGTTAACATTGTTGTTGTTCTATTATGCATGAGTGTTTTTAACCTCATCCTAATCTTTCTGAAATGCTGTCAGCTAACAAGAATGCTTCAGTTCCAACCATGTTCTTATTATTTATACTTGAATATGAGTTAATCATGGCTCTGAAATAAACCAAAAAATGTCTAGAGTTTAATGTTACCAGTCAGAAAGTCATGCAGCTTGCCAGCAAAATTAACTTCTGTACTTATTTGAAATTTGGGGACAGTGCAGGACATACTGAGCCGATGCATGTTTCCAGGTGTGGGCTGGGAAAGAGTGATATGAAATGGAGGAAAAATGAGGATACAAAGTGATACAAGGCAATGAGTAGTTGTGCATATGGAAAAACCGCAGGTATGGGCACATTTTTTGCAGGCAAAAATAACACCATAAACAATTTTAATACAATTTACCTTTCTATGAAAATCAATGGATTTTTCCATTTTTGTGTGAATTGTGAAATCAAGTCTGAAGTCATTATTTTTATCAGAAAATGTCATTTTCTCAGAAAAAAAAAATCACACAAAAAATTGAAGGTTTTCATGTAATTCCAGATGTCTATTCAATTTTACCTCCAACCAGGCAATTTTCATGGAACAGTGATTTTTGTGGGGGAAACTGTGAAAATATATGAGGCAATTTCACCTAGTCCTTAAAAACAGTAGTTATGAAATGTAGAGTGCAATAGATAAACAATAAATAACCAGTGTGAAAGTGTGCAATATCTTAACTACTGGTCAAGAAGTTATAGTGCAAAAAATACAAAGTAAATGGGGGAAGTAACAGATGAGATGAAAAATCAAACACATAGTGACCAGAAGGGGAAATGGTGCAGTTGTAGTAGAGATGCAAGAAAGGGTAGAACTGCAACAGAAGTCATTATGACTGGTGTGTGGGGGGGAGTGGGGGTAAGGGAGAAACCCAGGTTGGGGGCACACTAGAACTGCATGCCATATAGGACAGTGTTTGGAAGGGGGTTGGGAAGTGGGAGAAGATACTGATGAAGAATAGAGGAAGGGAGACAAGTGAGGGCTTTTTGTAAGAGCATGTGCATCAGAAGATCTCTGGAGCACCAGAAGATAGAAGGTTCAAGTGGGGCAGAGCTTGGGAGAAAGGCTATTCCAATATAGAGGGAGGCAAATGCAGAACGAAAACTGCCTAGAGAAAATTATGTAGTTGGTTACAGAGAAGAAGCAGCAATCAAAGCAGCAGAAGGAATACAGTATGATAAAGGAAGAAAGGAGAGAAGCAAGATGAGAATGAGCTGAACCAGAACATGGGGATAAAGGGACCTGGTTTTGAGGGAGACAGGGTACTTAATGACATGGAGCATTAATTATTATGAAGAAGTCAGTTGAAGGCAAATTGATAAAACAAATGCAAAAAGGGGTCCCGTCTGGATAAGGACTCACGGCTGGTCCTTCACCTTGTGTTAGCATTAACAAAAACTAGTCAGATCAATTTGTGAACAGTCTCATGGCAGACATGGAAAAGGGGGAAGAATCTGTGTGATATGGTATGCTGAATTTGGGGAGTATGTTTTTTTAATTGAATGTACTGATGTGGGTAGAAAAACCAAGGCTGAGATCTAGCCACACATCAAGGTACTTGATGTGGGGGACGTCTTCAAGGGGTAGCCATCCAAAGTCATGAAGGCAGGGGGCTTCTGGAGTCTGTTGTCTCAGCTTACTGCCAAAGGTCACAGAGACAGTTTTTTGATCTTAAGGGAGAGTTGATTCGAGCAAGATTAGTATCAGACAATGTTAAAGTCATGCTGCTCAGACACTTCCAGCTCATTGACTGAGGCAAGCAGACAGAGAGCAGAGTTCATTAAGGGAGATGGAAAACAGGATGGGGCCTCAAGACAGAGCCTAAGGTGACACTTGAGAGGATAACTAGGAAGGGAGCGGGCATTACCTGGAATCTGTCTGACAAGTAGGAGCACAACCAACTGACCATGCTACAAGAGATCAATGCTCTTGTGAGTTTATCAAGTGGGATTGGATGGGTCACTGTGTTGAAGGCCTTGGCAAGGCCAACAAAAATCATATAGGTGAGCTGTCCTTGTTCCATCCCCCTCAGTACAAAATTAGTAAATCATGGAAGGGATACAACTGTGCAGTATAATTTGTGGAAACCTGACTGGAAAGGGGAGGGAAGGAGGAAGACTCCAGATAAGTGGAAAGTTGAGATAGAACAAGCTTTTCTTGCACATTAGCTAGATCAGGAAGATGGAACATGGGAAGGTAGTTTCCTTGGCTGGAGATATTATGTCATTCATGGAGAGAAAAGACTTTCACCCACTTCCAGGACCAAGAACCTTACATACTGTAGGTGAAAGGAGAAGTTTAGAATGAAGGAAATAGGATATACAATGGCAGAGGCTGAGCGGTGTAGATGTTTAGGGTCCTGACCATCAGAGATATTAACCTTAGATGGGCTGAGAGAGAATAGGGGAGTGAGGGGAGCAGAAAACATTATGAAACTATATAGAGGAGGCCTTAAAACATTTACACCTCATGGTTTGGTGCTTACAATGTCCTCTTCCCCTTACTGCCCTTGCTTGCTCTTTTTTTTCACTGTTTCTCTGTGACCCATATTTCTTCAAGGTGTACCACCATTTGTTTTCCACGGAGCCACTTTTCAGGAGATGTGTACAAAAGGCTGCTGTGTGAATGACCATAATGTCCTCTTTGGAAGAAACATTTTAGGGGACCCAATACTTAAAACAGTTTTGGGACACAAAATGTATTTCGTCTTATAGTTCCAGGCATGTGAGCAAAATCAATTGCAACACATGCCTAAACTACCAACAAATGATGGGGCCTCACTAGCCAATGAAGGCAGCTATTGGTGCCAAAAGCTATTGGCTGGAGTGGGGGCTTTCACTTTTGCCTGTGAGCATTCAAAGGGTATCGTGAAAAGGGTGAGTAAAGAATGGTGAACGTCAAAAGGGAGAATGAATATTGCCAAATGGGAAATTCTGCATTTTCTCTGTACCCCCTCCCCAAGGTCTACCCTCCCCCCTGGATTTATTATATTTAGACATGGGGGTGTGGTGGGCACAGGGGGCACAGCCCCCTGCATAAAGAGAAATCAACTAATTTCCCATTCGGCATTATGTATGTGCCCTTTTGACGGTCACCTTTTTATAGTCACCGTCATGACATGGAACACATTCAAATTGTCCCTTTGCTTGTGAAAACTACCCTTCTTTACTTTGTGCCCTTTTAAATTCAGAGCCCTCACATTTTCCCTGTTCTGGCACGCATGATGGCCGGCCATATTATATAGTCCTTGTTGCAGCCGTGTGGAATGCTAGCCAGTAAACCTGAAAAAAAAGAGCAGCCCTGTCCATCATATATCCATTGGACTTGTTGTTTAAGCAGTATATATCCTGTATGCTCCTGAAAGTGCCATCATGATGACTCAATGTGTGAGTCTGAAATACTATGTTTGTGCAGAGCCCCACAAAACTCGTCCTTTCTGACAGTGATTTCATGCTCTTCCTTTGCCCCCTGTATCTTTACACAGCTATCCTAGCTCCAGCCCTTCTCAAGATGAAGACTGTGTTCTCAGGTTGCTCTTCTAACTTGCTGCCAGCTCAACATGTTAGCCTCAGATTCTGCATATAAGCCTCAGTCTCTTGCCTGACAAGGCTGTTAGTGCTGTCTCTTGAGCATTCAGCTGGTCCTCATTATTCAAAGTATAGTGTAAAGAGAAATAGGCACAGATACCAGATAACATAATATAAAGGACTGTTCATGTGGTTTGGTGGAGCTGTGGGCTGCTCTCTTCCTTTCTAAACACTGTATACTGTACAGAGCATACTTCAGCTTTCCTTGGATCCCCATTTGTCTTGATCTTCCATCCTTCACTCCTCCTTCCCTGGTGTCTTCTTCTATTTCCTTAGGGGAATCTGATCTACACATTCTCTTATGGTGCCTTTAGTTAAAGGTGACATTGTCCCTGTGGCAGCTGTAGAGGTGGACCCCAACCTCCAAGAGAGTTATTTTCCTTAGGTGACAGAACTCTGTGATACCTCAGAAGAGTAGAAGTTCTGGTCTAGGGAACAGAGAGAGAGACAGAAAGAGAGAGAGAGAGTTTAAATGGCAATTAATCTATTTGCAGAAGCACTCCAAACATGTTTCAAGCCTTTCAGTTTACATTTACCACCTATTCCTATAGATACTATGGTTTGTCAAGGCATTTCTTCTACCCCAGGTGGATAATCTCCTGGACATCCCCATTCCAGTATTTTTTACCAACCTTCCCCTTCCCTGTTGTCATTATCAAGGTGAAAAAAAATACCACATAAAAATGCAGGCTTCTGGCACAATGGCAGCAACTGACATTGTCTATCATATTAAACCACCTTTCCTAGCTTGATCACCCAGTGCCCAAAATATTATATTTTGATATCCTCTGTCTCCCACCCAAATCCATAATTTCAGGGGGTCTAGTAGTTGGCAAATCTGCCTAGTTGACTTGACTGCCCCAACCCGCAGCATGCCCATCCTACTTTGTAGTATATATAGTCAGCTTAATGAATAAAGTGAGTGAACATAAAATTTTGTGGAGCATTTGTGTCATTAGTGGCTCAAGGTAGCTTGATTAGTCCTGACCATCTGAGGAGAGTTAGGGTTTCCTTTCTTCCCTTCTTTCTTTTTTTGTTAATGTTTAAATAATTCCCAAATAGTGGCATGAATCATGAGTATTGCAGTATTTGTTATTCAGTGCCAATAATGAATACTGTATCTATTATTTATGATATTCAGGGATTAATGTTTGTGGCATACACACCCCAAACAGATACGTTTTTACATGGCTTCTGAACCAGTGAATTACCTGTGTTCATGTTATGCCCTTCCTCCCACTCACCTTCCCTGATTTAGGTTATACAGAAAAAGTGCTAATTATTACATCAATCGACAATTTTTGAAGACAACATTATGTAGTGGTTGGGCAAGGCAAGGGAAGGCAATTTTATTTCTATAGTTCCCTATCCTTTTTTTTTTTCAAATTCTATTTCTTCACCTGGTGGTCCGGGGCATCTCTCAGGCTGGCTCACTTAGCATCCACTCTCCCGACCGAAGCATCGGCATCAGGATCACCTCCTCTCCCACCGCCCACACAGGAGATGGCCAAGGATCCCCAGGGGATAGGGTCAGGACTGTGGCCGGCATTGAGCATGTGGGGTGTCTGCCACTGGAGACCAGCCATCGCCTCACGTGACCACCAGGGTTTTTACTCTTGTGTGCATTAACCTGGGAGCATGGATGTGCAATGATGTCCAGTGCAACACGGGCATGCTCCTGAACCCACATGCGGGACATCCTCAGTCACTCCCATACTCCAGATGCAAGCTCTTCATCTTGCTGCATTCTCCCGCCCTCTACCTGGAGCTGCTAGAGCAGCAAGGAGCACCAACCACCCACCCCAGGAGAGGAGATCAGTCCTCTGGATGCTCAATCCTCTCCTTCCCCTGCTGACCTATGGTGCCCAAGTCCGTTCCTGAACCCTGTTTGCCAGTGTGGGATGTGGTGTGGCATCCAGTACCTCGACCCTCAGCACCACCAGGCCGGATCTATAGTTCCCTATCCTAATGGGTTCAGAGCACTTAACAATACATAAAGCAAGATGCAATAAATACCATAGAAATAAATCCACAAAACGTAAAATAGTTAACCACATGAAAGAATGAATGAATGAATACATAACTAAATAAATAAATTAATAAGTAAGGAAATAAATAGAGTGGTAGTGTATTAGGGACATAGCTTCAGTCTTGATTTCAGAATGACAGTTCCAAACAGATGACAGTGTGCTACACCTGCTGCACTGGGGTACTATAATGGGACCGCCAGTCCTCAATTGACACACACGTACCAAGATTAGTCACCTTTTCAGGAAATAACACAGTCCAAACTCACAAATGCAGTTCAAATAGTTTTAATTCATCAGTTCATCAGTTCTTTACCATTCACCTGAGGTGAATGGTGAAGAACTGATGAACTGATGAATTAAAACTATTTCAACTGCATTTGTGATTTTGGACTGCATTATTTACTGAAAAGGTGCCTAATCTTGGTATTTGATTTCAGAATGGCCGGCACACTTTCCTAGGTGGAGCAAAAGGGGGACCTGAAGCACAGAAAGCCAGGGGGTCTTTGAAGTAGTTGGAACCCAGTCCACGCAGGGCTTTGTAAGTTAACAACACAACCATAAAGGTAGTACATTACAACCTGGCAGCCAGTGTAGTTTGTGCGGCACAGGACAGACATGCTTAGAGGGTTTAACTCCAGCGATCAACCTGGCATAATAATGTACTGGCTAACCCTAGGTATAAAGTGTTAAAGTACTCGAGTCTCCGTGTCATAAAAGAAAGTATTAGGCTCACCAGGTCTTCATGCTCTATATAGGGTTTAATCTGAGCAGTTGCACCACCTGATGTTCTAGTGACAGCTAGAAATCCACAATGACCCCCAGACCTTTCATCTTATCGACAGCTCACTGTGCCACACCATTCAAAGATGGGCATCTAGGTAGTAAACTAGACATTGCCAACCCATTTCCAAAAGTAGTAATGCCATCTCACTTAGATTTAGGCACATCCAACTGGGTGCAATCCAGTCAGTAATTTCATATAGCCATTGGTCTAGGACAGAGATGGCATCATGCCTGTAAGGTATAAACTACAGTTATAGCTAGGTATCATCTGTATAGCAGTAAATGAACATCGTAGACCACTGGACGACCTCTCTCAATGGCAGCTTGGAAATGGCAAATAACATTGGGAGCAGAATCAACCTTGTGACGCCCCAGAGCCTACTGCAGCAGGCTGTGAGGGAAACAGTACCTAACATAACATGCTGTAAACTGTTAGGTAGGAATAGGTTTACCTGGAGAGTCCTCTGTATTACCACAAGTGACCCTTCAAATCCCAGTTGTCCACCATGTCAAGTACTGACAATAGATCAAGAATAATCACAGAGCATTCCCCTCTACCTCTATCCAAAATAAAGTTATTAAACATCCCTACATCCTTATGTGCATTGTCTCCATGCTGTGCCAAGGCCAGAAACCAGATTGAAATGGTTCATAGATGTTATATGTCTTGTAGTGAGCCCCAAGCTGTTCGAAACTACCTTTTCAGTCACCTTCACAAGAAAAGGGAAGTTTGAGACAAGCCTGTAATTTTCTGGTATGTCAGGGTCCATAGATGGCTTCATGAGTCTCATCACCTCCCTTCAAGGTGAAGGGAAAGTGTTCACTCTCAAAGGAACACCAATCAATCCTCAGAATAATTAAACCCAGGACCAACTGACAGTCCACCAACAGGCAGGGCCTGGATCAAAAAACAGAATGTAGGGTGCAGCCCAATGATCACCTGAAGTACATCTTACACTGGGTACAAATCACTCAAATACCACACTAGAGGATCAGCCCTGCTGGTTTCTAACAGGCCACTTGCAAAGATCTCTGCCAAAATGGACAACACTCTGTTCAAGAAGAAGTGACTAAACTCTTTGCTCTTAACTACTGTAACCTATACCCTGGGCTGCAAACTGGGTGAATATAATAATCTGCCTACAGTAGTAAATAGCTGAGCTGGTAAGTTCTTATTTGAGGCAATTACCCATGACAGGAACTCTGACTTTTTCAGTGCAGTTCCTCTCTGGTATTCCTAGCAATGGTTTCACAGAACCATTCTATAATCAGCTGAGCCAGAGCTCTCCCACGAATGCTTCAGCCTTCACTTGTTGTCTTTAACTAATGCAGATCATCATTATACCAAGGTGAATTACATTGGGGATCAACAGATGGGCACAGATCAGTATTGGTGTGCCAATAACTACATGATGGCTAGAATGTGGCTGTATATGGCAATCTCAGAGCCACCCTGGCACACTGCTACCATACCCAAGATGTCCATCACTACTTTGCTGGCTCATGAGGACTGTGAGTAGAACTGCACAGGACCATCTCTGCAGGAGGCTGAGATAAGTGAGTCGCCCCATACAGAATCCTCTCAGTATAAGGGCAAGGCACATTTATTTATATGGCGCCCAATCCCAGAGGCTCTGGGTGCCTTACATAAAACAGGTAAGGTTCGTAAAGGGATAAAATACAAAGAAAAAACACATATAACATGTGATACAATATTGAAACAATACATATGGTCTGCAAAATATATTATCTAAAATTAGACTAGCTTTGGTTAGTCAAGTTCTATATAATGGTCTGATTCACCAAATGAGTCAATCCTGGCATCTGAAATGTAAAGACTGAGTAAGAGAATAATATCCAAGATGTGGTCAAGCCTGTTGGTAGCACTGGAAATCACTTACGTGAGGCCCATTGATTTATTATTTGGAGGAACTGCTGAGCAAACTGTCATGTTTTGTCAGCCACCCAGCCATTGAAAGTCCCCAACATTAAGAGGCTGAGGGCATCAAAAGCAGGAAGACAGTTAAATCTGAAAATTCTTAAAACTCCTGCTAGTGCCCTGGAGGACAGTAAACAAAGAGAATCCAGCCTCCCATTCAATCCCAGCTTTTATTGTCACACATTCAAATGATTTAGTCTCTCCCAATGGGTATGCTGTGAATCACAGGATGGATAATAAACAAATGGCTCCCCTTCCCTTGATCCTGTTCGGGTACTGCGTAATGGAGAAACCAGCTTGAATGGCCACATCCACTACTTGACTAGAGTCATCATCAAATCAGGTCCATGACACACAGTAGAACCACTAATGAAACAAAGATGCAATCCTGCATAATTTGCAGGTTTTATTTCCCTCAGGAATCTGGCATGGCACAGAATTGCCCACAAGGAGGGGTGTGATCAGCCAGTCACCTGATCATTTGTCCTCTGTTACTGGAGGACTCATTCAGGATAGGAACTAAGTTGGGGAAGGGGGGCTTTCCCATTCCTTATTCAGCCTGGGCCACTTATCAAGCATAAGATTCTAGATCTGCCCCTGCACAACCCCCCCCTCCCATATTGGCCACAGCTAATGTCTCATCTATGAAGGATCATGAGGGTTCCTGCAATTTTCAAAAATCACCACCTGGATAGATGGGATGACAAAAGAATGGGGCTGCCTGAGCCAGTCATGAAAGTAAGTATGCACAGGGCCTATGCCTTATAACAAATTAAGGCAGCTGCAACATTGGAAATCCTAAAATGGACAACAGTCCATCCAACTAACCTCTACAAAAAAAAGGCACTCAAGGAGAAATCTTCCCACCCAACTAATACATAACCTAAAACACCCCCAAAGTTCTCTTATTTCAAAGAAACCACTCTATGCCACCAAGACCACCCCTACAACCACCCAATTCAGCCAAATCAGCTACCATATTTAAGCTGATTGAACATACCCCAGTCCCCATGCAGTCCAACAAGAACAGTAAATCAGTTATAATCCACAAACTTAATAGTCTTTTTGTCTGTCTTGCACAGGCCTGTGAATCTGAATACCGATTACCAAATCCCACCAGAGACAATTATATGCTGTGTGACCATTAACAAGTCACTGAACCTCTCAGTTCTTTAGCCTGTACCACTGGACAAATAGATAAAAGAAGAACCCACATAAATCTGAAATGTGATGTTGCATCTCAGCCTTTCCTGGGTAAAGAAATTATAAAATAAAAGTTGTACTATCAGGCACTTAGCATACAATGTAAAATAAGTGGTAAATGAAAACTGCAAGTCATAGTTGTGACTATAGGTTGTGGGGTATTGGTGGATATCCACATGCCCAAGGGCATGATGAGATCTGATACCAATGGCCTTACAGCCCTGCAAGTGTGGGTATCCACAAATACCCCACACACTTAATGGTCTTATTGGGCTCAGAAAATGAGTTGAACAAGTAAAAAAAAAACCTCTAAAAAATAGAAAATAAAAATACAACAAAATATTGCTTAGAAATATCAAATAGTCCCTCTACATGTGATGTTTACTTGTTAGTCATCTACCTTTTTACACATTCAATGGAAGGTTTGGTTGTTTACCATGGAAAATTAAGTAAGCAATAATACCCAACAGGGTGGGCAGTATTGTGTTATACCGGACCGCCCAGGGGTGTAATGAGGTCAGTCGCCGCAGGCAGAGGGTCTTATAGCCCCTGGAAGGTCCAGTATAGATCATACCACACACTCTGGAGGGTATTATTGCACTTAGAAAATGGGTCACTGTATTATACATGCTAAAAATAATAAAAATCAAAATCATTTTATGTTTAAATGTTGAAATTCTTAGCTGTTTCATTTACTTTGTAATAAAATAGTTCCTCTGCCTGCATTACAATTTTTTTAATTTAGAGAATGTTATCCTTCTTGAACCATTGTACTTGTGGTTTTGGAGCTGGTTGCCTTGGTTACAACCCCCCACCCAACACGTACTTTTTTTTTCCATTGCTTTCTGTGTCTCACCCCAACACTTTTGTTTTCTTCCACCCTCTGTACTGTCTGGCAGTGTAACACTTTCAGTCCCTTTGTTTTATGTTAAACTGGGACTAGGAGCTGTTGCGGTAGCAGTCGACATGAGGAGAGACTAAAAGAAAGTGCAAGTGAGATCGCAAATTGATTATAGCTGCAGGGTCGGGGAGTGCGGTCGGTAAGAGGAGCTCTTGAATGCAGGTAAGATGGGGAGTGTTATAGTGCTATGTACAGGTTTTTTTTTTAACAGCTTCATCATGCTGATGCCATGGGGGGCAGGGAGCTGAAACTGAGCAGAATGATCCAGCCAACAGAGAAAGCTGGAGAAAATCGTACACAGAAAGAAGATGAAGCAGGTAGATGGTTAAGCACTGCAGACCGGATACTTCAAACGGCATCTCTGTATTTGAATCATTGTTGGTACCAAGTTCTGCCTGCAGTTTTATTACAGTTGCACAACCTGTCAGTGTCAAACTAAAATGGGGGATGCACAACTGCCGCCACTCGCTAAGTGAGAGAAAAAATGACAGTTTAATAAATGAGCATGTGGCTGCTGTATCTCTCACTAAGCAAGCAATAGTGGTGTCTGCATATTTATGTACATTAGGTTTACAATTTTATACAGAGAACGTACTGTGGACTGGTGTCGGGTCTGAGCTCTCAGTAAGCGAGAGAAAAAAATAGCGGATATCTGAATTGCAAATTAGGGGTTTTAGCCTATTAGAGAGCTGGCTGGGCACCAAGATTTTGGTCATGGGGCTGGTTGGACTGGTACTTTTAATAGGTGGGCATCTGTTGTCTGATAGATGCCCACCTAGAGAAGTCATTCAGCCAATCAGAAGTGGCAAATAGCTTTAACCATTTTCTAAAGGGGAACAATCAGCACAAGGGCCCCACACCCAAGTGTGGGGCTGGCCCCGCTGTGCAGTTTATTTGCAAAAACATTTTGTTTTACTTATTGTTTACTGTAGTATAGCTGATTGCATCATACTACTTTTTTTTACTTCTAGGCTGACATCTTCTATAACTATAAATCCCAGAATCCCTTGCAGCTGACCTTAGAGCAGGACTGCAGCATTAGGAGATTCAGTAGCCTGCAGTGTATGTTAAAGCTGATACAAAATCTGATCTTTTGTTTGCTGATCCCACTGTCTTTCCAGGGCTATGTACAGTCAGAGAGGACTATAATTACCCCTGCAAAAAATCAGAATGAAAATAATCTGATCAGAGCTTATAAAAGCAGCAATATGCACTACAGACAATTGAATCTCCTACTGATGCAGTCAGGCTCTTATGTCTCTGATGTCATCTGCAGGGGATTCTGGGATTTGTAGTTAAATAAGGTATCAGCATAGAAATAATCAACATTAGTATGATACAATCTGTACCACTTTCACCCTAACCGCTCTGCTCTATTTCCTGCCTCCTTCCCCAATACTTCTTCCACCTCATCCCTCTCACCCTCCACCTTCTTTCCACTGCTTATCTTCACTTACCTGAACTTTTGTTCACACAAATCTACCTAAGCAACATTAGTATGATACAATCTATACCACTTTCACCCTAACCGATCTGCCCTATTTCCTGCCTCCTTCCCCGATCCTTCTTTCACCTCACCCTTCTTACACTCCACCTTCTGTCCACTGTTTATCTTCACTTACCTGAACTTTTGTTCACCCATATCTACCTATACCTGTTTGACAAAGCACCTTGGGCTGCCTCCTTTTACTAGGTTATTTTTGATTTCCTACCGATTCATAGTTTTGATTTTAGTTGCAATGTTAATGTCATTTTAAATACTTTCTTGTCAAAATTTTATATAATACCATCTATTGTATGTCTGTCACCCTTCTCACTGATGTGGAACTTTTGTAATAGAGCTGTTATGCACTCAAAGGTATTGTAATCTGAGAATAAATAAAAAAAATAAGCAAATAAAATAATACTACAGTAAACAATAAGCAAAACAAAATGTTTTTGAATACAGTGGACATTGGGACTAACCCACACTTGGGTATGGGGCTTTGTATACTGAGTGCCCCCCTATTTGAATTCAATATTCGACAGTATTCAGCTACTAGAATACTCATCCCCCCCCCCACACACACCCACACATAAACATGAAATGTTAACATGGAATGCATGAATAAATTTTTGCAGTACTCTACTGTCATACATTGACATGGTGCTATGTCAACACAATATGTGTCAGTGAAAAGCAGCGAAGTCAGTCCAAAACTGCGAGGTCCAAAACAAGGCTTTATCATATATACTAACTCTGAAACAACATGGCACTGTTATGACTATGTGGTTTTTGATCACGCATATTTGCTGTCGTGGTTTTGACCAGACACCCATTGATACATATTGACACAAAGACTTAATATGGAGCCAGAGCCTCAGTTTCATATGGGACGGTGTTAGCAGCAGAGACTTTTCTGTCAAGTTGGTAGTATACGAGGGTGATTTTTCATGACTGTCAAAGAAACAGTATAAATGAAAACTCTGAAGAGTACTTGATTTTTACATTTGTGCAATGCAAGGGTGACATGTTGGTAAGACAGTGGATTTTGAGAGAGATGTTACTCCCAGTCAAATGCAGGGTAATCTGTAAGGGACTCAACAGTGTTAGACCAATCATCAGCCAAGCAGATCATGAAACTCATCTGGGCTTGCTGGGCAGAAACATGAAATTCAAAAGAGACACCAGAATCATAGTGTAGCTCTTTCCTTTGATCTCCATAATGCTGCCCAGCAAGCACAGCTAATCATCATGATCAGTCTGTTGTGGCCCCCCCCATGTAAAAACAATGCCTCACACTCTCTGCCAAGTATGTCTCCCACTTTCCTTCACTTCCCGCTTCCTTCTAAATTTTCCAACATGGGGGTGCACAATCCCTGTTGCTGACTAGTATCCCACCACTCCACCTGTTTTCATTGTGCAACACTGGAGTTCACTTCTGGTCCTGCCAAACATAACATCCACACTGAGGTGCCCAATCCCCCAGTATCAGTACCTGCAATAAAGAAAACCATCCCTCACAGTCTCTTTTTTTTTTGAATCCCTGTAAAAGCACCCTCTGCCACCTATCCTTTCAACTTTTCTGTTGCTTCCTATGCCAATAGAGGTTAAACTGACACTGGGGTGCTCAGTCCCCTGTGTCTGTAGCTGAAATAAAGAAAACCATCTCAGGTAGTCTACTTTTATTTTTATACACCCTGTAAAAAGTAAACGTCCATTGATGTATGTTGCTGCAACTGCCCCCCGCCACAGTTGCACTCCCTCTACCCAACCCTCCCCCTCACTCAGCACCCACCACCCCTTATTTACCCACTGGGGATTCAATACGATAATCCGCTTTGGACATGAGACACATCTTCACTCATCAACACCTGACTGGAACTGAGGGACTCAGGCATGTAGTTCAGTGTTATCTCATTCTGCTTTGAACTTGTGCTCATAACAAGCTCATTTGTTAATACCTTTTCTCAAAATGTTCAACGTGGCCTCTTTGGGACCTCACCTCATGAACAAGGGTGCTGAAATTATTCAAATCTGTTCCAAAAGGTGATTTTTGAGGTCAGTATGTGAAATCACCTTTCTGGCAGAATTTGAAACTTTTCTCTGCCTTTGTTCATGAAGTGGGGTCATAAGAAGGTAAAGTTGAGAATTTGGGGTGCAAATATTAAAAAACAATAAAATTATGAGCCCATGTTGATATTTTTCAACACACACTCTCTGAACAATGGTAATTTTCAATATTTTGACCCCAAATTTTCAACATGGCTAGTTTTTCACACCACCTCATGAACATGAAAGTTGTCATTTTTCAAATCCTGGCCAAAATGTGTTTCCACAGTTGTGGCACAAAATGAAATTTCAGTCATTATTTTATAAATGACACCTGTCATGTTCAGAATGAGGGGTCATAAAAAAGATTATGTTGTAAATTTGGGGTCAAAATGTGAAAAAACAACTGAGTTATTAAGAAACGTTGAATTGTTCTGTTCATTCATAACTTTATTTTTGCAGATTTTGGTCCCTAATGTTCAACACATCCATTGTGTTACCCCAGCTCCTGAATATAATAGGTGTAATTTTTTAAATCCACTCTGAAACATGTTTGTGCAGTCACATTGCAAAACCATCTTCCTGATGGAATTTTAAAAAATTCCACCTGTTTTGATCATAACGTCAGCTCATAAAAAGACTGTTGGAAATTTGGGATCTAAATGTGGGAGCTCATTGAAGATTAAATTTTGCTTCTCAGCTGGCCTTTCCTGGGTATACACAGTCTAAAAAGGTGTAAGTAATCTAGGATGGGGTGTGCACTGTGCTATTGCAATGCACACCCAGGGGCATTGTTAGGCATAATGCTATAGGTGTCTTCCATCTCTGGATGTATCTTGTGACAACACGATGCACAAACCCCCAAGTGCCTCACTGCAGTCATGAAATGGACCAAAACATTACTGAGACTGAACTTAAAAATTAACACTGACACATATGTTTTTAATTTTAGAAATCAATAACTATTTATTCAAGTTAATAAAGGGAAAGTAATCTGCACAAGGGGCAAACAAAAAAAAGTGTTTTATTTGATATTTACTTCAGTGACATTTTCCTCAGTAGTGTCAATTTCATGTAATGACAGTTTCAGATGTCTACCCACAGCAGCAGCAGTTTTTTCTTTCTTTTTTGGAGGTTGTTCTGTATCAATTTGTCTGTCATCCTCTTGAAACAATTCAGACAGAGTTGAATCATTCAGCCATTCAAATTGAGAAGTTGGTAGTTCTGGCATTGTCTCTAGCTGCAGTTAGTGAGTGTGCAAAAATGGCTATTGTTTGAAATGTCAAAATTCTAAAGCTGCTTATTTATAGTCTAGATGCACTGCACCCTGTGGACTTTGTTTTGTGCTCCCACAATACATGGCTCAGAGCCAAAGTAACAAACTGTTGCAGAACTCCAGGTAAAGTATAGGCAGGATGCAGTAATATGCCCAAATTGGTTTATTCATCCAGTAGCAACAGCTGCTGGATGAATAAACCAATTTGAGCACATTACTTTATCCTGCCTATACTTTTCCTGGAGTGTTGCAGCAGTTTGTTACTTTGCACTTATCTTTTGGGATGGCCTTTCTGATTAAGCTGGCACCTGAGGAAACCAGTGTCGCACCTGAACTTTTTGTTGAATATGTGACTCTGAGCCAATCAGGACACAGTGGGACAGATTTTCAATGGCATTAGACTGACGCAAGGTGCTTATCAAACAGGTCTGATGCAAGGGCATTTTGCGTCAAGGGCTGCGCCAAGCGGGAATTTGAAAGGCAGCCTGCATCACCCATCAGACTGCTTACACCAAACTGTGCTAGTGCCAACCTTGCACCATGAAAGTGGCTGCAGCATGGCACTGGGGGCTTGCAGCAGACCCATACTGCCGCAGTCCTTGGATCCACAATTTGAAAGAACCACCCAGGAACCAAGTGCCAAGTACCCTTACACCAGCGAAGGGTAGGTCCAAGAGGACTTAGATGGCTCCTGGGGGGGTCATCCTGCATGTGCCACTATGTGGCCCACCCCATCCATCCCCGGTTGATGATCCCTGGTAGTCTGGTGGTCCCCCTCACCCCCATCATGGTCCCCAAAACCCAAACCCATGCATCCTGCCAACCTTCCCTACCAATCTCAGCACTCCCACCCCCCTCCCGTACCCCGATCTGGCAACCAGCACAGCCCTCCAAACACCACCACAGATGGCTGCTGAATGAGCTGTCAGTGCATGTACTGTATACAGTATACACTATGCGCACAGACTGACCATTCAGAGGCTTGCTAGGGTGGCATGTGGAGAACTGTGCTAGATCTCCAAGGATGCACTGCCCTGGTTTTCTAGCTACCTTGGAGAGAGAGTTCAAAGTGTTAAAATTCCTGGAGTCTCCTCAGTTGAAAAGCCAGTCCTCTCGGGTGTCCCTCAGGGGTCAATACTGGGCCCATTACTCTTTTCTCTCTTCCATAACAACCCCCCTGGCATCTGCCAACAGAGGATACTACTCTATGCAGATGATGCAGTCCTCTTCTCTAGCAACCGGGACTTTAACCTACTTGAGCGTCAACTGCAACATGATTTCAGCCTGGTGGAAAAATGGTTTGGCTCTTACAAACTTGTCATGAATTATAGTAAAACTAAGGTAATATATTTCTGCAATGTACGTAGCAAGTATAAACACCTATCCCTCACCATCAAGAATCAAGATGAGACCTCACTTGATCAGGTTCACAAGTTCAAATAGCTCAGCATCACCCTGGACAGCTCACTGTCTTACTCCCAGCACTTTGGGAAGGTTGCAAAGTCTGCCAATATACGCCTTGGCCTGCTCCACAAGTACAAACACTGTATGACTTCTGAAGCCCTTAGACTGGCTATCCACAGCTCTGTTACCTCCATTGTCTACTACTAGTCATTTATGGCTCTGCCTCTGCTACTGCCCTTAGGAGGATAACTGTGACACTTAACAAGGCCTGTAGACTTCTTACGAGGGCTGAACGCCTAACACACACCTGTGACCTTTACACCAAGGCTGGATGGCTACCTCTGATTAGTAGAATGCAATACCAGACCTGTCTGATTGCCAAAAAAGTTCTTCTTGGACTCATGCCTCCAGGTGTGGTGAGACTCCTTACTACCAACAGCAGCACCCAACCAACACGCAGTTCTCAATTCCAGACATTCCAGGTCCCCAGGCGCCGGACCTCGCTGGGTCAGAGATCCTTCATGCACAGGGCTCCTCAGTGATTCAGTACCCTTAACAAAGAAACTCTTGCTGCTGCAACCCTAAGCCCCTTTAAAAGGCAGCTGTGTCTATTCCTCTCCTCTACCTCACATTGTGACTGCCTCCCCTAAGCCATGGTCATCACCCTCTACCCTAGTTGGAACTTTTATAAGCTATCACAACCTTGAATTTGTTGCACCAGCTCCTTCCCTCCCCTTGCCCCCACCCACCCGCTCCCTCTCTATAGACTCACCATACCTTTGGCCACTGGTCCTCGTCCCCTTGCTCTTTTCATCCCTGTCTGACAATGGCACCTTCCAGATGGCTTCCTCCTGACTTCTTCCTACCAAGTATACCATTTCACCATGAATTCTGATAGAAGCTAGCTAGTGTTGTTCTACTTCAATATATTGACTGAACTATTTATGTACAAGTAATCTGTATGTTATGGCTGTTACCATTGTTTACCATTGTTGTATGTTACCCCCATCCTCCGACATGGAACCTTTGTAAACGAGCAGTTCCTGCTCAAAGGTACTTGTAATCCTAGAGTTTAATAAATAAATAAAAAAATATGTAATATACTATAGCATACATATCAAATGATATCTGTATACAAAGCCAATGACACCTGCTTATAAAGACTGTAATTACCATACTACAGACATACAGCACAAGAAATGCAATACACTACTGTACAGGTGCTTTCATGTTCACACATTAAAGGGGAAGGTATTTGTGCTGGGTTCTTTGTATTATGAAAACCCATGAAATTATCAGTCAAATGAGGTATTAAACCTACTTGTGGATGTCAGCAGTCCTGATAGATAAATATCTAAATCATCTGTAAAATTAATTCAAGGAAAAAGCCATTTTAAAGGGCACTAGAGACAGAAAGTGATGTCACTGAATAGTAAGCTGTATATTGTTAAGCTCAGCATCCCCTTCAGTGACATCACTTTCTTTTTTTAATTTGTTTTTATTTATTTAACAAATCAAAAGACCATTGAACCAAGGGCTCTTTTACAGAAGTTACACATCAAGTCACAAGCATAATGAATTACAATGTTTTCAGTAAGTTGCACAACATTAGGAAAGTAATTACATAAACAAAAGAATAATATGGCAAGATAAATATTGTGTCAAGGGCAGCCAGTGTCCTTGTCTGAAGAGGGCTGGAAAGGATTACAAGGAGAGAAGGATAGAGGTGGAATTGGGGGGGGTGGAAGGAGCAAAATAAGAGCAAGGAGGGAGCTCCCACAATGTAGCTTATGTAGGAAATGACCAATGGGGGCGTGGAGCAGAGGGAGAGGGCAAGGTGAGGAAACAGAGGGGAAGGAGGGGGGAAGTGGGAGTGGAGGGGGTAGAGGAAGGGGGGATGAGGTAGGATGAAAAGAGGGCAGGGATGGGGAAGGGAAAGGGATGAAGGAAGGAAGTGCTGTATGTGAAATAGTGCAGCAACAGGGTAGGGCTATAAATGGGTGAATGATAAAAGAGGAAGGTCTCAGTGCATGTAGCTGTCTGTGAAGATTAGGTATAGCAGTTACAAGATGCTCTGGAAACTAGAAATTGATGCAGCTTCTGCTTTAATTTTCCCAAGGTTGCAATCTTCACAATCTCAGGAGGAAGGGAATTAAATAAATTAGCTGCTCTAACTGCAAAGGATCGCTGTCAAAGTGAGGTCTGATAGCGAAGAACAGTAAAGGTTTGGCTCACAGAACTTTGTGTGTTATGAGTGCCCCGGAAGGGACTGAAAAGCTGAAGGGAAATTGGTGGTAGGAGACCAAGAGCTGCATTCTTTGCAAGAAGGCAGGCTTGATATTCAGTGCAAGCCTGGAACTGAAGCCAGTTGCTTGTCCGTAAAGGTCACAAGTGTGAGTATGATATGCTGCACCAGTTAGTAGATGGCATGCCTTATTCGGAGCTGTGGTGAGCTGCTGTAGGGTTGAGTCTGTGGTGGTACCATAAATGATCAAACCATAGTCAATAATAGATACAGTTGAACTTTGGATAGCCAGTCTGAGGGCCTCGGTAGTAAGGCAGTGTTTGGGTCTGTGTAGAAGGCCTAGGAGAATGTTAACTGCCTTGGAAACATTCTCAACATGGTGGAAGTAGGAAAGCATACTATCCAGAGTAACTCCTAGGTATTTAAAAGATTGAGTCTGATCAAGGACTACACCTACACTATTTTTAATCACCAGTTGTTTGGCTTTATGCTTATTGAGGGCACCATGGAAGAGCATGACCTTTGTTTTTTGCAATTAAGCACCAACTTATGAGAGGTGAACCAGGACTCAACTGCAGTAAAACTTTTCTGAAGTTAGGCCTGAAGGAGGGTAGGGTCAGCAGCCTTTGTGAAAATTACCCCATCATCCACGTAGAGAAGTACTGGTTCGGAACAGGATGCTGGAAGATTATTGAGGAAGGTGCTAAATAGAAGAGGTCCCAGTATCAATCCTTGAGGAACCCCTTAGCACAGACAGGCAGTTTAGCAGAAAGGGTAGAACCTATTTTCACCTGTTGTTTGTGGTTTTCTAGATAGCTGGTGAACCACTTTATGGTGTCTGAAGATATACTAAGCCCAGCAAGTTGATGTGTCAGCAAATGGTGACTGACCATGCCAAATGCTTTAGACAGGTCAATAAAGGTTACTTGGTTACTTGGTTTAGGGACAAAAGAAGGCGGAAGCCCATAGATATTGTCCTCCACATATGTGGATCATTATTGATGGCCCATGCACCAACAATTTGACCCTGATCAAGAGTATGGTGAATGAAACCTGTGAATTCCAGTAGGGCTGTAGATGTGCTGTGCCATTTCTGAAAACCATGTTGTTGGACACATTGTAGGTTGTATTTTTCCAGGTACTCCACAAATTGGTCGGCAACATTCCTTTCAAGTGCTTTGGACAGTGGGGAAAGAATAGATATTGGCCCATAATTCCCAGGTAGTAATCTGTTCACACTTTTAAAAACTGGTGTAACCAGAGCAGATTTCCAGATCTGGGGGAATTGTGAAAGTGTGAGGGAGCAATTGAGAAGCTTGGTGAGGGGGTCTCAAGATTCCATGAAAGGTTGCTCCTTTTTTTTAAATTTATGGATGATTTAGATATTTATATCTCTGGACTGCTGACACCTATGGATAAGCGTAATTCCTCATTTGAAAGATCTTTTCATTTGATTTTAGAATTTGTTGGACTCTGCATGCTTACTTTCCCTTTAAGATGACACATTGATATGCAAAAAGACAAAAAAATGCTGTTGGGTCAAGTTCAGTTTTTTTTTTTACCAACCAGTGGATGTGTCCCCACACCTCATGTGAAGCAATGCTATGCCCATAAAACCCCTATACTATTGGATTTATTTGCAAGGACTATAATATAGCAAGCAGTAGGATCTGTGCTTAAAACCGACAGTTTACTACCGTATACAGCTGGATGTCTTTTACCGAAAGTACAATATACTTTTGTATACTATAGGAGAGTTGTGTAAAACCTGCAAACTAATATACTGTAGTATACTATAGGGGTTTTCTACAAAGCAGAATTATCTGCATTATACTTTAGGACTGCTGTACAAAGCCTGCAACATGCTACAGTATTTTATTAGTTGTTTTTCAAATGTAGAATTAAAAGTTGAAGTTTTAGAAAAATCATATCTGGACTTAAAGGGGTTCATAATACAGATTCATAAGGTTATTAAAATTCATAGCCATTAAATATAAACATTATTTGTGTGTACTAACTTGCATTAATGGAACCAGCAATCAAAAATGATTTTGTAACAATATGTTTATTGTGCTTTTTCCTCAGCTTCCATTTACAGATGACCAATATCACTTTTATCACAATGGCATTCCCAAGGCCAGGAGAAGACGCAGCCTTCAGCACAAGCTACGTCTGGAAAAGGACCCAAGGGTAAGCCCTTCCAGAAGCTGATAAGCTACCACCCTACAGAAATAGTTTCCATGGCAACTATTCTGTAGGTGGCCAGATACCCTGAGACACAACAGCAGCTAATTTCAGGCCTAGCTCTAGCTGTGAGCATTCCCAATTAAAAGCATGTGCAAGCTTGCATTCTGCTCTAACCTTTATGAATATATACATTTTAGATTAAAGCAGCA